>CM038670.1:237765912-239017819 GCA_021605145.1 Aegilops bicornis
AAGCTTGCCGGAAGGGACTCAAACACGCGACTTCTCGGGCTGAGCTTGAGGTTGATCTTAGTGAGATTTGCAAAAGGTCTCGCTCCAAATCCTGAACCAAAGTTGCTTTGTCCTTGCTCTTGACCACTATGTCATCCATGTAGGCTTCTACATTTCTGTTGCATTTATGTCTCAAAAGCACATCATGGACTACCCTTGCAAATGTTGAACCAGCATTCTTCAAACCGAAGGCATCCGTGATGAAAACAAGATGTGCTACATGGTGTGATGAATGCGGTCTTCTTCATCTTCTTCAGCCATGAAGATCTGATGGTATCCCGAGTATGCATCAAGAAACGAAAGCAAATCACATCCGCCGGAGTCAATAATCTGGTCAATGCGCTGCAAGGGAAATGGATCTTTGGGACAAGCTTTATTAACATCCGTGAAGTCAATACAAAGTCTCCATTTCCCATTCGCTTTTGCGCACGACTACAGGATTGGCCAACCACGAGGATGGAGCACCGACAAAGGCCCGCCGCTTCCAGCTTGATCTCTTCGGCTATGAATTCTTGGCGCCCACCGCTTGCTTCCTCGACTTTTTTGTTTGACGGGTCACAAGATGAGATTGAACGGCCAGCGGGTGCTCAATCACTTTCCGGGAACACCGGGATATCGACGGTTGCCATGCAAACATCGCCGACATTCGCCACAGAGCAATGAGCGCCGCCTTCCTATTTGGGGTCGAGAGAGGCACCATGGTGAAGGTACCACCAGCGCCGCCCTCCTTGGCGGCACCTTCTTGGTATTCAAGCCGAGCCACCATCTTCTTGCACTTGCCGCAGTGGAGCTCGATGGCGAAAAGGCCCTCGACGTGTAGCGCTGCACCAAGAGGTGCGCTTGCTTGAGTGAGCATCAGAGCCCTTGCCGGACTTAGACTTGGTCTTCTTCCGGAGCTTCAAAGCGCAAGTATTGGGCAGTCCGTCGCGGCCATCGCATCCCGAAGATCTTGTCGGCGCGCAGAAGGGCATCCTTCTTGTCGCCATGGACAGAGATGACGCTTTATCGGGCCCGCATCTTGAGTAGGTTGTAGGCGAGTGAGAGGCCGCCATGAACTTGGCGAGTGTCGATTTGCCGCATCCCATTGTAAGGCAATGGGAAATCGGCAACGCTTAATGTGACCTCTCAGCCCTAAGAGTTCAGCTTCACGCCAAACGCGGACCGCAACGTAATCTTCCCTTCGCTTGCTCCTTCCGGATTGATTCCTTGAAGGTTCCGCCCTTCGAGCTCATTGCCGTGGATTTGAAGCTTCCGGAGCACCGCGGAGAGATCAAATCTGCCGCCCCGGCCGCCAACTAACATTTTCGTGACCTTGAGGTTGCGGATGGTTGGAGAGACCAACATCGGCAAGCACCAACCGCAGCTATGCGCGATCAGGGTGGTCCTCAATATCAAAAATGATAGGCGTGTCGACCACTTCAGAGGCTTATGCGCGACTTCACGGATGGTTCCGCTGCATTGACCTCCCGCATCCATTGCTTGAGTTGGCGGTGGAGGTATGCAGGAAGCACCTCCGTCCAACGCAGAGAACCTCCGTGGCTTTCTCAAACTCCGCTTATCGGGCGCTGCCGCCCTCCATATCTTCGTCATCATCATCATCTTCATCCTTGTCACGGCCGCTGGGAGGTCGATCTCCTTGTCGCCGCTTGACTTTGCTGCTAAGGCCCTCCCGCCGGACGCTTTTGCTTGCTCCTTGCACCTTCCCTCGCTTTCTCCTTGTCTCGCCGCCGTACTCAGACTCTTCGGTTGCTCGACGAGCTGCTCGACCTTCTTGCAGCTCCTCGAGATCATGGCCCTTGGTGCGGTGGATCTTTGCAAGATCGCTTGCCGGAGTGTCCTCCGCTTGTCGGTGGCCGCCACCGACCGGTGGTTGGCGCCGCAACCTCCTTGCCGGAGCCACCAGCCTTCGGGCGTTTTGTCGCTGCCTCGCTGCCGGACCGCTTCGACAGCCTAGCACTTCTCTGCTTTTCTTCTTCATGTTGTTTCGCCGCCACCCTTCTTTGTCGGGCGGTGTCATCAACCGCTGATCCCGCTTCAGATTCTCTCCGGGAGTCTCTCTCCTTCCTCAACGCTACAAGACACTTGTCGGCCAAGGCGCATAGCTGGCACGACGCCCTTGACTTTGCACATCGCCATCTCCTCTTCATCTCAGCGGTTCCGCACATTTTGATGAAATGCGCTGATCACCGCGCAGGGTGGACGCCTGGGATGTTGTAGTGCACATGGCTGAATCTCTGAATGAACTTGCGCAGGACTCTCCTTCCTTCGGGCGAGCAAGTGAAGGTCGCCTTCTTGGCTATGAGGTTTGTGGTCATTTCGTGAAGGCGCCTAACAAACTCGATGGCACAGATTCGCCCAGAAGATATGGAGCTGTCCGGCAAGTGCATGAGCCAAGATCTCGACGTGGGCTTGAGCACGAAAGCGGAAGTAGTTGGCGAGGATCTTGTCGCTCCGTCCCCCGCAGCCTCGCACCGCGATGGTGTACATGCCGAGGAACTCCGGGCGGTGCGTCCGGCCATCATACTTCTCCGCACGCCTGGTTTGAAGTTTTTTCGCTGGGCCATCGACTTGCCGCAGCTCATGAGTGATCGCAGGGCAACCTACGCGTCACGGCAAGTTGCTCGCCCTCCGGGCGCGTGCATGTCAACAGAAGGCCCAGCCGCTTGTCGGATTGGACTTCGCTTCTCTTCGGCGCTGATGCGAAGTTCGAGCGTCCTCTTGTTGTCGCTCATGAAGAACTTGGCGCTGATCGCGGCGAATCTCATGGATCCGGACGACGCAGCGGGAGTCGGCTGCCGAGGTGGATCCGTAAGTCGGGCAATCTTGGCCTTTCTTGGCGGAGAGTGCACGTGGTTGCACCTCCGGCTGTCTTCGCCGCCAACCGGGGCTGCGTGCCTTGCCGTCTCGCCGCGGCAATGATGGCGCGGTTGCCGCGAGCTGCCGCTGCTGGCGGCCGGCGAGGCTCTGGATGGTGGCCCTCCACTCGTCGACCTTTTGTCGGCCATTGGGGGTAGTCGAGGAGCAGTTGAGCTCTCGCGAGCTTCACTGCGAGTAGTAGGCGGCATTGGAGGAACGGTAAAGCGAGGCGGGACGCTTCGGACTTCTTAACCACGTTAGAAGGAGCAGCGCCCGTCCGGGCGACCATATCTCACTAGTGCCAGCATGTTGGCGCCAAGCATGTTGGTCTTGAGCGTCGCGATCCAACGAACGTATGGCGCTGTGAACGCTGCGGACGTTGTTGGTCTCAAGGCCTCCGAGATGGACGCGGACGCGCGGACGCCGAGGTTTGGCGGTGCCTTGTCCTTGGACTTGGCAACATCGCGAAAGCACCTTCGCCGGTGCTCGCCCCTTCCGCCAAATACCGTCCCCACCACCCGCTTGTTGCGTGGAGGTGGGCACGACGCCGGACGGTTTCACGCCGCCAAGCCTTCTTCTTCGGTGGCATGTTGAGGAAGATGTTGATGACGCTGCCCGCGTGAACGCCGGATCGGATTCACACGGCCTCGACGCCTTTACCGGGCGCCGCCGTAGATGTCGGGAGGCTGATCGTACTCCACGAACACCTATGGGGCCCGGGCGGAGCAGGCCTTTTGTGGTTCGAGGGGGCGGAATGGTCGCATTTAAGAGCGGATCGAGGCGATGCACACTGAGCTGCTTTTACTCAGCTTCGGAGCTCTCCGGAGAGATAAAACTCCTACTGCTTCTTGTTTGATCTATTGTGTTCTTGCTGAGGAGCAATGCGGGCTACAAAACCTAGGCAGTGTGTGTTCAGTCTCGAGTGGGTCAATGAACCCAACGAGACGAACCTAGCCAACTGAACTGAACGAACTCGAACCCCGCGAAGACGCCAACCGAATCCCTTTTCACGCTGCACTCCGGCCTCCTTTTATATGCTCAAGGGTCTCCGACTGTGGCAACATAGGCGGGGGTACAAATGTAAAAACAGGGTTGGTACACCTACTTGAACAAAGCAGTACAGTGCAAAATACCTAACTCTGACGGCAAGGGACAAAAGCAATAAAATGCCCGCTGTTGTCGCCCAAACATTGTAATAGAGACCGCTAAAAGCGCCTCCGCCACCACGATGGCGAAGCCTGTCAACGCCACAGATCGCTGTTTCCTCCGCTAGCTGCAGCCGCTCGACACGCAGCCTATGGAACGGTCCCATGGCGACACGCCGCTGGGTGAGCTGGAGCGAGACGGAGAGAGTTGCATGCCGCGGCAATCGCCTTTGCCGCGCCGAATCCTTTGTCGCGCTACCGGAGACTTGTCGCTAGCCTTCCCGGCAAGCTCCTCTTGCCGGGCCTTTGTCTTCTGCGTGCGTTCGAGGGCCTTCCGACAAGCTCCTCTTGTCGGGGACCTTGTCCTCTCAATCTAATACTTTGTTCTTGAATGGCTCCAAAGGAGCCACGGAGGAGATTGGCGGTGACGAGGCAAACCTTGCCGCTGGTGTCAAGAATCGTCTCGCGGCATCGCAGCACGGATACTAGGGTACCCCTACTCTAGTACACCGACACCGGCGAATCGCTTGGATCTCAAGGATTGGCAGAAGGAAGCTTATCTGGAGGAGAGCTCCGCAGCAAGTGGGAGGAGTGGAGGCAGATTGGTGCCGGATTGTCGAGGAGAACCCGCAGCCATTTACCGCCTCAAATACTAAACCCCAATAGTGCGCGGCAACGATTGGAGCAACGTGGCATCTAAGACGCTTAGATTGAAAAATTGCCGTCACCCGGATCTCGCGCCAGTTTGCCGGCTCATCAGAGGGCACCGCTGGCGCAGACTTTCTTCGCCAGACGCCCTCTTTGCAGGAGAGGAGGAGACCCGCCTAGGAGTTCCGTATCGCGGCGATATCATGAGGCTGCACCCGGACTAAATTTCAACTTCACTATCTTGAACTGGACGCGATGCTCTTGGAGCTGTTCAAGTTCGATCCCGATCATCCCGAGATGTTCAGGTTGCCAAAGGGTGTCGTCTCATCAGGCAACAATTCCTCGCTCGACCGCATCCGCAGTAATGATGCGCCAGCGACTCGCATGGAATCGCTCCAACCGGCAAGAGCCCGCAGATGACATCGCGGCGAAAGTGTTCTTTGACGGCTCGGTAGAAGTGCCGGTCCGCCTGATGAATGTATGGCCTCACCCGCGACACCACCGATGATGAGATGCAGCGCATCGCCACCAGGCTGGAAGAGGCAGCAGCAGCCGCTGCCGCGGGCGAGTTCGGCTTCACCATGGAGGAGGCAGAGGCGGCCAGCCTCGTCGAGCGAGGGGAGTTTGCCGGCGAGGAAGAGCTTGTAGGGCCTGAATCTGAGTCGAGCGAGCCTGCCGAGGGCGCCTCCTCCCCTCCTTCAAATAGCTTGCCGTGAGCGGAGCCCCCAGCTCCACCAAGAAGGCGTCTCCGCAAGGCCGGAGATGTAGCGGGGCGGCAGACGGGTCAACAGCCACCGCTGCCACATGACGCTGGCCCACCGCGGCAAGCATCAAGCCGCTGGAGCACCTCACGCCATCAAGGGCAACCGGAGCGGGCCTCGCAGACCACCGCCTCGCTTCCGCCAGCGCGCCAAGGAACTACTCCTCCGCCTCGCCGCCTTGGAGGCGAGCCAGACTTGATCTCTCCGCGCTCAGCTCCGGCGAGGAAGAAGAAGAGTAAGATTCTTTGCAGCATTTGTAGTTCTTCGCTTGTTGCTTTGTCTTGTATCTGATTTGCTTCACTCTGAACCCATTCCTTTTCGTGACGCCGCCCATAGAGCGTCGAAGAGAGCCAAGGCCCCGGTGATTGTCATCGAGGACTCAGACCCACCGCGACAGCAGGAGGCGCGTCTGAGGCCACTTTGCCGGACGCGGCAACTCTTCCTCAAAGCAACCTCAACAAGAGCCCCCAAACAGAAGTGTATGGTTTACTTCCCTGCTGTTAGGCGTGCATGGGTGCCCTTTCTTTGCTGATATCTCGATCACTGATTCGCGGTAGGAGCAGAGCAGCCCTACCAGAGTGCCCTCAAGCCGCTCCCGACATGCCTTCTCGCTTCGACTACACCGCCAAGGGAGGATTCTGCAAGGGAGCATTCTCCCAAGGGAGACTTCTCCGAGGGTAGTTCTCCGGCAAGGGGACAAGACTCGATCCTCGTGGCGGAGACCATGACCGCAGACTTCTAAGCGCAGTAATCCTCTTGCCTGAAAACTTCCCTTGTGTTCTTCTTCTTCTGATCTTCTTTTTGAATATTTGCTTGACTTTTCTTCATTTTCCGGTCGTCAGGTCCATTCGCCACGGAGCCAATGGAGACCGAGGCCGCCGGCGAGGAGGACGCGGGCGGCAACACTGATGACGCCGCTGCCATCGGAGAAGAAGTTGGCGCTGACGAGCCCGCCGGCGAAGAGGCCGCCAAAGCTGCCGCCGCAGAAGCTGGCGAGGGGTCCGACGATCGCGACTGGACGGCCCTCGAGGTCAGCAGGAGCGCCAGCGCTACACCGACCGCTGATCCCTCCGGCCCGTTCTTGGCAGCGTCGGGTTCAAGAGCCCCAGCCCGGCGCTTATTTGAAGGTCGGCGATGGCGTCTTCATCAAGCTCCCATGGGCGTCGAGCCTGTGGCGCCGTCAAGGAGAAACTTTTGATGAAGAGCTGCTCGCCTCACTGGATACGCTGGTCGACGCGCAAACAGCAGCAACGGCGAGTCTGAGGAGGAGCAGCTGCTGCGGAAGCTACTGTCGCTCTACCGCGCCCGACAAACCAAGCTGGAATCCCGGGAAGCGCTTGTCACGAAGGCGGGAGCAGACATCGAGAAGCGCGCGGAGGAGCTCCGGGGCCTCAACTAGGAAGCTCTCCGGTCCCTGGCAGAGGAGCGGGAGCAACTCGCCGAGGAGCGCAAGGCCTTCCTCCTCGAGAAGGCTGAAGCTGAGGAGCAACAGCGGCTTGCCGCTGAGAAGCTATCTCCGCAGGAGGGCGAGTTGGCGCAGAGGAAGGTTTATCTTGACAGCCATGAGGAGGATCTAGCCACGCGTGAGCAAACATTTGGCGGGGCTCTCAAGGAAGCAAAGGATGCTGCCGCAGCTGCCGAGGCCGCCAAGGAGCTGGAGACGAAGGTGATGGAGCTGGAGGCCAATCTCAAGGAGAGCGGTGAGGAGCTTGCTGCACTCAAGCATGAGCGCGAGAAGGACGCCTACACTCTTGGCGAGCTGCAGGCTGCCTCGCCGAGAGGAGCAAGGAGCCAGCGCCGCCAAGGACTCCAACGCAGATCTTGAGTTGAAGCTGACCACCTTGACTCAAAGCGCCGGACGCACGCCAGGGGGAGCAGGAGGTGGCCTTGAAGGAGAAGATCCAAGGCCGACGAGGCGCCGCTGCGCAGGAGTCAGCCGCCTGTAATACCTTTTAGGGAGAATGTGGAGCATCGGACCGAGGGTCTTGCGGATGTTGCTGCAGCCATCGACGGGAGTCAAGCGCACTGGGATGGTGGATCTTGGATATTCCTCCGATGAGCACCTCCAACCCAGCGCTAAGCTCAGCTTGTTCTTCAAGGGCGCAGGACGGCCCTCCAAATGACTCCGGAAGAAGTCCCAAAGCAGCTGGCCGAGGAGTCGCACCAGATCTGCGCTGGAGCTCTTCAAAAGGTGTCGATGAAGGTGGCCTTCCGCAATCCAGGCCTCAACCTCACCAACGTCCTCAAGTCCTTGCCGCCGGATGCTGATGTGGAGGCGCTCAAGACCCTTGTCGCACCCATTGTGGACAGGGTGAGCGGGATCAAGAGGGTTGAGGCGTCAGCGTAGATTAGGCCGCCCGCTTTCTCTTTTTCTTCTTTCTGCTTTGGTCATGTTATGAGAACAATCTATTAGAGCTGCGACAAGCTATCTTGTAATATAACTCTATTTTGGGTAGCAATTGCTATGTTATTTCCTTTACTTGATTCCTTCCTTTGTATGTTTTTGCCCTATGCTTTTAGGAACTTGTCGCATGAGGCACACAGGTCATGAAAGGCCGAGTCGCGGACGTCAATGAGTTCTTGGCGGTGCCGCCATCGGACAAGAAACCTTGTCGCAACTAGTCACAACTCACTTAAGTTGTTGAGCGGACTCGAATAAAGTAAGGGCGCAACTAGCTACGAGTTGGTTCCTCGGGCATGTGTTTTTCATACAAAGTACTATTAGCTCGAGGAAGATAACTTAAAATTTTTTAAACTGATTGCTCAAACTTTGGCAACTTAGCTTTTCTGTCGCTTGCTTCCCGGTAAGGCTAGACTTCCTTGAGCGACGCTTGGTCCACACCATTATCTTCTCCTTTCCCCTCGGCAAACTTGTGGGCGAGGGAACCTTCCTTTCTTTGAGAAAGAGAAAGAAGAGAAAATAAAGATATGGAGCCTTATGGCTCGTTATTGCTTACCTGGGATAGGTGCTGCACAAAGTGTCATATAATGCATGCAAAAATAGAAGTAGAAAGCATGAATTGACAAGATGTGCGAAGCACATTAGCTTTACTTATGCACGGGTCTGCGCCCGCTTTTGTACAAAGGATTACATGCAACATCGACAAGACTTGTACAAAAGGTGGTTGCTTAACAGGTTCCGCAACCGCTACTTTACGGGTAAAACTTATGAAGATGCTCAATGTTCCAGGAGTTGCTCACCGGAATGCCATCTTCGGTCTCAAAGCGGACAGCCGTGCCTAGTGACTCGTTTCACCCGGTAAGGGCCTTCCCACTTTAAGCGTCAACTTGTTGGAATTCTTGGCGGACTGAACGCTACCAAGAACAAGGTCGCCTTCCTCGAGACTTCCGCATTAACTTTGCGGCTATGGTAGCGGCGCAAAGCTTGTTGGTATCGAGCAGCTCAGACAAAGAAATCAAGACGATCCTCCTCAAGGAGCGGCAAGGCCATCTTGTCGCAATCGCTCTTGCTCAAGCTCATCATAAGCGAGCACTCGAGGTGATCCGTATAATGAAGTTCCGTGGGGAGAACTGCCTCTGCCTCCATAGACTAGAGCGAAAGGTGTCCGCCGGTGGCTCGATTTGGCGTCGTCCGATCGACCAAAGAACCACCAGCTCCTCAATCCAGTTCTTCCGCACTTGTGCAGCCTGTCGAAAGTTCTGTCTTGAGCCCGCTGCAGACTTCAAAGATTTGCCCTCTCCGCTTGACCGTTACTTCGGATGAGCAATGGCGAAGGCAGACCTTGGCGCCAAGATCTTGGACGACCGCATGAAGGTGCGGCTCGTGAATTGCGCGTGTCGGTGATGATCCTGTTAGGGATTCCAAACGGCAAACAATCGACCTAAAGAACTTGATCGCCGACCAGGCTGTCACCTTCCTCATCGCTTCCACTTCCGCCACTTTGTGAACTTGTCGATTACAGCATAACGCCAAGTACTCAAAGCCCCGACAGCTCGGGGAAAGGGCCGAGGATGTCGAGCCCTGCATCAAAATGGCCGTGGATAAAGGGATCGTCTGGAGAGCTTGAGCTGGCTGGTGTATCTGCTTGGAATGGAACTGGCACGCTTCACACTTGGTTACTTGTGCAGTTGCATCCTAGAGGGCTGTCGGCCAAAAGAAACCTTGCCGGAACGCTTTGCCGGCAAGTGCTCTGGCGCCAATGTGGTGACCACATATGCCTCCATGTATCTCTGCAAACAGCTTTTGTCCGTCTTCCCGGTGAATACACTTCAATTTCACACCGTTGATTCTTCTTCTCGCATGCGGTGTTGTCGACAAACCGGTACATACTTGACTGTCGGGCTACTCTTTCCGCTTCTTCTTGCTCTTCGGGAAGTTCTCCCGTTCAAGGAAATGGACAATCTGGTCAGGCCCATGCCGGAGCTTGCGGCTCGACAACAAGAACTAAAGGCACATCTCGCTGTGTGGGAACATCCGCTTCCACGGCGAGAACTCGCGGCTCACCGAGCTTGACGTTCCCCGGCAAGCTTGCCGGAGCAAAACTTGTCGGGAGCGCTCGCTTCAACGAAACAAACCCTAGGGCTTGTCGGAGCAGCATCGCTTCCTCAAGATCGCTGGTGTTGATCTTGGGGACCTTCTTGGCGGCGGCTTGTGGAGCTCTGCCGGAAAATAGTCACCAGAAATCAACTTCCTCTTCTTGCTCTGTCCGAGCTTGATGGCGTTACAGACGCCTCGAGTCAGCTTGAGCACAAAGATCCCTGGTTCCATAGGTAACTTAAGTGCGCGCACTTCGACAGCCATCGGCAATGTCATTCGAGCTCTTGGAATATATTCCATCCAGAGGCCGTCAAAGTGCTCTTCTAGCTTTCTCACTTCATCAACATAAGCTTCCATCAACGGACTCGATAATTCTTGTTCACTTGGCGGATGACAAGCCGTGAGTCGCCCCGACAATGAGCTTCTTGATCCCAAGGTCTCATCGATCTCGAGACCGGCAAGCAAACCTTCATACTCTGCAGATTGTTTGTTGCTTGCTCCTTGGGAAAGTGCATCCGGACTACGTACTTGAGGTGCTCTCCGGTGGGCGCAACAAGTAGCACGCTCAAGACCGGGCGCCTTTGCAGCGAGAAGGCACCATCAAAGTACATCAGCCACTCTTTGCTTGCTTCCTTGACGGGATGCTCGCTTCGAATTTCTTCATCTTGTGTTGGCGCCCATTCTGCTATGAACTCCGCCAATGCTCGCTTTGGATAGTTGAAGTGCTCTCAAACTTGAGGCCAAAGCTTGACAGTTCCAAAGTGCCCACTCGACAATCCCTCGCTGTTGCCTCTGGATTTTGCAGTATCCTCTTCAGCTGAAAACGAGTGACGACCGTGATCTCATGTGCCCGGAAGTAATGGCGCAGCTTTCTCGAGGCCATGAGGAGGCCGGTGCAATTTCTGCACACCGTAGTACCTTGACCTAGCCCCTCGCAGTATGGGAACCGACAGTAAATCGGGCGCTGCACCATTCTTTTTTTCGCTCCTTCTCATGCGTCTGCAGCAGATCCATCCTTGTCGGGACCAGAGCTTGCCGGTGAAGCCCCACATTGTCAGCTGGATGCATCTCGCCATGGTTGCTAGCTCATCATCGCCTCCTTTCCGCTACTAACGCAGCACTAACCACTTGATTGGTTGCCGCTATATATAGCAGCAACTTCTCTTGTGGCTTAGGTGCGACAAGTGTTGGAGTGGAGGATGTATCTCTTCAAGTCTCGCAGCGCAGCCTCCGCTTCCGAGTCCATTTCATCGGACCTGCCTTTTTCAAAATTTTGAAAAATGGCAGGCCGCCAACAGACCTAGAGATAAACTCTGAGAGCAGCTACGCAACCGCAAGCCTTCAGACATCCTTGACGCGCTTTGGTGCTTCAATCTGCTCAATGGCCTTGATCTTGTCGGGATTGGCTTCAATTCCCCGCCGAGATTGACGAAGAACCCGAGAAGCTTGCCGAAGGACTCCAAACACACACTTCTCGTGGTTGAGCTTGAGGTTGATCTTGCGCAGATTTGCAAAGGTTTCGCCTAAATCTTGAATCGTAGTCGCCTTGTCCTTGCTTTTGACCACTATGTCATCCATGTAGGCTTCCACATTTACATGCATTTGCGGCTCAAAAGCGTCATGGACTACTCTTGCGAATGTTGAACCAGCATTCTTTAATCCGAAAGGCATCCGTGACGGAATAAAGATAAAGCGCCACATGGGGTGATGAATGCGGTCTTCTCCTCATCTTCTTCGCCATGAAGATCTGATGATATCTCGAGTATGCATCCGTAAATGAAAGCAAATCACATCCGCCGTGGAGTCAACAATCTGGTCGATGCGCTGCAAGGGAAATGGGTCTTTGGGACAAGCTTTATTGACATCGGTAAAGTCGATACAAAGCCTCCATTTCCCGCTTGCCTTATGCATACAACTACAGGATTGGCCAACCACGTAGGATGGAGCACTCTCCGACAAGGCCTGCTGCTTCCAATTTCTTGATTTCTTCTGCGATAAACTCTTGGCGCCCACCGCACGCTTCGACTTTCGCTTGACGGGCCGCGATGAGGACAAACGGCAAGATGGTGCTCAATTACTTTCACAGGAACACCGGGATGTCAGGACGGTTGCCACGCAAACACGCCGACGTTTCGCCCGCAGGAAAGCAACGGCGCCGCTTTCCTATTTAGGGTCGAGAGTGGCACTCGATGGTGAAGGTACCACCGGTGCCGTCCTCCTTGGCGGACACCTTCTTGGTCTCCGTGGAGCTGCCATCGCCTTTCTTACACTTGCCGGTGGAGCTCGATGGTGCGTCCTCGACGGTAGCGCAAAGCACTCAAGAGGTGCGCTTGCCGGAGTGGGCATCGAGCTCTTGCCGGACTTGGTCTTCTTCTTGGCCCCGGAGCTTCAGCGGCAAGTGGCTTTGCAATCCGCCGTACTTGCCGCTTCTCGGTAGATCTTGTCGGCGCAGATAAGAGCATCCTTCTTGTCGCCAGGACAGAGATGACACTTATCGGGCTGGCATCTTCAGATGTTGTATGCATAGTGAGAGGCTGCCATGAATTTGGCGAGTCTTTGAACGCCAAGTATCCCATTGTAAGGCAACGGAAAGTCAGCAATGTCAAAAGTGACCCTCTCAGTCCTGAAGTTCAACTCGCTGCCAAATGTCACCGGCAACGTGATCTTTCCCTTAGGCTTGCTCCTTCCCGGATTGATTCCTTGAATGTGCCGTCTCTTCGAGCTCGCCATCGTGGATCCGGAGTTTCGGAGCACCGCGGAGGAGATCAGGTTCAAGCCGCCCCGCCGTCAACTAGCATCTTAGTGACCTTGAGGTTGCGGATAGTTGGTGAAACCAACATCGGCAAGCACCCGACCGCAGTTACGCCGATCGGTGGTCCTCAATATCAAAAGATGATAGGCGGCCGACCATTTCGAGGCTTATGCGTGACTCGGACGGATGGTTCTCGCCGCATTGACTTCCCGCATCCACCGCTTGAGCTGGGCGTGTGAAGTATGCGCAGAAGCACCGCCGTCAACGCATGTGACCTCTCGCGTGGCTTTCTCGAACTCCCGCTCATCGGTCTCGTCATCATCCATGTCCTCATCATCATCGCCGTCTTCATCCTTGTCGCGCCGCTGGGAGGTATGTCTCCTTGCCGCTGCTTGGCCTTGCCGCGCGTCCTCCTCGGCCGGACGTTTCTTGCTAGCTCCTCCAAAGACCTTCCCGGCCTTCTCCTTGTCGCGTCGTTCGTATTCAGCCATCTGCTGCTCGACAAGCTGCTCGACCTTTTTGCAGCTCTGGAGGTCATGACCTTTGGTGCGGTGGATCTTGCAGTATTGTTTGTTGGAGCCGTCCTGCTTGTCGGCGACCGCCACGCCGGCAGCTTGGTGCCGGTAGCAACCCCTTCTTTGGAGCTACCAGCTTTGGCTTTTCTTGGCGCCACCTCCGCTGTCCGGACTGCTCAACAACTAGCACATCTTTGCCTTTCTTCTTCCTGTTGTTCCGCCACCGGTTTTTCTTTACCGGGGCGGTCTCCTCACTATCGATCCTCCCGCTTCAAGATTCTCTCCGGGAGTCTCCTCCTTCCTCAACACGTGCACACTTGTCGGCCAGGCATATAGCTCATCGACGTCTCTCGATCTTGCACATCGCCATCTCCTCCCGCATCTCGCGGTTTCGCACGCTCGATGGAACGCTACCGATGACCGCGGGCAGGGTGGACATCTGGGATGTTGTGCCAGACGCGCTGAATCTCTGAATGTACTTTGGCGCAGGGCTCTCCTTCCTTCTGGGCGAGCAAATGAAGGTCGCTTTCTGGCCATGAGGCTTGTGGTCACCGTAAAGGCGTCGGCAAACCGATGGCATAGATCTGCCCAAGAGGATATGGAGTTGTCCGGTAAGTGCATGAGCCAGGATCTCGACATTGGGCTTGAGCACCGCCGGGAAGTAGTTGGCCAGATCTTGTCGTCTCGCTTCGACAGCTTGCACCGCGATGGTGTAGATGCTTGAGGAACTCCGACGGATGCGTCTTGCCGCTGCATTTCTCTCGTACATCTGGCTTGAAATTCTTCCTGCTGGGCCATTGGACTCGCCACAGCTCACGCAGTGAACGCAGGCAACCCTCACAGACGTCTGACAAGTCGCCTGGTTCCCCCGGGCGCATGCATGTCGACAGAGGGCCCAAATGGCGCTGGTCGGATTGACGCCAGCGCTTCTCTTCGGCGCTCGATGCGAAGTTCGAAGCGTCTTCTTGCCGCTGCTCGTGAAGAACTTTGGCGCTGATCGCGACGAGCTCGTGGATCCGATGATGCGGTGGAGTCATTGCCGAGGTGGATCCGGCGAGTCGGTGATCTTGGCCTTCGGGGCGGAGAGTGCATGGTGGTTGCACCCCCACCGGTTTCATCGGCACCGGCTCGTGTTTGGCGGTCTTGCCGCGGCAGCAATGCACTCGGCTGCCGCGGAGCGTCGCCCTTGGCAAAGCCGATGAGACTCTGAATGGTGGCCCTCCATTCATCGACCTTGCCGGCTGTTGGAGGGTAATCCAGGAGCAGTTGAGCTCTCGCCAAAGCTTCGCTGCGCAGTGGTGGGTGGCGATAACGGCGCGAGAAGCGGGATATGCTCGGACTTCTAACTACGTTAGAAGGAGCGAGATCCCGCCCAGCGATCGCTTTCGCCGCGCCAAAGATGTTGGCATGCATGCTGGTCTCGAGCATCCCGAGATCCACCAGCTCGATCTTGGTCCAAGCGGCGTATGGCGCTAGAATACCATGACGCTGTCGGTCCCGCACCTCCCGAGACGGGCGCGGTGCATGTAACGGATGCCGAGGTCTGCGCAGCCTTGTCCTTGACTTGGCAGCACCGTGGGCTCCCGTCGACGTCCATTCTTCCGCCGGCGTCTACCCCACCACCCGCTTGCTCCGTGGTGGTGGGTTTGACAGCGACGGAACGTCTGCCGCCAAGCCTTCTTCTTCGGTGGCATGTCGATGAAGATGATGAAGATCTAGCTCGTATGGACGCCGGATCAGGTTCACACAATCTCGACGCCTCTACCGGGCGCGCCAAAGATGTCGGGAGGCTAATCGACCCACTTAACACCTATGGGACCGGCGGACCGAGCCCCTTTTGGTTCGGCGGGGCGGAGGTCGCAGAAGAGCAGATCAAGGCGAAGCACACGAAGCGGTTTACCCAGCTTGGGAGCTCTCCTGAGAGATAACACTCCTCACCGCTGCATGTCCTGAAAGTGTATTGAGTTCTTGCTCAGGAGCGCTGAGTGCTACAGTACACACAAGCTGCTAACGAGACCGAGCTTGTCTGGCTTCGAACCTTTCGAACCCCCCTCTATGTTGCGCATGGGCCTCCTTTTATATGCTAAAGGGGTCTCCGACAGGTGGCAACGTAGACAAGGGAAAAAATGGAAAAGGAGTGGTTGGTACAGCTACTTGTACAAAGGTACAAAGGTACGATGTATCATACCTAACCACGACGGCAGGGGACAAAGGCATTAAATGCCCGTCTAAATCGCCCTAACAAAGGTAGAAAGGGACCGTCGGGCGCCACCGCTTGCCACGATGGCAATCTTGTCGTACGCATGCCATCACAATTCACCGCCGCAAGACGGCCTCTTGCCACGCTGTACCGGAAAGGTCCCAGTTGACACGTTAGTGGATGTCTTTGGAGCGCCTTGAGTGCAGTGGTGGTCTGCTGACAGCGCCTTGCCCGCGGTTGTTGTCTTGTCGCGTCCAGGAAGCTTGTCGCTCATCGGGCCTTCCCGCAAGCTCCTCTTGCCGGGCCTTGTCTCCTAGGTGCCTTGGGTGGCCTTTCCCGGCAAGCTCCTCTTGCCGGGCCTTGTCTCCTTGGCTTGAATACTTTGTTCTTGAATGGCTCCAAAGGAACCACGGAGGACCTTGGCGGTCACCCGGTAAGCCTTGCCGGAGGGCTGCAATCGCCTGCAGGCACAAGTTCGGGATACTAGGGTACCCCTACTCTAGTACACCGACAATGTGTAAACTAAGGAGAAGGCATTTCAACAAATTAGAAGCAATGAAAGCTAGACACCATATGAAAGATGCAACGAATATCACTCTACCAAGTTAAAATTGTCTCGTCATAAGTGCCATTTCAACAAATTAGTAGTACAAGCTAGAAAAGAATGTGAGATGTAACCTATATCATACTCCGAAGTCAAACGTGTCTTATGATAAGTGATTGTTGCAGGTTACACAACAGTAGTAATTTGATGCAAGAACATGGTGTGATAGACAGATATTGTATGTTCTAGAAACAGGAACATGTGTCTTATTCAAATATAATGTGTAAAGTAAGCAGATGGAATTCAACAAAATTAGAAGCAATACAAGCTAGACATCACACATAACATGCAACCACATATAACAGTGCCAAGTTAGAGGGAGCTCCGGTGATGCTACACTAGGGGAGACGTGCTCATCATAAACACAACTTTGTTGAGTGTCTATGCATGTGTTGTCTTGGAAATCATCTTGGGGATGTGGAGGAGTAGAAATCAGAGGCCCTCCATCCTAAGGAGCACCTTTATCCGCTGCCTTGCTAACTTCCTTCCGCTTTATTGATTTTGAATTGTCAAGTAAAACCGACAAGAAAAAAGCAATAAAATTCTCTCTTCGTAACTCATTCATGCATGATAATCTTGACAATCACTACTTTGATGTAAGGCAAACACATGATACCAGGATGGAATATGTACGAAAAAGAGGACGGCATGGCATGTTCACAACTGCTTGTGTAAACTAAGCGTAAACCATTCCAGCAAATAAGAAGCAATGCAAGCTAGACACCACATGAAAGATGCAACCAATATGACTACGCCAAGTTAAAAGCGTCCCATCATAAATGGAATTTCAACAAATTAGAAGGAGCGCATGCTATAAATCATATGAAAGATGCAACTAATATCGCACTGCATATACTAAAGGTGTCTCGTCATGTTGATTGATGCGGGATACAAAAACAAAAACAATAGTTTTATGTAAGGACATGCTTAATAGACAGATGTACTATGTACTAAATACAGGAAGGCATGTCACATTAACAGGTATAATGTATAAGCTAAGCAGACTAGCACATGCAGTTTAACCAGATTGGAAGAATTACAATCTAGATACCATATGCAACATGCAACCACATATCACACTGCCAAGTTAGAGCAAGCACCTGTGATGCTAGTGTAGGGGAAATGCTATAATCAACTACAGAGCTATGTTCACTATCTTCATCTAGTATTTCTGTTTCTTGAGAATCATGTTGGGAGGCTGACGCTGCATTCTTTAAATGAGGAGTAGTCCCCTTGCCTGCCTACCTCGTCATAAGTGATTGATGAGGGATACACAAGAACATTAGTTTGATGTAAGAACATGGTTAATACACGTATGTACTAGTATGTACCAAAAATGTAAAGGCATGTCATATTCAAAGGTATAATGTGTAAGCTAAGCAGATGCAATTTAACCAAATTGGAAGCAATACAAGCTAGACATCTGGCTGTAGTGGTGAGCATGATCATCTAGGACCTAAGAGCCTGGTGGGAGGCGGGCTGCTTCTCCACCATCGCAGCTTTTTAGTTGGCTTCCAAGTGATGCCTATCTTTGTTGGGCTTGTCACTGGCTTGGTCAGTGCCCTGACTAGCTATTTGTCTTCTGGTGCTCACGGGATGGTGGTTCATGTAAAAAAATATCTTTCCTTATCTTACCGACTTCGCCTTTCGAATACAAGCTAGACACAATACGAACATGCAACCACATATGACACCGCTGGGTTAAAGCAAGCACACAGGATGGTGGTTCATTGCAGCGAGGTCATCAACTCGAGCTACGCTTACGCTCTCCATCTCACGACACCGCACCCTTTATAGCGTTGTAACGTGTCTTGCCTACCCGCACGAAGCTGGAGCGACTTCTCTCTTCTCTTTTTGGCTTCTCTCATGGCAGCAGAGTCTGAAATACCCTTGCATAAAAACACAATAGTGAGAGTAAGGGTGAAGTGTGTGTAGAACTAGTGCACTGTAAAAGTAGCAGATAGCAGGTGGCTGAAAAATAAATGACAGGAGACATATGATAGCTCTACAATATTGCATGGCAAACAAAATTAGATTCTACTCCGTATGATTTTGTAATATATGAGCACACGAAATGCAGTACTCCTCCAAAGACACCACCACATGTGGTAATATCTAAGATAACAATGATCGAAAATAAATAGGTCACTGATTTTTTTAATTGAACCGTCTGATCTATAAGGAACGGGCAGATGGCCCTCGCCTACCTCCCGCCAACATCAAGTGATGATCTTTCTCGAACCGCCAACACCATCGGCCTGCACTGCCTCCACCACCCCGCCCTCCCATCGACCTCACACCACCGATGTGCTTGGCAGCGCCCCCAGGCCATCCCTTTAATCCCGGCCGACCTATAGATCGGGCGCCAGTAGCTCTAGGCCGCACACGCCCCTAAGATAAACACCAAGGTGCTGCGTCCCCGGCGTAATAGTCGTATTTAGCGCCTGTTACGCCGGGAATGCTTCCGTTAATTGGGAATCAATCGCCAGAAATTGAAATTGTGGGCGACGGACCTCTAGCTAAGGTGAAATAGTATATGAGGAGAAACCTTGTGCATCGCGAGTTACTAGGAACATCTAGTATCAAGAAGAAGCGGTCAACTAGTGTCTTCTGTGGGATGAATACCGTGCAAGAAGAGACGTAAGATTTGCACGAATAAGGGAAGAGGAGTACCTTTTTTGGTTGTCGGTGTGGTCACCTCCACATGTCGCACCGATTTTCTTCTTTTTACCGGGGAAACCGATGTTCTCTCCACATGTCACGCCGTTTCTTCTTTTTACCGGGGAAACCAATGTTCTGGAGGGTGTAGGCTTGGACGGACCCATGGCCAAATTGTTGACTGTGTTGCCGTGGCTGTATGTCGGCGAAGGGGAAGCAGATCCGAGGCGGCGGCGAAGGGCGTAGGTGAACAGCTCCGTGCGCGGAGGGTGGCAAAGTTGGAGCGGCAGCGGTGAGGCGCAGGATCTGCGTGGTTGAACTGCCTCGCACAGACGGCTCGGCCTCGGCTTCAACTACTAGCCGTGGAGGGCGTTGCGGTTGAGGTTGCGGTGGACGACGACGTCGGGGTATCGGCTCCGGCGTGATGGAGGAGGGCGGTGGTTGATGGGTGGGATGGATTGGCGGACGGAGGACGCCGGGGTTTCACGGCTGGTGGAGAGGTAGTTTTGGCACCCATGGAGTACGAATGGGGAATAGGACGGGTGGGCGGGGGGAGGGAGGAACAATGTTTCAGTCTGGGACGCGCTTGTTTTTGGCTTTTTTGAACAGAAGATGGGACGCGCTTGTTTGAAATTTGGGGAAAGTACAAACTTTGCCCCCCTCTTAAATTTCGGACCCATCATGGGTCGGGTAGGATGGTAATCCCTGTGTCCAAAATAGTGGGCGGATGATTTCGGCCACAAGATGTGTGCTTAGGCGGCCATTGTGTATGAATGTTTTTCGGATGCGGTTATGCATGCCTAGATGAAGCTACAAACCTACCCCGGTTTAGACCTTTGGACATCGGGCCGGTAGGTTTCACGGGTCGGAGTTATTAGAAAAGTAATTTCCTTGTACTACCAAACATTGGTCTAACGCGGTTTCAGGCGAGAAGAGGCTCTTTTGGCGCTTCGTTCAAAATTTTGAAACACAAGCAATCACGTTTAGAGTACTCTTGAACTATGAGGATTGACCTAAATAGACAATGTTATATTTGACCTTGTATGTTTGAAAACCTCATTAAATTATCCGCTTCTTTTTGAAATTTTGACAATTGAAAATCCTATAACTACGATTATTTTCGAATGGAGGAGCTAAATTTGAATCTATTTTGTACCACGACTACATATGCTATTATGTACAAAATCGAGCAAAGATTGGAGCCCCCATAATTTAGGTATGGTTTACAAATGCCATGATATCAAATTCAAATAATTGAATGGACTTCATGTTGAATTTGATTTTTTTAAACCACCTTAAGTTGAATTCAAATGTATGCTAGTTCATAGGTAACTATTTATAATGTCCATTGTGTAACTTTCGTATGTATAATGTGCTTTACACACACAACATGAACTATACTCACGTGCATATTCGATTGCTAAAGCGATGCATTGTCTGGAGTTCAAAATACTAACTATGTGGATCAATTGTGTCGAATAATAACATAGACATGCTCAAATTCGATAGAATCTAGATGTCTGATGGATCAATGACCGCCTCCTTACGCTGAATTGCAAATATCATGATCCCATCCTAATATTTGGATACAATTTATATATTTAATCAATGTGTAGAGCAGTCTTTACGTGTAGTTTCACTCTCCATCGGTGGTCTCTCACACATGCTCACACACACTCTCCCGAGGTGTCTTTCTCGCACACATGCTCTAGATATAACCCTCCTCCCTCTCGTAACCATTTACAACTGTTTTCACTAACCTTTATCACAAGCACTCTTCCTCTCGCAAACATACACACGCACAATCCTCATCGACCCTTTCTATATACATGGACCTTCATACGTGTCTCATGTACGTACATTATCTTTGCGCCTGCTCTCACGCATTGTCTCACACCTCTCTTCCTAATCGATTTAGTATGATTCTAGCAAAGGCATTCTCAGAGGATGCCCCTTAAAGTTAGGTTGGATGAATAGTAATATCAGAGATAAAGGGGTTACCTTAGTCCGAGAACCTAGGGTTACAAATCCTAGCCGGCTATGTCAATGGACACAGAGTCCTTCACTTCTTCTATCTTTGTCTTGTACGACTAGTCATCCATGGGTCTTCCTAAATGCGTCACGGGCCGAACCAATGTGGCGGAGGACGGAACCGAACGAAGGGTCTCACCTCGACCCACCGGACCTCACGCGGTGACACACCCTCCTCCCCCACGTCTCATTATCTTCTCACACCCACACATACCAATACAAACACCACACACACAGAAAATTTCTCCTGGTGCCTCTTTTCCCTCCCCCCTTGCATATACACACTTAAGGGAATGGAGTCTCTTGTCGTGACGTCATATTCGTCTCTCTCTCTCTAGACCACTCTCATTTCTCGTGCTATATCTTCCACGCCTGCCGCCCCTCTATCCATGCCTCTCTCGAATACGTAATACACACACATACCTCTCTAGGCCCCGCCAAATGCATCAACTACACATTCACACATGTTACATCAATGCACCCCATTGATCTAAAAAGCCCTCTCTTCACGCTTATTTCAGATACAACATTCCTTTTGAATAAAGTGTGGCCAAAAAATTATTTTAGAGTTTCTACATATATACAACATTACAAAGTTATATGGAGGAGTACGAACGCTAATTTGCATTGCATGGTGCCCACAATGATATTTATTCCACACTGTGAATTTGTATATTTTATACTATATACAAAGTTAGTCATAATAAAGAGAAACGAAGAGCATCTCTCTCTCCATCGCATAACCCCTCAGACGCCTTTCACGTATGCACACAAAACTATCTCCGTGTCCTCTTAAAGTAAGCCCCTTAAAATTCACGCATGTTTCATCCTTCTCCCGCGATATATGCAATGAAGATCATTATATTTGAAGCGAAAGCACGATACATACATTGGACTTCAGAATCCACTCATTACGGTCACCATTTACGTTTAGTGGTTATTAT
Organism: Aegilops bicornis; assembly: GCA_021605145.1. Classification (NCBI taxonomy): domain Eukaryota; kingdom Viridiplantae; phylum Streptophyta; class Magnoliopsida; order Poales; family Poaceae; genus Aegilops; species Aegilops bicornis. The sequence continues at coordinate 237,787,564 of CM038670.1, forward strand.
ACAGTCACGGGCTCACTGTACAACTCTGCATTTGCTCATGACATGACTAGTTGACCAGTTAAACGCTCCACGTGGCACCTCTAGTGTTGCATCACATTATCTCACTACCATCGTGCCCACCTGTCGACTTGTATCTACTCTACATCTACACTCTTATAAAATACATAAAATAAACTCTTATAAAAACAGATTTGGTGATGATGGATAGGAAAGAAACTATGGCAATTTTGCAAAAAGGTACCCACACACCTCTCCACATTTGCAAATAAGGCCTTCCCTCATTCATCCTTTTCTCTCACAAGATAAACAAGTCATACAAATGCATCTTGATGTTACGTGCAACGCACGGGCATCTTGCTAGTAAGAATGAAAACAAACGACAAAAAATATTTGGACGGTGGTTTGAAGTCATGACCATGGTAGCGCAATGAGACAAGGTAGCCATGTATTGGTATGCCGAGCCGTCTGCTTTTAACACACGTGAGCTGGTGTGGTGATTATACACACACGCACGCATGCACACGAACTGCATCCACGCAACACTCACACAAACACATGCACCCACGCACGCATGCAACACTCACACGTACACACGCAGCCACGCACACACGCAACACTCACATGCACGCAAGCAACACTCACACGCACACACGCACACATGCATGCACACACCAGTACACCACACGACCAACACACACACTCACGCTCAAGTGCTCAACCTACACGTGCATGCACACACATCAGGCCCTGACAGACACATACACAACCAGGTGATTCCCGGGCACGGGTTGGAGCCTTGTCGCTCCTGCATAAATTTGTGTTTATCTGACCTTTTGCCTATGCAAACTGACATGTGGGACCCACAAGGAACATGGTCAATTTAACTAGTCAACATGGCGCCACGCAGACTATTTGGCCGGTCAACAGAGTGCAATCCGATGCTGAACTGTGAGCAAGTGACCAGATAATCACCGCAAAACGTATATAGTGACCGTAATCAGCTTATTCTGAAGTTCGGTGACCAGATACGCTTTTTCTCTCTGTAGGCCCTCCAAAACTACATCTCTACACGTTCTCGCATGTTACATCTAACAACTATGCAATACAGCACTACTACTACAGTCTAACACAATAAATCATATGTGTTTTTAGTTTTACTAGATATCATATTGTTACTTATAATTATTCAGTTTGCATACATGAAAATGGCCTTTGAAATGTATGGCCAGTATCATCTACCGCGCGGGAAAAATCCCGCCCTTTCCTGTTTAATCGGGTTTGTATCGATGGATCGTATGAACAAAGAAACTATAGTACTATACAGTACAAGTGACAGTTCACTGAGCCGTCGTGTCGTCTACTCCTCCGTCTTAAGAGTGGAGCGCTCGCTTTCATAAATCTTCTAGTCCCTTTCACCGACATGTGGGACATCAAGCTACCTGGTCCATGTGCCATACCGGAATACAGTGCAGAGCAGCCGGGGTGAAGCACCCCAGTCATGGCGCCGGCATAGTAATGAGCAATGAGGCGTCAAATCACAAAGCTGCATCTTTCCCGCAGTTAAGTTGGAGGGACGAAGCAACCATCATTTCACTCGTTGTTGAATCCGCTTCTCCCTCATTTTCTTCAACTTAACCACGTGTTGCCTCTGTCGTTGTTCTACCTCATGTGGGACGCGGATCGGCTTGGTAAAGCACTGACACGTGGGACCGCATGTTAGCAAACCACCAGGACAACATCCTCCGAAAATAAGAAGGCTAATCCTAGACTTACAAAGGGCTATGTAGCTGCTATGTATACTTTCCATCTAATCTATATATGCCCCCCTGATTTTCAGGTGGGGTGGGCCTAATCCTCTCCTTTAATCCAATCAAATAGTCCCACATCACATCAGTTTGTAACTTTACGTAAACCATTATGTGGATGTAGCATTGCTCAAATAAGAAACCTCCCCGCCATCCAGCGGCAAAATCACCTCCTTTTTACTAATCTTGATTCTATAATTTTTTAGATCAATATAATTGAGATTTGTATAGATAGCACACAAGAGCAAAACCAAGTGGTATGGTTAAGGGCATCCACAATGTGTAGCCAAATGTTAAAATAGCTTTTGGCATCGTGGGAACCATTGTGGACGGTGTTGCCAAAGCCAAAAAGATGGAACTGAAGCTCCCTCATTGATTGATTGAAGGAATAGAAAAATGCAACGTCTCTCCTCTTTCTCCCGTGCTTGGACGCATGTAGTACAAAGATATAGCATGTAGTCTACTCCCTGTCCCTTCTATCACAAATCACAAAGTAGTGAGGCGTCAAATCACAAAAGCACGGACGAAGCAACCATCATTTCACTCTTCACGACTCAGCTTCTCCATCGTCTTCTTCGAGAAGCCATCTCACCGCACTAGTACTCCTAGTAGTACTAGTAAAGGACTTCCTGGATGCAAATAAGGCGGTTATCTCGGCTTGCAGGCGGCACTTGCGAACGACTTACCGTGGTCTCCCTCAATGGTGTTCTCCGTCGAACGCACTTCGCCAAACCACCAAAAAAAAGATATCGTCGACGTCACCGCAATGGGGAAGGAAGTAAAATATAGTTACTACCTCCATTTTTTTGTACACAAGGCCATTATATCAAAATTACAATTTGCAAAGGGCCACTAACACTAATCGAGGCAACATTGATGGGGTTAGCAACCAAGGACATTAATATCCCCTGCATGCATGCGGAAGTGACAAGGTTGGTTTGCATGGCGCTGCATTAATCAAGCGATGAGGAGTGAGATGGTTAGCTCTTTGGTATTTGGAGAAAAAAATATGCATTAATTGACACGTGAAACGAGGATTTGTATCGATTAAATCCCGCGAAGGAAAACCCCGCCTTTCTTTTTTAACACTAGTACTCCTAGTAATGCACGCATTACTTATCCTGTTTGGGTCTAGGCCTTGCATTGCCAAACTTCGCCACACATTTTGCTAAGCTTGCCTAACGTTTTCAAAATGAGAAGGAGGTACACTTAAGACGGGTCGTCATCGCGGTCGCACCGCACCTCACACGGTCGCTTCCTCAAGACGCCATGCAGTCGCACCGCACCCTCACACAACGCTTCCCGCACGCCAAACCCAACCAAGGGAACGCACCCTCACTGACACGTGAAGTCGCATGTGAACAAACCAAACTCAGCCATCCTATCGCTCACACATAATTTTCATTCATAGAGTATGTTTATCCAACCGCATGTTGGGGAGTATCCGTACGGCCCGTGCGGTGGTCTGTTGGGGAAGAAGAAGAGGTGAGGAAGAAGGAAAGAAGGGTTAGGAGACATAGGATATTCATCCAACCGCCTGAAATGGTAGACTGGCCCAAGTCAGGTGACTTGCATAACAAATATATGTTTTTACACAGCAAAAGATCCATAAAAACAACAACATAAAGAAAAACTATCACTGCTCGCGGAAAGAGACGGCCTCATCATCTTGGGCTGCCTGCGCGAACCAGCCGTCGCTGCCGACGTATGTCTCCGCACCGTGTGTCTCCGCACTGTGGTTGTCCTCGAAACTCTTGGAATCATGCACCCTTCATACACCCTACCAAACACACCAGGCATGTGTTTGGTTTATTGCTACACTTGTGGCTTGCCACACTTTTCTAGCTACATGGTCCACATGTCATAGACTCAACTTCTTGCCAAATCTTGCCACACTTGTGGTGGCCATTTTGTTAGCCACATTTTTTGTTTTGCACACACTTTGCCTAAGCTTAGTTGTGGCAAAGTTAGTCATGAATGAAGTTCAACCATGGAGTCTTCTAGATTCTACATGTGGCAGAATCTGGTGGAATGTAGATGATATCCATCGCCAAAGAGTGCTCGGATTTGCCATCTTTGTACCGGCCGGATTGGCTTCATCCAACCACCAATTTTCAAAGTTATTCACACACTATATAGGGGTATAGATATAGATGTGGGCCCGTTGCAATGGATCCAAAGTATATCTATTTAGTGGAGTGCACTCTAAACACATTATCTATTTATTTTTCTCTAACCTTTCGTAGCCATGCAACCAAGCCACATAAGCTTCATGGGTGCCCCCACATCATATTATTGTAGCGACCCGACCTCAGACGGTCAAGCCTCTGTGTATCCGTGCCATCCTCGGATCAAGATATCTTTGGCACACACAAGACATCAATGTATATATCAAAGTGCAATCACATGTATAAATAACGTAAAACTGATATATACCTCATAAGTCTCAATGAAACAAGTAATCGGGTGTGGAGTCCCATCAACGCCATCGGCAAAGTTGAATGTAGACCGTAACCAGATCGTACTCTTACTCGTCGGAAGAAAGTATCTGCAACATGATACGTTGCAGCCGTGTAGGTCAAGACATTGAATGTACCGCAAGATCACAACATGAGAAAACAGATGATAAAACTATAATATATGCAATATGGCTTTGTGGCTCTGTGATCGAAGTTTTGTTTTGCATAAAAGCTGGTTTTTATTTTCCCTACATCAAAGGAATAACTGTAGTCTGTACTATGGAGTTTTCTATCATGACATGGTTCCGCCAACCGATGTCTCATAGCCCAAATCATCATAAGTTGCCCACAATTAAGTTATCATCCGGTGTTGAGAGTTCCGAGATAGATCCAAGTCCAGATGCTCAAATTGTCCGTGAATCGGGACACGGCTAATCGATTAGGTTTTAACCCTCTGCAGAGGTTTGTACACTTTACCCGCAAGATTCGATCCCTCTCTTTACATTCTCGCACTTCAGGGTGTTTGAGAACAAGATGACCAAACATGGTCTTCCTCAAGAGTTCTCTCGACCACCGTCCGGTGCTCATCCAATCCTACCATAGTTCTACATCTGCTAGCACCGTCCCAAACCCAAAGTCACAACTAAGGTCAACCAAGCCAGAGCCCATAGTGACTTGCGGTTGCATGTAAGCTTCGGCATGAAGTATTCTTCCGTCTCTTTGAGTCTGGGTGAAGCTTTCCGCAAGATGTCATGGCGCTTCTCCATGCATCCCGGCCATCCACCGGTTTCTCCAGGTGCCCACAACCATCCTTCACCCAGTAGTGTGTATTGAATTCTTGTCTCGAGTCTTGAAGTCTTGAGTCCTTGAAAATGCAGTCCTTGCAGATGCCATCATGGAGTTGTCGTCATAGACGTAGAGTCCTTCATTCTCACACCACTCTCGAGAACTCATACCAAACCCCGTCTACTATAGTGTAGCATTGAAACTAAATTACGTCCCGGGCTTGGTAACAGGGAGATGGGTTCCTAACTCATGCATACTACTCAACTACAAGAAATCAATATCACTACTGGAGGGATTGTTGAAAGGGTGCTACTACATGCAAATAAAACATAGGTATGAAAAACATGGTCAAAGTGAACTTGCCTGGTATTACTTGATGAAGATAATATCGCTCTCGCAAAACTTGATAGCACTATACGCAACTCTCCGATGAAAATCTATATAGTAAAACATAGTATTCACATAAGCAAACATACTAGCAAGCAATTTCTAACACTCACAAAAAAATCAACAAATAAAATGCAAATCACAAAGAACACAAAATAAATAAATAAATAAATAAATAACCAATGAAAACTACACAAGAAACTACTAAAGAAAATTCTAAGACATAACCCAAAATAGCTTTGTCCTAAGTAAAATTTAACAACAAAGAAAATACTAACATAATAAGTAAACAGAAAAGAAAATATAAAACAACTTATTTTAATAGAAAGTATTTTCCCTAAACTTTTAATAGCAAAAAGAAACAAATAAAAAGCTTTTATGAAACACTAACTATGACCTAAACAAGTTTTCATACAAAACTAAGTAAAAGAAATTTTAAAAATAAAACAAAATTTTCTTTAATTGACTAACAGAAACAGAACTAGATTTTTAAAGAGTGACAAAAAGAAATAATTTAAAACTAATAAAAACAATAAAGAAAAGACCAAAACAAAACTATAACTAAAACAGTACTGTTTTTCTAAAAATTTAATTTAAAATAAATTAAAAATAAATCACTGTATGACTCTGGATAGACAAAACAATAACAAAACCGTATCAAAAGAATCAATCAATTTGGATCTAAAACACAAAAGTTATAAGCAATATAAAATCAGAACTATTCTGTTTTTAAAACAGAAACCAAAATAACAAAAAAAAACTAACGGGCGCTACGGGGGTGTGCGAGCTGAAACTAAACAAATACGGGCAGAAAATAACCGAAACGCATACGGGCTAAAAGAGAAAGACCGATCGGCTAAACCGACTATACCTGAACCGATCTAAACCGAATAAAAACCGGAACTAAACCGATCTATAAACAGAAAATCAAACCGTTCGTTACATCTAATCTGGCGCGTCAATAACAGATCGGACGGTGAAGGGGAAGTGGAGAGCTCACCGCGGGGGAAGGTCGACGGCGAGCGGCTCGGACGTCGTCGGCGGCGGCGCTCGATCGTCGGCGGGCTCCGGAGAGGGTACGGGCGGACGCGGCGTTCGACGGCGAGTCCAGCGGTGGTCGAGATGGTGCCGTAGGTGGACGGAGGAGGGCGGCGGCGAGGTCGAGGCGGCGGTGGCGTTCGGGCGTCGCTGATGGCGGCGCCCGGTGGGTTTCGAGCTCACAGCGCACGGGAGGTGCGGAAGAGCGAGGGGTTACGGTGGTGGTCTCAAGTGGCGGGTAGGTGGTCGGGGTAGTGAGGTAAGGCAACAATGGTGCGGCGGCGGTGCTTGGATCCGGAGATAAATCGGGGAGGCAGCGGAGGTTCTTGGTGCGGGGAAAGGAGGGGAACTGGTCGAGCGAGAGGGTTATTTATAGGGGGAAGAGACTTGGAGCAGGGGGCGGATCGGAAGATCGCGATCCCGAGAAGTTCGGGATTCTGGCGGCGGCGATCCTGTGCGTGGCTTGCGGGAGGAGGAAGAAGGGCGCGGGCCCCGGCGGTCAGTGGCAGCGGGAGGCGAGCGAGGGGTCGGGCGACCTGCGCCAAGAGTTTTCGCGTGTGGGGGTGACCGTGGGCCGATTCGGCCAAATGGGCCAGCCGGTGCGCGTGAGGACGCTGGCGGCTGTTAGGCTTCGGCCTATTGTTTTTTTTAACAGAGAGCAAAACCGAAGAAAAACAAAATTAAAACCAAAACTCTATATAGGCATATAATATATCAAAATTTTCAGAAATAGATTTCCTACAACATGAACTATTTCTAAAGTTCAAACAAAATTCACACAAAATCTAGAAAAATTCAAACAGCACTGCTATTGCAATAAAACTCAATAAAAATCATTTTTTTAAAGTACCAAAATGATTTCAAATTTATTTTTCTCCATTTTTCTATTGTAGGGAATCATTTTACCCTATTTTCCATATGTTATATTTTTGGAGAAAAATAATTTCAATAAAACCAAATAACTCCAATTTGAAAGTGGGTTTCAAAATAATTTCAACCGGCCTTTCAATTTGATTCTTTTAAACTTCCAACTCATATTTCATATAATTTGAAGATGTCATTTTATCTTCTCTCATGAAAATCATTGAGTTGCATAAAGTTTCTGAATTTGAAATATTTCCAAATGGAATTCAAAAATTCTTTTTCAAAAACCCTTTTCATTTCAAATGGAAGAAGTCATGTCATCTTCACTCTAGTGTTATGATGATGAAATGAATTTGAATCCTCGAGATCAAGTCAAAAAAGCACAGGAAAGTCATTTCATTCCCTCTCATTAAACTTTCAAAAAGTTTCAAATGCACTCAATTTCACACAATCAATCACTCAACAATCAAACAAACAATCAGAATTATTTATTTAATATAACATTCCAAAATTTAGAATTTTGGGATGTTACAATTATTCATACTACGTTGACAGAAAAAAAAGATAAATCACCTAAAACAAGATCTTCCCGTTTTTTGTTCCTACGATGCTGTGCCGTGCACGTACCTACTAGTTGTATAGTGGTAGTACTAGTTGTATAGTACAAACTTGGTACTAGTAGGAGCAGAGTAGTACGGAATGCTCCTACTCTATCAACGAGCCCCATCTGACACCAAATTTCTTGGCTTCCGCGCTACAGCTAGATCTTCCCCTCGTTTCTGTTTTCGAACCCGGCGGCGGGTGGGGTGCGGTTTGCCAATAGTCGATTTGCTCAACGGCGGTCCCACATGAAAGTGAAAATGCCAGGCAACACGCCTTCCCTAAGCTATGTGTCGTGCCGGACAGGCCGTGGAGTACTCCCGATTCCCGGGCGTGTGTGGGGGGAGTGCGACGCGAACGCGGCAGGCCTTTTCCTTTTACTAGCAATGTGCCTATGCGTTTCTTTCAAGTTAATAAGGGGCTTTCTGCAAATTGGAGCAGAGAAGTGGGATATTGTTGCGAAAATGCCACAACTTACCTCACAGCCGTTAGATGCAGATCTAATGGTCAGAAACGACGGATAGCAGACACACCACCATCACCGATTGAGTCTTTTATAGGAGTATATATTTCTCAGGCTGTTTTGATGAGGTGAGGGAAGGATGTGGTTGCTTTCAAGATAATAAGGGGTTTTCTGCAAATTGGAGCAGAGAAGTGGGCTATTGTTGCAAAAATGCCACAACTTACCTCGCAGTCGTTACATGCAGATCTAATGGTCAGAAACGACGGATGGCAGACACACCACCATCACCAACTCAGTCTTTTATAGGAGTAGGAGTAGAGAACATGTATAAATTGTAACATTTGGTTCTGCTCCTGGGCACGATCGATAGATAGAAATAACGATTGGAAACACTAGGGCGGGGCTATTTCTGCTAGATAAGCAGGGTACGTAGTAGCTAGATGGCGCATCGTCGGTTTGGTCACACGCGGTCCGACATGTTCTAGTGTTTCTAGCAAGATGCCCGCGTGTTTCACGAAGTTGATGGAAAAGGTAAGCACAACTTATAAATTGACGGATGGAGTACTAGTTACAGTGATGCATATGATTAAGCAAAGGGATCGCACATGTCGGTATTGACTGGAACGAGAATGCAACACCACAATAAGAATTAAGGCCACGATGATGATGCAATCGCGGTGGTGGTTACAGAAGGCAAGAAGAAAGATGCATCCATCAATGTACGACCTCCTCCTCCTCAACTTAGTGCGATGGGCCACCGACCGATGGCTAAGGAGCAGCGACTTTTGTGGCGAGGTCGAGATGCTTCTCAGCAAAGGCATCCAAGGCTCCAGCCGGTTGAGGAAGGCCAACGTTGTAGCGTCCTCGCTGGCCTTGTAGATACCTATGTACACGATTTGCTCATACACGTGGATGTGTAGGTCAACGAATTCTTGCAGGGCGAGGCGCGACCTCCAGGTGGACATTCTTCGTGGCGTCGGCGGGCAGTCGCAGGGCCACCAGTGCTTGAAAGAGGTTCCGGCCATGGAGGCCGATTAGGGTCACAGGCAATGAGGAGCCCGGGCGCGCGGGCTGGAGGAGTACAGCGATGTCGTCCGCGAGCTTCTTGAGGACGGTGAACTTGTTGGTGGTGGCAACGATCATCTGGTCCAACTAAAAATCATAGTTGGCGTCGACGGCGGCCATCCACCAGCCGGTCTCCAGCACCGTCTGGACACGATCCTCGGCGCCATGCCGCAGGCCGACGTCGTGGACCATCTGGCACAGCCACTGGCCGCTCGCTTGCATCGCCGCCATGGTCTGGAGTGAGCTCTTTTGCGCTTAGTTTAGGTGCTTAGGCAAATGCTTAGGTGCGTACGATGTGTAGATGCATTAGAATGTAGGGGCGCCTTTATATGAGGGCAAACTGCATTGCATTCACATCGTGCAGCCTCTTTTCCCGGTCCTCCTCCCATTACTTCCCTCATGCATTGATTGAAGGAGGATGCATTGGCTGTTCAACATTTTTTGAACCGCTACTCCCTCGCTCGTCTGCATTAAAGCCGTACCGGGAACTGCGCCACCCGATATCAAATCGAATAGTACTGCACCGCCTGCTGCACGCCCGGCAGAACATGCCTCCTCGCCTCCATCAAACCCCTCCGTTAAACCCGCATGCAAACCGAGAAACCTACTCCGGCCACACGTCCATTCATGAGTGGGCCGGAATTAAACTCAACACCGGCCGAGCTCCTCCCGTCCGCCCTCAGTTTAAACGAGGCCAGACGCCGGCCAAGCTCCTACCATCCGCCCTCTATTTACACGAGGCCAGACAGACAGTGGGCAAGAATTGCACCCCTCCGCCGCTCCCCCATCTCCGCCTTCACCATTTTCTCCACTCTTCCAATGGCTTCCGAGCAGCCGTTCTCGTGCATATTACCCGGCTGGGTGGCCCGCCGAGCCCTCCGGATACGGGCGAGGCCGCTCGGTGCTTCACCAACCTTGCTTGGCCCGACGGAGCCAGTTGCCGCCCAAAGCAGGCGCGTGGTTCAACAACTCGCCGCTCCAGTTCAGCTCGATGAGGAGTGGCGAGTTGCTCCACGCCGGCACGGCGGCGAGCACACCGGCATGGGCGCCGTCGCTTCCGCGTCGTACCGCGCCTCCCATGTCTGTGGGCGCGCCTCCCGTGCCTGCGGCAGCGCGATGCAGGCAGATACAGAAGCCGGGTGCGTGGACAGCGACGAGTCGGTGGCCAGCTTCTCCGTGTCCGCCGCCATCATCGAGGAGAAGTAGAACACGGGAGGCCGCCACCACTTGGGTCCCATGAAGGCCACCGCCGAGGCGACGACTGCGCATTTAGGTGGTTTCTTTGCTTCTTCATCTCTTCCGAGGACCTTCGTCGACCCCGCAAAGTGTCTGCCAGACATGAGGAAGACAAAGGGATCCGCGGGCGGTCATTTAGATTATGTACTCCCTCTCCAGCTGGCGGGAAATTTTTGTTCTAAGAATGGATAAATTGTATGTATCTATAACTAAAATAAGTCTAGATACATCCATTTCTAGGACAAGTATTTCCGGACGGAGGGAGTATTAGTTATACCAAGATAGCCGGATTGGCACCGCTTAGTTCATGTACATGTAATGAAATCCATCATGTTTATATGAAGATCCGGCTTTTTTAGACGAAATCCTTCATGCTTATATGTGATGTCTATTACACAACCATCTTCTTGTAGACGTTGTTTGGCCTCCAAGTGCAGAGGTTTGCAGCGGCGGAACTCCCGATCTAGGTTATTTTCTAGAGGTTTCTGTATTTATAGGAATTTTTGGCGTAGGTTTCACGTCAGGGAGGTCTCCGAGCCGTCCACGAGGCAGGGGCCCACGCCCAAGGGGGTGGGCGCGCCCTCCACCCTTGTGGACAACTCGGGACTCTTCTGGCCCAACTCTTTTGCTCCGGAGGCTTCTTTTGGTCCATAAAAAATCATCAAAAATTGGCACATCAATTGGACTCCGTTAGGTATTCCTTTTCTGCAAAACTCAAAAACAAGGAAAAAACAGAAACTGGCACTAGGCTCTAGGTTAATAGGTTAGTCCCAAAAATCATATAAAATAGCATATAAATGCATATAAAACATACTAGAAGGATAATATAATAGCATGAATACTTCACAAATTATAGATACGTTGGAGACGATCAAGATCCCTAAGCTTAATTCCTACTCGTCCTCGAGTAGGTAAATGATAAAAGAAATAATTTATGAAGTGTGAATGCTAGCAGGTGCACAAGTTTGATCAATGATAATTTCAATCACCTTTTCTAGCATCATCATATGTCATAACAGTAGCTCAACTCATGGAACTTTTCATGATCAAGTAACAAGCTATTCACATGTTAAAGTATTGATCATAAACTTTCTTGAAAACTAACAAACCATGTTATTAGTCATCAAACAATTACAATTCATCTTATTTTCGGGAAGAGACTATGTCAGAGCTTTGATTTAGCAAACTCCACATACTCAACTATCATTTATTCTTTCACAATTGCTAACACTCACGCGATATTTATGGGTTCAAAGTTTTAATCAGACACAGAGAAAGATAGGGGCTTATAGATTCGCCTCCCAACCTTTTACCTCAAGGGTAATGTCAACAATAATAGTTCATGATGCCTTACATCCAATTGGATATATATATCAGAATCTTTCCAACACAAGGTGCTTGCCAAAGGATAAAATGTAAAAAGGAAAGGTGAAGATCACCATGACTCTTGCATAAGGTAAAATACAATAATAAAAGATAGGACCTTCGTAGAGGGAAGCAGAGGTTGCCATGCGCTTTTATAGTTGGATGCATAAAATCTTAATGCGAGGGAATGCCGCTTTATATTGCCACTTGTGATAGGGACCTTTATTATGCAGTCCGTCGCTTTTATTTCTTCCATATCACAATGATCGTATAAAGCTTATTTTCTCCACACTAAAAGATCATACATATTTAGAGAGCAATTTTTATTGCTTGCACCGATGACAACTTACTTGAAGGATCTTACTCAATCCATAGGTAGGTATGGTGGACTCTCATGGCAATACTGGTTTAAGGGATGTTTGGAAGCACAAGTTGTATCTCTACTTGGTGCCAAGAATTTTACTAGCATGAGGGGGAAAGGCAAGCTCAACGTGTTGGGCGATCCATGACAATATACTTTATTTCGGATATAAGAAAACATAACCCATTACGTTGTCTTCCTTGTCCAACATCAACCTTTTAGCATGTCATATTTTAATGAATGCTCACAATTACAAAAGATGTCCAAGATAGTATATTTATATGTGAAATCTCTCTTCCTTCAATATTCTTTCATGAATTGTTCAAGTGACCAATACAATGTTTGCTAACCTTCAATAAATTTACCACCTCTACTTCTTATATGTAAAGTCATTACTCCCCATGGGATAAGCATATGAAACATATATAATTTCATATTTATGATATTCGCTCATTCAACTATTTACTCATAGGATATAAGTGAAGCACACGAGTAAATGACAAACTACTCCAAAAAGATATAAGTGAAGATCAATGAGTAGTTAAATAATTATGTAGCTATGTGAAGACTCTCTCTCATTTAATAATTTCAGATCTTGATACTTTATTCAAACAGCAAGCAAAACAAAATTGATAGCACAACTCATGCGAAGAAGCAAAAACTTAGGCTCAACTGATACTAACCGGTAATTGTTGAGGAAGAAAGGTGGGATGCCAACCGGGGCATCCCCAAGCTTAGACACTTGAGACTTCTTGAAATAGTATCTTGGGATGCCTTGGGAATCCCCAAGCTTGAGATTTTGTGTCTCCTTAATTCCTCTCATATCACGGTCTCCCTAAATCTCAAAAGCTTCATCCACACAAAACTCAACAAGGACTCGTGAGATAAGTTAGTATAAACCAATGCAAAAACCTTATCATACTCTACTGTAGCAAATCACTAAAATTATTCAACATTGCATACTAAATGCCTCTGCATATTTAATAGTCCTATCCTCAAATAGAATCATTAAACAAGCAAACATATGCAAACAATGCAAACATAACAGCAATTTGCCTAAATAGGACAGTCTGTGGAGAATGCAGCAAGATCCATATTTTACTAGCTCCAAAAATTATGAAAGAAAATTCTCACTGTAGTAAATTTATCAGAGCTCAATATTCAAAAAGTTTCAACATTTTATCATATTCTAACTTTTCTAGGGAATTTTTGCAACAATGGTAAACTTTCTGTTTTGAAACAGCAACATGTATACTTGCAAAATAAGCATGGTAAAGGCTATCCTTGACATTTTTATTGAAAATAGAGATGCAAAAAATTATTCTAAATAAAAGCAAGCAAATACTAACAAAATAAAATGACACTCCAAGCCAAACACATATCACGTGGTGAATAAAAATATAGCTCCAAGTAAAGTTACCGATGAACGAAGACGAAAGAGGGGATGCCCCCTTCCGGGGCATCCCCAAGCTTAGGCTCTTGGTTGTCCTTGAATATTACCTTGGGGTGCCTTCGGCATCCCCAAGCTTAGGCTCTTGCCACTCCTTATTTCATAGTCCATCGAATCTTTACCCAAAACTTGAAAACTTCACAACACAAAACTCAACAGAAAACTCGTAAGCTCCGTTAGCGAAATAAAACAAACCACCACTTAAAGGTACTGTAATGAACTCATTCTTTATTTATATTGGTGTTAAACCTACTGTATTCGAACTTATCTATGGTTCATAATCTCCGATACTAGCCATAGATTCATCAAAATAAGCAAACAACACACGAAAAACAGAATCTGTCAAAAACAGAACAGTCTGTAGTAATCTGTATCAAACGCAAACTTTATGTGACTAAAAAATTCTACAAAAATAGGACGACCTAGATAATTTCTTTATTGATCTACTGCAATTGGAATAAGTATTTTATCACGTTCTGGTGATTTTTAACAATTGTTTTCGTGATCAGAAAGTTTCTGTCTTTTTCAGCAAGATCAAATAATTATCATCCAAGAAGATCCTATAGGTCTTACTTGGAACAAACACTAATTAAAACATAAAACCACATTAAACCAGATGGTAGATGATTTATTTATTATTAAACAGGAACAAAAAGCAAGGAGCAAAAATAAAATTGGGTTGCCTCCCAACAAGAGCTAACGTTTAACGCCCCTAGCTAGGCATGAAGATTTCAATGATGCTCACCTAAAAGATATGAATTGAAATATAAAGAGAGCGTCATGAAGAATATGACTCACACATTTAATTCTAACCCATTTCCTATGCATAGGGATTTTGTGAGCAAACAACTTATGGGAACAATAATCAACTAGCATAGGAAGGTAAAACAAGCAAATCTTCAAGATTTTCAACACATAGAGAGGAAACTTGATATTATTGCAATATGTAGAAGCATATGATCCTCTCTCATAATAATTTTCAGTAGCATCATGAGTGAATTCAACCATATAACCAGCACATAAAGCATTCTTTTCATGATCTACTTGCATATAAATTTTACTACTCTCCACATAAGCAAATTTATTCTCATCAATAGTAGTAGAGCAAACTCAACAATATAACTATCATGTGAAGCATAATCCGATTGAAAATTAAAATCATGATGACAAGTTTCATGGTTATCTTTATTCTTTATAGCATACGTGTCATCACAATAATCATCATAGATAGGAGCGATGCTTTCATCATAATAAATTTGCACATCAAAACTTGGGGTACTAAACATATCATCTTCATCAAACATAGCATCCCCAAGCTTGTGGCTTTGCATATCATTAGCATCATGGGTATTCAAAGAATTCATACTAACAACATTGCAATCATGCTCATCATACAAAGATTTAGTGTCAAACATTTTATAGATTTCTTCTTCTAGTACTTGAGCACAATTTTCCTTACCATCATTTTCACGAAAGATATTAAAATGATGAAGCATATGAGGCACCCTCAATTCCATTTTTTTGTAGTTTTATTTTATAAAATAAACTAGTGATAAAACAAGAAACTAAAAGATTCAATTGCAAGATCTAAAGATATACCTTCAAGCACTCACCTCCCCGGCAACGGCGCCAGAAAAGAGCTTGATGTCTACTACACAACCTTCTTCTTGTAGATGTTGTTGGGCCTCCAAGTGCAGAGGTTTGCAGCGGCGGAACTCCCGATCTAGGTTATTTTCTGGAGGTTTATGTATGTATAGGAATTTTTGGCATAGGTTTCACGTCAGGGAGGTCTCCGAGCCGTCCACGAGGCAGGGGCCGACGCCCAGGGGGGTGGGCGCGCTCTCCACCCTCGTGGACAGCTCGGGGCTCTTCTGACCCAACTCTTTTGCTCCGAAGGCTTCTTTTGGTCCATAAAAAATCATCAAAAATTGGCACGTCAATTGGACTCCGTTTGGTATTCCTTTTTTGTAAAACTCAAAAACAAGGGAAAAACAGAAACTGGCACTGGGCTCTAGGTTAATAGGTTAGTCCCAAAATTCATATAAAATAGCATATAAATGCATATAAATCATCCTAGAAGGATAATATAATAGAATGAATACTTCAAAAATTATAGATATGTTGGAGACGTATCAATATGAAATCAGTCTGTGTTTGCACGAATTTCATCTGGTTGGTTAGAGTTGTGAAAATGTATGCCTTTGGCATTTGATGTCGTCCTCCGCGGAAGGAAACGGGAGGAAATTTGCCGGCTGCCGTTGAAGATGCTCTTATGCTGGAAATAATAGAGTGGCATCCAATCCATTTGAGTTAATTGCGTGTATGATTGTCCCTCTATAAAAAGTTAATTGCATGTATAGTGTACACGTGACTTGCAGGGTGGCTACAGCTTCGTCTGTAAAGTTAAAAAGAAACAAGTCCATCCTTAATCTTGTATTCTAAGTACTGTGGGTTCCACTGTCAAGACAAGAGCTTAAAGAAGTATATATTAAATAAGTAATATATAATATAAAAATCTAAAGTTAAAGACACAATTGAACTCATGTCATCGCTATGAAAGCATCCCGCTAACCAGTTCAAAGCACATTTTTGTTGTAGACCATGTCATTGATATATCTCCATGTTCATTTTATACTCCATCTGTTTTAAATATTTGTCTTTTTCAGATTTCAAATGGACTACCACATACGGATGTGTATGTAGACATATTTTAGAGTGTAGATTCACTCATTTTGCTCCATATGTAGTCACTTGTTGAAATCTCTAAAAAGACAAATATTTAGGGATGGAGGGAGTAGAAAAAAGATTTGGTGATGATGGTGTGCGTGCCATCCTGCAATATAGGCCGTCGGATTTATATCTAACGGATAGGAAGAAAACTATGGCAATTTTCCAAAAATATACGCACACCCCTCTCCACATTCGCAAATACGGCCTTCCCTCGTTCATCTTTTTCTCTCACAAGATAAACTACTCATACAAATGCATCTTGATGTTCCGTGCAACCCGCGGGCATCTAGCTAGTTTTTTTAAAAATAGTTACTGCGATAATTGGGTTGAAGTGATATATTTTATGTCTGCCCCGAATGATTTTGGATTCACTAGTAGCAACAAAGAAAAGGTTGCCTTGTTAATTAACAGAAAACAGGGTGAAAACTATCACATGAGGCCGGTAAAAACGAGGCACACTGGGTTTAGCGTCATTGTTAGTACAGCTGTGCGCGCGTGAGAAGTCTACAAATCTAGGGGGCTACTGAGCGAGGCACGGAGAAACAATGTTCGAGAGAGAAACCAATTGACAGATTATGATCAGATTGAGTTGTTACCCTTCTGCTATCATTGTTGGGGTGGGGGGGGAGGGGAGGGAGAGAAAGACGTATCGAGAGTGTGCACGGTAGGCACAGAGGCACAACTAGCGAGTGTGTGTGTATGTGTGTGTGTGTGTTTGAAAGAGGAGTAGATAGATTACTATCAAGATCGAGGTTCCGCCCTACTCCTTCGGTTTCGGGTAGTGTGTGTGTGCGTGTGTGTGTGTGTTTGAGAGAGAAGCCAGTCGTTAGATTAGTATCAAGATCAAGGTGTCACCCTACTGCTTTGGTGTTGGGAAGTGTGCGTGTGGTTGTGTGGGTGTGGGTGTGGGTGTCGGGGGGGGGGGGTGGGGGTGCAGTGACACTTACATATCCCTACTATTATAAAAAACAGAGTTGGTGATGATGGTGTTCCTGCCATCCTGCAATATAGGCCATCCGATTTAGACCCGACGGATAGGAAGGAAACTGTGGCAATTTTGCAAAAAGATACCCACACCCCTCTCCACATTTGAAAATAAGGCATTCCCTCGTTCATCCTTTTCTCCCACAAGATAAACTACTCATACAAATGCATCTTGATGTTCGGTGCAACGCATGGGCATCTTGCTAGTAGGGAGAAGGAGTTTGTGTGACACATATCTAGCTATACTAAGGGATAGGTAGATAGCATTTGTGCGAGGCATACTTAAAGCATCACGAAGATAAACAAAATTGTGTGCATGCAAGTGCCGGAAAAATGAAGCGAGAAACAATGTGTGGGAGAGAGAGAGAGAGAGCGAAATCTCAAAACAAAAGGTGCTCTGTTGGAATCCCATTGTATGTATTCATATGGTTCCGAACTCGAAAGTTAACCTGAGGCATATGTGTGAGAGACATTATTATACTTTGAGACATGAGTGGTTGTGGGTGGGCGGAATGAAAGGGGTGGGCGTGTTCGATACAGAGAGCGTGTGTGTTTCTGTGTGAGAGACTTGTAGGAAGGGGTAGAAAGACGAATTCTAACCTTGACGGAGGGAGAGAAATACACGAAGTGCGCGTGTGATTCCGATGACCATAGGGAAATGAGATATGTATGCGTGTGAGAGAGATTGCACAATTCATTCACGTATCACTATCTAGCGATCGTGGACGTGCATCGCTTGAACATAAATCAATATCTACTTCCTATCGTGGCCATGGTACAATATCGATTCAACGCTATAAAGATTGGACACTCACATATCACATTTTTTCAATTTAAATAAACCTTTTCAGTTGTGCATGCCAAAGTTACAGTGATGTTTCTTCAAACAACCAATGTAGCTATCATGTACAAGCACCATTGTTACTCTTGCATTCAAAATCATTAGTCTCTGATGATTTAAGGTTCTATTATGAAGTAATATATGTAAAATTCATATATAAATTCAACCGGTACGCAATTTGTGAAATGGAGGCTATGTAATCATATGGGGTAACACTTTTAAGTAGCGGACTACAATATCCATTTCTTTTTGTGCGCCTCTACACTAACACGTCAATGCATTATGTTTAAAGTAAATAAGCAATTGCACTAAATTATCTATTTACACGAGAAATACATAGGTTGAGCATTTGATCCCTTTTTTGTGAACGCGCCACTACACCCGTACGATTTTCCGCGCCCGTGTCAACGTCCAAGTTATCGGCGCATCATCCCGAGTTATTGTATTTTTTTCTGGGGTGGACGCACCAGTTATTAACTGCTAACGCGTGCCCCGTGTACACAGTCTTGCATGACCTCCCCGCTAGCACGGTAAAAAATTAGTTGAAACTGGATGCGAACGATCCCGCGGGCAGCAAAATCTCCCACCTCCTTCTAAAATTTCCGCCACCTTAGTCTTTAGCATGCGAAATTCCCCTTTTGTCCTTGGTGCACGGAGACCAACAGTTACAATACCACCCTCATCTACATAATAGGTCGGGGCTGATTTGGTAACTTCCGGTCCCCCCACTACACGGCACCCCATTTCCTCTCCTCCCGCAAAAATGACTAACTCCACAGCACCAGAGCATCTCACATCACGCCGTCCGTACTTCATCGGCCTTTCTCCCCTCCCCTCTCGAAACCCTAGACTGCTCATCCACCGGCGTACCAGAGCCCATTCACTGCCAGCGGCATCCACCTCGCCGGATCTGCTTCTGCGGCCGCATCTACCCCTCCCACCTCCCCTAGAAACAAGTAGACTGCTCATCCACCACTGTACCACAGCCCATTCAGTGTCGGCCTTGTCCACGGCACCGGATCTGCTTCGCTGGTACTCTCATCAACCGCAGCGCATCTGCAGCGGCTCATTCGTACTCCCCACCGGAGACGCTTCGTCCACACCCCCCGGAGCCGCCCCACCGACGCCCCTGTCGACGGCCTCTGATCCTCTTCGCCGACACCTTCCTCAACCCTACCGGAGCCGCTTCGCCGACAACATCGTCAACCCCACCGGAGTAGCTTCACCTATACCATTTTCAACCCTATCGGGGCCGCTTTGCCAACTCACAAGTCCACGGCCTCAGATCCGCTTCCTCGCACCCTCATCCAACCTACCGGAGCAGCTTCTGACGCCCCGTCCACGGACGCAGATCTGCATCGTCGACACCATCCTTAACCCAACCACCGGAGCAGCTTCACCTATGCCCTCGTCCACGGCCACAGATCCGCTTCGCCCACACCGTAGTCCACCCTACCGGAGCCGCTCCACAAACACCCTACTCGACGGTTCTAGATCTCCTTACCGGACCCCGACAGCCAGCGCAGCGTCATCACCCTTGACGTTTCTAACCTGATTCCCACCGTCTGGCAAGATGCCAAGCACCCGCCACGGCCTAGGTACTTGTCACCTTTAAACCCGTCCAGCATCACCTGCCCGATGTACTTCAAATATACCAACAGGTCGCTGTTACCTGTTATGCAGCTGGCAAAAACTGCAAGGACGATGTTTCTTCTGGATCTAACAGCTTGGCTAACCAAGATCCTGGACCAAGGCATTGCTATGATCTTGTAAGCGTGTCTCTCTCTCTTGTATTGTTCTCAGGCTCGCCAAAGATGCTTTGCTAGGATTTTCGACCAGTAATCCCTTTGTGCATACAATGATTTCTACTACTGGCTGCTAAATTAGATATGTATATATCATACATGATACTACCTCGTACCTCCGTTCCTAAATATAAGTCTTTCTAGAGATTCCACTATAGGCTACATACGAAGCAAAATGAGTGAATCTACACTCGAAAATGCATCTATATACATCTGTATGTGGTCCATACTGGAATCTCTATATAGACATATATTTAGGAACAGAGGCAGTACATTACACAAAATCGTAGGTGGCATGTAGGAATTCCAGTGCACTACATTAGGCTCCCTTAGAGTGCCTGCTAGTCCAGCACACATAGTCATGGCTAGTTTATGCTACGCACACAATCATTAATTGGTGGTTTAAATATGCGCAAGGGATATGCAATGTATTATCATGTAGAGATGTCTGAAATTAGCCGTGCCAACTTGCAGATTGGGTTACACAATGAAAAAGTACAAGATGTATGTGGTAATTTCATGGAACATCGCAAACAAAGGAGAGCCAGCGGTGAGCCTATACAGTGTGTTATGGTATGTCACTCCTCCATTGCAATCATCGTGACATGTTATTTGTATGTCAGTTGTATTGGCCAAGTTTCTTAGGGACATTTATTATGAGTTATCCTAAGAAAATAAGCACCTGTGAATATAAGCTCCATGTAATAAGCCAACCAGTTCTTTTCATTGCGTTTTCAGCTTATCTTTGGTATGATAAGTGAAAAGTCTAGATTGCATTATTTATTTATTTTCATTTTGCTGCCCATATGAAAATTAATTTGACTTGCAAACATCACAAGTTGAACCCAGTGCAGTAATTAATATGATAGGAAAACAGGCCATCACTATTTGCTCAAAATGCAAATATAAAGATACCATCTACTTGGCACAATCTACTTTGGCCAATGTTTTCCATAGAAATCCCATTGCCTAATTTAAACGAAAAACACATGACCCACTTTTAAATGAAGAACAATTATTTATTGAAATTCGATGGTCCAAGTGGCTGGTTATTATCATATAACAGCACCACCTGAAAGCATCATATAGCAGCAGCAGCTCATAGCAACTCATCATACAACAGCAGTGTGCAATTCATCATATAGCAGCAACAGCTCATAGCAATTCATCATATAGCAGCACCAAGAGCAGCTCATAGCAATTCATCATATTGCAGCAACAGGAGCAGCTCATAGCAATTCATCATATAGCAGCAGCAGGAGCAGCTCATAGCAATTCATCATATAGCATCAGCAGGAGCATCTCATAGCAATTCATCATACAGCAGCAGCTTATAGCAACTCATCATATAGCAGCAGCAGCTCATAGCAATTCATCATATAGCAGCAGCAGCAGCTCATAGCAATTCATCATATAGCAGCAGCAGGAGCAGCTCATAGCAATGCATCATATAGCAGCAGCAGAAGCAGCTCATAGCAATTCATCGTATAGTGGTTCAGAAGGAAAATTTGGCAAAAAATCAGAGGAGATCCTCACCTTGTTGGATGAGCTCATCCTTCAATAGCACCTCAAGGCCACGACCTGGGAGGTGGGGAGGGGGAATAAGGTGCCTTCTGCCGCAGTGTGGCATCAACCGTAGTTGTGCAGCGCCTGCCGGAGTAGTGCGTTGGATGAACCACAAGGAGCAAATTTCTGGAGACCATGAGAATGAGGGGCGGCACCAGAGGGAGGAGCAGCCAGGGAGATTTGCCCCTACTCGCCGGCCATGTAGCCTAGCTAGATAGACCATCGTCGAGGACCAGGCCAGATGGGACCAGTGGTGAAGGCTTGCTGGAGGAACCCTAGTGCTATAGGTAGGGGATTGAGGTAGAGGGAAAGGGGAGAGGAGATGCAAGCGGGCAGGGCAATGAACGCTTGCGTGTTTGTTTTTACTTGAGGGTGAGGTGTGACGCGGGCGTCACCAGTTGCATTTTGAGTGTAATATAGGCAGACAACAGAGTCATTTCACTATCGCCTTCCCTTCAATTTTTAGTGAGGTTCTACTCGAAACACCCCCCTCCAAAGCGAAATTAGTTAAGCCCAAGCCCATAACTCAAAAATGACTTCTTTACAACTTTCATGGCTTATTTTGACAATAAGCCATGAAAAGCCAGAATAGAACTGGCCCTTAACCTGCAATTCAATTGTGCGTGCAATGATGAATCACTCCTGCCTGCTATAGTGTACATTTAGGCATCATCATACATGGCATAACCTAATACATGTGCATTCCATTGTAGAATCTGGAATATGCAATGTTTATATTAGTTCATACGTTGCACACGATGTTTAAAAGCCCCCTAAATCTGGTCAGTCAAGTGATGGTCTTTAAGCCTCCTTCTTTGCTTCTTTTCTTGATATGTAAGATTTGCTCACACATCTATTCAATTGCTTGTTTGCATCAGCCAGCCATACTAGGACTGTTTGCTTTGATTACTTGTTGTTCTTGACCTAACACTCTAACAGAGCTTGTCAACGATTTAAACACTAAGGGCTGCTATATTGGGGCCTTTTCTAACACATAGGTGACATAAAGGTTTGGCTGTACACTAAAGTAGGCTCTCCAAGAGTACGTGGAGATCTAGTTCGAAGGTATGCCTGGTTTTTACATAGTGCAGACATAGTAAATGCTCATTTCATTGTGTGCAAGTGCAAGAGATGCGGCATGTTTCATTATGTGGAGTTGTTTTGTTATAATCTCATCCTTTTGTGTTCACAGACTGGAAAGTATGCATAATTATCTTCCAAGGAGACGAGTAACTAGTTTGTGTCACCTTGCGGAGGGGTGCAATGAAGATAAGATTGAGGATTTCCAAGTACAAGATGTTAGGAAGGAGCCTTGCAAGAGAAGTAGGAGCTGCACTGAGCCTCTTCAACCTGTTAAGGTAAGTCACTGTATCCAACTCAACAGTTCAATTCCTTGTTTGTTTCAGGCATAGTTAGTTTGCTCTTTTCAATTGCTTTGTCCTTAATTAATGAGATGCCCAAAGAATGATGCCTGATGTTGTGTACTTATATAACTATTAGTTGACATAATTAAAGGCCTTACCATTTAATTACTCTGCCGAAGTGTGCCTGAAGCTTTGAAGTCTATTAACCAACTATTATTGAATGAGGCTCACAATCTAGTTTATACTAGGCTAATGATTGCATGGTTTTGCTTGCTGTAGTATGTTTGTATGAAATCCTCTGCTATTCATTATGCTCCCTAAGACTTTAATTGAGCTACAGAATGGCCAACTGCTTGCTTACTTCTATGCAACATGTTGTCTAAATTTGTAACTTGTCTGTGTTTTGGATTGGGCCCCAACATCATGCTCCTCTGGTGAGCTAAGAGAGATTTCTGTATGCAGGCTGCACAGACTACCTTTTTTATAATTTTTAAAATATCACCTGCTTATGCTTCATGATGTGTAACATTATTGTTAGTCCTGTTTTGCCATGTACAAAATAGTCTGTCTTGCTCGTTTCACTGATGTAACTATATTTTTGCCCTAGTCATGTGTACTTACAGAAACATTTCAGGATGAAGTGACATCAACACAAAGATCTCATGAAAGCAAAGGCGGCATGGCCGTTACCGCATGATTATGGATTGGAATTGGAATGTGCTGATGTTCTCGAGCATCAACTAGAGGTGGCAAGACAACGTGTACATGATTCTGAACATACAATCAACAAGTTGAGACTGGACATGCAGGTATTAGATGCAAGAGTCAAAAAAATAAAACAAGACACTGAGGTAACAACGAAGGTATTGGAGATTTTGCAGACAGAAATTTGTGCTATCTAAATCCGGCCAATCCTATTTTCTGAAGAGATTATAGTTCAAATGGTAAGTTATGTTGATGCGCGTCCATGATGTATGAGCTGTATTTGCCCAGTGTATGTAATTCGTTGTTTGTGTATGCTTTATTATCACTGGTGCCGAACCATAATGCATAGTGTAGGATTATTCTACGTTTCTATGCCTTAGTCTCTTTATTGTATAGTGTAGGATTATTCTACGTTTCTATGCCTTAGTCTCTTTATTGTATAGTGTATGTTTTTTAGAGGTGATAGTATAGAGTAGGATAATGATTTGAATATGCTATATCGTTCAAACGGGGGCCAACTCGCAGAAACGTTGTTGTGACCATGGCCCTCCACAGGCCGTACGTTCCATCGGCCATCTACGGGACGGACGATCCCTGGCCCTCTGTGGCTGTCGGATTCGTGGGCCTTCTATGGGTTGTCTGATCCGTGGGCCTTGTATCGGCGGTTGGATCCATGGGCCTTCCATGGGCCAGCAGATACATGGGCCTTCTATGGGTCATGGGATCAATGGGCCTTCTGTGGGCCGTCGGGTCAATGGGCCTTCTACGGGTCGTCTCATCTATGGGCCTTGTACGGGACGTATAAGGGGCCGTAAACGGGCTAGAGTGGAAACGGGCCACAAACGGGCCGACTGTATCCATGGGCTGAATTTGGCCCACAAGCAGAAAAAGCCTGTAACGGGCCGTAAGTAAACGAATGTTGGAAATGAGCCCAAGAATAAATGGGCCCTGAGAAGACTGAAAGATAACATGGGCTGGAAACGGCCCAATGGTATAATGGGTTGTTAATGGGTATAAAGTGATACACTGTTCATTATGGGCCAGTTTTACCACGTGTCGTTAATGGGCCGAGGGTTACTAAGGGCCTCATATGTCCCAAAAGACGTCATGGGCCATACATGGGCCGGAAGTTAAAATGGGCTGGAATTATATTGGACGGCCCACATGACACTACTGGGCCTAATTCAGATAGGCCGTAAACGGGCCCTGGGTTAGCGGGCTGTAAATGGGCTATATGCGAACAGGCCGTTAACACGGTTGTCGTGGGCCGGGCCGCCACGTTTTGACCAAGTCAAACGGGCCGGCCTTTTCACAGGAATGGGGCTCTGTTGGGCCGTTCCACGTGTCCACGTATCATAGGCGCTTTGGGTCTAATGAGTGGATGACATCTGTCCCAACGGCGAGTGCTACCTCTTGAGCACTGCGTTGGTTTTCCCTTGAAGAGGAAAGGGTGATGCAGCAAAGTAGCGTAAGTATTTCCCTCAGTTTTTGAAAACCAAGGTATCAATCCAGTAGGAGGCTACGCGCAAGACCCTCGCACCTACACAAAACAAATAAATTCTCGCAACCAACGCGATAAGGGGTTGTCAATCCCTACACGGTCACTTACGAGAGTGAGATCTGATAGATATGATAGGATAATATTTTTGGTATTTTTATGATAAAGACGCAAAGTAAAATAAAAGCAAAGTAAAAAGGCAACAAAAATAACTAAGTGTTGGAAGATTAATATGATGAAGATAGACCCAGGGGCCATAGGTTTCACTAGTGGCTTCTCTTTAGAGCATAAGTATTTTACGGTGGGTGAACAAATTACTGTTGAGCAATTGACGGAATTGAGCATAGTTATGAGAATATCTAGGTATGATCATGTATATAGGCATCACGTCCGAGACAAGTAGACCGACTCTGCCGTGCATCTACTACTATTACTCCACTCATCGACCGCTATCCAAAGATGCATCTAGAGTATTAAGTTCATAAAACAGAGTAACGCTTTAAGCAAGATGACATGATGTAGAGGGATAAATTCATGCAATATGATAAAAACCCCATCTTGTTATCCTCGATGGCAACAATACAATACGTGCCTTGCTGCCCCTCATCCTTTGGGAAAGGACACCGCAAGATTGAACCCAAAGCTAAGCACTTCTCCCATTGCAAGAAAGATCAATCTAGTAGGCCAAACCAAACCGATAATTCAAGAGACTTGCAAAGATAACCAATCATACATAAAAGAATTCAGAAGATTCAAATATTATTCATAGATAAACTTGATCATAAACCCACAATTCATCGGTCTCAACAAACACACCGCATAAAGAAGATTACATCAAATAGATCTCCACGAGAGAGGGGGAGAACATTGTATTGAGATCCAAAAAGAGAGAAGAAGCCATCTAGCTACTAACTATGGACCCCGAAGGTCTGAGGTAAACTACTCACACTTCATCGGAGAGGCCATGGTGTTGATGTAGAAGCCCTCCATGATCGATGCCCCCTCCGGTGGAGCTCCGGAACAGGCCCCAAGATGGGATCTCGTGGGTCTGTAAGGTTCTTGGCCGGTGGAATTAGGTTTTGGCTCCTTATCTGATCGTTTGGGGGCAATGAGGTATATATTGGAGGAAGGAGTACATCGGTGGAGCAACATGGGGCCCATGAGGGTGGAGGCGCGCTTTGAGGGGGGTAGGCACGCCCCCTACCACATGGCTTCCTGGAATCTTCCTTTACGTAGGGTCCAAGTCTCCTGGATCATGTTCGTTCCAAAAATCATGTTCCCGAAGGTTTCATTCCGTTTGGACTCCGTTTGATATTCTTTTACTGCTAAACTCTGTAATAGGCAAAAAAAATAGCAATTCTGGGCTGGGCCTCCAGTTAATAGGTTAGTCCCAAAAATAATATAAAAGTAAATAATAAAGCCCAATAATGTCCAAAACAGAAGATAATATAACATGGAGCAATAAAAAATTATAGATACGTTGGAGACATATCAAGCATCCCCAAGCTTAATTCCTGCTCGTCCTCGAGTAGGTAAATGATAAAAACAGAATTTTTGATGCGAAATGCTACTAGGAATAATTTCAATGTATCTCTTCTTAATTGTGGTATGAATAGTCAGATCCGAAAGATTCAAGACAAAAGTTTAATATTGACATAAAAATAATAATACTTCAAGCATACTAACTAAGCAATGATGTCCTCTCAAAATAACATGGCCAAAGAAAGTTCATCCCTACAAAATCATATAGTTTAGTCATGCTCCATTTTCGTCACACAATAATGCTCTCATCATGCACAACCCCGATGACAAGCCAAGCAATTGTTTCATACTTTAGTAATCTCAAACTTTATAAACCTTCACGCAACACATGAGGGTGAGCCATGGATATAGCACTATGGGTGGAATAGAGTATAATGATGGGGGTTATGTGGAGAAGACAAAAAAGGAGAAAGTCTCACATCAACGAGGCTAATCGATGAGCTATGGAGATGCCCATCGATTGATGTTAATGCAAGGAGTAGGGATTGCCATGCAACGGATGCACTAGAGCTATAAATATATGAAAGCTCAACAAAAGAAACTAAGTGGGTGTGCATCCAACTTGCTTGCTCACGAAGACCTAGGGCACTTGAGGAGGCCCATTGTTGGAATATACAAGCCAAGTTCTATAATGAAAAATTCCCACTAGTATATGAAAGTGACAAAACAAGAGACTCTCTATCATGAAGATTATGGTGCTACTTTGAAGCACAAGTGTGGAAAAAAAGGATAGTAGCATTGTCCCTTTTTATTTCTCTTTTTTTGGGCCTTCTTTTTTTGGCCTTTCTTCCTTTTTTTGGTACAATGCTCTATTAAATGATGATCATCACACTTCTATTTATTTACAACTCAATGATTACAACTCGATACTAGAACAAAGTATGACTCTATATGAATGCCTCGTGATGTACCAGGATATGCAATGAACCAAGAGTGACATGTATGAAAGAATTATGAACGGTGGCTTTGCCACAAATAATATGTCAACTACATGATCATGCTAAGCAATATGAAAATGATGAACGTATCATGATAAACGGAATGGTGGAAAGTTGCATGGCAATATATCTCGGAATGGCTATGGAAATGCCATAATAGGTAGGTATGGTGGCTGTTTTGAGGCAGATATAAGGAGGTTTATGTGTGAAAGAGCGTATCATATCACGGGGTTTGGATGCACCGGCGAAGTTTGCACCAACTCTCAATGTGAGAAAGGGCAATGCACGGTACCGAAGAGGCTATTAATGATGGAAAGGTGAGAGTACGTATAATCCATGGACTCAACATTAGTCGTAAAGAACTCACATACTTATTGCAAAAATCTACAAGTCATCAAAAACCAAGCATTACACGCATGCTCCTAGGGGGATAGATTGGTAGGAAAAGACCATCGCTCGTCCCCGACCGCCACTCATAAGGAGAACAATCAAAGAACACCTCATGTTTCAAATTTGTTACATAACGTTTACCATATGTGCATGCTACGGGACTTGCAAGCTTCAACACAAGTATTTCTCAAATTCACAACTACTCAACTAGCACAACTTTAATATCACTACCTCCGTATCTCAAAACAATCATCAAGCATCAAACTTCTCTTAGTATTCAACACACTCATAAGAAAGTTTTTACTAATCTTGAAAACCTAGCATATTAGGATTATTTATGAAAATTACCATGCTATTTAAGACTCTCAAAATAATCTAAGTGAAGCATGAGACATCAATAGTTTCTATAAAACAAATCCACCACCGTGCTCTAAAAGATATAAGTGAAGCACTAGAGCAAAACTATATAACTCAAAAGATATAAGTGAAGCACACAGAGTATTCTAATAATTTCCGAATCATGTGTGTCTCTCTCAAAAGGTGTGTGCAGCAAGGATGATTGTGGTAGACTAAAAAGCAAAGACTCAAATCATACAAGACGCTCCAAGCAAAACACATATCATGTGGTGAATAAAAATATAGCTCCAAGTAAAGTTACCGATGGAAGTAGATTTAACGAGGGGATGCCTTCCGGGGCATCCCCAAGCTTTGGCTTTTTGGTGTCCTTAGATTATCTTGGGGGTGCCATGGGCATCCCCAATCTTAGGCTCTTGCCACTCCTTGTTCCATAATCCATCAAATCTTTCACCCAAAACTTGAAAACTTCACAACACAAAACTCAATAGAAAATCTCGTGAGCTCCTTAGCGAAAGAAAACAAAAGGCCACTTCAAGGTACTGTAATGAACTCATTATTTATTTATCTTGGTTTTAAACCTACTGTATTCCAACTTCTCTATGGTTTATAACTAGCCATAGATTCATCAAAATAAGCAAACAACACACGAAAAACAGAATCTGTCAAAAACAGAACAGTCTGTAGTAATCTGTAACTAACGCAAACTTATGGAACTCCAAAAAATCATCCAAAATAGGAAGGCCTAGGCAATTTGTTTATTGATCAGCATCAATTGGAATCAATATTTTATCACGTTCTTGTGATTTTTAACAATTATTTGCATGAACAGAAAGTTTCTGGAAATTTCTGCAAGATCAAATAACTATCATCCAAGAAGATCCTATAGGTTTAACTTGGCACAAACACTAATTAAAACATGAAAACACATCTAACCAGAGGCTAGATCAAATATTTATTCCTAAACAAAATCAAAAAGCAAAAAAACTAAAAAATAAAATTGGGTTGCCTCCCAACAAGCGCTATCGTTTAACGCCCCTAGCTAGGCATAAAAGCAAGGATAGATCTAGGTATTGCCATCTTTGGTAGGCAATCCATAAGTGGCTCTCATAATAGATTCATATGGTAATTTTATTTTCTTCCTAGGGAAGTGTTCCATGCTTTTCTTTAATGGAAATTGGAATCTAATATTCCCTTCCTTCATATCAATAATTGCACCAATCGTTCTAAGGAAAGGTCTACCAAGAATAATAGGACATGAAGGGTTGCAATCTATATCAAGAACGATAAAATCTACGGGCACATAATTCCTATTTGCAACAATAAGAACAACATTAATTCTTCCCATAGGTTTCTTAATAGTGGAATCCGCAAGGTGCAAGTTTAGAGAGCAATCATCAAAATCACGGAACCCTAGCAAAACACATAAAGTTTTGGGAATAGTGGAAACACTAGCACCCAAATCACATAAAGCATAAAACTCATGATCTTTAATATTAATTTTAGTAGTAGGTTCCCACTCATCATAAAGTTTTCTAGGGATAGAAACTTCCAACTCAAGTTTTTCTTCATAAGATTGCTTCAAAGCATCAACGATATGTTTGGCAAAAGCTTTATTTTGACTATAAGAGTGAGGAGAATTTAGCACGGATTGCAACAAGGAAATACAATCTATCAAAGAGCAATTATCATAATTAAATTCCTTGAAATCCAAAATAGTGGGTTTATTAATATCTAGGGTTTTGATTTCTTCAATCCCGCTTTTATCAATTTGAGCATCAAGATCTAAAAACTCCGAATTCTTGGAACGCCTTATAGGTAAAGGTGGATCATATTCAGTCCCATCATTATCAAGATTCATATTGCAAAACAAAGATTTAATAGGGGACACATCAATAACTTTTAGATCTTCATCTTTATTTTCATAGAAATTTGAAGAACACGCTTTCATAAAGCAATCTTTCTTAGCACGCATGCGGTTCTTTCTTTGCACTCATCAATGGAAATTCTCATGGATTTGAGAGACTCATTGATATCATGCTTAGGAGGAATAGATCTAAGCTTTAAAGAATCAACATCAAGAGAAATTCTATCAACGTTCCTAGCCAATTCATCAACTTTAAGCAATTTCTCTTCAAGCAAAGAATTGAAATTCTTTTGCGAATTCATAAATTCCTTAACACTAGTCTCAAATTCAGAGGACATATTATCAAAATTTCCATAAGAATTGTTGTAGGAATTACCATAATTATTAGAGGAATTGCTAGGATAAGGCCTAGGATTAAAGTTTCCTCTATACGCGTTGTTACCAAAATTATTCCTACCAACAAAATTCACATCCATAGATTCATTATTATTCTCAATCAAAGTAGACAAAGGCATATCATTAGGATCAGAAGAAACACTCTTAGTAGCAAATAATTTCATAAGTTCATCCATCTTTCCACTCAAAACATTAATTTCTTCTATCTGATGCACTTTTTTATTAGTAGATCTTTCAGTGTGCCATTGAGAACAATTAACCATAATATTATCTAGGAGTTTAGTAGCTTCTCCTAAAGTGATTTCCATAAAAGTGCCTCCCGCGGCCGAATCTAAAAGATTTCTAGAAGCAAAATTCAATCTGGCATAATTTTTTTGTATAATCATCCACAAATTCAAACCATGAGTAGGGCAATTACGTATCATTAATTTCATCCTCTCCCAATCTTGTGCAACATGTTCATGATCAAGTTGCTTAAAATTCATGATATCGTTTCTAAGAGAGATGATCTTAGCGGGAGGAAAATACTTAGAGATAAAAGCATCTTTGCACTTATTCCAAGAATCAATACTATTTTTAGGCAAAGACGAAAATCAAGCTTTAGCACGATCTCTAAGCGAAAAAGGAAATAGCTTCCATTTAACAATATCATTGTCCACATCTTTCTTCTTTTGCATATCACACAAATCAACGAAGCTATTTAGATGAGTAGAGGCATCTTCACTAGGAAGGCCGGCGAATTGATCTTTCATGACAAGATTCAACAAAGCAGCATTGATTTCACAAGATTCAGTATCGGTAAGAGGAGCAATCAGAGTGCTAAGGAAATCATTATTGTTGGTATTGGTAAAGTCACACAATTTGGTATTATCTTGAGCCATCGTGACAAACAAGCAATCCAACACACGAGCAAACGAGAAGCTAGAGAAAAAGAGGCGAACGAAAAAGAGAGGGCGAATAAAACGGCAAGGGTGAAGTGGGGGAGAGGAAAACGAGAGGCAAATGGCAAATAATGTAATGCGGGAGATAAGGGTTTGTGATGGGTACTTGGTATGTTGACTTTTGCGTAGACCTCCACAGCAACGGTGCCAGAAATCCTTCTTGCTACCTCCTGAGCATTGCGGTGGTTTTCCCTTGAAGAGGAAAGGGTGATGCAGCAAAGTAGCATAAGTATTTCCCTCAGTTTTTGAGAACCAAGGTATCAATCCAGTAGGAGGCGACGCGCGAGTCCCTCGCACCTACACAAAACAAATAAATCCTCACAACCAACGCGATAAGGGGTTGTCAATACCTACATGGACACTTACGAGAGTGAGATCTGATAGATATGATAGGGTAATATTTTTGGTATTTTTATGATAAAGATGCAAAGTAAAATAAAAGCAAATTAAAAAGGCAACGGAAATAACTAAGTGTTGGAAGATTAATATGATGAAGATAGACCCGGGGGCCATAGGTTTCAGAGTGGCTTCTCTCAAGAGCATAAGTATTTTTACGGGTGAACAAATTACTGTTGAGCAATTGATGTAATTGAGCATAGTTATGAGAATATCTAGGTATGATCATGTATATAGGCATCACGTCCGAGACAAGTAGACCGACTCACCTTTTGCATCTACTACTATTACTCCACTCATCGACCGCTATCCAGCTTGCATCTAGAGTATTAAGTTCATAAAAACAGAGTAACGCTTTAAGCAAGATGACATGATGTAGAGGGATAAATTCAAGCAATATGACAAAAACCCTATCTTGTTATCCTCGATGGCAACAATACAATACGTGCCTTGCTGCCCCTACTGTCATTGGGAAAGGACACTGCAAGATTGAACCCAAAGATAAGCACTTCTCCCATTGCAAGAAAGATCAATCTAGTAGGCCAAACCAAACTGATAATTCGAAGAGACTTGCAAAGATAACCAATCATACATAAAAGAATTCAGAAGATTCAGATATTGTTCATAGATAAACTTGATCATAAACCCACAATTCATCGGTCTCAACAAACACAACACAAAAGAAGATTACATTGAATAGATCTCCATGAGAGAGGGGGAGAACATTGTATTGAGATCCAAAAAGAGAGAAGAAGCCATCTAGCTACTAACTATGGACCCGAAGGTCTAAGGTAAACTACACACACTTCATCGGAGAGGCTATGGTGTTGATGTAGAAGCCCTCCGTGATCGATGCCCTTCCCATGAGCTCCTAACAGGCCCCAAGATGGGATCTCGTGGGCATGAGAAGGTTGCGGCGGTGGAATTAGGTTTTTGGCTCCATATCTGATCGTTTGGCGGTACGTAGGTATATATATAGGAGGAAGGAGTACGTCGGTGGAGCAACATGGGGCCCATGAGGGTGGAGGGCGCGCCTGGGAGGGGGGGGGGGGGTAGGCGCGCCCCCTACCTCGTGGCTTCCTGGAAGCTTCCTTTAGGTAGGGTCCAAGTCTCCTGGATCATGTTCGTTCCAAAAATCATGTTCCCGAAGGTTTCACTCCGTTTGGACTCCGTTTGATATTCTTTTTCTGCGAAACTCTGAAATAGGCAAAAGGCAACAATTCTGGGCTGGGCCTCCAGTTAATAGGTTAGTCCCAAAAATAATATAAAAGTGAATAATAAAGCCCAATAATGTCCAAAACAGAAGATAATATAGTATGGATCAATCAAAAATTGTAGATACGTTGGAGACGTATCAGCGAGCCGACACGTGTTCCCTCCAGCCAGTGAGGATTTTACACGTGGAAAATCCCCATTGGTCGGGGCTGTTAACGGGTTATCGGATCCAAAACCGGACCCGATAGCTTAACGGTGTTCCGTTACGGTGGATGCCATGTGTCGGTCACCCTTGACAAAAGCACTTATGTGACGCGCGATTTATCGTCATGGAAGTGGACACTTCCGTGATGAAAATTTTGGTAATGTCATGGAACACTTCTCTGACAAAGACAGTATGACTATCTTGATTCTATCATAAATTTTTCATGGATGTACATGCATGACAGAAAACGTGACCTACTGTGACAAACACGTATCATCACGGAAGTGTATTTTTTTGTAGTGAGCCCCGGCAAGAACCTTGCCGAGGCAACTCGCCCAATGCCAGCAGGGCTGCCACCCTTGAGCCTGAGAGTTCCAACGCCCTCAACTACACTAGAACCAATGCTCGGGAGGCGCCTCCGTGGTGGCATGCAGATCTTTGTGAAGACCAAGAGCATACAAGACTAGATAAATAACCAGAAGACGAAGATCCTTGGCAAGATCCTTGCCAAGCCCACAAGACCCCCAGTAAGCCCCATGCTGGGGACGACCACGACGCCACGGCAAGACCCTTTGTCGGGGCCCCGGCAAGACTCTTGCCAAAAACATCCACGGGGCCGCAGCCAGGCCCACATCTGCCAAAGCTCCACCGCCGTTCCCATGCAGCTGCCAGCCCACCGACTAGGCGAACACCTACATGGCGACGTGCGGCCTCTAGGCCAACTCAGCAAGCACTTGCGTGGTGGCATGCAGATCTTCATGAAGACTCTGCCACTGCACCAACTCAGCAGCCAGCCGGCCAGCATGGCACTACCCGTCTCGTCAGTTCGGACGCACGTCAAAGCCAGGCGAGGCGGCGACAGCTGGGACGGCTTCCTTGCCGTCCCCAATAAAGCAAGAAGGGCACGTCAGCAGCGTATTAAATGCGTTTTTCCTACGGTGCCAGAGGATAGACTCGACCACTGTATAGCTTTCCACCTCCTGTGTGCCACTGTGGCAGCCCCTTTGTCTATAAAAGGAGGCCCGCATCATACTGGGAGAGGATTCAGACTTTTGGAGCCTGCATGCCTTGTAGCTAGTCCAAGAACACCAGATAAACAGAAACCAGCAGGAGTAGGGTATTACACGTCTCTTGCGGCCTGAACCTGGATAATCCCCCTGCGTTGATCTCTCAATCCCGCTCTTTCCGCAGCCCCGCGCCCTCCAACTGTAGCAAAAGGGATTCCTCGTGATCCCGTAGGTGTCGTTTCCCCCGACATCTTTGGCGCGCCAGGTAGGGGAGCGCAAGCCATGGAAATATGGTTTTGGAGCTGACACAACGACTCTTCCATGAGGATGGCTCGAAGGGAGAGGGCGACGTCGATCAACCGCCCTCTGGTGCCGTCCGCAGCCTCGACGGCCATCTGTGTGGCCCCAAAAAGCTAAGTCATGCAAAATTTTGGCTAATTTCATTTATATAAGTCCGTCCTCCCCGAAAGATCCCGTTCCTTGTATGGGAAACCTGCACGCGATGGGACCCTTCCACTATTGGCAACGCCCTTGTCTCTATCTCGAGTCCACTCGACAGTTCATGCAGCCGCGCTGAGAACGTCAAGGTGGCCTACCCGCTACCAGCAGCGCTCTTGTCCTGTTTCGAGTCCGCTCGACAGTTCAAGCGACCGTGCTGGCAGCAGCAAGGTGGCTTGCCTGGCAGCAAGCGCCCTTCCGGCAGGGTGCTAAGGATCCGTCCTCAAAAGCACCACGGAATGGGTTTACGCGCTGGCAGCCTTATCTCAACAAGCATAGGGTGCAAACATACAAAGAAAGATCTAACCGGAAGAAAGCATGTGTGATATTGAAGTACTGCAGAGTTATGTTACATCAAATAATCGATGCGGTTCTAACTTAAGATAAAATTGTCTTGGTCTTGAACTGGCAGCGGCGACGAGAAACGGGGTGCCTAGTCCCGGCGCTGGCCCTCCACCCTCTCAACTCCATCGACGTAGTCGATGATGGGCTTGTCACGCTCCTTGAGCGCCGCAAGGTCCGTCCCCTCCGGCAAGCTCTCCAGTGCGTCGACGAAGTTGACGGTGGGGTTCCAGAATGCCACCTTGGTGAGCACCTTGGTCAGGGCGCCCCGGCAGAGCCTCCGTGACTCGTTGGCCAGATAAGATGCCCGATAGGAGCGGAGCTGCTCCAGGGCTTCGAGAACGCCCTTGAAGAATAGGGTCTGTTTGGCATTGGGGCTCACATTCGGCTCCGGGGCGTACCTCACATTAGGCATCCCCATGGTATCCAGCTTCGTGGTGATCCTGCCGGCAACGTTGGCGAGGCGGCTGATCCAGAGGTTTTCGCCCTTCACGTAATCCTCGTGGTTGGCAGCGTCGTTCCTCTGCAGCTGCTTCTCATCCCCCAGGGCCTTGGTCAGGGTCTCTTCCCGGAACCTGACCTCCAAAGCGTCCCCTCAAGACCCTCCAGCTTCAACTTCAGGTCTTTGATGGAGTCGTTGGCCTTGGAGAGCATCTCGGCCTTGCCGAGGATCATGGCCTGCGCCTCCACCAAAGCACCGTTGAGCGTGTCCTTCTCCTTCGCTAGCCCAGGACCTATTCCTTCAGCCCATCCTGCTCCACCTCCATCTCCCTCACCTCGCCGGCATGGACCTGGGCCTGAGCATTGAGTGCCTCCTTGTGCCTCTGCTCCAGCTCTTGGGTCCACTGCGCGGCAAGCTTCTTGACCTCCTCATCCTTGCCACGGAGGGTGGTGGCGAGCGCCTCCTCACGAGCGGCAAGGTCCTCCTCCTGGGAGTTCAGCTCGGCCTGGTGCTGGTGCCGAGCGGCCTCGTCCTTGGCGGCCTGTTCCCTCGCCGCCTCCTGGGCTTTCTCAACATCGGCCTGCAGCAGGATAAGCTCCTGTTTGCGCTCTGCCAGCACATCCTGGGCAACCTTCAGTTCCTTGTGGGCCTGGTGAAACCAGGCCTGCGTCTCGGTGATGCGCCCCGCGAGATTCGCCTCCGTCTTGTCCACCGCCGCCATCCTGGACTTTGCCTTGTCAAGGCGGGCACGGTGAAGCACCTGGAGCTTCTGGAAGTTGGCACTCATGGCCCTAAGGAGCTGCTCCTCTTGGGAACTGCCGCCATCGGTGCTCGGCTCGTCAACAACCTCAAGCCCGGCGGTGGCGAGCACCTTGTCATCAATCACCTCCCCCTCGGTGGGCGCCCTGGTGCTCACCGTCCCTAGGAGGTGGACGAACAAGTCGTCACTCACCTTCAGGTACTTACCCGAGCCAGAGGCAGCGGGGGAGGAAGGTTGGTCAAAAACCACCACCCCCCCGGCAGGCCCCGTGCCGGCCTCCTCGGCAGCGGCCCTGCAGGCCTCCCCGGCAAGCCCTTTGGCGGCCTCTTCGGCGGAAGTCTTGGCGGCCTCCTCGGCGGCGATCTTGTCCGCCTCGGCCTCGGCATCCCTGGCGACCTGCTCGATGACGGATCGATGTTCTCCTGGTCCGCCGAGGAAGCGCCTAGATGCCAAGAGGGAGAATGAGGCAGAGCCAAGATCAAAGTTCAAAAAAATAAGAAGAAGAAGAAGAAAGAACAGGGACGGGAAATAAGCGAACTTACCAGCACCGGGCTGGAAAGAAGTGGCGCCCTCCCCGCCAACATTCGTTGCCGGGGTAGGACCACCGGCGCCCAAGTTCGTCTCCTCCTCCTCCATAGGCGTGGGCTCGGTGGTGGATGCCCTTGCCGGGGACGTCCCTCGGGGCGGCGTAGTCGAGGGGGCATCGTGTTGGGGGTGGCCCTCAGCGGCTCCTCCTGCTGCCGTTCTTCTCCTACAAACCCGGCAAGATCAGTGTCAAAGATTCACACCCCAAAGTTCGTCAATGGAGAAGTTAGTGATGAGCTTACGCAGGAGACTAAAGTAGGGGCTACGTCGGGGGCTGCTATCCACCAGCAACGATGTATGCGAAGTACCCGCCGGGGGCTTGTCGCCCGTCGAGGCCTTGGCCCTCTTCGCCACCCTCTGGGCCAGCGTCTCCACGTCCCTGTAAAGATAACACCAAATCAAAGAAGGATAACACTGTAGTGACGTCAAGAGATGATGTGGGGGGCGAAATACTTACTCTTCCTCCACTAGCTTCCTCTTCCTCGTCGGGCTGAAAGACCCGAGGTCAAACTCGGCCTCCAAGGTGCTGCCCGAAGGGGAAGGAGATGGGGTCCGGTATCGCTTGGACGAGCAGGAAGCAGCCGCCTTCCTCTTCGCCATTGCGGCCTTCGCCGCCTTCGTCGCTATAGCGGCCTTCATCGTCCTCGTCTCGCTCACGAGCTGCTCCTGGGGCGGCTGCCGCTGCGTGATCCTCCCGGGCCGGACCGGCTCACCAGAGCTGGCCCGCCTCAGGACGCGCTGACTCCCTGTGACCGGGGGGTCGTTCACCTTGACCTCCTCTTTGGATGACTCGTCGCCCGCATCTTCAACAAGGGGGACCTCAGCGTTGGCGCCGCTGGCCTCCCCGGCAGACTCTGCCCATTGGGCGGGCTCCCTCTCTTGCACGGCCATGTCGGCCTCGTCCTCTACGCCGCCAGCGCTGCCGGCCTCCCTGGCAAGCGCCGCCTCCGCCGCCCTGGCGGTGATGTAGTCCAGCCCCGCCTAGGTGGTGTCCTGGACGAGCAGCGGCTCGTCGCGGACGTAAGCCTCTGACAAAGTGTTGAAGAACTCCTGCACCTTCCCCTCTGGCGGCTCAGCCCAGGACGGGTCAAGGCCGTGTGCGTTGAAGTCCGGCATCATGGCGATGATGGCGGACCGGCGAGAGTTGTTGCTCAGCAGGACCACTCCCGCCGGCAACCCAAACAGGGGCCCCTTGATGGCCTTGCCGGCCTTCGCGGCCTTGCCGCTCCTCTCCGCCCTGTCGTCGTTGTCCACGTCGAGCTGGAAGAGCCTTTGGCTGAAGTGGGTGTGCCCCATCACCGTAAAATTGTGCTTCAGACCGGGGCGGAGCCTCATGATGTCGGCCGCGTTCCTGAAATCCCAGGCCGGCCTCCCCTTGTTGTGCAGCGATCGATCCGGCGCCGGATGAAGTCGGCCCCGATCATCTCGAGGGTGTGCCCGGCCATGGCGAGGCAATGGATCTTGGTGGTGGCGACCGTGAGCTTCTCGTCGTTGGCGTCGAGATTGCTCCAGTCCCTGCGGCGGGTTGGCGGGCTCTGACGAACCCGGCAAAACTCCCGCGGGTCCTCCTCCTCGATCCAGCACCACCGGCCCCGCCACTCCTCTCACCTCTCCTTCTGGGCACCCTCCGGGTATGTTCCTTTCTCCTGGGTCCTCGGGATCCAGGCGATGCTCCCAGAGATGGCGCCCCCTGGTTGGATGCGAGGGTAGAAGTAGTGGCAGAAGAGCACCGTGCTGGGGAGCACCCCGGCAAAGCCCTCGCAGAGGTGGGCAAAGAGAGCCAGGCACGCCACGACATTTGGCGTGAGATCCAAGAGATGGAATTCGTAGGTGTGCATGACGTCGTTGAAGAAGTCAGAGAAAGCGGGGCAGTGCCCGCAAGAGAAGAAATCGACGAAGAAGGGGTACCGGTTTGGGCCGTCCTTGGCAAAATCAGCAGGGACGACGTGCGTGGCAGGGTGCCCCGTCGTCTTCCTCCCCCACAGGGTCAAGAAGTAGTCCCTGAGGTGGACTACATCGACCGTCTACGGGAAGTAGGCGAGCTACGTCCGCCGCACCGCCGACTCTCTCTCCGGCGCCTCCTTCTCCCCGACATCCTTGGCCGCTCCCTTGCCCCTCCTGGTTTTGTGCGCCATGGCAGCCAGAAGGGAGTGAAGGATCAAGAGCAGTGGGGGCAGCGGCAGCAAGCAGAGGCAAGAACTTTGAATCTTTCGCCTGAGGCAAAAGAGAGGAATGGCGGTTCCGAGATTGGAAGAGGCGTGGAGGCTAAATGAGTAGCGCGCCTGCGGTTTTTCCCCTTTTTATGGGGAAGGCGCGGGCCGCCTCTTTACCATTTACTATGATGTGACGCATGAGGGAAGCAACCGCCCCACGCATGACCCCCACGTCACGCACGGCCCCCACGTCACGCATTCAATGCGGGCCGTGGGAAGCGCAGCGAGCGAGGGAGTTACTGCGGTAAAAACTCCGGCGCCCGCTACCACAAGATTGCCTGGCTGGCCCAATAACGCCCCGCGCTTATATGTGGCCCAGGCCCAGGGGCTCCTGTCGGTGTACAAAAGTAGGGGTCCATTTTTGCACCCCTTTACTTGTGCGCGGGCAGTCACAGCCCCATGCCCCTGGCCACGCTTTGCAGGGCAGAGGAAGCAAAGGCACAAGATGACCGGACCAACGCCAAGCCGGAAACACAAAGGGAAGAAGGGCAGGATGGACTCCCCCGACAAGGCCCTTGCCGAGGCGGCCTCCACAGCCCCGGCAAGAACCTTGCCGGGGCAACTCACCCAACGCCAGCAGAGCTGCCACCCTTGAGCCTGAGAGTTCCAACACCCTCAACTACAATGGAACCAAAGCTCGGGAGGCGCCTCCGTGGTGGCATGCAGATCTTTGTGAAGACCAAGAGCATACAAGACAAAATAAATAACCAGAAGATGAAGATCCTTGGCAAGATCCTTCCCAAGGATACCCACGAGACCCCCGGCAAGCCCCTTATTGGGGACGACCACGATGCCACGGCAAGACCCTTTGTTGGGGCCCCGGTAAGTCTCTTGCCAAAAACATCCGCAGGGCTGCAGCCAGGCTCACATCTGCCAAAGCTCCGCCGCCGTTCCCATGCAGCTGCCAGCCCACCAACTAGGCGAACACCTGCGTGGCGACGTGTGGCCTCTAGGCCAAGTCAGCAAGCACCTGCGTGGTGGCATGAAGATCTTCATGAAGACTCTGCCACCGCACCAACTCAGCAGCCAGCCAGCCAGCGTGGCACTACCCGCCTCGTCAATTCGGACGCGCATCAAAGCCAGGCGAGGCGGCGACAGCTGGGACGAGCTTCCTTGTCATCCCCGATAAAGCAAGAAGGGCACGTCGGCAGTGTATTAAATGTGTTTGTCCTACGGTGCCAGAGGATAGACTCGACCACTGTATAGCTTTCCACCTCCTGTGTGCCACTGTGGTAGCCCCTTTGTGCATAAAAGGAGGCCCGCGGCGTACTGGGAGAGGATTCAAACTTTTTGGACCCTTCACGCCTTCTAGCTAGTCCAAGAACAACAGATAAACAGAAACCAGCAGGAGTAGGGTATTACGCCTCTCTTGAGGCCCGAACCTGGATAATCCCCCTGCGTTGATCTCTCAAACCCGCTCTTTCCACAACCCCGCGCCCGCCAACCGTAGCAAAAGGAATTCCTCGTGATCCCGTAGGTGTCGTTTCCCCCGACAGCCTGGAGCCAGGGCTTCCCCCACGCTGCACGGAGCAAGGCGCTGCACGGAGGTAGGTCCTCCGTCGGGGGAGGCGCCAATAGAGGGCCCGTGGTTGTCGAGGGCACCGCTAGCGTCTTGCTTTCCCCTTGGTCTCGTCCTGGTTTCCGGACGCCCCAATGGTGGTCTGGGGTGGCGCAGGGCGGGGCCCTCGTCTGGCGATATGAAGCAAGGCTCGCGCCTGTGAAGGTCTCCGCTCGTGACACTCTCACGTAATAATGAGTGGGGCTGTACACGCCCCGGAGTCTCCGGAGTGCCGCCCTCGGGCCTCGGGGGCTCCCGCCCACGTCCTAGTGGAAGCACCATGCTCCGCGCTGGCCGTCGACACTGTCCCCCAATGACTATGCTCACAGCCAGTGAAAGCACTTAGCTCCGCGCTGGTGGGAAGACAAGAAGACTAGCTAGGTGTCGGACGCGGTCATTTGCTTTCCTCCCTGCTTTCTATAACTCGATTTGCCGCCCTTTTTTGAGCTGAACTTGAAGTCCTATTTTCGTTGACAAGAGTGGGGGGAGTCTTTTCTCGTTCATGTTGATTTCTTGCGTTTTTGATTCCGTGCCTTATTTCGAGGCTCGCGCATGCTACGCCTCCCCTTGCGAGCGCCTCGCGAGCGTGGGATGGGCATGGTATGCGCATGTCGACCGCGCTCGGGCAAACCGGGCGGCAGCAAATCCCCCAGGACCAAGAGTGCAATTGCCACAGGACCACTACGCGCACACCCTGCCATGGTTTGGCATTCGCTCCTCGCGAGGCCCTCTCGGGCGGACTAGCAGGCTCCTCGGGAAGTCCAGAACCTCGCGAGCCCACGAAGGGCTCCCCTCAGGAGAAAAGCACATCGGCAACTACAAAACTAGCTCAAGGCCTGCTAGGGTCAAGGTAAGTCATAGCAGCAAACCTTCTGAGGGGCTCGTGAGCTTGCAGAAGCACGTTGCAAGTCCGGTCTAAGAAATAGAACGTTAATTTACATACACGAGCCCCCCCCCCTCCAAAACGCTCTTACGCCTTGCGGGGCCGTGTGCAAGTCTTTGCATGCAGTTTCAAGTTAGGGAGCGTGGGCTCAATTGGACATGCCGCTCGCAGCAGCATCATGGTCGCTCTCCTACACGCTGCTGGCGCTGGCGCCGACGTGGTCTTCACCATTGTCAACCGCGCCGTATTCGTCCGCCACGACCACCACCATGTCATCCTTGGTGTCGAAAGACCTGACCAGAGCGTCCACGTTGTCATCCACCCAGTGCGCCAAGTTTTCCCGGATGGCCCCGGGCACTAGGGCTTTAGCGGCATCAAAGTCGAAGAGGGGGTTGAGATCCTGGAGATGACTGAAGACGCGGGAGAACACGCGCCCGAGGAGGCCTCGGCTCCTTTCCTCAACAAGCTCGCGATCCCTCGTGGCCCGGTCCTCCAGGCGTGTCACGACGTCGGTGAAGAAGTGGAGGTGGCTGGCGTAGTCTTCCATGTGGGGATGAGGGACGTTCTCCTCGCAGATGATGCCTAGTGCCCGATTAGCCCTCACTCTCAGGGCCTAGAGCATGGGGGCGTGCTCGCGCTGCAACGTCTGCCGACGGCACGCCTCCTCCCTGTTCTGCTGCATGAGGGACGCATCATCATCAATCTGCTGCTGGAGCGTAGCGAGATCAGCTGAGCCTCGGCAGTCGGCCAGGTGGAAAGTCAGGCCGCCCTGGCGGCCCTCTCGTGCTGCTCCGCCTTGTCCAACCCAGACCTAAGGGCGGAAATCCTGCCATTAGCTTCGGCCTCGAGAGCTTCAGCTTCAGGCCATGCTCGTTGGCGAGATCCGTGTGAGCCTTCACCACCCTCCGGTCGACCTCCTCCTAGATTCTGGCTTCGCGGGCGGAGACGACATCTTCAGCCATGGCCACATGGC
The DNA here is from genome assembly GCA_021605145.1 of Aegilops bicornis. NCBI lineage: Eukaryota > Viridiplantae > Streptophyta > Magnoliopsida > Poales > Poaceae > Aegilops > Aegilops bicornis. The sequence goes on from CM038670.1 coordinate 237,830,441, forward strand.
TCTCCCTCGTCTCTAGCCGCTCATGTTCCAGGCCGCGCTCCAAGGCCTCCAGCGCCAGTGCCTCCTCGCGCTTCAGGATCTCCTTCTCTTCGGAAGGCACTCCCCTCATCAACGCCAAGGCGGTCCGGCACGCCTCGATCTGCTGCTCCAGGGCAGCGTTCAAGGCCAGGAGCTCGCGTTCCTGCTTCTCGGCGCTCTCACGACGGTGGTCGGCCTCCTTCGCCTCCTCCAAGGCTCGAGCGCTAGCCTCACGGGAGGCCGCGAGTTCCATTGTGGCCTTTGCCTTGTCACGCTCGTGCTGAAGCTGCCCAAGGTTGATGGCGACCTTCAACTGGTGCCACTCATGAGCCAGGCGGAGGTCCTCCGTCTCGAGGCGAGCGTCAACTGCCACGAGATCTCCCCCAAGGCGGCTCAGCGCAACCATCGCCTCCTGTAAGAGCTCGTGGCATACGACACCACGTCCGTGTGCAAGCTCCAGTGCGCGGCCAAGTCCGTCCTCCGCACCAAGGGTTGCTGGGGAAGTCCGAGCTGGCTCGCTTGCCCCTGGCAGGGAGCTCGGGGCCGGTGCTTTCTCCGCCCTCTTGCAGGCCTTTGCAAAGGTGCTAGGTGACGCGGCCTCACCGCCTGAAGACAAGGCTGGCGCTGGGGATGCCCAGCCGCTGGCGATGACCAACGGAGGAGTCCTTGGCACGCCGACTACGCCCCAGGCCGGGGCGCGAAGAAGTCATGCTAGGAAAGACGGATCAAGGCCCCAGGTCAACGCGTCTTCCTCCGGAGTGGGCCCCGGCCCCGCACGATGGTCCGGCAAGCAGAGCTCAAGATCAATGGCGAGCCGGTGGCCGGAGAGGGCCACCCCTTAGGAGATTTCGCCGTTCCAGCCGAGGGGATGCTACCTCTTGAGCACTGTGTTGGTTTTCCCTTGAAGAGGAAAGGGTGATGTAGCAAAGTAGCGTAAGTATTTCCCTCAGTTTTTAAGAACCAAGGTATCAATCCAGTAGGAGGCCACGCTCAAGTCCCTTGTACCTACACAAACAAATAAGAACTCTGCAACCAACGCGATAAAGGGGTTGTCAATCCCTTCACGGCCACTTGCAAAAGTGAGATCTGATAGAGATGATAATATTTTTGGTATTTTTATGATAAAGATAAAACTAAATATTGCAAAGTAAATAAAGATAGCTTGTTGACGGAAGATTAATATGATGGAAAATAGACCCGTGGACCATAGGTTTCATTAGTGGCTTCTCTCGAGATAGCATAAGTATTATGGTGGGTAAGCAAATTACTGTCGAGCAATTGATAGAATTGAGCATAGTTATGAGAATATCTAGGTATGATCATGTATATAGGCATCACGTCCGTGACAAGTAGACCGACTCCTGCCTGCATCTACTACTATTACTCCACACATCGACCACTATCCAGCATGCATCTAGAGTATTAAGTTCATAAGAACAGAGTAACGCTTTAAGCAAGATGACATGATGTAGAGGGATAAACTCATGCAATATGATATAAACCCCATCTTTTTATCCTCGATGGCAACAATACAATACGTGTCGTTTCCCCCTCATCCTTTGGGATCGAGCACCGCAAGATTGAACCCAAAGCTAAGCACTTCTCCCATTGCAAGAAAGATCAATCTAGTAGGCCAAGCCAAACTGATAATTCAAGAGACTTGCAAAGATAACCAATCATACATAAAAGAATTCAGAGAAGATTCAAATATTGTTCATAGATAATCTTGATCATAAACCCACAATTCATCGGATCTCGACAAACACACCGCAAAAGAAGATTACATCGAATAAATCTCCAAGAGAATCAAGGAGAACTTTGTATTCAGATCCAAAGAGAGAGAAGAAGCCATTTAGCTAATAACTATGGACCCGAAGGTCTGAGGTAAACTACTCACACATCATCGGAGAGGCTATGGTGTTGATGTAGAAGCCCTCTGTGATCAATGCCCCCTCCGGTGGAGCGCCGGAAAAGGCCCCAAGATGGGATCTCATGGGTACAGAAGGTTGCGGCGGTGGAAATAGGGTTTTGGCTCCTCTGCTGATGGTTTGGGGGTACGTAGGTATATATAGGAGGAAGAAGTAGGTCGGTGGAGCCATGAGGGGCCCACGAGAGTAGAGGGCGCGCCCCCTGCCTCGTGGCTTCCTCGTTGGTTGCTTGACTTCCACTCCAAGTCCTCTGGATCACGTTTGTTCCGAAAATCATGTTCCCAAAGGTTTCATTTTGTTTGGACTCCTTTTGATATTCTTTTTCTGCGAAACACTGGAATAGGCAAAAAACAACAATTTGGGCTGGGCCTCCGGTTAATAGGTTAGTCCAAAAAATAATATAAAAGTGTATAATAAAGCCCATTAAACATCCAAAATAGAATATATAATAGCATGGAACAATAAAAAAATATAGATATGTTGGAGACGTATCAAGCATCCGCGAGCTTAATTCCTGCTCGTCCTCGAGTAGGTAAATGATAAAAACAGAATTTTTGATGTGGAATGCTACTTAGCATAATTCTCAATGTAATTATTTTTATTGTGGCATGAATATTTACATCCGAAAGATTCAAGATAAAATTTTAATGTTGGCATAAAAACAGTAATACTTCAAACATGCTAACCAAGCAATTATGTCTTATCAAAATAACATAGCCAAAGAAAGCTCATCCCTACAAAATCATATAGTTAGGCCATGTTTCTATTTCATCACACAAAACGTTCTCATCATGCATAACCCCGATGACAAGCTGAGCAATTGGTTCATACTTTTTAACGCGCTTCAGCCTTTTCAACCCTTACGCAATACATGAGCGTAAGCCATGGATATAGCATATGGGTGGAATAAAGTATAATGATGGAGGTTATGTGAGAAGACAAAAAGGTAGAAAGTCTCACATTGACGTGGCTAATCAATAGGTTATGGAGATGCCCATCAATTGATGTCAATGAGAGGAGTAGGGATTGCCATGCAACGGATGCACTAGAGCTATAAATATACGAAAGCTCAACAAAAGAAACTAAGTGGGTGTGCATCCAACTCGCTTGCTCACGAAGACCTAGGGCATTTTGAGGAAGCCCATCATTGGAATATACAAGCCAAGTTCTATAATGAAAAATTCCCACTAGTATATGAAAGTGATAACATAAGAGACTCTCTATCATGAAGATCACGGTGCTACTTTGAAGCACAAGTGTGAAAAAAGGATAGTAACATTATCCCTTATCTCTTTTTCTCTCATATTTATTTTTCTTTTTTTTCTTGGGCCTTCTCTTTTTTTTTTCTTTAGCCTCTTTTTTTTAGTCCGGAATCTCATCCCGACTTGTGGGGGAATTGTTGGGGAACGTAGTAATTTCAAAAAAATTCCTACGCACACGCAAGATCATGGTGATGCATAGCAACAAGAGGGGAGAGTGTTGTCCACGTACCCTCGTAGACCGAAAGCGGAAGCGTTAGCACAACACGGTTGATGTAGTCGTACGTCTTCACGATCCGACCGATCAAGTACCGAACGCACAACACCTCCGAGTTCAGCACACGTTCAGCCCGATGACGTCCCTCGAACTCCGATCCAGCCGAGTGTTGAGGGAGAGTTTCGTCAGCACGACGGCGTGGTGACGATGATGATGTTCTACCGACGCAGGGCTTCACCTAAGCACCACTACAATATTACCGAGGTGGACTATGGTGGAGGGGGGCACCACACACGGCTAAAAGATCAAATGATCAATTGTTGTGTCCTTAGGGTGCCCCCTGCCCCCGTATATAAAGGAGCAAGGGGGGAGGTGCGTACGGCCAAGAGGGGGCGCGCCAGAGGAGTCCTACTCCCACCGGAGTAGGACGCCTCCCTTTCCTTGTTGGATTAGGAGTGGAGGGGAAGAGGTGGAGGAGAAGAAGGAAGGGGGCCGCCTCTCCTTGTCCTATTCGGACTAGGGGAGGGGGCGCGCCTGCCCCGCCGCCTCCTCTTCTCCACTAAGGCCCACTATGGCCCATTAACCCCGGAGGGGTTCCGGTAACCCCTCCGGTACTCCGGTAAAATCCCGATTTCACCCAGAACACTTCCGATATCCAAATATAGGCTTCCAATATATCAATCTTCATGTCTCGACCATTTCGAGACTCCTCGTTATGTCCGTGGTCACATCCAGGACTCTGAACAACCTTCGGTACATCAAAACATATAAACTCATAATATAACCGCGTCAATCGAAGCGTTAAGCGTGCGGACCCTACGGGTTCGAGAACTATGTAGACATGACAGAGACACGCCTCTCGGTCAATAACCAATAGCGGAACCTGGATGCTCATATTGGCTCCCAAATATTCTACGAAGATCTTTATTGGTCAGACCGCATAACAACATACGTTGTTCCCTTTGTCATCGGTATGTTACTTGCCCGAGATTCGATCATCGGTATCTCAATACCTAGTTCAATCTCATTACCGGCAAGTCTCTTTACTCATTCCGTAATAAATCATCCCGCAACTAACTCATTAGTTGCAATGCTAGCAAGGCTTAAGTGATGTGCATTACCGAGTGGGCCCAGAGATACCTCTCCGACAATCGAAGTGACAAATCCTAATCTCGAAATACGCCAACCCAACAAGTACCTTCGGAGACACCTGAGAGGACCTTTATAATCACCCGATTCGTTGACGCGTTTGGTAGAACACAAAGTGTTCCTCCGGTAAACGGGAGTTGCATAATCTCATAGTCATAGGAACATGTATAAGTCATGAAGAAAGCAATAGCAACATACTAAACGATCGAGTGCTAAGCTAACGGAATGGGTGTCACGCCCAAGATGCGACCCTATCCTAAAGGAACTCGAAGGTCCCACCAAGGATAGAAGCGCATCTTGAAGACGCTTTTGCAAGGTGGATATCATAACATCAACATTACATAATAGATGGGGATACATAAAAGGCACACAAATGCCGCAAGAATGCATCAATACATCATACAAGAGAAACAACATCCAGCTACAGATGAAGCATAAACAGAAACTCAAACGACATCCACCCTGCTAGCCCAGGCCGCCGACCAGGAACCTAACCCTCAATCGAAGAAGAAGCAGAAGAAGAACTCCAACACAAATAAACATCTCTCTCGCGTCACGAGCATCGCACAACCTGTACCTGCAACTGGTGTTGTAGTAATCTGTGAGCCACGAGGACTCAGCAATCCCATTACCATGGAAGGGGTAAAGTGGTGAGGTTGCAGCAGCGACTAAGCATGTCTGGTGGCTAACTTACGCAAATAAGAGCGAGAAGAGAAGCAAAGCAAGCGGTCGTCTACTAGTAATGATCAAGAAGTGATCCTGAACTCCTACTTACATCAAACATAACCCAAAAACCGAGTTCTCCTCTTGAACAACCCCGAAAAGAGACAATCACGGTTACGCACACGGTTGGTGTATTTTAGAAGAGTTTACTTCAAGTTTTCTACAACCGGATATTAACAAATTCCCATCTGCCACATAACCGTGGGCACGTCTTTCGAAAGTTCAAAACCCTGCACGGGTGTCCCAACATAGCCCATTATAAGCTCTCACGATCAATGAAGGATATTCCTTCTCCTGGGAAGACCCGATCAGTCTCAGAATCCCGGTTGCAAGACATTTCGACAATGGTAAAACAAGACCAGCAAGACCACCCGGATGTGCTGACAAATCCCGATAGGAGCTGCACATATCTCGTTCTCAGGGCACACTGAATGAGCCAGACACCGGGATGGCATAGACCCTAGTTGCCCAGGGGGCGCTGGACATCGCTCGGTTTGGACCAGTACTCAGAGGAGCACTGGCCCGGGGGGGGGGGGGGGCTAAAATAAAGATGACCCACGGGCACCGGAAACCCAAGGGAAAAAAGGGCATAGGTGAGGCAAATGGTAAAACCAATGTTGGGCCTTGCTGGAAGATTTTTATTAAAAGCGAACTTTCAAGGGGTCCCATAAATCACTCAACCACGTTAGGGACGCAAAATCCGGGAACATAATACCGATATGACGGAAACTAGGGTGGCAAGAGTGGAACAAAACACCGAGGAAAAGGCCAAGCCTGTCACCCTTAGCCAAGTATATAGATGCATTAATAAAGTATAATAGATATTGTGATATCCCAACATAAACATAAACCAACATGGAGCAATCTTCATCTTCACCTGCAACTAGCAACGCTATAAGAGGGGCTGAGCAAAAGTGGTAACATAGCCAAACAACGGTTTGCTAGGAAGGGTGACAAAGGTTAGAGGTTCATGGACATTTGGGAGGCTTGATAAGCAAGTGGTAGGTAACGCGGCATAGCGATAGAACGAAGCAAACTAGCATAGCAACAATAGTATTGACATCCAAGGTGACGGTCATCTTGCCTAAAATCCCGCAAGGAAGAAGAACGAGTCCATGAAGAAGATGAACGGGCGAAGACGAACCAAGCGTAGTCGAACGAATCCTCACGATCGCAACGAAACAGGAACTATCGAGAAGAAGCACAACCGGAAAGAAGCAAACAACATAGTAAACACACAAGCATAAACATGACATGATGCACAAACAAGCATGATGCATGTCCGGTTTAATGAGTCATTGCATAAACATGTAGGAATGAAATATGCAAAAATAATTATGATAATGCAACAAACATAATAAACACACTGAACAACTAAAATAAAGGAAGGCATCTGGAGCATCGGACTCGGGGCGTTACAACTCTCCTCCACTAACAAGAGATCTCGTCCGAGATCTTAGGAACGAGACGGAAGGAAAAGAGGACGAGGTGAAGTAATAACTCAAGAGAGAAGATGAACAAAGTCGAGAGCACTCGGATAGAAAGAGAAACGGCGAATATGACGACAATCAAAAGCTCATGGAATAAGGCAGATTCTGAAAGCACTCCGGTTAGAACAAGATAGAAAAGGAATGAATAAAAGAACTCCGGCAACCCTCCGACTGAAAATGGAAGGATTAAAACATGAACTTCACCCAGTGAGATGGCACTTGGCGAGATGAACAATGCAATGCCTCCGGAAGAATTGAAAGAATTGAATGGAAAGAACTTAGAAGGAAGGATTTAATGGAGTTGTTGAGAAAATCAACAACGAAAGAATAAGCTTGTTGTGGACTTATCAAAAACATCTCAAAACTTGAGGTGAAATTATACCACAACCAATGTCTGAATAGCTGAGAAGAACGAAGAAATGCAAAACTCCACTTCAGGAGAAAACGGAGAATTATTTGCAGTTCGAGACGCGAGAAGAAAAGATACTTGAACTCCTCCAACAAAATCTTGATTAGCCCTTGAAGAATGAAATAAATCATGAAGAACCACCATGAAGAACTCCGGTGACAAAAGGATGATGAGATAGAATGAAGAATGAAATAATAAGATGAGCCTTGCAGTGATTTAGATGGAGGTTCCGACGAAATGGCCGAGGAAATTTGAACTCCGGAAAAGAAAAGATGAAAACACTTAGAACTAGAATTTATTCATCAAGAACAAACTCCAAAGAAAGGGATTAATCACTTTGAGGAAATAATACTAAGATTTATTGTATGCTTATCCTTCATCAAATTAAATTGATGACAAGCAATGGATTTAGCAAACTACTTATTCTTCTTGAAAAGGATTGAGAAGTGACATATCGCAAACTTGAGAAGATCTTCATGAACCACCCGTAGGATTGAAAAGAACGAATGAATTAATATGATAACAAAGGAAAAAGTATCTGAAGGAACCACCGTAAGAATTTGAAAATGACTGATGAAAGAGAATGAATCACCGGGAAGAATTAGAAGATCAAATATGCTCGAGGGGATTTAGATGCACAAGAACGAAGAGATAACGAGCTGATTAAAGAATACTTGACAGATGCGCCGGGGTAATTGGATAACGGTAGCTGAAATGTGAGGACGAAGAATTCTTCTGGGATGATGGCCTCCGGTGAAAAGAAACGGGAAAACAACTCCTGACATACTCCGGATGGTTAAGAAAAGAATATCTTACAAATGGAATAATTCGAGAGGATAATATGAAGCTAGAACCACGAATCTTCGAGAGAACAAACAAGATTTAGAAAAAAAACTCTTCTTCGGTCTTCAAATGACGACGGAAACACCACCAAAATTACTGAGATACTCCGGTGAATGAAAAGCGAAGGGGTTGAGCCAACAATGAAAAGAATTTGAAAGAGATCTTGGAGAAGGCATGTGACTGATGGGATCCATTCTTACATCACACTTGAAAAGAATTTGGAATGGCTTCGGAATAATTAGAAGAGCCAGGTAAGATCTTGGGAAAAGACCTGTGGTTGGAAAGGATTGCTGAAGAGATAGATGATGCACCGGAGCAATTGAAATATTTAAATGAGGTGACAACCTCGAATTAATTGGAACACAGACGAATCTCCTGAGATGTCTTGAACACTCCGGAAGGATAAACTGGCGAGAGGCGAACGAGCAGGGAAAACACTAGATCGAAGGAAAAGAATATGATCAACCTGAATAACTTGAATTTAGTCTACCGGAGAAGAAAAAGAGATGAAGAATGTCGAACAAAACGAGAATTCACTGGCTGAAATGATTGAGGGAAAACTGAAGAGGCTCCGCACGAATGAAAATTGATGCTCGAAAGAGACTCAGACTCTGGGAAGAAGAGGGTGGGAGGGCGGGACAACAAAGGCAACTTGGAAGGGGGAACCGACGAATAACTTGAAGAGAAAACACCGGTTGAAAGAATGCAAATGCTTCGCACGAGTAGGATGGATACTCGATTATGGACTCCGGCTCCGAGGATAAAAAGGGTGGGCGGGTGGGAAAAAACAAGGACAACTTCGGATAGGGAAACAACGTCGTGGAGGAAGAACTGAGGATTGACCTCGCGAAAGACAAAGAAGTGTGAGTCGACTTGACGAAAGATGCACCAGATAAAATAGGATGGACAACGAACGAAAACTAACCGCGTGATCCTACAAGAGAAATAACATCCAGCTATGGATGAAGCATAAACAGAAACTCAAACGACACCCACCCTGCTAACCCAGGCTGCCGACCAGGAACCTAACCCTCAATCAAAGAAGAAGCAGAAGAAGAACTCCAACACAAATAAACATCTCTCTCGCGTCACGAGCATCGCACAACCTGTACCTGCAACTGGTGTTGTAGTAATCTGTGTGCCACGAGGACTCAGCAATCCCATTACCATGGGTATCAAGACTAGCAAAGCTTTATGGGTGAGGAAGGGGTAAAGTGGTGAGGTTGCAGCAGCGACTAAGCATGTATGGTGGCTAACTTACGCAAATAAGAGCGAGAAGAGAAGCAAAGCAAGCGGTCATCAACTAGTAATGATCAAGAAGTGATCCTGAACTCCTACTTACGTCTAACATAACCCAAAAACCGAGTTCTCCTCTCGAACAACCCCGAAAAGAGACAATCATGGTTACGCACACGGTTGGTGTATTTTCGAAGAGTTTACTTCAAGTTTACTACAACCGGACATTAACAAATTCCCATCTGCCACATAACCGCGGGCACGGCTTTCGAAAGTTCAAAACCCTGCAGGGGTGTCCCAACTTAGCCCATTATAAGCTCTCACGATCAACGAAGGATATTCCTTCTCCCGGGAAGACCCGATCAGTCTCGGAATCCTGGTTACAAGACATTTTGACAATGGTAAAACAAGACCAGCAAGACCACCCGCACGTGCCGACAAATCCCGATAGGAGCTGCACATATCTCATTCTCAGCGCACATCGGATGAGCCAGACGCCGGGTTGGCATGGACCCTAGTTGCCCAGGGGGCGCCAGACATCGTTCGGTTTGGACCAGCACTCAGAGGAGCACTGGCCCGGAAGGGGGGGGGGGCTAAAATAAAGATGACCCTCGGGCTCCGGAAACCCAAGGGAAAAAGGGCATAGGTGAGGCAAATGGTAAAACCAATGTTGGGCCTTGCTGTAAGAGTTTTATTCAAAGCGAACTGTCAAGGGGGTCCCATAAATCGCCCAACCGCGTTAGGGGCGCAAAATCCGGGAACATAATACCGATATGACGGAAACTAGGGCGGCAAGAGTGGAACAAAACACCAGGCATAAGGCCGAGCCTTCCACCGTTTACCAAGTATATAGATGCATTAATAATATAAGAGATATTGTGATATCCCAACATAAACATAAACCAACATGGAGCAATCTTCATCTTCACCGCAACTAGCAACGCTATAAGAGGGGCTGAGCAAAAGCGGTAACATAGCCAAACAACGGTTTGCTAGGAAGGGTGACAAAGGTTAGAGGTTCATGGCCATTTGGGAGGCTTGATAAGCAAGTGGTAGGTAACGTGGCATAGCGATAGAACGAAGCAAACTATCATAGCAACGATAGTAATGAGATCCAAGGTGACGGTCATCTTGCCTGAAATCCTGCAAGGAAGAAGAACGAGTCCATGAAGAAGATGAACGGGCGAAGACGAACCAAGTGTAGTCGAACGAATCCTCACGATCGCAACGAAACAGGAACTATCGAGAAGAAGCACAACCAGAAAGAAGCAAACAACATAGTAAACACACAAGCATAAACATGACATGATGCACAAACAAGCATGATGCATGTCCAGTTTAATGAGTCATGGCATAAACATATAGGAATGAAATATGCAAAAATAATTATGATAATGCAACAAACATAATAAACACATGTCAACAACTAAAATAAAGGAAGACATCTGGAGCATCGGACTCGGGGCGTTACAATGGGTCAAGTCAATCACATCATTCTCCTAATGATGTGATCCCGTTAATCAAATCACAACAAAAGTATATTTGATATATGTGTTATTGATGTGTACCTTACTAGTACTCCTATTGGCAACCTAGATAAATGTTGTTTGCATTGGTGTCTGTGTTGAGCATGAACATGATTAGATCATGTTTATTGCAATACGGTTATTCACTTAAGTCAGAGAATAATGGTTATTCTGTTTACATGAATAATACCTTCTATGGTCATGCACCCTATGTGAATGGTTTATTGAATCTCGGTCGTAGTGATACACATGTTCAGAACATTGATGCCAAAATATGTAGAGTTGATAATGATAGTACCACTTTCTTGTGGCACTGCCGCTTAGGTCATATTGGTGTAAAGCGCATGAAGAACCTCCATGCTAATGGACTTTTGGAGTCACTTGATTATGAATCACCTGACACATGCGAACCATGCCTCATAGGCAAGATGACTGAAACCCCGTTTTCTGGAACAATGGAATGGGCAAGTGACTTGTTGGAAATCACACATGCTCATGTGTGCGGTCCTATGAGTGTTGACGCATGCTGTGGATATTGTTATTTTCTCGCCTTCACCGATGTATTGAGCAGATATGGGTATATTTAAATGAAGCATAAGTCTGAAACATTTGAAAAGTTCAAGCAATTTCAGAGTGAAGTTGAGAATCATCATAACAAGAAGATCAAGTTCCTACGATCTGATCAAGGGGAGAGTATATGAGTTATGAGTTTGGCAATCACTAAAGACAAGGTGGAATCATTTCACAGTTGATGCCACCTGGAACACCATAGTGTAATGGTGTGTCCGAACGTCGTAATCGCACCCTATTGGATATGGTGTGATCTATGATGTCTCTTACCGATCTACCGCTATCATTTTGGGTTTATGCATTAGATACAATTACATTCACTTTAAATGGGGTACCATCTAAGTCCGTGGAGATGACACCGTATGAACTATGGTTTGGCAAGAAACCTAAGTTTTTGTTTCTTAAGGTTTGGGGCTGTGATGCTTATGTCGATAGGCTTCGGCCAGAAAAGCTCGAACCCAAATCGGAAAATTATATCTTCATAGTATACCCAAACAATGCGATTGGGTATACCTTCTATCTCATATATGAGGGCAAAGTGTTTGTCACTAAGAACAGGTCCTTTCTTGAGAAAGAGTTTCTCTCAAAAGAATTGAGTGGGAGGAAGATAGAACTTGATGAGGTTGTTGAACCTTTACTTCAACCTGAGAGTAGCGCAGCACAGAAAGATGTTTCTGTGGAACCTACCTCAGTTGAAGAGAAAGCTAACGATGGTGATCATGGAGCTTCAGATCAAGTTACTAACGAACCTCGTAGGTCGACAAGGGTGTGTAAAACTTCTGAGTGGTAACCCTGTCTTAAAGGTCATGTTGTTGGACAACGATGAACCTATGACCTGTGGAGAAGCGATGGTGGGCCCGGATTCCAACAAATGGCTGGAAGCCATGAAATCAGAGATAGTATCCATGTATCAGAACAAAGTATGGACTTTGGTGGACTTGCCGGATGATCGGCAAGCCATTGAGAATAAATGGATCTTTAAGAAGAAGACAGACGCTGATGGTAATGTCACCATTTATGAAGCTCGACTTGTCTCAAAGAATTTTCCGACAAGTTCAAGGAGTTGACTGTGATGATACTTTCTCAATCATAGCAATGCTAAAGTCTGTTAGAATTATGTTAGCAGTTGCTGCGTTTTCATTTATGAAATCTGGCACATGGATGTCAAAACAAAGTTTCCTTGACGGTTTCCATGAGGAAAGGTTGTATGTGATACAACCAGAAGGTTTTGTCGATCCTAAGGATGCTAAAAGGTATGCAAACTCCAGCGGTCCTTCTATGGACTGGAGCAAGCGTCTCGGAGTTGGAACATACGCTTTGATGAGATGATCAAAGCATTTGGATTTATACAAAGTTTGCAGGAAACTTGTATTTGCAAGGAAGTGAGTGGGAGCACTACAACATTTTGATAAGTATATGTGGATGACATATTGTTGATCGGAAATCATGTAGAATTTCTGGAAAGCATAAAGGGTTGTTTGAATGGAATTTTTCGAAGGAAGACCTGTGTAAAACTGCTTACATGTTGGGTATCAAGATCTATAGAGATAGATCAAGACGCCTGATAAGACTTCCACAGAGCACATACCTTGACATGATCTTGAAGGAGTTCAAGATGGATGAGCCAAAGAAGGAGTTCTTGCCTGAGTTGTAAGGTGTGCAGTTAAAACTTGGAGCTCGACCACGGCAGAAGAAAGAGAAAGGACGAAAGTCATCCCCTATGCCTTAGCCATAGGCCCTATACGATATGCCATGCTGTGTACCGCAATGTGCCTTGCCACGTGTCTAGCAAGGGGGTATAAGAGTGATCCAGGAGTGGATCATTGAGCGGTCAAAATTGTCCTTAGGAATAAGGAAATGTTTCTCGATTATGGAGGTGATGAAGAGTTCGGCGTAAAGGGTTACGTCAATGCAAGCTTTAATACCTATCCGGATGACTCTGAGTAGCAAACCGGATACGTATAGTGGAGAAACCATTTGGAATAGCTCCAAGTGGAGCATAGTAGCAACATCTACAATATGAAATAGAGATTTGCAAAGAACACACGGATCTGAATGTTGCAGACCCCGTTGTCGGTGTCAAAACCGGCGGATCTCGGGTAGGGGGTCCTGAACTGTGCGTCTAGGCGGATGGTAACAGGAGACAAGGGACGCGATGTTTTACCCAGGTTCGGGCCCTCTTGATGGAGGTAAAACCCTACGTCCTGCTAGATTAATATTGATAATGTGTGTTACAAGAGTAGATCTACCACGAGATCAAAGAGGCTAAACCCTAGAAGCTAGCCTATGGTATGATTGTTGTTCGTCCTACGGACTAAAACCCTCCGGTTTATATGGACACCGGATAGGGTTAGGGTTACATGAGTTGGTTACAATGGTAGGAGATCTACATATCCAGATCGCCAAGCTTGCCTTCCACGCCAAGGAAAGTCCCATCCGGACACGGGACGAAGTCTTCAATCTTGTATCTTCACAGTCTTGGAGTCCGGTCGATGATGATAGTTCGGCTATCCGGACACCCCCTAGTCCGGAACTCCCTCAGTAGCCCCTGAACCATGCTTCAATGACGATGGGTCCGGCGCGCATATTGTCTTCGACATTGCAAGGCGGGTTCTTCCTCCGAATAATTTATAGAAGATTGTGAACACCAGGATAGTGTCCAGCTCTGCAAAACAAGTTCCACATAACACCATAAAGAGAATAATTTTCGCACAGATCTGCTGACGTATTCCGCGGCGTGACATCACACCACGGCCAGGCCTTCACACGAATTGTTCTTTATATTTCCACCTCAGCGTGTTTAGCGAGGCGGTTTCCTTGGCACATCTTATCAAAGCGTAGATCGTGCCCCCTTATTCCGGGATTCTCATCAATACGGACATGGGTAACCCAACTGCGTTTCGTTGGCACTGCTTTCTCTATCAAAGGCGAGTCCTAATCGACCACGGGGTGGGCTCTTGGCATTCGACCTCTTTATAGTGAGACCAAGGCCCTCTTCTCTTTACACCCTCCATCGAGTTCGCCTCGCGCTTCGAGTTCCAACACCCAAAGCTTCAGATTCAGGCGCTTCAGACTTTCGATGATGTCCGGCTCCGACCAGCACGGCCGATGGATGTCTTCCTCCATTACAGAAGAAGACGTGCTAAAGCTGCGAGACGCCAGGTATCTAACCGGCGAGATCTCGCATAGGCTGCCTGCTCCAGGGCAGGTCATTCCCACTCCTGAGCCCGGCGAGGACGTGGTGTTCGTGTCTCACTTCCGTCGGGGTTTAGGCTTCCCGACGGACCCTTTTGTGCGGGGGCTCATGTTTTATTATGGGCTTGATTTCCATGACTTGAATCTGGAGTCCATCCTCCATATCTCGTCATTCATTGTTGTATGTGAGGCCTTCCTCCATATTACCCCTCACTTTGGATTGTGGCTCAAGACCTTCAAGGTGAAACCAAAGGCGATCAAGGGGCAGCAAACAGAGTGCGGAGGGGCCGTCATAAGCAAATGCGCTGGTGCTCCGTGGCCCGAGGGCTCTTTTCAAGAGGAGCTTGGTTTATGGCAACGGGAGTGGTTTTATATCACCGCTCCTAGGGGCACCAAATGGGCGGCGCTCCCTGCCTTCCGCTTAGGTCCACCACAGCGGCTGGCGTCATGGGTCAACAAGGGGCTCGACCGGGGGCCGCCCAAGGGCGTTCCCTGCAGGCCGTATTCGAGATCTCCAGGAAAGAGGGATCAATCTGGTTGCAGTGGCGCAGGTTATTGTGATCCGGCGTCTTCAGCCCTGCAAACATCGCCCCCTCCGCCTGTGGGAATTCAATCCGGAGGGACCACGAGCTCTCCAAAATTTTATGGGCACGACGCCCGTGGAGATGTATAAACTGTTCTTCGGATCACGAGAGAAGTGTCCGGACTTGACCGAGCACGCAGGACTAAGCTGCAATCTCCCAGACGCTCAAGTAAGTAGTCCTGTAACCGGACAAGCTGTTCATTCATTTATTATACATATATGCCCTTTAAAGGAGCCGTTTCTTGAACAAGAGTGGATAGCCAAGGCAAGGTTGATAAGGTGTCCGGCTCCCCTCCCAGAGACCACGCCGGATCCCATGTTGACCAAGATGTTGAAGGTCGTGCCTTTTGAAGAAGGCGAAGGGAGGAGCGGGGGAGCAACTGCCTCTGCGAAGGAGGCTATCAAGGAAGGAGGGATTAAGAGTCCCACCTTCCGAGGAGAGAAGAGGACCGCCTTGAAGATCCGAAGGTCAAGGCCTCAAAGAAAGGAAGGGAATCTTCGTCGGAGAGTCCGCGCCGGGAAGTAACCCAGCCGCACTATTTCCCCAAGGGATCAGCCCTCCAAATGAGCCGTAAGTAAAAGCGAAGGGGTCTTGTAAATAAGGAACATCCCCGTATTTATTTATGAAGATAACCGAAATTGTACCTTGTAGTTCGGACCTCAGCCCTTCTCAGCAGAGCTCGTCTTGAGGATCTTCTTCCGGAGATGATGGAGAGCGAACGCCTCCACCTGTCGCACCCTCATGTGAAGCGGACGACCCGGAGGTGTCGCCGCAGAGGGTTCCCCAAGTCCGTGAGGCGGAAGGTCCGACGCCAAGTGGTGTGCGGTCGAGGAGCTGAAGGATTTGCTCGGGCGGCTATCTCGTAAGATCACCGTGCTCTAATGGGTACGGTGATTGAAAGAATTGCATCCGCAGAGCGGATTATGCGTGAAGCCGTCGAAGCTTCTTGACGGGTTTGAGGTACGCAAAAATGATGTACCGTCGGCAGCTTATGCATATAAAATGCGCTCGTATAGATAGTAGCCCCTGAGACTCGGTATGTTGTCAAAATTGACAACGTGCCGAGGATCAAATTCCCAGTTTTAACATATCGCCGCTCCTAAACAGGTGGCGGGGCATCCGGAGGCCAGCCGGACTGATGAATATGCCGAACTAAAGCGGTAGCTTGATGAGGCGGATGCGACATCGCTATTTGGTCAATAAACGGTTTGACGAGTCACAAGGTATGCGACTTCTATGCGGACACCTGGTAAGGGAGCTTGACGTCCATGTCTTACTAATCATATGCTTAATGCAGATGGTGCCGCTGCCATGGAAGAGCTGCGGGCAGAACTCGCCCGAGCGAAAGAGCAAGCCAGAATTAGTAATGCGGCTGCTTTAAAGGCGGCCGAAGAGCTAGAAGCTGAACGGGCTGCTCACTGCCGAAGCAAAGAGGAGACGGCCGAGATGGCCAAAAGGTTAAGGAATGCTACCGATCGCTGCGAGGTTCTCGAAAAAGAGCATCAAGCAGAACAGGAGGGCCTAAAGAAGGCCGCCGCCGAAACCAAGAATGCCCAATCGGCTTTGAGAGCTACCAAGGAGGAGCTGAGTCAGGCCAGGGCAATTGCGGCTGGAAAACCGTTTATGCTGCGGAGGAAATATACAGATCCAAAGTATGCTCCGTTGGATAAATTATGGAGTTCAGAGGATGCTTATATGGACTTGGCGGCGAAGCGCCAGGACGCTGTTGAGCACTTCCGGGGCCGTAAGGGGCACAAAAGGGAAGAGCTATACCGTCGCAATTCCATAGTCTAGAGCGTCCTCTGCCGCTGACCGATCGGTTGGCCGAGTGGGCCGAGCTGAATCGATTGTCCGGATTGGCCATGAAGCATGTCTTGACTCACTTGTGGCCAGATGGATCCCATCCGAAGAGCTATTTTGGTGTAGTGCAGCAGTTTCTTGGTGCGGTGCCGCGTATCGACGCAATGAAGCGATCGGCGTGTATTGAGGGAGCGCAGATGGCTCTTGCCCGTGTCAAGACATCTTGGGCGAAGATGAAGGCCACCGACGTTGCCTCCCAAGATTCGGACAGAGGCCGAGTACCGCCGAGCACTACTTTGAAGAAGTCCGCCGCGCTCGTTTAATAGAGACACAAAGTGCTCGAAGGATATTATGTTTGAATGATATGTATGATTCGTGAAAACGATGTTTCAATGTAATATAAGTGCTTTTTATACTTGTGCGTTCGGTGGTAAACTACTCCTGTCGGCCATTTATGTATATGTGTATATAACTCGAAAGATGGCAGTCCTTGGCTTTAGCCCCCACGCACATAGTGCGGGGTGTTTGCAAAAAAAGCGCTTTTTCACACTTAATCCAACGTATTGGTCCTATTAAGGAGGTGATAGCGTAGCAAACCAGGCAACCGGACTATAATGCTTTATCACTTTCACTTAGCCATAGGAGTTCGAGGGTGGGGCTACTATATAGCCCCTGGGGGCACCGCACTCTCTTGAATTCGGGGTGCGTATGTGCCTGACCGAAAATCGGTCCTTCGTTAATGTGGAGGAATTCTAAACATTCCTGTGAGTCATCGAGTGGTTGACCAGTCTCTCGCTATATCATGACAGTCAGTTTTCGGCTTTCTCTACTGAGGTGCTCGCTCGGCGAACTGGGCACAATCGCAGTAGGTCTCCTGGTGCCGCGTTAGCCGAAAAAACGGAACGTAAGGCAGCAAAACACAGGAGCCGGGCAACCCAACATTTGACCAAAGACATGATTCGGAGCTGATGCATATAAGGCCTAACTCGAGACGCCGAATACTCCCTAAGGTATTCGGTCTTTATGAAAATGGGCAAAATGAGCCCCTAAGCCCTTTGTGTCCAGGTACGCGCAAAAATTCTGGTGTGGCCAATGCCAAAGCACCAGCCTCCTCCTCAGTTATATTTAAGGAACTGGGGGAATGTATATCAACAAGAGACAAGTGAAAAAGGTTTACGCAGGTCTTAATCTGAAAAGAATCCTTGCAACGGGTCCTGTATGCGTCTGCGCTGTGTCTCCGTTGTGCCGTATCTGGGACGGGTGTAGCACGTTGTTCATCTGTAAAAGAGAGGAACTTAGTTTGAAAGAAAAAGGAGCGTCTAAAAGATGTACTTAATATTAAATGATCGTGAGTACGGTTCAAAGAAGTGAACAAAATTGAGCTTTATTGTCTCTTGTTATACATGCATGCAGCCCCTTGTATGGGGGTATGCCGCTAGTGGGCGCCGGACTTGTCTAGCCGTATCCGGGGTTTTAATGACCTATTGCAGGTTCTTTGCCTAGTGGAGCCGGATAGCTGTGGAGCTGTTGATGTAGTCTCCCCTTCTTCCGCGCTCGAGTAACACTTAATACCTCCTTTCAACGAAATGATGCCGCGTGGACCGGGCATTTGAAGTGTTAGAGATGCATAATGCGGTATTGCGTTAAAGCGGGCGAAAGCTTCGCGTCCCAATAGTGCTTGATGGCTACTTTTAAACGGGGCGACATGGAAGAGTAACCTTTCGCGACGGAAGTTGTCGGATGAACCAAACACAACTTCTAGCAGTATGGAGCCCGTGCAAAGGGCATATGGGCCTGGCAGTACTCCTTTAAAGGAGGTGTTGCTATGGTGAATTTTGGTTGGGTTTATCCCCATCCTGCGGATTGTGTCCTGATATATCAGGTTTATGTCACTGCCGCCATCCATGAGGACATGTGTAAATTGGAATCCGTCGATTATAGGATTCAATATCAAGGCAGTCCATCCTGCGTTCCGGATATTATTGGAATAGTCCTGATGGTCGAAGGTGATTGGTTTTGACAACCAGTGTGCGGCGCGGGGCGCCGCTTTGTTTTTCCCTTGGATCACGTGAAGTGAGTTTACTATTTTAACCTCCTGTGGGAAAGTTTTTTGTTTTCCGGAGTTCTGCTTTTGGGTTTCGTCACTTGCATTTGGTGTGTCGAGCCCCTTGTGTTCGGCGTTAAGTCGGCCGGACTGTTTGAAGACCCAACAATCTCTGTGGGTATGGTTTGCAGGCTTCCCGGAGGTACCATGTATTTGACACAGTCTATCGAAAATCTTGTTTAGGTTGGATAGCTCGTCCTTTGTTATCCTTTAGGGGCAGTGTTTTGTTGTTCGGCCGAGAGCTTTTGAATCCGGCGTTGACCGCCGTACTATTTGGGCCATTTTCCTTATTCCGGCGCTGATCTTTTCTGCGTTGTGATTTCCCATTTCCATCCCTGATTTCGGATGTACTCGGGTCGCTGGTGCTGCATCTAGCCAGCCATCTGTCCTCTCTCGCGCAAAAGCGGGTCATGAGGCTTGTCAATGCGGCCATTGTTCTTGGCTTTTCTTGGCCAAGGTGTCTGGCGAGCCATTCGTCTCGGACGTTGTGTTTGAAAGCTGCTAAGGCTTCGGCGTCCGGACAGTCGACTATTTGATTCTTTTTAGTACGGAACCTGTTCCAGAATTTCCGGGCTGACTCTCCGGGCTGTTGAGTTATGTGACTTAGATCGTCTGCATCCGGTGGGCGGACATAAGTCCCCTGAAAATTTGCCCGAAATGCATCCTCGAGCTCTCCCCAGCTTCCAATGGTATTTTCGGGGAGGCTTTTAAGCCAATGTCGAGCTGGCCCTTTGAGTTTAAGGGGTAAGTATTTTATGGCGTGGAGATCGTCTCCTCTAGCCATGTGTATGTGGAGGATGTAATCCTTGATCCGCACTCCGTGGTCTGTTGTTCCGTCAGATGCCTCTATGTTTACGGGTTTGAATCCCGCTGAAATTCATGATCCGGCACCTCATCGGTGAAACATAGGGGGTGTGCGCGCCCTATATTTGGGTGTGCCATGATCTTGAATTTTGGCGTATTGCATTGCTTTGACAAGCCTGCTTTCTTGGCCCATAGATGGACCTAACTGGGCCATCCTCTTGGTGTGAATCCTTATGCGGATCGCATATTGGCTTGTGTCTTGGCGCCATTCGCCGCTCTCTTTTCGCCATGGGGTCGTCCATCCGACTGGGTGGCCTTCTTGCTTTTTAATTGTGGGGGCTCTAAGGCCTCCTCGTCGAATTCGGGCAGTAGCTTTCTTTTCAGGTAGCTCTTTGTTCGGCGACTGTCGCCGTACTTACCTGCGGTGCTGAATACTTTGATCCATCTAATCCTGAGTGCATCTTCCGTTGTTTTGAGCTTCCGCTTCTGCTTTTTCAGGCTACGCCAGCGATGGCGGCAGCCTTTTCCGGAGGTCATTTTGCTCCAATGGTTTGTCCGGTGTGAGGTCATCCCGGACTGTTGTCTTCGCCGGGACAGATTGTTTATCCAAGTTGTCTTGTTCGGACGATTGCTTTCGATAGCTTGTTCGTTGTCCACCGTCCGCCTGCTCTATGGCTGGGTCTTTGTTGAGGCGGACTTTGTTCGGGCGTTTACGTTGCCGTTTTGACTGCCGAGGGATTTATCCTTCGTGGCGCCCCGCTGCTCCTCGCCTTCATTTGCTTTAGGTGTATCCACCATGTATACATCATGGGGTGAGTTTGTCCAGCATCCTATAGGTGCCGGTTCATTGTTGTCTCCTACATCGTCGTCCATACCGTCGATGTCTTGAGTCGAAATCGAGCACGCCGTGTAAGCTTTCGGCCAGTGGCTATGAAGTGGGTGGTGGGTGGGCTTTGAATTTCTTCGTCGTCCGCATCCCAACCGTCTGACCGCAATCCGCCAGGCTCTCCGGATAAAGAGAGAGACTTTAGTGTATTCAGGATGTCGCCAAAGGGCGAGTGCTGAAAGATGTCCGCGGCCGTGAACTCCATAACGGGCGCCCAATCGGATTCGGTTGGCAAGGGCACGGAGGGTTCGGAGTCCGGAAAGGAGTCCGGCTTCATGGAGTCAAGGTCTTTGCAACGGACAGGGATGGATTTCCGCTCGATCACCGTAGAGATTAAAGCCCCCGAGGCGGTGTCCAACCACTCGTCCCCGATCGGGGAGTCCGGCTCCGGATTAAGGGTTGGAGCGGATTCTGGTGCGGCCTCCAGGGCACTGTTCGGCTGCAGAGCTAGATCATGCCCATCGAGACAGTGCGGCGCGCTTGGCTGTGGCTCGAATCCGTTGAAGATCAAGTCTCCATAGATATCGGCCGTATAGTTTAAACTTCCGAATCTGACCTGACGGTCAGGGGCGTAGGTTTCGATCTGCTCTAGATGGCCAAGCGAATTGGCCCGCAGTGCAAAGCCGCCGGACACGAAGATTTGCCTGGGGAGGGAAGTCTCACCCTGGACTGCGTCGTTGTTGATGATCGAAGGAGCCATCGGGCCTATCGGCGACGACACAGAGGAACTCTCAATGAAAGCACCAATGTCGGTGTCAAAACCGGCGGATCTCGGGTAGGGGTCCCGAATCGTGCGTCTAGGCGGATGGTAACGAGGAGACAAGGGACGCGATGTTTTACCTGTGTTCGGGCCCTCTTGATGGAGGTAAAACCCTACATCCTGCTAGATTACTATTGATAATGTGT
This sequence comes from Aegilops bicornis, assembly GCA_021605145.1. Lineage (NCBI taxonomy): Eukaryota > Viridiplantae > Streptophyta > Magnoliopsida > Poales > Poaceae > Aegilops > Aegilops bicornis. Next base: position 237,852,088 of record CM038670.1, read on the forward strand.
GTTACAAGAGTAGATCTTCCACGAGATCAAAGAGGCTAAACCCTAGAAGCTAGCCTATGGTATGATTGTTGTTCGTCCTACGGACTAAAACCCTCCGGTTTATATAGACATCGGATAGGGTTAGGGTTACATAGAGTCGGTTACAATGGTAGGAGATCTACATATCCGTATCGCCAAGCTTGCCTTCCACGCCAAGGAAAGTCCCATCCGGACACGGGACGAAGTCTTCAATCTTTTATCTTCACAGTCTTGGAGTCCGGCCGATGATGATAGTTCGGCTATCCGGACACCCCCTAGTCCGGAACTCCCTCACCGTTGACTAAAATCTCTCTCATAAGCATAACATGATCAAACCCTAGAACCTATTGAGTGTTAATCACATGGTGATGTGAACTAGATTATTGACTCTAGTAAACTCTTGGGTGTTAATCACATGGCGATGTGAACTAGATTATTGATCTAGTAAACTCTTTGGGTGTTAGTCACATGGTGATGTGAACTATGAGTGTTAATCACATGGCGATGTGAACTAGATTATTGACTCTAGTGCAAGTGGGAGACTGTTGGAAATATGCCCTAGAGGCAATAATAAAATGGTTATTATTATATTTCCTTGTCCATGATAATTGTCTATTGTTCACGCTATAAATGTATTAACCGGAAACCGTAATACATGTGTGAATACATAGACCACAACATGTCCCTAGTAAGCCTCTAGTTGACTAGCTCGTTGATCAATAGATGGTTATGGTTTCCTGACCATGGACATTGGATGTCGTTAATAACGAGATCACATCATTAGGAGAATGATGTGATGGACAAGACCCAATCCTAAGCATAGCACAAGATCGTGTAGTTCGTTTGCTAGAGCTTTTCTAATGTCAAGTATCATTTCCTAGACCATGAGATTGTGCAAATCCCGGATACCGTAGGAGTGCTTTGGTTGTATCAAACGTCACAACGTAACCGGGTGGCTATAAAGGTACACTACAAGTATCTCCGAAAGTGTCTGTTGGGTTGGCATGAATCGAGACTGAGATTTCTCACTCCGTATGATGGAGAGGTATACCTGGGCCCACTCGATAATGCATCATCATAATGAGCTCAATGTGACTAAGGAGTTAGCCAGGGGATCATGAGTTACAGAACAAGTAAGGAGACTTGCCGGTAACGAGATTGAATGAGGTATGGGGATACCGACGATCGAATCTCGGGCAAGTAACATACCGATGGATAAAAGGGATTGTATACGGGATTGAATGAATCCCCGACATCGTGGTTCAGCCAATGAGATCATCATGGAACATGTGGGAGCCAACATGGGTATCCAGATCCCACTGTTGGTTATTGACCAGAGAGATGTCTCGGTCATGTCTGCATGGTTCCCGAACCCGTAGGGTCTACACACTTAAGGTTCGGTGACGCTAGAGTTGTTATGGGAAATTGTATGTGGTTACCGAAGGTTGTTTGGAGTCCCGGATGAGATCTCGGACGTCATGAGGAGTTCTGAATGGTCCAGAGGTGAAGATTTATATATGGGAAGTCCAGTTTCAGTCGCAGGAATGGTTTCGGGGGTTATCGGTATTGTACCGGGACCATCGAAAGGTGTCCGGGGGTCCATCGGGTGGGGCCACCTGCCCCGGAGGACTTAGTGGACTGAATATGGGTGGGAACCAGACCCCTAGTGGGTTGGTGCGCCCCACCCCCCAGGGCCCAAGGAGCCTAGGGTTGGAAACCCTAGGAGGAGGGGGCGTCTCCCACCTTCTTGGGGGGCAAGTTTCCCCCTCCTGGCCGCGGCCCTCCCCCCATCTAGATGGATCTAAGGGGGCCGGCCCCCTCTCCCCTTCCCCTATAAATAGTGGGGGGGGTGGGAGGGCAGCAGGACCCCTTCCCCAGGCGCAGCCCCTCCCTCCTCCAACACCTCCACCTCCTCCGTAGTGCTTGGCGAAGCCCTGCAAGAGAACCGCAAGCTCCACCACCACGCCGTCGTGCTGCCGGAGTTCTCCCTCAACTTTTCCTCTCCCCTTGTTGGATCAAGAAGGAGGAGACGTCCCCGGGGATGTACGTGTGTTGAAAGCGGAGGCGCCTTCCGTTCGGCGCTTGGATCGGATCTTCCGCGATTTGAGTCATCGCGAGTACAACTTCATCAACCGCGTTCTTGTAACGCTTCCGCTTAGCGATCTTCAAGGGTATGAAGATGCACTCCCTCTCTCTCGTTGCTAGCATCTCCTAGATTGATCTTGGTGACACGTAGGAAAATTTTGAATTATTACTACGTTCCCCAACAGGCCAGGAGGGCGCCAGTGGGCGCAGAGGAGCAGGTTTCCTCTTTGGTGCTAAGGAGGCAAGCGCGGGCGCGGCGTCCCAAGGAATCAACCAAAGGTTTCCATTCCCGTGCAACGAGACCAAGACCGCCAGGACGGCAGGACGGATGTCATCACCGAGTCCATTGCAGCGTCATGACCAGAAGCTTTGCGGGAGAAGACCACCTTTCATCAGGATAAGATATACTACTTGTCCCCTTTCAAATTGGCCACTGTGGGATCCCTTCCCGCCTTTGTTTTGGAGGAAGAGGACCAAGGCCACTATAAGTAGAGGCTAGCCACCACCAAGAGAGGGGATCGGAAACCTCATCAACTCACACCCACACAAGAGCAGACCTCGCGAGGTTGTTCTTCACTTGTACTAGTTCATCCTCAGCACCATGTGAGGCTAATCCACCATAAAGCAGGAATAGGGCCTTACACCGCAAGGTGGCCCAACCCTGGGTAAACTGTTGTGTCCATCTTCTTCCTTGTTTCTCGAGCTAGGCCATGGGAGCGATGAACTGGTTGGCTGAAGGGGTTGAGTTCTTCACACACGCCCCAGAGTTCGAACCTTTCTTGGTTCTGCGGAGCCCTAAATCCGACATTTGGCGCGCCAGGTAGGGGCGTGTCGAAGCCTCTTCTCCACCATTCGCTCCGCTTCTGGCCCGTCGTTCCTATGGCCGACGCTCGCCGTGTCCGTGTCAAACGCCTGGCCGCTAAGGTCGCTCGAATGGCACCCGTGGGCAACGGCGCCCCTCATTGCTCCCCTTTCCCTGCGGCCAACGCCGCCACCGGACCCGTGGCCCACAAACAACAGGACTCATCACTGCCACCATCCGTGCAGCACGACGGCCGCACCGCGACTCCATCACCCACTCCGGCCACGGTGTCATCTTCTCACACTCGTCGCGGGCCGGCGAACGCGCAGGTGATACGTCTCCAACGTATATATAATTTTTGATTGCTCCATGCTATATTATCTACTGTTTTGGGTAATATTGGGCTTTATTATCCGTTTTTATATTATTTTTGGGACTAACCTATTAACCGAAGGCCCAGCCCAGAATTGCTGTTTTGCCAATTTTAGTGTTTCGAAGAAAAGGAATATCAAACGGAGTCCAATTGACCTGAAACTCCACCGAACTTATTTTTGGACCAGAAGAAGCCCACGGAGTACCGGAAGCTCACCAGGGGAGTCCCGGGCTGCCGACGAGGGTGGGGGGCACGCCCATCCCCCTACGGCATGCCACCCTGCCTCGTGGACAGCCCGGAGGTCCACCGACGTACTTCTTTCACCCATATATACCCACGTACCCTAAAACTTTCGGGGAGCAGAATAGATCTGGAGCTCCGCCGCCGCAAGCCTCTGTAGCCACCAAAAGTCAATCGGGACCCTGTTCGGACCACGGAGGAGGGATCCCTCACCGGTGGCCATCTTCATCATCCCGACGCTCTCCATGACGAGGAGGGAGTAGTTCACCCTCGGGGCTGAGGGTATGTACCAGTAGCTATGTGTTTGATCTCTCTCTCTCTCTCGTGCTCTTGATTTGGCATGATCTTGATGTATTGCAAGCTTTGCTATTATAGTTGGATCTTATGTTTCTTCTCCCCCTCTACTCTCTTGTAATGGATTAAGTTTTCCCTTTGAAGTAATCTTATCGGATTGAGTCTTTAAAGATTTGAGTACACTTGATATATGTCTTGCCGTGCGTATCTGTGGTGACAATGGGATATCACGTGATTCACTTGATGTATGTCTTGGTGATCAACTTGCGGGTTCCGCCCATGAACCTATGCATAGGGGTTGGCACACGTTTTCGTCGTGATTCTCCGGTAGAAACTTTGGGGCACTCTTTGAGGTTCTATGTGTTGGTTGAATAGATGAATCTGAGATTGTGTGATGCATATCGTATAATGATACCCATGGATACTTGAGGTGACATTGGAGTATCTAGGTGACATTAGGGTTTTGGTTGATTTGTGTCTTAAGGTGTTATTCTAGTACGAACTCTAGGGCTGTTTGTGACACTTACAGGAATAGCCCAACAGATTGATTGGAAAGAATAACTTTGAGGTGGTTTCGTACCCTACCATAATCTCTTCATTTGTTCTCCGATATTAGTTACTTTGTAGTGACTCTTTGTTGCATGTTGAGGGATAGTTATATGATCCAATTATGTTATTATTGTTGATAGAACTTGCACTAGTGAAAGTATGAACCCTAGGCCTTGTTTCCTAGCATTGCAATACCATTTGTGCTCACTTTTATCGCTTGCTACCTTGCTGTTTTTATATTTTCAGATTACAAAAATCTATATCTACCATCCATATTGCACTTGTATCACCATCTCTTCGCCGAACTAGTGCACCTATACAATTTACCATTGTATTGGGTGTGTTGGGGACACAAGAGACTCTTTGTTATTTGGTTGCATGGTTGTTTGAGAGAGACCATGTTCATCCCTCTGGCTCCCACGGATTGATAAACCTTAGGTCATCCACTTGAGGGAAATTTGCTACTGTCCTACAAAACTCTGCACTTGGAGGCCCAACAACGTCTACAAGAAGAAGGTTGTGTAGCAGACATCAGCAGGCTGCGCTGCTCATGGCGCGTGAGCTCTTGCGCTACCATCCGACCAACGACCTCTACGAGGATTGGCTTGGCCGCATCGCTGAGCTCGTCAGTGCCGCTAGAGAGGCCCCTGCGCTGTCTCGCTCACTGCCTCCCCCGCTGTCTCAGGCGGGCGACGTGGCCCTCGGTGCACCTCCTCCTCCTCGGCGTGATGTCGTCCCCGAGCCCAGGCGTGAAGCACCTCACTGTGACCCACCGCACAGGGCGCCGGCGCACGACGAAGAAAGCTGCCGAGTGGTGTAGCGTCCCCAAGGAGAAGCGTGTGCGCTTCTAGTTCCACCACGTCAAGACCGCGTGCCGCCATAGGCGGTGGCGCATGGGTGTCAAGATCAGGCTCCTCCTCTGCGGCTGGCCCCTGTGAGTGCGGCAGGTTGGCGTGCTTTCACCCCGGAGCTGCGCCGCGTCGTCTGGCCCGACAAGTTCTAGTTGGATCTGCCTCCATGCTATGACAACACTCCTGACCCCGCTGAGTTCCTCCAGCTCTACGAGCTGAGCATTGAGGCGGCAAATGGCAATGAGAAGGTCATGGCGAACTGGTTCCCCATGGCTCTCAAGGACGATTCGCGTTCTTGGCTCCTAAACCCCCCAGTGGGGTTGATCTCCTCCTGTGATGAGTTGTGCGAGCGCTTCATCGCCAACTTCCAGGGTACTCGTGACCACGCTCCTACAGCAGGAGACATGCGGTGCATCAAGCAGCAGCCGGGCGAAACCTTGCACAAGTACATACAACGCTTCACCAATCGCCTCAAGATCCCAAACGTGTCGGACGAGGCCATCATTTCGGTGTTCACTGACGGCGTCTAGGATGTCAAGATGAAGGAAGATCTCACCATACACGAAGATCTGTGTTCGGCTTTGGAGATGTTTAACATGGCAACCAGGTGCGCGAGGGCAGAAGAAGGTCGCCTCTCCCTCCTGGAGCTCCCGGAGGCTGACCCTGAGGACAAGAAGGCCAAGGCTAAGGACGTGAAGCGTAAGGGCCCCGCCGTGCTCGTGGCCGAACATGAGATGAAGCGTGGCTGCGACCACGTCGAATCCTCCAAGGGTATCCGTCTGTTCTGCGTCTTCCACAACGTCCACAGCCACAACACCAATGACTGCCAGGAGCTCATGGCAATCCACGATGGGCGCCTTGGCGGCCATCTCGAGCGCAACTACCGTGGTTACGGCCGGGGAGGAGGCCGTGGTGGCGGCCACTGGGATAACCGCGACCCCCGCCAGGACTGACGCGATCAGCCACGTGAGGACTGCTAGCAGGGCCAGCCTCGCGATGCCCCCTGGAGAGACTAGCCTCATGAGGACCGTCCTCCGGGCAACGCTGGCCTCCATCCGCTGCCGCCGCCACCAAGAAGGAACGACGACCACCACCAAGACGATGGGGCTGGGGGTTTCCAAGAGCCTCGTGCCATTGCCTGCATCCTGGGTGGCGCTCAGTGTCGGTGTCAAAATCGGCGGATCTCGGGTAGGGGGTCCCGAACTGTGCGTCTAAGGTGGATGGTAACAGGAGGCAAGGGACACGATGTTTACCCAGGTTCGGGCCCTCTCTATGGAGGTAATACCCTACTTCCTGCTTGATTGATCTTGATGAATATGAGTATTACAAGAGTTGATCTACCACGAGATCATAGAGGCTAAACCCTAGAAGCTAACCTATGGTATGATTTTTCTTGTCCTACGGACTAAACCCTCCGGTTTATATAGACACCGGAGGGGGCTAGGGTTACACAGAGTCGGTTACAAAAGAAGGAGATCTACATATCCGTATCGCCAAGCTTGTCTTCCACGCCAAGAGAGTCCCATACGGACACGAGACAAAGTCTTCAATCTTGTATCTTCATAGTCCAACAGTCCGGCCAAAGGATATAGTCCGGATGTCCGGATACCCCCTAATCCAGGACTCCCTCAGTAGCCCCTGAACCAGGCTTCAATGACGATGAGTCCTGCGCGCAGATTGTCTTCGGCATTGCAAGGCGGGTTCCTCCTCCGAATACTCCTTAGAAGATCTTGAACACAAGGACAGTGTCCGGCTCTGCAAAACAAGATCCACATTCCACTGTAGAGATAATAATATTCACAAATCCGACTTGCTGACGTATTTGATACCAAGACATCATGCCATGGCCCGGTTATTATTGAACCGTGTTTTTCAACCAGCCTTGGCGCATATCGCGAGGCGGTTTCCTTGGCACGTCTTGTCAAAGCAGAGATCGTGTCCCCTTATCACGGGATTCTCATCAATACGGGCGTGGGTAACCCAATCGTGCCCGCTGGTATGACTCCTCGATTATAGGCAAGTCCCAAACGGCCACGAGGAGGACTCTTGGTATTCACCCTCTTTATAAAGAGACCAAGGCCTATCCTTTTTTATTCCTCAAACTCAATCGAATCCCTCCCCCGCCTCAAGTTCCAACACCCAAAGCTCAGTTCAGGTGCTTCGGACCTTCAACCATGTCCGGATCCAACCTTCAAGGTCGGTGGATGCCCTCCTCTGTCACGGAGGAAGACGTCAGAAAGTTAAGAGAAGCCAGGTTCTTGACCGGCGAGATTGCGCACCGGCTGCCTGCTCAAGGGCAGGTCATACCTACTCCCAAACCCGGCGAGAGCGTAGTATTCATATCTCACTTCCTTCGAGGGCTAGGCCTGGCTCTGGATCCCTTCGTGAGGGGGCTCATGTTCTATTACGGGCTGGACTTCCATGATTTAGCTCCGGATTCTATTCTCCACATCTCGTCTTTTATCGTCGTGTGCGAAGCTCTTCTCCGCATAACCCCTCACTTCGGCCTGTGGCTAAAGACCTTCCAAGTGGAGCCGAAGACGATCAAGGGGAGGTATGCACGAGAATCTTGAGGTGCTGTAATAAGCAAAAGCGCCCGATGCCCCATGGCCCGAGGTTCTTTCCGGAGGTGTCCAAATTTTATGGCAACAAGAATGGTTTTATGTCACAGCTCCTGTGGGGTACCAAATGGGTGGCCCCACCTGCCTTTCGCTCGGGTCACCCTCCACGACTAACGTCATGGATCAACAAGGGGCTAGACTGGGGGCCAGTGAAGGACGTGCCCATACTGCTGGGCCGCATCCGAGATCTCCTTGAAAGAGATATTGGTCTGGTCACAGTAAAGCAAGTAATTTTACTTCGCCGAAACTTGCCCTGTAAACGTTGATACGTCCATATTGCATCATGCTTTTATATCAATATTTATTGCTTTATGGGTTGTTATTACACGTTATATCTCAATACTTATGGTTATTCTCTCTTATTTTACAAGGTTTACCATGAAGAGGGGGAATGTCGGCAGCTGGAATTCTGGCTGGAAAAGGAGCAAACGTTGGAAACCTATTCTGCACAGCTTCAAAAGTCCTGAAACTCCACGAAACAACCTTTTGGAATTAACAAGAATTTCTGAGCGAAAGAAATATGCCAGGGGGCCCACACCCTGTCTAGGAGACAGGGGCGCCACCCCCCTATAGGGCGCGCCCCTATCTCCTGGGCCCCCTGGTGGGCCTCCGTCGTCCATCTTCTGCTATATCATCACTTTTACCCTGGAAAAAATCATGGGCAAGCTTACGGGACGAAACTCCGCCGCCACGAGGCGGAACCTTGGCGGAATCAATCTAGGGCTCTGGCGGAGCTATTCTGCCGGGGACACTTCCCTCCGGGAGGGGGAAATCATTACCAATGTCATCACCAATGCTCCTCTCATCAGGAGGGGGTCAATCTCCATCAACATCTTCACCAGCACCATCTCCTCTCAAAACCCTAGTTCATCTCTTGTATCCAATCTTGTATCGAAACCACAAATTGGTACCTGTGGGTTGCTAGTAGTGTTGATTACTCCTTGTAGTTGATGCTAATTAGTTTACTTGGTGGAAGATCATATGTTCAGATCCTTTATGCATATTTTTACTCCTCTAATTATGAACATGAATATGCTTTGTGAGTAGTTACGTTTGTTCCTGAGGACATGGGTGAAGTCTTGCTATTAGTAGTCATGTGAATTTGGTATTCGTTCGATATTTTGATGAGATGTATGTTATCTTTTCCTCAAGTGGTGTTATATGAACATCGAGTACATGACACTTCACCATTACTTGGGCCTAGAGGAAGGCATGGGGAAGTAATAAGTAGATGATGGGTTGCTAGAGTGACAGAAGCTTAAACCCTAGTTTATGCGTTCTTCGTTAGGGGCTGATATGGATCCATATGTTTAATGCTGTGGTTAGGTTTACCTTAATACTTCTTTTGTAGCTGCGGATGCTTGCAATAGGGGTTAATCATAAGTGGGATTCTTGTCCAAGTTAGGGCAGTATCCAAGTACCGGTCCACCCACATATCAAATTATCAAAGTACCGAACGCGAATCATATGAACATGATGAAAACTAGCTTGACGATAATTCACAATGTGTCCTCGGGAGCTCCTTTATTATTATTAGAAATTGTCCAGGCTTATCCTTTGCTACATAAAGGATTGGGCCACCTTGCTGCACTTTATTTACTTGTTTCTCGTTACTATTTATCTTATCACAAAACTATCTATTACCTACAATTTCAGTGCTTGCAGAGAAAACCTTACTGAAAACCGCTTATCATTTCCTTCTGCACCTCGTTGGGTTCGACACTCTTACTTATCGAAAGGACTACGATAGATCCCCTATACTTGTGGGTCATCAAGACTTTTTTCTGGCGCCGTTGCCGGGGAGTGTAACTCTTTTGGTGAGTGGAACTTGGTAAGGAAACATTTATATAGTGTGCTGAAATTTTCACATTACTTGTCACTATGGAAACTAATCCTTTGAGGGGCTTGTTTGGGGTATCTTCACCCCAACCAGAAGAGCAAAGAGTTGCTCCTCAACCTACTGAACTTTATGAAAATATTTACTTTGATATTCCTTGGTATGATAGAGAAAGCGCTAGCTAATCCATTTGCAGGAGATGGAACATTGCATCCCGATTTACACCTTATCTTTGTGGATGAAGTTTGTGGATTATTTAAGATTGCAGGTATTCCCGATGATGTTGTCAAAAGGAAGGTCTTCCCTTTATCTTTGAAGTGAGATGCATTGACATGGTATAGGCTATGTGATGATACGGGATCTTGGAATTATAAGCGATTGAAGCTGGAATTTCACCAGAAGTTCTATCCTATGCATCTTGTTCATCGTGATCGTAATTACATATATAATTTCTGGCCTTGCAAAGGAGAAAGCATCGCTCAAGCTTGGGGGAGGCTTAAGTCAATGTTATATTCATGCCCCAATCATGAGCTCTCTCGGGAAATGATTATTCGTAATTTTATGCTCGGCTTTCTCTTGATAATCGCAACACCTTTCGATACTTCTGTCTTTGGTTCTTATATCTTTGAAGACTATTGATTTCAAATGGGACTTATTGGAAAGAATTAAACGCAACTCTGAAGATTGGGGTTCCTACGATGGTAAGGAGTCAGGTATGACACCTAAGTTCGATTGTGTTAAATCTTTTATGCATATCGATGCTTTTCGTGGATTTAGCGCTAAGTATGGACTTGACTATGAGATAGTAGCTACTTTTTGTGAACTTTTGCTACTCATGTTGATCTTCCTAAAGATAAGTGGTTTAAATATAATCCTCCTGTTGAAGTGAAAGTAGTTGCACCTATTACAGTCGAAGAAAAGACTATTACCTATAGTGATCCTATTGTTCCTACTACTTATGTTGAAAAACCTCCTTTTCCTGTTAGGATAAAGGATCATGCTAAAGCTTCGACTGTTGTTCGTAAGAGTAATACTAGGACTTATACACCTCCTGAGCAAATTAATGTTGAACCTAGTATTGCTATGGTTAAAGATCTCTTGGATGAGGACTTAGATGGGCATGTTCTTTCTTTCTTGGGTGAGACTGCTAATATTGCTAGACCTGATACTAAGACACATAGACCTGTCATAGGCATGCCTGTTATTTCTGTTAAAATAGGAGATCATTGTTATCATGGCTTATGTGATATGGGTGCTAGTGCTAGTGTGATACCTTATGATCTTTATAAAGAAATTATGCACGACATTGCACCCGTTGAATTAGAAGACATTGATGTTACTATTAAGCTTGCTAATAGGGATACCATTAAACCTATTGGGATTGTTAGAGATGTTGAAGTTTTGTGTGGGAAGGTTAAATACACTGCTGATTTTCTTGTTCTTGGTTCCCCACAAGATGATTTTTGTCCCATTATTTTTGGTAGACCCTTCTTGAATACTGCTAGTGCTAAGATTAATTGTGAAAAGAATATTGTCACTGTTGGCATAGATGCTATGTCTCATGAGTTTAATTTCGCTAAGTTTAGTAGACAACCTCGTGAAAGGGAACCACCTAGTAAGGATGAGATTATTGGTCTTGCTTCCATTGTTGTTCCTCCAACTGATCCGTTAGAACAATATTTGCTAGACCATGAAAACGATATGTTTATGAAGGAAAGGGAAGAAATAGATGAAGTGTCCTCAAACAGGAACCTATGCTGAAACATAACCTTCCCGTTGAAATTCTTGGGGATCCCCCGTGTTTGAACTCAAACCATTACCTGATAATCTTAAGTATGCTTATCTTGATGAAAAAGAAATATATCCTGTTATTATTAGTGCTAACCTTTTAGAGAAAGAAGAAGAAAGATTATTGAAAACTACGAGAAGCACCGAGCTGCTATTGGATATACTCTGGATGATCTTAAGGGCGTTAGTCCCACGTTATGTCAACAAAAAATTACATTGGAGGACGATGCCAAACCAGTTAGAGATCCTCAAAGACGATTAAATCCAAAGATGAAGGAAGTGGTAAGAAAGGAGATACTAAAGCTCCTTGAGGCAGGTATTATTTATCCCGTCGCTGATAGCGAATGGGTAAGCCCATTCATTGTGTTCCTAAAAAGGGAGGTATTACCGTTGTTCCTAATGATAGAGATGAATTGATCCATAAAGAATTATTACAGGTTATAGGATGGTAATTGATTTCCGTAAGTTAAATAAAGCTACTAAGAAAGATCATTACCCTTTACCTTTTATTGATCAAATGCTAGAAAGACTATCCACACACACTCATTTTTGCTTCTTAGATGGTTATTCTAGTTTCTCTCAAATACCTGTATCAGCAAAGGATCAATCTAAAACTACTTTTACTTGCCCTTTTGGTACTTTTGCTTATAGACGTATGCCTTTTGGTTTATGTAATGCACCTGCTACCTTTCAAAGATGCATGATGGCTATATTCTCTGATTTTTGTGAAAAGATTTCTAAGGTATTCATGGATGACTTCTCAGTCTATGGATCCTCTTTTGATGATTGTTTGAGCAACCTTGATCGAGTTTTGCAGAGATGCGAAGACACTAGTCTCGTCCTGAATTGGGGAAAGTGTCACTTTATGGTTAATGAAGGCATTGTCTTGGGGCACAAGATCTCCGAGAGAGGTATTGAAGTTGATAAAGCCAAAGTTGATGCTATTGAAAAGATGCCATGTCCCAAGGACATAAAAGGTATAAGAAGTTTCCTTGGTCACGCCCGGTTTTTATAGGAGGTTCATTAAGGACTTTTCTAAAATCTCTAGGCCTCGACTAATTTATTGCAAAAGATATTCCTTTTGTCTTTGATGATGATTGTGTAGAAGCGTTTGAAGTACTTAAGAAAGCTTTGATCATCGCACCTATTGTTCAGCCACCTGATTGGAATTTACCTTTTGAAATTATGTGCGATGCTAGTGATTATCACGGTAGGTGCTGTTTTAGGGCAAAGAGTTGATAAGAAATTGAATGTTATCCGGTATGCTAGTAAGACTCTTGATCTGACCCGGAGAAATTATGCTACTACTTGAAAAAGAGTTCTTAGCAGTTGTGTTTGCATGTGATAAGTTTAGACCTTATATTGTTGGTTCCAAAGTTACTATTCACACTGATCATGCCGCAATTAAATATCTTATGGAAAAGAAAGATGCTAAGCCTAGACTCATTAGATGGGTTCTCTTGCTCCAAGAATTTGACTTGCATATTATTGATAGAAAGGGAGCTGAGAACCCGTTCTGCGTATAACTTGTCTAGGTTACGAGAATGTTCTTGATGACCCACCGCCTATTAATGATAGCTTTCACGATGAACAATTAGCGGTCGTCAATGCTTCTCGTACTGCTCCTTGGTATGCTGATTATGCTAATTATATTGTTGCTAAATTTATACAACCTAGTTTCACATACCAGCAAAAGAAAAAGTTCTTTTATGATTTAAGACATTACTTCTGGGATGATCCACACCTTTATAAAGGAGTAGATGGTGTTATTAGACGTTGTGTGCCTTAGCATGAACAGGAACAGATTCTATGCAAGTGTCACTCTGAATCTTATGGAGGACACCACGCTGGAGATAGAACTGCACACAAGGTACTACAATCTGGTTTTTATTGGCCTACTCTCTTCAAAGATGCTCGTAAGTTTGTCTTATCTTGTGATGAATGTCAAAGAATAGGTAACATTAGTAGACGTCAAGAAATGCCTATGAATTATTCTCTTGTTATTGAATCGTTTGATGTTTGGGGCTTTGATTATATGGGACCTTTTCCTACCTCTAATGGTTACACACATATTTTAGTTGTTGTTGATTACGTTACTAAGTGGGTAGAAGCTATTCCAACTAGTAGTGCTGATCATAACACTTCTATTAAACTGCTTAAGGAAGTTATTTTTCCGAGGTTTGGAGTCCCTAGATATCTTATGACTGATGGTGGTTCACATTTTATTCATGGTGCTTTCCGTAAGATGCTCGCTAAGTATGATGTCAATCATAGAATAGCATCTCCTTATCATCCATGATCTAGTGGTCAAGTAGAGTTGAGCAATAGAGAGCTCAAATTAATTTTGCAAAAGACTGTGAATAGATCTAGAAAGAATTGGTCCAAAAAACTTGATGATGCATTATGGGCCTATAGAACTGCATACAAAAATCCTATGGGTATGTCTCCATATAAGATGGTTTATGGAAAAGCGTTTCATTTACCTCTTGAACTTGAACATAAGGCATATTGGGCTATCAAAGAGCTCAATTATGACTTCAAACTTGCCAGTGAGAAGAGGTTGTTTGATATTAGCTCACTTGATGAATGGAGAACCCAAGCATATGAAAATGCCAAGCTTTTTAAAGAAAAAGTCAAACGCTGGCATGATAAGAGGATACAAAAGCATGAGTTTAACTTAGGAGATTATGTGTTATTATTCAACTCTCGTTTAAGATTTTTTGTAGGAAAACTTCTCTAAAAATGGGAAGGTCCCTACGTTATCGAGGAGGTCTATCATTCTGGTGCTATAAAAATCAACAACTTCGAAGGCACAAATCCGAAGGTGGTGAAGGTCAAAGAATTAAACACTATATTTCAGGTAATCCTATCAATGTTGAAACTAATATTATTGAAACCGTAACCCCTGAGGAATACATAAGGGACACTTTCCAGAACGTTCCATACTCCGAAAAGGTATAGGTATGTGGTACGTTAAGTAAACCGACTCCAAAACAACTTTAATGGCAATTTTTATCAGTTTTGGATTATTTAAGAATTTTAGGAAGAAAGAAGTAGTCCGAAAGGGACACGAGGCTCCCACGAGAGTGGAGCCCCCCCCTGTAGGGCGCGCCCCCTGTCTCGTGGGCACCTCGTGTGCCTCCCGGACTCTGATTTCTTGTATGTCACGTATTTTGGTCGGTAAAAATTCATTATATATACTCCCGAAGGTTTTGACCACCGTATCATGCAAATATCCTCTATTCTCGTTTCGAGTTGTTCCTGTTGCAGATTTGGAACAAGATGTCGTCCCAAGATTCGGAGGGGGAGAGCTACATGGTTGATTATATTGCAAACCCAAAAGTATATGGGGGTGTGGAACATTATGGATGGACCACGGAGGAACAAGAAGACTATGATCCAAAGGGGAAGGAGGAGACAAGCTCCGATGAAGAGGACGTTCCACTACCCCAACCTGGTGATATGCGTGTGGAGTTCAAGAAGTCAAGCCTCCCTAAGGTCCAATCTATCCCACCATGTTTTTGCAGGACAGCAAGGCAGCACTATGCAAAAAGATAATGAAACTTGAGCTCGAGAATGAGGATTTGAGAGAGGAAAATTTTAGCCTTAGACGCAAGCTAGAGAAGAAAAATGCAACAACTCCACCTCCACCACCTCCGCGGACGTAATCACATGAGTATGGGCACTCCCCTTGGCAATTGCCAAGCTTAGGGGAGGTGCCCCAGTATCGTATCACCATCACAATCCTATCTTTACTGCTTTATTTAGTTCGATCCTTTTAGTAGTATCTTGATCTAGTAGTTTGAAGTTTTGATATCAAGTAGTTTTGAGTTTTGCTTTGTGATCTCTTTTTGTAATCGAGTCTGAGTGCTATCTATAATAAAGATTAGTGTTGAGTCAAGGGCTTTGCTATGTTGCTATGATCTTGAGAAAGTAGAAAGAATAAAAGAGTTCATATTGATCTTATGGATAGTGATAACTTCACACATAGAAAGTATGAGGCATAAAAATTGTTGAGAGTTTATGAGCGTAGCCTTGGTCATCGTTGCAATTAATAGGAAGTGATAAGGAAAGAGGGGTTCACATATAAATATATTATCTTGGACATCTTTTATGATTGTGAAGCACTCATTAAGTATGACATGCTAAAAGAGTTGATGTTGGACAAGGAAGACAATGTAATGGTTTATGTTTTCCGACATCTCAGTTAAAGTATATTGTCATTGACCTTCCAAACATGTTGAGCTTGCCTTTCCCCCTCATGCTAGCCAAATTCCTTGCACCAAGTAGAAATACTACTTGTGCTTCCAATTACCCTTAAACCCAGTTTTGCCATGAGAGTCCACCATACCTACCTATGGATTGAGTAAGATCCTTCAAGTAAGTTGTCATCGGTGCAAGCAATAAAAAATTGCTCTCTAAATATGTATGACTTATTAGTGCAGAGAAAATAAGCTTTGTACGAACTTGTTATGGAAGTAATAAAAGCGACGGACTTCATAATAAAGGTCCACATACAAGGGGTAATATAAAGTGACGTTCTTTTGCATTAAGATTTTATGCATCAACCCTAAATGCACATGACAACCTCTGCTTCCCTCTGCGAAGGGCCTATCTTTTACTTTATGCTTGAGTCAAGGTGATCCTCACCTTTCCCTTTTTTATTTTATCCTTTGGCAAGCTCCTCGTGTTTGAAAGATCGTGATATATATATATATATATATATATATATATATATATATATATATATATATATATAGTTTGGGACACCTAGGTGCCCATGCTCCTTGCCTAGATGTCGTTGGATCATACTAGCTTTCGCTGATAAGATGTGTTTAAATTTGGCATGCATACCTGCATTATTACTTTCCTATTTGTTTGCATGGCGTTTACTGCTATGGAAAGTAATAACATTGTCTAATTAATACATGTCATTATTTGTCCCTTTGTAATAGGAAATTGTAATTAATTAATTATCATATTTTTGGCATGTATGGCAAATGCAAGATAATTAATTAATAAAAGACCATATAATATTTTTAGCGTGTACACATTTTCATCGGATATAACGCCAACACGTACATATTTTCATTGGGTATAACATCAACACATGCATATTTTTATTAGGTATAATACTCACTAACCGGTATCACGGTTTAATAAAATACATGTGGGTATCTCGGGTACATGTACCACTTATTTAAAGGTGTGCAATTTATGGGTATATACAAATAAAATCCGCATCGAGTTATATATATTTATGTGAATATTTTCATCGGGTATAACACGGACGCGTAGATATTCATGTGTATACCAACATCGAGGTATGTATATTCATGTTTATATTCACATCGAGGTATGTATATTTATGTGTATATTTTTATTGGGTATAACACTAACACGCAGATATTCATGTCTATACTAACATCGAGTTATGTTTATTCATGTGTATATTCACATCAAGTTATGCATATTTATGTGTATATTTCTATTGGGTATAACACCAACGTGTACTTATTAAAAGGTATGACATTTATGTGTATATTTTCATTGAGTATAAAACAACACGTACATATTTTAGTTAGGTATAATACCCACTAACTGGTATCATGGTCAAATAACATGTAGATGTGGTTATATCTTGGGTACATGTACGTATATACCCACCCAAGTACGAATGTTCAGATTATTTGTGTTTTGGAAAAAAATCATTGACCATTTAAGATATTAATGCATGCAAACAAAATATGGAAGCCATTATTTTATCAATTGTATGACATGCACTAACGAATATGACTTGCCATAACAGCCCTAGGTGCCCAGGCACCTAGGTGCCCCAAAAAATATATCTATCATATATATATATATATATATATATATATATATATATATATATATATATATATATATATCCAATTGGATGTAAGTTAGGATGGGCTATTATTGTTGACATCACCTAAAGGTGAAAACGTTGGGAGGCAACACAATAAGCCCCCTATCTTTCTCAGTGTCCGGCTGAAACTCTATAACCACAAGTACTGGGTGAGTGTTAGCAATTGTAGAAGACTACGAGATAGTTAAGTATGTGAGCTTGCTGAAAAGCTCTATTGTTGACTCTTTCTGATGTTATGATAAATTGCAATTGCTTCAATGACTGAGACTATAGTTTGTTAGTTCCTAATGAAGTTTTTGAACCATACTTGACATTGTTAATTGATTGTTACTTGAGCATAGGAAATCATATAACAAAATCTATATATGTTGCTGTTATTAGAATGATCATGATGCCCTCATGTCCGTATTTTATTTTTATCGACACCTCTATCTCTAAACATGTGGACATATTTTTCGATTTTCGGCTTCCGCTTGAGGACAAGCGAGGTCTAAGCTTGGGGAGTTGATCGTCCATTTTGCATCATGCTTTTATATCAATATTTATTGCTTTATGGGCTGTTATTACACGTTATATCTCAATACTTATGGCTATTCTCTCTTATTTTACAAGGTTTACCATGAAGAGGGGGAATGCCGGCTACTGCAATTCTGGCTGGAAGAGGAGCAAACGTTAGAAACCTATTCTGCACAGCTCCAAAAGTCCTGAAACTCCACGAAACAACTTTTTGGAATTAACAAGAATTTCTGAGCGAAAGAAATATGCCAGGGGGGCCACACCCTATCCAGGAGACAGGGGGCGCGCCCCCCCTATAGGGCGCACTCCCTATCTCCTGGGCCCCCTGGTGGGCCTCCGACGTCCATCTTCTGCTATATCATCACTTTTACCCTGGAAAAAATCATGGGAAAGCTTACGGGACGAAACTCCGTCGCCACGAGGCGGAACCTTGGCGGAATCAATCTAGGGCTCTGGCGGAGCTGTTCTGCTGGGGACACTTCCCTCCGGGAGGGGGAAATCATCACCAACGTCATCACAACGCTCCTCTCATCGGGAGGGGGTCAATCTCCATCAACATCTTCACCAGCACAATCTCCTCTAAAAACCCTAGTTCATATCTTGTATCCAATCTTGTATCGAAACCACAAATTGGTACCTGTGAGTTGCTAGTAGTGTTGATTACTCCTTGTAGTGGATGCTAATTGGTTTACTTGGTGGAAGATCATATGTTCAGATCCTTTATGCATATTATTAATCCTCTTATTATGAACATGAATATGCTTTGTGAGTAGTTACGTTTGTTCCTGAGGACATGGGTGAAGTCTTGCTATTAGTAGTCATGTGAATTAATCCTCTTTCTTCGGCAAACTCTGGAGCCGGGGCCACGAGTGGCCCCACCAGCACCTCAGGGCGCAAAGCTCAAAGTGCAACTATCCCTGGGTGATTTTGGTAATTCCTAACAACATATAGCTCATTGAGCTAACATTATTCCAAGATGAATATTTCAGGAAAAGCTCAATGAATGGCATGGCATGGATGAGGAAAGTGGACCCCTCAAAATACTAAGGATAAAAGGATTGGCTCAAGCTCAAAGCTCAAGACTCTACATTTTATATTTTGGTGATCCAAGATCACATTGAGTCTATAGGAAAAGCCAATACTATCAAGGAGGGATGAGGTGTTGCTTAATGGCTTGCTTGCTCAAAGTGCTTAGTGATATGCTCCAAAACCCTCAGCTACTTTCCCACATCCACATATAACCTAAACCAAAATTCCAACTCGGCCCCACTGATTCTTTCTATCCGGCGCCGCCGAGTTCAGATGTCATAGCCACTGCCACAAACCCAAGGCAAATCGGTCTCACTGATAGGGATCTCGGTCTCACCGAGATGGGATTGTAATCTCTCTGTTTCCCTTCGTAACGTTTTGGTCCCACCGAGATGAGTGATCGGTCCCACCGAGATTGCAATGTAAACTCTCTGTCTCCTTTTTGTAACATTTCGGTCTCACCGAAATGAGCGAATCGGTCCCACCGAGTTTACCTGACCAACTCTCTGGTTAGCTTGTTACCAAAATTGGTCCCACCGAGTTTGTGTAATCGGTCTCACCGAGATTACGTTATGCCCTAACCCTAACCATATCGGTCCTACCGAGTTGCATGTCGGTCCCACCGAAAATCCTAACGGTCACTAGATTTGCAAAATCGGTCCGACCGAGTTTCTAAATTCGGTCCCACCGAGATTGGTAAGTTGTGTGTAACGGTTAGATTTTGTGTGGAGGCTATATATACCCCTCCACCCACTCTTCATTCGTGGAGAGAGCCATCAGAATGAACCTACACTTCCAATACACATTTTCTCGAGAGAGAACCACCTACCCTTGTGTTGAGGCCAAGATATTCCATTCCTACCATATGAATCTTGATCTCTAGCCTTCCCCAAGTTGCTTTCCACTCAAATCTTCTTTCCACCAAATCCAAATCCTGTGAGAGAGAGTTGAGTGTTGGGGAGACTATCATTTGAAGCACAAGAGCAAGGAGTTCATTATCAACACACCATTTGTTACTTCTTGGAGAGTGGTGTCTCCTAGATTGGCTAGGTGTCACTTGGGAGCCTCCGACAAGATTGTGGAGTTGAACCAAGGAGTTTGTAAGGGCAAGGAGATCGCCTACTTCGTGAAGATCTACCGCTAGTGAGGCAAGTCCTTCGTGGGCGACGGCCGTGGTGGGATAGACAAGGTTGCTTCTTCGTGGACCCTTCGTGGGTGGAGCCATCCGTGGACTCGCGCAACCGTTACCCTTCGTGGGTTGAAGTCTCCATAAATGTGGATGTACGATAGCACCACCTATCGGAACCACGACAAAAACAGCTGTGTCTCCAATTGCGTTTGAATTCTCCAAACCCTTCCCTTTACATTCTTGCAAGTTGCGTGCTTTACTTTCCGCTGCTCATATACTCTTTGCATGCTTGCTTGAATTGTGTTAAGATTGCTTGACTTGTGCTAAGATAGCTAAAAACTGCCAAAGACTAAAATTGGGAAAAGGATAAGTTTTTATTTGGTCAAGTAGTCTAATCACCCCCCCCCCCTCTAGACATACTTCTGATCCTACAAAAGCCTCCTAGGTACCCCGTCGGAGCCAACCACTCTTTTCTCGCTCAAGCCGCTTGCAAGTTAAAGGAGGGGCCTTGAGCACCGCACCTCAGGGGCTCCTACTGGCTCTCGAGCCCTCACCCCTGCCCTTTACCACGGCATCGCGACCTGGCATACCAGCGGCGGTTGGGCCTTGCTCGAGGTCCGGGACCCCGAGGACGTAGAACATCCAGATGAGCGAGAAAGGTGGGGTCACACGAGTCCTGCCCACGGGTGTCATCAGGAGAAGGGCATGGCCTAACGTCGCACAAGAAGCTTGTTTTCGCAGCGAAAGAATCGCCGCAGGCTCGCCAAGATAAGTCACCTCACACGTGCAGGCGTGAACCTTATGATCAGCGCTTTGTCTCTAGAAATGTCACTCGGGAAAGGGTGCTTCCCTTACAGGCCTTCAGGGGCCGCTTGCACGCCAAAGGGGACCTCGTAAGCATCGCGCTTCAGGGGCTCTTACCGGACCTCGGGCCGCTCACCTCCTGGCCTTGACCACGGCATCGCGACCTGGCATACCAGCGACGGCTGAAGCTTGCCTGGGGACTGGGGACTACCGGCGTAGAGAAAAATGTTACCGCAAGAATGAAAGGGGGAACCATGCCAAGGCGAGAGATGCAAACACGACATCGAATCAGAAATGATAACATTGAAGTGGGAGCGTCACGGTTTTTACATAACCCCACGGGGCCCATCATGATTTTCACGCAGAGATGAAGCAAAGGAAAAACCACCTAAGAACCATGGCCTTGGAAGCATCGCCAGCTACGTCGGGATGGCGCTACTCCTCCCCCTAGGCCCTGACGCGGCGGCTCGTAGTTGTCGTCGTCGCTTGAGCTTGGTCCGAATGAGGTGATTCTGCTATCGGAGGAGTCGCATACATGGACAAGGGCAAGTTCACCGCCAGTGGCCTCGCCGCCTTGACCACCTCCCCTAGGGCAACATTCCAGGCGTCGGCCGTCCTCCGCGAAGACCTTGAAGAGGAGCATCAAAGCCCCGTCGTAGTCGAAGTGGATGGCGTGCCTCCCTCCGAGTTACATGCACGGGCGATCGCGCCCCATCCCCGAGTCATGAAGACGTCGCCGGAGTCGACGACCTTGACTTCCGCTTCTGAAGCCTGGCTGCAGCAACCGTCATGCTGCAGCCACTGCTCGATGGGCCCCCTCGGCGGTATCTCCCTCGCCAAAGACCGTTGGAGCCAGATCCATGTGTGTGGCAGCATTGCCGCCCACGCCAAGAACTCGCGGGTTGTGCCTTCGGCATGGGTCCGTGGGCGGGGTGGCCGTACAACCACCGCTTGTTCTCCTCCACGGCTTTGCTCCTCACAGCATCTGCCACCGCTCCAATGGGAGGGGCTCTGCGCGCGAGCATATGCGCGGACCAGGAAGCTCTACGAAGTGCGTTCATGGCAGGGCCGAGTCGCCAAGGGCGCCCGGTGGCATCACAAGAGCAATCATGCCTCTTCTTCGGTGGGGGCAGCTCAAGTTCCAGCTGAGGGGTTTTTCCTTTCTCCGCGACGTAAAACCTCCTCTACTTTGCCTACAAGATGGAGGAGAATAGCTCAGCCAGTGAGCATGTGCTCAGAATGTCTGGGTACTACAATCGCTTGAATCAAGGGGAGTTAATCTTCCAGATAAGATAGTGATAGATAGAGTTCTCTAGTCACTATCACCAAGCTACTAGAGCTTCATGATGAACTATAATGTGCAAGGGATGATAAAAACAATTCCCGAGCTCTTCACGATGCTGAAATCAGCGAAGGTAGAAATCAAGAAAGAACATCAAGTGTTGATGCTTAAACAAGACCAATAGTTTCAAGAAAAAGGGCAAGGGAAAGAAAGGGAACTTCAAGAAGAATGGCAAGCAAGTTGCCACTCCCGTGAAGAAGCCCAAAGCTGGACCTAAGCCTGAAACTAAGTGCTTATACTGCAAAGGGAATGGTCACTAGAAGCGGAACTGCCCCAAATACTAGGCGGATAAGAAGAATGGTGATACGTCTCTAACGTATCTATAATTTTTAATTGCTCCATGCTATATTATCTACTATTTTGGACCATATTGGGCTTTATTTTCCACTTTTATATTATTTTTGGGACTAACCTATTAACCGGAGACCCAGCCAAGAATTGTTGTTTTTTGCCTATTTCAGTTTTTCGAAGAGGAACGTGATTTTCTCACCGAATATGATCCAGGAGACTTGGACCCCACGTCAAGAAAGAAGGAAGGTGGCCACGAGGGTGGGGGGCGCGCCCCCTTCCTCGTGGGCCCCCCGTTGCTCCATCGGCGTACTCCTTCCTCCTATATATACGTCGCATTACCCCAAAGCGATCGGACACGGAGCCAAAAACCTAATTCCACCACCGCAACCTTCTCAGATCCACGAGATCCCATCTTGGGGCCGGTTACGAGCTCACGGAAGGGGAATCCACCACGGAGGGCTTCTACATCATCACCATAGCCCTCCGAAGCGAAGTGTGAGTAGTTTACCTCAGACCTTGGGTCCATAGTTAGTAGCTAGATGGCTTATTCTCTCCTTTTGGATCTCAATACAATGTTCTCCCCCTCTCGTGGAGATCTATTCGATGTAATCTTCTTTTTTTGCGGTGTGTTTGTTGAGACCGATGAATTGTGGGTTTATGATCAAGATTATCTATGAACAATATTTGAATCTTCTCTGAATTTCTTTTATGTGTGATTGGTTATCTTTGCAAGTCTCTTCGAATTATCAGTTTGGTTTGGCCTACTAGATTGGTTTTTCTTGCAATGGGAGAAGTGCTTAGCTTTGGGTTCAATCTTGCGGTGTCCTTTCCCAGTGACAGTAGGGGAAGCAAGGCACGTATTGTATTGTTGCCATCGAGGATAACAAGATGGTTTTTTTTATCATATTGCATGAATTTATCCCTCTACATCATGTCATCTTGCTTAAGGAGTTACTCTATTTTCTTAAACTTAATACTCTAGATGCATCTTTGGATAGCGATCGATGAGTGGAGTAATAGTAGTAGATGCAGGCAGAGTCGGTCTACTTGTCTCGGACGTGATGCCTATATACATGATCATACGTAGATATTCTCATAACTATGCTCAATTACATCGATTGCTCAACAAGAATTGCTCACCCACCGTAAAATACTTATGCTCTTGAGAGAAGCCACTAGTGAAATCTATGGACCCCGGGTTTATCTTTATCATATTAATCTCCCAACACTTTATTATTGCTTTTGCTTTTTACTTTGCTTTTATTTTACCTTGCATCTTTATATCAAAAATACCAAAAATATTATCTATCATGTCTATCAGATCTCACTCTCGTAAGTGACCGTGAAGGGATTGACAACCCCTAATCGCGTTGGTTGCGAGGAGCTATTTGTTTTGTGTAGGTACGAGGGACTTGCATGTAGCCTCCTACTGGATTGATACCTTGGTTCTCAAAAACTGAGGGAAATACTTACTCTACTCTGCTGCATCACCCTTTCCTCTTCAAGGAAATCCAACGCAGTGCTCAAGAGGTAGCAAATGGCAAAGTGAACAAAGGTATATTTGATATACATGTTATTGATGTGTACATTACTGGTGTTCGTAGTAGGCCCTGGGTATTTGATACCGATTCAGTTACTAAGGTTAGGAACTCGAAACAGGAGTTGCAGAGACTAGTTAAAAGTGAGGTGGCGATGTGTGTTGGAAGTGATTCCAAGGTTGATATGATCACCATAGCACACTCCCTCTACCTTTGGGATTAGTGTTGAACCTAAATAAATGTTATTTGGTGTTTCCGTTGAGCATGAATATGATTAGATCATGTTTATTGCAATACGGTTATTCATTTAAGTCAGAGAATAATTGTTGTTCTGTTTATGATGTCGCTTGAAGCTACGTCGGTATTTCCCCAAACAGGAAGGGATGATGCAGCACAGCGGCGGTAGGTATTTCCCTTAGATATGAAACCAAGGTTATCGAACCAGTAGGAGAACCAAGCAACACAACGTAAACAGCCCTTGCACATAGATAACGAATCCTCGCAACCCTACGTGTTAAAGGGGTTGTCAATCCCTTCCGGGGTACGACGCGTCAAGTGGCAAACGAACGTGAGATAATTTTGTAGTAAATTGATAGATTGAACATCAAATAAAATAAATAAGGAAAAATTGGAGCAATGTATTTTTGGTTTAATAGATCTGAAAATAAATGCAAGAGAAAAGTAGATCGCAAAGGCAAATATATGAGAAACAAGACCCAGGGGTCGTAGGTTTCACTAGTGGCTTCTCTTGAGAAAAATAGCAAACGGTGGGTAAACAAATTACCGTTGGGCAATTTATACAACTTCAAATAGTTAAGACGATATCCAGGCAATGATCATTATATAGGCATCACGTCCAAGATTAGTAGACCAACTCCTGCCTGCATCTACTATTATTACTCCACACATCGACCGCTATCCAGCATGCATCTAGTGTATTAAGTTCATGGAGAAACGGAGTAATGCAATAAGAATGATGACATGATGTAGACAAGATCTATCTATGTAGAGATAGACCCCATCGTTTTATCCTTAGTAGCAACGATACATACGTGTCGTTTCCCTTTCTGTCACTGGGATCAAGCACCGTAAGATCGAACCCACTACCAAGCACCTCTTCCCACTGCAAGATAAATACATCAAGTTGGCCAAACAAAACCCAAATATCGGAGAAGAAATACGAGGCTATAAGCAATCATGCATATAAGAGATCAAAGAAACTCAAATAAATTTCATGGATATAAAAAAGATATAACTAATCATAAACTCAAAGTTCATCAGATTCCAACAAACACACCCCAAAAAGAGTTACATCATATGGATCTCCAAGAGACCATTATATTGAGAATCCAGCGAGAGAGAGAGAGAGAGAGAGAGAGAGAGAGAGAGAGAGCCATCTAGCTCCTAACTACGGACCCGAAGGTCTACAAAAAACTACTCACGCATCATCGGAGGGGCACCAATGGAGGTGGTGAACCCCATTCGAGATGGTGTCTAGATTGGATCTGGTGGTTGTGGACTCTATTGTAACATCCCAAATTTTCAATTCGGAATGTTATGCATTAGATCATCATTGCATATCATATTTTTATTTGCATTTTGGTTGATCCTAGAAATTCTACGCAACTCAAGGACCCACGGAGAGAGTTGGGGATTTCGTTATTTTCATATTCGAGTTTTTCCCGAATTTTGAAAAGAGGATCGTTTGATTTTAATTATTTTTCTCTGAAATATTTCTTTTATTAAAAATAAAATAGAGAGGACAAAATGACTTCCTCAAAATAAAGAAATATCAGAGATTTAATATTAAAACCAAATAATATTTTTTATTCGGGGTTTTGTCGCTATTTTATTTGAATTGGGAAAATATGCGTTTTTCAAAATTGCTTTTTAGTCCCAAATAAATGTTCACCTTGTCCGGCCTATTTTTAGAGGACGGGGAAAATTTATTTCGGGATTTTTGGAGTCAGTTTAGTATTTCTTTTCTTTCTTTTTCTGCACGTCGGAATTATTTAAAAAAAAAGTCAAACCGACTTCGGGCCGTACCCGGCCACGACTCTTCGGGCCGGCCCCTTTATAAGCCGCACCCCCGCAGCCCACCAGCCCCGCCACCCAAACCCTAACCCTAAGCGCCACGCCGCGCCGCATCTGCCCTTGCCGCCATACGCGCCGCCCGCCGCCCGTTGCCGCCCGGAAGAGCTGCGCCGCCGCCCGCCGGAGTTCGAGGTAGTCATTG
Organism: Aegilops bicornis; assembly: GCA_021605145.1. Taxonomy (NCBI): domain Eukaryota; kingdom Viridiplantae; phylum Streptophyta; class Magnoliopsida; order Poales; family Poaceae; genus Aegilops; species Aegilops bicornis. The sequence continues at coordinate 237,878,324 of CM038670.1, forward strand.
TTTTAGAAAAAAACCAATCGATTTTATTTCGTAAACCCTAGTTTTCGTTTTTTTAGATCGGTTCGGTTTATTTTTATCGGTTTAGTTATTTAGCGGACGTTCGTCCATACGTCCGTTTTAACGACCGGTTTCCATCGTTTAGCCGCAGACAGCGAACGTTCGTTCGTTAGCCTGTTCGTTAGTTTTTCTTTTTCTCGGATTTTCCGCGATTATTTTCGATCGCGATTTCTGATCCGATTTTCGTTCTAGTATAACTTTTCGCTCGTTTATCAGTATCAGGCGATTCAAGCGCCTAGAGTTTCGTCTCAAAACCTTCTTTCTGTTTAGCCAACTTAAACAAGTTTTTGCTACTGTAAAATTTGACTTTAGTCCATATTAGTAAACGAAGCTTGTTTCTTTTGTCGTTTGAGTTTTGTTGCTTCGTTTGATTTGATTCTTTTTACAAACCGGAGTTCTTAAGTTGAAATTTCTGGTTAGATCTCTTATTTGAGTTTTACCCGTGCCCTTTCTTGTTTGCTTATTGTATGTTCGTTTGTTTGCGATAGAGTACCCATAGTGCGAAGCGTGCTACTACGAGTCTCTAGGTTTCGCAGGATCATCAGCAAGGCAAGTAACACTTTGATCATACCTCTTTCATACCCAGTTTTTATGCATTAGTTTCACCCTCAAACATTGCATGGTTAGGATCTGAATTAAATTGTGGGTTGGGAAGTAGCTGAGGTAGTACCAATTCACCTGTTTATTATCAAACCCTGGGAGTTACCTCTACGTTATGATTATATTGCTATGTTATGCTCGTAGACGTGGATTGGGTTTGAGTGTATTCATGACAGATGTGAGATTGTTAATTAATGGTTAAACTTAAGGTGCCAACTTAAATACACATCTGGGTGGATTGAGGCACCTGGGGTACCCAGTGATTGCATGTATTTTTTGGAAATCCCGGGGTACCGTGTGATTCTCCTATGGACCGCCACCCAGGCTTAAAGGGATCATGAGATTATTCATACTAGAAACTTCCGTGTGCAGCCACAAGCTATTATGGGCTCTAGCATAGTTGATTAAGTCATGTGAACTCTTACAGTGGTAGACTAGCAGATGTAGGGGATGTAGGTGGTACGGTCTACCCATCGTAAGGTGCTAACGCTTCTGAAAGACTGTGTCTCGGTCATCCATTTCTCAAACATCATGTAGTGCGAGAAATCAAACGGAGGAGATCGAGTCTGGTGGGGAAAAGTCATAAACCTCTGCAGAGTGTACAAACTAATCATGGTTAGCCGTGTCCCCGGTTATGGACATCTTGAGTATCTGGTGCTTGGATTATCATGTTGATCTCATCACTACTTAATTAATTTGATGGGTTGTTAATGATTACTTTTAATTGGGATTGAGAGGGGGTTTACCTTCTTAATATTTTTTCAACAAACTTTGTAGTTAAATAAAACTTATTCCTTTGCAGTAGGGAAAAATTGGCTTTTCGCAAAACATATTAACCCTACAGCCTCCCCAGCCATATATGCATGTAGTGATAGCATTATTCTGTTCATTATCTGTCGGGGAGGCTGATCGGACCCACGAACACCTATGGGACCGGCGGGCCGAGTCCCTTTTGGTTCGGAGGGGGGCGGAGATCGCACGAAGAGCGGATCGAGGCGGCTTACCTGAGCAGTTTACCCGGCTTGAGCTCTCGGAGAGATAATACTCCTACTGCTGCTTGTCTGATTGTATTGTGTTCTTGCTAGGGAGCACAGAGAGCTACAAAACCTAGCGTGAGTATTCTCTGGTCTCGAATGAGTCGAACGGACCGAACCCCCTCTACGTTGCGCATGGGCCTCCTTTTATATGCTCAAGGGGTCTCCGACAGGTGGCAACGTAGATGAGGGTACAAATGGAAAAACAGTAGTTGGTACACCTACTTGAACAAAGGTATGCGGTGTACTCTACCTAACCACGGACGGCAAGGGACAAGAGCATTAAGTGCCCGCCCCTGTCGCGTAAACAAAGGCAACAGGACCGTCAGGAGCGCCACCATTCGCCACGATGGCAAGCTTGTCAGCGCCGCTTATCGCTGCTCCCCGCTGGCTGCACAGCCTCTTGACACGCGCGCATGGGATGATCCCATGGCGACACGTTGATGGATGAGCTGGAGCGGAGATGAAGAGAGGTTGCCTGCCGCGGCAAGTGCCTTGCCGCGGCTGAATCCTTGTCGGCGTCCGGAGGCTTGTCGCTCTCGAGCCTTCCCGGCAAGCTCCTCTTGCCGGGTCTTGTCTTCTGCGTGCCTTGAGTAGCCTTCCGGCAAGCTCCTCTTCTTGGGGGCCTTGTCTTCTTGGTTAAATACTTTGTTCTTGAATGGCTCCAAAGGAACCACGGAGGATCTTGGCGGTGACCAGCAAGCCTTGCCGCTGGTCTTTAACTGCCCGTGCGAAGTTCAGATACTAGGGTACCCCTACTCTAGTACACCGGCAGAGCCCTGGCTGGGCCGCACACGGTGCCGAAGCGCTGTCGGGCCGGGCCCAAAACAAAGTGCACGGTCACACGCGCCTTGATCACGCCGTAACTCACCCCGGACCCACCACGTCCCCCACTAACGGCAGCACGCACCGAACGTGGCTTCGTGTGAGAGATCGTGGGGCGAGTCGTGGGGTTTCTTTATTATGAAAAGCGGGCGTCCGCCTCTCCCTCCTTATAAACAGGGGAAACAGGGGCAGGTCGCCCACCTCGCCATTGCTGTCTTGTCTCGAAAACCACCGCCGCTCCCCTTCTTCTCTAGTGCGAAGAAGGCGGCGCTCCGCCCCCTTTCGCCACAGCGCCATCAACGCCGTCGGTCTCCTCCACCGCCTCCGCCATGGCTCCGAAAGCCGACAAGGGGAAGGGCGTGAAGTCGGCCGAGGCGCAGCGGCTCGCTGCGCTGCGGAAGGAGCGGGCCATCTTCTCCCCCCAGCTCGACGCAAAGGAGCTGAGGGAGGGCTTCTACCTCTTCTGGTCGACGGAGACGCGTGCGCATCCGCGCACGAAGGTACTCCCCGCCACCGCTTGAACTAGCCCCAACTGGGTATCCTTTCTTTGTGCTTTTCTTCTATTGCGGGCTCTGCCCGCCTTTTCTCAATTCTTCTGCGACATTATGAACACCTACGGGTTCCGCCTCCTTGATTTCACCCCAACGCCGTTCGACCATGACAGCTTTTTGCACACCTTTGCGAAAACTTTGTCGGGATCCACCCAAACGTAGCCCTCTTCCGCCACTTCTTCATGCCCAGCGTTGAGAGAGGGAGCCGCTGGCCGGAGGGCGTGCTTGGGTCTCCAGGGTCGGCAAGAAGGAGGCCTATCTAGAAGGAGAGTTCCGCAGCAAATGGGAGGAGTGGAGAGCCAATTGGTGTTGGATCGTAGAGGAGAACCCGCAGCCTTTCACTGTCGTGCGCCAAACCCCAATAGTGCGCGGCAACGATTGGAGCAACTTGGCGCCAAGCTGCTAGGTTGAAGATAGTCAGTGACCGGATTTTGCGCCTCGAGCTTGCTTTGGACTCACCGTAGGCGCGGTTGGTGCAGATTTCCTTCGCCGCAGACGCTCCCTTGCAGGAGAGGAGGAGACCTGCTTGGGAGTTCCAAAACGCAGCGGACATCATGAGGCTGCGCCCGGGTCTCAATTGGAATTTCACTGTCTTGGAGTTGGATGCGATGCTGCTAGAGCTGTTCAAGCATGACCCCGATCACCCCGAGTGGTTTAGGTTGCCGAGGGGGGTTGTCCCATTGTGCAACAACTCTGCGCTCGACCGGATCCGTGCCATGATGCCGTTGTGCGATTCCCATGGAATCGTTCCAACCTGGCAAGAGCATGAGGACGAAGTCGTGCGGCAATTCCTCGACAGCTTGGAAGAAATGCCGATCCGCCCCGACGAGCAGAAGAAGCTCACCCGCGACACCACCGACGACGAGATGCAGCGCATCGGCACCAGGCTGGAGGAGGCGGCAGCATTCTTGCCCGGGCGTCTTCGGGTACACCGTGGAGGAGGCAGATGCAGCAGAGGCGGCAAGCCTTGCCGAGCGAAGGGAGTTCACCGGTGAGGAAGAACATGCCGAACCCGAGGCCGAGTCGAGCGAACCAGCCGAGGGCGCTTCTTCCCCACCATCCAGCGGCTTGCCGCAAACGGAGCCCCCGGCTCTGCCAAAGAGGCGTGTCCGCAAGGCCGGAGACGAGACGGGGCGGCAGACGGGCCAACAGCCAAGCGCGACGCAGCTCTACCGCGGCAAGCAATGTTGCTGGAGCACCCCACACCTGCGACAAGCTGGGCGGGATCTTCCCAGGCCACCGCCGACACCTCCGCCAAGCGGCCAAGAGAGCCCACTCCTCTGCCTCGTCGCGCCGGAGGCGAGCTGGAGTTTGATTTCTCCGCGCTCAGCTCCGAGGAGGAAGAAGAAGATTAAGCTTCAATATTGTGCTTGTATTTCTTCAATTTTGTTGCTTCATCTTGAATCTGATTTGCTTCGTTCTGAACTCTTTCCTTTTCATGACGCTAGCCCAGAGCGTCGAAGAGAGCCAAGACCCGGTGGTCATCGTTGAGGACGATCCACCGTGGCAACAGGAGGCGCGTCTGAGACCCCTTGCCGGACTGGCAACCCTTCCTCAAAGCAGCCCCCAGAGTAAGTATGCGGTTTTCTCCTTACTGTTAGGTGTGCATGGGTGCTCCTTCTTCATTGATATCTGACTATTGGTTTGTGTAGGAGCAGAGCAGCCTCATCAGGAGGGCCCGGAAGCCGCCCCCGAAATTCTGTCTGCTTCGACTACGCCGCCAAGGGAGGATTCTCCGACAAGGGAGCGTCCCCCGGCAAGGGAGACTACTCCGGCAAGGGACAACACTAGTGATCCTCTAGTGGTCGAGACCATGGCTGCAGATCCCATTGCAGGTAATCCTCTTGCGCGAAAATTTCCCTTGGGCTCGTTTTCTTCTGTTTTTCTTTGAATATTTGCTTGACTGTTCTTTCTTTGTCTGACGCAGAGCCGATGGAGACCGAGGTCGCCGGCGAGGAGGACGCTACAGCAACACCGACGTGGCCGTCGTGGGAGAAGAAGCCGGCAGACGAGCCTGCCGGGCGAAGAGGCCACCGAGGCTGCCGCCGCAGAAAGCCGGGCGAGGGTCTGGCGATCGTGACCGACGGCCCTGGGCCGCAGGAGCGCCAGACGCTTCTACCGACCGCCGACTCCCCGCCACGCCGCAGCTCTGCCTGAAGAGCCCCAACCCGCGCCTACTTGAAGGTCGGCGACGTCTTCATCAAGCTCCCATGGGAGTCGAGCTCAGGCGCCGGTCGAAGGAGACCTTGACGGAGAGCTGCTCGCCTCATTGGCCGACGCTGTGGACGCGCCAAGCAGCAAGCGGCGAAGTCTGAGGAGGAGCAAATGGCCGAAGAAGCTGCTGTCGCTTCTACCGCGCCCGACAAGCCAGGTTGGAGTCCGGGAAGCACTTGTCGCGAGGGCGGAGCAGATATGGAGAAGCGAGCAGAAGAGCTCCGGGGCGCCAACCAAGAAACTCTCCGGAACGTAGCAGAGGAGCGGGAGCGACTTGCTGAAGAGCGCACAGCCTTCATCCTTGAGAAGGCTGAGGTCGAGGAGAAGCAAAGGCTCGCTGCCGAGAAGCTATCTGCGCAAGAAAGCGAGTTGGCGCAGCGGAAGATCAATCTTGACAGCTATGAGGAAGAGCTTGTCGCGCGCGAGGAGTCAATTGGCGGGGCTCTTAAGGAAGCGAAGGATGCTGCCGTAGCCGCCGAGGCCGCCAAGAAAGAGTTGGAGGCGAAGGTGACGCAGATGGAGGCCAGTCTCCAGAAGAGCGGCGAGGAGCTTGCCGCGCTCAAGCATGAGTGCGAGAAGGACGCCTACACTCTTGGCGAGCTGCAGGGCCGTCTCGCCGATAGGAGCAAGGAGCTCGACGCCGCCAAGGATTCCAAGGCAGATCTTGAGTCAAGTGACCACCCTGATGCAGACGCTGGACGGCGCCAAGGAGCGGGAGACGGGCCTGTTGGAGAAGATCAAGGCCAACGAGGAGCTGCTGGCGAATGTTGTTGCCACCCAGAGCGCCTTGAAGGAGAGTGTGGAGCACTGGACCGAAGGTCTTGTGGATACTGCTACCGCCATCCACAACGAGCTGATGGAGCTGGGGATGGTGGATCTTGGATACTCCTCCGACGAGCACCTCCAACCCAGCGCCAAGCTTAGCTTATTCTTCAAGGGTGTGGTGACGGCTCTCCAGCGACTCCGGGAAGAGATCCCAAAGCAGCTGGCGAGGAATCGCGCCAGATCTGTGCAGGAGCCCTCCAGAAGGTGTTGATGAAGGTGGCCTTCCGCAATCCAGGCCTCAACCTCAACGGCGTCCTCAGATCCTTGCCGCCAGATGCCGACGTGGAGGCGCTCAAAGCCCTTGTCGCACCCATTGTGGACAAGGTGGGCAAGATCAAGCGGGTTTATGGCGACCGCGTAGATTAGGCTGCCAATTTTATCTTTCCCTTGTCGCCGATCATGTTTAGAACAATTTATTAGATCTGCGACAAGCTATTTTGTAATATAACTCTATCTTAGACGATGATTGCAATGTTATTTCCTTTACTTGATTCCTTCCTTTATGCGTTTGTGCCCCTACGCATTTAGGGAACTTGTCGGTGCGAGCACCTTTGCATTGCGAGTCGCGAACGTCGGCTTCTTGGCGGTGCCGCCTCCGACAAGCAACCTTGTCGCGACTAGCTGCAGCTCACTTAAGTTGTTGAGCGGACTCGAAACAAAGTAAAGCGCGACTAGTCATGAGTTGGTTCCTCCGCGCATGTGTTTTCCATACAAAGTACTATCGTTCGAGGAAGATAACTTAAAATTTAAGAACTGATTGCTCAAACTTGGGCAACTTAGCTTTTCGTCGTTTGCTTCCCGATAAGGCAAAACTTCCTCGAGCAACGCTTGGTCCATAGTATTATCTTCTCCTTCCCCTGGTTAACTTGTGCGAGGGAGCCTTCCTTTCTTTGAGAAAAGAGAAAGAAGAGATAATAAAGTTATGGAGCCAATGACTCGATATTGCTCTTGGGTGTGGGTGCCGCACAAAGTGTTAGCCAAAACATGCAATAAAATGATGAAAGCATGAATTTGACAAGTTGTGCGCAACACATGAGCTTTACTTATGCACGGATCTGCGCGGCTTTGTACAAAGGATTACATGCAACATCGACAAGACTTGTACAAAAGGTGGTTGCGGAACAGGTTCCGCAAGAACCGCGCCTATGGGTAAAACTTACGAAGATGCTCAATGTTCCAGGAGTTGCTCACCGGAATGCCATCTTCGGTCTCAAAGCGACAGCGCCGAGCCTAGTGACTCGTTTCACCCGATAAGGGCCTTCCCACTTCGGTGTCAACTTGTTTGAATTCTTGGCGGATCAACGCCGAAGAACAAGGTCGCCTTCCTCAAGGCTTCGGCACTAACTTTGCGGCTATGGTAGCGGCGCAAAGCTTCTTTGGTAACGAGCAGCTCGTGCGGCCTGAAGATGATCCTCCTCAAGGAGCAGCGTCATCTTGTCGCAGCTGCTCTTGCTCAAGCTCATCATAAGCGAGCACTCGAGGCGATCCGTATCTGAAGTTCCGTGGGGAGAACTGCCTCTGCTCCATAGACTAGAGCAAAAGGTGTATGCGGCGGTGGCTCGATTTGGCGTCGTCTGATCGACCAAAGAACCACCGGCTCCTCAATCCGATTTCTTCCGCACTTGTGCAGCACAGCCGAAAGTTACGGTCTTGAGCCCGCCAAAGACTTCAAAGATTTGCCCTCTCGCTTGACCGTTGCTTCTCGGATGAGCAATGAAGCAAAGCAGACCTTGGCGCCAAGGTCTTGGGCGTACTACATGAAGGTGCGGCTTGTGAACTGTGTGCCGTTGTCGGTGATGATCCTGTTAGGGATTCGAAGCGGCAAACAATCAACTCAAGAACTTGGCTGGCCGTCTTTGTCACCTTCCTCATCGCTTCCACTTCCGGCCACTTTGTGAACTTGTCGATCGCGACGTACAAGTACTCAAAGCCCCGATAGCTCGGGGAAGGGGCCGAGATGTCGAGCCCCGGACCAAAAATGGCCAGGATAAAGGGATCGTCTGGAGAGCTTGAGCTGGCTGGTGTATCTGTTTGGAATGGAACTGCACGCTTCACACTTGGTTACTTGTGCGATTGCATCCTGGAGGGCTGTCGGCCAAAAGAAACCTTCTTGGAAAGCTTTGCGGCAAGTGCTCTGGCGCCAATGTGGTGACCACATATGCCTCCATGTATCTCTCGCCAACAGCTTTTGTCCATCTTCCCGCAAATACACTTCAATTTCACACCGTTGAGTCTTCTTCTGCATGCAGTGTCTTTGTCGACAAACTGGTACATACTTGATCGCCGGGCTACTCTTTCCGCTTCTTCTTGCTCTTCGAAGCTCTCCGTCGAAGGAAATGGACAATCTGCTGCGCCCATGCTGGAGCTTGCGGCTCGACAACAAGGACTGAAGGCACATCTGCTGCTGCGGGAACATCAGCTTCCACGGCAAGAACCTGCGGCTCAGCCGGAGCTTGAAGTTCCCCAGCAAGCTTGCCGGAGCAAAACTTGTCGGGAGCGTCTGCTTCAACGAAACAAACCCTGGGGCTTGTCGGAGCAGACTGCCCCTCAGCTGTATGAAACAGTATGTGCCACATGGAGTAATGAATGCGCTTTTCTCCTCATCCTCTTCTGCCATGAAGATCTGATGATATCCTGAATATGCATCAAGAAATGAAAGCAAATCACATCCAGCCGTGGAGTCAACAATCTGGTCGATGCACGGCAAGGGAAATGGATCTTTGGGACAAGCTTTATTAACATCCGTGAAGTCAATACAAAGTCTCCATTTCCCATTTGCCTTGGCGCACAACTACAGGATTGGCCAACCACGTGGGATGGAGCACTCCTCTCGACAAGGTCTGCCGCTTCCAGCTTCTTGATCTCTTCTCGTGATGAATTCTTGGCGCTCCATTGCACGCTTCGACTTTACGCTTGACGGGCGGCGCGCATGAGGACAAACGGCAAGACGGTGCTCAATTACTTTCACAGGAACACGGGGATGTCGACGGTTGCCACGCAAACACGTCGACGTTCGCCCGCAGAAAGCAACGGCCGCCGCCTTCCTATTTGGGGTCGAGAGAGGCACTGATGGTGAAGGTACCACCAGTGTCGTCCTCCTTGGCGGACACCTTCTTGGTCTTTGGCAGAGTTGCCATCGTCTTCTTGCACTTGCCGGTGGAGGTCGATGGTGCGTCCTCGACGGTAGCGCAGCACTCCGAAGAGGTGCGCTTGCCGGAGTGGGCATCAGGGCTCTTGCCGGACTTGGTCTTCTTCCCCCCGGGAGCTTCAGCGGCAAGGGTTTTGCTTTCTGTTGCAGTTGCTGCTTCCCGGTAGATCTTGTCGGCACAGATAAGAGCATCCTTCTTGTCGCCATGGATAGAGATGATGCTTATCGGGCCTGGCATCTTGAGTAAGTTGTATGCATAGTGAGAGGCCGCCATGAACTTGGCGAGTCTTTGAATGACCAAGTATCCCATTGTAAGGCAATGGGAAATCAGCAACGTCGAATGTGACCCTCTCAGTCCTAAGTTGAGCTCGCTGCCAAATGTTACCGGCAACGAGATCTTCCCCTTCGGCTTGCTCCTTCTCGGATTGATTCCTTGGAATGTGCCAGTCTCTTCGAGCTCGCTGTCAGGGATCTGAAGCTTCTGGAGTACCGCGGAGGAGATCAGGTTTAAGCCGGCCCCGCCGTCAACTAGCATCTTGGTGACCTTGAGGTTGCGGATAGTTGGTGAGACCAACATTGGCAAGCATCCGACCGCAGTTATGCGATCAGGGTGGTCCTCAATATCAAAGATGATAGGCGTCTTTGGACCACTTCAGAGGCTTGCGTGACTCTCTGGATGGTTCGGTGCATTAACTTCCGCATCCACTTTGCTTGAGTTGGCGGTGGGAAGTATGCAGGGAAGCACCTCCGTCAACGCAGAGGACCTCTGTAGCTTTCTGAAACTCCTGCTCATCGGCGTCGTCATCATCCATGTCTTCATCGTCGTCGTCATCTTCATCCTTGTCGCAGCCGCGGGGAGGTCTGTCTCCTTGCCGCTGCTTGGCCTTGCCGCGGCGTCCTCCCCAGCCGGGTCGCTTCTTGCTGGCTCCTCCAGCACCTTCCTGGGCCTTCTCCTTGTTGCGCCGCTCGTACTCAGCCTTCTGCTGTTCAACAAGCTGCTCGACCTTCTTGCAGCTCTGGAGGTCGTGACCCTTGGTGCGGTGGATCTTGCAGTATTGCTTGCCGGAGCCGTCACCGCTTGTCGTGGCCGCCACAGTCGGTGGTTGGTGCAGCGGCAACCTCCTTGCCGGAGCTACCAGCCTTGGCGTTCTTGTCGCCACCTCCGTTGCGGACTGCTCGACGACTAGCACATCTCGCCTTTCTTTTTCCTGTTGCCCCGCCGCTCTTCCTTGCCGGGCGGTCTCCTCCTTGTCGAGATCCTCCGCTTCAAGATTCTCTCCGGGGAGTCTCCTCCCCTCCTCAGCACGCGCACACTTGTCGTCCAGGGCGTATAGCTCGCTGACGTCTCTGATCTTGCACATCGCCATCTCTTCCCGCATCCTGCGGTTCCGCACGTTCTGGTGGAACGCGCTGATCATCTTGGCGAGGTGGACATCCGGGATGTTGTCTTTGTACACGGCTGAATCTTTGAATATACTTGCGCAGGGCTCTCCTTCCTTCCGGCGGCGAGATGAAGGTCGCTTTCTTGGCCATGGGGTTTGTGGCGCTGTAAAAGCGCCGACAAACTGATGGCATAGGTCTGCCCAAGAAGATATGGAGTTGTCCGGCAAGTGCATGAGCCAAGACCTGACGTTGGGCTTGAGCACCAACGGGAAGTAGTTGGCAAGGATCTTGTCGTCTCGCCCCCCGGTAGCTTGCACCGCGATGGTGTAGATGCTGAGGAACTCCGACGGATGCGTCTTGCCGTCGTACTTCTCCGGTACGTCTGGCTTGAAGTTCTTCTTGCTAGGCCACTGGACTTGCCGCAGCTCACGAGTGAACGCAGGGCAACCTACCGCGTACGGCAAGTCGCTTGGTTCCTCTGGCGCGTGCATGTCAACAGAGGGCCCGGCGCGCTTGTCGGATTGACGTCGCGCTTCTCTTCGGCGCTCGATGCGAGTTCGAGCGTCCTCTTGCTGTCGATCATGTAGCACTTGGCGCTGATCGCGATGAGCTCGTGGATCCGATGACGCGGTGGAGTCGCTGTCGAGGTGGATCCGGCGAGTCGGCGATCTTGGCCTTCGGGGTGGAGAGTGCATGGTGGTTGCACCCCCACCGGTCTCGTCGCCACCGGCTCGCGCTTGGCGTTCCTGCCGCGGCAGCGACACACTCGGTTGCTGCGGAGCGTCGCCGTTGGCGAAGCCGATGAGACTCTGTATAGTGGCCCTCCACTCGTCGACCTTGTCGGCTGTTGGAGGGTAGTCGAGGAGCAGTTGAGCTCTCGCCAAGGCTTCCGCTGGAGTGGTGGGTGGCAATGGTGAACGGTGCGAAGAGCGGGATATACTCGGACTTCTAACTATGTTAGAAGGAGCAAGATCCCGCCCAGCGATCAGATCTCGCTCGTGCGGCAAAGATGTTGGCCTGCACGCTGGTCCTGAGGGTCTCGAGATCCTCCAGCTCGGTCTTGATCCAATGAGCGTATGGTATTGTGAATACCATGACGCTGTTGGTCCCGCCGCTCCTGAGATGGGCGCGGGACATGTACAGACGCCGAGGTTTGCGCGGCCCTGTCCTTGGACTTGGCAGCGTCACAAACTCCTTCGACGGCGCCCGTTCTTCCGCCAGCATCTGCTCCACCACCCGTTTGCTCCGGTGATGGTGGGTTCGACGCGGACGGCTCCGCTGCCGCCGAAGCCTTCTTCTTCGGTGGCATGTTGATGAAGATGTTGAAGATGATGAAGATATTGCTCGTGTGAACGCCGGATCAGGTTCACACAGCCTCGACGCCCCCTACCTGGCGCGCCAAAGATGTCGGGGAGGCTGATCGGACCCACGAACACCTACGGGACCGGCGGGCCGAGTCCCTTTTGGTTCGGAGGGGGGCGGAGATCGCACGAAGAGCGGATCGAGGCGAAGCACACGAGCAGTTTTACCCAGCTTCGGAGCTCTCCGGAGAGATAATACTCCTACTGCTGCTTGTCTGATTGTATTGTGTTCTTGCTAGGGAGCACAGAGAGCTACAAAACCTAGCGTGAGTATTCTCTGGTCTCGAATGAGTCGAACGGACCGAACCCCCTCTACGTTGCGCATGGGCCTCCTTTTATATGCTCAAGGGGTCTCCGACCGGTGGCAACGTAGATGAGGGTACAAATGGAAAAACAGTAGTTGGTCCACCTACTTGAACAAAGGTACGATGTACTCTACCTAACCACGACGGCAAGGGACAAGAGCATTAAATGCCGGTCCACATCGCCTAAACAAAGGCAAGGGACCGTCAGGAGCGCCACCGTTCGCCACGATGGCAAGCTTGTCAGCGCCGCTTATCGCTGCTCCCCGCTAGCTGCACAGCCTCTTGACACGCGCGCATGGGATGATCCCATGGCGACACGTTGGTGGATGAGCTGGAGCGGAGATGAAGAGAGGTTGCCTGCCGCGGCAAGTGCCTTGCCGCGGCTGAATCCTTGTCGCGTCCGGAGGCTTGTCGCTCTCCGAGCCTTCCCGGCAAGCTCCTCTTGCCGGGTCTTGTCTTCTGCGTGCCTTGAGTGGCCTTCCGGCAAGCTCCTCTTGCCGGGCCTTGTCTTCTTGGTTAAATACTTTGTTCTTGAATAGCTCCAAAGGAACCACGGAGGATCTTGGCGATGACCAGGCAAGCCTTGCCGCTGGTGTCAGAATCGCCTGCAGGCACGAAGTTCGGGATACTAGGGTACCCCTACTCTAGTACACCGACATTATCCTTTTGTGTTACATTGCCAGCATATTCCATGTGCTGACCCGTTTTCGGGCTGCAACGTATCATGTTGCAGACTTTTCAGACGACGAGTAAGGAGCTTTAGGTCGTGGTCTTTCACTAAGTGATGTCGTTGGAGTTGATGGACTCACTTTATCTTCCAAGCCTTCCGCTCTTATCGTTTTTAGATGGCCTTAAGCCATATTTATTGTAATAAGTTCTCTTTTGATACATTCAATGTAATAAGTGTGTGATTGCAACTCTGTTATAAATCCTTCAAGTACTGTGTGTGTCAGCATTACCGATCCAGGGATGACACTTATGCACAGAGATCAGACTGTTTGGGGTCTGGTCGCTACATCAATGGCGGCTGGATGAATATTTCGTTGACGTGCCTAGGGTTTCTGGAATATTGGGGTATTTATAGAGCAAAGAGGCGGTCTGGGGGGCACCCGAGGTGGGCACAACCCACCAGGGCACGCATGGGCCTCCTGGCGCGCCCTGGTGGGTTGTGCCCCCCTCGGGGTACCCCCTAGGCACAGCCAGGGCCCGTTGTGTTCCTTCTAGCCTATGAAAATTCTCCGTAAAGTTTTGGGGCATTTGGACTCCGTTTGATATTGATTTTCTGTGATGTAAAAAACATGGAAAAAACAACAACTGGCACTTGGCATTATGTCAATAGGTTAGTACTAAAAAATGATATAAAATGACAATAAATGATTGTAAAACATCCAAGATTGATAATATAACAGCATGGAACAATCAAAAATTATAGATACGTTGGAGACATATTAGCATCCCCAAGCTTAACTCCTACTCGTCCTCGAGTAGGTAAGTGATAAAACAGAATTTTTGATGTGGAATGCTGCCTAACATGTCATATCATATTTCTTTTCTTTATAGCATGGACATTTGGACTTTTAGTTGTTCAAAGCAATAGTCTAGTTTTGACATGATAATTTAGATACTCAAGCATATCAACAAGCAACCATGTCTTTCAAAATATCAATGCTAAAATAAGTTATCCCTAGCCCATCATGCTCAACCATTGATCCATTCATGAAACACACTCGAATATTAGCTACACCCAATACTTAAGTACGATCATATTGCCTCCTAGTTGGTGCTTTTATAAGAGAAGATGGAGACTCAAATTCAAAAATAAAAAGTGCATAAAGTAAGGGGTTGTTCGGCAATCCATTGCTCTCTGAAATTCAAGGATCTGCAGAGCACCTGCTCCCCCACTCCATACTTTTTACCTTCAACTCCGCCCGCTCCGGGAGCGAGAGCGTGGAGTCGGAGGGATGCCGAACATGCCTTAAAAGAAAAGCCCTTCGCAGAGGGAAGTAGGGATTTGTAGAGGTGCCAGAGCTCAAAGCGAAAAACTTAGAGATAAAAACATTTTGGGAGGTGTATCCATCCCACCAACGGAAATGACTTAGAGTTCCCAACACTTTCCATGCTAGATATATCATATGCGGTTCCCAAACAAAAAATAAAGTTTATTCCTTTTCCACCATACTTTCACTTTCCATGGCTAGCCGTATCCACGGTTGCCCTCCATACCAACACTTTCCAAGGAATTTATTATTTGACAACATAAAGTAAATTCTTTTTTTTGCATTTCGGGACTGGCCATCCCTAATACCTTTGCCTTACTCTTGTGCAATGACAAGTGAATAAACACTCATCTTGAGAATAACGCATCTAGCATGGAAAATATTAGCCACCCCTCACCGCTCCGCGAGTGAAACAACACAAATGAGAAGTTTATTTTGAAAATTAGAGGTGGCACATACAAATTTGCTTAGAATGGCAAAAGAATACCGCATATAGGTAGATATAGTGGACTCATGTGGCAAAACTTGTTTAAAGGTTTTTGGATGCACAAGTAGAGATCATACTTAGTGCAAAATGAAGGCTAGCAAAATATTGAGAAGCGACGAACCAAGAAACGAATAATCTCATAAGCAAGCATTAAGCATAAATAACACTGAATAATGCACCACAAGTAGGATATAATTACATTGCATGACTATTGACTTTCATACTTGCATAGGGAATCACAAACCTTAACACCAATATTCTTACTAAAGCATAATTACTCACCAACATAACTCACATATCACATCATCATATCTCAAAACTATTACTAAGAATCAAGTTTATTTTGTCCAGTGGTCTTCATGAAAGTTTTTATTATATCCTTCTTGGATATCTATCACTTTGGGACTAAGTTTCATGTGTTGCTTTTCATAAGCTCAAACAAATATAAGTGAAGATCATGAGCATAATTTTTTTTCTTTCTCTCAAATTAACTTAAGTGAGGCAAGAGAGAATTTCTTGAAATTTTTACTAACTCTCAAACAAATCTATGTGAAGAAAGAGAGCATTTCTTCAAAAATACTAAGCACACCGTGCTCAAAAAGATATAAGTGAAGCACTAGAGCAAGTCCATTGCTCATAAAAAAATTAAGTGAAGCATAGAGAGCAATTCTAACAAGTCATGACATAATTTTGGCTCTCTCAAATAGGTGTGTCCAGCAAGGACTAATGACTTAAAAGACAAAATAAAACAATCAAAGATTCATATCATACAAGACGCTCCAAGCAAAACACATATCATGTGACGAATAAAAATATAGTTTCGACTAAAATACCGATGGTCGTTAGAAGAAAGAGGGGATGCCACTCGGGGGCATCCCCAAGCTTAGTTGGTTGCTCATTTTTGGATTATAGCTTGGGATGCTGGGGCATCCCCAAGCTTAGGATCTTCTATACTTCCTTCATCCATCATAAGATAACCCAAAACTTGAAAACTTCAATCACACAAAACTCAACAAAACCTCCGTGAGATCCGTTAGTGTAAGAAAGCAAACCACTACTATAAGTATTGTACCAAATCAATTCATATTTTTTTTTTGTATTATATCTACTTTATTCCAACTTTTCTATGGCAAAAAATCATCAAAGAAAACCATAGAGCCATCAGAATAAGCACACAACACAAAGAAAACAGAATTTGTCAAAATGTAACAGTCAGCATGCAATCGACTTAGACGAAAACTTCTGGAACTCCAAAAATTCTGAAAAAATAGGACGACCTGAAAAATTTGTATATTAATATTCTGCAAAAATAATCAGGGAAAATCACTTTTCTGACAAAAAATGAGAATTATTTTCGTGCGCGCGAAGTTTCTGTCTTTTTCAGCAAGATCAAACAACTATCACCCAAGAAGATCCTATCGGTTCTACTTGGCACAAACACTAACTAAAACAAAAAAACACAATCATAACAGTAGCATAATTGTGTTAACACTCAAGAACAGAAAGCAAAAGGCAAAAATAAAATTTATTCATTGGGTTGCCTCCCAACAAGCGCTATAGTTTTACGCCCTTAGCTAGGCATAAAGCAAGGATCTAAGTTTTGTCTTCCGAAGTTTTGGCAACTTTTGTAAGGGTTTTCTCAAACCCGGAGGCTCTTTACGCTTCCCTAAATTCTCCGGAAAGAAACCATCTTAAGATCCAAAATATCCAATCGCTTATTGCAAAGAGTAATCGGGGTATTCATGCGATTGATACTACCATTGAGGTGTTTGAGGGGTTCATTATATTTCTGTATTTCAACCATATGTTTATGCAAATCACCAAGTTTGTCTAACATTTGAGCTCCCTCGGGGGTAAAAGAAAACCCCTTCTTTTGAGGTGGAATTCCCAAAATTCCCTCTAAAATTTCATAGGCAACATTGGCATCAAGTTCAATGAAATTTCCTTTAGCCGCAAAATCGAGAAGTTGCCTATGATGCAAAGCCAATCCTATATAAAAATTATGAAGCAAAACCTTAGCGTCCCCCTTTAAGTTGGAAATACGATACGATTCCATAAGCCTATAGCAGGCATCCTTTAAATTTTCTCCTTGTCTTTTCTTGAAGTAAAGGACTTCAAAATCTGGTGACAAAGGAGGAGTAGGGATGCTAGCCATCAAGACAAGAAAGCAAGAAAACGATGAACGAAAAAAGAGAGGTGAATAAAATAGCAAATTTTTGTGAAGTGGGGGAGAGGAAAACGAGAGGCAAATGTCAAGTTATGTAAATTGCGAGGAGATGAGATTTGTGATTAGGAACCTGGTATATGTTGAGGATCCTCCCCGGCAACGGCGCCAGAAATTCCTTTTGATGTTGCTTGAAGCAATGTCGGTATTTCCCCAAAGAGGAAGGGATGATGCAGCACAGCGCGGTAGGTATTTCCCTTAGATATGAAACCAAGGTTATCGAACCAGTAGGAGAACCATGCAACACAACGTAAACAGCCCCTGCACACAGATAACAAATCCTCGCAACCCGACGTGTTAAAGGGGTTGTCAATCCCTTCCGGGGTACGTCGCCTCAAGTGGCAAACGGACGTGAGATAATTTTGTAGTAAATTGATAGATTGAACGCCAAATAAAATAAATAAGGAAAAATTGCAGCAATGTATTTTTGGTTTAATAGATCTAAAAAAATGCAAGAGAAAAGTAGATCGCAAAGGCAAATATATGAGAAAGAAGACCTGTAATGAGGGTTTCACTAGTGGCTTCTCTCGAGAAAAATAGCAAACGGTTGGTAAACAAATTACTGTTGGGCAATTGATAGAACTTCAAATAGTTATGACAATATCCAGGCAATGATCATTACATAGGCATCACATCCAAGATTAGTAGACCGACTCACCGCATCTCGACTATTACTCCACACATCGACCGCTATCCAAAGATGCATCTAGTGTACTAAATTCATGGAGAAACGGAGTAATGCAATAAGAATGATGACATGATGTAGACAAGATCTATCTATGTAGAGATAGACCCCATCGTTTTATCCTTAGTAGCAACGATACATACGTGTTGTTTCCCTTTACATCCGGGATCAAGCACCGTAAGATCGAACCCACTACAAAGCACCTCTTCCCATTGCAAGATAAATAGATCAAGTTGGCCAAACAAAACCTAAATATCAGAGAAGAAATAGGAGGCTATAAGCAATCATGCATACAAGAGATCAAAGAAACTCAAATAACTTTCATGGATATAAAAAGATATAACTAATCATAAACTCAAAGTTCATCAGATCCCAACAAACACACCGCAAAAAGAGTTACATCATATGAATCTCCAAGAGACCATTGTATTGAGAATCCAGCGAGTGAGAGAGCCATGTAGCTACTAACTACGGACCCGAAGGTCTACAAATAACTACTCACGCATCATCGGAGGGGCACCAATGGAGGTGGTGAACCCCACCGAGATGGTGTTTAGATTGGATCTAGTGGCTCTAGACTCTGCGGCGGCTGGATAAATATTTCGTCGACGTGCCTAGGGTTTCTGGAATATTGGGGTATTTATAGAGCAAAGAGGCGGTCCGGGGGCACCCGAGGTGGGCACAACCCACCAGGGCGCGCCCTAGTGGGTTGTGCCCCCCTCGGGGCACTGCCAGGCGCAGCCACAGCCTGTTGTGTTCCTTCTAGCCCATAAAAATTATCCGTAAAGTTTCGAGGTATTTGAACTCCGTCTGATAATTATTTTCTACGATGGAAAAAATAGCAACTGGTACTTGGCACTATGTCAACAGGTTAGTACCAAAAAACATATAAAATGAATATAAATGATTGTAAAACATCCAAGATTGATAATATAACGGCGTGGAACAATAAAAAAATTATGGGACATTTACATTTATGCCCCTAATTTACGCCCACTCTCAGATTTACCCCTAAATTTTTGATGTGCTCAAATTTGCCCCTAAAAAGCATTTTAAGTCGCAGGAATGCCCTTCCATCTGGTCAAAGTTGTTTGATCAAAACTTTGAAAATTCATAACAAATTTATACGAAGTCAGAAAAATGCAAATAAGATATCAAAATGTTCATAAAAACATCACCTATACGCGCATGCCATTTATGTTCCTCACCTACATGTGCATTTATTTGAATTCACCCTAAATTGTTTTTTAATGTTATAAACCCTAAAAGGCTTTAAGGAGTGTTTTTTTCATGAACGTAAATGACATGTGCATATAGGTGTTGTTTTTATGAGCATTTTGATATCTTATTTTGCATTCTTCTAAGTTCATATGAATTTGTTATGAATTTTCAAAGTTTTGGTCAAACAACTTTGACCAGATGGAAGGGCATTCCTGTGACTTAAAATGCTTTTTAGGGGCAAATTTGAGCACATCAAAAAGATAGGGGTAAATTTGAGTAGTGAGTTCGAGTTAGGGGCACAAATGTGAATGTCCCAAAAATTATAGATACATTGGAGACGTATCAGTTTACATGAATAAAACCTTCTATGGTCATACACCCAGTGTGAATGGTTTATTGAACCTCGATCGTAGTGATCCACATATTCATAATATTGATGACAAAAGATGCAGAGATGATAATGATAGTGCAATGAACTTGTGGCACTGCCGTTTAGGTCATATTGGTGTAAAGCGCATGAAGAAACTCCATGCGGATGGAATTTTGGAATCACTTGATTATAAATAATTTGATACTTGCGAACCATGCCTCATGGGAAAGATGACTAAAACTCCGTTCTCCAGAACAATGGAGCGAGCTAATGACTTATTGGAAATAATACATACCGTCGTATGCGGTCTGATGAGTGTTGAAGCATGCGACGGATATCGTTATTTTCTGACCTTCACAGATGATTTGAGTAGGTATGGGTATATCTACTTGATGAAACACCAGTCTGAAACATTTGAAAAGTTCAAAGAATTTCAGAGTGAATTGGAGAAACATCGTAACAAGAAAAATAAAGTTTCTACTATCTGATCGCGGAGGCGAATATTTGAGTTACGAGTTTGGCCTTCATTTAAAACAATGTGGAATTGTTTCACAGCTCACGCCACCCGAAACACCACAGCATAATGGTGTGTCCGAACATCATAACCGTAATTTATTGGATATGGCGCATTCTATGATGTTTCTTACCGATTTCCCACTTTCGTTTTGGGGTTATGCATTAGAGACAGTCGCATTCACGTTAAATAGGGCACCATCTAAATCCGTTGAGACGACATCGTATGAACTATGGTTTGGCAAGAAACTAAGCTATCGGTTCTTAAAGTTTGGGGATGCGACGCTTATGTCAAAAGGCTACAGCCTGATAAGCTCGAACCTAAATATAAGAAGCGTGTCTTCATAGAATACCCTAAAGAAACTATTGGTACACCTTCTACCACAGATCCGAAGGCAAGATCTTTGTTGCTAAGAATGGGTCCTTTCTAGAAAAGGAGTTTCTCTCGAAAGAAGTGAGTGGGAGGAAAGTAGAACTTAATGAGGTAATTGTACCTTCTCTTAATTTGGAAAGTAGCACATCAGAGAAATCTGTTCCCGTGATGCTTACACCAACTAGAGAGGAAGCTAATGATGATCATGGAACTTCAGATCAAGTTACTAATGGACCTCGTAGGTCGAACAAAGCACGTTCCGCACCAGAGTGGTATGGTAATCCTGTTCTGGAAGTCATGTTACTAGACCATGATGAACCTACAAACTATGAAGGAGCTATGATGAGCCCAGATTCCGATAAATGGCTTAAGGCCATGAAATCTGAGATAGGATCCATGTATGATAACAAAGTGTGGACTTTGGTGGACTTGCCGGATGATCGGCAAGCCATTGAGAATAAATGGATCTTCAAGAAGAAGACAGACACTGGTGGTAATGTCACCATCTACAAAGCTTGACTTGTCGCGAAAGGTTTTCAACAAGTTCAAGGGGTTGACTTGGGAATCGTTGCATGGAAAACAAAAAAAATTCTACGCACACGCAATGATCTATCCATGGAGATCCATAGCAACGAGGGGGAGAGTGTGTCTACGTACACTTGTAGACCATAAGCGGAAGCGTTTCACAACGCAGTTGATGTAGTCGAACTTCTTCTCACGTCAATCGATCAAGTACCCAACACACGACACCTCAGCGTTTTGCACACGTTCAGCTCAGTATCGTCCCCTTGCCTTCTTGATCCAGTAAGACGTCGAGGTAGTAGATGAGTTCCGTCAGCACGACAGCGTGGTGACGGTTGATACATCTCCAACGTATCTAAAATTTATGAAGTATTCATGCCATGTTTACAACAATTTTATATGGTTTGTTATGATTTTATTCGAACTAACCCGGACTAAAGCTGTTTTAAGCAGAACTACCGTGGTGTCTT
Organism: Aegilops bicornis; assembly: GCA_021605145.1. Classification (NCBI taxonomy): domain Eukaryota; kingdom Viridiplantae; phylum Streptophyta; class Magnoliopsida; order Poales; family Poaceae; genus Aegilops; species Aegilops bicornis. The sequence goes on from CM038670.1 coordinate 237,899,489, forward strand.
TTTTTGTGCAGAAATAAAAGTTATCAGAATGGGCTGAAAATTTACGGTGATTTTTTATGGACCAGAAGAAAGCCCCGAAGCAAAGAGTTGGGCCATAAGAGTCCCGAGGCAACGACAAGGGTGGAGGGTACACCCACCCCCCTAGGGTGCGCCCCCTACCTTGTCGCTGCCCCATGGACCCCCCCCCCCCGACGTGAAACCGACGCCAAAAATTCCTATAAATCCACAAAACCCCAGAAAGAAACCTAGATCGGGAGTTTCGCCACCGCAAGCCTTTGAGTCCATGAAAAACCAATCTAAGCCCGTTTCGGCACCCCGCGGGAGGGGAGAATCATCACCAGAGGCCATCTTCATCATCCCGGCGGCCACCGTGACGAGGAGGGAGTAGTTCACCCTCGGGGCTGAGGGTATGTACCAGTAGCTATGTGTTTGATCTCTCTCTCTCTCTCTCTTGTGTTCTTCATTTGGCACGATCTTGATGTACCGCGAGCTTTCTTGTTATAGTTGGATCGTATGGCGTTCTTCCCACTCTACCTTTTGATGAATTGAAACTTTTCCTTTGAGGTTTTGTTATGTCGGATTGAATCTTTGGATGTGAGAGCACTTGATGTATGTCTTGCGATGGGATATCCGTGGTGACAATGGGATGTTCTATTGATCCACTTGATGTATGTTTTGATTATGAACTTGCGGATTCCCGTGGTGACATTGGGGTAATCTATGCATAGTGGTTGGTATGCGTTTTCATATTCCTTTATCCGATAGAAATCTTGGGATACTCTTGAAGTTCTTTGTGTTGGATTGAATATTATGAATCTGAGATTGTGTGATGCATATCATATAATTTACCAATAGATACTTGTGGTGACATCGGAGTATCTAGGTGACATTAGGGTTTGATTGATTTGTGTCACATGGTGTTATTTTAGTACGAACTCTAGGGTTGGCTGTGACACTTATAGGAATAGCCCAATAGATCGATCAGAAAGAATAACATTGAGGTGGTTTCGTACCCAACAGGAAATTTCATCTTATGTTCTCCGTGATAGGAACTTTGGAGTGATTCTTTGTTGCACGTTGAGGGATTTTTGTATGATCCAATTATGTTATCATTGTTGAGAGAACTTGCACTAGTGAAAGTATGAACCCTAGGACTTGTTTTCAAGCATTGCAATACTGTTTTTGCTCATTTTTTTACTGGTTACCTCATTGTTTTTATTTATTCAGATTATAAAAATATATTTCTACCATCCATATTACACTTGTATCAGCATCTCTTCGTCGAGCTAGTGCACCTATGCAATTTACCATTGTATTGGGTGTGTTGGGGACACAAGAGACTCTTTGTTATTTGGTTGCAGGGTTGTTTGAGAGAGACCATCTTCATCATACGCATCCCACAGATTGATAAACCTTAGGTCATCCACTTAAGGGAAAATTGCTACTGTCCTACAAAACTCTGCGCTTGGATGCCCAACATGAGTCTAAAAGAAGAAGGTTGCGTAGTAGACATCAAGCTCTTTTCTCGCGCCGTTGCCGGGGAGGTGAGTGCTTGAAGGTATATCTTTAGATCTTGCAGTTGAATCTTTTAGTTTCTTGTTTTATCAATAGTTTAGTATATAAAATAAAACTACAAAAAATGGAATTGAGGTTGCCTCATATGCTTCATCTTTTTAATGTCTTTCGTGAAAATGATGGAAAGGAAAATTGTGCTCAAGTGTTAGAAGAATATAAAATGTTTGGCACTAAATTTTTGAATGATTAGCATGATTGGAATGTTGTTAGTATGAATTATTTGAATATCCATGATGCTAATGATGCAAAGCCACAAGCTTGGGGATGCTATGTTTGACGAAGATGATATTTTTTGTCCCCCAAGTTTTGATGAGCAAATTTATTTTGATGATAGCATGCCTCCTATTTATGATGATTATATTGATGAAAGGGGGTTCGGAAGAGTGTCAACTTTAGATAATAATTATCCCACTATTTGCAGGGTGTTGAATCTTATTATAATGATAAAAGTGGATTTGGATAGGTCATTATTTTATTTAGTAATGATTCCACTATCTTGGAAGAGGTTTCACTTGATTATGATGAGAACAAAGTTGCTACTTATGATGATTATCATGATGACACTTATGCTATAAAAAGTAGTGATGATTATATACATAAAACTTGTCATAATTATGATTACCCTTTTTCTGAACATTAATCTTTTAATGTGGAAACAATTTATAGTATTCAAGTTTCATATGATGCTCACACTACTATTCATGAGAATAAATTTGTTTATGTGGAGAGTAGTAAAATTCCTATGCTTGTGGATCATGAAAAGAACGCTTTATGTGATGGTTATATTGTTAACTTCATTCATGATGCTACTAAAAATTATTATGAGAGAGGAATATATGCTTGTAAGAATTGCAATAATATCAAGTTTCCTCTCTATGTGTTGAAAATCTTGAAGTTTTGCTTGTTTTACCTTAATATGCTAGTTGATTCTTGCTCCCATAAATTGTTTGCTCACAAAGTCCCTATGCATAGGAAGTGGGTTAGACTTAAATGTGCTAGTCATATGCTTCATTATGCTCTCTTTGTGCTTCAATTCTTATCTTTCATGTGACCATCATTAAAATCATCATGCCTAGCTAAAAAGGCTTCAAAGAAAAGTGCTTGTTGGGAGACAACCCAATATTTATCCTCGCTGTTTTCAAATAAATTTATCATCTAGCCTATGGTTATATGTGTTTTCATGTTTTAATTTAGTGTTTGCGCCAAGTAAGACCTTTGGGATAGTTTGGAAGATTGTTGATTTGATCTTGCTGAAAAATAGAAACTTTTGCGCCCAGTAAAACAATTTCAAAAATCACAGAAGCGTTCTTTTGATCTTAATTGTTTACACGAGATTGATATACAAATTACCCAGTTGTCCTAATTTTTCAGAATTTTTGGAGTTACAGAAGTATACGAAGTTTCCTGATTACTACAGAATGTTTTGTTTTAAACAGATTCTGTTTTTTCATGTGTTGTTTGATTATTTTGTTGAATCTATGAGTAGTATCGGAGGGTATGAACCATGGAGAAGTTGGAATACAGTAGATATAACACCAATATAAATTTAGAATGAGTTCACAATAGTACCTAAGTGGTGATTTGCTTTCTTATACTAACGTATCTCATAAGATTTTCTGTTGAGTTTTGTGTTGTGAAGTTTTCAAGTTTGGGTGAAGTTTCGATGGACTACGGAATAAGGAGTGCCAAGAGCCTAATATTGGGGATGCCCAAGGCATCCCAAGTTAATATTTCAATGAATACCCAAGAAACTAAGCTTGGGGATTCCCCGGATGGCATCCCCTCTTTTGTCTTCAATCCATCGGTAAATTACTTGAGGCTATATTTTTATTCACCACATGATATGTGTTTTGCTTGGAGCATCATTTTATTTGTTTATATTTTCTTGTTGTTATTCAGAGACATGTTTTCGATCTTTTAGTTCAATAAAAAAGTCAAGTATAGCCTTTACCTTGCTTATATTACAAGTCTATATGTTCTTGTTTTGAAAACAGAAAGTTTTCTATCATTTTGTGAATATTTGTGAATAGTCAGAACATGATAAAATATTGAAATTTTTACACAATGAGTAACAACAAATTTTCTACAATATGGTAATTTTTCAGAATTTTTGGAGTTAGATAAGTATGATTCCTCTTGCATTCTTTACAGACTGTTCTGTTTTGATTTTCTACAGTAGAGAATGATAAGGTTATTGCTTTGATTTATACTAACTTATCTCACGAGTTCTTGTTGAGTTTCGTGTGGATGAAGTTTTTGAGATTTAGGGAAACCATGATATGAGAAGAATTAAGGAGACACGAAAGCTCAAGCTTGGGGATGCCCAAGGCATCCCAAGTTAATATTTCAAGAAGTCTCAAGCATCTAAGCTTGGAGATCCCCCGGTTGGCATCCCACCTTTCTTCTTCAACAACTATCGGTCAGTTTTGGTTGAACCTAAGTTTTTGCTTCTTCACATGATATGTGCTATCCTTGCAATGTCATTTTTTTTGCTTGTTGTTTGAATAATATTCCAAGATCTAAAATTCTTAAATGTTAGAGAGTCTTCACATAGTTACACAATTATTCGACTACTCATTGATCTTCACTTATATCTTTTTGAAGTAGTTTGTCATTTACTCTCGTGCTTCACTTATATCCTATGAGTAAATGGTTGAATAAATTGAATATCATAAATCTGAATTTATATATGTTTCATAGGCTTATACCATGGGAAGTAATCTTCACATATAAGAAGTAGAGGTGGTAAATTTATTGAAAGTTAGCAAACATAGTATTGGTCACTTGAACAATTCATGAAAGAATATTGAAGGAAGAGAGATTTCACATATAAATATACTATCTTGGACATCTTCTATGATTGTGAGCCCCATTAATTATTTTCAAACTTGATCAAATTAGTTGAAGTTAGACAAGGAAGACAACATAATGAGTTGTGTTTGGGTATATTTGTATAGAAGTTATATTGTTATGGATCCTCCAACATGTAGTGCTTGCTATTTAGAATCTTCGGCTAGCCAAAAAATTTGTACTAAGCGGGAATACTACTTGTGCATCCAAAATCCTTGAACCAAGTTTCTTCCTTGAGTGTCCACCATATCTACCTATATGCGGTATTTACCTGTCGTTCCAAGTAAATTTGCATGTGCCAAACTCTAAACCTTCAAATAATAATTTGTTTTGTATGCTCGAATCACTCACGAAATGACTAGGGGCTGTCAGTATCTTCCATGCTAGGTGGGTTATTCTCACGATGAGTATTTATTCACTTATCATTCATGAGAGAGTGGCTGGTAATTGGGATGCCCAGTCCCATGATCAAAAGATCAAAAACAAAATTCCACATAATTAAACAAATCTCCCCCAGGATTGTTGTTGGTATGGACGGTACCCATTGTTTCGGATCAGCCGTGGAGTGTGATTGTTGGTGGAGGGGGAGTAAAAACTTTACCATTCTGTTTGGGAACCGCCTATAACGTGTCTAGCATGGAAGATAGTGAGAACTCTCGGTCGTTATGTTGACAATGAAAGCATAGTCCTCAAAATTATATGCATCTCTGTTTTAAAAAGCTTCGAGCTATGGCACCTCTGCAAATCTCTGCTTCGCTCTGCGAAGGGCTCATCTTTTACTTTTATGCAAGACTCAGTAGTATTCCTTCACATTCCAACCTACTCTTTAGTTGGCAAGCATCATGTGATGGGGAAAGATCTAAGCATATATGGCCATTCAAATATATTTTATCATGAATTATTATTGTTGACAATTATCTATATGATAAATAAGTTGGGAGGCGAAACATTAAGCCCCTATCTTTCTCTGTGTTCAATGGATGTTATTTGTTCTAAAAATATGCTTTGAGTGGTAATCATGGAAGACTATATGATAGTTGAGTATGTGAAATTTGCTAAATCAAAGCTCTTACATAGACCCTCCCTGAAATAAGATGAATTGCAATTGTTTGATGACTAAGAACATTGTTTGTTAGTTTGCAAGAAAGTTTATAGTCTATGCTTTAACATGTGAATAGCTTGCTACTTGATCATGAGAAATTTTATGAGATTATTTACTGTTTATGATATATAATGATGCTATAAAAAGTGATTGAAATTAACATTGATGAAACTAATGCACTTGCCAGCATTCACACTTCATAAATTATTTCTTTTATCATTTACCAACTCGAGGACGAGCAGGAATTAAGCTTGGGGATGCTGATACGTCTCCAACGTATCTATAATTTATGAAGTATCCATGCCATGTTTACAACAATTTTATATGGTTTTGGTATGATTTTATTGAACTAACCCGGACTAATGTTGTTTTCAGCAGAACTACCGTGGTGTCGTTTTTTGTGCAGAAATAAATGTTCTCGGAATGGGCTGAAAATTTACGGTGACATTTTAAGGACCAAAAGAAGCCCCCGAAGCAAAAGAGTTGGGACAGAAGAGTCTTGAGGCAACGGAAGGGTGGAGGGCATACCCCCCCCTACCTTGTGGTTGCCCCGTGGACCCCCCCCCCCCTGACGTGAAACCGACTCCAAGAATTCCTATAAATCCAGAAACCACCAAAAAGAAACCTAGATCGGGAGTTCCGCCGCCGCAAGCCTCGGAGTCCACCAAAAACCAATCTAAGCCCGTTCCGGCACCCTGCTGGAGGGGGGAATCGTCACCGGAGGCCATCTTCATCATCCCGGCGGCCACCATGATGAGGAGGGAGTAGCTCACCCTCGGGGCTGAGGATATGTACCAGTAGCTATGTGTTTGATCTCTCTCTCTCTCTCTCTCTCTCTTGTGTTCTTAATTTGGCATGATCTTGATGTACCATGAGCTTTGTTATTATAGTTGGATCGTATGGTGTTCTTCCATCTCCACCTTGTGATGAATTGAATCTTTTCCTTTGAGGTTTTGTTATGTCGGATTGAATCTTTGGATGTGAGAGCACTTGATGTATGTCTTGTGATGGGATATCTGTGGTGACAATGGGATGTTCTATTGATCCACTTGATTTACGTTTTGGTTATCAACTTGCGGATTCCTGTGGTGACATTGGGGTAATCTATGCATACGGGTTGGTATGCGTTTTCATATTCCTTTCTCCGACAGAAATCTTGGGATACTCTTGAAGTTCTTTGTGTTGGATTGAATATTATGAATCTGAGATTATGTGATGCATATCGTATAATTGACCCACAGATACTTGTGGTGACATTGGAGTATCTAGGTGACATTAGGGTTTGATTGATGTGTGTCACATGGTGTTATTTTAGTATGAACTCTACGGTTGTTTGTGACACTTATAGGAATAGCCCAACAGATCGATCAGAAAGAATAACTTTGAGATGGTTTCGTACCCTACAAGCAATTTCATCTTATGTTCTCCGCCATAGGAACTTTGGAGTGATTCTTTGTTGCACGTTGAGGGATTGTTATATGATCCAATTATGTTATCATTGTTGAGAGAACTTGTACTAGTGAAAGTATGAACCCTAGGCCTTATTTTCAAGCATTGCAATACCGTTTTTGCTCATTTTTGTTACTAGTTACATGTAGCGACCCGACCTCAAACGGTCAAGTCTCTGTGCTTCAGTGTCATCCCTGGATCAAGATGTCTTGACACACAAGATTACTCAAGGATTTATAACAGATTAGAAATAACACACTTATTACATCGAATGTCTCAAAAGAGAACTTACAACAATAAATATGGCTTAAGGCCATCTAAAACGATAACAGCGGAAGACTTGGAAGATAAAGTGAGTCCATCAACTCCAACGGCATAGCTGAGTGCATGACAACGACCTATCGCACCTTTACTCGTCGTCTGAAAAGTCTACAACATAATACGTTGCAGCCCGAAAACGGGTCAGCACATGGAATATGCTGGCAAAATAAAACAGTAGAGCAATGAACAGATAAATACTATCACTATATGCATATATGGCTGGTCGAGGCTCTATGGTTATATGATTTTGTGAAAAGACGAATTTTTTCCTACAACAAAGGAATATATTTTATTGAACTACAAAGTTGGTTGAAAAAAATTATTGAGGAGGTACCTCCAACTCAATCCCAATTAAAGTTAATTATCAACCCAACAAATTAAATTAGAGTGATGAGATACAATAGGATAATCCAAGTACTAGATACTCAAGATGTCCATAACCGGGAATACGGCTAACCATGATTAGTTTGTACACTCTGCAGAGGTTTGCGCACTTTTCCCCACAAGACTCGATCGCCTCCATTGGATTTCTCGCACTACATAGTGTTTGAGAAACGGATGACCGAGACAAAGTCTTTCAGAAGCATTAACTCTTTACTACGGGTGGACAGTTACACCTACTTTCCCTCTACATCTGCTAGGCCACCACTGAAAGAGGTCACACAACATACTCAACTATGCCAGAGCCCAAAATGGCTTGTGGCTGCACACAAAAGTTTCTAGCATGAAATATCTCACGATCCCTTTGAGCCTGGGTGGCGGACCGTAGGAGGATCACACGGTATATCCCCGGGATCTCCTAGGACAACACTGGATTCCCCAGGTGCCCAAACAAGCAATCCACCCCAGATGTGTACTAAAGTTGCCACCTTAAGTTGAACCATTAATTAACAATCTCACATATGTCATGTATAAACTCAAACCCAATCCACGTCTACGAGCATAGCATGACAATATAAGCATAACATAGAAGTAACTCCCAGGGTTTGATGATAAAAAATGTAATAGGTTCTACCTCATCAACTACTTCCCAAACCCGCATGTTAAGAGATCCTACTCATGCAATGTGTGAGGGTTGTAACTAATGCATAAAAACTGGGTATGAAAGGGGTATGATCAATGTGTTACTTGCCTTGCTGACGATCCGCAAAACCTAGTGACTCGTAGTAGCACGCTTCGCACTCCGGGAATTCTACCGCAAACAAACAATAACATTCATAAGCAATCAAGCAAAGACGCACGGGTAAAACTCAAATAAGATGATCTAACCAGAAAGTTCAACTTAAGAACTCCGGTTTGCAAAAAGAATCAAATCAAACAGAGCAACGAAACTCAAACTGTGAAAGAAACAAGATCCGATTACTAATCTGGACTAAAATCAAATTTTACAGTACCAAAATCTTGTTCAAGTTGTTTAAATAGAAAGAGGGCTTCGAGACAAATATCTAGGCGCTTGAATCTCCTGATTCCTACAAACGGGCGAAAAGATAAACTAAATGAAAATCGGGTCAGAAATCACCATCGGAAATAATCGTGAAAAACCCTGGAAAAATAAAAACTGACGAACAGGCTAACGAACGAACATTCGCTATCTGTGACTAACGGGTGAATGGCGTTCATTAAAACGAACGCACGGACGAACGTCGGCTGTTTAACCGAACCGAAAAAAAACCAAACCGATCTAGGGTTTTCAAAAAAACGAATGGTTTTCAAGAAAAAACCGACGAACGGCTCGGCGGCGGCGGCTACCTCGGCGAGGTCGGCGGCGGCGGCGTCTGGCTCGAGCGGTGGGTGGGCTCGTGATAAGCCGGGACGGCAAGACGGCGGACGCCAAGCGGCAACATGCAAGGCGGCAAGACGGCGGCGGCAATGACGGCGAGGCTAGGGTTTCAAAAGTGGCTAGGCCTCGTGGTCGCGGCTTATAAAGCCGGCAAGCAGTGTCCTAGCCGGACATGGCCCGGTCAGGCGATTCACTTTTTTTAAATGTGTCGCAGAAAAATGAAGAAAAGAAATACTAAAAGGACTCCAAAAATCCCGAGATAAATTTTCCTCGTCCTCTAAAAATATACCGGACAGAGTGAACATTTATTTGGGCCTATAATGCAATTTTTGAAAAAACGCGTATTTTTCCTAATTCAAATAAAATTGCAATAAAAATCCGAATAAAATCATTTATTTGATTTTAATAATTTTCCTCCAATATTTCATCTATTTTGAAGAAGTCGTATTATCTCCTCTCATATATTTTAAATTCAAAATATTTTCGTAGAGAAAAACCATTAAAACCAAAATGATCCTTGTTTCAATATTTGATAAAATTCAAATATGACAAACGTGAAATCCCCAACTCTCTCCGTGGGTCCTTGAGTTGCTTAGGATTTCGAGGATCGCAAAACGAGAATGTAGTAAAATATGATATGCATGAATGACCTATGTATAACATTCCAAATTGAAAATTTGGCATGTTACATTACCTCGCTGTTTTTATTTATTCAAATTATAAAAATATATTTCTACCATCCATATTACACTTGTATCATCATCTCTTCGCCGAACTAGTGCACCTATACAATTTACCATTGTATTGGGTGTGTTGGGGACACAACAAACTCTTTGCTATTTGGTTGCAGGGTTGTTTGAGAGAGACATCTTCATCCTATGCCTCTCATAGATTGATAAACCTTAGGTCATTCACTTGAGGGAAAATTGCTACTGTCCTACAAAAACTCTGCGCTTAGAGGCCCAACACGAGTCTACAAGAAGAAGGTTGCGTAGTAGACATCGACGGTGATGGTGAAGTGATCTCCGCAGGGCTTCGCCTAAGCACTACGAAAATATGACCGGGGGTGTAAACGGTGGAGTGGGGCGCCGCACATGGCTAACAATTGATCTGTTGTGTGCCAGGCGCCCCCATCTCACATATATATAGGTGGGATGGAGGGAGGAGCAGTCAAAGGAGGCGCCCAAGTAGGAGGAATCCTACTTGGGGTACCTCCCAAGCCGCGCCCTCCCCTTTCCTTATTTGGAGTACAGGGAAAGGCAGGGGAGGCTGGTGCCCCCCTTTCCTTTCTCCCATGAGAGGGAAAGGCAGGGCGGGCTAGCCCTCCCTCTTTTCCTTCCCTAGGGCTGGAAAAACAAGGGAGGGGTGCACCAACCTCCTTGTGGGTTGGTTTGTCCCCTCCTTTGGCCCATAAGGCCCATATCTTGCCCGGTGGTGCCCGGAACCCCTTCCGGTGACCCGATTCCTTCTCGGTACGTCCCGAAACACTTCCGGTGTCCAAATACCATCGTTCTATATATCAATCTTTACCTATCGACCATTTAGAGACTCCTCTTCATGTTCGTGATCTCATCCGGGACTCCGAACAACATTCGGTCACCAAAACATATAACTCATATAACACTATATCGTCAACGAACGTTAAGCGTGCGGACCTTACGGGTTCGAGAACTATGTAGACATGACCGAGACACCTCTCTGGTCAATAAACAAAAGCGGAACCTGGATGCCCATATTTGCTTCTACATATTCTACGAAGATCTTTATCGGCCGAACCGTTATGACAACATACGTAATTCCCTTTGTCCATCGGTATGTTACTTGCCTGAGATTCGATCGTCAGTATCTTCATACCTATTTCAATCTCGTTACCGGCAAGTCTCTTTACTCGTTCCGTAATACATCACCTTGTGACTAACTCCTTAGTCATTTGCTTGCAAGCTTATGATGTGTATTACCGAGAGGGCCCGGAGATACCTCTCCGATACTCAGAGTGACAAATCCTAATCTCGATCTATGCCAACTCAACAAACACCTTCGGAGATACCTGTAGAGCATCTTTATAATCACCCAGTTACGTTGTGATGTTTTATAGCACACAAGGCATTCCTCCGGTATCCTAATCTCGATCTATGCCAACTCAACAAACACCTTCGGAGATACCTGTAGAGCATCTTTATAATCACGCAGTTACGTTGTGACGTTTTATAGCACACAAGGCATTCCTCTGATATCTAGGAGTTGCATAATCTCATAGTCGAAGGAATATGTATTTGGCATGAAGAAAGCAATAGCAATAAAATTGAACGATCATAATGCTAAGCTAACGGATGGGTCTTATCCATCACATCATTCTCCTAATGATGTGATCCTGTTATCAAATGACAACTCATGTCTATGCTTAGGAAACCTTAACTATGTTTGATCAACGAGCTAGTCAAGTAGAGGCTCACTAGGGACACGGTGTTTGTTTATGTATTCACACATGTATTTAAGTTTCTGATCAATACAATTCTAGCATGAATAATAAACCTTTATCATGAATAAGGAAATATAAAATAACAACTTTATTATTGCCTCTAGGGCATATTTCCTTCAGAGACCTTCTCACCCGTAGCGATGCTTAAGTCCGTCTGAATCATGTTAGCAATTGCCACATTTTATGATTATGAAATTTGGCAAATGGATGTCAAAATTGCATTCCTTAATAGATATCTTAAAGAAGAGTTGTATATGATGCAACCAGAAGGTTTTTTCGATCCTAAAGGTGCTAACAAAGTGTGCAAGCTCCAGCGATCCATCTATGGACTGGTGCAAGCATCTCGGAGTTGGAATATGCTTTTATGAGGTGATCAAAGCATATGGTTTTATACAGACTTATGATGAAGACTGTATTTACAAAAAGTGAGTGGGAGCTCTGTAGCATTTCTGATATTATATGTAGATGACATATTGCTGATTGGAAATGATATAGAATTTCTGGATAGCATAAAAGGATACTTGAATAAGAATTTTTCAATGAAAACTCTCGGTGAAACTGCTTACATATTAGGCATCAAGATCTATAAAGATAGATCAAGACGCTTGATAAGTTTTTCAATGAGTACATACCTTGACAAGATTTTGAAGGACTTCAAAATGGATCAGTCAAAGAAGGAGTTCTAGCCTATGTTGTAAGGTGTGAACTTGAGTAAGACTCAAAGTACGACCATGGTAGAAGATAGAGAGAGAATGAAAGTCATGCCCTATGCCTCAACCATAGGTTCTATAAAGTATGCCATACTGTGTACCAGAGCTATTGTGTACCTTGCCATGAGTTTGGCAAGGGGGTACAATAGTGATCCAGGTGTACATCACTGGACAGTGGTCAAATTATCCTTAGTTACCTAAGGAGGACTAAGGAAATGTTTCTCGATTATGGAGGTGATAAAGAGTTCGTCGTAAAGAGTTACATCGATGCAAGCTTTAACACCAATCCTGATGACTCTGGGTCTCAATCTGGATACATATTGAAAGTGGGAGCAATTAGCTTGTAGCGACCCGACCTCAGACGGTCAAGTCTCTGTGTTCAGTGTCATCCCTGGATCGGTAATGCTGATACACACAGTACTTGAATGGATTTATAACAGAGTAGCAATCACACACTTATTACATCGAATGTCTCAAAAGAGAACTTATTACAATAATATGGCTTAAGGCCATCTAAATAAGATAACATCGGAAGTCTTGGAAGATAAAGTGAGTCCATCAACTCCAATGGCATAGTTGAGTGCATGACAAATGACCTAGTGCACCTTACTCTTCGTCTGAAAAGTTTGCAACATGATACTTTGCAGCCCGAAACGGGTCAGCACATGGAATATGCTGGCAATATAACACAATAGAGCAATGAACAGATAAATGCTATCACTACATGCATATATAGTTTTTGCGAAAAGCCAATTTTTTCCTTCAACAAAGGAATATGATTTATTTAACTATCATGGTGGTTGAAACATTAAGAAGGTTCCTCCAACTCAATCCCAATTAAAGTAATCATTATCAACCCAACAAATTAACTTAGAGTGATGAGATCAAATCAATAATTCAAGTACCAGATACTCAAGATGTCCATAACCGGGGACACGGCTAACCATGATTAGTTTGTACACTCTGCATGGTGTTTCAGAAACGGATGACCGAGACACAGTCTTTCAGAAGCATTAACTCTAACCCTGGGTAGACAGTACCAACCTACATCCCCTACATCTGCTAGCCTACCACTGGAATAGGTCATGCGACATACTCAACTATGCTAGAGCCCATAATAGCTTGTGGCTGCACACGGAAGTTTCTAGCATGAATAATCTTATGACCCCTTTGAGCCTGGGTGGCGAGCCGTAGGATGATCACACGGGTACACCGGGATATCCTAGGACAACACTGGATTCTCCAGGTGCCCTAACAACCACTAGGTGCTCCAGGGTGCCTCTACCAATCCACCCAGATGTGTATTTAAGTAGCCACCTTATGTTAACCATTAATTAATAATCTCACATCTGTCATGGATACACTCAAACCCAATCCACGTCTACGAGCATAGCATGGCAATATAAGCATAACGTAGAAGTAACTCCCAAGGGTTTGATAATAAAACAGGTAATAGGTTCTACCTCGTCATCTACTTCCCAAACCCACAAGTTAATCACATCCTAATCATGCAGTGTTTGAGGATTGCAACTAATGCATAAATACTGGGTATGAAAAGAGTATGATCAATGTGTTACTTGCCTTGCTGATGATCCACAAAACCTAGTGACTCGTAGTAGCACGCTTTGCACTCCGGGAATTCTATCGCAAACAAACAATAGCATACATAAGCACTCAACTAGAAGCACGGATAAAATTCAAATAACAAGATGTAACCAGAAAGTTCAACTGAAGAACTCCGATTTGCAAAAAGAATCAAATCAAACAGAGCAACGAAACTCAAACTACGAAAGAAACAAGATCCATTTACTAATCTGGACTAAAGTCAAATTTTACAGTACCAAAACCTTGTTCAAGTTGGTTAAATAGAAAGAGGGTTTCGAGACGAAGATCTAGGCACTTGTTTCACCTGATATGGATAAATAAGCGAAAAGATAAACTAAAATGAAGATCATGGCAGAAATCGCGATCAAAAGTAATCGCAGAAAAACCCTGGAATATAAAACGAGACGAACAGGCTAACGAATGAACGTTCGCTGTCTGTGGCTAACTGACGAACAGTATTCGTTAAAACGAACGTACGCTCGAATGTCCGCTATTTAACTAAACCGAAAAAACCGAACCAAAACAAAGAAACTAGATCTAGTGTTTCAAGAAAAAACCGACGGTTTTCTCGAGAAAACCGAGTTGGCAGCGGCGGCTACCTCGGCAACGACAGGATCGGTGGCGGCGGGCGGCGGCTCCAGCGGATACTCGGCGGCGGCGGGCGACGGGTGGCGGCGGCGACGGGCGGCGGCGACGGGCGGCGGCGCGAGGCCAAGCGGGAATGGCGCCGGCTTCAGATAGGGCGGCGGCGGCTGGGTTGGCGGGGCAAGGCCTCGTCCTTTAAAGGGTCGGCCGGGGTGAGGTGTCCGGGACGGACACGGCCCGTTAGGTCGGTTCACTTTTTTTTCTTAAATAATCCTGACGCGGAAAAGCTAATAAAAGAAATACTAAACAGAGTCTAAAAATCCTAAAATAAATTTTCGCGGTCCTCTAATAATATTGTGGACAAAGTGAACATTTATTTGGGCCTCTAATGAGATTTTGAAAAATGTATATTTTTCCTAATTCAAATAAAATAGCAATAAAAGTCCAAATAAAATACTTATTTGATTTTAATATTTTTCCTCCAATATTTCTTTATTTGGAGAAGTCATTTTATCCCCTCTCTTTTATTTTTCAGATCAGAACTATTTGAAGAGAAAAATAATTAAAACCAAATGATCCTCTTTTCAAAATTTGAGAAAAACTCAAATATGAAAATAACGAAATTCCCAACTCTCTCCGTGGGTCCTTGAGTTTCTTAGAATTCCTAGGATCAACCAAAATGCAATAAAATATGATATGCAATGATGACCTATGTATAACATTACAAATTGAAAATTTGGGATGTTACATAGCTAGATTAGCTCTATACAGAGCATTGTAGACATAGAAATTTGCAAAATACATATGGATCTGAATGTGACATACCCATTGACTAAACTTCTCTCACAAGCAAAACATGATCACACCTTAATAATCTTTGGGTGTTAATCACATGGCGATGTGAACTAGATTATTGACTCTAGTAAACTCTTTGGGTGTTGATCACATGCATGGCGATGTGAACTATGGGTCTTAATCACATTGCGATGTGAACTAGATTATTGACACAAGTGCAAGTGGGAGACTGATGGAAATATGCCCTAAAGTCAATAATAAAATGGTTATTATTATATTTCCTATATCATGATAAAGGTTTATTATTCAAGCTAAAATTGTATTAATCGGAAACTTAGATACATGTGTGAATACATAAACAAATACCGTGTCCCTAGTAAGCCTCTACTAGACTAGCTCGTCGATAGATGATGGTTAAGGTTTCCTAACCATAGACATGTGTTGTCATTTGATAACGGGATCACATCATTAGGAGAATGATGTGATGGACAAGACCCATCCATTAGCTTAGCATAATGATCATTCAGTTTATTGTTATTGCTTTCTTCATGTCAAATACACATTCCTCCGACTATGAGATTATGCAACTCCCGTATAGCAGAGGAATACCTTGCGTGCTATCAAACGTCACAACATAACTGGGTGATCATAAAGATGCTCTACAGGTATCTCTGAAGGTGTTTGTTGAGTTGGCATAGATCGAGATTAGGATTTGCCACTCCAAGTATCGGAGAGGTATCTCTGGGCCCTCTCGGTAATACACATCATAAGCTTGCAAGCAAATGACTAAGGAGTTTATTCACGAGGTGACGTATTACGGAACGAGTAAAGAGACTTTCTGGTAACGAGATTGAACTACGTATGAAGATACCAATGATCGAATCTCGGGCAAGTAACATACAGATGGACAAAGGGAATTGCATATGTTGTCATAACGGTTCGACCGATAAATATCTTTGTAGAATATGTAGGAGCCAATATGGGCATCCAGGTTCCGCTATTGGTTATTAACTGGAGAGGTGTCTCGGTCATGTCTACATAGTTCTCGAACCCGCAGGGTCCGTACGCTTAACGTTCATTGACGATATAATGTTATATGAGTTATATGATTTGGTGACCGAATGTTGTTCAGAGTCCCGGATGATATCACAGACATGACGACGAGTCTCGAAATGTTCGAGAGGTAAAGATTGATATATAGGACGATGGTATTCGAACACCAGAAGAGTTTCGGAGTGCATCGGGTCACCGGAAGGGGTTCTGGACACCCCCGGTAAGTGTATGGGCCTAATGGGCCAAAGGGGGGGACAGACCAGCCCTGGTGCGCCCCTTCTTTGGACAGAGGGCCCTAGGGAAAGTAAAGGGTAGGGGTGGCCCCTCCTTCCTTTCCCTCCTCAAGTGAGAAAGGAAAGGGGGGCGCCACCCTCCCTTGCCTTTCCCCCGCACTTATACAAGGCAGGGGGCGCGGCTTGGGAGAGACCCCAAGTAGGATTCCTCCTACTTGGGCGCCCCCTTTGGCTACTCCTCCCTCCCTCCCATCTATATATATGTGGGAAGGGGCGCCTAGCACACAACATACAATTATCTAGCCATGTGCGGCGCCCCCCCCCCCCCCACCGTTTACACCCCCCGGTCATATTTTCGTAGTGCATAGGTGAAGCCCTGCGGAGATCACTTCACCATCACGGTCACCACACCGTCGTGCTACTAGAACTCATCTACTACCTCACCGTATTGTTGGATCAAGTAGGCAGAGTACGTCACCGAGTTGAACGTGTGCAGAAACACGGAGGCACTACAAAAAAAGACACATCCGTGACATTTTGGGCCGAACGAAATTTTTTCTGTCATGCTTATGACACTTCTATGACGATAATTGTGACAAAACCCGGTATCATTATAGATGTGGTGGGCTCCTACTTCTATGACAAAAAATCATGACAGAAAATGGGCTTTTCGTCCTAGGCGGGCCGGAGACGCAGCTGCACGACATTCTTTGGGCCGTCCATGATGGAAAAAATCGTGGTAGAAGCGAGGGCGAGGAAAATATCGGGGAGTTCCCGGTTACGGTGGGTGGTCGGGGCCGAGCGATGCACGGAGGTTTGCACGTTTCTCTCGTACACGTACGCGCGTGTGTGCGAGGCGTTGCGCTCTAACTGAACCCGAGCGAGGCGTTGGGCTCTAACTAAACCCGAGCGATTACACTAGCTACGTTGTTGAACCCCGGTCGATCCCTTGTTGTTAACTGAACCCGAGTGATTCCTTCGCTACTGCTGCTAACTGAAGCCGATCGAAGATGTCTCTTTATGAACAGTTCCCTGTGGGGGTTGGATGAATAGTTCCCGTGGAGGGGTGGATGAATACAAGCCCGTGGAGGGGTGGTTGAACAAGATCCCTAGAGAGGGCTGGTTGAAC
Source organism: Aegilops bicornis (assembly GCA_021605145.1). Classification (NCBI taxonomy): domain Eukaryota; kingdom Viridiplantae; phylum Streptophyta; class Magnoliopsida; order Poales; family Poaceae; genus Aegilops; species Aegilops bicornis. Next base: position 237,917,155 of record CM038670.1, read on the forward strand.
AGTAGTCGGTGGAGGAGCGCGCGGTGGAGGCTGGTGATACGTCTCCGTCGTATCTACTTTTCCAAACACTTGTGCCCTTGTTTTGGACTCTAACTTGCATGATTTGAATGGAACTAACCCGGACTGACGTTGTTTTCAGCAGAATTGCCATAGTGTTGTTTATGTGCAGAAAACAAAAGTTCTCGGAATGACCTGAAACTTCACGGAACGTCTAGTTAAAAATAATAAAAAATCCTTGCAAAAGATGAAGGCCAGGGGGCCCACCACCTGTCGACGAGGGTGGGGGTGCCCCCCCTAGGGCGCGCCCCCCTACCTTGTGGGCCCCCCGGAGCTCCTCCGGCACCAACTCCAACTCTATAATAAAAAACCAAAGAGAAGAATTCATCACATTTTACGATACGGAGCCGCCGCCAAGCCCTAAAACCTCTCGGGAGGGCTGATCTGGAGACCGTTCGGGGCTCCGGAGAGGGGGATTCATTGCCGTCGTCATCATCAACCATCCTCCATCACCAATTTCATGATGCTCACCGCCGTGCGTGAGTAACTCCATTGTAGGCTTGCTGGACGGTGATGGTTTGGATGAGATCTATCTTGTAATTGAGTTAGTTTTGTTAGGGTTTGATCCCTAGTATCCACTATGTTCTGAGATTGATGTTGCTATGACTTTGCTATGCTTAATGCTTGTCACTAGGGCCCGAGTGCCATGATTTCAGATCTGAACCTATTATGTTTTCATTAATATATGTGTGTTCTTGATCCTATCTTGCAAGTCTATACTCACCTACTACGTGTTATGATCCGGCAACCCCGAAGTGACAATAATCGGGACCACTCCCGGTGATGACCGTAGTTTGAGGAGTTCATGTATTCACTAAGTGCTAATGCTTTTTTCCGGTTCTCTATTAAAAGGAGGCCTTAATATCCCTTAGTTTCCGTTAGGACCACGCTGCCACAGGAGGGTAGGACAAAAGATGTCATGCAAGTTCTTTTCCATAAAAACGTATGACTATATTCAGAATACATGCCAACATTACATTGATGAATTGGAGATAGTTCTATGTCACCCTATGTTATGACTGTTACATGATGAACCGCATCCGGCATAATTATCCATCACCGATCCAATGCCTACGAGTTTTTCATATACTGGTTTACGCTTATTTACTTTCCCGTTGTTATTGTTACAATCACTACAAAATACCAAAAATATTACTTTTGCTTTCATTTACTCTTTTGTTACCGTCACCACTACTATCATATTACTTTGCTACTAAATACTTTGCTACAAATATTAAGTTATCCAGGTGTTGCTGAATTGACAACTCAACTGCTAATACTTGAGAATATTCTTTGGCTCCCCTTGTGTCGAATCAATAAATTTGGGTTGAATACTCTACCCTCGAAAGCTGTTGCGATCCCCTACACTTGTGGGTTATCAAGACCATATTCTGGCGCTGTTGCCGGGGAGCATAGCTCTATTCTTTGAGTCACTTGGAATTTATATCTGCTAGTCACTATGAAGAACTTGAAAGACGCTAAGACAACAATTTATCCCTCAACTACGAGGGGAGGTAAGGAATTGACATCTAGCTCTGCACTTGATTCACCTTCTGTTTTGAGTAAGCTTGCGACACCTAAACCTGCTTCTGCTATTCGTTCTGATATGTCGCATGTTATTGATGATGCCACTTCTGCTATGCATGATACTTATGATGAAACTACTTCTATGCTTGATACTACTGTACCCCTTAGTTGATTTCTTGATGAACAAATTGCTAGGGCTAGAGAGAAAGAAATTATTGAAACTGATTATATTGATGAAAGTGATGACGAAGATATGCCTGTTATTCCTGAGGGTTATGTTTTTGATATGGAAGCTTCTACAGCTATTTTAGCCTGCAAAGGTAGATCTGAGCTTAAGAGGCTATTAGTTAAATGGAGTAAGTAATCTCTTAGAGATAGAATGAAACCTGACCCTGCTTTTGCTACTTCACCTATTTGTGTTGCCGATAAGGATTATGGATTCTCTATTGATCCTGATATAATTACTTTGGTTGACTCTGATCCTTTTCATGGCTATGAATCTAAAACTGTTGTGGCACATCTTTCTAAATTAAATGATATAGCCACCCTGTTCACTAATGATGAGAGATCTCGCTACTTTTATATCCTTAAAATATTTCCGTTCTCATTAAAGGGTGATGCTAAGATATGGTTTAACTCTCTTGATCCTGGTTGTGTGCGTAGTCCCCATGATATGATTTATTACTTCTCTGCTAAATATTTCCCTGCTCATAAGAAACAAGCTGCTTTAAAGGAAATATACAACTTTGTGCAAATTGAAGAAGAGAGTCTCCCACAAGCTTGGGGGAGGCTTCTCAAGTTACTTAAGGCTTTTCCTGATCATCCTCTTAAGAAAAATGAAATACTTGATATCTTTTATAATGGACTAACCGACGCTTCCAGAGATTACCTGGATAGTTGTGCTGGTTCTGTTTTCAGGGAAAGAACACCGGATGAAGTTGAGATTCTATTGAATAATATGTTGACAAATGAAAATAATTGGACACTTCCTGAGCCAGCTCCTGATCCAATTATTGAGCCTATTCCTAAACCAACTCTGAAGAAGAGAGGTGTTCTATTTCTCAGTCCTGAAGATATTCAAGAGGCAAAGAAATCTATGAAAGAAAAAAGTATTAAAGCTGAAGATGCTAATAATTTACCTCCTATTGAAGAAATACATGGTCTTAATTTGCCGCCTGTTGAAGAAACACATGATCTTAATCCATTACCTATTGAAGAACCTTCAGGTCTTGATAACCCGACACGGGTAGTGAAGGTAAATTCTCTCTGTAGATTTGATGAAGGTGATATTCCTCACTATAAGTCTGCTAGGCAATGCTTAGAAGAGTTTGATAATTTTATTGTCAAACAAGAAAATTTCAATGCTTATTTTGGTAGACAATTAAAACAAAATACTTATATGATTAAATATTTGGGTGATTATATGGCTAATGTTAGAGGTGAACTTAAACTCGTTAGCGAACATGCTTCTATGGTTACCACTCAAGTAGAACAAGTACTTAAAGCTCAAAATGATTTGCTCAATGAAATGAACAGTAAGAAAAATGATTATGCTGTTAGAGTGGCAACTAGAACTGGTAGAATGACTCAGGAACCTTTGTATCCTGAAGGCCACCCTAAGAGATTGAGCAAGATTCTCAGAGAAATAATATTGATGCACCTAGTTCTTCCAAAAGGAAGAAAAAGAAAAAATTGTAGGACTTTGCAAACCTCTAGTGAACCTATTGCTGAAACACCAGAGAATCCAAATGATATATCTATTTCTGATGCTGAAACACAATCTGGTAATGAACATGAACCTAATGAAAATATTAATGATGATGTTCATGATGATGCTCAACCTAGTAATGATAATGATGTAGAAATTGAACCTACTGTTGATCTTGATAACCCACAATCAAAGAATCAACGTTATGATAAGAGAGACTTTGTTGCTAGGAAACATGATAAAGAAAGAGAACCTTGCGTTCAAAAACCCATGCATTTTCCTCCCAAACCATCCAAGAAAAAGGATGATGAGGATTTTGAGCGCTTTGCTAAGATGATTAGACCTATCTTTTTGCGTATGCGATTAACTCATATGCTCAAAATGAATCCTTATGCTATGTACATGAAAGATATTGTTACAAACAAAAGAAGGATACCAGAAGCTGAAATTTCTACCATGCTTGCTAATTATATTTTTAAGGGTGGAATACCAAAGAAACTTGCAGATCCAGGAGTACCCACTATACCATGTTCCATTAAAAGAAATTATGTTAAAACTGCTTTATGTGATCTTGGAGCCGGTGTTAGTGTTATGCCCCTCTCTTTATATCGTAGACTTGATTTGAATAAGTTGACACCTACTGAAATATCTTTGCAAATGGCTGATAAATCAACTGCTATACCTGTGGTATTTGTGAGGATGTGCCTGTTGTGGTTGCAAACGTTACTATTTAAACAGACTTTGTTATTCTTGATATTCCTGAGGACGATAGTATGTCTATTATTCTTGGAAGACCTTTCTTGAATACTGCAGGTGCTGTTATTGATTGCAACAAAGGCAATGTCACTTTTCATGTTAATGGTAATGAGCATACGGTACACTTTCCGAGGAAACAACCTCAAGTTCATAGTATCAATTCTATTGGAAAAATTCCATCGATTATTTTTGGAGGTTTCGAATTTCCTCTTCCTACAGTCAAGAAGAAATATGATATTCTTATTATTGGGGATGTGCATATCCCCGTTGAGGTAACATAGTGTTATTCGAAATTTCTCCGGTTCCATGTTATTCGAAATGAGTTTGTTAACAAGACCTGATCAACCTTGTTAGTGGATTCCTTTTGATGAGCATAAGACGGATGAAACTAGATGCACAACCTTCTGTACCCTCTTTATACTTTCTGTTATTTAGTTGAAATAAAGTAAAAACAGTGTTTTCTGTCTGTTTCCTGATTTATCCGTGCAATATAAAAATACCCCGAAAATAAAAGTCCTCCAAATGCCATGCCAATTTAATATGATTTTTTCTGGAATATTTGAGGATTTATGGTACTAAAAACACAGCGGGGGGAGCTGCCACCTGGCCACGAGGGTGGAGGGCGCGCCCTACCCCCCAGGGTACGCCCCCTGCCTTGTGGGCCCACGGTGGCCCTCCTCCACTTATTCCTGCACCCATCCTCTTCTTCTTCCTCCCACAAACACGAATAACCAGCTCAAGCACGAGTTCTAGCTCACTTTGCTGCGATTTTCGATCTCCTTGCTCAAAGCACCTCTCACAAAACTGCTTGGGGAGATTGTTCTTTGGTATGTGACTCCTCCATTGGTCCAATTAGTTTTTGTTCTAGTGCTTTATTCATTGCAAATTTGTGCTGCATAGGTGACCATGTTCTTGAGCTTGCATGTCAAATTTATATGGTTCCATGTAGTTCTAATGCATGATATATCTTCTAGGCACTTGTAGGAGTAGTTGCTATCAATTTTGTTGAGCTTGGTTCACTTTTGTTTGAAGTTACTAAAAATTTCAGAAATTCTTCAGAGAAAGCAATATGCTTAGGAAAATGTTTCAAGGTGGTTCTTCAAGGAAGCAAGGCCCCAGGCTTGCAATGCGTGATGCTGATGAGGAGCCCCCAAGGGACGCTCCAAAGGCGGCCTTGTGAGTGGCCTTCTAAAATTTTATGGATCGAGCGGGAATCAAAGAAGAATTTAACGCATATTTGCATAACGCCGATCTTGTGAGCTTTGAGGCAGACAAATGCCCCTAGTACCATCAACTCACTAGTTCATTTGTGAGGAGGTTTGAATTTTCATCTTCACGTAATTCTCCTACTATCATGTTTGATCTTTATGACAAATCTTATACCATGGACTTAGAGGATTTTACTTCTGCTTGCAAACTTCCACAATGGGGTAGTGCTAGTGATCCCGTAAATCTGAATTTAGAGACTTTCTTGCTGGTATAACCGTAGGGGAATCTAGAGATATAACACAAGCTACCATAGGGAGGATTCACTTTCCTGCTATACATTATTTTGCTCTCTTCATAGGTAGGTGCATAACTGGTAAGGATAAAGCATGTCATATGTGTGTACCTGACCTCAGTACTCTTAGGAGTGCTGTGTTAGGAGACCAATCTTATCATATGGGAGCCATTGTAGCACGTAGGTTGCATCATAATAGATATAGTGGAGATTTCTTTGGAGGAATTTATGCAACCCGCTTAGCTAATTTTCTTGAGGTGGACGTCTGTGAGGAAGATATGGAGTTGCCTCCTACTTATTTAGATTTTAATTATATGGTCTCTCACCAGTTTGTCGAGAGGAATGAATCACCTCTCCTATATCGACTAATCTTTGACAAACAGCATGTTGTCCAGACATTTCCTCTGCTCCTGCCTTCTTTGATTATCAGGCAAAACGAAGATATATTATTACCAGAGGGGAGGCAGATGAGTACGAGAGGAGAGCGGAGGCAGCCCGACGCCATGTTGCAGCTCAGGCGGCGATAGTCGCTGCATCTCGATCTGACCCGGCTACACCTCACGGGTATCCGCCAGCCATCCTCGGCAATGAACCAACTTAGGCCAAAAGCCTAAGCTTGGGGGAGTACGTATTTCCCACCGACATTACATTTATGTTTACACACTCATTGCTAGATGTCGGTGCTCATACTCTTTCATTGTAATATCCGTGCTAGTTTATTTTCTTTTTCCTGCTTTCTTCTTGTGTGTTTAATAAACTTTAAGAAAAACCAAAAAATTAGTAATAGCTTTTAGTTAGTTTACTTTTCTTGTTGTAGTAGTAATAATTAAAAAGAAAATCCAAAAAGATTTCTCGTTCTTCTTTTTCTTGTTGGGAGCTTTCCCGTGTAAATAGTTTTATTTCTTTTCTTTCTTTTGGGGGTCGATAGGAGAAGACCATGATTAAATTGTTGAAGTGGCTCTTATATGCATTATTGTTAATTTAACCAAGAGCCCATATTGCCTTGTCTTCAACTGTTTATTGAATGCTCGCAGATTCCAGCTTAGTCCAATGCACATGCACTCTTATTATTATTCACCTCGTTCGGTCGTGCAAGTGAAAGGTAATAATGATGATATATGATGGAATGACTCAGATGAGAAAAGCTGGTATGAACTCGACCTCTCTTGTTTTTGTAAATATGATGAGTTCATCGTTCCTGATTCAGCTTATTATGAATAAACATGTTTGCAATGACAATTAGAGATCATAGTTGCTTCTGCCATGCTTGATTAGCTATGAGTTATAATGATTTACCTTGCGTGCCAACATGCTATCGAAATGGTTGTGATGTGGTATGATGGGGTGGTATCCTCCTTTGAATGATTTAAGTGACTTGACTTGGCACATGTTCACACATGTAGTTGAAACAAATCAACATAGCCTTCACGATATTTATGTTCATGGTGGATTATATCCTACTCATGCTTGCATCCAATGTTTATTAATTTTAATGCATGTTCATGACTATTGTCGCTCTCTAGTTGGTCGCTTCCCAGTCTTTTGCCAGCCTTCACCTGTACTAAGCGGGAATACTGCTTGTGCATCCAATCCCACAAACCCCAAAGTTATTCCATATGAGTCCACTATACCTTCCTATATGCGGTATCTACCTGCCGTTCCAAGTAAATTTGTACGTGCCAACCTCTAAACCTTCAAATAAACATTCTGTTTTGTATGCTCGAATAGCTCATGTATCAACTAGGGATGCCCTTATCTTCCATGTTAGGCGGGTTATTTTCAAGAGGAGTGGACTCTGCTCCTCATTCACGAGAAAATGGCTGGTCACCGGGATGCCCAGTCCCATGCTTTATGCAAACTAAATCAAAATTAATTGCGAACAAAACTCCCCCTGGGACTGTTGCTAGTTGGAGACACTCGTTGTTTCGAGCAAGTCATGGATTGATGCTTGTTGGTGGAGGAGGGTATAAACTTTACCATTCTGTTTAGGAACCGCCTATAATGTGTGTAGCATGGAAGATATCGCCATCTCTTAGTTGTTATGTTGACAATGAAAGTATGCCGCTCAAAATATTATTTATCTCTATTTCAAAACCGAGCTCTGGCACCTCTACAAATCCCTGATTCCCTCTGCGAAGGGCCTATCTTTTTACTTTTATGTTGAGTCATCACCCTCTTATTAAAAGCACTAGCTGGAGAGCACAGCTGTCATTTGCATCCATTACTATTAATTTATCTTGGGTATGACTATGATTGGATTTCTTTTACCATGAATTACAATGTCTAGTCAGTCCTTGATCTTTAAAGGTGCTCTGCATTTATGTTTTGCGGTCTCAGAAAGGGCTAGCGAGATACCATCCTGTTATATCATATTATGATTGTTTTGAGAAAGTGTTGTCATCCGAGATTTATTATTATCGCTCGCTAGTCGATTATGCTATTGATATGAGTAAATACGAGTCCTGAAAATTATTGCAAATGTGGTTAGTCATGATCGTTGCTGAAAACTTGAATGTTGGCTTTACATATTTAAAACAACAAGAGCAAACAGAGTTTGTAAAAGTTTTTCTTTATCACTTTCAGTTTATCAACTGAATTGCTTGAGGAGAAGCAAAGGTTTAAGCTTGGGGGAGTTGATACGTCTCCGTTGTATCTACTTTTCCAAACACTTTTGCCCTTGTTTTGGACTCTAACTTGCATGATTTGAATGGAACTAACCCGGACTGACGATGTTTTCAGCAGAATTGCCATAGTGTTGTTTATGTGCAGAAAACAAAAGTTCTCAGAATGACCTGAAACTTCACGGAACGTCTAGTTAAAAATAGTAAAAAATCCTTGCAAAAGATGAAGGCCAGGGGGGCCACCACCTGTCCACGAGGGTGGGCTCGTGGGCCCCCTGGAGCTCCTCCGACGCCAACTCCAACTCTATCTATTTGCTTTCGAGGAGAAAAAAATCAAGGAGAAGAAATCATCGTGTTTTACGATACGGAGCCGCCGCCAAGGCCTAAAACCTCTCGGGAGGGCTGATCAGAGTCCGCTCGGGCTCCGGAGAGGGGGATTCGTCGTCGTCATCATCATCAACCATCCTCCATCACCAATTTCATGATGCTCACCGCCATGCGTGAGTAATTCCATCGTAGGCTTGCTGGACGGTGATGGGTTGGATGACATCTATCATGTAATCGAGTTAGTTTTGTTAGGGTTTGATCCCTAGTATCCACTATGTTACGAGATTGATGTTGCTATGACTTTGCTATGCTTAATGCTTGTCACTAGGGCCCGAGTGCCATGATTTCAGATCTGAACCTATTATGTTTTCATGAATATATGTGTGTTCTTGATCCTATCTTGCAAGTCTATACTCACCTACTACGTGTTATGATCCGGCAACCCCGAAGTGACAATAATCGGGACCACTCCGGTGATGACCGTAGTTTGAGGAGTTCATGTATTCACTAAGTGCTAATGCTTTGTTACGGTTCTCTATTAAAAGGAGGCCTTAATATCCCTTAGTTTCCATTAGGACCCGCTGCCACGGGAGGGTAGGAAAAAGATGTCATGCAAGTTCTTTTCCATAAGCACGTATGACTATATTCGGAATACATTCCTACATTACATTGATGAATTGGAGCTAGTTCTGTGTCACCCTATGTTATGACTGTTACATGATGAACCGAATCCGGCATAATTATCCATCACCGATCCAATGCCTACGAGTTTTCCATATACTGGTTTACGCTTATTTACTTTCCCGTTGCTATTGTTACAATCACTACAAAATATAAAAAATATTACTTTTGCTTTCATTACTCTTTTGTTACCGTCACCACTACTATCATATTACTTTGCTACTAAATACTTTGCTGCAGATATTAAGTTATCCAGGTGTGGTTGAAATGACAACTCAACTGCTAATACTTGAGAATATTCTTTGTCTCCCCTTGTGTCGAATCAATAAATTTGGGTTGAATACTCTACCCTCGAAAGTTGTTGTGATCCACTACACTTGTGGGTTATCAGCTGGATGAACAAGAGCCCGTGGGTGAACAGTCGCAGGTGGAGGCTGGAGGAGGTCGACGGTGGATGAACAGTAGCCCGTGGAGGCTGGAGGAGGTCGACGGTGGAGATGAACAGTAGCCCGTGGAGTCCCGTTTTGCGGTACACCACACCCCTCCTGATGAACAGGACCCCCGTTTCGACCGTAGCACTCCAACACAAGTCTGTTTCCTCCGTTTTGCGGTACGCCACACCCTTCCCGATCAACAGGACCCCGTTTCGACCGTAGGAGGTCGAAGAGAAGTCCGTTTCTTCCGTTTTGCGGTACGCCACACCCCTCCCGGCGAACAGGATCCCGTTTCGATCGTAGGCAATCGAACACGAGGTCGTTTCCTCCGTTCTGCAGTACACCAGGCCTTGTTTCGATCGGCTGTTCCGTACAAGCCGTTTGGCTCCCAATGAACACGACGCATTCCGTTGCCTCCCCATGAACACGACGCAGTTTCTCCGTTCTGACCCAGCCGGTTGGCTTCCGATGAACAGGACGCTGTTGCTGCCGTCCGTGGCCTCTCCATGTACACGAGCCCTGGCCGTACGTATGCGCGAGTACGCGTTCGAGACCCCGCCCGTATGTACGTACGTAGCCGTATTTACTATCTTGCAGCATGGTCGTACGTACGTGTACACGATATAGACGGGACTGTGTGACATGCTACATCGGCGCCTCTACTTCAACACGTGCCGCTCCTTACTCGGCCACGGTACGTCACTACAGAGACACCGATCGACCGCTATGTACGTAGATGTTCACGGGCTGACGGATAACGCTACCTTCGCTTCAACCTGGTGGGTCCCAGCTGTCAGGGGGTAAGAAGGTAGTACCTTCCGTGCGAAGATAAAGTCGGTGGGTCCCAGCTATCAGGGGGGCATTTTTTCGTGAAATACAGAGGCCCTTCCGGTAGGTCCGAAGTGTCACGTGGAGGAATCATTATTTTGCGTGTAATAAGGAGGCACTTCCTTGCGTGCAGCCATGGACCCAGCTGTCAGCCTCTCCACTTAATTACAGTCCTCTTTTGATGGTTGTTGTTCGTTGACCGCGTTGATGACGCCGTACCGCTCAAGAGCACCAAGGTGGTGGACAACAGTGCGACCTAGGAAGGGAACGACCCGGAGCCGGGGAATACGCAGCGGTGGATGCCCACGCGGAGGGGAGTACGAGGGTTGACTGCTTCGGTTGCGGTTTGAGGCTGCCGTCTTCAGAGAATAACAGGGGGTGTGGGTGAGTAGAGGGAAGGCCTGGCTAGTAGTAGTATGGTCGGTATTTGAGGCCGAGGCTGGCAAAGACCCGGCCACGCTGGAAGCGGTGATGCAATGGCGCATGTTTGGGCGGTTGGAGCAATATGACCAGAGGTTGAAGATGCAGCTTGGCCGTTTGATTAACATCTAATGGTCAGTGCAGCTAGAATCGTTTATTGACTAAGTTGACAAAGCGCTGTGTACGCATTAACTTAGTAGGCCCACAAGTGAGCCTCCAAATCTGGTGGGTCCCAGCTACCAAGTGGAATCGATTTTTTTGTGTAATAAGTTGGCACTTCCTTGCGTGCGAAGATGTTTTCTGGGTTTTTTATTTCTTATTTTCAGAGTTAGAATAAAAGGAAAACAATTTATCATCTTCGGTACAATCTATATTTTCATGAAAATGATCATAATAAAGCTGGTGGGTCCCAGCTGTCAGGGAGAGGAAAGTTTTTATTTCTGCGGAATAAAGGAAGCACTTCCTTGCGTGCGAAGATGTAGCTGGTGGGTCAAACCTCGGGGAGAAATTATTTGTTTTCGCATAATACGGGGGCACTTGCTGCGTGCGGCCATGGGCCATGTGGGTCCCTACTGTCAGCCAATCCATGTACATGCCTCATCCGGTGGCTGTCGTTTGTTGACAAAGTTGACCACGCCGCTCCAAGAGAACCAACACAGTGAATGATGGCGAGTATTACGAAGGGAACGACCCGGAGCCGGCGAAGACACAGCAGTGGATGCCCACACGAAGGGGAGTACAAGGGTTCACTGGTTCGGCTGCGGTGTGCGACTGTCGTCGCCGGTGAAGAACAGGAGGTGTTGGTGAGTAGAGGAATGCCCTGGACGACATTTGGGAGCAGAGTGGGCCGGTGAAGCCTTCTCGGTGGCACGGCCGGCCACGGGAGGCGGTAGCAGGCGGTACCGCCGGCGGTGGTTTGGGCGGCTGAAGCAAGAATATCCGAGATTGAAGAAGCACTACAGCCGTTGGATGGACATCCAACGGCCACTGCTGCTAGAATCGTGTCTTGACTATAAGTTTACAAAGCCTTCCGTACGCCTTAGTAGGCCCACAAGCCTTCCGTACGCGTCGCTGACTATAATTCTCAAAAAAATAGTAGGCCCATAAGTGAGCATCACATGTATGGCAAAGAACATATAGCCCATTGTGATTTGTAATAGTGTACATCCCATTTTTGAATTCTAACGGAATTTACTACAACCCATTTACAGTATGTTAAAATTACAGCCTATTTTCAAGCCAGGACAATGATTAATAATTTCAGCCAACCTCTCGAAACAGAATTCAACCAAAACATTTTGATGGGATCCGAAAAAAATTATCCCGAAATTTCGAGTTAGATTAAATATAATTTCAAAATGAAATTGTATTAGGTAAAAATCTAAAAAAATACTGCACGCGCAATAATTAATGAAATTAAAATTTCCAAATTCAAACAATAATATTTTTGAAACTAATTACCTGTTTGGTGCGTTTTTGTATATTTACAGCCCAGTTTTATAATTACATCCCATTTATTATTTTTTAAAGTCCATTTTCTTATTAGGCCTAATGCATCCCTCATAGGAAAGATTTACAGCCCAGCGGGGCAGAGAATAACAAGTTGACCTCGGTTGGCTATTCCGCAAAAAAAGTATAGCTGGGCTAGCCATTTTCACCTTAAAAAATAATATCTAGGCCGGATATTTGGTCGACATAAAATAATCGCCTGGGCTAGACGGGCCATAGCCAGCCCAGTTGATACCCTACTCCTATGAACAACAACAAAAACATCGCTCAAGAAAAACTCTGCTTACACCTAAAAAACAAATATTGCTCGATCTGCTGGGTCCCAACTATCAGCCGCTCCTTATGCAATTCTCTCGTTTATTGACTATGTAGGTTGAAGATTGTATGGGACTGATGACCCACAAGTATAGGGGATCAACAGTAGCTCTTTTCGATAAGTAAGAGTGTCAAACCCAACGAGGAGCAGAAGGAAACGACAAGTAGTTTTCAGTATGGTAATGTCTACAAGTGCTGAAATTATAAGTAGCGGAGTAGTTTGGTAGCAAGATAACTTGTAACGAGCAAGTAACAATAATAGTAACAAAAGTGCAGCAAGGTAGCCCAATCCTTTTGAGGCAAAGGACAGGCCAAAACGGTCTCTTATGATAAGCAAAGCATTCTTGAGGGTACACGGGAATTTCATCTAGTCATGTTCATCATGTTGGTTTGATTTGTGTTCGCTACTTTGATAATTTGATATGTGGGTGGACCGGTGCTTAGGTGTTGTTATTACTTGAACAAACCTCCTACTTATGATTAACCCTCCCGCAAGCATCCGCAACTATGAGAAAAGTATTAAGAATAAATTCTAACCATAGCATTAAACTTTTGGATCCAATCGGTCCCTTACGAAATAGCGCATAAACTGGGTGTCGGGGCGGCTGATCGTACCCGCGGACACCTATGGGGCCCGGCGGAGCGGGTCCCTTTGTGGTTCGGAGGGGGGCGGAGGTCGCATTTAAGAGCGGATCGAGGCGATGCACACGGGCGGTTTACCCAGCTTCGGAGCTCTCCGGAGAGATAAAACTCCTACTGCTGCCTGTTTGATCTATTGTCTTCTTGCTAGGGAGCAATGCCCGCTACAAAACCCAGCGTGAGTGTATCTAGTCTATGGCTAGTCGAATGAACTGGACCTTGGCCAACCGTCGAACCTCCTCTACGTTGCACTCGGGCCTCCTTTTATATGCTCAAGGGGTCTCCGACAGGTGGCAACATAGGCGGGGGTACAAACGTAAAAACAGGGGTTGGTACACCTACTTGAACAAAGGTACGGTGCAAAAATACCTAACTCGACGGCAAGGGACAAAAGCAATAAATGCATGTCGTTGTCGCCTAAACAAAGGTAACAGAGACCGTCAGTGCGCCTCCGCCGCCACGATGGCGAGCCTGTCTGCCACAGTGTCGCTGCTCTCCGCTGGCTGCACAGCCGCCCGACACGTGCCCATGGAACGGTCCCATGGCGACACGTCGCTGGGTGAGCTGGAGCGGAGGCGGAGAGGAGTTGCATGCCGCGGCAAGCGCCTTGCCGTGGCCGAATCCTTGTCGCGCCCGGAGGCTTGTCGTGCTCCGGGCCTTCCCGGCAAGCTCCTCTTGCCGGGGCCTTGTCTTCTGCGTGCCTGGAGCGGCCTTCCCGACAAGCTCCTCTTGTCGGGGCCTTATCTGCCTAAAGAGGCCTTCCGACAAGCTCCTCTTGTCGGGTCTTGCCTTCGAATAGCTGCGAAGGGTCTTGGCGGGCGCTGGCAAGGCTTGCCGCTGAGGACGCCATGATCGTTGCAGACAAGTTCGGGGTACTATGGTACCCCTACTTTAGTACACCGACACTGGGGTTTAAGTTTCTGTCACTCTCGCAACCCACCATCTATTTGCTACTCCACAATGCATTCCCTTAGGCCCAAGTATGGTGAAGTGTCATGTAGTCGACGTTCACATGACACCAATAAGGGAATAACAACATACATACTATCAAAATATCGAACACATATCAAGTTCACATGATTACTTGCAACATGATTTCTCCCGTGACCTCAAGAACAAAAGTAACTACTCACAAATGATAAACATGATCATGATCAGAGGAGTATTAAATAGCATAATGGATCTGAACATATAATCTTCCACCAAATAAACCATATAGTGATCAACTACAAGATGTAATCAACACTACTAGTCACCCACAAGCACCAATCTATAGTTCCGGTAATAAGATTGAACACAAGAGATGAACTAGGGTTGGAGAGGAGACGGTGTTGTTGAAGATGTTGATGGATATTGCCCTCCTCAATATGGGAGAATTGTTGGTGATGATGATAATGATGATTTCCCCCTCCGGGAGGGAAGTTCCCCTGGCGGAATCCCTCTGCGGGAGGGCAAAAGTGCTCATGCCAAAGTTCCGCCTCGAGACGGCGGCGCTCCGTCCCGAAAGTCTCATCCTTATTTTTTCTAGGTCAAAATGACTTATATACCAGAAGATGGGCACCGGAGGTGGGCCGAGGAGGCCACAACCCACCAGGGCGAGCCCAGGTGGGTTGTGCGCACCTGGTGGCCCCCCTCTGGTGTTTATTGGCTCCAATATTCCTCAAATAATTTATAAAAATTCTCCATAAAGTTTCTGCTCATTTGGAGTTGTGCAGAATAGGTGGCCTGACGTAGCTTTTCCAGTCCAGTTTCCAAATGCCGAATTCTCCCTCTTGGTGTGTTCCTTGTAAATTATGAGAGAAAAGGCATTAGAATTACTCCAAAAAGCATTACTATGGATAAAAACATTATAAATAACAGCAAGGAAACATGATGCAAAATAGACGTATCAACTCCCCCAAGCTTAGACCTCGCTTGTCCTCAAGCGAAAACCGAAATCGAAAAACATGTCCACATGCTTTGAGAGAGAGGTGTCGATAAAAACAAACTACGGACATAGAAGCATCATGTTGATTATTGTAATAGCAACAAAATTAAACATAGGACTTTTATCATAAAACTTGCATCATATACTTCCCATGAATAAGTAACAGTTCATCACATAATCGAAGTATAAAGAAAATACTCTATTAGAAACCAACAAACTATGTTCTCAGTCAACTTTGCAACTATAATTCATCATCTTTTCAGGAAGAGTCGCGTGTCGGAGCCTTTTAAGAAAATCCACATACTCAACCATCATATAGTCTTCTATGGTTGCTAACACTCACCTTGTACCTATGAGCAAAACGTTTCAACCGGACACATAGAAAGATAGGGGCTTATAGTTTCGCCTCCCAACATACTCACCTCAAGGGTGATGTCAACAATAATAACTCATGCTATCTATATTCAACTGGACATATGTGCCTAGATCTTTCCTCACCACATGATCTTGCCAAAAGAGAAAAATAAAAAGGAATAGAAGGAAACTTTTGACTCTTTGCATAAAAGTAAATACATAAAAGTAAAAGATAGGCCCTTCGCAGAGGGAAGCAGAGGTTGCCATGCACTTATTTGTTTGCATGCTCAATCCCTTATTGCAAGAGAACGTCACCTTGTATTGCTGCTTAAGATGACCACCTTTATTATGCAGTCTGTCGCTTTTATTTTTTGTCATCCAAGTTCGTACAATGCTCAATTTATCTTACACTAAATGATCTCACGTACTTAGAAGCAATTTTTATTGCCTTTTTGCACCGATGACAACTTACTTGAGGGATCTTGCTCAATCCATAGGTAGGTATGGTGGACACTTGAAAAATATTTGGGTTTAAGGATTTTTGGATGCACAAGTAGTATCTCTACTTAGTGCGGAATTTTTAGCTAGCAAAGATAGGGGGAAAACATCACATGTCGAAGCATCTATGACAATATGACTTCTATGTGAATATAAACAAACGTAAACCATTAAGTTGTCTTCCTTGTCCAACGTCAACAATTTTGGCATATAATATTTTGATGAGGGCTCACAATCACAAAAGATTTCTAGGATAGTATATCTATATGTGAATCTTCTCTTCCCTTATTAATTCTTTCATGAGTTGCACCATTGACTAATGCTATGTTTGTCAATCCCTAATAAAATTTTCTTACTTATACTTTTCCTTATGTGGTGATATCACCTACCATAGGATTAGTATATAATCTTATTGATTTATTTCCTTTCCTTTATTTACTTTCTTTTCTCTTTCTCTTTCTTTCTTATTTCTTTTCTTTATTTTATTTGCAACATGAAAGTAAAGAAAGCAAAAAACTTAAACTAACTTTATTATATAACTTGCACACGATTACAATGATAGATCACTAAGCAAACTCTCAAAGAAGAAAGGATCGAACTAAACTTTATTTCATCTAAAAGCAAATGATCGAACTAAGATAAGTAAAAGCAAAAAGATAGTGGGATGATACGATACCGGGGCACCTCGCCCAAGCTTGGCGGAAGCCAAGGGGAGTGGCCATACCCGATACTCAATTCTCCTTTGGTGGTGAAGAAGATGTTGGTGATGAAGGAGAGATCTTGTCCTCGGATTTCCATGGCAGTGGTCCACCATCATAACAGGAGGAGTGAGTCTCACGGGTCCTACAACTAGTAGCCAAACTCATACCTTTAAACCTCGCCTCATATTCAAAGACTTGGTTTTGGAGGTCATAGATCTGGCTTTGGAGGTAGTTGATTTGCCCATTGAAGGTGAAGATGATGTCCTTCATAGGCTTGCCATCCACCTTGAGATCACGGGAAAGGTCTGCAATCATAAGGTGGTTAGCATTGAGCCCACGCTCCACCATCCCCTTGCACTGGAAGACTTCCTGCTCCATGGCTTCAAGCCTAGCCTCCACAGTTCCCGTGCCCTTGGGACCTTGCTCATCGCGGATGTACAGCACCCCCTCCTGCATCTGGATGGTTTGAGGGTGCTGCACCACCTCCTGCAGATAAGGGTTGATGACGTTCTTGAAGAACTTGTCCTTGGAGGAGCTTGAAGAGGCCATGGTAGATGGGATCTGCAGAAAACAACAAGGGAAAAAGAGGACAGAGGATTTCTCCGCGATACGGTGATCAACAAGTTTGGGAAGTATATATAGATTTTAGTATCCTGGAGCACAAGCATATGGAAGAAAAACGGAGTACGGAAGGTGTCCCAGGTGAGCGTGCCCTGGTGTCTTGTGCCCACCAAGGGACGCTTCGTGGAAGTTTCTTTATTTCCAAAATTCTAAAATATTCCAAAACTGATAAAAAAATATTTTTGTGGATTTTCAGAGTCCGTTTACTTATTGTATCACGTACCTCTTTATTTTCACGATTCTAGAGTGTTGCAGAAGGACTCTTTTATGTGTTCTTTCGGTGTCAAAGTTTGGGTAATATTACTTTCAACATTGATAGGCGTACCTGAGATATAATGCTTTATTCGTTGCCCATTGACAACTGAGGGAGTCCTGGATTAGGGAGTGTCCGGATAGCCGAACTATCACCGTTGGCCGGACTCCTGGACTATGAAGATACAAGATTGAAGACTTCGTCCCGTGTCCGGATGGGACTTTCCTTGGCGTGGAAGGCAAGCTTGGCGATACGGATATGTAGATCTCCTACCATTGTAACCGACTCTTGTAACCCTAACCCTATCCGGTGTCTATATAAACCGGAGGGTTTTAGTCCGTAGGACGAACAACAATCATACCATAGGCTAGCTTCTAGGGTTTAGCCTCTCCGATCTCGTGGTAGATCTACTCTTGTACTACCCATATCATCAATATTAATCAAGCATGAGTAGGGTTTTACCTCCATCGAGAGAGCCCGAACCTGGGTAAAAACATCGTGTCCCTTGTCTCCTGTTACCATTCGCCTAGACGCACAGTTCGGGACCCCCTACCCGAGATCCGCCGGTTTTGACACCGACATTGGTGCTTTCATTGAGAGTTCCTCTGTGTCGTCGCTGTCAGGAAGGATGCCTCATCCCGTCTTTAAAGATGGCACCGTTGCTAAAGGATCTTTGGCCACCGGCCAAACTCTCCGGCTAGGCGGTTTTCTTATGACCGCATATTCGGCCGTCGCGCCGACGATGACTTCTCGGGTCATCGAAAGCAATCTTCATGTTAATTCGGAACTCGCCGAGCAGTTAGATCCGATGGAGCTCTTTTCCTTGAACGAGCTCTTGGATCGCATCGCCGCCCTGGGAGTCGCTACAGACAATGATCAGATCGGGCCTAAAACCGATCTGAGAGAGATCAACTCTCCCCAGGTTACCCACCACGTTGTTGTGGTAGAGGAACAATACGGCGACTCTTCTCCTACCTTAAGGACCAACTATGTCCGGATTCCTGACCCCTCCATGCCGGATTCCAGCGGAGGGGAGGACACCACTCAAGCCCTGAAATTAAAGTCAGGCAGCGGGTTAGATTCATTGGACAACCTCCAAGAACCCAAGCATCCAAGTTCGGAAACTTCTTGGCCCCTGAATCTTAGATCGGACGGGGTTCGGAATTTAATTCCACCCGCCCACCCAAACATAAGAGATCTATCCCAAATTCGGCAAGAGCCCGGTGAAACAAAGACATCATTATCGGGCTGATTCCTCCTGGTTATGGACAGGATAAAGGATTGCCGCGAGGAGGACGCAATTTCATTCTTATGCAATAATTGCACGCATAAGGGAATCCTAAACGCCATAAGTAAATGCGTCAGGAAATTACACGCTTGACTTGGCATCCATAGTACGAAAGTACTGTGCGATGGAGAGCGCCTGGAAAACCGAAATCAAATTTTGGGATAATCCGGCCCCGAATACGATCCTAGTCCGAAATAAAAGGGTGCATTATCACCAGGCACCTGGGTTACATACCAAAAAGCAAAAAAACCCCAAAGGGCATGGAACCGTCTTTGGAGGGATGGCTCAATGGACCTGCAAAATTCATAGCACGTAGGGCGCCACTCCAACTCATAGCCTTAGAGCATGTTGGATACTACGGCAGTGGCCAAAAGTGGCGAAGAGCTTTTAGCTCCAGAGCACCAGCCCGCAATACCAAGACGGTATTAATAGTCTTGAGACTTTCGCATCAAATAATATGCGGAAACGAACACTCCGCAGCCTTGTCAAGTCTACCAGATAGCAACAATAAATCCATGGAGGACACGGCTATTACCTTTAACGCCAAAGGATTTAACCTAAATTCGAACAGCCCGAGCACCAGCCGCATTGGTCCTCGGTCCAATAGTGGATGCTTTCGCCTTACCAAAGGTACTCATGGACGGCGGCAATTAAACCTCATCTACGAGGAAACCCTTGAAAAATGGAAATAGATCGAGCAGCATTGAGCGAAGCACAACCTTTAGAGGAATAATCCCCGATCGGGAAGCATCTTTGTCTGGGAAAGATCACACTAGATGTGGTGTTCGGCACGCTGGACAATTATAGGTCCGAGGAGGTCACATTCCAAGTGGCCCCGTTCAGTAGCGGGTACCACGCTCTATTAGGGCGAGAGGCATTCACAATTTTTCAAGCTATACCCCATTATGGGTACATGAATCTCAAAATGCTGGAACCAACGAAATTATCACTCTCGTTAGTGACCCGGACATAGCGCTCCGCGCCGAAAATAAAACAGCCGCACTTGCCCTTGAGGCACTATCCGAAGCCCTAGCGGCAGAGGAACTCACCATCTTTGCGCTCCACGGTGGACGAGGGACGATGTGATACACGATAAGATATCCAAGTCCACCTCTTTTAAACCGCGAGACGAAATAGTCAAATTCCAAGTCCATCCAACAGACCCTACAAAACGGCCTCCATCGGGGCACAATTAAACCACGATGTGGACGCCGCACCACGAGAATTCCTACGAAAATTGGGACATTTTTTCCTGGCACCCTTCGGACATGCCAGAATCCCACGCCGTTGGCAGAGCACAGCCTAAATATCCTAAAAGGATTCAAGCCAGTCAAACAAGCTCTTCGGCGTTTCTCCGAACCCAAGAGACAGGCCATGGGAGAGGAGCTAGCTAAACTATATCAGCGCATGATTCAGACATGTCTGGTAAACCAGATCGGCAAAATAGTGGAGGCATACGTAGACGATGTGGTCGTCAAATCCAAGCATGTCGAAACCCTAGTCGATGACTTGAGGCTCACATTCGATAATCTCTGAACATATGACATCAAGCTCAACCCGGAAAAATGTGTTTTTGGCGTACCAGCCGGAAAGCTCTTGGGCTTCATTTTATCCGGTAGAGGAATTGAAGCAAACCCAGCCAAGATCCGAGCTCTGCCACAATTGGATATCCCCAAAGACCTCAAAAAAATACAAAAATTGACGGGATGTGTGGCGGCTCTAAGCCGCTTTATCTCCCGCTTAGCAGAAAAGGCATTACCCCTTTATCGCCTCCTCCGGCGCACCGAACACTTTGAGTGGACGGATGCTGCCACGGTCGGACTCGAAAAAATCAAAGCCATATTGGCAACAAATCCGGTCCTGGCCGCGCCCAACATGGGTGAACCAATGCTATTATACATCGCAGCAACCCATCAAGTTGTAAGCGCGGTGCTCGTTGTCGAACGAGAAATGGACGGACACAAGTTCCCTCTCCAAAAACCAGTTTACTACGTGTCCATTGTCCTAACTCCATGCAAGTCACGGTACCCGCATTATCAAAAGATAGCATATGCGGTGTTCATGGCATCCCGGAAGCTGCGACACTACTTCCAAGAGTGTTTGATAACAGTAGCCTCCGAAGTACCTCTTAATGACATTATAAACAACCGCGACGCAACAGGCCGAATTGCTAAATGGGCCATTAAGCTCCTTCCGTTCGACATAACCTACAAGCCACGGCGAGCCATTAAGTCGCAAGTTTTGGCTGACTTCATCGCCGAATGGACTGAAGCAGAACTCCCTAAAGAGTACGGCGCATATTCCAACTGGATCATGCACTTCGACGGCTCCAAAATGTTGGTTGGCGGCCTGGGGTCAAGGCGTCGTTCTAACGTCCCCAACCGGAGATACAATCCAATACGCATTTCAAATAATGTACACGGACTCCAACAACGCGGCGAATACGAGGCCCTTCTACACGGTCTCCGGATGGCGGTCTCCATGGGCATTCAACGCCTAGAGGTGCGCGGGGATTCAACCTCGCGATATCCCAAATAAATGGGGACTTTGATGCCAAGGATCCGAAAATGGCAGCTTATCGCAATGCCGTCCTAAAAATGTCATTTCGGTTTGAGGGGCTCGAATTTCACCATATAGCCCGGGACAACAACCAGGCGGAGACGTGTTGGCGGCGCATCGGTATAAGCGCCGATGGCGTCCCCAACATCTTCCTAGAGAGGCTTTTCAAGCCATCCGTACTATGGGAAGGAGAGTCCAGAAATAACAACCCGGACCCAACTACACTGCCCCACACCGAACATTCAGACATAGTTGGTGGTCCCGCCAACGAAATAACACCGTCAGCCCACGCAATAATGGCAGTCATTGCCCCGTGGACAGAACCATTCCTAGCTTACCTAACTAGGCAGGAACTTCCCGAGGACCAAAACGAGGCCCGCTGCATAGTGCGGCGGTCTAAAGCCTATAAGGTCCATGAGGGAGAGCTTTATAAGAAAAGCACAACCGGAGTCCTTCAAATGTGTATCTCCAAAGAGGAAGGGCGGAATCTCCTGGTTGAAATTCATGCCGGACTCGGTGGGCACCATGTCGCAGCCCGGGCCCTTGTAGGCAAGGCCTTCCGTACAGGATTTTATTGACCAACGGCCCGGGCAGATGCTCAGGACTTAGTCCAACGATGCGTCGGTTGCCAGCTCTTTGCTAATCAAAGCCACATGCCACCCACCGCCCTCAAAACTATACCCATCACCTGGCCCTTTGTGGTGCAGGGCTTGACATGGTTGGAACCCTTAAAGGAGGAACCCACAAGCAAAAATACTTATTGGTCATGGTGGATAAATTAACCAAATGGATAGAGGCCAAGCCTGTAAAGATGGACAAATCCGGACCGGTGATAGACTTCATATCAGGGGTAGTACACCGTTATGGCGTCCCCCATAGCATCATCACTGATAATGGCACGAACTTCACGGCCGACGAGGTTAAACTCTGCTGCAAAAACATGGGCATCAAGCTCGACTACGCCCGCCTATCACCCCCAAACTAACGGTCAAGTCGAGCGAGCAAACGGTCTAATCATGAGTGGCATTAAACCCGGACTAGTGCGATCCTCAAGGAATCTAACACGCCTTTGGGTAGAGGAGCTCGACTCCGTACTCTAGGGGCTGCGGACCACGCCAATCGCACTACCGGATTCACACCATTTTTTATGGTATACAAGCAGAGGCAGTTTGCCTGCGACATAATTCATGACTCACCTCGGCGTGCATGTACGAAGAAAGAGAAGCCGAGCTAGATCGGCAGGACAGCTTGACGCCTTGGAGGAGGAGCGTGGCGTGGCAAAAGCTTCGTTCCGCATTCTATCGCCAGCAAGCTCGTAGATATCAAAGCGAGGAAGCACGGGCCAAAGCTTACAACGTTGGCGAACTAGTTCTACGCTCACGGACAAGAAAAAGGACAAACTCAAGCCCAAATGGGAGGGTCCCTTCATCATCGACCAAGTCCCGACCGGTGGAGCGTACTGATACGTGAAACGCATCGGATAACCGACTCGAGCCGAACCCATGGAACGCAGCCCGTCTCCGAAGATTCTACGCCTAGCGCCGGATTCTCGAGTTCGCCTCCTTCCTCCGCCTATATTTTATATTTTAAGCTGTCTTTATTTCACTCCTTCTCCCTCCCTTTTTCTCGCTGTTAAAGGCTCGTTTATGCATTGTTCGCACACACTCGACGCGCTATCCGCTCATTATACAGGGGCTTCTTTAATGAAGCTTATTTATACGGGCTTTATGCCCAACACATGTGTCACACTTCCGGATGTACCTTTTATTCACCATTATATGCATCGATATGACTCAAGTTTTGGCCAAGCTGGGTTGTCTGGCTCCTGTGCTTACCCCTACGTTCCCGATTGTTCGGCTAGGTGGTAAAGGGAGCACCTCTGCGATTGTTACCGCTGGTCAGCCGGACGTGTACCTCGATCGGGTGAAGCCGAAAGCTAGCATTCTTAAGGGAATATTCGGTCGGTGAACTAAAAGATGATTTTTATATTTCATTTATCTGCCCGCAGATTCTTTTCTGCTTTTTTCGTAGTCCGTACATGCACTTTAGGGCATGCCTCACAGGGAAAGGAACCCCAAACGTAACTATTCTCCCTGGAAGATGTTTCTTACTAACCATTTAATAAAAAATAACTAGTTTGGCACTTGTCTGATAAAGCACTCATGACCCCTATGCCTGGTCTCCACGCATGCCCCGGTTTTTACATAACCGTGAGGGTATTCGGACACACTCCGGACTATTGGGTCCCGAGGTTGAAGCGAAAAGGTCCGCTACGACAAACGATCTACAATCCGGCTAGAAGGCATTTTACATGTCATTTTAAATTACATATTCAAATTGACTTATTGTATTCCTCTTCAATGCCATCTAATAGGCTGTCTAGTTTACAGTCTTGCTGGGAATACTTTGCGGCCAACTCTACTTGGCCGTACACTAAGCTCACAGGGATCTCCTTCCCGTCGGGCCCCACAGGTCCGACCTCGGCCATGTGGTTTGGGTCCGCCTTCGTGTACCGCGTCTTCACCATGGCCCAGGCCTCCCTGGCGCCTTGACGACAGGCCGATATCTTCCATAGTCGGAAGCGCCGCCGTGCTCCCTGAAGCTTCTCTGCAAGCTCTCCAAGGCCTTCGGGCAGGGAGATAGATGGCCACAAGGCCTGGGTGACGCCTTTCATCACCTGCCGAACTCGTTAAATGCGGTTGCAATAACTTCGGGAAGAAGGTCACCCGTAGAACCGGGCATTTCCTCTTCAGGACAACCCGTGAGCATACCTACAGACATAACTCTGTTAATTGACTTCCTCGCCGAACTCTTTTTCAAAGTTCGCTCAAGCACTTACTATAAATGCCGCGACGAAGTCGCCGATTCTCCTTCACGGAGTCGATACCGGGCACGAACATCCTTTAGTTCCTCACCCAGCTGGGTGTTGCATCTTGGAGATTATTTTTCTCTTGCCTCACCCTTGTAAGCACATTCTCGCCGCCTTCAACCGGGCGCAAGAGCTGTTGCTTGTCCGGATCTAGTCCGCGCCATCTGCAATATTATTGTCGATTTACACACACGCCGCACTTCACAAACTATTTACCTTTTGAAGCATATATTACCGGAGGGGTCTCTGTGGCTTCCCTCAGAGCGGCTAGTGCGGCCTCAAGTTGGGCCTTGCATTCTTCAAGCTCCGGAGACGATCGGGTATTCTTTTTGTAAGATCCTCATAACAAATGATCCTTAAATCAGTTATTCTAACTATTTTAAGTCTCGGGGCTCTTGGCATATATAACTGTCAAATTTCCTCACCCGTATGTCCTTTACATACTGCTCCGTGGCTCTGGCTAGACCATCTTGAGCGGCACGGAGGTGCGCATCTCCCGAATTGAAGGCATTCAATGCCTCTTGGGAGAAACACGCGTCACGAAGATCTGTCCGGCGGCGCCTGTGATTCATGGCGCTCTCCACCTCGGAGTTGGTGGCGGACAATCTGTCGGCATCCTCTATCGGAGGAGCATCCGACGCACGCCTCGTGCTCGCCTCCGCTTCTGGACCCGGCTTTGGAGCCTGGCTGGTGGAGGCTCGGTTGGCAACCTCTCCGGACACAGTCCGGCGAGCGCTCTTTCTCCTGAAAAGAGCACCAGCGTTATTATGCCCTCCAGGAATCAATCCTGGGAATATGGTGACGTGCCATACCGTTGCGGCGGCGTTTCGATCCGGACTGCACTTCTTTTTTAACTTGAGCCGTCTTGCCTTGTTGGCTAGCCGCCGCGGGCTCGGCCTCCTGCCTCGAAGGCACCCCCTGCGAAACACCATCGGTATACGGTGATCAATAAGCGCGGATGGGTCATTATCAGAGTATTGGGACCTCGGTCTCAGTTACCTGTGAGGCTGGAAGTATTCCGGGGTAATCGGCCATAATGGCAACCAAGGCATTATCGCTGCTCAGTTGGTGATATACCCCATCAATCAGCTCCACCAATATGTCCCTATCTTCTTGGGAGGCTGGATCGAGGAGCCTTTCCGGATCCTCGGGTTGTGGAGGTGGGCTGTTTATGTCTTTTACGGCCTGGCGCAGTTCCTGCGTCAAAATCACAAAATGAGATATCTAACCATGGGAATACGGATCGGATGTGAAGAAAAGAAATGTCCGCTTACCCAGCTTCGAGGATTGTTCATAGAAAATCCGTTCAATGGACTGACGCGGAGAAAATCTTCCTCTTCTCCCTTGTACATCGGGACAAGATCTTCACCAGATCAGCGACCGATCCCGGCCCCTTACGGCCATGACGGGTGGCATCGTCCTCCCCGTTGAAATCCCACATGGGGTGGCCCCTATACTGGAGCGGCTGCACCCCCCGCATAATACATGTGGCCATGACACCGATCATGGTCAGTCCGGCATGAGCCAACAATCTTATTCGGCTCATCAGGTAAAGGACGTCCCTGTCGTCTTCCCTCTGGGGGCTCCGCGGGCGCCAACTCAGGCGTTTCTTCAAAGGAGCATTCTTTGAACTCCGGGAGACCGATCCGAACAGGATCCGGCAGCAGGACATCTTCTATATAAAACCATTCCGAAGGCCAGTCTTCGGACGCCTTCTTCGGGGTTCCGGATAGATATCTGGTCCCGGCGATACGCCATAGCTCGGCTCCGCCCACTTGATATATTGACCCCTCATGAGAACGGGGTACAAGGCAGAATAATCTCTTCCACAGCGCAAAATGAGCCTCGACGCCCAAGAACAGCTCGCAAAGGGCCACGAAGCCCGCGATGTGCAAAATAGAGGCAGGCGTAAGGTGGTGCAACTAGAGGCCGTAGAACTCCAAGAGCCCCTGGAGAAACGGATGAACTGGAAATCCGAGTCCTCTTACTAGATAAGAGACAAAACATACCCGCTCTCCTTTAGAGGGATCGGGGACACTCTCCGCTTGCTTTCCGCCCTTGTAGGTGGCAAGTCCGGCTCGAACCGGAACCATGAAGGCTGGGGGAAGAAATCCCTTGGTTTGGAGTGTCACTAGCTCGCTATGCGGGACTGAGCATCTCTCCCAATCTCCAGGCTGAGGGCTGGGAGCGCGAGAGGAGGAGCCGCGTCGACTGTCCATGATGGAATGGATTTTTGTCAGAGGCGCTCCGATGAAAGCTCACGGAGGGGGGATGGTGTGACTCAGATCTAGATCCTCGTCCCTTTTATAGACAGCTCATTTGCGCAGCTAGGGGGATAAGTGTAAAAATACCCTGGCTTTTCGCATTCATTCAAACACGTGGAAGATGGCCATTATTGGGCGTGGAAGCCAAGGAGCGCAGCATTTATCGTAAGTCGGACACTATTCGACAAGTATATGGAATTTGGAGAAGAACCCGCCTCGCAATGCCGAAGACAAACTACGCGCCCGGACTCATCGTCATTGAAGCCTGGTTGGGGGCTCTTGAGGAGTCCTGGATTAGGGGTGTCCGGATAGCGAACTATCACCGTTGGCGGACTCTGGACTATGAAGATACAAGATTGAAGACTTCGCCCGTGTCCGGATGGGACTTTCCTTGGCGTAGAAGGCAAGCTTGGCGATACGGATATGTAGATCTCCTACCATTGTAACCGACTGTGTAACCCTAACCCTATCCGGTGTCTATATAAACCGGAGGGTTTTAGTCCAGAGGACGAACAACAATCATACCATAGGCTAGCTTCTAGGGTTTAGCCTCTCGATCTCGTGGTAGATCTACTCTTGTACTACCCATATCATCAATATTAATCAAGCAGGAGTAGGGTTTTACCTCCATCGAGAGGGCCCGAACCTGGGTAAAAACATCGTGTCCCTTGTCTCCTGTTACCATCCGCCTAGACGCACAGTTCGGGACCCCCTACCCGAGATCCACCGGTTTTGACACCGACAACAACCTTCGGGCTAGTACCTTCGGAGTTATTTATTTTGATGGCTCTAGACCGGTAAACCTCCTCGATGATGTATGGGCCTTCCCATTTCGAGAGGAGCTTTCCTGCAAAAAATCTAAAACGAGAGTTGTTCAAAAGAATATATTCTCTAACTTTAAACTCACGCTTTTGAATCCTTTTTTCATGCCATCTTTTAACTTTTTATTTGAATAACTTTGCATTTTCATAAGCTTGGGTTCTCCATTCATCTAAGGATCTTATATAAAATAACCTCTTTTCACCAGCAAGTTTGAAATCATAGTTGAGTTCTTTAACTGCCCAATATGCTTTATGTTCTAACTCAAGAGGCAAATGACAAGCTTTTCCATAAACCCTTTTATAAGGAGACATACCCATAGGATTTTTATATGCTGTTCTATAAGCCCAAAGTGTGTCATCTAATTTCTTAGACCAATTATTCCTGGACCTATTAACAGTCTTTTGCAAAATTAATTTTATTTCTCTATTGCTAAGTTCAACTTGACCACTAGATTGAGGATGATAGGGTGATGCAATTCTATGGTTAACATCATACTTAGCAAGCATCTTACAGAAAGCACCATGAATAAAGTGTGAACCACCATCAGTCATTAAATATCTTGGGACTCCAAACCTTGGGAAAATAACTTCCTTAAGCATTTTAATAGAGGTCTTGTGATCAGCACTACTAGTTGGAATAGCTTCTACCCATTTAGTAACATAATCAACAGCAACCAAAAGATGTGTATACCCATTAGAGGAAGGAAAAGGTCCCATGTAATCAAATCCCCAAACATCAAATGGTTCAACAGCAAGTGAATAATTCATAGGCATTTCTTGACGCTTACCGATATTACGTATTCTTTTACATTCATCACAAGAAGAGACAAACTTACGCGCATCCTTGAAGAGAGTAGGCCAATAAAATCTAGATTGTAATACCTTGTGAGCAGTTCTCTCTCCAGCATGATGCCCTCCATAAGCCTCGGAGTGACATTTTCGTAGGATTTGTCCCTGTTCATGCTCTGGTACACAACGTCTAATAATACCATCTACTCTTTCTTTATAAAGATGTGGGTCATCCCAAAAGTAATGTCTTAAATCATAGAAGAATTTATTCTTTTGTTGGTATGTAAAGCTAGGTCATAAATATTTAGCAACAATGTAATTAGCATAGTCAGCATACCAAGGAGTACTATGAGAAACATTTATTGCAGCTAACTGTTCATCAGGAAAACTATCATCAATAGGTAGTGGGTCATCAATCACATTTTAAAGCCTGGACAAGTTATCTGCTACTGGGTTCTCAGCTCCTTTTCTATCAATGATTTGTAAATCAAATTCTTGTAACAAGAGAACCCAACGAATAAGTCTAGGTTTAGCATCTTTCTATTCCAAAAGATATTTAATAGCAGCATGGTCTGTGTGAACAGTTACTTTGGAATCAACAATATAAGGTCTAAATTTATCACAAGCAAACACCAATCCTAAGAATTCTTTTTCAGTAGTAGCATAATTTCTTTGAGCACTGTCTAGAGTTTTACTAGCATAATGAATAACATTCAGTTTCTTATCAACTCTTTGTCCTAGAACAGCACCAACAACATAATCACTGGCATCACACATAATTTCAAAAGGCAAATTCCAATAGGTGGTTGAACAATAGGTGCAGATATTAAGGCTTTCTTGAGTGTTTCAAAGGCTTCAAGACAATCATCATCAAAAACAAAATGAATATCCTTTTGCAAAAGATTAGTAAGAGGCCTAGAAATTTTAGATAAGTCTTTGATAAATCTCCTATAGAAACCAACATGACCTAGGAAACTATGAATACCTTTGATGTCCTTAGGACATGGCATTTTCTCAATAGCATCAACCTTAGCTTGGTCCACTTCAATACCTCTTTCAGAAATATTATGTGACGCCCCTGACTCGACCGTACACTAATCATACACGCAAATGTGTACGATCAAGATCAGGAACTCACGGGAAGATATCACAACACAACTCTAGACACAAATAGAAATAATACAAGCTTCATATTACAAGCCAGAGGGCTCGAATACAAGCTCGATACACAAGAGTCAGCGGAAGCAACAATATCTGAGTACAGACATAAGTTAAACAAGGATGCCTTAAGAAGGCTAGCACAAAAGCAACACGATCGAAGAGGCAAGGCCTCCTGCCTGGGACCTCCTAACTACTCCTGGTCGTCGGCGGTCTCCAAGTAGTAGCATCCATCGGCGGTGGCATCTGGCTTCAAGGATCCACCATCTGGTTGCAACAACCGGAAAGAAGAAAGAAGGGGGGAAAGGGGTAGCAAAGCAACCGTGAGTACTCATCCAAAGTACTCGCAAGCATCAGATCTATACTAAGGATGCATTGGTATCAAATGGAAGGGTTGTATCTGTGGACTGAACTGCAGAATGCTAGAATAGGGGGGAAGGCCTAGCCTATCGAAGACTAGCATCTTCAAGCAGCTCCAAGCATCTTGCAGCATGTAGAAGAGTAAAGAATAGCAGTTTATATGTATCAAGCATGTTGTAACAAAAATGCCCAGAGATCCTTCCTCGACTCCCTGCGAGAAAGCAATCTCGGAGCCACATAACTTAAGTATCCATTTCTAGTTGTATTAGATCAAGATATAAGTCTGAACGTCCATTACAGAGGACACGGTATTCGAATAAAGATCTTCCCTGCAGGGGTGCACCACGTTACCCAACACGCTCGATCACTCTGGCCGGACACACCTTTCTGGGGTCAATGCCCGGCCTCGGAAGATCAACACGTCACAGCCCTACCTAGGCTCAGCAGAGAGGTCCCCGCTGGGCTACATCCTAAGCACTACGGGGTCTGGGCCCATCGCCCGTTGCACTCTCCGGATTGTTGCGCCTTGAGCGATACTGAGCCACCTCCTTTGGGCGCCGACCAGGTCGTGCCGCAATGCTTTGAATCGACGTCGACAAAGCTTGGCCGACATCTGCGATGTCGAGGCCCATAACTATTCTCGCGTGGCGGTTAGTGCGTAAGGCCAAAGGCCAATTCAGAACAAATACCCAAACCTGTTAGTGTATTAACAATTAAAGTAGTGACGGCTGTCGGGACAAGTCCGGAGCTATCACCCCTCTTGGGTGATACCGCTAAACAGCCAGCCGCCACTGTCACATCGCACGGGTGCTCTCCGGGCCCGCCCGGCTTTCACAACGGTCTCAAGTGAAGTCAAGGTAACTGTGTGTCCAGACATCAAGGGGAAAACCCGAGGAATCACCCCCGGTGGATTCCACTCAATGTAATCATCAAGGTGAACGTAAGAGGGACCACCCTTGAGGTTCACGATTGAGGTGTTACACGACAGAGCCGTATCGGGAATGGTGAAAGAGGAAATCACCCTCGATGACCAAAACCGAATAGCTACACTACAGAATTATCATCAGGAGTGCGTTATGAGGGATCACCCTCGGCACTCGATAGTAGCTCTGTAGAGTCGAGCAACAAAAGGGGCGTGATGTGATGTGAGGTGTCAGGCTCTGGTCTTCGATCACGTTGATCGAGTCGTCGATGATGAAGCAGGGGCAACAAGGACAAGGTGGAGGTCACTGATGGATCACTAACCAACCTATACTAAGCAGTTTAGGATAAGCAGGTAGGTAACAATAGCAGGTACAAAAGTAGGCTATGCATCAGAATAGGAGAAATCAATAACAGTAGCAAAATCTAATGCAAGCATGAGAGAATGGAATGGGCGATATCAGGATGATCAAAGGGGGGCTTGCCTGGTTGCTCACACAAGAAGAAGGGGTCGTCGTCGACGTAGTTGATCACAGCGGCATCAGCGGCAGTCTCGGGGTCTACCGGAGAGAAGAGGGGGGAGAAACAGTAAATACATAGCAAGCAAGAGCATAACAGGACAACAGACAGAGCTAGACGTGTTCTAACACGGTGCTACACGTTACCGGCGAAGGGGGATAACATCCGGGAATGTTTCCCAGGGTTTAGCATTTTCGGACACATGAAATGGAGGGGAAAGGTCGCAAGTTCGCTATGCTAGGGGCATGTGACAGATGAACGTAGAGCGTATTCCGATTCGTCATATTTTTCTGAGAAACTTCCATGTATAAAACTTTTTAATCCGAGCTACGGATTATTTTATATGATTTTCTAAAGTTTTAATCAATTTTTGAAATTTCTGGTTTTATTTTAGTTTGTTTTCATCCGAGTTGACCAAGTCAACTTTGACTAGTCAAAAGGGCAGGGTGTGGCCCACATGTCATAGGTTGTACCTAAACAAATAAGTAAAACTAATCTAATTGAATGGGACCCACATGTCATATACACTACACCCAACCACTAAAATAGCCTAATTAAACCAGATTAAACTAATTAATTAATTAATTTAATCATTATTATTATTTTAAAACATATATTTTTTATCTCTTTTTTTAACAGGGCGTGGGGAACCCACTGGGCAGTGGCCCATAGGGCCAATCGGGCGACGGGCGAACGGGCACATGGGCGTGGAAGTGGGCGCCACTTTTGAGGCCACACGCAATGGGGCGCGAGGCCCATGCCGGCAATGGGAGTCGGCCGGCGGCCACGGGAAGCAGGCGGGCTGGGCTCGGCGGGGCTGCATCGGGTGGCGATCTGGGAGGCGATGGGCTTGGCATGCACGCTGGGCATGGGAGTGGGCGATGGCGCCCATCGGCGTGGAGGGCGAGGCCAGCCCGGGCGCGGCGGACAAAACTCCGGGGCGCCGGACCAGGGCACTGGCTGGCCGAGGCCGTGGTTGACAGCGGCGGCAAGTGGATGAAGGCGGGGCGCGGAGCGCCGGTGCATGCGGTGCGGGGCGGGGCTCCGGCCACTATGGGGTCGAGCAGGGAGGCGCAGATGGCGAGGGGCTGGGCGGCAGCGGCGCAGCGGTACGGGGGCAACGGGAGGCGGATGGGTGCGGCGAGCGGCGCAGTCGATGGTGAAGCAGCAGTAGGCGCCGGCGGAGGCTAGCGGGGGAGCCACGGCGGGCGCGGCCAGGTTGGCCAGAGGCGGAGGCGGGGGAGGCCACGGTGATGTGGGGGATGGTTGTCGATGTGGGAAGCGGCGTTGGACCCGCATTATCCCCAGGAGCTCGGTTACAAACTCGGAAGCGAGCTACGGATATGATGACTATGGCGATGAGCTCCTCAGCGGTGGCGGATTCGGCCATGGCAAGGACGGCGGCTACACGCGCGGCAAGGTGACGAAGAAAAGGTGAAGGCAGGAGAAGCTCACCGGGGAGGCGCAAGAGGGTCCGGTGACGGCTTAGTAGCTGCTGGGTGGTCGGAGTTGACGGAGATGGCCGGCAACCGAAGCGGACGAGGGCGACGCGGATCCGGCGAAGGAGGGGGTTCCAGCTCGTTTTCGTCTCCGTAGTGGACGTAGCGGACGACGAGGGTCTTTGTGGATGCCATGGCGAGGCGAGAGGTGGCCGGTGGCCACAGCAGAGTGAGCCGGGCGACGACGGTCATGCTCGCCAACGGATCTGGAGAAGGGGAACGAACGCCTAGGCGAGAGGCGGAGAGAGCGAGGGAAGTGGTGAGCGAGTGGGGGGATGGGATCGAGGGGTTGGGGCGTGGCGCCCTTATCCCCTCCCGGCGCTGCCGGCGAGAGGGTGCAGCGGCGACTAAGCTCCTGTAGCGACCCGGTCGCATGTACAGGGGAGAGAGGAGGGTTCGGTGATGGTGGGCCGGCCTGATGGCTTAGTGGGCCAAGGCCCGGGAAGGAGGTCCGTTTTGTTTATCTTTTTAGCTTCGTTTTTGTTTTATTTATTTTTCCTTTTACAACTTTTCTATTTTGCTTTATTTCTTTCTGTATTATTTTATTTCCACTACCAATTGACTTTTATTGAATATGAGACTTAGCCCAATAAATACCATGCAATATTTGACACTGTTATAAAATGGTTTGAGGAATATTAGAATTCATTTGATTTTTGCATAAATGCAAATAGATTAAAAATTGATGTTTTGGATACTGTAATAGGTTAGGGGTAATTTAATATGTCAAATAATATTGGTTCCTTCAAGACAATTAGTTAGTGAATTTTTGTAACCGAGTGAACATTTTTGTTTTGCCGTTTGGAGGAATAAGAATTTGACTTGTTTTGGAAGTTGAATTTGGTTCGTGTTTGAACCAAAGTAAGATTAGCAATAGTAATTGCGATGACTCGGCACCATTAACATGGGATCACTGTAGCTTAATTATCCGGGTGTCACATATTATGACCCAAGACAATGCCTTCATTAACCATAAAGTGACACTTCTCCCAATTCAAGACAAGATTTGTTTGTTTACATCTCTGCAAAACTTGCTCAAGATTGCTTAAACAATCATCAAAAGACTTCCCATAAACAGAAAATTCATCCATGAAAACCTCAGCAATCTTTTCACAAAAGTCAGAGAATATAGCAGTCATACATCTTTGAAAGGTAGCAGGTGCATTACATCAACCAAAAGGCATACGTCTATAAGCATAAGTTCCAAAGGGACAAGTAAAAGTAGTCTTTTCTTGATTAGGTTGAGAAACAGGTATTTTTGAAAAGCCAGAGTATCCATCAAGGAAGCAAAAGTGTGTGTGCTTAGATAATCTTTCAAGCATTTGATCAATAAAAGGCAAAGGGTAATGATCTTTTCTAGTTGCTTTGTTTAATTTTCTGTAATCAATTACCATTCTATAGCCTGTAGCAATTCTTTGTGGAATAAGTTCATTCTTATCATTAGGAACAACAGTAATACCTCCTTTCTTAGGAACACAATGAACATGACTTACCCATCTACTGCCAGCTATATGATAGATTATACCTGCTTCCAGAAGTTTTAAGATTTCCGTTCTTACCACTTCCTTCATTTTTGGATTCAACCGACATTGGTGATCAACAACGGGTTTAGCATCAGGTTCCATATTAATTTTGTGCTGACATAGAGTGGGACTAATGCCCTTTAAATCATCAAGAGTATATCCAATAGCAGCCCAGTGCTTCCTTAGAACTTTCAATAATCTTTCTTCTTCATGTTCTGAAAGGTTAGCACTAATAATAACATGATATATTTTATTTTCATCAAGATAAGCATATTTCAAAGTGTCTGGAAATTGTTTAATTTCAAACACAGCATCACCTTTAGGTGGAGGAGGACCTCCTAGAGTTTCAATAGGCAGATTGTGTTTAAGTAGAGGACGTTGTTCAAAGAAAACTTTATCTATTTCATTTCTTTCATGCATATGTAATTCATTTTCATGGTCTAGCAAACATTACTCTAAAGGATCAGTAGGTGGAACAGCAATAGAAGCAAGACCAAACAATTCATCCTTACTAGGCAATTGTTTTTCATGATGGTTTCTACTAAACTTAGAAAAATTAAACTCATGAGACTCATCACCAAAGCTAACACCAACAGTTTGTTTCTTACAATCTATCTTAGCATTAACTGTATTCAAGAAAGGTCTACCAAAGATAATGGAACAAAAGTCATCTTGTGGGGAACCAAGAATAAGAAATCAGTAGGATAATTAATTTTCCCACACAAGACTTCAACATCTCTAATAATCCCAAATGGTGATATGGTGTCTCTATTAGCAAGTTTAATAGTAAAATCTATGTCTTCTAACTCAGCAGGTATTATGCCTTTCATAATTTCTTCATATAAAGTGTAAGGAATAGCACTCACACTAGCACCCATGTCACACAAACCATGATAACAATGATCTCCTATTTTAACTAAAATAACAGGCATGCCAACAACAGGTCTATGTTTATCTCTTTTATCAGGTTTAGCAATTCTAGCATCTTCTTCACAGAAGTAAATAACATGGCCATCCATATATTCTTCCAAGAGATCTTTAACCATAGCAATAATAGGTTCAACTTTAATTTTTTTCATCAGGTTTAGGTGTTCTAATGTAGCTTTTGTTAACCACAGTTGAAACTTTAGCATGTTCCTTTATCCTAATAGAGAAAGGTGGTTTCTCAATATAAGCAGAAGGAACAACTAGATCAACATTATAAAGTATAGTTTATTCTTTAACTGATACTGGTTCTTTAATTTCTTATTTAATAGGTGGGTGGTATTTAAACCACTTCTCCTTAGGGAGTTCAACACGAGTACCAAATGATTCACAAAAGGAGGCTACTATCTCGGAGTCAAGTCCATATTTAGTTCTAAACTTTTGAAAAGCATTCGTATCCATAAAAGATTTAACACAATCATACTTAAGTTTAATACCTGACACTTTACCTTCGTCGAGTTCCTAATCTTCAGAGTTGCGTTTAATTCTTTCCAAAAGATCCCACCGGAATTCAATAGTCTTCTTCATAAATGAACCAGCACAAGAAATATCAAGCATGGTTTGATCATTACGAGAAAGCCGAGCATAAAAATTCTGAATAATAGTTTCTCTTGAGAGCTCATGATTGGGGCATGAACATAACATTGACTTAAGCCTCCCCCAAGCTAGAGCGATACTTTCTCCTTCACGAGGCCAAAAATTATATATTATAATTCCGATCACGATGAACTAGATGCATAGGATAATTTTTTTGGTGTAACTCCAATTTCAAACGATTCCAATTCCATGATCCAATATCATCGCATAGCCTATACCATGCCAACGCCTTTCCCTTCAAAGATAAAAGGAAAACCTTTTTCATCACTTCATCCCTAGGTAAACCTGCAAGCTTAAGCAATCCACAAATTTGTTCCACATATATCAAGTGCATATCAGGATGTTTGGTTCCATCTCCTGCATAAGGATTAGCTAGCAGTTGTTCTATCATACCCGAAGGAGTTTCATATTCAATATTTTCAGTAGGTGCAGTAGATTGAGGGGTAGCTAATTGTGGTTCCAGACGATGTGAAGATACCCCAAACAAACCCCTCAAAGGATTGTTTTCCATAGTAACAGGTGCCAATAAATTTCAGCACACAATATAAATGTTTCCTTACCAAATTCCACTTACCAAAGGCGCTTCACTCCCCGTCAACGGCGCCAGAAAATAGCCTTGATGACCCACGAGTATAGGGGATCAATGATAACCCACAAGTATAGGGGATTGCAACAGTTTTCGAGGGTAGAGTATTCAACCCAAATTTATTGATTCGACACAAGGGGAGCCAAAGAATATTCTCAAGTATTAGCAGTTGAGTTGTCAATTCAACCACACCTGGAAAACTTAATATCTTCAGAAAATGTATTTAGTAGCAAAGTAGTATGGAAGTAAAGGTAACGGTGGCAAAGGTAACAGTAGCAGTTTTGTAGTAATTGTAACAATGGAAACGGAAAAGTAACTAAGCAAAGATCAATATGTGAAAAGCTCGTAGGCATTGGATCAGTGATGGATAATTATGTCGGATGCAATTCCTCATGCAACAGTTATAACATATGGTGACACAGAACTAGCTCCAATTCGTCAATGTAATGTAGGCATGTATTCCAAATGTAGTCATACATGCTTATGGAAAAGAACTTGCATGGCATCTTTTGTCCTACCCTCCCGTCACAGCGGGGTCCTATTGGAAACTAAGGAATATTAAGGCCTCCTTTTAATAGATTACCGGACCAAAGCATTAACACTTAGTGAATATATGAACTCCTCAAACTACGGTCATCACTGGTAAGTATCCCGATTATTGTCACTTCGGGGTTAACGGATCATAACACATAATAGGTGACTAATGACTTGCAAGATAGGATCAAGAACTCACATATATTCATGAAAACATAATAGGTTCAGATCTGAAATCATGGCACTCGGGCCCTAGTGACAAGCATTAAGCATAGCAAAGTCATAGCAACATCAATCTCAGAACATAGTGGATACTAGGGATCAAACCCTAACAAAACTAACTCGATTACATGGTAAATCTCATCCAACCCATCACCGTACAGCAAGCCTATGATGGAATTATTCATGCACGGCGGTGAGCATCATGAAATTGGTGATGGAGGAAGGTTGGTGATGACGATAGCGACGGATTCCCCTCACCGGAGCCCCGAACGGACTCCAGATCAGTCCTCTCGAGAGAGATTTAGTTCTTGGCGGTGGATCCGTATCGTAAAACACGATGAATCCTTCTCTCTGATTTTTTTCTCCCCAAACGTGAATATATAGAGTTGGACTTGAGGTCGGTGGAGCTCCAAGGGGCCCACGAGGCAGGGAGGCATGCCCAGGCGGTAGGCGCGCCCCCCACCCTCGTGGACAGGGGTGTGGGCCCCCTGGTCTTGATTCTTTCGCCAGTATTTTTTATTTATTCCAAAATAATTCTCTGTGAAGTTTCAGGTCATTCCGAGAACTTTTATTTCTGCACAAAAATAACACCATGGCAATTCTGCTGAAAATAGCGTCAGTCCGAGTTAGTTCCATTCAAATCATGCAAGTTAGAGTCCAAAACAAGGGCAAAAGTGTTTGGAAAAGTAGATACGATGGAGACGTATCAACTCCCCCAAGCTTAAACCTTTGCTTGTCCTCAAGCAACTCAGTTGACAAACTTAAAGTGATAAAGAAAAACTTTTACAAACTTTGTTTGATCTTGTTGTTGAAAATATGTAAAGCCAGCATTCAAGTTGTCAGCAAAGATTATGAACTAACCACATTCACAATAACATTTAGGTCTCATGTTTACTAATATCAATGGCATAATCAACTAGCGAAAATAATAATAATAAATCTCGGACGACAACACTTTCTCAAAGAAATCATAATATGATATAACTAAATGGTATCTCGCTAGCCCTTTCTGAGACCGCAAAACATAAATGCAGAGCACCTCTGAAGATCAAGGACTGACTAAACATTGTAATTCATGGCAAAAGAGATCTAGTCATAGTCATACTCAATATAAATTAATAGTAATGCATGCAAATGACAGCGGTGCTCTCCAACT
The DNA here is from genome assembly GCA_021605145.1 of Aegilops bicornis. Classification (NCBI taxonomy): domain Eukaryota; kingdom Viridiplantae; phylum Streptophyta; class Magnoliopsida; order Poales; family Poaceae; genus Aegilops; species Aegilops bicornis. Next base: position 237,955,481 of record CM038670.1, read on the forward strand.
GGTGCTTTTTAATAAGAGGATGATGACTCAACATAAAAGTAAATAGATAGGCCATTCAGAGAGGGAAGCAGGGATTTGTAGAGGTGACAGAGCTCGATTTTGAAATAGAGATGAATAATATTTTCAGCGGCATACATTCATTGTCAACATAACAACCGAGAGATCTCGATATCTTCCATGCTACACACATTATAGGCGGTTCCCAAATAGAATGGTAAAGTTTATACTCCCCCACCACCAACAAGCATCAATCCATGGCTGGCCCGAAACAACGGGTGCCTCCAACTAACAATAGTCCTGGGGGAGTTTTGTTTGCAATTATTTTGATTTGGTTTGAGCATGGGACTGGGCATCCCGGTGACCAGCCATTTTCTCGTGAGTGAGGAGCGGAGTGCACTCCTCTTGAGAATAATCTGCCTAGCATGGAAGATACAGACAACCCTAGTTGATACATGAGCTATTCGAGCATACAAAACAGAATTTCATTTGAAGGTTTAGAGTTTGGCACATACAAATTTACTTGGAATGGCAGGTAGATACCGCATATAGGAAGGTATGGTGGACTCATATGGAATAATTTTGGGGTTTATGGAAGTGGATGCACAAGCAGTATTCCCGCTTAGTACAAGTGAAGGCTAGAAAAAGACTGGGAAGCGACCAACTAGAGAGCGACAACAGTCATGAACATGCATTAAAATTAATAAACATTGAGTGCAAGCATAAGTAGGATATAATCCACCATGAACATAAATATCATGGAGGCTACGTTGATTTTGTTTCAACAACATGCGTGAACATGTGCCAAGTCAAGTCACTTAAATCATTCAAAGGAGGATATCACCCTATCATACCACATCACAACCATTTTAATAGCATGTTGGCACGCAAGGTAAACCATTATAAACTCCTAGCTAATTAAGCATGGCATGAGCAACTATAATCTCTAATTGTCATTGCAAACATGTTTCATTCATAATAGGCTGAATCAGGAACGATGAACTAATCATATTTAGAAAAACAAGATAGGTCGAGTTCATATTAGCTTCTCTCATCTCAATCAGTCCATCATATATCTTCATTATTGCCTTTCACTTGCACGACCGAGCGGTGTGGATAATAATAATAGCGCATGTGCGTTGGACTAAGCTGGAATATGCGAGCATTTGATACAAGGAAGAAGACAAAGTAATATGGGCTATTGGTTAAATCAACAATAATGCATATAAGAGCCACTTAACATTTTCATTATGGTCTTCTCCTCTCAACCCTCAAAGAAAAGAAAAGAAATAAAACTATTTACACGGGAAAGCTCCCAACAAACAAAAGAAGAACAAGAAATCTTTTTGGGTTTTCTTTTAATTATTACTACTACAGGCATGGAAAGTAAACTAACTAAAATCTACAAATAATTCTTTTTTGTTTTCTTAAAGTTTTTCAAACACACAAGAAGAAAGCGAGAAAAAGGAAAATAAACTAGCATGGATAGTACAGTGAAAAATTGTGAGCACCAACAACTAGAATGAGTGTGTGAACATGAATATAATGTCGGTGAGAAATACGTACTCCCCCAAGCTTAGGCTTTTGGCCTAAGTTGGTCTACGCCCACGGATGGCTTGGCGGATATCCAAAGTTGTAACTAGGGTCATACTGAGATGCAGCAGCTACTGCCTCAAGAGCTGCAGCTTGGAGGCGAGCTGCTTCTGTCCTCCTCTCATACTTGTTCGCCTCCTCCCTGGTTATAACATATCTCCCTTTTGCATGAAATTCAAATAAAGCAGGAGCAGGGAGAGCAACATGGACAGTGTGGCGTATGTCAAAGGTTAGTCTGTATTGGAGGAATTATTCATTCCTCTCAACAAACTGATGACTAACCATAGCATTATAATCTAAATAAGCAGGAGGCAATTCCATATCATTTTCATGTATGGGTATCTCAAGATAATTAGCTACACGGGTTGCGTAAATTCCACCAAACAAATCTCCACTAATACTGTTAGGATGCAACCTTTGTGCAACAATAGCCCCCAAGTTGTATTGTTTATCTCCTAATATAGCACTCTTGAGAACACTAAGATCTGGAACACACATGTGACAAGCCTCATCCTTGCCGTTAATGCATCTACCTATAAAGAGAGCAAAATAATGTATGGCAGGAAAATGGATACTCCCTATGGTAGCTTGTGTGATTTCTCTAGATTCCCCCACAGTTATACTAGCAAGAAAGTCTTTAAATTCAGATTTGCGAGGTTCACTAGCATTACCCCACCAAGGAGTTTACAAGCGATATTAAAATCTTCTAAGTCCATGGTATAAGATTTATCATAGAGATCAAATAGGACAGTGTGAGAATTGCGCGAGGATGTAAACTTAAACCTTCTCACAAAGGAATCAGTTAGGTGGTAATATTGGGGGCACTTATCTAACATGAAGCCCTCGAGTTCAGCATTACGCACATATGCGTCAAATTCCTCCTTAATTCCTGCTTGGACCATGAAATTTTTTGACGGCCATTCACAAGGCCGCACTTGAGCTTCTCTTGGTAATTCATAGTCCAGCTCACGTATTGCGGGCCTGGGTCCTTGCTTCCTTGAAGAACCACCATAGTAAATTTTCCTAAACATATTTCTTCCTCTGAAAAATTTCTGAAATTTTTAGTAACTCAAAATAAAAGTGAACCAAACCCAACAAAATTGATAGCAACTACTCCCACACGTGCCTAGAGACTATATCATGCATTAGAACTACTTGGGACCAAATAAATTTGGCAAGCAAGCTCAAGAACAGGGTCACCTAAGCAGCAAAATTTTGCAATAAATAAAGCACTAGGACAAAAACTAATTGGACCATTGGAGGAGTCACATACCAAAGAACAATCCCCCAAAGCAGTTTTGTGAATGGAGCTTTGAGCAAGGAGATCGAAAATCGCAGCAAGACAAGCTAGAACACGAGTTTGAGCTGTGTGGTGATTTTTTCTAGAGGAAGAAGGAGTGTGTGGGTGCTGGAATAAGTGGAGGGGGCCACGAGGCAGGGGGCGCGCCCAGGGGGTGGGCGAGCCCTGGACCCTCGTGGCCAAATGGTGGGTCCCCTGGTGTGTTCTCAGTGCTAGATATTCTTAAATATTCTATAAAAAATCATATTTCATTTTCGGGACATTGGAGAACTTCTATTTTCGGGGTATTTTTTTATTGCAAGGATAATTCAGAAAACAGACAAAAAATACTATTTTTTCTTTATTTAATCTAAATAACAAAAAGTAAAATGAGGGTACAGAAAGTTGTGCTTTCTAACTTCATCCATCTCATGCTCATCAAAAGGAATCCACTAACAAGGTTGATCAAATCTTGTTAACAAACTCATTCCAAATCGTATGAAACCGGAGAATTTTCGAATAGCACTAGGTGACCTCAACGGGGATATGCACATCCCCAACAATAAGGATATCATATTTCTTCTTGACAGTAGGAAGAGAAATTCAAAACCTCCAATAGTAATTGTTGGAATTTTTCCAATAGAATTTATGCTGTGGACTTGAGGTTGCTTCCTCGGAAAGTGTACCGTATGCTCATTACCATTAACATGAAAAGTGGCATTGCCTTTGTTACAATGAAAAACAGCCCCTGCAGTATTCAAAAAGGGTCTACCAAGGATAATCGACATACTATCGTCCTCGGGAATATCAAGAATAACAAAGTCCGTTAATATAGTAACGTTTGCAACCACAACAGGCGCATCCTCACAAATACCGACAGGTATAGCAGTTGATTTATTGGCCATTTGCAAAGATATTCAGTAGGTGTCAACTTATTCAAATCAAGTCTACGATATAAAAAGAGAGACATAACACTAGCACCGGCTCCAAGATCACATAAAGCAGTTTTAACATAGTTTCTTTTAATGGAGCATGGTATAGTTGGTACTCCTGGATCTCCAAGTTTCTTTGGTATTCCACCCTTAAAAGTATAATTAGCAAGCATGGTGGAAATTTCAGCTTAGGTATCTTTCTTTTATTTTTAACAATATCTTTCATATACTTAGCATAAGGATTCATTTTAAGCATATCACCAAACGACACGCAAAAGATAGGTCTAATCATTTCAAAGAAAGCGCTCAAAATCTTCATCATCCTTTTTCTTGGATGGTTTAGGAGGAAAGGGCATGGGTTTCTGAACCCATGGTTCTCTTTCTTTACCATGCTTCCTAGCAACAAAGTCTCTCTTATCATATCGTTGATTCTTTGATTGTGGGTTATCAAGATCAACAGCATGTTCAATCTCTACGTCATTGTTATTACTAGGTTGAGCATCAACATGAACATCATCATTAACATTATCACCAGGTTCATGTTCATTACCAGATTGTGTTTCAGCATCAGAAATAGAAATATCATTGGGATTCTCATGTGTGTCAACAACAGGTTCACTAGAAGCACGCAAAGTCCTGTCATTTTTCTTTTTCTTCTTATTAGAAGGACTAGGTGCATCAACATTAGTTCTCTGGGAATCTTGCTCAATTCTCTTTGGGTGGCCCTCAGGATACAAAGGTTCCTGAGTCATTTTACCCCCTCTAGGCATAACTCTAACCGCATTATCATTTTTCTTATTATTTAATTCATTGAGCAAATCATTCTGAGCTTTAAGCACTTGTTCTACTTGAGTGGTAACCGTAGAAGCATGTTTACTAATGAGTTTAAGTTCACCTTTAACTCTAGACATATAATCACTCAAGTGTTCAATCATATAAGCATTACATTTCAATTGTATACCAACATAAGCATTGAAGTTTTCTTGTTTAACAATAAAATTATCAAACTCATCTAAGCATTGGCTAGCAGACTTATAACGAGGAATATCACCTTCATCAAATCTATAGAGAGAATTTACCTTTACTACCTGTGTCGGGTTATCAAGACTATGTATTTCTTCAATAGGTGGTAAATTCTTAACATCTTCAGCTTTAATACCCCTTTCTTTCATAGATTTCTTTGCCTCTTGCATATCTTCAGGACTGAGAAATAGAATACCCCTTTTCTTCGGAGTTGGCTTAGGAGTTGGTTCAAGAAGTGTCCAATTATTTTCATTAGTAAACATATTATTCAATAGCAATTCAGCTTGATCAACAGTTATTTTCCTGAAAACACAACCAGCACAACTATCCAGGTGGTCTCTGGAAGTATCGGTTAGTCCATTATAAAAGATATCAAGTATTTCATTTTTCTTGAGAGGATGATCAGGCAAAGCATTAAGTAATTGGAGAAGCCTCCCCCAAGCTTGTGGGAGACTCTCTTCTTCAATTTGCACAAAATTATATATTTCCCTTAAAGCAGCTTGTTTCTTATGAGCGGGGAAATATTTAGCAAAATCATATCCTGGGGACTACGCACACAACTAGGATCAAGAGAATTAAACCATGTTTTAGCATCACCCTTTAATGAGAACGGAAATAATTGAAGGATATAGTAGTAACGAGTTTTCTCATCAATAGTGAATGGGGTGGCTATATCATTTAATTTAGTAAGATGTGCCACAACAGCTTCAGATTCATAGCCATAGAAAGGATCAGATTCAACCAAAGTAATTATCTCAGGATGGACAGAGAAATCATAATCCTTATCGGAAATACAGATAGGTGAAGTAGCAAAAGCAGGGTCATATTTCATTCTAGCATTCAAAGATTTTTCTTTCAGCTTAGCTAATAATTTCTTAAGATCATATCTATCATTGCAAGCAAGAAAGTCTCTAGCAGTTTCTTCATCCATAACATAACCCTCAGGCACAACAGGCAATTCATATCTAGGGGGAGAATCTTCATCATCACTTTCATCAATATTATCAGTTTCAATAATTTCATTCTCTCTAGCCCTAGCAAGTTGTTCATCAAGAAATTCACCTAATGGCACAGTAGTATCAAGCATAGAAGTAGTTTCATCATAAGCATCATGCATAGCAGAAGTGGCATCATCAATAACGTGCGACATATCGTAATTAATAGCGAAGTAGGTTTAGGTGTCGCAAGTTTACTCAAAGCAGAAGGTGAATCAAGTGCGAGCTAGATGACGGTTCCTTACACGCCCTCGTAGTTGAGGGATAAATCTTGGTTTTTTCGTCTTTCAAGTTCCTCATAGTGATCAATGATATAAATCCCAAGTGACTAAGAGAATAGAGATATGCTCCCGACAGCGGCGCCGAAAATAGTCTTGATAACCCACAAGTATAGGGGATGCATAGCAGTTTTGAGGGTAGAGTATTCAATCCAAATTTATTGATTCGACACAAGGGGAGCCAAAAAATATTCGCAAGTATTAGCAGTTGAGTTGTGAATTCAACCACACATGGAAAACTTAATACCTACAGCAAATGTATTTAGTAGCAAAGTAGTATGGAAGTAACAGTAACGGTGGCAAAGGTAACAGTAGCAGTTTTGTAGTAATTGTAACAGTGGCATGCTACCTCTTGAGCATTGTGTTGGATTTCCTTGAAGAGGAAAGGGTGATGCAGCAGAGTAGAGTAAGTATTTCCCTCAGTTTTTGAGAACCAAGGTATCAATCCAGTAGGAGGCTACACGCAAGTCCCTCGTACCTACACAAAACAAATAGCTCCTCGCAACCAACGCGATTAGGGGTTGTCAATCCCTTCACGCTCACTTACGAGAGTGAGATCTGATAGAGATGATAGATAATATTTTTGGTATTTTTGATATAAAGATGCAAAGTAAAATAAAAGCAAAGTAAAAAAGCAAAGGCAATAATAAAGTGTTGGGAGATTAATATGATAAAGATAGACCCGGGGGCCATAGATTTCACTAGTGGCTTCTCTCAAGAGCATAAGTATTTTACGGTGGGTGAACGAATTACTATTGAGCAATTGACATAATTTAGCATAGTTATGAGAATATCTAGGTATGATCATGTATATAGGCATCACGTCCGAGACAAGTAGACCGACTCCCGCCTGCATCTACTACTATTACTCCACTCATCGACCGCTATCCAGCATGCATCTAGAGTATTAAGTTCAAGAAAACAGAGTAACGCCTTAAGCAAGATGACATGATGTAGAGGGATAAATTCATGCAATATGATAAAACCCCATCTTGTTATCCTCGATGGCAACAATACAATACGTGCCTTGTTGCCCCTATCACACCGGGAAAGGACACCGCAAGATTGAACCCAAAGCTAAGCACTTCTCCCATTGCAAGAAAAGCCAATCTAGTAGGCCAAACCAAACTGATAATTCGAAGAGACTTGCAAAGATAACCGATCATACAAGAATTCGGAGAAGATTCAAATATTGTTCATAAATAGACTTGATCATAAACCCATGATGACCCACAAGTATAGGGGATCTATCGTAGTCCTTTTGATAAGTAAGAGTGTCAAACCCAACAAGGAGCAGAAGGAAATGATAAGCAGTTTTCAGCAAGGTATTCTCTTGCAATCGAAATAAGTGGTAACAGATAGTTTTGTGATAAGATAAATTGTAACGAGCAATAAGTAACAAAAGTAAATAAAGTGCAGCAAGGTGGCCCAATCCTTTTGTAGCAAAGGACAAGCCTGGACAAACTCTTATAATAGGAAAAAGCGCTCGAGGACACATGGGAATATCGTCAAGCCAGTTTTCATCACGTTCATATGATTCGCATTCGGTACTTTGATAATTTGATATGTGGGTGGACGGTGCTTGGGTGCTGTTCTTACTTGAACAAGCATCCCACTTATGATTAACCTCTATTGCAAGCATCCGCAACTACAACAAAAGTATTAAGGTAAACCTAACCATAGCATGAAACATATGGATCCAAATCAGCCCCTTACGAAGCAACGCATAAACTAGGGTTTAAGCTTCATCACTCTAGCAACCCATCATCTACTTATTACTTCCCAATGCCTTCCTCTAGGCCCAAATAATGGTGAAGTGTTATGTAGTCGACGTTCACATAACACCACTAGAGACTAGACAACATACATCTCATCAAAATATCGAACGAATACCAAATTCACGTGACTACTAATAGCAAGACTTCTCCCTTGTCCTTAGGAACAAACGTAACTACTCACAAAGCATATTCATGTTCATAATCAGAGGGGTAATAATATGCATAAAGGATCTGAACATATGATCTTCCACCAAATAAACCAACTAGCATCAACTACAAGGAGTAATCAACACTACTAGCAACCTACTAGCACCAATCCCGGACTTGGAGACAAGAATTCGATACAAGAAATGAACTAGGGTTTGGAGATGAGATGGTGCTGGTGAAGATGTTGATGGAGATTGCCCTCTCCCGATGAGAGGAGCGTTGGTGATGATGATGACGATGGTTTCCCCTCCTGAGGAAGTTTCCCGGCGAACAGCTCTGCGGAGCCCTAGATTGGTTCCGCCAAGGTTCCACCTCGTGGCGGCGGAGTTTTGTCCCGAAGGTTGCTTCCTATTTTTTCTCATTGAAAGACTTCATATAGGAGAAGATGGGCATCGAGAGAGCCACGGGGGCCCACGAGGTGAGGCGCGCCCCACCCCTCGTGAGCGTGGTGTGGGCCCCGGCCTTCATCTTTGGCGATGATTTTTCTTTATTTATTTTAAGATATTCCGTGGAGTTTCAGGACTTTTGGAGTTCTTGTGAATAGGTATCCAATATTTGCTCCTTTTCCATTGAGAATTCCAAATTACATTCTCCCTCTTCATGTAAACCTTGTAAAATAAAAGAAAATAGCCATAAGTATTGTGACATAATGTGAAAAATCAGCCCATAATGCGATAAATATCGATATAAAAGCATGATGCAAAATGGACGTATCAACTCCCCCAAGCTTAGACCTCGCTTGTCCTCAAGCAAAAAGCCGATAAAAATAAATATGTCCTCATGTTTAGAGGTAGAGGCGTCGATAAAAATAAAATACGGACATGAAGGCATCATGATTATTCTCATAACAGCAACATATATAGATTTTGTCATATGATTACTTATGTTCAAGTGATGATCTTTTCACAATGCAAAGGTATGAATCAGAAACCTTATTGAGCACCAACAAATTATAACCTCAGTCATTGAAGAAATTGCAATTTATCATAACATTGGAAAGAGTCTATGTCAGAGCTTAAAAACAAGTCCACATACTCAACTATCATTTAGTCCTTCATAACTGCTAGCACTCACGCAATACTTGTGGTTACGGAATTTTAATCGGACACAGAGAAAGATAGGGGCTTATAGTTTTGTCCCACTACCTTTTACCTCAAGGGTAATGTCAACAATAATAATTCATGCTCCCCTACATCCAATTAGATATATATATCATGTTCTTTCCAACATGCTGGGCTTGCCAAAGGATAAAATGAAAAAGGAAAGGTGAAGATCACCGTGACTCTTGGATAAGGTAGAGGATAATAATAAAAGATAAGCCCTTCGCAGAGGGAAGCAGAGGTTGCCATGCGCTTTTATGGTTGGATGCACAAAATCTCAATGCGAAAGAACGTCACTTTATATTGCCCCTTGTGATATGAACCTTTATTATGCAGTCCATCACTTTTATTTCTTCCATATCACAAGATCGTATAAAGCTTATTTCCCCACACCAATCAATCATACATATTTAGAGCAATTTTTATTGCTTTGCACCGATGACAACTTACTTGAAGGATCTTACTCAATCCATAGGTAGATATGGTGGACTCTCATGGCAAACTGGTTTAAGGGTATTTGGAAGCACAAGTAGTATCTCTACTTGGTCTTTGAGAATTTAGCTAGCATGAGGGGAAAGGCAAGCTCAACATGTTAGAGGGCCCATGACAACATACTTTATCTCAGATATAAGAAAACATAACTCATCACGTTGTCTTCCTTGTCCAACATCAACTCTTTAGCATGTTATATTTTAATGAGTGCTCCCAATCATAAAAGATGTCAATGATAATATATCTATATGTGAAACCTCTCTTTCCTTATTACTTCCTATTAATTGCAACGATGACCAAAGTTATATTTGCCAACTCCCAACAACTTTTAATCATCATACTCTTTCTATGTGAAGTCATTACTCTCAATAAGATCAATATGAACTCTTTGTTTCTTTTTAATTCTTTTTCTTCTTTCTATTATTTTGTTCACCCAAGATCATGGCAAAATAATCAAGCCCTTGACTCAACACTGAACTTTGTTATATATATAGCTCACGGACTCGATTACATAGAGAGATCTGTAGGATCTTGAGAAGAGGTATCTAGAGGGGGGTGATTAGACACTAAGTACCAAAGTTGCAGTTTTTAACTTCTTTTTGGTTTAAGTGGAGTTTTAGGCACAAGTTTAACTTTCTCAATACATAACAAGCAAGCATGCAAAGAGTATATAGGCAGCGGAAAATAAAGCATGCAACTTGCAAGAATGTAAAGGGAAGGGTTTGGAGGATTCAAACGCAATTGGAACCACGGATGTTTTTGTCGTGGTTCCGATAGGTGGTGCTATCGTACATCCACGTTGATGGAGAATTCAACCCACGAAGGGTAGCAGTTCTTGTGAGTCCATGGAGGCTCCACCCACGAAGGGTCCACGAAGAAGCAACCTTGTCTATCCCACCATGGTCGCCGCCCACGAAGGACTTGCCTCACTAGCGGTAGATCTTCACGAAGTAGGCGATCTCCTTGCCCTTACAAACTCCTTTGTTCAACTCCACAATATTGTCTGAGGCTCCCAACTGACACCTAGCCAATCTAGGAGACACCACTCTCCAAGAAGTAACAAATGGTGTGTTGATGATGAACTCCTTGCTCTTGTGCTTCAAATGATAGTATCCCCAACACTCAACTCTCTCTCATAGGATTTGGATCTGGTGGAAAGAAGATTTGAGTGGAAAGCAACTTGGGGAAGGCTAGAGATCAAGATTCATATGGTTGGAATGGAATATCTTGGCCTCAACACATGAGTAGGTAGTTCTCTCTCGGAAATAGGATGCTGGAAGTGTAGGCTTGTTCTGATGGCTCTCTCCACGAATGAAGAGGAGGTGGAGGGGTATATATAGCCTCCACACAAAATCTAACCGTTACACACAATTTACCAAACTAGGTGGGACCGAATCAGAAAAATCGGTCAGACCGATTTAGTAAACCTAGTGACCGTTTGGGTTTTTGGTGGGACCGATATGCAACTCGGTAGGATCGATATGGTTAGGGTTAGGGCATAACGTAATCTCGGTGAGACCGATTACACGAACTCGGTGAGACCGATTTCGGTAATTAGTTAACCAGAGAGTTGGTCAGGCAAACTCGGTGGGACCGATTACTCAAACTCGGTGAGACCGATTTTGGTAATAAGTTAACCAGAGAGTTTGCATTGTAATCTCGGTTACACAAACTCGGTGAGACCGATTTTGGTAATGGACATGCATAGAGAGATTACAATCCCATCTCGGTGAAACCGAGATCCCTATCGGTGAAACCGATTTGCCTAGGGTTTGTGGCAGTGGCTATAACATTTGAACTCGGTGGCGCCGGATAGAAAGAATCGGTAGGGCCGAGTTTGACTTTAGGTTTGGGTCATATGTGGATGTGAGGAAGTAGTGGAGGGTTTTGGAGCATATCACTAAGCACATGAAGCAAGAGGCTCATTAAGCAACACCTCATCCCTCCTTGATAGTATTGGCTTTTACTATAGACTCAATGTGATCTTGGATCACTAAAATGTAAAATGAAGAGTCTTGAGCTTGAAGCTTGAGCCAATCATTTGTGCTTAGCACCTTGAAGGAGTTCCCGCATCCTTTAGTCCATGCCACTCCATTGTTGAACTGATCTGAAACATACTAGATAAAAGTATTAGTCCAACAAGAGATATGTTGACATTAATTACCAAAACCACCTAGGGAGCACTTGTGCTTTCAATCTCCCCCTTTTTGGTAATTGATGGCAACATACATCAAAAGCTTTAGATAAAGATATAAAGAATAGCAAGTAAAGCTTTGAGAAGACATGTAACAAGCATAGGCTCCCCCTACATGTATGCAATCATGTGAATATGGAATGTAGAAGCATGTGAGAGCATAACCATGATAGAGTAGGCAATGTGTTACATGTATCTTGGCCATATGCATCAGAGCAAAGAATATTAAAGAAAGTACCTTCATGCTCATGAGTCCTTCTTGCAAACAGTATGTACATCAACAAGAATTCCTCATACACATGAGTGTGATGCATATACTTACCTTGTAGTCTTGAGTTGGCTTAGGGTGGAATGAACCTGCACAAACAAGGTTAGATAACACAGGTACATCTACTAGCCAGAGCAAACAAAAGAAACCACAAGAATACCAAGACTGGGATGACATGTAAAGAGTGAGTACTAAGTACCACATTGGATTAGACATGTCCCCAAGAGTAAAGATTTGCAATGAATTTAAATGATTCCTTTCCCTTAGATGTCTTGCTCCCCCTGAATCTAGCATGAGATATTGGGAGAAGATAGGGAACAGAAAATCAGAGCTGAAAAGATATAAAAGAACAGAGCTTAATGCAAATAAGCACATATGAACATGTCTTACATGTGGCATCTCTCCTCTTGAACACCAAGCATCTGGGATCCTTGAGAAATACTTTCTACTTGAGTATTCTCTCCCCCTGGAGATCTCTTTCTCCCCCTTAATACTCTCTCCCTATTGGAAGAGATAAGCTTTGATGTGATCTCTCTCCCCCCCTTTGACATCAATTTCCAAGAAGGGTCTTCTGGAATTTGTTGTGAATGGGTTTGGTCCTTGAGTCACAACACAAAGCACTGGATAAAATTGTGATGCTTGTAGAGGACAAGATTCATTGAGTGGAGCTGGATCGGAAGAAATACTGAGAATAAGTGGCAAACTGTTTTTCCTGTTGTGAAATCGGTGTACCAGTGGTATGCTTCGGTTGTATGCAAGAAAGGATTGATTGGACCGAAAACAACAAATTGGTGAAACCGAGTTCATCGCAGAGAAAACTCTTGTCACCTCAGCTCACTAGACTAGAAAGATCTCACAAAGATTCGCAAGGAATTAACTGAATGATGTGCAATGAATTGGATGCAGGAAATGCAGAGCAAACAGAAAGAAATCTAGATGAAGTTTTTTTTGAAAGGGGAAACAAATATGCATGAGACAAATGCAAAAACACAGAAAAGAACACGAGAGAACTTCATCTAGAGATGGTCGGTGACAAAGTCACCTATGTTAGAGTATATTGACTTAGGAGTCAAGTGAGATCACTTGATCATAGGTCATACTCATCGTTTAAGCTCAAAATGGGGTTACCATTTTTCGTTTAAGCATCTTGATGTATTCACATCTTGTCGAGTTGCTTTAGCTCATGACTCGGAGTAAAGCTTCTCTAAGATGGAATAACATACCTTGGTTGGTGGTGTTAACCATGTAGTTGAACTTGTGTGGATTGCTCAAGGTTGATGTAGCTCATCAAGAGTTGGGAGCACCACTTGGAATTTGAGTCCATCTACCTACATGGGTTAGTTCTTGCAAGGAGTAGCACTTGTATATCCAAAATGATAATCATGAAGCTCAACATAGAGTTTGTCAAAGGATATGTTTGAGTGATTTCGTGCTTCCTTGTATTCAGCCACCATAGTGTAGAGACTTGGTGATGTAGAGATTGCTCAAGATGTGAGTAGATTACAATCTCATGGAATTTGATTCCACCAAGTACCTACATGGGTTAGATAACATGCAAGGTGCAAATATATCCAAGATATAATATTTTCAACATAAGAGAGATATCATGGATTAGTCATAAGCTCAAGTCTTGCATGCATCCAATGGAGTTTCTACTCCAAGTTTGAAGCATCAATGATGTTCAATTCTCCTCTCAACCTGCAAAACACTTTCTCATCAAGGGGTTTAGTAAATATATCCGCTAATTGCTTTTCGGTGCGAACATGCTTAAGTTTAATGTCACCCTTAGCAACATGATCTCGAATGAAGTGATGACGAACTTATATATGCTTAGTTCGAGAATGTTGTACGGGATTATGACCAATTTTGATAGCACTTTCATTGTCACAAAGCAATGGAACATGTTTCACATATATCCCATAATCTTTAAGAGTTTGGGTCATCCAAAGTAATTGAGCACAACATGAACCAGCGGCAATCTACTCCGCTTCGGCTGTAGATAAGGATACCGAGTTTTGTTTCTTGGAGGACCAACACACAAGAGATCTACCAAGAAATTGACAAGTACCCGAAGTGGACTTTCTATAAACCTTGTCTCCGGCATAGTCCGAGACGGAGTAGCCAACAAGATCGAAAGCGGCCCTCTTAGGATACCAAATGCCAAAATTTGGTGTATGAATTAAGTATCTCACTATCCTTTTCACGGCCTTAAGATGACATTCTTTAGGAGCAGCTTGATATCTTGCACACATGCACACACTTAGCATAATATCGGGACGTGAAGCACATAGGTATAACAATGATCCAATCATAGAGCGATAAACCTTTTGATCAACCGATTTACCATCTTTGGTCAAATCAAGATGTCCACTAGTAGGCATGGGTGTAGACATACCTTTGCACTCTTGCATATTGAACTTCTTGAATAAGTCCTTAGTGTACTTCGTTTGAGAGACAAAAGTACCTTCCTTAGTTTGCTTGATTTGCAACCCAAGAAAGAATTTGAGTTCACTCATCATTGACATCTCAAACTTCTCCAACATTAGCTTCCCGAACTTCTCACTAAAATGAGGGTTAGTTGATCCAAATATAATATCATCAACATAGATTTGGCACACAAATAATTCTCCATTAACCCTTTTAGTAAAAAGTGTGGAATCAATTTTCCCAATTTCAAAGCCTTTTCAAGAAGAAACTTGGTCAAGATTTATACCAAGCTCTAGGAGCTTGTTTAAGACCATAAAGGGCTTAGTGAAGTTTGTAAACATGGTTTGGTTTCTTAGGATTAACAAAGCTGGGAGGTTGTTTAACATAAACTTCCTCCTCTATTTCACCATTTAGAAAAGCACTTTTAATGTCCATTTGGTACAAGGTGATATCATGGTGATTAGCATAGGAAAGTAAGATGCGAATGGACTCAAGTCTAGCAACGGGAGCATAAGTCTCACCATAGTCCATACCTTCGACTTGTGTGTAGCCTTGGGCAACGAGACGTGCTTTATTGCGGACTAATTGTCCATCTTCATCTTACTTGTTGCGAAACGCCCATTTGGTATCGACGATGTTGTGGTCGTTGTCGGGCTTCTCAACCAATGTCCAAACTTGGTTTCTCTCAAAGTTGTGTAGCTCTTCATGCATAGCATTTATCCAATCCGGATCTTCCAATGCTTCTTCGACCTTCATAGGTTCAATGCTAGAGATGAAAGAATAGTTTTCACAAAAGTTAGCTAAACGAGTTTTAGAGCGAGTAATTCTCCCGGTTTGAATATCATTGTAGATTTGCTCGACGGGGTGGTCTTTAGCAATTCTTGCTCGAACTCATGAGAGCTTTTTCTTGGGTCTCGGTTGAACATCTTCTTCATCTTGTTCTTCTCCTTCTTGATCATCTTCATTGTTGGCGTTGTCGTTTTCTTGTCGTGGTGGAGAAGGAGGTTGTTGACGTTCGTGATGTTCTTCCTCGTTTTCTTCATCTTGGTGTGTTCCACTTGTGGATGCTTCCGTATCAACTCTTAGTTCACCTTGTCGTGAAGTAGAAGCTTCCCCTTGGACAGACGAGGTACTCTCCTTCACCTCCGTTGGACGGACCTTGCCAATAGACAAGTCTTGGATTGCTTTTGAAGGGTCTTTGTCTCCTACATCAATTGGCAATTGCTCTACTTGCGAGCCGTTAGATTCATCAAACTTCACATCTACCGTCTCTTCAACCTTTCGGGTGAAATTATTGTAGACACGGTAAGTGTGAGAGTTTAAGCCATAACCTAGTAGGAAACCTTCATGAGACTTAGGAGCAAATTTTGAACGATGATGCTTATCAAGAATGTAGCAATTTGAGCCGAATACTCGAAAGTATCCAACTTGGGGTTTGTTGCCGGTGAGGAGCTCGTATGCCGTCTTGTCGAGTAGCTTGTGAAGATATAAGCGATTTGTTGCATGACAAGATGTCTCAACCGCTTCTGCCCAAAAGTGCTTCGGCGTCTTGTACTCATCAAGCATCGTCCTCGCCATTTCGATGAGCGTCCGGTTCTTCCTCTCAAAAACTCCATTTTTTGAGGTGTGTACATAGCCGAGAACTCGTGTGAAATCCCCTCTTCGTCAAGAAAGGTGTCAACATTTGCGTTCTTGAACTCCGTTCCGTTGTCGCTGCGAACCTTCTTGATCTTCACTTCAAATTGATTTTGGGCCTTCCTGGCGAAGTTTTTGAAGATCTTTTGGACCTGCGATTTATCATCGAGAAAGAACACCCACGTAAATCTTGAAAACTCATCAATTATAACTAGACCAAAAGAATTTCCACCGAGACTTTTGTAAGCATTGGGACCAAAGAGATCCATATGAAGTAGCTCGAGTGGCCTCCTTGTGATCATGATGTTCTTCACGGGATGCCTTCCTCCAACCTGTTTACCTGCTTGACAAGCACTGCACAGTCTATCCTTATCAAATATGACATCGTTAACTCCAAGGATATGATTTCCTTTAATAAGCTTGTAGAGATTTCTCATGCCAACGTGACCTAGTCGTCTATGCCATAACCAACCTTTTGAGGATTTAGCAATGAAGCAAGTTTTAGGTTGTGCCTTTTTAGAGAAATCAACAATGTAAAGATCACCTCTCATTATCTGCGGTAAAGACCATTTTATGATTGTCTCGACGAAGCACTTGGCAATCTACTTCAGTAAATAGGACATTGAAACCGAAATCAGCAAGTCTAGATACTGAAAGTAAGTTGTAGCCAAGAGATTCAACGAGCATGACATTCTGAATGGAGCTATCATGTGATATGGCCACCTTACCAAGGCCAACCACCTTACCCTTTGAGTTGTCACCGAAAATAACATACTTTTAAGGACTATCATTTTCAGCAAGCTCACGAAACATGTCTTTATCTCCGGTCATGTGATCGGTACATTCACTGTCAAGAACCCATTCCTTTCCTCCTGACACATATCCCCGAAGATTTGCCATAAGACCAAAATGTCTCATTGCATCATCAAGATCGAAGTCACTATCATCATCCTCATCATAGTATCCATGTTCAACATCGTCATGTGGTGGATCAAGTCCTATAGAGGGTATTTCGTTAGAGTGAGTTTGACAATGATCTTGCTTATGAATTCTTATAGCTTCGGAAATAATATCACCAATAATTCCAACATCTCCTTTGGCACGCATAAGGTCGGTAAGTTCAAATAGACGATCACCAAACATAGAATCACTAGTATTCATCTTACTCAAGGCAATAATCTTATAAAGAATTTCATCTAGATTTTTCAAGGAATAATTTGGAAAGCGTTCCTCAAGAAATTTCCATATAGTGTAGGCACACTCAAGAGTAGGCAAGATTCTAATTAAGTTTCTAGGCAAGCCTCTAGTGATGAGATTAACAGTTCTAAGGTTCCTAATCATGTCAATGGATTCATCAAGGGTAAGATGCATAGGATCAACATGAGGTTCACAAGGGCTAGCAATGTACTTGTTCAAATGATATTGATTGAAAATTACAAGCATCTCATTTTTCCACTCATGAAAATACTCTCCATCAAGGATAGGCACTCTATGTCTAAGACTCCCCAAAGTAGACTCATCCATCTTCCTCCAATGGTGATTAAACCAAGGCAATGGAGAGCAATGCTCTGATACCACTTGTAGGATCTTGAGAAGAGGTGTCTAGAGGGGGGGGGGGTGATTAGACACTAAGTACCAAAGTTGCAGTTTTTAACTTCTTTTAAGTTTAAGTGGAGTTTTAGGCATAAGTTTAACTTTCTCAATACATAACAAGCAAGCATGCAAAGAGTATATAGGCAGCGGAAAATAAAGCATGCAACTTGCAAGAATGTAAAGGGAAGGGTTTGAGGATTCAAACGCAACTGGAGACACGAATGTTTTTGTCGTGGTTCCGATAGGTGGTGTTATCGTACATCCACGTTGATGGAGACTTCAACCCACGAAGGGTAACGGTCGCGCGAGTCCACGGAGGGCTCCACCCACGAAGGGTCCACGAAGAAGCAACCTTGTCTATCCCACCATGGTCGTCGCCCACGAAGGACTTGCCTCACTAGCGGTAGATCTTCACCAGTAGGCGATCTCCTTGCCCTTACAAACTCCTTGGTTCAACTCCACAATCTTGTTTGAGGCTCCCAAGTGACACCTAGCCAATCTAGGAGACACAACTCTCCAAGAAGTAACAAATGGTGTGTTGATGATGAACTCCTTGCTCTTGTGCTTGAAATGATAGTCTCCCCAACACTCAACTCTCTATCATAGGATTTGGATCTGGTGGAAAGAAGATTTGAGTGGAAAGCAACTTGGGGAAGGCTAGAGATCAAGATTCATATGCTTGGAATGGAATATCTTGGCCTCAACACATGAGTAGGTACTTCTCTCTCGTAAATAGGATCTTTGGAAGTGTGAAGCATTACGATGGCTCTCTCCACGAATGAAGAGGAGGTGGAGGGGTATATATAGCCTCCACACAAAATCTAACCGTTACACACAATTTACCAAACTCGGTCGGACCGATTTAGTAAACCTAGTGACCGTTAGGGTTTTCGGTGGGACCGATATGCAACTCGGTAGGACCGATATGGTTAGGGTTAGGGCATAACGTAATCTCGGTGAGACCGATTACACGAACTCGGTGAGACCCATTTCGGTAATTAGTTAACCAGAGAGTTGGTCGGGCAAACTCGGTGGGACCGATTACTCAAACTCAGTGAGACCGATTTTGGTAATAAGTTAACCAGAGAGTTTGCATTGTAATCTCGGTAGTACCGATTACACAAACTTGGTGAGACCGATTTTGGTAATGGACATGCACAGAGAGATTACAATCCCATCTCGGTGAAACCGAGATCCCTATTGGTGAAACCGATTTGCCTAGGGTTTGTGGCAGTGGCTATGACATTTGAACTCGGTGGCGCCGGATAGAAAGAATCGGTAGGGCCGAGTTTGACTTTAGGTTTGGGTCATATGTGGATGTGAGGAAGTAGTCAAGGGTTTTGGAGCATATCACTAAGCACATGAAGCAAGAGGCTCATTAAGCAACACCTCATCCCTCCTTGATATTATTGGCTTTTCCTATAGACTCAATGTGATCTTGGATCACTAAAATGTAAAATGAAGAGTCTTGAGCTTGAAGCTTGAGCCAATCCTTTGTCCTTAGCACCTTGAAGGAGTTCCCACATCCTTTAGTCCATGCCACTCCATTGTTGAACTTATCTGAAACATACTAGATAAAAGTATTAGTCCAACAAGAGATATGTTGACATTAATTACCAAAACCACCTAGGGAGCACTTGTGCTTTCAAGATCATAAAGCAAAACTCAAAACTAGATCATGACATAACTTTATTCTACTAGATCAAGATACTACTAATAGGATCGAACTAAGAAAAATGGTAAAGGAGTTGTGATGGTGATACGATACCGGGGCACCTCCCCGAAGCTTGACAGTTGCCAAGGGGAGTGCCCATACCCATGTGATTATGTCTCCTTTGTTGGTGAAGAAGGTGGAAGTGTTGTTGATGATGCAAGCTTGTCGTCCATCTTCCATGGCATAGGCTCACCATCATAGAAGGATGATCGAGTCTCCGGAATCCTTAAATCTGCAGCCAAACTCATCCTTTTGAATCTATATTCATACTCATAGTTTTGATTTTGCAGATCATAGATTTGGGCTTGGAGGTGCTCGATCTTCTCATGTAGCTTGAATATGGCCTCCTCAGTGTTCTTGGCATCCGGCTCGTAGTTGTTGGTGAACTCCGCGAGCATCATGTGGGTAGCGTTGATTCCACGCTCCACCATCCCCAGCACTTGAAAACTTGTTGCTCCATTGCTTGAGCCTCGACTCCACGCTTCCGGTTCCCTTAGGTCCCTCGATCGCCAGCGGATGTGCAGCAACCCATCACGCATCTCAATGGTTTGAGGGTGTCGCGGCACCTCCGCGAGGTAAGGGTTGATCACCTTCTCAAAGAACTTGTCCTTGGAAGCACTTGGGGACGTCATGATGATCTAGACCTATCAGAAAACCAGCTCGAAACAAGAACAGGAGAGATTTGCGTGATACGGGAGTCAAAACCTTCGGGAGAATATATAATGAATTTTTACCGACCAAAATACGTATCGTGCAAGAAAAGGAGTCCGGAGGGCACACGGGGTGCTCACGAGGTAGGGGGCGCGCCCAGGGGGTAGGGCGCGCCCACCACCCTCGTGGGGCCCTCGTGTTCTTCCCGGACTGCTGCTTATTTTTCTATTTTTCTAAATATTCCAAAATGGAGAAATATTGCCTTAAAAATTGTTTTGGAGTCGGTTTACTTACCGTACCACATACCTATTCCTTTTCGGAGTCTGAAACAGTCTGGAAAGTGTCCCTTATGTATTCCTCCGGGTTACGGTTTGATAATATTGGTTTCAACATTTATGGGATTACGAGATATAATGTTTGATCCTTTGACCGTTTACCACCTTGGATTTGTGCCTTCAAAGTTGTTGATTTTTATGGCACCGGGCGATAGACCTCCTCGATAACGTAGGGACCTTCCCATTTAGAGAGAAGTTTTCCTGCAAAAAATCTTAAACGAGAGTTGTATAGCAATACATAATCACTTACATTAAACTCACGCTTTTGTATCCTTTTGTCATGCGATCTTTTAACTTTTTCTTTAAACAACTTGGCATTTTCATAAGCTTGGGTTCTCCATTTGTCAAGTGAGCTAATATCAAATAACCTCTTCTCACCGGCAAGTTTGAAATCATAGTTGAGCTCTTTAATAGCCCAATATGCCTTATGTTCTAGTTCGAGAGGTAAGTGACATGCTTTTCCATAAACCATTTTATACGGAGACATAACCATAGGATTCTTATATGCAGTTCTATAGGCCCATAATGCATCATCAAGTTTCTTGGACCAATTCTTTCTAGACCTATTAACAGTCTTTTGCAAAATTAATTTGAGCTCTCTATTACTCATTTTTACTTGACCACTAGGCATGGGTGATAAGGACATGCAATTCTATGATTAACGTCATATTTAGCAAGCATTTTACTTGAAAGCACCATGAATAAAGTGTGAACCACCATCACCATTAAATATCTAGGGACTCCAAACCTCGGAAAAATAACTTCCTTAAGCATTTTAATAGAAGTGTTATGATCAGCACTACTAGTTGGAATAGCTTCTACCCACTAAGTAACGTAATCAACAACAACTAAAATATGTGTATATCCATTAGAGGCAGGAAAAGGTCCCATATAATCAAAGCCCCAAACATCAAATGGCTCAATAACAAGTGAATAATTCATAGGCATTTCTTGACGTCTACTAATATTACCAATTCTTTGACATTCATCGCAAGACAAGACAAACTTACGGGCATCCTTGAAGAGAGTAGGCCTATAAAAACCGGATTGCAATACCTTATGTGCAGTTCTATCTCCAAGTGGTGTCCTCCATAAGCTTGAATGACACTTGCATAGGATCATTCTGTTCATGCTCAGTACACAACGTCTAATAACACCATCTACTCCTTCTTTATAAAGATGTGGGTCATCCCAAAAGTAATGTCGCAAATCATAGAAAAACTTTTTCTTTTGTTGGTATGTGAAGCTAGGTGGTATAAATTTAGCAACAATATAATTAGCATAATCAGCTTACCATGGAGTGCTACGAGAAGTGCTTATGACATTTAATTGTTCATCAGGAAAACTATCATCAATAGGTAGTGGGTCATCAAGAACATTCTCTAACCTAGATAAATTATCTGCAATGGGGTTCTCAGCTCCTTTTCTATCAACAATATGCAAATCAAATTCTTGCAGCAAGAGAACCCATCTAATAAGTCTCGGTTTAGCATATTTCTTTTCCATAAGATATTTAATAGCAGCATGATCAGTGTGAATAGTTACTTTAGAATCAACAATATAGGGTCTGAATTTATCACAAGCAAATACAACTGCTAAAAGTTCCTTTTTAGTAGTAGCATAATTTCTTTGAGCATTGTCTAGAGTCTTACTAGCATAATGGATAACATTTAATTTCTTATCGACTCTTTGCCCTAGAACGGCACCTCTGACATAATCACTAGCATCACACATAATTTCAAAGGGTAAATTCCAATCGGTGGCTGAACAACAGTCGAGACTAATGCTTTCTTAAGTATTTCAAATGCTTCTACACAATCATCATCAAAGACAAATGGTACATCTTTTTGTAGTAAATTAGTCAGAGGCCGAGAAATTTTTGAGAAGTCCTTAATGAACCTCCTATAAAATTCTGCGTGACCAAGGAAACTTCTTATACCTTTGATGTCCTTGGGACATGGCATCTTTTCAATAGCATCAACCTTGGATTTATCAACTTCAATACCTCTTTCAGAAACTTTGTGCCCCAAGACAATACCTTCATTAACCATAAAGTGGCACTTTTCCCAATTCAAGACAAGATTAGTCATCTTTGCAAAACTCGATCAAGATTGCTCAAGCAATCATCAAAAGAGGAACCATAGACGGAAAAATCGTCCATGAAAACCTCACAATTTTTTTCACAAAAATGAGAGAATATAGCTGAGGGAGTCCTGGATTAGGGGGTGTCCGGATAGCCGAACTATCACCGTTGGCCGGACTCCTGGACTATGAAGATACAAGATTGAAGACTTACGTCCGTGTCGGATGGGACTTTCCTTGGCGTGGAAGGCAAGCTTGGCGATCTGGATATGTAGATCTCCACCATTGTAACCGACTACGTGTAACCCTAACCCTATCCGGTGTCTATATAACCGGAGGGTTTTAGTCCGTAGGACGAACAACAATCATACCATAGGCTAGCTTCTAGGGTTTAGCCTCTACGATTTCGTGGTAGATCTACTCTTGTACTACCCATATCATCAATATTAATCAAGCGAGGAGTAGGGTTTTACCTTCATCGAGAGGGCCGAACATGGGTAAAAACATCGTGTCCCTTGTCTCCTGTTACCATCCGCCTAGACGCATACGATTCGGGACCCCCTACCGAGATCCGCGGTTTTACACCGACATTGGTGCTTTCATTGAGAGTTCCTCTGTGTCGTCATCCTTAGGCCCGATGGCTCCTTCGATCATCAACAACGACGCGGTCCAGGGTGAGACTTTTCTCCCCGGACAGATCTTCGTATTCGGCGGCTTTGCACCGTGGGCCAATTCACTTGGCCATCTGGAGCAAATCGAAAGCTACGCCCCTGGCCATCAGGCCAGATTTGGGAGTTTGAACTACACGGCCGACATCCGCGGAGACTTGATCTTCGACGGATTCGAGCCACAGCCAAGCGCGCCGCACTGTCTCGATGGGCACGATCTAGCTCTGTCGCCGAACAGTGCCTTGGAGGCCGCACCAGCGTCCGCTCCGACCCTTAGCTCGAAGCCGACTCCCTCGATCGAGGACGAGTGGTTGGACACCGCCCCGGGGGCTACGATCTCTACGGCGATTGAGCCAAACTCCATCCACATCGCTGCGAAGACCGTGACTCCAAGGTGCGGACTCCTCTCCGGACTCCGAACCCTCAGCGCCCTGCCAATCCAATCCGATTGGGCGCGGTCATGGAGTTCATCGCCGCGGACATCTTTCGGCACTCGCCCTTTGGCGACATCCTGAATTCACTAAAGTCTCTCTCTTTATCAGAGAGCCTGGCGGACTACGGCCGGGAAGGTTGGGATGCAGACGACGAAGAAATTCAATGCCCACCCACCACCCACTTTGTAGCCATCGTCGATGTTTTAACCGACATGCTCGACTTCGACTACGAAGACATCGGCGGTATGGGCGGCGATCTTTGGAGGCGACCAAGAACCAGCGCCTACGAGACCTTTGAAGGCCACCTCGTCATACGACATATACATGGTGGACATCCCAAAAGATGGGAGCAGCGATGGAACAAGCGGAGGATGACCCCTCAAGAAACAGCCCAAGCGTCGGCGTCGTGGCGCCGCTCTAAATCCCGCCACAAAAAAGCTGTGATTCCGCACGGGATATAATAACACCTCGGACGGTCTGAAGACAACCCTCCGGCGAGGATTCGGACAGAGGAGGAGGAGAAGCCAGCCCTCATGATAGAGCGGCGGGCGGGGAGGTGGAGGACGATAATTATATGCCTCCCTCCGAAGATGAGGCAAGCCTCGGCAACTTAATTTGTCGTGCTGAGGATCCCGCCGAGCAGAGGCGTTTCAAACGCAGGCTTATGGCCACGGCAAGCAGCCTCAAGAAAAAGCGGCAGTAGCTTAGAGCTGACCAAGACTTGCTAGGCGGCGGATGGATCAAGTCCTTGCGGCCAAGATTACGAACTTGAACGCCCCTCCAAGAGATACCCAAAACGCAGTGCTACCCCAATTAGAGGAAGCGGCACCCAAACCTACATCACCGGTAGCATGATCACGGTGACCGGCCACCCGTGGCCCGCTGACGAAGAGGCCTCTAGACCCTCCATTCAAGCCGCACCCGGCGTCGCTCGAAAAGTACCAAGGCATGGGGAAACGCGCTGCACTGCGAGACATATTGGAGGACAAGGCAAGGCAAACAAGATCGATCTACGGATCGGCGTGGGCGCCTCCACGACCTTGACGGTAACAAATCACGCCAGAATCGTCAATTCCGGCCGGGTCGAACCACGGATGAACAAAGCTCATTTGAGCTGCGTCGTGATATAGCTCAATACAGAGGCGCCAAGACACCCACTATGCTTCACGTACGAAGTGATGGATCATCAAATCCCCGAGGGTTTCAAACCCGTAAACATCGAATCATATGATGGCACAACAGATCCTGCGGTTTGGATCGAGGACTACCTCCTCCATATCCACATGGCCCGCGGTGATGATCTACACGCCATCATATACCTCCCACTCAAACTTAAAAGACCAGCTCGGCATTGGCTTAACAGCTTGCCAGCAGAATCAATTGGTTGTTGGGAGGACCTGGAAGCCACATTCCTTGCTACTTCCAGGGCACATATGTGCGACCACCAGAAGCCGATGACCTCAGCCACATAATTCAGCAGCCAGAAGAATCGGCCAGACAATTCTGGACACGGTTCCTAACCAAGAAAAATCAAATCGTTGACTGTCCGGGATCACGAGAGGCCCTTGCAGCCTTCAAACATAACATCCGGGACGAGTGGCTTGCTCGGCACCTAGGGCGGGGAAAAGCGAAATCCATGGCAGCCCTCACAACGCTCATGGCCCGCTTTTATGCGGAGAGGACAGTAGCTAGCTCATAGTAACAACTTGACCAAAAACCACGGTAGTTCGGATACCAAGGACAAGAATGGCGGTCGCGTCGAAACAAGCACAAGCGCCGCATTAACGGCGATAATCTTTGAAGATACGGGCGATAATGACGGATTCAGAGGCTCTAAACCCGGTCGTGGAAAAAGCCGTTCAAAAGAAATACTCAGGCCCGTCAATCTAGACCAAATACTCGACCGCTCGTGCCAAATACATGGCACCCCCGAAAAACCAGCCAACCACACCAACAGGGATTGTTGGGTCTTCAAACATGCAGGCAAGTTAAATGCCGAACTCAATGACAAGGGCTGCATAGCGATGACGAGGAGGAGCCCCGTCACCGAACAATAGAGGATGAAGGGCTTCCCGCCACAAGTGCGGACGGTGAACATGATATCGCAACCCACATACCCAAAAGGGAGCGGAAGCGTGCACTAAGGGACGTATATGCGATGGAGCCAGTCGCCCCGAAGTTCAACCCATGGTCCTCCTGCCCGATCACCTTTGATCGAAGGGACCACCCCACTAGCATTGCCGCATTGGTTCTTGACCCACTCATCGACGGATTTCACCTCACTAGAGTCCTGATGGACGGCGGTAGCAGCCTGAACCTGCTTTATCAGGATACAGTGCGCAAAATGGGCATAGACCCCTCAAGGATTAAACCCACAAAGACGACCTTTAAAGGCGTCATACCAGGTGTAGATGACAATTGTATAGGCTCAGTTACACTCGAAGTGGTCTTCGGATCCCAGGGTAACTTCCGAAGCGAAGATTTAATCTTCGACATAGTCCTGTTCCGCAACGGCTATCACGCACTGCTTGGACGAACCGCATTTGAAAAGTTCAATGCGGTGCCGCACTACGCGTACCTCAAGCTCAAGATGCCAGTCCCACGAGGAGTAATCACGGTCAATGTAAACACCGAACGCTATCTCCGAAAGGAGGAGCACACGGCGGCCCTCGCGGGCGGAGGTGCAAAGCAGCCTCTCACAAATCTCGAGTCCGGCTATTAAACGTCCGGACACCGCTGCCGCCCGAGTAACCTACAACAAGACCGCCTGGCACGATTCGAGCAAGCGTAGCAATCCGGCCCCCACCCCAGCCCTCGCGAAATCGTGAAGCCAGTACTACGCGTACATAACTATGCTCTGGAGATACCATGGGAATAAGGGGAGGGGCACGACCACGACACGCCTGCATGCGGCTCAACCGCACTGGGGCTCCGATTGTGTCATTCTTTTTCTTCTTTTCTCTTACTTTCGGGACTCCGTTTTCCGGAAGCTACATCGGCACTAGAATTGCCGAACTCCACGATGCAACAGCCGTGGAAGCGGAAAGCTACGTCAGTGTCCGGTGGTCTCTACTACGAGCATTATACCGCTTTTACATACCATCCCGCAGCTTACCCCTGGAGGGGGACATGTTAAATAGTCCCATCCCTTGCTTATCGCACTATTTGTATCGTTCTGCTTTCATTGCAGTCCCCTTTTGAATAAACAATACATAGCTTTTGCCTATTATTGCACTCCTTTTTTTCTATATATATGTTCATTCATGACATGTTGCACCCGTACACTTTGGTACGGCCAATACACCGGGGGCTTAAGTACCCCAAAAATATGGTGTGATAAGTCCGAACACTTTCACAAGTGCGGCACCCCGAACTTATAGCATTATATGCATCGGCTCCGAATCATGTCTTGGGTCAATAGTTGGGTTTGCCCGGCTCCGAATCATGTCTTGGGTCAATAGTTGGGTTTGCCCGGCTCCCATGTTTTGGTACCTTACGTTCCATTATATCGGCTAAGGTAGCGCCGGGAGAACCACTGCGATTGTGCCCCGGTTGAGCTGGGTTGAGCACCTCAGTGGAGAAAGCTAAAACTGACCATCATGATGGGGCGAGAGTCGGTCGCTGTTCGAGAGGTTTTTTCGGGTCCCTAAAGACTTATGCCGCTTAGTGCGAGGAGTCGGCATTATCCGACCAAGGCGTGGATAGCGCCCCGAACTCGGTCTTCCGAATACTAGGGGCTTTGCCGAAATTTAAAATTATAGAATTCTATGGCTAAGTGAGAGTGTTCAAGCACTATAAGTCCGGTTGCCTTGTTTGTTGCGTTGGGCGTCTCCCTCGAAGGACCCAAGAATGGGAAAAAGAGCGCTCAAGTTTATCCCGAACACCCCAAAGACTGTGGCATGGGGGCTGAAATAACGACTTGCCATCTCTCAAAATTGATAAACGGCCGCACAGAAGGTAATATTTTAAATTCACAAGCGTTGCTTAGCGCATATGAACAAGTTTTCAGCGTACAGGATAACAAATGCGAGTCTATTAAAAATTACATCTTTGGAGCATTCACCCGCTATAAGGCGGGCACCCTTCAGGACGCCCTCATAGTACATTTCGGGCTTGCGATGCTCCTTGCCCTTTGGTGGCCTGTCCGTCACAAGGTTCTCAGCATCCAGCTTGCCCCAGTGCACTTTAGCACGGGCAAGGGCCCGACGGGCACCTTCAATGCAGACGGAGCGCTTGATGACTTCAATCCATGGACAGACGTCCACCAGCCGCCACTAGCCCGGCGTAGCTCCTGTGCATGGCTTCCAATGGCCACCCAAATTATGAGGCCCTTCATGGCACATTCGGCAAGCTTGTGGAGCTCGACCACCGCTTCATTTGGTCGCTCGAACACCAGGTGTTCGGCCTCGCCGTCTTGAGACCAGAACACCTTTCCGCCGAGCTCCCCTCCTTGGCGCGGTAGAGAACGCGGCAAAGATCGGACACCACGGGGCAGATCTGCGAATGCCCCTGGAGAGCTCCGGATTCGGGTAAGTAATAGATAATTCACTTTTACATGCTTACTTTGCATAAAGAATGCCTTACCCGCCGCTATCTTCTTTAATGATTCAATTTCTTGGAGGGCTTTTTGGGCTTCGGCCTTAGCGGCTTTGGCACTCTCAAGAGCCGAGGCAAGCTTGGACTCTCGAGTCTTTGAGTCATGCTCCAAACTCTCGTGTTTTGCCACGAGAGCCTGGAGCTCTTGCCGCACCTCCGCCACCCGCGCCTCTTGCTTCTCTCGCTCGGTCGCTCATGCCCGCTTTGCTTCGGCCGTGGACACCGCTTCCTTCGTGGTCGCCACCTCGTTCGTGGCCCCTACAATACCCACGTTAGTCCTGTTATTTTTGCAACCAAATCCTTTCTATAAGGTATTACTTTAATAAGGTATTACTTACCTTCCTTGTCCTCGAGCTGCTTCTTGGCACGGCCGAGCTCGTTCTCGGACCGCTCGAGGCTCTGCTTCAATGCATTGACCTCCGCGGTCGGTCTTGGCAGAGGTCGGCAAGAACCTGCATTCCCATATTGACATACTTATGTTAGACTCCTCACGTATATCTTTTAGATCCTCAATCCGGCTTTTCTTTCCGAACACCGAACTAAGCATCGAGGCTACCGTCTATGCGGTAATATTTTTACATATTCTAAACTTACCTCAAAGCCTGTTAGAAGGTGCAGGCTTCAGTCGGCCCGCTCTTGGCGGGTGAACTTCTGGATCACCACACTCATAACAGGTCGGTGCTCCTTGTCGATGGAGGCGCCGTTAAGCGCCTCCGGCAAAAGCTATCCGGTGCCTCCGGATGGGCCGGAGGTCACCAGCGTCAGATCTTACCCTTCTTCTGAAGGGGCGCTTGCGGACTTGAACCCGAAGGTTCCGATACAAAGTCCGGCATAGGGCCGGACTTAGAGCCCTCTGGGGTTTCGCCCCCTTTACGCCCGGAGTCCGGGAGGTCGCCTTGCGGCGCCTCTAGGACCACCTCCTCCTGGTTGGGCCCCTTTTGGGACTCCACCGCGGTGTCGTCTGCGTCGCGAAGAGAGGAGGCGGTCGAAAGTGAAGCGCTATTCACATCCGACGAATCCAGGGAGCCGCTCGACGAAGCGGCGAGCTCGTCCTCGGGCGGGCTACATGGTTATATTCGGCGTTAGAAGACACTATGCGACAATAAAATTTCATGAGCTATTCCGGAGTCCGGACACTTACGATCTCGCCAGGGGCTTGGCCCTTGTTGGCCACTCCTCCTCATCGTTGTCGGTGTTGGTGGAGAAGTCCGGAGGAAGGGTCCTTCCTTTCTTGGACCCTCCGGCCTCCCCAGTCGGGGCGGCCTTCCTTTTCTTCTCTCCCCCTGCTGGGGGAGAGGCTTCTTTTTCTTCCTCCTCTTCCTCAGGGGAGGATTCCGCCTCAGAGTCATCGGACGATGAGTCCAACAACACCTGGCGTCGGGCGCTCCTTCGAGTCCCCGTGGCCTCCTTCTTGGCCTTCTTCTCCGGCACCACGTGAGGTGTCGGGGCCAGCAGCCCCGTCAATCGGGCGTCCGGGTTTTACGGCAAGAAATTTGGATAGTTAATCTGTCCGGGCGTCTTGACGATCTGTCAAAAGGTTAGGGAGTTTTAGATCCCGCATAGAGTCAAACTATGAAAAGAGTCCCATAAAGGGTAAAATAACTTGCCTCACTGGCTTGACGCTGCGAAGCTGAATCCGCGATCTTGATATCGGATGTGGGAGCCTCGGCGCCCTTGAACAAGACCTTCCGGGCATCTTCGTGCGTAGTGTCGAAGAGCCTTTTCAGAGTTTGGTCTTTGGGCGGATCGAACTC
Organism: Aegilops bicornis; assembly: GCA_021605145.1. Lineage (NCBI taxonomy): Eukaryota > Viridiplantae > Streptophyta > Magnoliopsida > Poales > Poaceae > Aegilops > Aegilops bicornis. Next base: position 237,985,506 of record CM038670.1, read on the forward strand.
CCACAATTTGAAGGCCCGTTCTTTGGCATGGGAGAATCTGGCGGATGAGCATCACCTGGATTACATTGACAAGCTTGAGATTCTTGTCCACCAGGTTCCGGACGCAGGTTTGGAGTCCGGACAACTCTTTTGAATCACCCCACGTCAGGCCCGTCTCTTTCCATGATGTGAGCCGTGTGGGGGAGCCAGATCGGAATTCGGGGGCCGCCGTCCATTGAGAGTCGCGCGGCTCGGTGATGTAGAACCACCCCGATTGCCACCCCTTTATGGTCTCCACAAAGGAGCCCTCGAGCCATAGGACTTTGGCCATCTTGCCAACCATGGCACCTCCGCACTCCGCTTGGCGGTCGCCCACTACCTTCGCCTTGACATTGAAGGTCTTCAACCATAAGCTGAAGTGGGGCTGGATGCAGAGAAAGGCCTCGCACACGACGATAAACGCCGAGATGTTGAGGATGAAGTTCGGGCCCAGATCGTCGAAGTCCAGGCTGTAGTAGAACATGAGCCCCCGGACAAATGGGTGAAGTGGAAAACCTAGTCCGCGGAGGAAGTGGGTGAGGAACACCACCCTCTCATGGGGCCTGGGGTGGGAATGAGCTGCCCCGCGTCGGGGAGCCGGTGCGCGATGTCGCTGGACAAGTATCCGGCCTTCCGCAACTTTTTGACTTGTCCCTCCGTGATGGAGGAGACCATCCACTTGCCTCCTGCTTCGGACATGGCTGGAGGAGGTTGAGGAGGGATGTGCGGACTTGGCCGTTGGAGCTCGAGTGCGCGGAAATGGATGAGCAAAGGAGGAAGAAGGCGTAGGCGAAAAGGTGGATCGTCATCCCCTTATATGGATGGACGAAGCTATGCGTCCCCCGCCAGCCTGGTAAAACTCGCTTATCTCCCAAGCGCCATAATCAATGGCGCGGTTGGGTTACCCACGTCCGTATTGATGAGAATCCCGGAATAAGGGGGCACGATCTCCGCTTTGATAAGACGTGCCAAGGAAACCACCTCGCTAAACGCGCTGAGGTGGAACAGTAAAAACGATTCGTATAAAGGCCTGGCCGTGGTGTGATGTCACGCTGCGGAATACGTTAGCAGATCTGTTCAAAATTTATTCTCTCTATGGTGGTATGTGGAACTTGCTTTGCAGAGCCGGACACTATCCTTGTGTTCAAAATCTTCTATGAAGTATTCGGAAGAGGAACCCGCCTTGCAATGCCGAAGACAATATGCGCCACGGACTCGTCATTGAAGCCTGGTTCAGAGGCTCTTGAGGGAGTCCTGGATTATGGGGTGTCCGGATAGCCGAACTATCACCGTCGGCGGACTCTGGACTATGAAGATACAAGATTGAAGACTTCATTCACGTGTCCGGATGGGACTTTCCTTGGCGTGGAAGGCAAGCTTGGCGTCTGGATATGTAGATCTCCCACCATTGTAACCGACTCAGGTAACCCTAACCCTATCCGGTGTCTATATAAACCGGAGGGTTTTAGTCCGTGGGGCGAACAACAATCATACCATAGGCTAGCTTCTAGGGTTTAGCCTCTACGATCTCGTGGTAGATCTACTCTTGTACTACCCATATCATCAATATTAATCAAGCGGAGTAGGGTTTTACCTCCATCGAGAGGGCCCGAACACAGGTAAAAACATCGTGTCCCTTGTCTCCTGTTACCATCCGCCTAGACGCACAGTTCGGGACCCCCTACCCAAGATCCGCCAGTTTTGACACCGACAATAGCCATCATGCATCTTTGAAAGGTAGCTGGTGCATTACATAAACCAAAAGGCATACGTCTATAAGAAAAAGTACCAAAAGGGCATGTAAAAGTAGTATTTGATTGATCTTTAGCCGACACGGTATCCGAGAGAAACCGAATAACCATCTAGAAAGCAATAATGTGTATGTTTGCATAATCTTTCTAGCATTTGATCAATAAAAGGTAAGGGGTAATGATCTTTCTTAGTAGCTTTATTTAATTTGCGGAAATCAGTTACCATCCTATAACCTGTCATAATTCTTTGCGGGATCAATTCATCTTTATCATTAGGGACAACAGTGATACCTCCCTTCTTAGGGACACAATGGATAGGACTTACCCACTGACTATCGACAGCAGGGATAAATTATACCCGCCTCCAGAAGCTTGAGTATTTCTTTTCTTACCACTTCTTTCATTTTAGGATTCAAACGTCGTTGAGGATCACGAACTGGTTTGGCATCCGCTTTCAAATTTATTTTATGTTGACATAGAGTGGGACTAATGCCCTTAAGATCATCAAGAGTATATCCAATAGCGGCACGGTGCTTCTTGAGTTTTCAATAATCTTTCTTCTTCATGCTCTGAAAGGTTAGCACTAATAATAACAGGATATATTTTCTTTTCATCAAGATAAGCATATTTAAGATTATCAGGCAATGGTTTAAGCTCAAACACGGGATCGCCCTTGGGTGGAGGGGGATCCCCTAGGATTTCAACAGGCAAATTGTGTCGCAGAATAGGTTCCTATTTAAAGAATATTTCATCTATTTCCCTTCTTTCATTCATGAACATATCATTTTCATGGTCTAGCAAATAGTGTTCTAAAGGATCACTAGGAGGTACGGCAATAGAAGCAAGACCAATAATTTCATCCTTACTAGGCAATTCTTCCTCACGGTGTTGTTTACTAAATTTAGAGAAATTAAACTCATGAACTATATCATCCAAGCCAATAGTAACAACATTCTTTTTGCAGTCTATCCTAGCTTTAACAGTATTCAAGAAGGGTCTACCAAATATAATGGGACAAAAGCTATCTTGAGGAGAACTAGAACAAGAAAATCAGCAGGATATTTAGTTTTCCCACACAAGACTTCAACATCTCTAACAATTCCCATTGCAGATATAGTATCTCTGTTGGCAAGTTTAATTGTAACATCAATATCTTCTAACTCAAAGGTGCAATTTCATGCTTAATTTCTTTATATAAATCATAAGGTATAACACTAGCACTAGCACCCATATCACATAAGCCATGATAACAATGATCTCCAATTTTAACAGAAATAACAGGCACGCCTACCACAGGTCTATGTTTATCTTTAGCTCAAGGTTTAGCAATTCTAGCAGATTCACCACAGAATTGAATAACATGCCCATCAATATTATCAGACAAGAGATCTTTAACAATAGCAATATTAGGTTCTACTTTGACTTGCTCAGGAGGTGTATAAGTTCTAATATTGCTTTTACGAACCACAGTTGAAGCTCTAGCATGATCCTTTATTCTAACAGGGAAAGGTGGTTTCTCAACATAAGAGGTAGGAACGATAGGATCATTATAAGTGACAGTCTTTTCTTCAACTTTAATAGGTGCAGCTAATTTTACTTCTATGGGAGGATGATATTTAAACAACTTCTCCTTGGGGAGATCAACATAAGTAGCAAAAGATTCACAGAAAGAGGCTACTATCTCAGAGTCAAGTCCATATTTAGTGCTAAACTTACGGAAAATATCGGTATCCATAAAAGATTTAACACAATCAAACTTAGGTGTCATACCTGACTCCTTACCTTCGTCGAGGTCCCAATCTTCAGAGTTGCGTTTAATTCTATCCAATAAATTTTATTTGAATTCAATAGTCTTCATCATAAAAGAGCCAACACAAGAAGTATCGAGCATGGTGCGATTGTTATCAGAAAGCCGAGCATAAAAACTTTGAATAATTATTTCTCTTGAGAGCTCATGATTGGGTCATGAATATAACATTGATTTAAGCCTCCCCAAGCTTGAGCGATGCTTTCTCCTTCATGAGGCCAAAATTATATATATAATTGCGATCACGATGAACAAGATGCATAGGATAATACTTTTGATGAAATTCCAATTTCAATCTTTTATAGTTCCATGATCTCATATCGTCACATAGCCTATACCATGTTAATGCGTCTCCCTTCAAATATAAAGGGAAGGCCTTCTTCTAAACAACATCATCGGGTATATCTGCAAGCTTAAATAATCCACAAATATCATCCACATATATTAAATGCTCATCAGGATGCTTTGTTCCATCTCCTGTAAAAGGATTAGCTAGCAGTCTTTCCATCATACCCGAAGGAATTTCAAAAGGAGTTTCATTTTCAATAAGTTCAGTAGGTTGAGGAGCAACTCTTTTCTCTACTGGACGGGGTGAAGATACCCCGAACAAGCCCCTCAGAGAATTACTTTCCATAGTAACAAGTGACAGTAAATTTCAGCACACTATATAAATTTTTCCTTACCAAATTCCACCTACCAAAGGCGCTACACTCCCCGGCAACGGCGCAAGAAAAGAGTCTTGATGACCCACAAGTATAGGGGATCTATAGTAGTCCTTTCGATAAGTAAGAGTGTCGAACCCAACGAGGAGCAGAAGGAAATGATAATCGGTTTTCAGCAAGGTATTCTCTGCAAGTACTGAAATAAGTGGTAACAGATAGTTTTGTGATAAGATAAATTGTAACGAGCAATAAGTAACAAAAGTAAATAAAGTGCAGCAAGCTGGCGCAATCCTTTTTGTAGCAAAGGAAAAGCCTGGACAAACTCTTATAATAGGAAAAGCGCTCCCGAGGACACATGGGAATATCATCAAGCTAGTTTTCATCACGTTCATATGATTCACGTTCGGTACTTTGATAATTTGATATGTGGGTGGACCGGTGCTTGGGTGCTGTTCTTACTTGAACAAGCATCCCACTTATGATTAACCTCTATTGCAAGCATCCGCAACTACAACAAAAGTATTAAGGTAAACCTAACCATAGCATGAAACATATGGATCCAAATCAACCCCTTACAAAGCAACGCATAAACTAGGGTTTAAGCTTACATCACTCTAGCAACCCATCATCTACTTATTACTTCCCAATGCCTTCCTCTAGGCCCAAATGATGGTGAAGTGTTATGTAGTCGACGTTCACATAACACCACTAGAGACTAGACAACATACATCTCATCAAAATATCGAACGAATACCAAATTCACATGACTACTAATAGCAAGACTTCTCCCTTGTCCTCGTGAACAAACGTAACTACTCACAAAGCATATTCATGTTCATAATCGGAGGGTAATAATATGCATAAAGGATCTGAACATATGATCTTCCACCAAATAAACCAACTAGCATCAACTATAAGGAGTAATCAACACTACTAGCAACCTACTAGCACCAATCCGGACTTGGAGACAAGAATTGGATACAAGAGATGAACTAGGGTTTGGAGATGAGATGGTGATGGTGAAGATGTTGATGGAGATTGCCCTCTCCCGATGAGAGGAGCGTTGGTGATGATGATGACGATGATTTCCCCCTCCCGGAGGGAAGTGTCCTCGGCAAAACAACTCTGCCGGAGCCCTAGATTGGTTCCGCCAAGGTTCCGCCTCGTGGCGGCGGAGTTTCATCCCGAAAGGTTGCTTCCTATTTTTTTCTCATCGAAAGACTTCATATAGGAGAAGATGGGCATCGGAGAGCCACCAGGGGGGCCACGAGGTAAGGGGCGCGCCCCCACCCTTGTGAGCAGGGTGTGGGCCCCCTGGCCTTCAGCTTTGGCGACGATTTTTCTTTATTTATTTTAAGATATTCCATGGAGTTTGAGGACTTTTGGAGTTGCGCAGAATAGGTCTCCAATGTTTGCTCCTTTTCTAGCCCAGAATTCCAGCTGTCGGCATTCTCCCTCTTCATGTAAACCTTGTAAAATAAAAGAGAATAGCCATAAGTATTGTGACATAATGTGAAATATCAGCCCATAATGCGATAAATATCGATATAAAAGCATGATGCAAAATGGACGTATCAACCCACAATTCATCATTCTCAACAAACACACCGCAAAAAGAAGATTACATCGAATAGATCTCCACAAGAGAGGGGGAGAACATTGTATTGAGATCCAAAAAGAAAGAAGAAGCCATCTTGCTACTAACTATGGACCCGAAGGTCTGTGGTAAACTACTCACACTTCATCGGAGGGGCTATGGTGATGATGTAGAAGCCCTCCATGGTGAATTCCCCTTTCGGCGGAGCTCCGGAACAGGCCCCAAGATGGGATCTCGTGGATACAGAAGGTTGCGGCGGTGGAATTAGGTTTTTGGCTCCGTATCTGATCGTTTGGGGGTACGTAGGTATATATAGGAGGACGGAGTACGTCGGTGGAGCAAAGGGGGGCCCACGAGGCAGGGGGGCGCGCCCCCCACCCTCGTGGCCACCTCCCTTCTTTCTTGACGGGGGGTCCAAGTCTCCTGGATCATATTCGGTGAGAAAATCACGTTCCCGAAGGTTTCATGCCGTTTGGACTCCGTTTGATATTCCGTTTCTTCGAAACACTGAAATAGGAAAAAAAACAATTCTGGGCTGGGCCTCCGGTTAATAGGTTAGTCCCAAAAATAATATAAAAGTGGAAAATAAAGCCCAGTATGGTCCAAAAAAGTAGATAATATAGCATGGAGCAACCAAAAATTATAGATACGTTGGAGACGTATCATGGCAACAGAAAAGTAACTAGGCAAAGATCAATATGTGAAAAGCTCATAGGCATTGGATCAGTGATGGATAATTATGTCGGATGCGATTCCTCATGCAACAGTTATAACATAGGGTGACACAGAACTAGCTCCAATTCGTCAATGTAATGTAGGCATGTATTTCGGATGTAGTCATACGTGCTTATGGAAAAGAACTTGCATGACATCTTTTGTCCTACCCTCCCGTGGCAGCGGGGTCCCATTGGAAACTAAGGGATGTTAAGACCTCCTTTTAATAGAGTACCGGACCAAAGCATTAACACTTAGTGAATACATGAACTCCTCAAACTACGGTCATCCCCGGTAAGTATCCTGATTATTGTCACTTCGGGGTTAACGGATCATAACACATAATAGGTGACTAATGACTTGCAAGATAGGATCAAGAACTCACATATATCCATGAAAACATAATAGGTTCAGATCTGAAATCATGGCACTCAGGCCCTAGTGACAAGCATTAAGCATAGCAAAGTCATAGCAACATCAATCTCAGAACATAGTGGAAACTAGGGATCAAACCCTAACAAAACTAACTCGATTACATGGTAAATCTCATCCAACCCATCACCGTCTAGCAAGCCTATGATGGAATTACTCACGCATGGCAGTGAGGATCATGAGATTGGTGATGGAGGAAGGTTGATGATGACGACGCCGACGGATTCCCCTCTCTGAAGCCCAGAACGGACTCCAGATCAGCCCTCCCGAGAGAGATTAGGGCTTGGCGGCGGCTCCATATAATAAAACACGATGAATCCTTCTCTCTGATTTTTTCCTCCGCAAACGTGAATATATAGAGTTGGATTTGAGATCGGTGGAGCTCCAGGGGGCCCATGAGGCGGGCGCCCGGAGGTAGGCGCGCCCACCCTCGTGGGCGGTGTCGGCCCCTGGTCTTGATTCTTCGCCAGTATTTTTATTTATTTCAAAAATATTCTTCGTGAAGTTTTAGGTCATTCCGAGAACTTCTATTTCTGCACAAAAATAACACCATGGCAATTCTGCTGAAAACAACGTCAGTCCGGGTTAGTTCCATTCAAATCATGCAAGTTAGAGTCCAAAACAAGGGCAAAAGTGTTTGGAAAAGTAGATATGATGGAGACGTATCAATCAACTGTAGCTCTTTTCGATAAGTAAGATTGTCAAACCCAACGAGGAGCATAAGGAAATGACAAGTAGTTTTCAGTAAGGTAATGTCTACAAGTGCTGAAATTGTAAGTAGCGGAGTAGTTTGATAGCAAGATAATTTGTAACAAGCAAGTAACGATAATAGTAACAAAAGTGCAGCAAGGTAGCCCAATCCTTTTGAGGCAAAGGACAGGCCAAAACGGTCTCTTATGATAAGCAAAGCGTTCTTGAGGGTACACGGGAATTTCATCTAGTCACGTTCATCATGTTGGTTTGATTTGTGTTCGCTACTTTGATAATTTGATATGTGGGTGAACTGGTGCTTAGGTGTTGTTATTACTTGAACAAACCTCCTACTTATGATTAACCCTCCCGCAAGCATCCGCAACTACAAGAAAAGTATTAAGAATAAATTCTAACCATAGCATTAAACTTTTGGATCCAATCGGTCCCTTACGAAATAGCGCATAAACTGAGGTTTAAGCTTCTGTCACTCTCGCAACCCACCATCTATTTGCTACTCCACGATCCATTCCCTTAGGCCCAAGTATGGTGAAGTGTCATGTAGTCGACGTTCACATGACACCACTAAGGGAATAACAACATAAATACTATCAAAATATCAAACACATATCAAGTTCACATGATTACTTGCAACATGATTTCTCCCGTGACCTCAAGAACAAAAGTAACTACTCACAAATGATAAACATGCTCATGATCAGAGGAGTATTAAATAGCATAATGGATCTGAACATATAATGTTCCACCAAATAAACCATATAGTGATCGACTACAAGATGTAATCAACACTACTAGTCACCCACAAGCACCAATCTATAGTTTCGGTAACAAGATTGAACACAAGAGATGAACTAGGGTTTGAGAGGAGATGGTGTTGTTGAATATGTTGATGGAGATTGCCCTCCCCAAGATGGGAGAGTTGTTGGTGATGATGACGATGATTTCCCCCTCCGAGAGGGAAGTTCCCCCGGCAGAATCCCTCCGCCGAAGGGCAAAAGTGCTCCTGCCCAAGTTCCGCCTCGAGACGGCGGCGCTCCATCCCGAAAGTCTCCTCCTTATTTTTTTCTAGGTCAAAATCACTTATATACCAGAAGATGGGCACCAGAGGTGGGCCGAGGAGGCCACAACCCACCAGGGCGCGCCTGGGGGGCCTGGCGCGCCCAGGTGGGTTGTGCCCACCTGGTGGCCCCCCTCTGGTGTTTATTGGCTCCAATATTCCTCAAATAATTCATAAAAATTCTCCGTAAAGTTTTAGCTTATTTGGAGTTGTGCAGAATAGGTGGCCTGACGTAGCTTTTCCAGGTCCAGATTTCCAACTGCTAGAATTCTCCTCCCTCTTGGTGTGTTCCTTGTAAATTATGAGAGAAAAGGCATTAGAATTACTCCAAAAAGCATTATTATGGATAAAAACATTATAAATAACAGCAAGGAAACATGATGCAAAATGGACGTATCAGGGACCGTGATGTCAGGAAACCAGGAGGAAGCAAAAAAAATTATAGTTGTATATAATAAGGAGGAACTTGCGTACGCACAGCTATGGCCCTAGTGGGTCCCTACTGTCATCCTGTCCAAATAAAGTCATCTCCTGATCCCTCATGTTCGTTGACCATGTTGACAATGCTCGGCGCCATGGCGAGCGCAACAACTCAAAGGACGACGGAGAGGGCCTCGCGGGCCCTACGGATACAGCGTCTGCTGCTCATTCAGGCAGCCAGGATCATTGGACACCTATGAGCACCTTCGAGAGACTGAGACGGCATGAAATGGTAAGGCCGCGCTTGGGAGCTCTGGATTGTTTCACACATGTATTAAGATACAAGTGTAATTTACTCATCGTCGGAAACAATGCGTAAAATACAGGCGTAATGAAAACCGAGGGCCCAAGGCCTGTAACTAAAACTGGCGAGTTACGTGTGTAATTTGAGAGACCAGTGTATATTTTACTAGTCGAAATCGACCAACCAAGCGCTTCTCTCAAGACCATCTGCTTTTATTTAAAGGCGTCAGTTTTACAAGCGGTTTTGGTTGGAAAACGACGATCCAATCACGGCCTAAGATGATGAGTTGGTCGGAAGATCATATGGTTTCACCTCTAACCTACCCGAGTTGTCGTATAGGCTATGAATGAAACATAAGACAATGAACTTCTTAAGCACAGAAACAACAGAAGAGGATGATCTTCTTAACATGCAAATCACAGGCATTAGATCAACATGCAAAACAATACGAAGCATTATTCTCAGGAGGCACGGTGAACAACTCGTGATGCCGCATGCCACAAAGATTCCAAGCTCAACTTTGCAATCAAACTCACAAGGCACGGCATTACATAGACAACATTCAGTAACAAACTCTTAAAATACCTTACATAAGTCAACATTCATGTGACTATGCATCTCAGCGAGTAAATATTTACTCGAACTGAAGACATGAATCTGAAAAAAGCGATCGGCGTTGCTCACGTAAAGGGAGTGCCACTCAAAAATATCAAATGCATGTCTTCTGGCTAACATCAATGAGCAAAATTTGACAAGGTTTTCCAATTCCAATATATTAAACTAATGTCTTCTTGCTAACATCAATGATTAAACTTTGACAAGCTTTTCCCATTCAAAATATGTAATGCCTATGAGTGTGGGACAGGCAGGGTTTGTCATCAATTTGTCATCTGATAGTCCGGTGGCTCAAGGTGACGACGAATGGTTAGAGAACCATTTGACGTATTGTGCATGATGAAGTATTATGGAGGACACGAACCATCTGAACATTTCGCGCAGTTCCACTAAAATCAAGCTGAGCATCCCTGTGGATTTCATATTTATATGATGCAAGAAAACAAAGACACATCAGCACACACATGAATATTGGCCTCAGTGTCAACCCACCAATCAGTGGACTGACAAACTGAAAGTACGGTAAACATATTACCATACCCAGATGCCCCATCATTGTTGCTTAGAGTGACATTGACAGACTTGGAGTCCTGTCCTGGCTTCTTGTACTTGTTTGGGCACTTTTTTGCCTAGTGTTCCTCCAAACCACAAGTAAAGCAGCCATCTCTCTTTTTGTCTTTCTTACTACCCTTCTTAAAGGTATTATTCTACCTTGAAGACGTTGGTAGCTCCATTCATACGGACATGGTTTGTCATCAGTTTGCACATCGAAATGGCACATGGAGCCGGATTAACCAGCGTATCTTTTTGTGCAGATTCCACTAACATCAAACAATGTCTTGAGTAGCATGGTGGATTTCGTATTTATATGTTGCAAAGCAATAAACATGTTGCCAGCTCCATTCAAACAGATAGTCTGGTGGCTCAGGGTGACGACTAATGATTAGATAACCATTCGATGTATTGTGCATGATGAAGTATTATGGAGGACACGAACCATCTGAACATTTTGTGCAATTCCGCTAAAATCAAGCTGAGCATCCCTATCTGCATAAATACAGAAAAAGCATGATGAATATAATAGTGGTACTAGTTGATTAAACATACGCTTACAACTATAATCATGTTCATTATGTTAACAGGAAAAGATAGCAATACAATAGCTTGATTTAAACATTTATTCAAAACAATACAACAATACAAGTAGCACAACATAACAAAGCACAATCATGTGGATGAAGGCCGATACTGACCTCGTTTGTTACATATGCGTCGGCAACTGACTTAGTCATACCTTTCCTTGTGGAGTGAATTTTGCACTCCACGTGTTGTTGAGTTGCCCATGCTCTCTGCAGACTAGTCATGTCACTAGCGTCTACTAATACTCTGTAAAGCTTCTCGATCATTTCTTCTGTAATGTAAGCGTAAAAGGATCGCTTCTTTTCTGCAAAGTGGTAAGACCAATCGACCCACTAATGCAGCAGTTTGCCTTAAACACATTGGCTCCTTTTGTGCAGTTCAACTAAAATCAAAGTCAAAATAAAACGGAGCAGAAGTTTTGATATCCATGTATGCAACAATAGGTATAAGGGAAACAATTACTGAGAAATAATGGTTGATGACTAATACTCCTAGAACAAAAACATCTACTGATCTACCTTATCTTAATGGTAAACAAAGCAGAAGAGTAGCAATTCTCAATCAGTGTGATTCATTCATATTAACTGAGACATTAGCTTAACAATGCCTTGTTTCAACATGTATAAAGAACGACAAAGCAGAAAAGTACCATTCCTAAAACAATGCGGCTGATTCATATTAACAGAGACATTATCTTACCGATACCTTAGTTAAACATGTAGAAAGAACTACAAAGCAGGATAGTACCATTTGTAAAACACTGTAAATGATATATAATAATAGAGACATTATCTCAACAATACATTTCTTAAACATGTACTCCGGCCGATCCCTAACAGAAATGGTACTCCCGCCGATCCCTAACAAGTGTTGCAGTTTTGAACTAAGATTCAGTAGTTAATTCTGAGAGTGGCATTTCTTAATTTTACCAGCGGCATTAGATTAACAAAAAGCATAAACGGTTCCAGGGAGAGTGGGTGAAACAACACCATGTGCTTCCATCTACTTATAAAGGGGGTGATGCGGAGTTTGTTGTAACAAAGCAACAAGCATCATGTCTGGGTTGGTCCCATTTTTGTTCACTACTTAATGGGAAAAGACAGCAATTCAATAGCTTCAATTCAACATTTATTTAAAACAGTACCAATACAAGTAGCACAGCATCTCAAAGCACACTGCACGATCATGTGGATGAAGGCAGGTACAAACCTTTCATGACGCACACAAGATCACCTATGAATCTGCCAACAGGAATAGGAAATCCAATCTCGTTTTGTGCAGTTGCACTGAAATCAAGCAAAGTCGCCGGTGTGACATTTAAGTTTGTTATAGCAACAAGTTGAATAGATATCCCTGTTTTAACAGAGGCAAAAAAGGAAACAATTATTGGCCAATAAAGGAGGATGAAACATACGACGACAAAAAGAAGCATCTAACTTATTTTATGGAAAACAAAGTAGGACAGTAGCATTTCTAAAACGGTTCATTGATTCATATTAACAGAGACATTCTCTTAAAAACAACATTTGTTAAAAATGTAATTTAGTTTTAACAGCGGCATTGCTTCAATTTTCCAGCGGCATTCTTATATTAACAACAGCAAAATAGTTGCATGGGACATGGGACTATGCCAGCACCATGTGCGTCCACACCTATAAATGGGTCATGCAGAGTATGTTGCCAAGCAGCATATCTGCGTTGGTCCCATATTTGTTATTTTGAACCTTTTTCCTATGTGAGGGCAGCAAATCTAGTCCTGCACAAACTACCCGACCCCCCCCCCCCCGCCCACTTTCTTTCCTTTTTCAACAAACAGATCAGTTCCTTACATATGTGTGTACTGGGTTACCCCTTTTTCCCTTTTCGACCAACAAAGTGGCTGGATAGCCAGTCTATACTACTTTCCATCCCTCCTTTCCTCATTGAACCACGTCCTAGATTCATGCTCCACCCCACTGCACCATTTTTCCTCTTTGAACCAAGACCTAGATTCGACTACAAAATCAAAAAAGATCCGCATGCAGCTAGAACAATGACGGTTTCAAAGGAAGTTATACCTTAGGGTCGTCGGGATGTGGCTAAGCGTGCGGCGGGAGACCGGATCTGCCCACACTACGCACGATAGCAAGGAAGAAGGGGTCGGTGGCCCTCCCGCGTAGGTGCTAGGTGAAAGAGAACAACGCAGCCGGTAGTTTATTGCCTCCCTCGCCGAAGGCGATGGAATGGACACTGCACCTCCTCCCCTTCCCGGTGTGACGGGATCCGGACGGCTCCTTCACCAGCTGTGAGGGGGGAGAGAGAGACAGAGGCCAACGCAATCTTGTTTAGATCTAGTGAAGAGGGTGAGAGACTGTGAATATAGCAAACACTAGCAAAGGAACGCTGAGCCTCCAGCGTGTGTGTGTATGTATGTATGTATGTATGTATGTATGTATGTATGAATAGTTTGGCGTGAGTGTGGAGAGTTGATACGTCTCCAACGTATCTATAATTTTTAATTGTTCCATGCTATTATATATTCTGTTTTGGATGTTTAATGGGCTTTATTATACACTTTATATTATTTTTGGGACTAACCTATTAATCGGAGGCCCAACCCAAATTGCTGTTTTTTTGCCTATTTCAAGTGTTTCAGAAAAGAATATCAAATGGAGTCCAAAGCGGAATGAAATCTTCAGAACGTGATTTTCGGAACAAACGTGATCCGGGGACTTGGAGTGGGCGTCAAGCAACCGACGAGGAAGCCACGAGGTAGGGGCGCGCCTCCACCTCGTGGGGCCCCTCGTAGCTCCACCGACCTACTTCTTCCTCCTATATATACCTACATACCCCCAAACCATCGCCAGAGGAGCCAAAACGCTATTTCCGCCAAGCAACCTTACATGCCGTGAGATCCCATCTTGGGGCCTTTTCCAAGGCCCACGGAGGGGGGCATTGATCACGGAGGGCTTCTACATCAACACCATAACCTCTCCGATGATGTGTGAGTAGTTTACCTCAGACCTTCGGCTCCATAGTTATTAGCTAGATGGCTTATTCTCTCTCTTTGGATCTCAATACAAAGTTCTCCTCGATTCTCTTGGAGATCTATTCGATGTAATCTTCTTTTGCGATGTGTTTGTCGAGATCCAATGAATTGTGGGTTTATGATCAAGATTATCTATGAACAATATTTGAATCTTCTCTGAATTCTTTTATGTATGATTGGTTATCTTTGCAAGTCTCTTCGAATTATCAGTTTGGTTTGGCCTACTAGATTGATCTTTCTTGCAATGGGAGAAGTGCTTAGCTTTGGGTTCAATCTTGCGGTGCTCGATCCCGATGTGATGGGGAAACGACACGTATTGTATTGTTGCCACCGAGGATAAAAAGATGGGGTTTATATCATATTGCATGAGTTTATCCCTCTACATCATGTCATCTTGCTTAGCGTTACTCTGTTCTTATGAACTTAATACTCTAGATGCATGCTGGATAGCGGTCGATGTGTGGAGTAATAGTAGTAGATGCAGGTGAGTCGGTCTACTTGTCACGGACGTGATGCCTATATACATGATCATACCTAGATATTCTCATAACTATGCTCAATTCTATCAATTGCTCGACAGTAATTTGTTTACCCACCGTAATACTTATGCTATCTCGAAAGAAGCCACTAGTGAAACCTATGGCCCCGGGTCTATTTTCCATCATATTAATCTTCCGTCAACAAGCTATCTTTGTTTACTTTGCAATCTTTACTTTTATCTTTATCATAAAAATACCAAAAATATTATCATCTCTATCAGATCTCACTTTTGCAAGTGTCCGTGAAGGGATTGACAACCCCTTTATCGCATTGGTTGCAAGGTTCTTATTTGTTTGTGTAGGTACAAGGGACTTGAGCGTGGCCTCCTACTGGATTGATACCTTGGTTCTCAAAAACTGAGGGAAATACTTACGCTACTTTGCTGCATCACCCTTTCCTCTTCAAGGGAAAACCAACGCAGGCTCAAGAGGTAGCAAGAAGGATTTCTGGCGCCGTTGCCGGGGAGTCTACGCACAAGTCAAGACATACCAAGTACCCATCACAAACTCTTATCCCTCGCATTACATTATTTGCCATTTGCCTCTCGTTTTCCTCTCCCCCACTTCACCCTTGCCGTTTTATTCGCCCTCTTTTTCCATTCGCCTCTTTTTCGCTCGCTCCGTCGCTATGGCTAGTCCTTTATCTACTCCTTTGTCTCCCGAGAATGAAGTTCTTAATTTTAAACAAAGGGAGGGAGAAAATATAGAAGATGCTTGGTATAGAATTTGCAATGGGCGGCATAGATCTACTAGGAAGCAATCTACTTCCGTTCTTCTTCGCAATTTTTATGTAGGCATCACTCCTTGGAATAGATATATTCTTGATACCATTAGCGGAGGAAATTTCTTGGGTAGCCATACTTTTGATTCTTATAATGCTATGATAGATTTGTTTGGCCCACCACCTCTTTTGGTTAATGGAACTATTTTAACTTTGGAACATGTGATGCAACGGCTTGAAATTATTGAAAATAAAGTTGCCACCGTAGAGTTGATTGAAAATTTGGATAAGAAAATCCATAACCAAATTACCCAATACGGATCTAAGGTAGGAGTTGCTCTAATTTTTTTAAAGAAAAGGAGCCTATGGTCAATGAAAAGATAGATCAAGATTCCACTAGAATTGATAAAATTGAGGATACTATTACCAACCTAGGGTCTGCCTTTTCTTCTGGGAAAACACTCCTCCTAATGCTAATATTGCCAAATTGATGTATGTTCCTAAAAATAAGGGTGAAACTTCTAGTAAGGGAAATGCGGATCTCAAATCCATAAGTGTTCACCCTGACTTTCTAGCTATCCTTAAGAAACCTTTTGCTACAAATGACTTTCTCAATTTCGTGCCTAGGAGTTTGATAATTAATAGAAAGAAAGAAACTCTTAGGGGTTACAGGTGTCTTATTGAAGAATTGCCTACCCAAGATGGCAATACCTAGATCTATCCTTGCTTTTATGCCTAGCTAGGGGCGTTAAACGATAGCGCTTGTTGGGAGGCAACCCAATTTTATTTTAGTTTTCTTGCTTTTTGGTTCTGTTTAGTAATAAATCTTTGATCTAGCCTCTGGTTAGATGTGTTTTTATGTTTTAATTAGTGTTTGTGCCAAGTTAAACCTATAGGATCTTCTTGGATGATAGTTATTTGATCTTGCTGAAAATTCCAGAAACTTTCTGTTCATGAAAACAATTGTTAAAAAACACCAGAACGTGATAAAATACTGATTCCAGTTGCAGTCTATCAATAAACAAATTTTCTAGGTCGTCCTATTTTGGTAGAATTTTTGGAGTTCCAGAAGTTTGCGTTAGTTACGGATTACTACAGACTGTTCTGTTTTTGACAGATTATGTTTTTCGTGTGTTGTTTGCTTATTTTGATGAATCTATGGCTAGTAAAAGAGTTTATAAACCATAGAGAAGTTGGAATACAGTAGATTGAAGACCAATACAAATAAAGAATGAGTTCGTTACAGTACCTTGAAGTGGTGTTTTGTTTTCTTTCGCTAACGGAGCTCACGAGATTTTCTGTTAAGTTTTGTGTTGTGAAGTTTTCAAGTTTTGGGTAAAGATTTGATGGATTACGGAACAAGGATTGGCAAGAGCCTAAGCTTGGGGATGCCCAAGGCACCCCAAGGTAAAATTCAAGGACAACCAAAATCCTAAGCTTGGGGATGCCCCGGAAGGCATCCCCTCTTCCGTCTTCGTCTATCGGTAACTTTACTTGGAGCTATATTTTTATTCACCACATGATATGTGTTTTGCTTGGAGCGTCTTGTATGATTTGAGTCTTTGCTTTTTAGTTTACCACAATCATCCTTGCTGTACACACCTTTTGAGGGAGACACACATGATCCAAAATTTGTTAGAATACTCTATGTGTTTCACTTATATTTTTTTGAGCTATATAGTTTTTGCTCTAGTGCTTCACTTATATCTTTTAGAGCACGGTGGTGGTTTTATTTTATAGAAATTATTGATCTCTCATGCTTCACTTATATTATATTGAGAGTCTTAAACAACATGGTAATTTGCATTAAGTGTGAAATTAATCCGAATGTGATAGGCATCCAAGATGAGCATAATAAAAACTTCCATGTTGAGTTCATTGAATATCATGAGAGGTTTGATACTTGATAAGTGTTTTGAGAAATAAAGGTGGTAATATTAAAGTGTGGTAGTTGAGTAATTATGAAATTGAGAAATACTTGTGTTAAGGTTGGCAAGTACCGTAGCATGCACGTATGGTAAATGTTGTGTGACAATTTTGACACACAAGGTGTTCTTTTATTGCTTTCCTTATGAGTGGCGGTCGGGGACGAGCGATGGTCTTTTCCTAACAATCTATCCCTCTAGGGGCATGCGTAGTAGTACTTTGCTTCGAGGGCTAATAAACTTTTGCAATAAGTATATGAGTTCTTTATGACTAATGTGAGTCCATGGATTACACGCACTCTCAACCTTCCGCAATTTTCTAGCATCTACGGTACCGTGCATTGCCCTTTCTCGCCTCGAGAGTTGGTGCAAACTTCGCCGATGCATCCAAACCCCGTGACATGATACGCTCTATCATACATAAACCTCCTTATATCTTCCTCAAAACAGCCACCATACCTATACCTATCATGGCATTTCCATAGCCATTCCGAGATATATTGCCATGCAACTTTCCACCGTTCCATTTATTATGACACGCTCCATCATTGTCATATTGCTTTGCATGATCATGTAGTTGACATCGTATTTGTGGCAAAGCCACCTTTCATAATTTTTTATACATGTCACTCTTGATTCATTGCATATCCGGGTACATCGCCGGAGGCATTCACATAGAGTCATATTTTGTTCTAAGTGTTGAGTTGTAATTCTTGAGTTGTAAGTAATAAAAGTGTGATGATCATCATTATTAGAGCATTGTCCCATGTGAGTAAAGGATGATGGAGACTATGATTCCCCCACAAGTCGGGATGAGATTTCGGACTAAAAAAAAGAGGCCAAAGAAAAAAAAGAGAAGGCCCAAGAAAAAAAAGGAAAATAAATATGAGAGAAAAAGAGAGAAGGGACAATGTTACTATCCTTTTTCCACACTTGTGCTTCAAAGTAGCACCGTGATCTTCATGATAGAGAGTCTCTCATGTTATCACTTTCATATACTAGTGGGAATTTTTCATTATAGAACTTGGCTTGTATATTCCAATGATGGGCTTCCTCAAAATGCCCTAGGTCTTCGTGAGCAAGCGAGTTGGATGCACACCCACTTATTTTCTTTTATTGAGCTTTCATATATTTATAGCTCTAGTGCATCCATTGCATGGCAATCCCTACTCCTCTCATTGACATCAATTGATGGGCATCTCCATATCATATTGATTAGCCGCGTCAATGTGAGACTTTCTACCTTTTTGTCTTCTCACATAACCCCCATCATTATACTTTATTCCACCCATAGTGCTATATCCATGGCTTACGCTCATGTATTGCGTAAGGGTTGAAAAGGCTGAAGCGCGTTAAAAAGTATGAACCAATTGCTCGGCTTGTCATCGGGGTTATTGATACGTCCATTTTGCATCATGCTTTTATTTCGATATTTATTGCATTATGGGCTGTTATTACACGTTATGTCACAATACTTATGCCTATTCTCTCTCATTTTACAAGGTTTACATAATGAGGGAGAATGCCGACAGCTGGAATTCTGGGCTGGAAAAGGAGCAAATAATAGAGACCTATTCTGCACAACTCCAAAAGTCTTGAAACTCCACGGAATATCTTACAATAAATAATAAAAAATCCTCGCCAAAGATGAAGGCCAGGGGGCCCACACCCTGTCCACGAGGGTGGGGGCGCGCCCTACCCCCCTGGGCGCGCCCCCCTACCTCGTGGGCCCCCTGGTGGCCCTCCGATGCCCATCTTCTGCTATATGAGGTATTTCGTCGAGAAGAAAATCAGAAGCAACCTTTCGGGACGAAACTCCGCCACCACGAGGCAGAACCTTGGCAGAACCAATCTAGGGCTCCGGCAGAGCTATTCTGTCGCGGACACTTCCCTCCGGGAGGGGGAAATCATCACCAACGTCATCACCAACGCTCCTCTCATCAGGAGAGGGCAATCTCCATCAACATCTTCACCAGCACCATCTCCTCTCAAAACCCTAGTTCATCTCTTGTATCCAATTCTTGTCTTCAAGTCCGGGATTGGTACTAGTAGGTTGCTAGTAGTGTTGATTACTCCTAGTAGTTAATGCTAGTTGGTTTATTGGGTGGAAGATCATATGTTCAGATCCTATATGCATATTAATACCCCTCTGATTATGAACATGAATATGCTTTGTCAGTAGTTATGTTTGTTCCTGAGGACATGGGAGAAGTCTTGCTATTAGTAGTCATGTGAATTTGGTATTCGTTTGATATTTTGATGAGATGTATGTTGTCTAGCCTCTGGTGGTGTTATGTGAACGTCGACTACATAACACTTCACCATTATTTGGGCCTAGAGGAAGGCATTGGGAAGTAATAAGTAGATGATGGGTTGCTAGACCGATGTAAGCTTAAACCCTAGTTTATGCTGTTTCGTAAGGGCTGATTTGGATCCATATGTTTCATGCTATGGTTAGGTTTACCTTAATATTTTTGTTGTAGTTGCGGATGCTTGCAATAGAGGTTAATCATAAGTGGGATGTTTGTTCAAGTAAGAACAGCACCCAAGCACCGGTCCACCCACATATCAAATTATCAAAGTACTGAACGCAAATCATATGAACGTGATGAAAACTAGCTTGACGATATTCCCATGTGTCCTCAGGAGCGCTTTTCCTATTATAAGAGTTTGTCCAGGCTTGTCCTTTGGTACAAAAGGATTGGGCCACCTTGCTTCACTTTATTTACTTTTGTTACTTGTTGCTCGTTACAAATTATCCTATCACAAAACTATCTGTTACCACTTATTTCAGTACTTGCAGAGAATACCTTGCTGAAAACCGCTTATCATTTCTTTCTGCTCCTCGTTGGGTTCGACACTCTTACTTATCGAAAGGACTACGATAGATGCCCTATACTTGTGGGTCATCAGTTATGCATGATGAGAACGTTTTGTGTGACAAAATTGAAACATGGCCTAACTATATGATTTTGTAGGGATGAGCTTTCTTTGGCCATGTTATTTTGATAAGACATAATTGCTTAGTTAGCATGTTTGAAGTATTATTGTTTTTATGTCAACATTAAACTTTTATCTTGATTCTTTCGGATCTAAATATTCATGCCACAATAAAAAGAATTACATTGAGAATTATGCTAAGTAGCATTCCACATCAAAAATTCTGTTTTTATCATTTACCTACTCGAGGACGAGCAAGAATTAAGCTTGGGGATGCTTGTTACGTCTCCAACTTATCTATATTTTTTTATTTTTCCATGCTATTATACATTCTGTTTTGGATGTTTAATGGGCTTTATTATACACTTCTATATTATTTTTGGGACTAACCTATTAACCGGAGGCCCAACCCAAATTGCTGTTTTTTTGCCTATTTCAGTGTTTCGCAGAAAAAGAATATCAAACGGAGTCCAAACGGAATGAAACCTTCGGGAACATGATTTTTGGAACAAACGTGATCCAGAGGACTTGGAGTGGACGTCAAGCAACCAACGAGGAAGCCACGAGGCAGGGGGCGCGCCTAGCCCCCCTGGGCGTGCCCTCCACCCTCGTGGGCCCCTCGTGGCTCCACCGACCTACTTCTTCCTCCTATATATACCTACGCACTTCAAACCATCAAAGATAGGAGCCAAAACCTATTTCCACCATTGCAACCTTCTGCACTCCGTGAGATCCCATCTTGGGGCCTTTTTCCAAAGCTCCACCGGAGGGGGCATTGATCATGGAGGGCTTCTACATCAACACCATAGCCTCTCCGATGATGTGTGAGTAGTTTACCTCAGACCTTCGGGTCCATAGTTATTAGCTAGATGGCTTATTCTCTCTCTTTGGATCTCAATACAAAGTTCTCCTTGATTCTCTTGGAGATCTATTCGATGTAATCTTCTTTTGCGGTGTGTTTGTCGAGATTCAATGAATTGTGGGTTTATGATCAAGATTATCTATGAACAATATTTGAGTCTTCTCTGAATTCTTTTATGTATGATTGGTTATCTTTGCAAGTCTCTTCGAATTATCAGTTTGGTTTGGCCTACTAGATTGATCTTTCTTGCAATGGGAGAAGTGCTTAGCTTTATGTTCAATCTTATGTGCTCGATCCCAAAGCGATGAGGGGAAACGACACGTATTGTATTGTTGCCATCGAGGATAAAAAATGGGGTCTATATCATATTGCATGAGTTTATCCCTCTACATCATGTCAAAGCGTTACTCTGTTCTTATGAACTTAATACTCTAGATGCATGCTGGATAGCGGTCGATGTGTGGAGTAATAGTAGTAGATGCAGGCAGGAGTCGGTCTACTTGTCACGGACATGATGCTTATATACATGATCATACCTAGATATTCTTATAACTATGCTCAATTCTATCAATAGGTCGACAGTAATTTGTTTACCCACCGTAATACTTATGCTATCTCGAGAGAAGCCACTAGTGAAACCTATGGCCCCCGGGTCTATTTTCCATCATATTAATCTTCCGTCAACAAGCTATCTTTGTTTGCTTTGCAATCTTTAATTTTATCTTTATCATAAAAATACCAAAAATATTATCATCTCTATTAGATCTCACTTTTGCAAGTGGCCGTGAAGGGATTGACAACCCCTTTATCGCGTTGGTTGCAAGGTTCTTATTTGTTTGTGTAGGTACAAGGGACTTGAGCGTGGCCTCCTACTGGATTGATACCTTGGTTCTCAAAAACTGAGGGAAATACTTACGCTACTTTGCTGCATCACCCTTTCCTCTTCAAGGGAAAACCAACGCAATGCTCAAGAGGTAGCAAGAGTGCAAACCCTAGCGAACAAGCGCTGAGGCTCCAGCTTATATAGTACTTATACGGTACTCGTGTATACTACTAATATATAGTGGAGTGGTTTTGTTTTTCTCTCCATAACAATCGTTTTAAATTGTGTAAGTACGAAACAAATCTCTTTATTTAATGTACCAGTGAAGAAAACTACTTACGATGAACTAACAATCCACGCGTCTTGGTCGCACTTCCTGTCCTTCACATGTGGTACACTACCCTCCGTTAAGTGAACAACCACACATGCGCCAAATTATCGGAAACGTGTGAGAGTGTGTACAAATAAAGAATTTTAATTTCAATTATCAGAAAGGTTTGAGAGTATGTACAGTTTGCCCTCTCTCAATAATTATGGTTTGTTGTGTTCGACCTAAACTTGGTCAAACTTTACAAAGTTTGACTTCAGTCAAATCTAATATGCAGAGTAAATAAAAATGGAGGGCTACTACGTCCATCCTGGTTTTTAGTCCACACCATTTTTTTAATCAAAGTTTGATCACATATTTAGTTAATAGCTGGACAAAAAAAATTACAAGGAGCTGAAGACAAAGTTGTGAGAAGGCTTAGAAATTAGTACAAAACTTATGGTCTTAGTACCAACATTGATCCTTCTTAGAGGAAACATTTGGTTCATAGCCAATTGTGTGATAAAATTGCACCAACGTGAAAGACGACTGCGTCTCCAAGGCAACCAAGGTGAACTGATGAAGGATACCATCTTTGTGGGTAACAGGCAAAGAGCACTAATGTAAGACAGCTTGTTTTTGTTGAAAATCGATCAGCTTCACCAGCCGATGCAACCATGAGGCGCAACCATGAGCATCAATAGGTCATCATGGTGATGCATCATCCATTTGGCATCAAGTTTGGGTGAGGCACCAATGAAGTTCGACAAATCCTCACTATGGTCTGTTTCTTCTCCATAATCAAGCTCGAGGAAGGAAGAACCACGTGACAGAGGATAGTGAGGCAGAACAACAATGGCCATCCAATTTTGTGGAGTTCCACTAAAATTGAGGAAGACATGCCCGGTTATGGAGATACGCATCGCTGTTTGCAAAAATATAAAAAAGGGATATAGTGTTGTTACTTTGTTTTGGTAGTGGTACAAGATTAACAGCGACATATCAATTGTCAATAAGAATTAATGAAAAGTGCACCAACAAACAGAAGCATGATGATTATCTTGATGGGAACTAAACCAGGATACCCGAGAAAAAACATTTCTTCATTTAACCAAAGGATAGTATTAGATTAGCAATGACAATAGGAGCATATGGACAATGACCGCACAACCACCATGTACTGTTTGTCGAAACAACATGTATACCTCCACCGAGGCATAAACCAGAACAACTTTTCGAGTGGCATTTTCTCTATAATAGTAAAAAATAGGTGATGTTGGACCAACCGACGAACCCTAGCTACTGTACATGGGGAGTTGGGGAGTAGTGGCATAGAAGAAAACCCGCATGCAGCGACCTGGGGAGCTGGACCATTACAATGAAGCATGAAATCCAAAAGAAGTTATACCTCAGGTGGGCAAGATGTCGCTTAGGCGGGCGGACGGGATCTTCCCACACAACGACAGCGAACAAGGGCGCGGAGGACCTTCGTCCGCGCCAGCGCTGGCTCCGAGAGGACGGTGCGCATCGGCTTCCTCCATCACCGACGGCGACAACGTCAACACTGCACCTCCTCACCTCCCGTAGTGGACGGGATTTGGCCGGATCTATGACCACCGGTGAGGAGAGAGATAGAGTGGACACTGTCATCTTGTTTAGATATGGATAGGGTGAGAGAGCAAGACGTGAGAAACCCTATCAAACAAGAGGCTATATATACAATGGAGTAAAAAAATCTCTCCATAGCAGTGGTTTTAAATAGAATAGGCGCGTTCCTGGAAAAAAGAAACGAAAACTGGCGGATTTTTTTAACGTACCAAGAAAGAAAACTCTATAAAAAACATGCCCCGCCTGTGTCACGAGTCATCACAAGACACACACATAGACACGTATATGCGATCCGTTTTTACATAAAATTCCATCTCCATCTCCATCTCCATCTCCAATCATATTTGTCCAACTGGCACATTATTTACATTGTTAATTATATATGCAGCAATATTAATGTACGACATCTCTTATTTGCGGGCGTCCGGACTGCTGCCACGCCCGCTCCGGACCAACCCGAACCTTCTTCATCACCCGCGCGTGCTTCCCGCCCGGAACGGTCAGTGCCGCATTCATGCCCGGCCAGAGCGGACGCGACCTCTCACTAGCGCCGGCATTGAAGCGGCGTGCCGGCCGAGAGAGCGTCGCCCGCGCCGCTTCCCGGTGCACGCGATTGCTCCGCGTTCAAAGGTCGCAATACCCGGCCAAAACATGCATGTAAAAAGTTCTTGGGAGTCCGTGCTACAACTAGCTGTCCCCCCCCCTCCTCGTCAATCTCTTTCAGTAGTGCTAGTACTCCATGGTGTGATCCATCAACAAGCAGGCGAGAAAGTTATCGTATACTCGGTTTGCAGTGAGTGACATGTGGTGCGACCATGTGGGGTGGAGCCGCGGAGGAGGGTGAGACACGAACGCGACAGATGTGATTTAAACGTTGGTTTTGCTCGATGGCGCGATCCAACAAAACGAAATGTTGGTTTCTCTCCGTTTCCATTTTTTCTCCCGATAAACGGAAACTTTCCACTCCATTTTCATTCCTACTCCAATGTTGCCCTGTTACAACATTCCATCAAATACAAAGGAAAACTAACACGCATGCCGATGCATCTCAATGATTCACAAATCATAGCCAATATTTACTTCACAACTAAAGACAAAAGTTGTGAGAGTGTGTACAAAAGAAAAACTACTAATCGGGTCCCTATGACTTAAACCCTAAACCCTAAACAAGATTTGATTTCCTGGCTAGGTAGAACCTGTTGAAGGAAAGATGGCTGGCACCCTTGGATCATACGATGCTTTTGTGTAGTTCCACTAAAATCGAGCTGAGCATCCCTGTTGGCAAAGATATTGAAGAAGTGTGATTAGAATAATAGTATTGGCACTAGTTCATGAGACATAAACTCATCACAAATAGAAGCCGGTAGAAGTAGAGAAAGATCCACATGGAGATGGAGCTACGTGAGGAGCTGTGGCAGTGGAGCAAGCCGGGTCCAAAAGGAAGTTGTACCTGGGACACTGGGCTGTAGCTAGAAGGGCGGTTGGGAGGCGGCATGAGCCCATATCATGGGACCCCGGTTCGGGACGCATGAGATAGTGGGTTTCTCCTCGCCTTTGTCGACCGCGTCTACGCAGAACATCGTCCCCTTCCACCCAGCGGCGGGATCAGGCCGGATCTGTGACTAGCGGTGTGGCCACCATCGTTCTATGCTTGTGAAGAGAGCAACCCAAGCAAGCAGGCTTGTAGCTTAGGCTCCTGCTAGTGTATATATAGTGGAGCGGTTTTCTTTTTGTCTCCATATCAACCATTTTATATTGCGTATGTGTCATTGAAGAGTGAAATGATGGTTGCTTCTTCCGACTAACTTACTGTGTGATTTGACTGCTCCTGAGTGGCCCCTACACGTACTCCCTCTATGTGTATGATCCTTCCTGAGTCTCACTTGTAATTATCTCCATTTTCTTGCATGACATGTAGACAAGATGCGCATAGAGGAACTTTGTTACTTCACGTTGTTACGTAGTACTACTAGTACCTACTCCCTCCTTCCTGTTCACTACTAGTACTCCCTCCGTCCTGGCTTATTGGTCCCCTTTGTACTTGAAAGTGCAACTAATCCCTGGGTGGTTTTGGTAATTCTTAACAACATATAGCTCATTGAACTAATATTCTTTCAAGATAATCGTTTCAGAAAGTTCAATGATTGGCATGGCATGGACTAGAGATGTGGACCCCTCAAAATGCTAAGGACACATATTGGCAAAAGCTCAAGACTCTACATTTTCATTTTAGTGATCCAAGATCACATTGAGTCCATAGGAAAAGCCAATACTATTAAAAGGGGATGAGGTGTTGCTTAAAGGCTTGCTTGCTCAAAATGCTTAGTGATATGCTCCAAAAGCCCTCAATCACTTTTTCATTTCCACATATGTCCTAAACCTAAAGTCAAACTCGGCCCCACCGATTTGATCTATCCAGCGCCACCGAGTTCATTTGACATAGCCATAGCCAGAAACCCTAATCAGTTCGATCTCACCGATAGGGATCTCGGTCTCACCGAGATGGGATTGCAAACTCTCTGTTTCCCTTCGTAACATTTCGGTCTAACCGAGATGAGCGATCGGTCCCACCGAGTTTGCAATGCAAACTCTCTGTTTCCTTTTCGTAACGTTTCGGTCTCACCGAAATGAGCGATCGGTGCCATCGAGTTTGTCTGACCAACTCTCTGTTTGCCTATTACTGAAATCGGTCTCACCGAGTTCATGTGATCGGTCTCACAGAGATCGAGTTATGCCCTAACACTAACATATCGGTCCCACTGAGTTGATCATGTCGGTCCCACCGAAAAGCCTAACATTCACATTTTGAACTGAATCGGTCTGACCGAGTTTCACTATCCGGTCCAACCAAGTTTGGTAAATTGTGTGTAACGGTTAGATTTTGTGTGGAGGCTATATGTACCCCTCCACCCTTCCTCCATTCGTGGAGAAAGCCATCAGAATGTGCCTACACTTCCAGCATTCATTTTCTGAGAGAGAACCACCTACTCATGTGTTGAGACCAAGACATTCCAATCCAACCACAAGAATCTTGATCTCTAGCCTTCCCCAAGTTGCTTTCCACTCAAATCATCTTTCCACCATATCCAAATCTGTGAGAGAGAGTTGAGTGTTGGGGAGACTATCATTTGAAGCACAAGAGCAAGGAGTTCATCATCAATACACCATCTATTACCTTTTGGAGAGTGGTGTCTCCTAGATTGGTTAGGTGTCACTTGGGAGCCTCCGTCGAGATTGTGGAATTGAACCAAGGAGTTTGTAAGGGAAAGGAGATCACCTACTTCGTGAAGATCTACCCAAGTGAGGCAAGTCCTTCGTGGGCGATGGCCATGGTGGGATAGACAAGGTTGCTTCTTCGTGGACCCTTCATGGGTGGATCCCTCTGTGGACTCGCACAGCCGTTACCCTTCGTGGGTTGAAGTCTCCATCAACGTGGATGTACGATAGAACCACCTATCAGAACCATGCCAAAAATCTCAGTGTCTACATTGCATTTGCTCCCTCCAAACTCCTCCCCTTTACCTTCATATGCAATGATTTACATTCCGCTGCTATACTCTTAGAATTGCATGTGTAGGTTGATTGCTTGACTAGTGCTAAGTTGCTAAAATCTACCAAGACTTAAAATTGGGAAAAGGCTAGATTTTTATTTGGTCAAGTAGTCTAATCACCACCCCCACTCTAGACATACTTTCGATCCTACAGTACTCAATCCATGGGCTCGTTTTCCTCAAGAAATTGTCTTTACCAACGTATTAATATCGGGAATGCATGTGTGAACAGCGAATGATTAAACCTTGCATGCAATGTTTTGACAAAGCATTGACTTATGAACATGTGAATGTGAGGGACTACAACCTTGTGCATGCATGCATGCAACAGTCACACGTACACATGGACGCAAAAACGCGCGCGATGCCCTAATGCATGCATGTCCGAGCACACGACAGAAAACACACGGTCACGCTCAAGTGCTCAACCTACACGTGCATGCACTCACATACTCAGCCAGGGGGAGGTGCGAAAGGCCGCTGAAACGGTGCGGAAGGCCGCTAAAACGGTGCCAGAGGGTAATGCCTTAGCTGCCGAAAACATGGGGGGCACAACCCCTATGGAAACCGACGACGGGGGCCGCTGCCGAATTCAACTCCGGAGACCCACATGGCTCCGGAATCGAGCGAGCAGCCCCCTTTAAGGGAGGGGGAGTGCCGACTCCACCGACGACCTCCATCAATCCGGAGGAGCCGGACACGTTGAGGGAAGCACTTCAACATGCTTCCGTCATGGAGGAGCACCGTACCCTGGGTACGATGGTTGAGAAGGTTCAGTCCACCAAAAGCGGACTGAATGAAGCTTTCACTAGCCTGTTAACAGGCTTTGAAGTATGTGATTTAATACGCTTAGCTGCTTTTCGCATTGGAAGAATATGCATGTATATAGATAGTAGCCCCTGAGACTCTGTTCGACTCTTTGGAAAAAGGAGCCGGACAGGGGATCAAATATTTGCCAGAGATAACACGCTTATCTATTTTGATAAACAAGCTTCACTGTTAGCGGCTTCAGCCAAGGATGTTGAAGTTTCCGAACTCCAGCGGAAACTGAAGCTGGCTGACGATGAGATTGACCGTATTAACAAGCGGTTCGATGAGGCCCAAGGTATGCTTTTAAAAGACACCTTACAAGCCTAAATTGTAATGCAACTCAGAGTTTAAGCTCATGTGCTGCTATGTATATGATTGTAGGCAGCGCGGCCGAGGTCGAGGCCCTTAAGAGTGCCCTTGTCAAAGACAAGGAGGAGGCGAGGGCAAGCAAAGCGGTCGCAGACAAAGCAGCCGTGGATTTAGAGGCCTAAAAGGTCACCCGTCGCCAGTATGAGGCGAGGGTGACCAAGTGGAGCAAGCGCTCCAGGATGCCACCAACAAGTGTGGGTCCTTGGAGGAGAGTAATAAGGCCCAAGCGGCCGAACTCACCAAGCCTCTTTAAGAGGTGAAGGAGGCGCGGACCGAGTCCCCGGCGGCTCGCGAGGAGATCAAGCAAGCCGAACAGATAGCGGCTGGTAAGCCTTTTCTTTTACAGAGTACATTTGGTGGTCAAAGATATGTTTTGCTAAATTGACTATGGAGTGCTCCAGACGCCTTTGCGGATCTCCTGAGAAGTGTTGCCGACGCCACCCAGTATTTCCGGGCCCAAGAAGGGAACGCGATGGAGAAGCTCTTCCGTCGCAGATTTGATACCGAGCGCCAACGTTGCTAAACAACCAGATGATGCAGCTGGCAAAGCTACATAGGATGTCCGGTTTGGCCATGAAGGTTATCATGGTCCGATTATGTCCAGTCGGACCCATTCCGAGCAGCTACTTCGGCCTGGTCAAGCGGCTCGGCGACGCCTTGCCCCGAGTTGAGGCTATGAAGTGCTCGGCGTGCATAGAAGGTGCGCGGATGGCCTTTGCCCGTGTCAAGATGCACTGGGCAAAGATGAAGGCCGCCGTCGTGGTGGTTGAGGGTCCGCCCGGAGGCAAGGACGACCGCAAGCCGGAGCGCTATTTTGAAGATGTCCTCGAGGGTGCCCGTTTAATAGAGGGTCAATGCTCGAAGGATATCATGTTCGAGTAAATGTATCCGGGCTACCCAGACAATGTATTATAAACCAAGGTTGTAATATATTTTATGCATTTATCTGAACTGCTTTCCTCCTGTGCAGCTGTATATTATTATTCTGGAAGTTTGCCAGTCAGCGGCTTCAACCCCACGTAGATACTACGGGGGTGTTCGGAATAACGTGTAATCAGTCTTGACCCAACGTCTTGGTCCGTAAAGGAGGTGATTTACGTAGTGAACCAGGCAATCAGACTATGCGGCTTTAGCACTTTCACTTATCCATAGGAGTTTGACGGTGGGGCTAAGAACTAGCCCCTGGTGCGCATGCGGATGTCCTAGCCGGTATGCCTTAGGCGCGTGACCGAGCCGAAGCCAGTCCTTCGTGTAGTACAGAAAAAATTGTGAGAGATTTTCATTAAGTCGCCGAATAGCTGACCAGCTCTCGCCATACCATGACAGTCAGTTTTCGGCTTTCTCTACTAAGGTGTTTGACCGGACGAACCAGAAACACAATCGCAGTAGTTCTCCCTTTACTACCTTAGCCGAACAAGCGGAACGTAAGGTGGTAACCACAGGAGCCGGGCAACCCAACTATTGACCAAAGACATGATTCAGAGCCGATGCATATAATGCCATATCCGGGACGTCGAAGTATACTATAAAAGTGTTCGGACTTCTCATTTTTTTGAAAAAAGTAATATATGTGGTTGACTAGAGCCTCTGGCGATTTAAATCGTGCCGAGGTGTATATGCCAATCTGGTGCAAAGAGGGAATACATATTAGGAAATAAGCCAATACCTAACAGGGTTGGGCGAAACTGTTTCCATTATAGTCTGATTGATACGTCAAAACGTATTTTTACAGTGAATGCCATGATTATCGAGGCTATTTTACATGCCCTGGATTTGAGAACAAGGGAAAGCTGTATACAGGTCCTAAAAAAGGAAAAATTGATCTTGAAGATCCTTTGGACACTCTGTCGCACGTCTGCGCTGCTTTTCGCCTTGGTGTATGATCCTTTGAGAGGATCGATGATCTAGTATACATGAGGAGCCTGGGAAAGGGGCCCTTGGTACCATCGAAAAGTGATGTGGGTTGTAAAGAACTTGGAAAATAAAAATAAGAAGAAGAAAAAGAAGAATATGAGGGTCCGGATAGGGTCGAACCGTATTGTGGACCTTATTTTTAGTAGGCCTCCGTCCTTGCCCATGGTACCTTTAGTGCGTAGTTATGTACGCGCGGTACGTATGCCACTATCAGTTTGGGACTTTGACGGAGGATGAATTGCTAATCTAGCTCTGGATGAGCTGGACTTCCATTCTGCAGGGTAGACCGGACTCGTTTGACAGTGTCCGGGGGCTTGACTGCCGATGCAGTATTCGGCTTAATGAGGCCACCCTGTACTTTGGCTGCGAGGGCCGCGGTATGCTCCTCAGTACGGAGGGAGTGCTCCATGTTTCCATTGACTGTTATAACGCCACGTGGTCCAGGCATCTTGACCTTTAGGTAAGCGTAGTGCGGGACTGCATTGAAACGGGCGAAAGCGGTCCGTCCGAGCAGTGCATGATAGCCACTGTGAAAGGGGACGATGTCGAAAATCACGTCTTCGCTACGGAAATTATCCAATGAAGCGAAGACTACTTCCAGCGTTATGAACCCTATGCAACATGCCTCGACGCCGGGTATCACTCTTTTAAAGGTGGTTTTAGTGGGCTTGATTCTTGATGGATCAATACCCATTTTGCGGACAGTGTCCTAATAAAGCAGGTTAAGACTGTTGCCGCCATCCATAAGGACTCGCGTAAGGTGGAATCCGTCGATAATTGGATCGAGGACCAATGTTGCCGAACCTCCATGATGGATACTAGTCGGATGGTCTCTACGATCGAAAGTGATCGGACAGGCTGACCATGGGTTAAATTTTGGGGCGATTGGCTCTATGGCATAGACGTCCCTTAATGTGCGCTTGCGCTCCCGCTTAGGGATATGAGTAACGTATATCATATTCACCGTTTTTACCTTAGGGGAAAATTTCTTCTGTCCCCCTGTGTTCGGTGGGCGAGGCTCTTCATCGACTTCCTCGATGAGTGGCCCTTTCCCCTTATGTTCCATCTTTAGCTTACTGGCCTGTTTAAAGACCCAACAATTTCTGTTGGTATGATTGGTAGGCTCGGGTGCCATGAATCTGGCAAGGCCGATCAAGTATTCTGTCCAAACTAGATGGACCATCCTTATTTCCTTTTGAAAGTGCGTTATATCGACTAGAGGGGGGGTGAATAGGCGATTTTTATGAATTCTTCACTGAGGAATTTGCCGGTGAGGAAATTTCTTAGCGAAGAACTACTTGCATGAATAAGTACTCGTAAGTAAGCATAACAGAATACACGCATGGTCATCATGATGAAATGAAGACAAGCACAGAAAGTACGTAAAGCGTAATCACAGGATAACACAAGATGAAGACAAACAGATCAAGAAATTGAACTGAGGAAATTGAGAAAGTCTTCAACAAAGTCTTCAAGCACAGATATGAACAAACACTCAACACAATAATGAGGAAATGAAAGGGTTGAGGAAATAGAACCAGTTAGGTTGGTGAAGACAATGATTTGGTAGACCAGTTCCAACTGCTGTCTCAGTTGTACGTCTGGTTGGAGCGGTGAGTATTTAAACTCGAGGACACACAGTCCCGGACACCCGATCGGCCGAGCACGCAGCTCAGACACCAAGTCCTCACCGTATTCTCCTTGAACTAAGGTCACATGCACCTCGTCCAATCACTCGTGGTAAGTCTTCAGCGACTTCCAAACCTTCACATACTTGGTCACTCGGCGATCCACAATTCCTCTTGGATGTTTCTAGACCATGACGCCTAACCGTCTGGAAGAAGCATGCCTTCAAAGGTAACAAGCGTCGGATCCACGCAGGATCAATCTCTTTAGTGATGCTCAATCACTTTGGGTTTGTAGGGGTTTGGTTTTTGGTTTTTCCTCACTCGATGATTTTCGCTCAAAGTCCTCGGAGGATGGGTTGCTCTTAAATGACAAGTGTCAAGTTCTCTCGAGCAGCCAACCAGCTAGTGGTTGTAGGGGCGGCTATTTATAGCCTAGGGAGCAGCCCGACATGATAAGACATAAATGCCCTTCAATGATATGACCGTTAGGTGGATAAGATATATTGGGACAGTGGCCAAGAAGACAAGAATCTGGAAATTTGACTCTCAAATTCCTCGGGGCTATCATGTTCCTCATCGTAGGCAATCCGCCTGGCGAATTCCTAACTCCTCGGTCGAACAAATTCTCAACACTGTAAGAACTTCGTCTCTTTCATCAAGAAATTGACTGAATCAGTATGAGATTTCCAAAGGCTTCACTCGAAGGGATTGGTAGGTGTAGGATTTTGAGTTGAGCATCACATGGAAAATTTTCCTTAGTATTTCCTCGACCCCTTTAACAAAGACAAAGGTTTCCTATGACTCAAGAAAGAGAAAATGAAACTACGTAAAGCAAAAGTCTTCACGCTTCATGTTCCTCAAATGAATACCAAGTCTTCAAGGTCACACCAATTTCTTCACTTTCAAAGTCTTCGGAAAGTCTTCAAAAATCCAAAGTCTTCAGTCGAAGAACTTCATTTTTAGGGGTCGACTTTCTTTGTAAATATCAAACTCCTCATAGACTTATAGACCTGTGTACACTCACAAACGTATTAGTTCCTTAACCTATAAGTCTTCAATCCACCAAAATCACTAAGGGGCACTAGATGCACTTACACCTTTGAATGACTTCTTCCGCTGACCGGGTTTAGAGCCACTGAATCCGGCGTTGACCGCCGTGTCTTTGGTATCTTTGTTATTGCTTTGACGCTTGTGTTTGTTGCGTTGTGGCTTGCCGTTTCCATCTCTGGCTTCAGAGGTGCCAGGGTTGCTGGTACTGTTGCTTCTACGAGTGATCCAGCTGTCTTATCCCGCGCAAAAGCGGGTCATGGGTGCGGTAAGGGCTGCCATGGACTTCGAGGTGTCGGGCGAGACACTCGTCCCGGACGCTGTGTTTAAAGGCCATGAGGGCTTCGGCGTCGGTACAATCCACAATTTGGTTCTTTTTAATTAAGAACCTGGTCCAGAGCTTCCGGGCTGATTCTCCGGGTTGCTGGACTATATGACTAAGGTCATCGGCGTCTGGAGGCCGAACATAGGTACCTTGAAAGTTATCTCTAAAGGCATCTTCCAAATCTTCCCAGCTACCAATAGAGTTTTCTGGGAGGTTGTTTAATCAGTGTCGTGGTGGTCCCTTGAGTTTTAGGGGGAGGTACTTGATGGCATGGAGATCATCACCGCGGCCCATGTGGATATGGAGAAGGAAATCTTCAATCCATACAGCGGGATCTGTCGTTCCATCGTATGATTCAATGTTCACGAGTTTAAACCCTTCTGGGAACCGATGATCCATTACCTCATCGGTGAAGCATAGGGGGTGTGCGGCGCCTCTGTATCGGGCGACATCATGACGTAGTTCGGATGAAGTCCGTATGCGGCTTTCGGCCCGAGTGAGGTTGTGCCTGCCGCGCTAGGCCTGATGGTCGTCCTCTCGCGTTGGAGCACGCCCTCTTGATCCATAGATCGATCTGGCTTGGCATGCTCTATTGTCTAGGTCCTGCCGTAGGTCGTAGGTGTATCTTGGAACCGCTATTTCTCTGCCTCTACAACGAGGTGGTGCGGGTTGGTGTTCGGCGTAGGTGGCCGCTTTATCTTGTCCACGTGGTGGCTGATCTAGTTAATCGGCACGGTCGTATCTTGACGGTATGGGCTCGACGGCCTCGTCATCGAATTGTGGAAGTAGCCAACGCTTCGGATAACTCTTTGTTGGGCGTTGAAGGCCGTACTCTTCGGTAGCCAGGACTTGGGTCCATTTGTCGTTAAGTGTATCCTGTTCGGCTTGGAGCTATTGTTGCTTCTTTTTCAGGCTTCTCGCAGTGGCGATTAGCTGGCGCTTAAAGCGCCTCCCGCCGAGTGGTTCCTCCGCACGATAAAGTCTTCGTCGCCGAGGCTCACATCATCCTCGGAGATTGGTAGATAGTTACTATCCTCCGAGTCCTCGTTCCCGACTGGATCATCAGGGTTAACTTTCCCATCCTCCCAATTATCCTGTTCGTATGTTGGCTCGACAGGGGCTTCGGGGTCTTCGGCGTTTTCCAGAGTGTTATTATCTCCGGTGCCGGTATTGCTGTCTTTTTCGCGATGCGATTTTGAGCGGTGTCGCTGACATCGACACTTTGGAGGTGCTTCAGCAGGCTTG
Organism: Aegilops bicornis; assembly: GCA_021605145.1. Taxonomy (NCBI): domain Eukaryota; kingdom Viridiplantae; phylum Streptophyta; class Magnoliopsida; order Poales; family Poaceae; genus Aegilops; species Aegilops bicornis. The sequence goes on from CM038670.1 coordinate 238,020,376, forward strand.
CCCTCAACCAGATCCTTCCTGTCGTCGTCGTCATCCTCTTTGGGTGTGTCCACCATATACACGTCATATGTGGAGGTGGTCGTCCAACGTCCAGTAAACGGCGGGTCTTGGCCTTGTTCGTCTCCGGCATCGTCGTCCATGCCGTCGATGTCTTCGGAGGCGTAGTCCAGCATGTCGGTTAAGTCTTCGGCAGTGGCTATGAAGTGGGTGGTGGGTGGGACGTAAAATTTCCCGCTCTCAGCCCCTAGTCCGGGTTGGGCGTAGTTCGGAAGTAATTCCTCTGTAATAGCGAGGGATCGCATTAAGTCCAGGGCCTCATCTAAGAGAGAGGTTTGGACGTGGAAGCGAGAGTCCGCGGGGCTGGCCGGGGTGAAAGCCTCCTGGCCACGCCTACTTGGCGTGGACTTCGAGAGTTCGGATCTGGAGTCCGGGGGCGAGTTCGGCCTTTCAATGATAGGGGGAACCTGGACTATTTCCGAGTTCGCCGTGGCATGATCGCCTCCGGATCCTCGATAATGTGGTTTGCAACGGAGAGTCCGGTGGGCTCCACACTCCCATCTTCAGACCTGATGGTTTGCTCCAGATCAAAGGCCAGAGCGATGGTCGGGGCCGCGAATCCTTCGAAGATCAAGTCTCCTCGGATATCAACGACATAATTTAGGTTCCTGAAACTGATCTGGTGACCAGGGGCGTAGCTGTCGATCTGTTCAAGGTGGCCAATCGAGTTGGCACGCAGTGCGAAGCCGCCGAATTAAGAAAATTTGGCTGGGGAGGAAAGTCCCCCCGAAACAATATCATTGTAGATGATCGATCGAGCCATCGAACCTTCTGTTGACGGCACAGTGGAACTCTCAATGAAAGCACCAATGTCGGTGTCAAAACCGGCCGATCTCGAGTAGGGGGTCACGAATCAAGGCCCGAGGATCGAAGGTAACAGGAGACAAGGGACACGATGTTTACCTGTGTTCAGGCACTCTTAATGGAGGTAATACCCTGCTTCCTGCTTGATTGACTTTGATGAGTATAAGGGTTACAAGAGTTGATCTACCTCGAGATCGTAATGGCTAAACCCTAGATGTCTAGCCTTTATGATTTGTGATTGCCTCTACGGACTAAAACCTCCAATTTATATAGACAAAGGAGGGACCTAGGGTTGTACAGAGTCGGTTTACAGAGAAAGGAAACTTCATATCCGAACGCCAAGCTTGCCATCCACGCAAAGGAGAGTCCCATCCGGACACGGGGGAAGGCCTTCTATCTTGTATCTTCATGGCCCATCACTCCGGCCCATGTCACATAGCCCGGACGCCCGGGGACCCCCTAATCCAAGACTCCCTCAGCGACTTCTCGCCGCCGTTCGTCCACGTCCGCTGCATCGCCTACGCCATCACCATGTCCACCGCCAAGGAAGCTGGCCGTGCCGCCGCCGAGAAACTCGAAGCCGAGAAGAAGGCGACCGAGGGCACCGCCGCCGACGCGGCTTCTGCCTGGCCGACTAGAGGGTATAACACGTTTGTCCCTCTCCTGTTTATCTCTGTGTTAGCCGTACTAGCATTATGTGTAGATGTGTCTACTGTTTGCGTGATATGTGCTTATTTGATTTGTAATCAGTATGTTGTTAATTATGTCAATGTCATGATCATGATTATTTCCTGGATTAATTTAATCGAGAAATTGCCTATTTACTCAGCACTACCCACGGGATTTGCCCTTAATTTTTGACTATGCTCAGTTTTACCCTTATATTTGCCTTTGAGGTCACCCGAATGCCCTTTGACCGTACCTAGAAAATTCATATGAACCCAAAACAAATGCAAATAAGATATCAAAATATTCACAAAAATATTACCTTTATGTGCATGTTATTTGCATTTAGGACAAAAAATTGTTTAAACTACCCGAGATTATTGATGTCATTAATGTTATTAAACCTAAAAAGGTATAGACACTATTTTTTCATGGATAAAAATGACATGCACATATGGTGATATCTTCTAAACATTATATCTTATTTGAAATTTTCTGAGTTCATATGAATTTATAAACTCAGAAAAATGCAAGTAAGGTATCATACTTCAACGTCGTACTTTTTAATCTAGTAAAAGACAAACAAAGATATGAGAACCACCCTCCAAAGCCCAAAAGCCTCACCTCTGGAAGGGACCCAAAACGGGAATTAGCAGAAGGGCACCACCAAACTATGAATCAGATCAAGGAGGCTCCATCATCGATCTTCATCATCATCATCGCCAACACCCTGTTCATCTCTTTGTAATATCGAACCCTAGTTGGAATTGTCTAGGTACACACAGATGAAGGGTGGTCACAACGTGTCCTCTGGAGTCAGGAGATGTACCCCAATCAAGGGGCATCGACTTTGTGGTTAGGAGCTCGGTTGATGACAAAAATGTTGGGGCAAACCTCTGGGGCACAAGCTGGGACTGACAATCTTGATCCAACAAGCGTCACCCAGAACTCGAACCGATTTCGTGGTATGCCCTAAAACGGGTGAGTAGCCGGAATCCCATCAGTTGGGAGCCATCGAATACTGCCAAGCTTTCCCTGAAGTAGCTCAAAAACCTCCACAGCGCCCCCGCCTTGAAGGTAAAATGATGATCAACTATCACATCTCATTCTCGCCTGTGTTATTTTTTTGTGGGACCTTAAGAAGTCCTGCATGGCTTCCCGGTAGGAAGGACTTGTGAAACTCGGGGGGCTACTCATGAGGGAAACATCATACTTCCACTCAAAGTGGGCCCGGAGGAGGAGGACAGACAATTCAGTAACTAGAAGGACAAAGAGACCCCGAGAGCTTGTGGGCTGCAGAGGGTTGGCCTTAGCCCATTAGGTGAATAATGTACCCCCAACTCTATCAAAGATATAAGACAGATGGGGAAGAAAACCCTAGAGATATAGAGAACCACCCAAGTCAATTGTCTCCGCCTCCAGGAATAGAGCTTATAACTCGTGCGCCAGAACTCTTCAGTGATCCTCACGATCCTCGATGAAAGAAATATAAACAACTCGAGGCACGAGTAGGGCATTACCTCCTCCTAGAGGGCCTGAACCTGGGTAACCTCCCCCCCCCCTCCCCGTGCCTCACCGTCTTGATCTGCCACTCGCACGCCCCAGCAAACAAATACACCGTTGCTCGACATCACTGCCGATACGAAACACCTGCACCGGGTCAAAATGATACTTCCAGGCCCGAGTGCGTCTTGTATCCATGGGGTTGCTTGGTGCTACTTGATGGCGCACGTACAACAATGCAAATTGGACGTCCCTCCACCGTAGTCTTGACAACGTGAGGGGATCTCAAGGCTAATTGTTTTGATGCCAACATTTCGCAAAATCAAAAGTCGTCAAAACTAAGAACTATTCTAGAGATTGACAAGAACCGTTTTTGACAGCCAAATTTTAGAGTTGCCAAGTATTGATAGCAAACCAGTTTAGCCTTCTCGTGCCAAAAGAAAAGCACCACATCAGAAAGAGCTGGAAAAACGAGGTACTCCAACGGAGTAAAAGAAATCCCCAACCCCAAGCTAGCCACCTAGGAGGCGCCAGTTGTGTTCCCTGTCACCCACCACGCGATCAATCATGAGGCTGTGCGCGATGGAACCTGGCCGCTTGCCTGTACCCATCAATGGTCAATCACTCCCTTCCATTCCATCCCCAGCTCACCTCGCGCACAGCACAGCGGCCTCGCTGCCAGTAGTAAAACAACCAAGAACCCGGCGCGACCTGGATGGAGAAGCAAAGCGAAGGGAACGAACGAACGAAATCATCTCCGACGCGAGTCGACATAAAATAAAATGGACGGAATAATCAAAAGCGGCAAGGCAGACAGGAGCAAGGAATCCCGCGAAACCGTCCGAACCCAAACCTCAATTCCCTCCCTCCCGGACCCAATCCAGCTCGACCCGCCCCCGCCCCCGCCCAACCAAACCAAACCAAACCCCTTCCCCCGCCGTCCTCGTCTCCTTCTGCCTCTGCCCCACCCGCCGCTGCCCCCGAGCCGCACCTCCCCAAACCCTACCCATATATTATTAAACCCATCCCGAGTCTCCCCGCCCGTGCCCCCTGTCCACCTTCCCCTCCACATTCCCGCCGCCTCCCCCCCGCAAAACCCTAGCCGCGCCGCCGCCGCCTCGGCCCGCGCCCGATCCGATGGCGTCCGCCGAAGACCAGGCCGCGGCCGCGGCGCTGCTGGGCGGCGACCCGGCGGCGTTCGACGCGCTGCTCTCCACGCTCATGTCGGCCTCCAACGCCGACCGCGCCGCCGCCGAGGCCGCCTTCCACCGCCTCCGCGGCTCCCACCCGGAGCCCCTCGCGCTGCGCCTCGCCTCCTCGCTTGCGGCCCCGGCCACCCCCGCCGAGCTCCGCGCCATGGCCGCCGTCCTCCTCCGCAAGCTCCTCTCCCCGACGGCCTCTTCCGACTCCTCCGCCGCCGCGCCGCCCCCGCTCTGGCCCCTCCTCTCCCCCGACGGCCAGGTCGCGCTCAAGGCCCACCTCCTCGCCGCGCTCCAGTCCGACCCCCCCAAGCCCATCGCCAAGAAGGTCTGCGACGCCATATCCGAGCTCGCCACGCTCCTACTCCCAGAGAATACCTGGGCCGAGCTGCTGCCGTTCCTCTTCCGCGCGGCCTCCACCCCCGAGGCGCCCAACCTGCAGGAGTCGGCGCTGCTCATCTTCGCACGCCTCGCGGATTACATCGCCGAATCTCTTCTCGACCATTTGATGACCATCCACAACCTTCTAGCATCTGCCCTGGCGCACCCGACCTCTCCTGATGTTCGCATCGCCGCGCTGAGCGCCGCCGTTAATCTCGTTCAGTGCCTGCCCACTAACGCGGACAGAGATAAGATGCAGGACTTGCTGCCTGCGATGATGAGGGCGCTCACGGATTGCCTGAATTCGTCCCAGGAGGCATCCGCACAGGAGGCACTGGAGCTGCTTGTGGAGCTGGCTGGTGCAGAGCCAAGGTTCCTGCGGCGACAGATTGCCGATGTGGCAGGAGCGATGCTGCAAATAGCTGAAGCTGCACAGTTGGAGGATGGAACTAGGCACCTGGCTGTCGAGTTTGTGATTACTCTTGCTGAGGCCAGGGAGCGTGCACCAGGAATGATGCGACGGCTCCCACAGTTTGTTGGCAGGCTCTTCCAAGTACTTATGCAGATGTTGCTTGATGTAGAGGATGACCCTGCCTGGCACACTGCTGAAACCGAGGACGAAGATGCAGGTGAAGGGAACAACTATGGAGTGGCGCAGGAGTGCCTTGACCGTCTTGCCATTGCCATTGGTGGGAATGCAGTCGTGCCGATTGCATCTGAGCTGCTCCCACAATATCTTTCTGCTCCAGAGTGGCAGAAGCACCATGCTGCGCTCATCACGCTTGCACAGATTGCAGAGGGATGTGCAAAGGTTAGCCTAATAACTTTGGCCTTTTGATTACCATTGCAATAGTTTGTTACTTCAAAACCTCATTGAAATGCTTAAAAGCAATATCCATTCATTAACATTGTTGAATTAGAAATTAAATTAGTAATATGGAAACAAGATAGTGGATGCCATACTTTTACCTTGATCCCTCGTTTACAAATTCTGTGTTGCCATGCCTATAAAACATTATTGCTAGCGTTAGGCCACAAAATGTGTTTCGTTCTATATCATTTTTGCAAGTAGGAAATAACCAAAGTGGATCATCTCCTCACCAGTTGCTGTTTGTTGCCGTCAGGTTATGCTTAAAAACTTGGAGCAGGTGGTTTCGATGATACTGAATGGATTCCAACACCCTCATCCTCGAGTGCGGTGGGCTGCAATCAATGCCATTGGTCAGCTGTCTACAGATTTGGGCCCAGACTTGCAGGTTCAGTACCACCAGAAGGTGCTGCCTGCATTGGCTAACGCCATGGATGATTTTCAGAATCCACGGGTGCAGGCAAGTGTTGAAATACTAGCATCAAACTTGATCAGTTGACTCAGAAAATCCTTGATTTTATTTATAACGAGTTTTTAGTGCTTATGTGGCTGAGATTATCTCAGTGGAGACATAGTACATTCATATGTAAGAAACATACTTCCTTTAAGCTCAAGACATTCTTCATTAGATAAAGAATTCAATCTATAACGAGTTTTTAGTGCTTATGCGGCTGAGATTACCTCAGTAGAGACATAGTACAGTCAGATGTAAGAAACATACTTCCTTTATGCTCGAGACATTCTTCATTAGATAAAGAATTCAATCTATTTGTGCTCTAGTTGTAACAAATTATTAGGTATTTCGTTATCATTGTTGAGATATGTAACAAAAACATAAATTTCCTTTGTATTCTCCAGGTTTTTCTGCTACCAGTTGTACATTAGATACTTTGACATTTACTTTCGGAATGGTTCTGATCAAGTCTACGTAGTAAAGCACCTCTAGGAAATATGTCTCACACAACTATTGTGAAGTATGCTCCTAACTTGTAAATAAGCTGATTGATAATAAATTTCATATAGAAGTCCAAATTCTGGCCCTATCTTATGTTTTTCTGGTTGGCTGTCCCCTTTGTATTCCATCTTGATTAATATCAGTATTGTTTTTTATATTTTTCTGAATATTTTCCATGTCGGATCCACAACAGAGAAACTGTTTCTAGGTGAAACAGAGAAATTCACATGGCCTACATGCAGTACTATATTAACTCACCAAGTCTGGTGTTTAGTTTACTGTGCGTTTGAAACTGATTCTGTTTAAAGTTTTGCATGCATTGTGCTATCACTTTTTTGAATTTCATTGTACTTCTGTTATTGCCAGGAAATTTTGTACCCTATGTGTACTATGCACATTAGGGTTTAATTACTAATCTAATATTGATTTATTGTGTCTACTATCCTTCTTGACAAGCACATGCTGTAATATTGATTTATTGTGTCTATTATCTTTCTTGACAGGCACATGCTGCGTCTGCAATCTTGAATTTCAGTGAGAATTGCACGCCCGAAATTCTGACACCGTACCTGGATGGAATTGTTAGCAAATTACTTGTTCTTCTCCAGGTATGCATCTAGGTTCCCTTGCGCCACTGTTTGTACAGGTAGAAAATATGTTAACCTTTCATGTTGTTTTCAGAACGGTAAGCAAATGGTGCAAGAGGGAGCATTGACAGCTTTAGCATCAGTAGCTGATTCATCGCAGGTAACTGCTTGTGTGGAAGTTAACAGCTACATTCAATATCACCTTTAATGGCTGTAACACTTTTTCATGATTTATAGCTAATTGATCATGATGACTTTATAATATTATATGGTGTATGATATACTTTGTTTTTCAGGACCACTTCAAGAAATATTATGATGCTGTTATGCCGTACCTGAAAGCTATTTTGATGAATGCAACTGACAAGTCTAATAGGATGCTCCGTGCCAAGTCCATGGAGTGTATAAGTCTTGTTGGAATGGCTGTAGGCAAGGATAAATTTAGGGATGATGCCAAGCAGGTTAGTATCTCGTTTCTTTTCTAACTTTATAGTGGACATTCATATATATCCTACTTGAATTTCTGCTGGACATCATTTTGTTGGAATGACTATATTTTTCCTGAGGCATTCTGTTCCTAATTTACCTGATAATTTGCAGGTCATGGAAGTGCTTATGGCTTTGCAAGGAACTCCAATGGAAACAGATGATCCGATAACCAGCTACATGTTGCAGGTATGCTTCAAAGTAGGAAATTGATTGTAATTGCATTTTGAATTTTTATAACCATCTCCCTGCATGCGACAGGCTTGGGCCAGGCTATGCAAATGTCTTGGACAGGATTTTCTTCCTTACATGCATGTTGTTATGCCACCACTGCTTCAGTCTGCTCAGCTGAAGCCTGATGTCACAATTACTTCAGCCGAATCAGATGATGAAATAGAATCAGATGATGACAGGTTTGTGTTACCTTCTCAATAATTGTTTTGGGAAATCCACTGAACTAAAAGTTGGCTCCCTTAAACCGGAAACTACCATATAGGCTGTCGACATGCTTAATTTAGTCTTCTGAAAATAGTAACTAGTTTATTTCAACTTTGTTTTGAATACTACTTACAGAAGCCTTCACAAAAAAGGACTAAAACTTGCAAATTGCGGTTCTCTGGTTCAGAGTGTATGGCTCTCTATTTGTAAAGTCTTTTGCACTACTTCCGTGTTTGTTTATTTCCCCAGTATTATCCACATAATCCATGAACTAGTGGTTGCAAGTTACATACACTATATTGTTCATGCAATGTTTATTATATGTTTTGATTTGTTTGTACACCATGTGCGAGCATGTTACCCCCCCCCCCCTTGTTTTTGCTTTTAACTGTGTATTAATTTTTGCAATAACACCGCTGATTTTTGGTATTTCATACAGCATTGAAACAATCACACTTGGTGACAAAAGAATTGGAATTCGAACTAGTGTGCTGGAAGAGAAAGCAACAGCTTGCAACATGCTGTGTTGCTATGCTGATGAGCTCAAGGAGGGTTTCTTCCCATGGATTGATCAGGTTTATTATCCCGTTCAGTCATTCACAAAGCAATTGTCTGATTTTTTAACTTTTGATAACCGTGGACGTGACTGGAACAAATTCCATGCAGGTTGCTCCTACATTGGTCCCTCTGCTTAAGTTTTACTTCCATGAAGAAGTGAGAAGAGCTGCTGTTGCAGGTACTTTGATGATCTCCATTTATTTTCATTTAGATTTTGTGTGTTTCTTTTAACATTTTTTGCAACAATTATGCAGCTATGCCTGAACTGTTACGTTCGGCAAAATTGGCTGTTGAGAAGGGGCAGGCTCCAGGACGCGACGAGTCTTACGTTAAACAATTGTCTGATTTCATAATTCCAGCTCTGGTTGAAGCGCTGCACAAGGTCTTTGCAAAACCTTGTCCCTAAGTTCATGATAGCATTGGTTTGTTTTACACTTAACTAAATGCTAACAGCTGGAATTTCTTGCATCCATCTACCATACAGGAGCCGGAAACCGAAATGTGCTCATCCATGCTGGATTCCTTAAATGAGTGTATGCAGGTCTGTTCTGTTTTCTGATCATATTATGGCAGTGCACTGGTGTATATATAATAATACTTGGTGATCTGTTGGTCTGCGTCACTTGCTAGATTCCAATGTACAAGCACTTAAGTTAATCAGCATGGACAACTATCCTTTCATTCTGTGTGTGTTGTTGTTGGGGGGGGGGGAGTACAGTACTTTGTGGGTTGTGTCACTTGTTCATGTTAGCGAGTATGAGTAGGCCCTAGATTGTAACTGGTAATTGTGTATTTGATTGTCTCGACTAATACACAAAAATGTGGTGGAGGATAGCTTTCTAAACGAATGTAGTATTTCCATATTGATGACTACTTGTGGGCTGTGTCACTTGGGGGAGTACAGTACTTTGTGGGTTGTGTCACTTGTTCATGTTAGCGAGTATGATTAGGCCCTAGATTGTAACTGGTAATTGTGTATTTGCTTGTCTCGACTAATACACAAAAAATGTGGTGGAGGATAGCTTTCTAAACGAATGTAGTATTTCCATATTGATGACTACTTGTGGGCTACCAGATAACATATAACTGATTGAAGGCTTTCCGAAATAGCCTGATGTGATGTCCAATATCACTGTAGCAACTTGAGCTGTTTGATTTTAGCAGTTTGATTGTGAGGGTCCTCCACAACTCCCTAACTAGGCCCACAGATTTATATGCTCTATATGGTATTAGAAACAACTTATATCATAAAGTTCTTCTCAGTTTGGATAACCACCCTTACATTCTGTATGTCTATTGTGCTGTTGTGGGAACCAAATTTACGTTCCCGTCTCAGCAATGCTGAGGAACAGGGGGAGTAACAACTTAATGTGATGACTGTTGGAAGATTGACATATTCAAGTCTTCATTAACTTACATATCACTTCATATTATATATTGGTGGAAGTTGTTAGCGTTGGTGGTACCATGAAGTTGCTTCTTTTGTAAGAAAAACTTTGTACGACTAGCCAAGTACACCATTTGTATAAAAGTACCTAGGTGCTTATTACTGTTTATGGATTAGCATTTAGCAAGAGATAAATTAATTTTTCTTATTTGTTGTGTTCAAAGCATAGATTCTTTTGAATGGATCAACACTTGAGCCATCATCTGTACAATGTTACCTAGTTAGTCAGTTCTGTATAGCACACATTTAATTGTTTCTTGACTTCTAGAGAGTTTGCTTTACCAGATTTCTCACTGACCTTACTTTTACTGAACAGCTTTCTGGATGTCTTCTTGATGAGAATCAAGTAAGAGCTATTTCGGATGAGATTAAGAATGTTATTATAGCCAGTGCAACCAGGAAAAGAGACAGATCAGAGAGAACAAAAGCAGAAGATTTTGATGCTGATGAAGGAGAACTACTCAAAGAAGAGAATGAGCAGGAGGAGGAAGTGTTCGATCAGGTTATGTTTCTTGACGTGCCTGTGAATTTCTTGTGTTCTGCAATTTCATTTTTGAATTAACATTCTCTATTTGTTTACACTCAGGTCGGCGAGTGCCTGGGAACTTTGATTAAAACCTTTAAAGCTTCTTTCTTGCCGTTCTTTGATGAGCTATCTGTGTACGTTACACCAATGTTGGTAAGTTGATTGAATCCCACCTTGTTTGGGCATGTGCATAATGTTGTGGGCACACATTTGTTTGGAGTTCAGTTTCTAATATTTTTCCAATTACAACTGATTCTGTGTTAGTTCTCTCATTTGACCCAATTAGCATACACAATTCCTCTTGAGTTCGCACAAAATGTAGGGATCAAATCTCGCATTGATATTTTTCCCATATTCCTGTGTGGCTTTGTCTCATTGGTTTTTGGGAAGAACTGTGGAACAGTGGAAGAAAACTACATGCCTTCTGTTTGACCGAACCATTTCATTTCTGAAAGCTGTGGAACTAATAAGGTGACAGCTAAAATAGTATGTAAAGCACTGTTAGCTTGGATAGAAACAATTACTTGCAGCCTTGAACTGTGAATGCCTCTCTCCTTGGTCTCTTCATTTATATGGTGCCAAAGGGTAATGTTTATGATCATTACCATGTTGTAGGCCTATGCCTGTTGGAATGTCTCCATTATATCCTGGTATCGTATTTAGTATTTTTATCTCATCTTTAATTTTCAGGGGAAGGACAAGACAGCTGAGGAGAGAAGGATAGCTATCTGCATTTTTGATGACATTGCAGAGCAATGTCGTGAGTCAGCTCTGAAGTATGTTTCTCCTCAACATTAGTTATGTCTTGTGTGTAAACTGGGTTTTAATTGTAACTGAATCATGTCTTTTCGCCTGAGCAGGTATTACGATACTTATGTTCCTTTCTTGTTGGAGGCATCCAACGATGATAACTCAGATGTTCGGCAGGTCTGTATTTGTGTTCTCATGTTGTCTTAACTTTTTTTGTCTGTAATACATGACACTGATATAGTGACAAAATCATCATCATTTTAGGCTGCTGTTTATGGCCTGGGCGTATGTGCTGAGTTTGGTGGTCTTACTTTCCGTCCTTTAGTTGGAGGTAAGTTCTGAATCTTATGGCTTAGTACTACAAGCATCTTGAAGTCATTCCATTTAACACAATAATGCTTTTAAAAATTCAGAGGCCCTGTCAAAGCTGAACAATGTTATCAGACATCCAGAAGCACAACATGCAGATAATATTATGGCATATGATAATGCTGTTTCAGCACTTGGAAAAATATGTCAATTTCATCGCGATGGGATTGATGCGGCTCAGGTATATGCTTAAATCTCACTTCCAAGTTCTATTAAGAGACTAAACTTTACAAGAGCCCGTTTGGTTCATAATATTTCAAAAATGCAGGAATAGCAAAACGTCGGAATTCAGTTGTTTAACCCTACAGGAATTTCTAACCAAAAATTGTTTTGTTGGTTCACTGAAAAATTACAAGAAATTTTCTTAAGGATTAGGTGCATCCCATAGTTGTCATTTAAACTAAGAGGAAATTTCCATGAGGTTGGTGTCATTGGGAAAATACCTTCGGAATTTGCATGCGAAGTACTCCCTCCGTTCCTAAATATAAGTCTTTTTAGACATTTCAAATGGAATGCAGCATACGGATGTATGTAGACATATTTTAGAATGTAGATTCACTCATTTTGCTACGTATGTAGTCACTTGGTGGAATCTCTAGAAAGACTTATATTTAGGAACGGAGGGAGTAGATAGAGATCATAGGAACACAAACCAAACAAGCTCTGTAGATAAAAAATCATATGGAATGAAATCCTCCAAAATTCCTATTATATTCTTTTGAACTGAAGAGACATAAGGTTGTTTGCTATCTTTTTGCGATACTTGATGATGTACATTCCATGCGCACCAGCATGTGGATTGTAAGTGAATGAAAGGACATATGTATTTGGATTCTGATGATTTTTTCCTAGCTATTAGATCAATATCAAGCTGAGATACCTCTACTCTACAACTGCTGTGCATGTTTACTATTTAATGGTTTAAACTGAATAAGTTATGCTTCTCAGGTCATTCCAGCATGGCTTGGTTGCTTGCCTATAAAAGATGACAAGATTGAAGCAAAAGTTGTACATGATCAGCTTTGTTCGATGGTGGAGAGGTATCTGCTCTTTAGTGTCAGCATGGCAGCAACAGTAGAATATTTCTTACATTTTATATAACCTGTTTTTTATGTGCAGATCGGACGCACAGGTTCTTGGACCTCATAGTCAGTATCTTCCTAAAATAGTCTCTATTTTTGCTGAGGTAATTTTGACTTCTGTGCTTGCTCTGTCAGTCTGTCACCTCCAGTTAGGGGGTATCTAGTATTGCTGAATGAAATAATGACAATGAAACAGTACATGTGGGTTTTGATGTGTAAATTCATGTGTTGATTTATTTTGAGTTTGGGTCGAGGTCTCAGTTTGGCCATTTTGGTGGCGGCAGACCTTTTTATTCAGCAGTACATCTTGATATTTGAGCTTTGTTTTCTATGAATAATTTAGTAAATGATTGGTTCCTTCATTTTGTTTTCTATGTAGGTTCTGTGCAATGGAAAGGAGCTTGCAACAGATGAAACAACCATCCGGATGATCAGTGTTCTGAAGCGATTTCAGCAGACATTGCCACCTGATTTTCTTGCCTCCACATTTTCCACCTTGCAACCACAGCAGCAGCTTATGCTACAGTCCATCCTATCCACATAGTTCCACTCTTCTCTCTTGTGGCTGCAAGGTTGGGGCTTGCTTTTCTTTCCATAATTCGTCATTGGTACTGTCAACCAATTTTTTGTGTTGAATCTTTTCTGGGGGAGTTGATTTGTGCATGCATTGGTCGCTTCAAGGGATTGGTGGTCGCCATACCATATGGTTTTGATGTAGAGTGTATATTATCTTGTATTCAAATATGGTTTTGGGGCGTGCTGCGTCAAAGGTGTAAGGGCAATGGCGAAAATTGTTGTTGGTTGAGTTGAACAATGGTGCATCAGTTTTGGTAATGAGATTGTTATGGATTTGTGTGATGATCCCCGTCTGTTTTATGGTTTTATGTGATGATCCCCGTCTGTTTTATGGTTTTATGTGATGATCCCCGTCTGTTCTGCATAAATGTAGATAGGTTAGAAGTTGCATTCCATGTTATTTACTCTTTTTTAAGCAAGTTTATTAATATCACTCTTAAATGCTACCTTCCCCAGTACAAGCTGTCGAAATAAATCGGTTCACTACTCACACTACCTGGCATAAGCTTAGGCTCTGTTTGGATTTAAAGTATGTTGAGGATCAGAGTATTGGAAAACTGCAGTTTTTAAATCTGCTGCTGTGTGATACCACAGAATACAGTATTGTACAGCATTTACAAATTGATAAGTGTTAAAATTGCCCGACTGATTTTAATGCAACCTACGTGCCATGTGTGGCCCAAGCACCGCTGCTTCGTAGTCTTGTCCCTCGCGAGCTCTCATCGGCTCACCTGCTGTCTCAGAGCTGCAATGGAGCGCTCACCAGCGATCTCTTCACTGCTCGTCGGCGTTGCAATGGAGCGCTCGCCGGCGCTCCTGATGCTGCAATGGAGTGCTTCACCGGCGGTCTTGGAGCTGCAACGGAGCGCTCACCTGTGGTCTCGCCACTGCTCGCCGGCGCTGCACTGGAGCGCTTGCCGGTGAGCCCGGCGCTGCAATCAAACGCTTCATCGGGCGGTCTTGGAGCTGCCATGGAGCGCTCACCAGCGATCTAGCCGCTGCTCGTCGGCGCTGCAATGGAGCGCTCGCCGGCGCTCCCAATGCTGCAATGGAGTGCTTCACTGGTGGTCTTGGAGCTGCAATGGAGAGCTCACCTGTGGTCTCACCACTGCTCACCGGCGCTGCAATTGAACGCTTCATCGGGCGGTCTCGGAGCTGCCATGGAGCGCTCACCGGCAGTCTCGCCACTGCTCGTCGGGCGGCGCTGCAATTGAGCACTCGCCGGCGCTTCTGACGCCGCAACCGACCGAGTGACGCGCTGCGGGAGAGCGATTCAGGATTCGCGAGAGATAAGGACGGTCGTGATGGTGCGTATCGGACAGCAGTGGAGGCGGCTTACGTTTTGCTGAAATCAACCGGATGATTGGTAGCACGCGCCTTTACAAAAATCATGAGGTGTTTGGCACATGCATTATTTACGGGAGTATTTTTTACACGATTCAGTATACTAGCTAGTACGAGCTTCTCTAAAAAAAGGAGCTTGTACGAGTTTCCCCTCTCTGTTATGCCGGATTTTATGTTCCGTGGTCCAAACTTTTAGCCTAGAAAAACTAGGTCACGTAACTTAATTGTCTTTATTTACTAGCTTCTCTTTTGCCAGATTGTACTTTCTTCGGTCCTTTTTAGTCCGTATGTAAGTTTTATCTGAAGTCAAAGTATCTCTACTTTAACCAAACTTATAGAAAAAAATCAACATTGTAAATGCCAAATCAGTATTGTTAGGTTTATTATAAAATATAGTTTCATAGTATATATATTTGCTATTGTAGATGTTGATACTTCCTTCATTCCGTAATATAGTGTGCCCGCGCTTTTCGAGATTTGAGTTTGACCGTAAATTTAACCAACGAGATGTGGCGGGAGCAAAAATTGTAACACTGAATTCGTATTTTCGATAAATTCAGTGATATAATTTTTGCTTCCGCCGCAGTCGGTCTCGTTGGTTAAATAACGGTCAAACTTGAATCTTAAAAAGCGCGGGCGCACTACATTATGGAATGAAGGGAGTATTTTCTAAGATAAATTTAGTCAAATTTTGTAAAGTTTGTCTTGACACAAATCTAATATGCAGAGTAAAAAGAACCGGAGGGAGTATGTGCCAAACCTATTCCCAAAATAAATAAATACCAAACCAAATAAAGTTGTGCGAGCAACCTTCTATGGTGTCAGACGGTCTTAAAACATTTGGAAACAACTAAGGCTAAGCGAATTCCAGAATTCAGGTGCATGCACCCAACGGAGTAGAGAGGAATCGGCAAAAAGAAATACCCAAGTCACCTTTCAGATAATCTTTCCTGCATCAGGACCTGACATCAGGAACTTCATTTGAACGGTTCCTTCCTCCGAGATAATCAAGCCCCCCGAGCACGCCACTGGACTACCTCCTCCCTCCATCCACTCCTGTTCTTCGTGGCCTCCTCTCCCAGCACAAGACAAATCTGAATCGAATCTGCACCAAAAGATGCGAGAAGATGCCCCTCCTGACTTTTGCGCTGCTCAAAAAGTGGTATTTTGTCTCGTCCGCGCTAGTAATCTACGGGGCTCGACAAGGAAACGCACATTGACAGCGACAAACATAGCATCTCCGCCGCTATAAAACAACTTCCGTTAGGATGGGCCTCCTTGGAGCCATCTCCGGGTTCATAAAATATGGGTGCCACAATGTGGGTGCACCAGTCTAATACGCTCAATCAACGAGAGGACTTGGAATCAGGCAGCGTGGCTGCTAGCAACTTGACAAAATTCACCTTTTTGATAGATGAGGGTAGCATGACTTTTATATTGAAAAGGGTCCATCGTTTTGCTCCATGGCTGAAACGCAAGGTTGATTTTTGGGTGCGGATGACAAGGACCTGCTCCATTTGAATAGCAGTGGCGTCTCTTTTGGTGCTGAGACTAGATAAGAGCTCTTGTCATCAACGTTGCTTCAACTTTAACCATCTAATATTTGTTGTAAACTGTTAAGTGGAGTATTCTAAAGAGTGAACTGAAAGATTGCTAAAGTTCATGTTTTTCTCGAGCTGTAAACCGCCCTTATAATCGCTCTGAATTATATAATCGATGATACTAAATGAAATGTGGAGTCTTCGAGAAATCTAAGGTAAAACCTTTACAATAGTACATAAAACATGATGCTAGGATTATGCCAGACAAGGCAGCAAGAGAAGGTCATCATGTTGCTAGATTCAGAAACATGTTGACTGTGCATACAAAGGAACAAGAAACAAGCAAATGGTGTGCTGAAAGCGATCTTCACTACACCACCTCCTAGAATGGAGGGCGAACAAATGCCGGCATAAATAGTTCAAAAAAGGCAAACATGTGTAGAGGAAGTCACCGGCAAATGGTTGTGAGGTAAGACTGGTATCAATACCCGTAGGCAATGCAAAACTGTATGCATCCTCACTGTCTCCACTGGCTCTTGATATCGTGTTGTTCAGATCGTGTGTACTTAATACCAGCTTGATATAAATATCTTACCATATATTGGAACCATTTCCAGTCAAAGATCAGTTCGTGCTTGTTTGGGGTTACGACAAGGAGATCCACTATCCCGATACTTTTTTAATATTGTGGTTTATATGCGTGCAAAACTTATCGATTGCGCAAAAGACGCATGTCCGGTTAGTGGAGTGGTGTCGCGTCTGGTGGATGGCAGACTTTCCATCCCACTATATGTTGATGATACAATTTACTTTGGAAAGGCAAAAAATCTTAGGCTTGTGTTGTGTGCTTTCGAGCAGTTTCCAGTACAACATCATTTTCAGTCCGAAGATCATCATGATACGCTCTCAGTTTCTCAACCTCTTGCCTCGTTTGAAGAAAATCATAGGTAACCTTCTTGTGGTCGGCCGAGAGGGCCTCATGACGACTTACAAGTTCATCACCCTTTGACTAAAAACTTTTAATATCACGAGTCAAAGTTTGACTACGATCCATTTCCTCGTTCAACAGATCATCGCTTTTGTCTACTCCCTCCGTTCCACAATACATGCCTTCCATTTGTCAAAATATATATGTATCTAGACATGTTTTAGTTTATAGGTACATTCATTTTTGGACAAATGGAAGTCAAGTATTTTGGAACGGAGGGGGTAGCAAATTTTGAATCTTTTCCACAGAATTTTGTTGCCGAGTGGCAATTTTAGCAAGTTTCCAATAGCTAGGTTTCAGATTATCATCAGGTTCACCCTCACTTGTATCAAAGTATGAGGAACGTGAGGATACCTTGGCACCTCTTGCCATGAAGCAATAAGTGGGAGCAGAGTCGTCGTCTTGAAGATGGACTTGGCGACGAATGCGGTAGCGAGAGCAAGGCTCACCACACCAGAATCAGACTCCTCCTCACATTCTTCCTCAACTTCCTCAGGGTCAGATTCTTCCTCGGAATCCATTTCCTTCCCCATGAAAGCGCGGGCTCTACTAGAACTGCCCTTCTTGTAAGATGAATATTTTGAAGATGACTTTGAAGATTTCTTCTTCTTCTTTTCATCGGAACTATCATCCTTGATCTTCTTTGATTCCTTTTCCTAGAGAGGGCAATCAACAATGTAGTGCCCGGGCTTCTTGAATTTGTGGCAGGTTCTCTTCTTGTAGTCCCGAGAACAAGTTTCTCAAGTTTTCTTTGGGTCATACTTTGAAGACTTCCCTAAGCGATTCTTCTTTGAGAACTTCTAAAATTTCCTCACAAGTAATGCAAGCTCTGTGCGGTTCTTGGGTCCACTGTAATCGTAGTCGATTCTTCTTAAGACGAAGAAACTGCTTTTGCCTCCAGGGCACGGGGTCTTCCATAGCTTGGTCCATAGAGATCTCTTTTCTCAGCTCGTTGAAATTCATGAGTATTGAGCCTCTCAAGAATATTAGCAGGATCCAGAGACTTGTAACAGGACGCTCTTGAATCATGAGGATCAAAGTATCAAAGGAACTGTCAAGTGACCTCAGCAATTTCTTCATCACTTCATGGTTGGTGATGTTAGTGGCGCGAAGAGCTTGAAGCTCATTGGAGATGTCAGTGAGATGATGAAATGTGAGCCAGACACTTTCTTTGTCAAGCCTCTTGAAAGGACGTGGATGACTTCTAGAGGGGGGATGAACATGTGGTTTAAAAACAATTACAGTTTAGGCTTGAACAAATGTGGAATAAAACTAGCGTTTAATTTTTCAAGCAGAAAACCTAAATAAACTAGGCTCAACTACGTGCACCAACAACTTATGATAAGCAAGATAAACAACTATGTAATAGGAAGATATATAACATGAATCCCTATGGCTATCACAAAGTAAGTGCACAAAGTAAAGGGCACGTGTAAGAGATAACCAAGGCACGCGGAGACGATGATGTATTCCGAAGTTCACACCCTTGCGAATGCTAATCTCGATTAGAGTGATGTGGAGGCACAATGCTCCCCAAAAGGCAGGGCCACCCTATTCTTCTCATGCCCTCGCACAGTGCAAGGTGTCGTGATTCCACTAAGGGACTGCTACTTCTTGAGCTTGCGTTGTTTTTTCCCTTGAAGAGGAAAGAGTAATGCCGCGAAGTAGAGATAAGTATTTCCCTCAGTTGAGAACCAAGGTATCAATCGAGTAGGAGGAACACACAAGTCACCAATGGTTGCACCTACACAAACAAACAAATACTTGCACCCAGCGCGATAAAGGGGTTGTCAATCCCTTCAGGTTACTTGCAAGGATGAGATCTGATAAAGATAGGTATAGACGATAAATAAAGTGCCAAATAAAAAGGTAAATAAATTACAACGAGGTATTTTTGAGTTTTTAGTTTTATAGATCTGAAAATAATATGATAAAAGATAGCCCCGGTGGGCCGTAGTTTCACTGGAGGCTTCTCTCTTGAAAGAATGCATACGGTGGGTAAACAAATTACTGTTGGTCAATTGATAGAAAAGCGCATAGTTATGACGATATCTAAGGCAATGATCATGAATATAGGCATCACGTACGTGACAAGTAGACCGACTCCTGCCTGCATCTACTACTATTACTCCACACATCGATCGCTATCCAGCATGCATCTAGTGTATTAAGTTAACAAGAACGGAGTAACGCCTTAAGCAAGATGACATGATGTAGATGGATAGACCCAATCAATATGAACAAACACCACCTTTTTATCCTTAATGGCAGCAATACAAATGTGTGTCATGTCTCTTTCTGTCACTGGGAATAAGCACCACAAGATTGAACCCATTACAAAGCACCTCTCCCATGGCAAGAAAAATCAATCTAGTTGGCGAAACCAAATCAATAGATTGGAGAGAAATTCAAAGCTATCTTAATCATGCATAAAAGAGTTCAGAGAAGACTCAAATAATATTCATAGATAATCTGATCATAAATCGGCAATTCATCGGATCTCAACAAACGCACCGCAAAATAAGATTACATCGAATAGATCTCCAAGAACATCGAGGAGAACATTGTATTGAAGATCAATGAGAGAGAAGAAGCCATCTAGATACTAGCTATGGACCCGTAGGTCCATGGTAAACTACTCACACATCATTGGAAGGGCAACAAGGTTGATGTAGAAGCCCTCCGTGATCGAATCCCCCTCCGACGAAGTACCGGAACAAGTCTCCAGATGGAATCTCATGAGGATAGAAACTTGCGGCGGCAGAAAAGTATTTTTGGTGTGCCCTCCAGTCTACGGGGAATATTTGGGTATTTATAGAAGAAGAATTAAGGTTAGAAGTGCCACGGGGAGCCCACAAGCTTGCACGGCAGGCCCTGTGAGCTTGTGGCCATCCCGTGGCCCTTCTGCCTCCTCCCGAAGCTTCGAGGGTGTCATGTGGTCCAAGAAAAATTGTTAAAAGTTTCGTTCTGTTTGGACTCCGTTTGGTATTGATTTTATGTAAAGGCAAAAACAAGGAAAAAACAGCAACTGGCACTTGGCTCTAGGTTAATAGGTTAGTCCCGAAAAATGATATAAAATAGCATAATAATGCATATAAAACATCAAAGATGGATAATATAATAGCATCAAACAATAAAAAATTATAGATATGTTGAGCCGTATCAGGGACCCTTGAGGGCGGTCACCGAACCCGTACAAATGGCGATCCTTGGGGGCGGTCATCGAACCCTTACAAATGGCAACCCTTTGGGGCGGTCACCGAACCCGTCCAAATTGATTTTCACAACTTAATTGGAGACCCCAAAGCTTGCCCGGAGCTTTACACCACAATGATTGAGCTCCGTGACACCACCAACCGTCTTGGGAGCCCGAGCACCCAAGAGGCGTAAGCTCTTGCCCAAACACCCAAGAGTAATAAGCTTCTCAACTTCACTTCCACGTATCACCGTGCAGAACTCAAACTGATGTAACTAATGCAATGACACGAACACACGAAGTGCTCAAGTCCTTCACTCCCAAATCCCAACAAAGCAACGAAAGCTATGGAGGAATATGAGAGGAAGAACAAGGAGAACACAAGAGAACTCCAAGATCTAGATCCAATGGGTTCTGCTCACTTAGAGGAGAGATGGATTGGTGGAAATGTAGATCTAGATCTCCTCTCTCTTTTCCCTCAAAGAGATGCACGAATCACAGGAGGAATAGAGAGAAAGCAAGGTCCAAGAGGTCGACAATGGTGGGGGAAAACCTTCTTAAGAACCATTGGGGGGGGGGGCAATCGGGAAGAAGACCCCCTTTTATAGTGGGGGAAAAATCCAACCGTTATGCACTGGTTGTGCCTTAAGCGGTACTACCGCCCGGGGAGCGGTATGATACGTCTTCAACGTATGTATAATTTTGATTGTTCCATGCTATTATATTATCCATCTTGGATGTATTATATGCATTATTATGCTATTTTATATCTTTTTTGGGTAGTAACCTATTAACCTAGTGCCAAGTGCTAGTTGCTGTTTTTTCCTTCCTTTTGCCTTTACAGAAAATCAATATCAAACGGAACAGAACTTTTTGATGATTTTTCTTGGACCACAAGACACCCTGGAAGCTTCGGGAGGAGGCCAGAAGGGCCACGGGATGGCCACAAGCTCACAGGGCGCGCCCTAGGGGGGCGCCTTGCAAGCTTGTGGCCCCCCATGGTACTAACCCTAATTCTTCTTCTATAAATACCCAAATATTCCCCATAGACTAGAGGGCACACCAAAAATACTTTTCCGCCACCGCAAGTTTCTGTCCTCGTGAGATCCCATCTGGAGACTTGTTCCGCAGATCACGGAGGGGGATTCGATCACGGAGGGCTTCTACATCAACCTTGCTGCCCTTCCGTTTATGTGTGAGTAGTTTACCACAGACCTATGGGTCCATATCTAGTATCTAGATGGCTTCTTCTCTCTCATTGATCTTCAATACAATGTTCTCCTCGATGTTCTTGGCGATCTATTTGATGTAATCTTCTTTTGTGGTGCGTTTGTTGAGATCCGATGAATTGTGGATTTATGATCAGATTATCTATGAATATTATTTGAGCCTTCTCTGAACTCTTTTATGCATGATTAAGATAGCTTTGTATTTCTCTCCGATCTATTGATTTGGTTTGGCCAACTAGATTGATTTTTCTTGCCATGGGAGAGGTGCTTCGTAATAGGTTCAATCTCGCGATGCTTATTCCCAGTGACAGAAAGGGACATGACACATATTTGTATTGCTGCCATTAAGAATAAAAAGGCAGGGTTTTTTCATATTGATTGGGTCTATGCCTCTACATCATGTCATCTTGCTTAAGGCGTTACTCCGTTCTTGTTAACTTAATACACTAGATGCATGCTGGATAGCGGCCGATGTGTGGAGTAATAGTAGTAGATGCAGACAGGAGTCGGTTTACTTGTCACGGACATGATGCCTATATTCATGATCATTGACTTAAATATCGTCATAACTATGCAATTTTCTATCAATTGCTCAACAGTAATTTGTTTACCCACCATATGAGTTCTTTCAAGAGAGAAGCCTCTAGTAGAAACTATGGCCCCCGGGTCTATCTTTTAAAATTATTATTTTCAGATCTATAAAACGAAAAACCCTAAAATACCTTGCTGCAATTTATTTACTTTATCTTATTTTGCACTTTTACTTATCTTTTATATCTATCACTATTAGATCTCATCCTTGCAAGTAACCGTGAAGGGATTGACAACCCCTTTATAGCGTTGGGTGCAAGTGTTTGTTTGTTTGTGTAGGTGAAACCATTGGTGACTTGTGTGTTCCTCATACTGGATTGATACCTTGGTTCTCAACTGAGGGAAATACTTATTTCTACTTTGCTACTTCACCCTTTCCTCTTTTAGGGAAAAACCAACGCAAGCTTAAGAAGTAGCAGGAAGAACTTCTGGCGCCGTTGCCGGGGAGGATCTACATCAAGCCTACCAAATACCCATCATAAAATCTCATATCTTGCATTTACATCATTCACCATTTGCCTATTGTTTTCCTCTCCCCCACTTCTAAAACATTTTCAGAAAAACACAAAAATATTTGCCTTTTTATTTGGCTTCTTTCAGCTTGCCTTTTTGTTTGCCTTTATGTCTTACTTGGGTTGTTTGCTTGTTCGCTTGGCATACTTGCATGTTTATTCCAAATAAAAAGTAAAAAGTTTATGGATCCTCATCCACTTGCTAATCTTTTCAAAAGATCCAAATATGATGAACCAATTTCTAGTGAGTTGAGTGCACTAGATTATCTTTATGAAGTTTTGCTTGAAATTCGTGAATATGAAAATTATGATGAAGTGCTAAAAGAGGAAATTTATGAAGTGATTCATGATAGCTCCTTGAATGAAAAGCATGATTGCAGTGGTGTTATTATAAATTCTATTAATGTCAGTTGTGCTAATAAAATGCAAAGCCCCAAGCTTGGGGATGCTAATTTTGTTATGTCCACTACTTATTGCAATGATCATGATTGGGGTGAGTCTTCTTATGATATTGAAAATTTATTTAAGCCTCACGATGAATATGTTTGCGATAATATGGAAAGTGGGTTTGGAAGAGTTCCAACTTTAGGTAATAATGATCCCACTACTTTGAAGAATGATCAATCTTATGATTTTTTTTGATAAAAGTGGGCTTGGAGAGGTCATGGCTTTATTTGATGATAATCCCACTATTTTGGAAGAGCGTCAACTTTGCATGCATGTGGATCATGTAGAGAATATGTTATGTGATAGCTATATTGTTGAATTTGAATATGATCCCACATGTAATTTATGGTTGTAGAAATTTTTATGTTACTAAATTACCTCTCGTTATGTTGAGATTGTCAATGTTTTATTCTTCTCCCTTGCATATGCTAGTTTTTTCTTGCCTTGATAATTTTTTTGCTTATAAAATGTCTATGCATAGGAAGCATGTTAGACTTAAATTTGTTTGTCAGATGCTTTATGATGATCTCTTTGTGTTTCAATTATTATCTTTCATGTGAGCATCATCGGTATATCAATGCCTAGCTAAAAGGCTCTAAAGAAAAGCGCTTGTTGGGAGACAACCCAATAATTTTCCTTTATGTTTTTATGAGTTTATGCAATTATAATTATGTCATTATTGTGTTTTAGTTAGTGTTTGAGCCAAGTAAGACCTTTGGGATGATTTGGGTGATAGTTGATTTGATTCTGTGAAAAATCAGAAACTTTTATGTCCAGTAGCAGAGTTGTTATAATTCGGTGGAGCGTGATAAATTCTGAATTTTTTACACTTTATTGATATACGAATTTCCTATGCTATCATAATTTTTCAGAATTTTTGGAGTTACAATAGTTTTGCTAAAGTCCTGATTACTACAGACTGTTCTATTTTTGACAGATTCTGTTTTCATTGTGTTGTTCACTTATTGTGATAAATCTATGGGTTGTACCGGGGGGGGGGGGAGGGGGGGTATGTGATGCGGTTTGAAATACGTCGGTATTGCCCCAAAGAGGAAGGGATGATGCAGCATAACTATGGTAGGTATTTCCCTCAGTGATGAGAACAAGGTTATCGAACTAGTAGGATAACCATGCAACACCACGTAAATGGCTCCTGCACACAAAGAACAAATACTTGCAACCCGACGTAAGAGAGGGGTTGTCAATCCCTCACGGGTAAAAGGGTAGGTAAAATTGTAGTAGATTGGATAAATAGATCTCACGGGAATGCGAGATAAAATAAATAATAAAAAATGCAGCAAGGTATTTTTGTATTTTTGGATTAATAGATCTAAAAAATAAAAGCAAATACAAATAGATCGTGAAGGCAAATATAATAAACAAGAGACACGGGGGCCGTAGATTTCACTAGTGGCTTCTCTCGAGAAAAATAGCAAACAATGGGTAAACAAATTACTGTTGGGCAATTGATAGAACTTCAAATAATCATTACGATATCCAGGCAATGATCATTATATAGGCATCACATCCAAGATTAGTAGACCGACTCCTGCCTGCATCTATTACTATTACTCCACACGTCGACCGCTATCCAGCATGCATCTAGTGTATTAAGTTCCTGGAGAAACGGAGTACTGCAATAAGAACGATGACATGATGTAGACAAGATCTATTTATGTAGAAATAGACCCCATCTTGTTATCCTTAATAGTAATGATACATACGTGTCAGTTCCCCTTCTGTCACTGGGATCAAGCACCGTAAGATCGAACCCATCACAAAGCTCCTCTTCCCATGGCAGGAAAGAATGATCTAGTTGGCCTAACTAAACCAAAGATTCGAAGAAGAAATACGAGGCTATAAGTAATCATGCATATAAGAGATAAAAAGACTCAAATAACTTTCATGGATAAAAACATAGATCTGACATAAACTCAAAGTTCATCGGATCCCAGTAAACACACCGCAAAAAGAGTTACATCAAGTAGATCTCCAAGAGACCATTGTATTGAGAATCAAAATAGAGAGAGAGGAAGCCATCTAGCTACTAATTACAGACCCGTAGGTCTACAATGAACTACTCACGCATCATCGGAGAGGCACCAATGAGGATGATGAACCCCTCTATGATGGTGTCTAGATTGGATCTGGTGGTTTTGGAACTTGTAGTGGCTGGAATTGATTTTCGTCGACTCCCTTAGGATTTCTGGAATATTGGGGTATTTATAGAGCAAAGAGGCGATGCGGGAGGCCATCGAGGTGGGCACAACCCACCTGGGCGCGCCTGGGCCCCCAGGCGTGTCCTAGTGGGTTGTGCTCCCCTCGGAGCCCCCCTCAGGTACTTTCTTGGCCCATCTTGTGTCTTCTGGTCCAGAAAAAATCACCAAAAAGTTTTGCTGCATTTGGACTCCCTTTGGTATTGATTTCCTGCAAAGTAAAAAACAAGCAAAAAACAACAACTGGCACTAGGCACTATGTCAATAGGCTAGTCCCAAAAAATGATATAAAGTTGCTATAAAATGATTGTAAAACATCCAAAAATGATAATATAACAACATGGAACAATAAAAATTTATAGATACGCTGGAAAAGTATCAATATGAACCATGGTGAAGTTAGAATAAAGTAGATATAATGCAAATATAAAATTGGAATGAGTTTACAACAGTACCTAAAGGTGGTGATTTGCTTTATTATACTAACGGATGTCACGAGTTTTCTGTTGAGTTTTCTGTTGTGAAGTTTTCAAGTTTTGGGTGAAGTTTCGATGGACTACAGAATAAGGAGTGGCAAGAGCCTAATCTTGGGGATGCCCATGGCACCCCAAGGTAATATTCAAGGACAACCAAGCATCTAATCTCGGGGATGCCCCAGATGGCATCCCCTCTTTTGTCTATGATCCATTGGTAAATTGCTTGAGGCTATATATTTATTCACCACATGATATGTGTTTTGCTTGGAGCGTCTTGTATTATATGAGTCTTTGCTTTATTTTATGTTTAGTTTGCCACAATCATCCTTGCTGTACACACCTTTTGAGAGGTAAACACATTAATCGTGAATTTATTAGAATACTCTATGTGCTTCACTTATATTTTTTGAGCTAGGTAGTTGCTCTAGTGCTTCACTTATATCTTTCAGAGCACGGCGGTGGTTATATTTTGAAGAAATTGATGAACTCTCATGCTCCACTTATATTATTTTGAGAGTCCTATAAATAGTATGGCAATTTTCTTAGGTTATGAATTTAGTCCCAATATTATGGGTATTCAAGAGGGATATAATAAAAACTTTCATGAAGATCATTGAATATATGAGAAGTTTGATTCCTTGCATTTGTTTTGAGATATAAAGATGGTGGTATTAGAGTCATGCTAGTGAGTAATTGTGGTTTAGTAAGAATATTTGTGTTAAGGTTTGTGATTCCTGAAGCATGCAAGTATGGTCTCTCGTTATGCTATGAAATTGGAGCCTGATTTATTTTTGATTGTCTTCCTTATGAGTGGCGGTCAGGGACGAGCAATGGGCTTTTCCTAACAATCTACCCCCCTAGGAGCATGCGTAGTAGTACTTCGCTTCGTGGGCTTATAAACTTTTGCAATAAGTATGTGAGTTCTTTATGACTAATGTTGAGTCCATGGATTATACACACTCTCACCCTTCCGCATTTTGCTAGCCTTTTTGGTACCGTGCATTGCCCTTATTCACCTTGAGTTGTGGTGCAAAATTCGCAAGTGCATCCAAACCCCGTGATATGACATGCTCTTGCACACATAAGCCACCTTATATCTTCCTCAAAACAGCCACCATACCTACCTATTATGGCATTTCCATAGTCATTCCGAGATATATTGCCATGCAACTTCCGCCGTTCCATTTTATTGTGACACATACCATCATTGTCATTTTGCTTTGCATGATCATATAGTTGACATAGTATTTGTGGCCTGGCCACCGTTCATATATATTTTTATACATGTCACGTTAGATCATTACTGATCTCAGCCTCGATATCCAACACGGTATTCTGATGTGCCACATCCCGGTACACCGCCGGAGGCATTCATATAGAGTCATATTTTTGTTCTAGTATCGTGTTATAATTCTTGAGTTGTAAGTAAATAAAAGTGTGGTGATCACCATTATTAGAGCATTGTCCCATGTGAGGAAAGGATGATGGAGACTATGACTCCCCCACAAGTAGGGATGAGACTCTGGACTAAAATAAAAAAAGAGGCCAAAGATCCCAGTATAAAAAAGAGAGGCCAAAGAGCCCAATGAAAAAAAGGAAAATAAAAAAAGAGAGAAAAAGAGAGAAGGGACAATGTTACTATCCTTTTCCACACTTGTGCTTGAAAGTAGCACTATGTTCTTCATGATAGGGAGTCTCCTATTTTTTCACTTTCATATATTACTAGTGGGAATTTTTCATTGTAGAACTTGGCTTGTATATTCCAATGACGGGCTTCCTCAAATGCCCTAGGTCTTCATGAGCAAGAAAGCTGGATGCCCACCCACTTAGTTTTCTTTTTGAGCTTTCATACACTTATAGCTTTAGTGCATCCGTTGCACGAAAATCCCTACTCCTTGCATTGACATCAATTGATGGGCATTTCCATGGCCCGTTGATTAGCCTCGTCAATGTGAGACTTTCTCCTTTTTTGTCTTCTCCACACAGCCTCCAACATCATATTCTATTCCACCCATAGTGCTATATCCATGGCTCACGCTCATATATTGCGTGAGAGTTGAAAAGCTAAAGTGCATTAAAAAGTATGAACCAATTGCTTGGCTTGTCATCGGGGTTGTGCATGATAAATACTTTGTGTTAAGAAGATAAAGCATGACAAGATTATTTGATTTTGCAGGGATAACTTTCTTTAGCCATGATATTTTGAGAAGACCTGATTGCTTTTTAGTATGCTTGAAGTATTATTGTTTTTATCTCAATATTAAAATTTTGTTTGGAATCTTATGGATCTGAATATTCATGTTACACTAAGAAATATTACATGATAAACATGTTAGGTAGCATTCCACATCAAAAATTCTGTTTTTATCATTTACCTACTCGAGGACGAGTAGGAATTAAGCTTGGAGATGCTTGATATGTCTCTAACATATTATAATTTTTAATGTTCCATGCTATTATATTATCCATCTTGGATGTTTTATATGCATTATTATGCTATTTTATATCATTTTGTGGGACTAATCTGTAAACCTAGTGCCAAGTGCAATTGCTATTTTTCCTTGTTTTTGCCTTTACAGAAAATTAATACCAAACAAAACAAAACTTTTTGATGATTTTTCTTGGACCACAAGACACCTTGGAAGCTTCAGGAGGAGGCCATAAGGGCCACAGGATGGCCACAAGCGCATAGGCGCACCCTAGGGGCCCTGCACGCTTGTGGGCCCCCCGTGGCACTTCTAAACCTAATTCTTCTTCTATAAATACCCAAATATTCCCCGTAGACCAGAGGGCACACCAAATCAACTTTTCTGCCACTGCAAGTTTTTGTCCTCGTGAGATCCCATCTGGAGACCTGTTCCAGTACTCCACTGGAGGGGGATTCGATCATGGAGGGCTTCTACATCAACTTTGCTACCCTTTCGATGATGTGTGAGTAGTTTACCATAGACCTACGGGTCCATAGCTAGTAGATAGACGGATTATTCTCTCTCTTTGATCTTCAATACAATGTTCTCCTCGATGTTCTTAGAGATCTATTCGATGTAAACTTCTTTCGCGGTGCGTTTGTTGAGACCCGATGAATTGTCGATTTATGATCAGATTATCTATGAATATTATTTGAGTCTTCTCTGAACTGTTTTATGCATGATTAAGATAGCTTTGTATTTCTCTTCAATCTATTGATTTGGTTTGGCCAGCTAGATTGATTTTTCTTGCCATGGGAGAGGTGCTTTGTAATGGGTTCAATCTTGCGGTGCTTATTCCCAGTGACAGAAAGGGACATGACACGTATTTGTATTGTTGCCATTAAGGATAAAAAGGTGGGGTTTGTTCATATTGATTGGGTCTATCCCTGTACATCATGTCATCTTGCTTAAGGCGTTAATCCATTCTTGTTAACTTAATACACTAGATGCATGCTGGATAGCGGCCGATATGTGGAGTAATAGTAGTAGATGCAGACAAGAGTCGGTCTACTTGTCACGGACGTGATGCCTATATTCATGATCATTGCCTTAGATATCGTCATAACTATGCGCTTTTCTATCAATTGCTCAATAGTAATTTGTTTACCCACCGTATGCGTTCTTTCAAGAGAGAAGCCTCTAGTAAAAATTATGGCCCCCGGGTCTATCTTTTATCATATTATTTTCAGATCTATAAAACCAAAAACCCAAAAATACCTTGCTACAATTTATTTACCTTTACTTTCTTTTGCACTTTTACTTATCTTTTATATCTATCACTATCAGATCTCATCCTCGCGAGTAACCGTGAAGGGATTGACAACCCCTTTATCGCATTGGGTGCAAGTATTTGTTTGTTTGTGTAGCTGCAACCATTGGCGACTTGTGTGTTCCTCCTACTGGGTTGATACCTTGGTTCTGAACTGAGGGAAATACTTATCTCTACTTTGCTGCATCACCCTTTCCTCTTCAAGGGAAAAACCAACACAAGCTCAAGAAGTAGCACGATACTACCTCATAGCACAATAGTTTCTTTGCGGCCCAGTGAGTACTGAACCAGTACTAGTACGATAGTTCCACCGGAGTGGTACTACCACTAATTGTCGAGGGGCAATAGAGGAACCAACGGTAGCTTGCATGACACCAGGGCGGAAGCACCGCATGAAGCGGTGCTACCGTTAGTGCTAGCGGTACTACCATGGATTGTCAGAGGGTATATAGAAGACTTCAGCACAAGTGGAAGTAGCCAAGGTATTAACCAGTGGAGGTACTGCCTAAGCGGTAATACCGTGGGTTGTAAGCGGTACTATCACGAAATGCTGAGGGAGCAACAGAAGGATCAACCAAAAGCGGCACTAGCCACGATACTGACCAGCGTAAGTACTGCCTAAGTGGTACTACAGTGAGTACCAGTGGTACTACCGCTTGGCCTCTAACGAAAGGCCAATGAACAACAGAAAAAAAACAAGTAAGACCAAAACTGTCAAAAATTCTGCAAATGAACTTTGATTTTGACAAACTCAAGCTTGATAGAAAGCTAACAACAAGAGCTGTCAAATCATGACTAGAAATATTCAGAAGTGGCGAGAGAAATATGCCAATGATATAGAGGCGTGAAACCTCTGTGAGTGAAGAACTGACAAAGACTCCAACATCAAAAACATAATAGGTGATGCATACGAAATCCATTTTTGACGAACTTGAGCTTGTCATGAAGATGAGCACATGCTCCAAAACTCACATAGAGAAGCCAAACAAGAACCAAGAAAGACGATGCCAAGGATGCAATGGTTTGATCTCTCTACGAAGTATATGATAAAGCTATTCACTTGAGAATCCCCTTGATAGTACGACAATCAAACCTATAACCCGGTCTCCCAACAAACACCATGAGACCAGTAAAATAGAAAACCTATCAAGGTCAAACCTTTGCCTTGCACATAGTCCACTTGAGCTAGATGCTGACAATCTTGACCTCCTTAAGTTGGACCACCTTTTTTGATTGCGCTGACTTGATGAAGACTAGCGAATTGCTCCCCCATACTTCACTATGGGTGAGCCTCTTTTAGGCACATCTTCACATGTTCTTCATCACGAGAATGGACGACAAGCTTCAAGCATGTGATCTCTTCGTGATGCTCCACTTGAACTTGCACAACGCAACCTTGATGACAATCAGCACTTGATGTCATCCTCCATGGATCATATGAGATCTTATTTTTTATGCACACCCATGGAAACATACCTAACCCCACAAAGAACCCTTACATAGACCATGGGTTAGTACACCAAGCGTAATAAATAATGCTTACCATACTATGGGATCACTTGACCCCTCTCGGTACAACTTCTACACTTTGTTTGTTGATCAACTTGAATCACTCTTTAACTTAGTCTTGATCAACCTTGTACCTTATCTTCTCTCTTCATAAAGATGATGTCTTGAAGGTAAACATGAATGTTCACACAATCTTATTCTTCAAGACATGCTTTCAATAGGTTTAACTCTCACATGACCAATATTTGGATAACTCCTTGAATAACACCTTGGTCAACACATAATCTCCTTATAACCTTGAAACCAACAAATGGTCTTCAAGCAATGCCTATGGAAAAACCCTTCAAATATAACTCAAGGCAACCATCATTCCATATGGATTGTCATCAATTATCAAAACCAAACATGGGGCACCAAGCTCTTTCACCTCTTGAATTGGTTGAAGAGATTTCAAAGAACATCAACGTGAAAGTCATGGTGAGTTGAAACTCCCTCATAAACCTTGGAGAGCCTTTCCTAGATTAGCTTCGCAGATTCCAAAGCAATCACACGGCCATACTGCCCTTTGGTCAGATGACCACATATGATGTTTTCCGCTTGAGAGTTCAATTGAGAAAATCTCGTCATCAGCAGTGGTAGCATTTTCTCCTTGCGTCGGGGTGCCCATCTTGACGAGATACCGGAGATCATTGTCAGTGGCTTCGAGATGCTGCACATGTTATTCTTCCAATAAGGATAGTTAGTGCCATCAAAGACTAAAAACTTGGTGTAGAATTTTAAGTTCCTTGTAGTCGATATAGCTAAAAATCAAGGTGGTTAAACCAAATCATACATAACAAGGGAGCACCTTACTCCGACACCAATTAAAATTGCAAGTTATCGACCAGAGGGGGTGAATGGGATATTTTAAAAATTCTTCAAAGAAGCGAATTCTTCGAAGAATAACAATGTGAATAAATACACACGAAAGTTAAATACACTAAGTATGCAATTTAGAACGAGGACAAAGTCATTGGAACAAAACTGAGCAGATATACTAGATAGCAGTAGATGTAGAATAGGCGAACATAGAGGCAAACAACCTTAAAAACTATGAACCGTGAGTTAGAGAAAAGAATCATGATGAATGTCTTCAAGTCAAAGTCATCATAGGGACGGAGAAAAATTCTTCAACACAGGATTACTGAAAAAAAAGAGTGGAGGAATTTGAACTAGGGTAGCTCGGTGAAGACAATGAATTTGTTTGACAAGTTCCAATTACTGTGACAACTGTACATCTGATTGGAGATCCTTGAGAGTGAACTCAGAAGACACTTAGTCTTCACCTTATTCTCCTCGAGCTAAGATCACTTATACCTCGCCCAATCACTCGTGGTAAGTCTTCTAGGTAGACTTCCAAATCCTTCACAGACTCGTTCTATGGCACTCCACAATTTCTTCTTGGATGCTTAGCACTTGATGCCTAACCGCCTGGATGATCACAATCTTCAAAGGTGACAAACGTTGGATCACACAAGACACTCTCTCTACTGATGCTCACTCACATTGGCTTTGAGTGTCTAGGTTTTTCCTTACTTAGGATTCTCTCAATTTCTTCGAAGGACGTCTTGCTCCATATGACACGTCACGAAATCACTTAGAGAAGCCAACCAATAGATGGTGGTGGGGGCAGCTATTTATAGCCTATGGGCAACTGGGCATGAATTGACTATCATGCCCTTCGGACACGACTGTTGTCAGGATAAGGATCCACTCGAAAGCTGGCACTCGCACAACAACGGTCAGAAATTTGAACTCCCAATTTACTCACGGTAAGAGAATCGCACGGACGGTTTCCTAACTCTTCAGCCAGAGTAATTTCATCAATGACCAGAAGAACATCGTATCTGTCACTGAAGAACTCAATTGTCTCGCAAGAGATTTCCAAGTATTCGCTCGAAGAAATAGGTAGGTTGGGCATTTATGTCTACTACACAACTTATTCTTGTAGACTCGTGTTGGGCCTCCAAGCGCAGAGTTTTGTAGGACAGTAGCAAATTTCCCTCAAGTGGATGACCTAAGGTTTATCAATCCGTGGGAGTCATAGGATGAAGATGGTCTCTCTCAAACAACCCTGTAACCAAATAA
Source organism: Aegilops bicornis (assembly GCA_021605145.1). NCBI lineage: Eukaryota > Viridiplantae > Streptophyta > Magnoliopsida > Poales > Poaceae > Aegilops > Aegilops bicornis. The sequence continues at coordinate 238,053,542 of CM038670.1, forward strand.
CAAAGAGTCTCTTGTGTCCCCAACACACCAAATACAATAAATTGTATAGGTGCACTAGTTTGGCGAAGAGATGGTGATACAAGTGTAGTAATGATAGTAGATATTGATTTTTGTAATATGAACAATAAAAAACAGCAAGGTAGCAAGTAAAAAATATGAGCACAAATGATATTACAATGCTTGAGAATAAGGCCTAGGGTTCATACTTTCGCTAGTGCAATTTCTCAACAGTGCCAACATAATTGAATCATATGGCAATCCCTCAACGTGAGACAAAGAGTCACTCCAAAGTTCATATCTAGCGGAGAACATAAGAAGAAATTGTTGTAGGTAGAAAACCACCTCAAAGTTATCCTTTCCGATCAATCTATTGAGTCGTCCCTATAAGTGTCACAAACATCCCTAGATTTCATACTAAAATAACACCATATGAAAACACATCAATCAACCCTAATGTAACCTAGATACTCCAATGTCACCACAAGTATCCGTGGGTTAATTATAACGATATGCATCAAACAACTTCAGATTCATAATATTCAATCCAACACAAAAAACCTCAAAGAGTGCCCCAAGATTTCTACTGGAGAAAGTAGGACGAAAATGTGCATCAACCCCTATGCATAGATTACCCCAATGTCACCTCGGGAATCCACGAGTTGAGTGCCAAAACATACATCAAGTGGATCAATATAATACCCCATTGTCACTACGGGTATTCATATGCAATACATACATCAAGTGTTCTCAAATCCAACAAAGTATTCAATCAGATAAAAGTGAAATCTCAATGGTAAAAACTCAATTCGTCGCAACAAGATAGAGAGGAAAAAAACCATATGATCCAACTATATTAACAAAGCTCGTGGTACATCAAGATCGTACCAAATCAAGAACACGAGAGAGAGAGAGAGAGAGAGAGAGAGAGAGAGAGAGAGAGAGAGAGAGAGAGAGAGAGAGAGGGAGATCAAACACATAGCTACTTGTACAAACCCTCAACTCCGAGGGTGGACTACTCCTTCCTCACCATGGTGGCCGCCGGGATGATGAAGATGGCCCTGGTGATGATTTCCCCCTGCAGCAGTGTGCCGAAACGGGCTCCTGATTGAGTTTTCGTGGTTATAGAGGCTTGCAGCGGCGAAACTTCTCATCTAGGGTTATTTCTGGGGGTTTAGGTATTTATATGATTTTTTGGCGTCAGTCTCATGTCAAGATGGGCTTCGAGGGGGCCACTAACCACCAGGCCACGCCCTAGGCCCCTGGCGTGACCTGGTGCCTAGTGGCCACCTCCTTCACCTCATGGTCCTCCCACGAAGCTTCTAGTGCCTCTTTTGTTCCAAAAAAATCATCAAAAAGTTTCATTGATTTGGATAACTTCTATTTCGGCACAAAAAAACAACACCATGGTAGTTTTGCTGAAAACAACGTCAATCCGGGTTAGTTCCATTCAAATCATACTAAAAGCATATAGAATTGTTGTAAACATGGCATGAATACTTCATAAATTATAGATACGTTGGAGACGTATCACGCATCACTTCAGAAATACGCTTATGTATCACCTAGACCTCTTTAACAGTACGTACGGTGTTGCCTATGACTCAATATAAAACAAAACAAACTACAAAAGACAAAGTTTTCACATTCCAATTCTTCACTTTAATTTCTTCATAGGGCACACCAATTTTTTCAATGCAAACATACATTTTTAGGGGTCGTCTTTCACGGCTAAACCAATTCTTCACGGACTTTTATCCTGTGTATACTCACAAAAAAATTAGTCCCTTAACCCATTTGTCTTCAATACTTCAAAACAACAAAGGGGCAATAGCTTCACTTATGCCATGCCATCTCCGTCTCGACGTGTCGACGATGGCGTGAGAACGTTTATTCCTGGTTGAAGGCGTTGGTGCATGATACATCTCCAACATATCTATAATTTTTTTATTGTTTCATATTATTATATTATCAATCTTGAATGCTTTATAAGCATTTTTATACTATTTTATATCATTTTTGGGACTAACCTATTAACCTAGTGCCTAGTGATAGTGTCAGTTCCTATTTTTTGCTTGTTTTTGGCTTTTCAGAAAATCGGTACCAAACGAAGTCCAAACACGATGAAACTTGACGGAGATTTTTCTGGACCAGAAGGGACCCTAGAAGCTTTTGGAGGAGGCCAGAAGATATACGAGAGGGCCACGAGCTCACCAGGCGTACCCTGGGGGATAGGCGTCCCTCCTGAGCTCATGGGACCCTCATAGCTCCGTTTGAACTAAGTACAACTCTATAAATTCCCAAATATTTCCAAATCAACAGAGAGCCACCCAAAACACTTTTTTCGCCGCCGCAAGCTTCTGTTCTTCCATGATCCCATCTGGAGGCCTTTTCCGGTACTCGGACGGAGGGGTAATCGATCATGGACGACTTCTACATCATATTTGCTGCCTTTCGATGATGTGTGATTAGTTCACCATAGACCTACAGGTCCATAGCTAGTAGCTGAATGGCTTCTTCTCTCTCTTTGATCTTCAATACCATGTTCTCCTCGATCTTCTTGGATTTCTATTCGATGTAATCTTCTTTTGTGGTGTGTTTCACTGGTGCGCGTCGGTCCTAAACAAACGGTTCTATACCCCTTTCCGTGACGGCATTTGGAACCGTCGCCAAGTGAGTGTGGGCGATAGGGGGGTCCTTCCCACACGACCTAGAAACCGTTGGGGATATTCCCTCCTGGCACACACGTTTGGCAAAATGAGGTCGTGTGCGACCGGTGAGCACTCAAATACGAAAATACGTACAATAGAGCTAAAAATACAATTATACGGTGAAATTGTTTCCGGTCGCAAGTACATCCCACACTGTTAGACCCCGCTAAACGTTTCCGTTCGTATGCACATCCCACACAGTCGCTCCAAGGAAAATGTTTCCGTACACAGGTACATCACACACAATTTTTCCCGTTAAATCATTTGCGTTATTGAATGTAGTACACACGGTCCGTAGAAGAAACTATGTGGCAAAGGCTGTCCATGACACACATTTATTATGTGGTAAACGTTTGCGCATGGTGGCCTAACGCAAACAGTTTTCAAGAGAAAGTCGTGTGTGATTGTTCATTGATCCAACACGGTTTATTCCTAGAAACTATGTGCATTTCCTGAAGTCATCGCCCATGGTATTTTTTCAACAACCGTTTGCAATATCAAAACCCAATTAGCAGGCTGATTTGCCATTAGCAGGCTAATTGCCCTATTATTAATAATCCATTTACTAATCTAATTGACATTCATGTTAAGCACATAATATATTCCATTTCCATATTAAGGAAGCAGGTTTCATAATTGAAATACATTGGAGTACAACATGATATAGCTTCAGCACTCAGCTACCCCATTACACAACTGCACCAGCAGCAAGTTTCACATGCAACATCTAGAACCTTTTGAAATTAGCGTGATAGACGGTACATAGAGAGATGCATCTCATCTGGAAAACTGCTGAAGCGGAAGGCGAGTATTGAGCCTTCATTCATGTTGAAGGTCTTTGCAACTTTAGGCCAGTGCCTGTGGATGATTGACCGTCCATCATTCGACCTCTTCAGGAACACTTCAATATTGAAACCGTGGATGTTGTATGAAAACTTTCCTCGCCTTCTGGCCACAGAGGTGGTTTGAGAGGTAATCATCAGTGAAGCCTGAAAACAAGGATGTGCATAAATATCTTCTCTATATTGGAAATGGGGCAAAGGAATACAAAAAGGCAAGGTATAATAGTTAGTACCATCTTGTAAACCTTTGCGTATTCATCGATTAATTCATCGATTAATTCCAGCCACATGGAAAACCCATTTATCCAAACCAAGCATGATTAAGAACTAGGAAATACAACACCTGTATATGTTTCTCATGTATTAAGTGCAGCCAAATTCGATTTATTCCTCACATGGTATACAATAACAGAATGCAGCCACAACAATTGAACATCGCATTGCTGAATTGAACCAAGCAGTTAACTAAACACCACAACAAATGAACCAAACGTTAACTGAGCACCACATTGCAATATAACATACTCCTAATAGAAGATCAAATAGTTAACCAAACCAAGCATGCTTATCAACTTGGAAATAGAGCAATTGTATTTCTTTCTCATGTATTTTGTACAGCCAAATTCGATTTATTGCTCACATGGTATACAATAAGAGAATGCAGCCACAACAATTGAACATCGCATTGTAGAATTGAACCAAGCAGTTAACTAAACACCACAACAAATGAACCAAATGTTAACTGAGCACCACATTGCACAATGTAACATACTCCTAATAGAAGATCAGACAGTTAACCAAACCAAACATGCTTAACAACTTGGAAATATAGCAATTGTACTTGTTTCTCATGTATTTAGTACAACCAAATTTGATTTATTCCTCGCATGGTATACAATAACAGAATGCACCCACAACAATTGAACATCGCATTGCAGAATTGAACCAAGCAGTTAACTAAACACCACACAAGTGAACCAAGACACAACAAATGAACCAAGCAGTTAACTAAACACCAATTGAACAATATAACATACTTCTAATAGAAGATCGACAGATTAATCAAACCAAGCATGCTTAACAACTTGGAAATATTGCACCTCGTAGAATTGAACATCACATTTGCGTAATTGAACCAAGCAGTTAATTGAACACCACATTGCACGACATATAGAACATATACACTATAGCAGAAGATTGCATGGTAGAAGTAGATAGCACAATTCACTAGAATTTGTTAAGGAAAGGAAGTAGCTAGCAAAGTGAACATGGGTCCTTAAGTGAGCTAATAAGAGAAGCTACTCCTCATTGTCGGAGATATCGGTGATGATTGGCTCCTTGGACATGGAAGAGGGCGAGGCCTCCACATCATGGGTGCCCTCGTTGTAGTGGTGAGTTGCCTGAGCCGCTCCGGGCACCAACCTGCTGGCTCTCGAGATGAGGTAAGCACGTGCACGCTGAGAAAACACCTCGTAGTCTTCGTCGAAGGCACCGACGGTGGCCTCGAGAAAACGCCACGAACTATCGTTTAAAGCAGCCAACCGCGTCGCGGCATTGGCACGCGAGGCATCAATGGTGGCCTCGACAGCGAGGTGCTCCTCCAAGATCTGGGGGTCGGCACGAATGACAGCCATCGCGACCTGATCCGCGCGTGCGGCCGCGATTTGCTTCTCCACTGCAAATGCTCCTTGAGGTCCTGGCTATACTACGTGCTCCATGGCTTAGGCCGGCGCTTATTTGGAGGAGGGGTTGGTGATTTGGGTGGAAGGTGTCGCGCACGCGCCGGTGGTCGGGGCATGTGGGATGTGGAAGGAGGAGGAGGATGGGGGTCGGGTGTGGATTACCTGCCTGGATAGGCGAGGCCGAGCAGCGTGAAGTAGGGTTGCCGGCGAGGAGGCAGCGGCTACCGCAAGCAAGGAGTGAAGGTTTCAACTTGGAAAGGAAGGCGAAAAGAGGGAAATGTGGCTTTTGGTATGGGGGTGGGGGGGGGGAGGTAGATATTTCCGCGGAAGCCGAAAATTTGGAATCGCTTCAGCCAAAAAACGGGCGCACAAAGTGTCATCAGACACGGTCCCTTATTCAGACACGGTCCGAAGATATTTTGTGCTGCATCTCACACGGTCGGTTATAATAAACTGTGTGGGATCTACTTGATTTTTCGTCTTGATTTGAATTACATAATGGGGTCACAACGGCCATGGACGGTGTTTGAATTGCTAGACCTTTTATCTGCAGTGATCATAAAAGAATTGGAATTATTCAGGGTTTGTTTGGACATTTTTATGCATTAAGTGGGGTTTCAATGCATTTATGTGCATAATTCAAATTTGAACTACATGCGCATGCTCCAGTGCATATAAATTCATTGAAAAATCAAATCTTTGTCTTCGGGTGCATGCTTAGGTCCCATGCAAGAAATGGGAATGAATTTCAAACACCATGGCACCGTTGATTGCCGGCAAAACATTGAGATGCCTGGTTTTTAAATTCTAGTAAATCCAAAACTCGTCTGATTCATGAAACTTGGCATGCTATCGTGGAGCGGCATCAACATGCCGTGGGGTACAAATTTTGTCCCATTTGGGGCAGGTTTGGGTATATGCTTCTCATAAACCGGAGCTTCTCACAACAAGCATGATGGTTTTCGGTAGGGAACGTCCCACCTTTGGGGACGAAACGATATCCATTGCCTCTCATTGCTTTCAAGTTTTTTTCTCGTGTCAACATAGAACAACAGGAGTGTTGTGTAAATTTTTGTGATTTTTTGGGGTTTGTTTGGACATTTTTATGCATTAAGTGAGTTTTCAATGCATTTATGTGCATAATTCAAATTTGAACTACATGTGCATGCTCCAGTGCATATAAATTCGTTGAAAAATCAAATCTTTGTCCTTGGGTGCATGCTTAGGTCCCATGCAAGAAATGGGAATGAATTTCAAACACCATGGCATCGTTGATTGCCGGCAAAACATTGAGATGCCTGGTTTTTAACTTCTAGTAGATCCAAAACTCGTCTGAAATTCATGAAACTTGGCATGCTATCATGGAGCGGCATCAACATGCCGTGGTACAATTTTTGTCCCATTTGGGGCAGGTTTGGGTATATGCTTCTCACAAACCGGAGCTTCTCACAACAAGCATGATGGTTTTTTGTGAGGGAACGTCCCACCTTTGGGGACGAAACGATATCCATTGCCTCTTATTGCTTTCAAGTTTTTTCTCGTGTCAACATAGAACAACATGAGTGTTGTGTGAATTTTTGTGATTTTTCGGTGTTCGTTTGGACATTTTATGCATAAAGTGAGTTTTCAATGCATTTATGTGCATAATTCAAATTTGAACTACATGCGCATGCTCCAGTGCATATAAATTCGTTGAAAAATAAAATCTTTGTCTTTGGGTGCATGCTTAGGTCCCATGCAAGAAACGGGAATGAATTTCAAACACCATGGCACCGTTGATTGCCCGCAAAACATTGAGATGCCTGGTTTTTAAATTCTAGTAAATCCAAAACTCGTCTGAAATTCATGAAACATGGCATGCTATCATGGAAGGGCACCCAAAATGCCGTGGTACAAATTTTGTCCCATTTGGGGCACGTTTGGGTATAAGCTTCTCACAAATCAGAACTTCTCACAACAAGCATGATGGTTTCAATAGGGAACGTACCACCTTTGGGGACGAGACAATATCCGTTCACTCCTATTGCTTTCAAAAATTTTCTAGTGTGAACATAGAACAACATGAGTGTTGTGTTCAATCTTGGAATTTTCCGGGGTTCGTTTGGCCTTTTTTATACATTAACTGGGTTTTCTAGGCATTTTATGTGCATAATTCAAATTTAAACTACAAGCACATGCTCCAATGCACCAAAGTTGGTTGAAAAATCACATGTGTGTCCTTGGGTGAATTTCTAGGTCCCATGCAAGAGATGGGAATGAAATTCAAACACCATGGCACTGTTGATTGCCGGCAAAACGTTGAGATGCCTGGTTTTTAAATTCTAGTAAATCCAAAACTCATATGAAATTCATGAAACTTGGCACGCTATCATGGAGCGGCATCAACGTGCCGTGGTGAAAATTTTGTCCCATTTGGGGCAGGTTCGTGTATAAGCTTCTCACAAACCAGAGCTTCTCACAACAAGCATGATGGTTTCGATAGGGAACGTCCCACCTTTGGGGACGAAACGATATCCATTGCCTCTTATTGCTTTCAAATATTTTCTAGTGTGAACATAGAACAACAGGAGTGTTGTGTCAATTTTTGTGATTTTTTGGGGTTCGTTTGGACATTTTTATGCATTAACTGGGGTTTCTAGGCATTTTATGTGCATAATTCAAATTTGAACTACATGCACATGCTCCAATGCATATATATTGGTTGAAAAATCTAATATGTGTCCTTGGGTGAATTTCTAGGTCCCATGCAAGAAATGGGAATGAAATTCAAACACCAGGGCACTGTTGATTGCCGACACAACATTGAGATGCCTGGTTTTTAAATTCTAGTAAATCCAAAACTTGTCTGAAATTCATGAAACTTGGCATGCTATCATGGAGCGGCATCAACACGCCGTGTTAAAAAATTTGTCCCATTTGGGGCAGGTTCGGGTATATGCTTCTCACAAACCAAAGCTTCTCACAACAAGCATGATGGTTTCGGTAGGGAACGTCCCACCTTTGGGGACGAAACGATATCCATTGCCTCTTATTGCTTTCAAAAAATTTCTCTTGTCAACATAGAAGAACAGGAGTATTGTGTCAACTTTTGGGATTTTTCGGCGTTCGTTTGGACATTTTTATGCATTAACTGAGTTTTCAATGCATTTATGTGCATAATTCAAATTTGAACTACATGCACATGCTCCAGTGCATATAAATTGGTTGAAAAAGCAAACCTGTCCATGGGTGCATGCTTAGGTCCCATGCAAGAAATGAGAATGAATTTCAAACACCAGGGCACCGTTGATTGCCGGCAAAACATTGAGATGCCTTGTTTTTAAATTCTAGTAAATCCAAAAGTCGTCTGAAATTCATGAAACTTGGCATGCTTTCATGGAGCGGCATCAACATGTCGTGATAAAAATTTTGTCCCGTTTGGGGCAGGTCTGGGTATATGCTTCTCACAATCTAGAGCTTCTCACAACAAGCATCATGGTTTCAGTAGGGAACGTCCCACCTTTGGGGACGAAACGATATCCACTGCCTATTATTGCTTCCAAAAATTTTCTCGTGTCAACATAGAACAAGAGGAGTGTTGTGTCATTTTTTGTGCTTTTTCGGGGTTCTTTTGGACGTTTTTATGCATTAACTGAGTTTTCAATGCATTTATGTGCATAAGTCAAATTTGAACTACATGCACATCTCCAGTGCATATAAATTGGTTGAAAAATCAAATCTGTTTCCTTGGGTGCATGCTTAGGTCCCATGCAATAAATGGGAATGAATTTCAAATACCAGGGCACCGTTGATTGCCGATAAAACATTGAGATGCCTGGTTTTTTAATTCTAGTAAATCCAAAATTCGTCTGAAATTCATGAAACTTGGCATGCTATCATGGAATGGCACCCGACATGATGTGGTATTTTTTGTGTCCATTTTGAGAGAAGGCGCACTCGAATAATGATAGCCAACAAAGGCATTTTGAAAAAATAGTTGCCACTTAATATCTCAAACTTTTGTATAATTAAAAATGTGTGCGTTCTGTTAACCATTCACGTGACGCCACGTGTCTTGGTTTTAATGGCTGTAGGAGGTGCCGTGCGGACAACTGCTTGACCATGACTGAACGGGAGGCTGCAAGCACAGTCCGGTGTGCAGGCTGACCGAGAGGCGTGCAAGCTGTCCTCCAATGCGGAGGCTCACCGGGAAGCGTGCGAGCTTTACGCTGCGCAGGCTCACTGGGAAGCGAGCCCTTTGACTTCCATGGCCGCCCGCCTTCCTCTCCATTAATGGCGCCCGAGCCGCTGTTTAATACGGGCAGCCTTACTGTTCGCCTCCCATCCCCCCCCCTCCCGCAGACCTCCACCGCCATGGTGCAGAATGATCATCTGCCACTAGTCTTCAAGTTTGGTGAAGTCGACTCCGAGCCGGAGGAGACAGAAAATAAGGAGGAGTGGGGCCTCATGGACATGGCCCAGAACGAGCTGGCCTCGACGGTTGCTGCCCCCGCTCCCGTCCCAGCTCCCATCCATGCGACCGCGCCAGCGACCATCCCTGTAGCATTGATGGGCTGGTCGCCGAGCACTATCGCAGAGCTGGAAGCCACGGGCGTCAGCGAGGTCTCCGCGGACCCATGCGAGCTCGTGTACATGCCGGTGCCCGTGCGCACCCCTCCACCCACCGTGCCGCCGGCCCCCGTGCGTTTGGCTGCACCCCTCGCGCCCGTGCGCGCCCCTCCACCCACCGCAGCGCCGGTCCCCATGCGTTTGGCTGCATCCGCCGCGCCAGTGCCCGTGCCTGTGCGCCCCCCTCAGTGGCATGGGACGCTGCCGTCAACCGCTACCTCTCAGCGGCGCCAGCTGCCGTCCTCCCCTCCCGCGCCCCGCCCGTCGATCGCGCGACGACATGATGTTTCATTTACAAGTGAAGACATTTTGTGCTGCCTTGAAGACTTCAACAACGGCGTCCCGGAGGACGACAACAACAACGACGGCGCGGCACGCCGCCTCCGTCGCCGCCGAAAATAGTTTTTCGGGGTTTAATACTGTATCTCGAATTCTCGATCATATGAATATAAATTTGCAGTGTGACTGAATGAAAGATATGGTTTGAACGAACTTGCATTTCTCTCTCTTAATGTACAGTCTTTTCAAATGATTTTTTTTGAAAAAAACTTCAATGGTTTTTAAATATAAAACACTCATCGCAAACGTTTTAGTTAGAACTCCCGGATGCAAACCGACAGCTTCCCCAGTAAGCCAAGGGAAAATGTGCCGAGCAGGATTTCTGCATCCCTTCAACGCAAACGGTTGTTTTGAATGACCCGCGTGCAACCACGTACACACAATTGGGTAAGATTTGCATATATGTCATTTTGGTTATGTTGCCATTTCTCAAACTGGAAAGATTGACATTTGTTTATCTAGTAACATTGCCATTTGTCAACCTTGTAACACTGCGATTTGCCAAAATATGCAGCTACAAATCACTAGCACTATCTAATTTTTGCAACTAAAATCACTAGCACTGTTCATACGGACACCACTAGCAGGCGTGAGTTCATGGACGCATATGCAAATGTACCATTGATTACATACAACAAGTCATCAACCCACAACGACAACGAGGATACACGTTGGATTATAGATCATTTCCAACAAAACATTCTAGTAAAGTTTTTCCCACAACAAATAACAAAGCGATGAAATGAACTTCAACTCAACCAATCCTCAGCGTTGGAAACGCTTGCTTTGAACCATAGGTGCTCTGGGAAGGGCCAGCTATTGTCAATATCGAGAGTAATGCAGGACTGGTCATCCAGGCTGAAGTGGCATATATCAGGACCAGGGTAGGGAACCACCGCAATGTCCGAGGTATAGATACAATTGCTTCTCATAAATGGTAGTAACGTTGTGTCAACAGTAGCTGGATCGCCTTTCACCATCATTGGATAGTTTGGTCCAAGGAAGAGCGAGTTTTCTCCAAGATTATCAATCTTGAACCGGGGAGAAGGTGTTGGCGCTTAGCACACTAGTATCCATCCCGAATACCCTGCAACGGGTGTTGGAATAGGTCCGGAGAGGGCGACCATGGGAGACAACACGTGCTCCCTCAGTAGTAACAATCTCAGTGCACTGTATACAGACAAGAAGAGGTGATCCATCGGAATTAGTTGCCAGGCGCCACTGAGTATATAAGTTCTACTCGTCCTCATGCTCGTGATCATCACCATCGTCATCTCCCCCTTGGTTATAAATTTTTTCAAGTATAGGTGGTGGAATGTTCACAGGACCTTGGAAACACAAGAAGAAGGTTAATTAGTAAAAGGAAACTTGCTAACCCGCATGCATGTGGATGAAACAATTATAATTACGGTGGAAGGCAACGCGTGCAAAACTACGAGGATCCCATGCAAAAACAGTGCCACGAGTGGTGGCAGCAAACACAAGATCCTCGTATTCAATTGCATCACAGTACTCATCCGTGTACAGAAACTGATTTTTGAGCAATATCCATGGATGAAACGTGGAATCAGTAACGACGGCAACAAGCTTGTCGAAGATAGCAACAACTTCATAGTTCTTGTAATTCCAAGAGCGGTTGGGAACTCGACAAATTGCTATCTTCTCAGAGACGATACCACCATGATCGTATTTGACGTACGTAGATCATCTGTGTGCTCAACCTCGTGGCACTCGAGATTTTTGGAAGTGGAATCACCGACGAGTGTACACATTCACAAGTTCCCACTCGCAATTGTACCCAATATAAACAACCCAATCTCCATTTGCGCCAGCCCAGGCCTTACCCTGAAGCGATGGCATCTTGACATCACACGTGTCGTAATCAAGCGACATCAACTTGCACAAGGCGAGGCCTCCGTCGTTCGCGCCCATGCAAACATGCTTATAGCGAAGAAGATAAGGGAGATCAAACCGCTCCTGGACCCTTGGGTTCCTTGTAATGATGTTATTAGTTGAGTCGAGAATGGTCTTGAACGAACCTGCCATGCTAGCCAAGGTGATGACATCGCACCGATCAATGAGTTCCTCCACCGTGTCATCATTCAAATCGGGGCAAGAATAACGGGGTCGTTTCCGGCTTGTTCCATCCATGGAGAAGACGATCAAAAAATGGCAGAAGGAAGGGTGAAGGCAACTGGAGGAGGGAGGAAGAGCTAGCGTACGACGACAGTTCCAAATCGAGAGGGAAAGGCGAAGAATCGGTGGACGGTTGCCACGGTACATGAAGAGGCGCTTGAGGAGCGAACGGTTGCCACAGAGGTCACACACTGACGACAAGGGCCGAGTGCACCGCATGCAATCCCATCGCACAACACACACGTCTTGTTAAGTTGAACCATTTTTGTTCTCTTGTGTCAATGCAAACAGTTCATCCGAGTGAACTGCATGCCGTATATCGCACACAACTTGATCTGGCTGGTCGTTTCTTTTGTGTTGCCTAATCACAAATAGTTCATCTGAGTCAACCATATGCTATATATCGCACACACCTTCTTCTAGCTGCCCGTTTCTTTTGTGTTGCCTAATCACAAACAGTTCATCCGAGTGAACCGTATGCTGTATATCGCACACACCTTCATCTGGCTGCCCGTTTCTTTTGTTCCTCCTCATCGCAAACAGTTAACTGAACTGAACCGTATGCCCTTCATCGCACACGCAACTAAAACCTGAACCGTGTTTGATGCATCCGTAATCGCAAAGGTTTTACACATTTTTAACGGTTTTCATACACCACCGTTTGCGATTATGGCATCGCACGCAGTTTCTCGAAGGGTCTCTGATCGTAGTGTCGCGTTAGTAGCATCCTGCAGTAGTGTTTGTGGGGTTCCGATGAATTGTGGGTTTATGATCAGATTATTCATTGAAAGTTATTGAGTCTTTTTAGAACATTGTTATGCATGATTGTTATAACTTTGTATTTCTCTCCGATCTATCCGTTTGGTTTGTACAACTAGATTGATTTATCTTCAGCGGAGAGGTGCTTTGTAATGGTTCAATCTTGCGGTGCTCTATATCCCGATGACAGAAGGAGACAAGACACGTATTTGTATTTTTTCCATTAAGGGTAAGACAACAGGGTTTATTCATATTGATTGAGTTTACTTTGTCTACATCATGTCATCTTGCTTAAAGCGTTACCCTGTTTTCATGAACTTAATACCGTAGATGCATCTTTGGATAGCGGTCGATTGGTGGAGTAATAGTAGTAGATGCAGCCAGGAGTCGGTCTACTTGTCATGTATGTGATGGCTATATACATGCCCATTGCCGTGAATATGTCATAACTATGCGCTTTTCTATCAATTGCCCAACGGTAATTTGTTCACCCACCATATGCTATCTGTTCGAGAGAGAACCCTCTAGTGGAAACTATGGCCCCCGGGTCTACTTTTATCATATTGCTAAAAAAATCCAAACATACATTGTTGAAATTTATTTACTTTTATTTTACTTTGCAATTTATCTATCTATCACTATCAGAATTAATCCTTGCAAGTAATGAGTTCAAGGGGATTGACAACCCTCTTGCCCGCGTCGGGTACAAGTATTTGCTTATGTGTGTGTAGGTGCTGCTGAGGGGAGTTTTCTTGGTTCTCCTATTGGTTTGATAGCCTTGGTTCTCACTGAGGGAAATACTTATCTCTACTGTACTCCTTCACCCCTCCTCTTTAGGGAAATCCCAACGCAATTTACAAGTTGCAGTAAGAATTTCTAGCGACGTTGCCAGGGAGGCTTCATCAAATTCTCATAAGGTTCCTACATTCAAACTATCATCTACTTTCTCTACTTTTTATTTGCCTTTTTATTTTCCTCTCTCTTTCACCCCCTCTACTTCTCTAAAAATAAGCAAAACTACCAGAAATATTTTGTGTGCTACATTTGCTTGTGCTGCCATGTGCCTTCTATTTGCTTTCGTCTTTGCTTTCTAAAAGTTATTGATATGGATCCTCATCCACTTTCTAATATTTTCATAAAAATCCAATTACGATGAACTAATTGCTAGTGAGTTGAGTGCACTTGATTATCTTTATGAAGTTTTTCTTGAAAATTGTGAATATGAAAGTTGTGATGAAGTTTTAAAAGAAGAAATCTATAAAGTGATTCATGATAGCTCCTTGAATGAAAAGCTTGATTTCAATGATGTTATTATAAATTCTATTAATGTCAATTGTGTTAATGATATGCAAAGCCACAAGCTTGGCTATGATGATTTTGTTATGTCCACTAGTCATTGTAATGATTATGATTGGGGTGATGCTTCTTATGATCTTGAAAATTTATTTAAGCCTCATGATGAATATGTTATTGATAATAATGTTTGCAAATATTGAAAGTGGGCTGGGAAGAGTGTCAACTTTAGGTAAAATGAATCCCACATATTCGGAGAATGTACAATCTTATGATTTTTTGATAAAAGTAGGTTTGGAGAGGTCATGACTTTTAGTTGATGTTAATCCCACTATCTTGGGATATAATAAGACTTTTATGCATCTGGATTATGAAGAAAATATTTTATATGATATCTATATTGTTGAATTTGATTATGATCCTACATGTAACTATTATGAGAGAGGCAAATATGGTTATAGGAATCTTCATGTCACTAAATTACTGTGACGCCCCCGATTCAATCATACACTAATCATGAACGCAAACGTGTACGATCAAGATCAGGGACTCACGGGAAGATATCACAACACAACTCTAAAACATAAATAAGTCATACAAGCATCATAATACAAGCCGGGGCCTCGAGGGCTCGAATACAAGTGCTCGATCATAGACGAGTCAGCGGAAGCAACAATATCTGAGTACAGACATAAGTTAAACAAGTTTTCCTTAAGAAGGCTAGCTCAAACTGGGATAGAGATCGAAAGAGGCGCAGGCCTCCTGCTTGGGATCCTCCTAACTACTCCTGGTCGTCGTCAGCGGGCTGCACGTAGTAGTAGGCACCTCCGGCGTAGTAGGAGTCGTCGTCGACAGTGGCGTCTGGCTCTCGATTCCAAAGATCTGGTTGCGACAACCGTAAAGAAAGGAAAGGGGGGAAAAGGGGAGAAAGCAACCGTGAGTACTCATCCAAAGTACTGCAAGCAAGGAGCTACACTACATATGCATGGGTATATGTGTAAAGGGCCATATCGGATCGAATCGCTGAGAATGCCGTAATAAGAGGGGGATAACTAATCACAGCCGAAGACTACGCTCGGCAGCCTCCATCTTGCAAAGATGTAGAAGAGAGTAGATCAAGTCCTCCAAGTAGCACCGCATAGCATAATCCTACCCGCGATCTCCTCCTCGTCAGCCTGTTAGAGAGCGATCACCGGGTTGTATCCGCACTTGGAAGGGTGTGTTTTATTAAGTATCCGGTTCTAGTTGTCATAAGGTCAAGGTACAACTCCAAGTCGCCCCGTTATCGAAGATCATGGCTATTCAATAGATAAACTTCCTGCAGGGTGCACCACATAACCCAACATGCTTGATCCCATTCGACCGACACACTTTCTCGGTCATGCACAGCCGCGGAAATTCAACACGTCGCAGCCCCACCTAGGCCAACAGAGAGGTCAGCACGCCGGTCTAAACCTAAGCGCACAGGGGTCTGGGCCCATCGCCCTTAGCACACCTGCATGTTGCGTGGGCGGCCGGAAGCAGACCTAGCCTAAAGGCGTTCCAGTCCAATTCGGCGCGCGCCTCTCAGTCGCTGACGTCACGAATGCTTCGGCTGATACCACGACGCCGAGTGCCCATATCTTTCCCACGTAGTTGGTTAGTGCGTATAGACCAAATGGCCAGACTCAGATCAAATACCAAGATCTCGTTAAGCGTGTTAAGGATGTAACAACGGACACCGACCAGGGCCAGGCCCACCTCTCACCTAGGCGGTCTCAACCTGCCCTGTCGCTCCGCCACAAAGATCCACACAGAGGGCCGTTGGGACAAAGGTCCTTTCAGCCCCCAATCCGTGAATCACTGGTGGGTGCTCCACAGGCCGACCCGACTTTAGTCACCACATGTATCATGTATAATGTATATAGTATATACCCGTGATCACCTCCCAAGTGATCACAGCCCGATAGTATAGCACAGCATTTAACAAGAATGTAGGGCCATCGATGGAATACTAGCATCCTATACTAAGCATGTAGGATTGCGTAAAGGTAACAATGATAGTAGCAAGGACAAAGGCTATGCATCGTGATAGGAATAACGGAAAACAAGAACATGCTACACTACTCTAATGCAAGCAGATAGAGTAGAATAGGCGATATCCGGTGATCAAGGGGGGCTTGCACAGTTGCTCTCGCAAGAGAGAGGGTCACAACACCATAGTCGTCTTTGGGTAGCAGCAAGCGCCGGTCTCGGTGTCTAAGCGGAAGAAGAGGGGAAGAAACAATGAATACAATGCAAACAGATGCATAACGATGCATGACAAAGAATTGTGTGATGCTAGGCGTGCCCTAACGCGGTATGAGGTGATACCGTGAAGGGGAAACTTCCGAAAGTATTCCCGTGTTCCGTGGTTTTCGCATGATGAACCGGAGGGGGAAAGTTGTGAGTTCGATAGGTTAGGGTTGTGTGGCGGACGAACGAGCTGCATATCCAGAATCGTCTCGTCGTTCTGACCAACTTTCATGTAGAAAATATTTTCAACCGAGTTATGGTTTATTTTATATTAATTTTAAAAGATTTAAATCATTTTAGGATTTATTTAATTATTTTAAAACAACATTATCCAGAACAGTGTTTGCTGACGTCAGCAGTCACCAGAGGTGTTGACTGGTCAACTGACGTGTGGGTCCCGTTCGTCGTAGACTAATTAGGGTCTAACTAATTTAATTACTGTTTAATTAAACTAACTAATTAATTTAGATTAATTAAACATAATTAATTAAGTTAATTGATCTAGTTAATTAATTAATATATTTTTTTATTATTAATTTTAATTTTTTTAACTTTTTAATTTTTTTAATAAACGTTCTGGGGCTGGTGGGCCCCGTTTGGAAGTGAGCCAGAGGGCCATCAAGGGCGGTGAAGCGGGCGCCGATGCTCACTTCGCTTGGCGCCGCCAGACGACAGTGGGTGCTGCCAGAACGAGGCCTCGAGGGCGCTTGCTTGGCGAGGGAAGCGCACAACGCTGGGAGACGGCGGCCACGCGGCCAGAGAGTAGAAGCAGAGGCCGGGCGCGGCGGGGCCTTGCGCGAGCGGCGCGGGGTCAGACAGAGGTGCCCAGCGAGATGCAGGTTGTAGGCGGCTCAGACGGAGGAGGACCACAGCCGCCAATGACGAAGCGGGCGGTCGCCATGGTTTCGGGCGAGCCCGGCGAGGGGCTGCGGGCACGACTCGTCATGGGCCGGTGCGTTTCAATGCACGCGACAACAAGACGCCGAGTGGCGGTGGTCGCAGGCACGGGGTGGCCGTGGTTGGGCGATGCGTCGAGGTCAGGCGACGGCCGGAATCGAAGCTCGACGCGGACAGGGAGAGAGGGAGAGGCCAGGGCCTCACCGGCGGTCGTAGGGCAACGACAGTGGGCTCGACGGAGGTCGGGGAGGTCCTACGAGGGAGAGGACGAGGCGGCGGCAGTCCGGCGACGACGGGCGAGGACGCAGGGGATGGGCGCCGGCGTCGAGGCGCGTTGGGGCGGCGCGGGATCTGGCCCCTCCCCGATCCAGTCGAGTGGGGGGGAGGAGGCGCCTGTGGGGGGCATGGGGCGGCGTTCGACGGGGTGGAGGTCCGGCGGCGGCGGGCGTCGTTAGGGAGGCGGTGTGGTTCGATCCCGATCCAATCTGGATCGAGAGGGGGAGTGGTGGCGTCGTGGGGGGGGGGGGAAGGGAAGTGGGGCGTGGGTGTCGGTTAGGGTTTGCGGGGATGGGGGAATAAGGAGAGGAGGGCCGACGGTAGGTTAATGGGTGGGCCGGTCAGGTTCGGTGGCTACCGGGCTAGTCGGCCCAAATGTGGGGAGGGTTTTCTCTTTTTTTTGTTTTCTATTTGTTTTTCCCCTATGTATTTTCTTTCATTATTTCTTTTCTGTTTTAATTCATTTAAAAGTATTTAGGCATTGTATAAAAATGTGTTTACTTCACCGTAATTACCGATGCAATAATTGACATAGCCCGAACCTTTTTATTTTAATATTTGAAAACTTTTGTCGTTTGACTTATTTAGGATTTAAATTTGAAACGGTTTTGAATTAACCCGAGATTAATTACGGTGATGTAGGTGACGTGTCATCATTAACGTGAGATTACTTGTAGCATGATTATCCCAAGGCCACAATTCTCCTCCACTACAAGAAATCTCGTCCCGAGATTTAAGAGGGGACTAAGGGGAAAGGTCTTGTTACGAAATTTCTAACGAATCTTCTCGCCTCTTGGTTGCTCTTCTCGAAGAGGTCGATCCATAACATTGGTGTGTTCAGTCCTCTGCTTCAACGCATCATGATGAAATTGTCGTCCTTTCTTCAGGATCTCCATCGTTCTTACGAAAGAATAAAGGTTGGTTATTCCGAAAGAATAGAGCTCTACAAGGTTGACTACCGGGTCGATAACATCGTGGAAGGTGGCAGAAAGTAACTCTCGAATTGAAACTGAAGAAAATATCGAGAGCAAGGTAAGAAGGTGCAATAAGAAGTTTCAAGTGGATAGGCAATCATTTGTTGCCTAATACGATATGTGAAAGGGGTTCAGAGCAATGGGAATAAGTATTAAGGCCCGATACTGCAGAATTAGATCACTAGGCAGGTGGCAGGAATTACATACAAAGTTAAGCGTGGGGAATAACTTTGACAACAGGTGTACAGAGAGTCAGGTTTCGATCCTGTGGAACTGTGGGTTATGGGCCCACCATGTGGGTTAAAGGTAGGAAGGGGGATGACGTCTTGCATGATCATGTAAGCAAGGCATGTCAGAGAATAACCTGTCAGTTATGTCGGCAACTTCGGTACCAAGGGTGAGGGACGAAGAGAACCAATTCCTGCTCGGTGAACGAGGCGGACCAATAGGCAAAGTTCTTATCCATCGGTGGTTACCGGAATGTTTTCAACAATAGTAATAGGGTCTTACTGACAGAGTTGTACGTCGAGATGTTTATATAAATAGGAGAATATCACTGCTTAGATCATATAGATCACAAGCAACGTTAAACCAACCAATGGAAGGAAAATACGATTATCAGGTTAAATAAAACAATGGAAAGGAAAAATGTATTTAAACACATATTTCAGGGGTATATCCTTCCCAAGGACAAGCAGAGTATGATATCCATGACAGGATATAATGTAGAAAACTCTTTAGGTAGGGGAAGGAATTTTCATTACATTACCCATACAACGGCGTTTGGATAATTGAGCAGGAAACATTTAGCATTGGGCTTCAAATGTTCCTGTTGAAAATCGGAGTACCATAGACATGCTTTACGATAGCATTGACATGGTCTTCAAGCAAAAGGTCAGACTCTGGATACACGAAGGATTCATCCGGAACAACTTATAGAATACGTCTTACCATTTCCTCATGGAAGAATAGATAACCTTGCTAAAAGGAAACTATAACAATAGGTCCTCCGGCCAGGTGTACTAGGCAAGACACCACCTTACCGGGTCATATAACGACCAATGTTATAACTTTTGGAAATATGTCCCAACCATCATATCTGAACGAGATTCAGATTTGATTGGTGTCAAACTACCTCAGACTCAGGATGCCTAAGAGGAAAAAGGTGCAATACAAATTGACGAGATGACATTGTAAGATTCTCGAGAAATTTACTACGGAAGCGAGTTCCGAAACAAAAGCTCATCATTAAACCAATGAAGGGATAAGGAGGTAGCTGATGAACTCAGCGACAATTCATCGAGACTTCCAAAAGATGGGTTTCCACAATTAAGTGAACAAGGAGATAACATTAGTCAGATCAAATGGTATAATGATGTATGCTCGAGGGAAACATACACAATTAAACATTGGTTGAAAGGTGCACCCCAAATATGGGCTGGGTTGCACAACCAACGTCGGAATGGTGATTCAATAATCAATAGTCTAAGAATGAACGGCCGACCATTAACTTCAAAGCAATAGGGTTGCTAGAAGTTTTGGAATTACACATCACAGTCCATTTGTCGGTGGTTAGAAATAACTCGGTGACCAGGAAAAGAATGGTGATGGTGATAAGTATCACTTGTATCAAGAATTCTCCAGAGGTGGTGAAATTCTCACAACATTGAGGACATAAGAGATGTTAATGTTCCAAGGTAAAGAAGAACAATTACTGGATAGCAAGGAACTCAAGGTATAACACCAAACACGAACAAGCCTGTGTTGGTGGGAAGGCAATAAAGTGGTCGATGATAACACAGATCATCAAGAGCAGGGATGGTATTTCTCATCATGAACTCAATTGATATCCTGGAAGATCTCATAAGGTTGATGATGATCACGACACATTTGTCGAGAGATTTCATGAAGATGTAATCAATCAGCGACGACATCAAGTCAAAGGAATGAGGTAGCGGAAGGTTATTGGAACCATGGGTTGGACATAAACTTGAAATCAAGATTGTTGTTCAATGCGAACTGATATGACGAGGAAGATCGACGTAAGCTTAGCTCATCGTCGAAAATTTTGTGCTCCGGGAAGAAGGACCAGGTAGCACAGTTAGAAGTTTGCACTATAATGATATAGCCGATAAGGCTAGGAATGACTTGAAGGATTATTAAACTCGTAAGCAACAAGAATTACTTAAAGTTATTGAATCGAAGTGCGGAATCGATTCACTTATCGGTGTTCTTGAGTGACTAATAACTCAGAACTTGGGGGGGATCCGAGATCGGTGAGAAGCAATACTAGATGAAGACTCGCAGGAAGCAACATAGTTCTCGAGATACCAGAGGTTAATACTCGAGGAAGATCAAAATAGAAGTTGGGCAAGCATATTGATCTGCAAAAGGCAAGTAATTTAACTTGTCCGAGAAATGGAATCAAGGAGAAAATGTGGTCGGGACCACGACTACAAATGATGAATACATAGATACCAGATGATTTCATATCAAGGAAATAGTTATTATTACAAGAAGCTTCTATGATAGGATCTACATCGTGTCCATGGGCATGAACACAAAGTTCAAGGTCGACTCCCACTTCTTTAATGCATAACCTTTCATTCACTTCTCGCCTTCAACGAAATTGTGTGTTGAAATTTTATCTGACATAACACTAGTAGAGTATGACCCGTAGTAGTTTCCGGGTTCACATACTTTAGAGAAGGCATATGTCCAACCCATCGGGGCCTCTTAGGAACATATACCACAAACTTCAGGAGTAAATAACACAAGCTCGATAGCAGAGCATGGTTGACAAACCAGAGGATACAATTTACCAAAGGCGGTATATATCCTAGGAAAGGCTCAAGGTTATTGAATATGAAGGACATTGTCGGATAAAATCCAACAAAGGATCTGAGTTGAGTATCGGCACACAACCAGAGGAAGAAGCAAGGCAAAGACATTGGATTATAAAAACAACTGAATAACTTAGAGCTCAATTGCTAAGGAATTATGATTTACAAAGCGAAGGATCGAAATGCACGCTCACGATCAAGGATGGATAAGTTCAATAGACTTAGGGGCACAATCGGCGACAATTTAATTGGCGAGAACCAGATCATGATTAAAACGCCGTCTGAGCCGGAAGTCTGAATTCTAGGATCTGTTTTAGGATTGAGAGCATTCGCAACAAATCGAATCAACGAACTCAAAATGACAATGACAATGGATGTCAACAAGATTACTAGACTTATGGGATTAACCATAATGCAAGCAATCAAGAATTTCAAGAGCAATAGGATGCTTAAGATTTTCGGAAGATCGAATGATATTTCGAGGATTGGTGACATACATGAATCAACTGGGGATGAGTGGATACTCGGTAAGTGCGAGAAATTATCCGTAGGGGTATTCATGTAGCAAAGAACTGCAAGGCAGTAGGCACAAAGTATTCTTGGAACATCAGAGAGAATTTCGAGGTATCTTGTAATAACAAGATCGACTGGGTATAAAGTAAGAACGACGGGTGTAAGTACTTATCCATAGGGATATTGCAGTGGTAGGGAATTGCAAAAGCAACGGGCACAAGGTCTCGGGAGAATATCGGAAGGTATCTTCGGAATCCTTTGATGCACAAAGTAATCATCTGGACTGAAGAGGCTCTCCGGGAGAAAGTATTATCGAGAACCTAGAGTCAGAGTTAGTAAAAATCGTTTAACCCGAATAGAAGAGAGATCAGATTCCCAGAGTACAGATCGAGGAGTAAAAGATCCTAATACCACCCAATGGCGACGTGGGCCCGTAAGACACACATCCAAGTTAGTAAAAAACTTTTTCAACGACTAGATTCAACTTCGGCCAAGGAGTTGGAAGGGGGATTCCTACAGGCAGTCGGCTCTGATACCAACTTGTGATGCCCCCGATTCAATCATACACTAATCATGAACGCAAACGTGTACGATCAAGATCAGGGACTCACGGGAAGATATCACAACACAACTCTAAAACATAAATAAGTCATACAAGCATCATAATACAAGCCGTGGGCCTCGAGGGCTCGAATACAAGTGCTCGATCATAGACGAAGTCATGAAGCAACAATATCTGAGTACGGACATAAGTTAAACAAGTTTGCCTTAAGAAGGCTAGCTCAAAGCGGGATACTGAGATCGAAGAGGCGCATGCCTCCTGCACGGATCCTCCTAACTACTCACAGTCGCCGTCGGTGGGCTGCTGCGTAGTAGTAGGCACCTCGGCGTAGTAGGAGTAAATGCGTCGGCAGTGGCGTCTGGCTCTTGGACTCCAGCATCTGGTTGCGACAACAAGAAAGAAAGGAAAGGGGGGAAAGGGGGGATAAAGCAACCGTGAGTACTCATCCAAAGTACTCGCAAGCAATGAGCTACACTACATATGCATGGGTATATGTGTAAAGGGCCATATCAGTGGACGGAACTGCAGAATGCCAGAATAAGAGGGGGATAACTAATCCTGTCGAAGACTACGCTTCTGGCAGCCTCCGTCTTGCAGCATGTAGAAGAGAGTAGACTGAAGTCCTCCAAGTAGCACCGCATAGCATAATCCTACCCGGCGATCCCCTCCTCGTCGCCCTGTTAGAGAGCGATCACCGGGTTGTATCTGGCACTTGGAAGGGTGTGTTTTATTAAGTATCCGGTTCTAGTTGTCATAAGGTCAAGGTACAACTCCAAGTCGCCCTCATCAAGATCATGGCTATTCGAATAGATAAACTTCCTGCAGGGTGCACCACATAACCCAACACGCTTGATCCCATTTGGGCGGACACACTTTCACAGGTCATGCACGGCCGCGAAGATCAACACGCCGCAGCCCCACCTAGGCCAACAGAGAAGTCAAGACGCCGGTCTAAACCTAAGCGCCACGAAGTGCAGGCCCATCGCCCTTAGCACACTGCATGATGCGTGGGCGGCGAAGCAGACCTAGCCTAACAGGCGTTCGGTCAATCCGGCAGCGCCTCTCAGTCGCTGACGTCACGAATGCTTCGGCTGATACCACGAGCCGAGTGCCCATATCTTTCCCACGTAGTTGGCTAGTGCGTATAGACCAAATGGCCAGACTCAGATCAAATACCAAGATCTCATTAAGCGTGTTAAGGATGTAACAACGGACACCGACCAGGGCCAGGCCCACCTCTCACCTAGGCGGTCTCAACCTACCCTGTCGCTCCGCCACAAAGATCCACACAGAGGGCCGTTGGGACAAAGGTCCTTTCAGCCCAATCAAGTGAATCACTCGCGGGTGCTCCACAAGCCGACCCGACTTTACTCACCACATGTATCATGTATAAAGTATATAGTATATTCCGTGATCACCTCCCAAGTGATCACAGCCCGATAGTATAGCACAGCATTTAACAAGAATGTAGGGCCTTGATGGAATACTAGCATCCTATACTAAGCATGTAGGATTGCGTAAAGGTAACAATGAGTAGCAAGGACAGGCTATGCATCAGGATAGGATTAACGGAAAGCAGTAACATGCTACACTACTCTAATGCAAGCAGTATAGAGTAGAATAGGCGATATCTGGTGATCAAGGGGGGGGCTTGCCTGGTTGCTCTGGCAAGAGAGAGGGGTCGTCAACACCGTAGCCGTACTGGGTAGCAGCGGCGTCGGTCTCGGCGTCTAGCGGAAGAAGAGGGGGAAGAAACAATGAATACAATGCAAACAGATGCATAACGATGCATGACAAAGAATTGTGTGATGCTAGGCGTGACCTAACGCGGTATGAGGTGATACCGGTGAAGGGGGGAAACTTCCGGGAAAGTATTCCGGTGTTTCGTGTTTTCAGACAGATGAACCGGAGGGGGAAAGTTGCGAGTTCGATAGGTTAGGGGTATGTGGCGGAAGAACGGGCTGCGTATCCAGAATCGTCTCGTCGTTCTGACCAACTTTCATGTAGAAAGTATTTTCATCCGAGTTATGGTTTATTTTATATTAATTTTAAAAGATTTAAATCATTTTAAAACAACATTATCGAGCAGTGTTGCCGACATCCATGACGCCGTATCCAATGTAGGTGTTGACTGGTCAACTGACGTGTGGGTCCCGTTCGTCGTAGACTATTTAGACTAATTAGGGTCTAACTAATTTAATTACTGTTTAAGTAAACTAACTAAGTAATTTAGATTAATTAAACATAATTAATTAAGTTAATTAATCTAGTTAATTAAATAATATTTTTATTTATTATTAATTTTATTTTTTTTAACTTTTTAATTTTTTTAATAAACGTTCTGGGGCTGGTGGGCCCCGTTTGGAAGTGACCCAGAGGGCCACTGCGGGGCGGGTGCTAGCGGGCGCTGATGCCCAGCCCGCTTGGGCGCTTGCCCAGGACGACGGGGGGGTGCCGGCCAGGAACGAGGCCACGACGAGGGCGCTGTCGGGCGAGGGGAAGCGTTGGCCAATGCGGGGAGAGACGGCGGCCACGCGGCCAGAGAGTAGAAGCAGAGGCCGGGCGCGGCGGGGCCTTGCGCGAGCGGCGGGGGGGTCAGACAGAGGCGCCCAGCGGGATGCAGGTTGTAGGCGGCTCAGACAGAGGAGGACCACAACGTCGCCGGCGACGAGCGGGCGGTCACCATGGCTCGGGTGAGCCCGAAGGAGGGGCTGCAGGGCACGACTCGTCGCGGGGCCGGGTGCGTTCGAACGCACGCGACAGCGCACGTCGAGTGGCGGTGGTCGCAGGCACGGGGTGGCCGTGGTTGGGCGGTGCGTCGAGGTGCGGCGACGGCCGCAATCGAAGCTCGACGGGGACAGGGAGAGAGGGAGAGGCCAGGGCCTCACCGGCGGTCGTAGGGCAACGACAGTGGGCTCGACGGAGGTCGGGGAGGTCCGACGAGGGAGAGGACGAGGCGGCGGCAGTCCGGCGACGACGGGCGTGAACGCAGGGGATGGGCGCCGGCGTCGAGGCGCGTTAGGCGCGGGATCTCGCCACTCCCGATCCGGTCGAGTGGGGCGCTGGCGGCGGCGGTGTTCGACGGGTGGAGGTCCGTGGCGGCGTCGTCAGGGAGGCGGGGTGGTTCGATCCCGATCCAATCTGGATTGGGAGGGGGAGAGGTGGCGTCGTGGGGGGGTGTGGGGGGAAATGGGGCGTGGGTGTCGGTTAGGGTTTGCGGGGATGGGGGAATAAGGAGAGGGAGTGGGCCGGCCGGTAGGTTGGGCTGGGTGGGCCGGTCGGGCGGCCTGGTGGCCAGCTGGGCCAGTCGGCCCAGTGGGGGAGGAGGGTTTTCTCTTTTTTTTCTGTTTGTTTTTCCCCTTTGTATTTTCTTTCATTATTTCTTTTCTGTTTTAATTCATTTAAAAGTATTTAGGCATTTTATAAAAATGTGTTTACTTCACCATAATTACCGATGCAATAATTGACATAGCCCGAACCTTTTTATTTTAATATTTGAAAACTTTTGTCGTTTGACTTATTTAGGATTTAAATTTGAAACGGTTTTGAATTAACCTGAGATTAATTACAGTGACAGAGGTGGCGTGCCATCATTAACGTGAGATTATTGTAGCATGATTATCCGGGCGTCACAATTACCTCTCTTTGTGTTGAATTATTAATGCTTCATTCTTCCTATTTGCATATGCTAGATATTGCTTGTCTTGATAATTTATTTTCCTATAAAATTCTTATACATAGGAAGTAAGTTAGACTTAAATATGTTTGTTACATGTTTTATGATGCTCTCTTTGTGTTTCAATTCTGGCCTTTCATCTGAGCATCTTTGAAATCCCAAGCCTATCTTAATGGGTATAAAGAAAGAGCTTGTTGGGAGGCAACCCAATAGTTATCTTAATTTTTTTTATTTTCTGTTTTGGTGCCTTGACACAATTATTGCTACTGTTTTTATGTTTTAGTTAGTTTTTCTGCCAAGTAAAGCCTTTGGGATGATTTGGTTGATAGTTGACTTGATTGTGTGAAAAAACAAAAAAAATCGCTCAGTGTTGGAATTACTATAATACAATGGAATGTGATAAAATTCTGATTTTTTCACAAATTATTGATGTACAAATTTACCACGTCGACCTAATTTTCAGTGTTTTTGGAGTTATAGAAGTACCGTGTTTGTTTAGATCATTACAGATTGTTCTGTTTTAGACAGATTATGTTTTCTGTTGCATAGTTCACTTGTTTTGATGATGCTATGGATTATATCAGGGGGTATAAGTCATGGAGAAGTTAGAATACATTAGGTATTATGCAAGAATAAGATATGAATGGGTTCATGACAATACCTAAAGTTTATGATTTGCTTATTATACTAAGGGATCTCATGAGGTTTCTGTTGAGTTTTGTGTGCTGAAGTTTTCAAGTTTTGGGTGAGAAAACGATGGATGAAGGAATAAGAAGCGGCAAGGCCCTAAGCTTGGGGATGCGCAAGGCACCCCAAGGTAATATTCAAGGAACACCCAAGCATCTAAGCTTGGGGATGCCTCGGATGGCATCCCCTCTTTCATCTACAATCTATCGGTATGTTACTTGGAGCTACTCCATCCGTCCTAAAATAAGTGTCTCAACTTCGTACTAACTTTAGTACAAAGTTGTACTAGAGTTGAGACACTTATTTTGAGACGGAGGAAGTATATTTTTATTCATCACTTGATATGACTTTTGCTTGAAGCGTCTTGTGCCATAGTAGTTTTTGCATTATTTGCTTCTTAGTTTGCCGCAATCATTGTTTATTGGACACACCTTTTGAGAGGGACACACATTTATTCGTGATGTGTTAGAATACTCTATATGCTTCATTTATATATTTTGAGCTAGGCAGTTGCTCTAGTGCTTCACTTATATATTTTAGAGCATGGTTGTGGTTATATTTTAAAGAAATAGTTGCACTCTCATGCTTCACTTAAATCTTTCTGAGAGTCTAATAAATAGCAATGGAAATTTGCACGGGTTATAAGGCTAGTCCATAAAGGATAGGTATTCAAGGGGAATATAATAAAAACTTTCATGTAGATCACTAAATATGATATGTTTGATTCCTCGCAATAGTTTTATGATATTAAGATGGTAATATGTGGGAATGATGTCTCTTGAAACTGCGTCGGTATTTCCCCAAAGAGGAAGGGATGATGCAGTACAGCTACGGTAGGTATTTCCCTCAGTTATGAAACCAAGGTATCAATCCAGTAGGAGAACCAAGCAACACTATGTAAACGGTACCTGCACACAAAGAACAAATAATTGCAAGCCAACGCGTAAGAGGAGTTGTCAATCCCTCCTAGGTAACATCGCCATGAATTGGCAAGTTGACAGGAGAATATTTGTGATCGATTGGATAAATAACTCTCGATAAAACGCGAAATAAAATAAGCAATAAAAAGTGCAGCAAGGTATTTTTGGATTTTTGGAATAATAGATCTGAAAATAAAAGCGAATAAAAATAGACCTCAAAGCAAATATGATAAAGAATAGACCCGGGGGTCGTAGATTTCACTAGTGGTCTCTCTCGAGAAATAGCACACGGTGGGTAAACAAATTACTGTTGGGCAATTGATAGAAGATCAAATAATTATGACAATATCTAAGGCAATGATCAATATATAGGCATCACGTCCAAGATTAGATAGACCAACTCTTGCCTGCATCTACTACTATTACTCCACACATCGACCGCTATCCAACATCCATCTAGTGTATTAAGTTCATGGAGAAACAGAGTAATGCAATAAGAACGGTGACATGATGTAGACGAGATCTGCTCATGTAGGAATAGCCCCCATCTTGTTATCCTTAATAGCAACGATACATGCGTGTCTTGTTGCCCCTTCCATCACTGGGAAAGAACACCGCAAGATCGAACCCATCACAAAGCACCTCTTCCCATGGCAAGAAAAAATGATATAGTTGGCCTAACTAAACCAAAGATTCAAAGAAGAAATATGAGGCTATAAATAATCGTGCATATAAGATATCAAAGAAGACTCAAATAATATTCATGGATATAGATCTGATCACAAACCCAAAGTTCATCGGATCCCAACAAACACACCGCAAAAAGAGTTACATCAAATAGATCTCCGAGAGACCATTGTATTGAGAATCAGAGAGAGAGAGAGAGAGGAAGCCATCTAGCTACTGCCTATGGACCCATAGGTCTATGGTGGACTACTCACTCATCATTGAAGAGGCACCAATGAGGATGATGAACCCCTTTGTGATGGTGCTAGATTGAATCTCGTGGTTCTGGAACTTGCGGCGGCTGGAATTGTGTTTCGTCGACTCCCCTAGGGTTTCTGGAATATTTGGGAATTTGTAGGGCGAAGAGGCGGTGCAGTGGGCTATGTGGGGGGCACAACCCCCCTGGGTGCGCCTGGGCTCCTGGGCACGCCCTGGTGGGTTGTGCTCCCCACAGGCCTCCCCTCTGGTACTTGTTTGGCCCACTGGGTGTCTTCTAGTCCAGAAAAATCTCCAAAAAGTTTTGCTGTGTTTGGACTCCGTTTGGTATTGATATTCTGTGAAGTAAAAACAAGCAAAAAATAGCAACTGGCATTGGGCACTATGTCAATAGGTTAGTCCCAAAAAATGATATAAAATTGCTATAAAATGATTGTAAAACATCCAAGAATGATAATATAACAACATGGAACAATAAAAAATTATAGATACATTGGAGACGTATCGGGGGGTACTAGTGGACGATTGTGGTTTAGGAAAAATATTGATGTTAAGATTTGTGAGTCCTGAAGCATGCACGTATAGCCTCTAATTTTGCGATGAAGTTGGAGCATGATTTATTATTGAGTGTCTACCTTATGAGTGGCGGTCGAGGACTAGCGATGGTCTTTTCCTCCAAATCTATCCCCCTAGGGGCATGCGAGTAGTACTTTGCTTCGAGGGCTAATAGACTTTCACAGTAAGTATGTGAGTTCTTTATGACTAATGTGAGTCTATGGGTTATACGCACTCTTACCTTTCTGGAATTTGCTAGCCTCTTCGGTATCATGCATTGCCCTTTCTTACCTCGAGAGTTGGTGGAAACTTTGCCGGTGCATCCATGATACGCTCTATCACACATAAGCCTCCTTATATCTTCCTCAAAACAGCCACCATACCTACCTATTATGGCATTTCCATAGCCATTCTGAGATATATTTCTATGCAACTTCCACTGCCCGTTTTATGACATACATGTTCATTGTCATATCGCTTGGCATGATCATATAGCTGACACGGTATTTGTGGCTCAGCCACCATTCATCATTATCATACATGTTATGCTAGATCATTGCACATCCTAGTAGACTGCTAGAGGCATTCATATAGAGTCATATGTTCAAGTTATCGAGTTGTAATATTGAGTTGTAAGTAAATAAAAGTGTGATGATCATCATTATTAGAGCATTGTCCCAGTGAGGAAAGGATGATGGAGACTATGATTCCCCACAAGTCGGGATGAGACTCCGGATGAAAAAGAAAAAGGAAAAAAGAGAGGCCA
This sequence comes from Aegilops bicornis, assembly GCA_021605145.1. Taxonomy (NCBI): domain Eukaryota; kingdom Viridiplantae; phylum Streptophyta; class Magnoliopsida; order Poales; family Poaceae; genus Aegilops; species Aegilops bicornis. The sequence goes on from CM038670.1 coordinate 238,083,794, forward strand.
AAAAGATCCCAACAAAAAATGAGAGAAAAAGAGAGAAGGGGCAATGTTACTATACTTTTCCACACTTGTGCTTCAGAGTAGCACCATGTTTTTCATATAGAGAGTCTCCTGAGTAGTCACTTTCATATACTGGTGGGAATTTTTCATTATAGAACTTGGCTTTTATATTCCGATGTTGGGCTTCCTCAAATGCCCAAGGTCTTCATGAGCAAGCAAGTTGGATGCACACCCACTTAGTTTATGTTGATCTTGCATACACTTATAACTCTTAGTGCATCCATTGCATGGCAATCCCTACTCCTCGCATTGACATCAATTTATGGGCATCTCCATAGCCCGTTAATTAGCCGCGTCGATGTGAGACTTTCTTCCCTTTTTGACTTCCCCTTATTGATCTCTATCACCACATTATATTCCACCTATAGTGTTATATCCATGGTTCACGCTCATGTATTGTGTGGGGATGAAAATGCTGAAGCGCGTTAAAAAGTATAATACAATTGCTTGGCTTGTCATCGGGGTAGTTCATGATTAATATATTTATGCTAGGAAGACTAAGTATAGACTTTTGAAAGAAAAAGTTTTTTTTGCAACTGTTATTTATTATTTCTTGCCTATATCATATCACGGAAACCTTTCACTTTGGAACGTGGAGCGATGGCTGAGTGAACTAAAGCGGCGGATTGCTAATCCGTTGTACAACCTTTTTGTACCGAGGGTTCGAATCCCTCTCTTTCCGCTCCCTTGGATCATTTGGGAATTTCGGATTGGAAAGAATTCCGACCCCTGGATTTTTCTCATAGATAAATGTACGAAACAAATCCAATTTGTAAGAAAAAATAGGCTATATGATTTTGTAGGGATAGTGTTCTTTAGCACTCTTTATTGTGAAGGGTAGGATTGTTTGTTAGTATGCCTGAGTATTGATGTCTTTACATCAAATGATAGACTATTTCCTTGAATCACTCGTATCTTAATATTTATACCATAAAAGAGATTGCATGATACACATGTTAGGTAGAATTTCACATCAAAAAATTCTGTTTTTATCATTTACCTGCTCGAGGATGAGCAGGAATTAAGCTTGGGGATGCTCCTGCATCTCCAACATATCTAGAATTTTTGATTGTTTCATGTTATTATATTATTAATATTGGATGCTTTATATGCATTTATATACTAGTTTATACCATTTTTGGGACTAACCTATTAACCTAGTGCCCAGTGCCAGTTCTTGTTTTTTGCTTTTCAGAAAATCAGTACCACACAAAGTCCAAACACGATGAAACTTTATGGTTATTTTTTCTGGACCAGAAGGGACCCTGGAAGCTTCGGGAGGAGGCCAGAAGATATACGAGATGGCCACGAGCTCACCAGGCACCCTAAGGGGCAGGCGCGCCCCTGAGCTTGTGGGCCCCTCGTAGCTCCGTTTGACCTAATTCCAACTCCACAAATTCCCAAATATTCCCAAACCAACAAAGAGCCACCCGAAACACTTTTTCCGCCGCCGGAAGCTTCTGTTCTTCCGTGATCCCATTTGGAGGCCTTTTTCGGTATTCTGCCGGAGGGGGATCGAGCATGGAGGGCTGGTACATCATCCTTGTCGCATTCTGATGATGCGTGAGTAGTTCACCACAGACCTACGGGTCCATAGCTAGTAGCTAGATGGCTTATTCTCTCTCTTTGATCTTCAATACCATGTTCTCCTCGATCTTCTTGCAGTTCTATTCGATGTAATCTTCTTTTGTGGTGTCTTTGTTGGGATTCGATGAATTGTGGGTTTATGATCAGATTATTCATTGAAATTAATTGAGTCTTTTCTGAACTTTATTATGCATGATTGTTATAACTTCGTATTTCTCTCTGATTTATTCGTTTGGTTTGGCCAACCGGATTGATTTATCTTTAGTGGGAGAGGTGCTTTGTAATGGGTTCAATCTTGCAGTGCTCTTTATCCTAGTGATAGAAGGGGACAAGACACGTATTTGTATTGTTTCCATTAAGGGTAAAACGACGGGGTTTATTCATATTGATTGGGTTTACTTTGTCTACGTCATGTCATCTTGCTTAAAGCATTACTCTGTTTGTCATGAACTTAATACCATAGATGCATGTTGGATAGCGGTCGATTGGTGGAGTAATAGTAGTAGATGCAAGCAGGAGTTGGTTCACTTGTCATGGACGTGATGCCTATATACATGATTATTGTCGTGAATACATCATAACTACGCGCTTTTCTATCAATTGCCCAACAGTAATTTGTTAACCCGTCGTATGCTATGCGTTCGAGAGATAAACCTCTAGTGAAAACTATGCCCCCCGGGTCTACTTTTATCATATCGCTAAAAATCCAAAAATACTTCGCTGCAATTTATTTACTTTTATTTTACTTTGCAATTTATCTATCCATCACTATCAGAATTAATCCTTGCAAGTAGCGAGTTCAAGGGGATTGACAACCCTCTTGCCCGCGTTGGGTGCAAGTATTTGCTTTTGTGCGTGTAGGTGCTGCTTAGGGGAGTTTGCTTGGTTCTCTTATTGGTTTGATAACCTAGGTTCTCATTGAGGGAAATACTTATCTCTTCTATACTACTTCACCCCTCCTTGTCGGGGAAATCCCAATGTAGTTTACAAGTAGCAGTGTAGAGGAAGCCGACTTAGTCGTAGGAGTTAAACTCACATCTTGTAATGGTTCAACTGTGGTTATCTTTGTTTTGTACTCTACTTAATACTACATCCTTCCTAGTTACTAGCCCCCTCATATTTTGAGCAAGATTTTACCTAATTAAATATAACTTTTACGTATTAAAAAATCAATGTAAACTACTCCCTCTGTCCGAAAAAGCTTGTCCCTCTAATAAATGTATCTAGCACCAAGTTAGTGCTAGATACATCCATTTGAGGGACAATGGGACAAGCTTTTCTGGACGGAGGGAGTATATTCAAATACTGATCCAATAATATATTTTTTTGTGATATGCATTAACATTTTGCTAGTCAAATATGTGGTCAAACTTTGAACCCAACTATTATGAGGACCAATAACTCAGGACGGAAATCACTATGTGCATCGATGCAGAAGCCAGGGGTGTTAGGGCATCTCCAAAGTGGACACTCAAACTGCCCACAACCAACTGGACTGTGCGGCCCAGACGTGTTTAACCATCCAACGCAGGCCTATAACGGCCCGCCGAGCGGTTTGGAATTACTTTTTTTGGCAAATCCAAGACAAGCTAGGTGGGGAGGTTTTGTGGGAGTCCGGACAGCATTCACGTTGGACTCCGACACCCCGACCCATGGTATTTCACCCAAATTTGTTGATTTGGTACATGGGGAGCCAAAGAATATTTATGAGCCTTAGCAGCTGAGTTGTCAATTCGACCACACCTGGAAAGTTATTTCTCTACAACAAAGTGTTTACTAGCACAATGGTATGAAGTTTGATAGTAGCAATAGTAGTAGCAACAGTAATAGTAACAGTAGAAATAACAATAGTAACTTAGCAAAGACAGTATGAGCAAAGTGTAGGCATTGGACCAGTGATGGATATTTGTATGGATGACATTCATCATGTACCAGTCACAACCTAGAGCAATACACAATAGCTCCAATTCATCAATTCAATGTAGGCGTGTATTCCATATATAGTCATATCTGTTTATAATAAGAACTTGCATGACATCTTTTGTCCTACAGTCCTGTGGTAGCGGGGTCCATAAGGAAACGTAACAGTAATTAAGGCCCCCTTTTAACAGAGAACCGGATCAAAGCATTAACACATAGTGAATACATGAACTCCTTGAATTACGGTCATCCCCGGAGAGTATCCCAATTATTGTCACCTTGGGGGTCTATGGTTTAGAACAATAACAAGTGCATACAACTAGCAAATAGGATCTAGAACTCAAATATATTGATGAAAACATAAAGGGTTCAGATACAAAATTATGGCACTCGGGCCCTAGTGACAAGCATTAAGCATAACACAGTCATTGCAACATCAATATCAGAACATAGTGGATACTAGGGATCAAGCCCTAACAAATTGACTCGATTACATGACAAGTCTCATCCATCTCCATCACCGTCCAGCAAGCCCACAAAGGAATTACTAACTCCCGATGGTGAGCATCATGGAATTGTTGATGAAGAAGGGTTTATGATGACGACGACGATGAATCCCCCTCTCCGGAGCCCCGAACGGACTCCAGATCAGCCCTCCAGATGAAGAATAGGCGGTGGCGATGGTTCCGTATTGTAAAACACGATAAAAAATTCTTATCTTATTTTTCTCTCTCGGGAAGATGGTACTTATGGAGATGGAATTAGATTAGACGGAGCCTCGTGGGCCCCAAAAGACATTAGGGCGCACCCTGTTGTCTTGTGGACAGCAGGTGGCCCCCTCTGGTGTATCTTTGTTCTAGTATTTTTTTATTTATTCAATAAAAAGATCTCCACCAAGTTTTGTCCAATTTCGAGAACTTTTATTTCCGCACAAAAACAACACCATGGTAGTTCCGCTGAAAAAAAACTCTAGTCCAGGTTAATTTCATTCAAATCACACAAATTAGAGTCCAAAACAAGAGCAAGAATGTTTGGAAAAGTAGATACGTTTGATTCGTACCAACTCCCCCAAGATTATCATGCTTGTCCTCAAGCAATTCAGTTGGTAAACTGAAAGTGATGAAAAACTTCTACAAACTCTTTTGTTTTTGTTTCTGTATATAACATTAACTAGTAACCAAGTTTTCAGGAAAGATCATGAACTAACCATGTGAATGATAACACTCCGAACTCACATTTACTCATATCAATGGCATAATCAACTAGTGAGCAATAATAACATATCTCAAATGCCAACAATTTGTCAAAATAATCATGGTATAATATGATAACATGGTATCTCGCTAGCCCTTTTTGGGACCGCAAACATAAATGCAGAGCATCTCTGAAGTTCAAGCAGCGACTAAACATTATAATTAAGGGTAGAAGAGATCTAGTCATGCTCACATCCAACATTAACTAGACTCAATGCATGTTAAACTAAGAATGACAATAGCGCTCTCTATGTTGGTGCTTGAATCAGAAGGTGATGACTCGATAGTAAAAGCAAATAACATGAAAGTAAATAGAAAGTCCCTTCGCAGAGGGGAGCAGAGATTTCTAGAGGTGCTAGAGCTTAGAGCTTAAAACAGAGATGAATAGTAGACATTTCACTCCCAAGTGAACTTAATAAATAGAGCTATGCTCCCTAGAAACGCCGCCAGAAAATAGTGTTGATGACCCACGAGTATAGGGATTGCAACAGTCTTCGAGGGTAGTATTTCACCCAAATTTATTGATTTGATACAAGGGGAGCCAAAGAATATTTATGAGCCTTAGTTGTTGAGTTGTTAATTCAACCGCACCTGGAAAGTTATTTCTCTGCAGCAAAGTGTTTGTAGCACATCAATATGATACTCCCTCGTCCCAAAATAAGTGTCTCAACTTTGTATTAATGTTAGTACAAAGTCATACTAAAGTTAAGACACTTATTTTGGGATGGAGGGAGTAGTTTGATAGTAGTAATAGTAGTAACAATAGTAACAGTAGCAGCAATAGTTTTGTAGTAAGCGTGACAGTAAAAGCAACAATATTAACTTAAAAAAGACAATGTGAGCAAAGCGTGGGAACTAGATCAGCGATGGATGTTTGTATGGATGGCATTCATCTTGTAAGAGTCACAACCTAGATCGATACACAATAGTTCCAACTCATCAATTCAATCTAGGCATGTATTTCATATATAGTCATACGTGCTTATAATAAGAACTTGCATGACATCTTTTGTCCTACCCTCCCGTGGCAGCGGGTCCATAAGGAAATCTATGGGTAATTAAGGCCTCCTTTTAATAGAGAACCAGATCAAAGCATTAGCACATAGTGAATACATGAACTCCTCGAATGACAGCCATCCCTAGAGAGTATCACAATCATTTTCACCTTAGGGTCTACGGTTCAGAACAATAACAAGTGCATACAACTAGCAGACAGGATCTAGAACTCAAATATATTAATAAAAACATAAAGGGTTCATAAAAACATAAAGTGACAAGCATTAAGCATAGCATAGTCATAGCAACATCAATCTTAGAACATAGTGGATACTAGGGATCAAGCCCTAACAAATTGACTCGATTACATGACAAATCTCATCCATCTCCATCACTGTCCAGCAAGCCTATGAAGAAATTACTCACTCCTGGTGGTGAGCATCATGGAATTGTTGATGAAGAAGGGTTGATGATGACAACGACGACGAACCCCCCCTCTCCAGAGCCCCGAACGGACTCCAGATCAGCCCTCCCGATAAAGAACAAGAGGTGGCGGCGGCTCCATACGGTAAAATGCAATGAAACTTATTCTCTTTTTTTTCTCAGGAAGATGGTACTTACGGAGGTGGAATTAGGTCAGAGGAGCCTCGTCGGCCCCACAAGACATCAGGGCACGCCCTGGGGTGGGCACACCATGTTGTCTTGTGGACAGCAGTAATTTTTATTTGTTCAATAAAATATCTCCGCCAAGTTTTGTCCAATTTCGAGAACTTTTATTTCTGCATAAAAATAGCACCATGGTATTTCTACTGAAAACAGCGTCTGTCCGGATTAGTCTCATTCAAATTATGCAAATTAGAGTCCAAAACAAGAGCAGAAGTGTTTGGAAAAGTAGGTACATTGTAGACATATCAGCCGCTACGCCACATCCCTGCCGGAACTCAATAGGATTCGGAGACCTTGTACAAGGTGATGACTTGTTGTGTCATCATGCACAACATGATCGTGGAGGATGAGGGTGAGGATGCTGCCGCAACTCTTGAATTTGAGAACATGAGTGATCTTATTGAACTACCAAATCAGAATTTGATCACATTTGAAGAATTTGCTCAAATGCATTAATAAATTCGGCATCAAATGCAACTCACGAGCAACTGAATGAAGATCTAATTGAGGATCTATGGGCGGTTAAGGGGGAGAACATTGTTGGAGTTTAATATTTGATTTAAAAAAATAGAACTACCTCTACATTTGAACATTTGAATAATTCTAGACTATACTCCTTCTGTCCGAGAATAAGTGTACTTCTACATTTTGCCCTAAGTCAAAGTTTTAAAATTTTCACCAATTATATAAAAAAAGGTATTAACATATATACCATCAAATTGGTATATTCTGAAAGCATATTTCAAAATGGATATACCGAAACTAATTTAGTGTCATAAATGCTGCTATTTTTCTCTACAAAGTTGGTCAAAGTTTAAAACACAGACAAAAGCTAGACATACACCTGTTCGTGGACGGAGAGAGTATATGTGGCTATTTGAACGCGCAGACTAAAAGCTAGACATACACTTATTCGTGGACGGAGGAAGTGTATGCGGCTATTTGAACGCGCAGACTTAAAATAAAATTGCGGCTGGACATATGCGGATAGCGTTGGATGTCCGGCTCCAGCATCCGTATCTGCGGACTGGTCCCCTGTCCGCAGACGGATGCGGGAGCAAATTTACGAGCCAGCATTGAAGATGCCCTTAACCTCTTTTTTATTAAACAAAAAAAGCTCCGAAGAGGTCCTGAGTTACGAGCCATTGTAGATGTTTTCATCACTGATGCAACATGATAAACAGTTTGGGGCCGGGGAGCCTGCTGCGTGACAAGTGTATGATGTTCCACATGTCTCCAAGGAGATGCCATCATCCAAAAACTGAGCTAGCCAGGGACACGCCCACCTCATCCAGCCGAGACCAAAGACTTGGCAGATGGCGAAGATGTCAAGCGACTCCGATGCATAAAACAAAAGCCAGGCGGCGCGGTTGCTGAAAAGTTGTTTTTCAGCCGCTTGTACAGACGCCACTATCGTCATTGCCTCGAAGGCCGCCAAATGGCAGGCTCTCGACTCGGTCTCTGCAGCGTTTTGACTACATAACCACGGATTAAGGACGAAGTGGTCTAATCAGTGGCCCTAAAAGTTTACGGTTAGTGGCTGACGCGTCCTGGTGAAGACCTACTAGTAGTAAATCACCAGGAGATGTAGACCCCTTGACCCTTCCATCCTGGCTAATTAAAGGTGGGTACATGTTCGTATGGTAATCACATTAGGCATCTTGCTGGCTTAATTAGTTGCCGGCTTGTTCGGCCAGTAGTCAGTACCATGTTGATGAGGAACTGGTAAATCCCTGAGGGTTAGACCCCTTGACTGAATTAGTCAAGTGGGAGGATGTTAAAGATGGTAAAGATTGCCTGCCAGGGATTTTTGCTTGCTTGTATGCACGTACATACTCCCTCCGTCGAAAATAGTTATCACAAAATGGATATAATTATATGTATTTTAATTATAGATATATTTATTTTTAGAAATTTCTTTGACAAGTATTTTCGGACGGAGGGCGTATTTTATTGGAGAAAGTGGGAAATTGCATTCCACTGTCTAAACTCAAGTGAAATGACATGACTTGATGCGATACAATAATATTAAGCTACATTGAGTATCTCGGTTAATTGTTAGAATATATACAGGGTCTTCGTAAGTATATGTTCAATTAAGAACAAAAATCACAGAAAATACATTAGGTCAATTATAGTGGTGATGCACTAGTTTTGTCTTGAAAGGCGTGGTGATGCACTACGACCACCACCAATCCCTCAACCTAGTGATTCCACCACAAAGAAGAAGCTAACTAAAATACAGAAACAGAAAGCACTGCATTTGCTACTTTCCTTGCAGACAATATATGGAAACACACCAAACCGAAGAGACAAACATGACATCCCACGGCAGAGTAGAGTAGAGTAAACATACATACAAATGCCACGATCATAACTCCACTTTGACGACGATTGACTAATAACCAGCCCTGAAAGTAACCCCACAGGGGTGGGATCACCACCAATCCTCCTCCTTTCTGAAAATTTCAAACCATCCTTGAAGCCCCTATAAATCCTCCCATTTGCCCAGCAACCAGAGCAAACACTCTGCAGACACCTGTCTCCTCCTCTCACACCTCCTCCAGCTCCACTTGAACCAAGCCAAAGCAACCCGAGCGCACATGGAGCTCCACTTCCAGGTGCAGCCGCCGGTGCTCCAGCTGCAGGACTACTGCTACTACTACCAGCAGCAGCAGGAGGCCGCCGCGCAGGCCAAGCCCACCAAGCCGCGGGGCCGCAAGAAGGGCAGCACCAGCCACAGCAAGTTCGTCGGCGTCCGCCAGCGCCCCTCGGGCCGCTGGGTGGCCGAGATCAAGGACACCACCCAGAAGATCCGCATGTGGCTCGGCACCTTCGAGACCGCCGACGCCGCCGCGCGCCTACGACGAGGCCGCCCGCCTCCTCCGCGGCGCCGAGGCGCGCACCAACTTCGCCCCGCGCATCTCCCCCGACTGCCCGCTCGCCGTCCGCATCCGGGGCCTCCTCCACCACAAGAAGCTCAAGAAGGCCAGGCTGCCCGCCGCGTCCGCCAAGATCCCCGGCCCCTCCTCCACGCCCGCCGCTCCCGCCGCATACGCCACAAGCAATAGCAACAGCAACAGCAACAGTAATAGCATGGATGGCGCTTGTGGGGGCGCCAGCAGCAGCAGCAGCAGCAGCGCGGTCAGCTGCGACGGCGCCACGAAGCAAGGCGGCGGGGCGCTGGACGCCGGGGAGGTGTACAGGCCGGACTTTGCTGCTCCCGTCGCCGGTGCCGAGGAGCTGGAGTCTTGGATGTTCGAGTCGTCGTTCGGCCAGTTCCCGGCGCTGGACGGGTTCGCCGCCGTCGACGCCTGCACGCTGCCAGCCGCGTCCCCGGAGGAGACCAGCGCCGCCCCCGCGGCCGGGATGGTGGAGTTCGAGCGGATGAAGGTGGAGCGGCGGATCTCGGCGTCCCTGTACGCCATGAACGGCCTGCAGGAGTACTTCGACAGGGTGTTCGAGGCGTCCGCCGGCGATCCGCTGTGGGATCTCTCGCCGCTCTGCCAGTAGCCTGGCTTCTTCCTCGCCCCGTCGCCGTCGTCGCCGTCGTTCTTGCTCTTTTGCCTCCTGGGTGTTGGGGGAAAAGGCCCCGGGTGTATGTGTGTACGCATGTCAACTTGGTTTTGGGTGTCGCCAGGCAGTGCAGTGTAAAGAGGAAGGGGTTTCTAGATTCCAAATCTGCTCTCCATTCGATGCATTTTGCGTGCAAAATGCTCCAAATTTGTTGTGTGATTTAGCAGATCGCTCTGAATTTCATGATGTAGCTAGTTCAGCCATGGTGTGGTTTCAGTTCTTGACATTTGTTAGGCCATGGATGAGAAATCGGCATGTTCTACTACAGTTTTCTGGTAGCTTTCAATGGGGTTGTCTTGCATGCAGGAAGCCTCGATTGAGCAATGGCTCATTGCTGCAATGGATGATGAATCCTCGTGCAGTAGGTGTATGACCAAATGAGCCGAACTAAAATACTGCAAGATTTCTTCCAGCATTTGATATTCCTCAGTTGCTTCAAATCGTAATATAGACCAGCCGATTTTGCGCGAAATCCCAAGCTCGAAGACGGTGCCACCAAGGTGAGGCCAAGTTAGAAACACGGCCTCGCTGGTGGAGGGGAGTCAGAGGTTGACGGGTCGGGGTCGGGGTTTAGAGGAATGACTGAAGGCGGCAAGGCATGCACCGCTGATGGCGTCGTTTGGCGGCGGCAGGAGGAGGAAGAAGAATCTACCGACAAAAAGGTTTTTTTTTTCAGGCAACTCACAATTAGGTCACCACCCGTGGGAAATATCAGGTGCTCCCAACCTTAGGGTGCTCCGCAAGCTCTAATTTTAGAAAAAATACAGTTTTAAAAGTTTCAAAAATTATAAAAAAATCGTAAGTATTTATAAGGAATGTGACTACAACCCCTAAAAAATCCAGGTCCAAAATCCACACACTGGAAAACAAAAAATACAAATTCAAATGTGAATAGTGTCAAGGTTGCTTTTGTCTTTTTTTGACACTATTCATGCTATATTTCACATTTCTGTTTCTTAATGTGTATTTGAAGTTTGGACCTTAAACTTTTAGGGGTTGTAGTCATATTCCTTGTGAACATCCACATTTTTTTTCAGAATTTTTGGGACCATTATTATTTTTTATTTTTTACAAATTGGAGCACCCCAAGGGTGTGAGCACCTGATATTTCCCCCACCAGTCCAAATTGGCCGTCACTTGGAGATTGAACTGTTCCAGGCCCACAAATTTGCACGAATTTGAAAAGTTTTGAATAGAAAATTAACAAGCATCACTTGTTCATTGCTTCCACATAGTTGGCTAAAGATGTTAACCACTCGCTGAACCCCCCAACCTCCAATAAGCTGTCACATCCACAGAGCCACAGCCACTACCAGTATGGAAGGGAAGGAGCACGCCCGTCCAAAACCCCAATTTATCCGAGCCACAGGTTCAGTTATTACAACTGGAGGGCGTTGAGCTCCACAACAGCAAAAATAGTGTTTAGTTTCCACTCTCGGCCTTGCTACTGCTTACGACAAGGGCACAACCAAACGCACATATCAGGACAAGAAGCTTTCTTTAGCTCAGTAGGTGGCACCGTAGTCCGTTGCAGCAACAATTCACTAGCAATTCTTCCTTAGATAATGGAGCAAGCCACGCTCAACTCCGGGGCAAGTTCAGTGCACTCGGGAATGAGGGCAGCAGTTGATGTTGAGTCTGTGGCGTTGTGTGCTCAGCCAACTTGTAAGTAATTTGTAAAATTAATAAGCTGGGTTCTCTTCTGAGTTGGAACTTGGAAGGGGATGGCGTTGGGAGCTCGAGATGGGCAGTGCTTTATTGGCTTTGACAAGTCACGGCGCAAAGTGACAACGGAACTGTTGCTCTAACCACCGCAAGCTGGTCGTGCGGTGTCAGCTAATTTTGCGTGTTGCATATGAAAATTGGCGAGGGAAATGGCTGGATTCCTTTCCCTCCCTTTTTTTGCAGCCCAATACTAGGTGGTATGGGATAATATGTATCGCCCGCCCCTATGTCTCGCTTATAGCTTTATTTAAAGAGTAAAATGTATCATAAGTTTTAAGACTGTTGTAGGTGTCAGTTTAGTCCTATAACTTTGAAATTGCAGTTTTAAGTCATAAAACTATTGAAGGTATGTCAGTTTAGTCCTATAACTTCGAAACTGCACTTTTAGGCCCCAAAGCTATGTAAGTTCGTTCATTTCAGGTCCTAAGCTTGCATGTCCAGCATTGACCTGCAGACGTGTCGCTTGGAGATACTTGGATTGTTGCCACATTGACCCAATGGACCCACCAGGTTAACTTATGAAATGTAAATATACAAGAAACCCCTAGAGCATTGTCTCGCCTCATACTCATGCCCTCGTCTTCTCCCACGCACATAATGTTAAGAGGCGAAAGCGGCATGATGGCCTCAGCTCTAGTGAGGAGAGTATACCAGTCGTCTCAGCCTCACCCCGCAGTAGCAGAATGACATGTCGCACAACTTCCAATTGCTACCCACTTGTGGCTACATTTGGGTCGTGCAGGTTACAACACATATTGCGACCTGCAAGCGTATTGCTCACTTTTGGGGAAGTAAACACACATAAATGGCTCATTTGAAAAAATGCATCATAGATACTGGCCATGCAAGCTTAGGACCTGAGATGAATAAACTTACATAGTTTTGGGACCCAAAACTGCAGTTTCAAAGTTATAGGACTAAATAGGCACATCTTCAATAGTTTTAAGACCCAAAACTGCAATTTCAAAGTTATGAGACTAAGCTGACACACACCGATAGTTTTAGGACTTGTGATGCATTTTACTGTTATTTAAAGCCTCACAATGTTTGTAGGTAGAAATAAAAGATCACCGCGATGACCAATGTCTCTCTTATAGCTAGCTGTAGAGATGTAGGAACCCTCGCGTGAAGGTGAGCACCAGATGGGCCGGCCCAACCACACACACCAGATGGGCCAAATATTCTAAATATACATATTAGAAAAACACCCTACGTAAAACATTTTAAAATATTTAACAAATCATTTAAAAAATATTAAATATGTATAGATAAAATATTTCTCACATGTATGAAAAATGTATAGAAAATGTAATGTGTATGAAAAAATTGATCATGTATTTTTAAAAATAATAATCAACCGCCTAAAAATGTTAAATTTATATATGAGAAATATTAACCATGTATTTTAAAAGATAGTTTTGTATTTGATCAATGTTAATCAAGCAATTGAAAAAATGTTTTAAAATGTGTTGAAAATTGTTGACCATGCATTAAAAAAATGTCAGTCTTGTATTTAAAAAATATTAATCAAACATTTGAAAAATGTTTAAAATGTGCTAAGATAAAATGTTGATAACGTATTAAAAAATGTTAAATGTGTATCTAAATTTTTTTAAGCATGTATTAGGAAAATATACTAGATGTATAAAAATGTATAATATGTACAAAAAAGTAGACATAAAAAATATAAGAGTTAAAAGAATGTTAATCATGTATTCCAAAAATGTGGAACTTCTATATATAAATGTTTCTGATGTATATGGAAAATTTTGAGTGTGTATTAAAAAGCGAGAGAAACCAAAAATAGAGAAGGAAACAAAGAACAAGAAAAATCAAGGAAAACGAGAAATAAGCAAAAAAAATGAAGAAAAAGGAACAAAAACAAAGGAAACAAAAGAGATAAGAAAGCAAAAAATAAAAACAGTGAAAAAGAATGGAAAATAGTGAAAGCGAGAAAGAAAAAAATAAAACCGATCAAAAACATGAAAGAAACAAAGAAACACAAAGAAAAAATGAAGAAACCAAGAAAGAAAACAAAAAACAGTGAAAACCAATAAAAAAAAGAAAACAAAAGCAGTTAAGACCGCTAAAGAACACAAAGAAAACATGTGGATTTTTTTCCGAAGAAAATAAAAAACCCAAGAAAGAAACAAATATAACTAAAGAAAATAAAAAACAAAAAAATGAAACGAATTAAACCAACGATGCCAGCGAGCGAACTAACGATACGATAGATAAAGGGTCACCCATTACTCTAGCAATCTGGGAAAAGCTTCAGGCGAGGATCTTACATCTCGCTATAATAGAGATATGGCTCCCGCGTACCAATGAATCTCTCAATAGCTCCTGACTTTGGGCTGGCCGCTCAGGGAGGGGTTTTAGAACGGCTTCGGAGGGCGTGACTTTCCCCGAAAGCAACCAAATGAGGGGTATCCCTTGCGGGAGCCCTTCAAGGGTCATTGTTTGGGGGCTGTGGCGTGCTCTCAGCAGCCACGACGTGTGAAGTGCTATGCGCTCCATCAGAATTTTGTTCTTTAATTTTTCTGTACGCCTTTTCGTGCTTTAGATGGTTTCCCCCCCGGGGGGGGGGGGGGTTCGGGTTTTCAGTTTTCTCATGGTTTTCCCGAGATTTCGGAGCAACATTTTTTATTTTGCGTGAGAAAACGTTTTTTTGCTTCTGTGAAAGGCACAGATTTGCTTGTCGCGGAGGCACAAGTTTGCTTCCGTGACAGGCGTAGGTTGGTTTGCTTCCGCTATGCCTCTAAAGAAACATGTTTCTTTTGCTTCCGCCAGAGGCACATATTTTCTTCTCGTGGAGACAAAAGATTGCTCCCGCGAGAGGCACAGTTGTGCCTCTCGGAAAGGAGTAAAACACATTTTTTTTCTTACACGAGAGGCACAAATATGTTTCTCGTAAAGGCACAGGTTTTTTTTCGCGAGAGACATAATTGTGCATCTTGGAAAGGAAGAAAAACACATTTTTTATGCTTCCACGAGAGGCATTGATTTGCAGGCAGAAAACACGTTTTTAATGCTTCTCGAACCATTTTCTACTTCCTCGTTCGATCAACTTTTCTAAAATTCGTGATTTTTTCTAAATCGATGATTTTTTTTATTTGGTGATATTTTTTCAAAGTTGATGAACTTTTCTTCTAATTTGATGAAGTTTTTAAAAAATTCAATGCACTTTTTTTCAAATTTTGATGATTGTTTTTTCAAATTTGATGAACTTTTTGTAAACTTGATGAAATTTTCTTCAAATTCTTTGAACGTTTTTCAAACTTGATGATGATTTTTTCAGTTCAATGAACTTTTTCAAAATTGATGAACTTTTTTGAAAATCGATGAACTTTTTTCAAAAGCATTGAATTTTTTTGATATCGATGAACTTTTTTTAAAGTTTGTGAACTTTTGGAAGAAATGAAGAATTTTTTGCAAAATCGTTCAACTTTTTCAAATTCATGACTTTTTTCAAATAATTCAAAAATCTAAGTGATACAATGGATGGTACTGTGCGATAAATAGCGCTACTAGGCTTGTCCTTATAGAGCTGGCGCTATTATTAATCACACTAGATGATGCCCCGCGCGTTGCTGCGGGATTTTTTGTCATGAATTTCTAAGAAAGGTGAGGATCCAAATTAAAGTGACAAAACTGCACATCTAACTTCGCATTCTGTAGAGCTGGCAATCCACATTAAGGTTGGGTCAATAGGAAACACATGAATATAAGTGGAACTTTGCAAAAAAAAAGTGCACATGATGTCAACAGTTGCCGCAGATACATGTAGTCCCACATCATAATATATTTGTAGTTTTGTACCGCTGAAAATCATCTTGAAGTATGAGAATGTTTCTTAGTTACAATAGGTAGTGATCAAGGTAAAGATTATTGATAATGCTGTACTATAAGTAACTGGCATGTATGGCACTGAAGCATGTATCTTCATTGTAGCATAGCTTGACGTCGCCCTGCATAGTGTACAAATTTGTAGCATTGTTAGGAAGGTATAAAGTGGATAGAATGGTGCATTATTTCATCCCGAAAAACTGGTTTAATCTGTGATGTGGTGCATTAAACCTCTGATTTTGTTTTTGTAGCAGCATTACTCTTCCTGCCCTAAAATGTTTCCTGCGTTCTTGTTGTTTGTAGTGCTGCATGAAGACGTAAAATGAGAGCGTCATGGAAAATTGTGATATATTGCTGATGGTAATAGCTAATAGTAGCCTTCCCCATGGAACTATACTGATTAAATATGTATAAGAAAACACTCAGAAAATTACATAAATTTCATGATTTTATAGAAGATGAAAAAAATGTTCCTTAGCTCCCATGTATGAGAATAAGAAGCAAGCCACATGACTATCATCACAAAAAAAGGTTCATATCAAAAATCACGCATGCATATAGTCTTCAATGAAAAGTTTTATTAGAAGCATGTGATCAACTAATGGGATAATGGAACCCTTTGTGTTCTGCATACTAGTCAACAAAATGTTATAACAAAGTGGCCTATATAGGCCTTGTTTGGTTCGGCTGTGGATTTCTAAAAGCAACTGTGAAAAATCTGCTGTGGAAAAACAGCTGTGAAAAATCTGATGTGAAAAAGATGTAGGTCATTTGGCAAACCAGCTGATACAGCTTTTTCAGATTTTGGCCCGTAACGGAATCAGATTTTGGAAAGCACGTCCTGGGCTGCTTCCGCTTTTGGTTCAGATTTTGGCAGCGGATTTTTGAAATCGGATTCTGCTGGGTTCGCCCTTTGGTTCAGATTTTGCTGCGCGGTAGCGGAATCCGTCGATAAAAGCTGAACCAAACAAGGCCATAGTAATCTAGCTAGTAACGCAGTTTTTCTGAATTATCGTACTGATTTTGCATGTGTACCAATTTGTGAGTCAATCACCAGAACTGCATATATGCTGCTACAGCACAAACACATTTGAGACCATTGGCCATCTGCATCTGCGTCTCTAAACCTCATACTATTGTTCAGTTTGAACTCTCACCTACACATCTATATTACACAATCAAGTGAGTAGAACGTCTATCTATATAGTAGCTCTAAACTCCAAAGAGACTCCCAAAGCAAGAGTATAATATATTTTTCAGAGGTATATAGTTCAGATTGTCCGGTCAGCAACCAAAAAATGAATTTGCCTGCAGCTATGTGTTAGAATTTATGATACAAACATTGACTCTCTGTGAATATATACTAAACGAAAGCAGGGTGAAAAGGATCAACAGACCAAGCGCATGGTAGTGATCTAACAACAAAGAAACAACATGGTACAGGCAGATTGGGAGTGGATGAATGAGGGAGAACCTCGTACAAATATGGGATTGAAATAGATTACAGGTGGCATTGAGGACGCAGAGGTGACCCGGCCTAGAATGTTTCCAACATTTTGCTAACGATTGCGAGATCAAACTGCAAAAAAAGAGGGCATGCATATAGTTCCAGTTCAAAATAGTTTGGCAAAAAAAAAAAATGAACAGCAAGTAATACTAACTTATTGTATGAGGAGGTTGCACGGAAGCAGGTACGAACAGGGGCTGTGAAGAAGAAGGTACAGACAGGGGACGCGGCGTCGAGGGAGCAAATGTGTCCAGCCAACATGCAGAGCACCAGCAGGCGATGGGTGTGGCTGATTTATATAAACGGAGAACCAGGCGACTCTCGAGAAGCTCCACTGATTAATGGGGACAGGAATTGCATCGGTTACCTGGGCAGGGGGGATTAAATCCATCCGATTTTTGTTGGAGAAAAGTAGTGGGACTTAACTGAGGCTGGAGAAGGTGAAGAGGAAGAGGCGCTGCAGGAGAAGACAGAAGGCAGCGAGCCTACCATGGGGAATCCTTTGGGCAACAAAAAGGGCGCTGCCGACCGCCATGGAGATGGGTCGAAGCAGCGTTACGGCGATGGGGATTTCTATGTTAGAGTTGTGTCGAATATAGTGTATAAGGTAGGTTACAGTTGGACTTGTAGTTGTATCGTGTTTACATAGGATGTGGAGTCGTGTCCTAGTAGGACACTTGTATCCTAGGCCTCTCTTATATAGCGGGGGTAGACACACGATGTAACCTATGCCAACATAATAGCACATGCGCGCAAGGGGGAGCCGGCGGCGTGTGCCGGCGCCCGGGTGGCCGGTGTGCGGTATTGTGACGGTGTCACGGGGAGGAGCGCCCGTAGTCATGCCCCGGGGATGTAGCCATATCGGTGAACCTCGTTAACAAATCTCGGTGTCGTGCCTTGTGTGATTGCTTGGTTTTCGGATGATCAACGGTATGCCTCGAATTTATTCTAACAAGTGGTATCATGAGCTAGGTTGTTCGGAGGTTGTGGATTGTTGATCTGGAGGAAGTATCGAGTCTGAGATGCAGCCGGCTGCGGCGTGGTTTTCAACGAGATTGAAAAAAGTAATAAGGAAGCGGAGGCGATCGACTTTAGCAGTCTCGGCGGCGCAGGCGAAGCGGCGAGATTACGTCGGTTCCGTGCGGAAGTGCAGCAACTAAGCGTGCGTGGCGGTCGAGGAAGCTGCGTCGGTAGCGGACTGCGCGTGGCGGCTCTGGACTTGGCAGCGGCGGTAGCGAAGTCTTGACCTAGTGCTGGGCGTGGCCAACAGGGGGGGTTGTGGGAAGGCCCAGTCGCAAGGCTTGGCAGCAGCGCAAAGCAGGTCACGCTGGAGGCTGGTGTGCAAGTTGGATCGGTGCCCGGGGGGCTGCTGTATGCACGTGCTGAGGCGACGATTGAGAGATTTGTTTTGGACAAAAAAGAGCAGGGACCGAGTCCTTGGAGGAGAGGCGTTCTCCTCGTGGCCGAGACGTGAACATGCAACATCATGGCAGACTCAAAAGAAAAGCATCATCGTTGGAAGGCAAGGACTTCGGACAAGCAAAGCTAGCATTGAGTGTCCAACGAGCGACTTCACGTGAAGAGCAAAGCTGTCATTTGGATTTGCTACTAGTATACGTTTTGTGTACTTGAGGATCACAAGAAGAGTGCTCGGATATTTTTTCATGATTAACCGTACAAAGAACCATGATGTCAACGGGTGCCAGGTTTGAGGTGGGGAAGTTCAATGGAACTGGAAACCTTGGGTTATGGCAGACAAGGATGGAAAAATTGTTGGCACAATAGTGAATGCTTGAAGGCGTTGCGGGATGTCAAGCCAGGCGGAGGATGTGGACTGTGAGGAGTTGCAGATGGTTGCGATGCAGGAAGTTAATTTGGGTCGGACTAAGCGATCTGACGGATCGACGTGAGTCGGTTGGTACAGAAGACGGTGGTGGGATCGGCGACGATGACATAGGAGCGTGATGCCGATGGTGACCGACTTCTAGGCGTGGAAACACGTGTCGCAGGCCCCGAGGGCTTGTGTGGCTTCGACAAGACTATGGCGCGGGATTGATTCAAGATGGTGTATACACTGAGCTTGAAGTCGATGAGGCGCAGGGGTGGACTGATCATCTACCATGAAGTCATGTTGAAGGTGGAGCTGGATTGAGGGGCTACGGCGTAAGTCAACGGGGTCGAAGCCTATTCAGCAGGTGAAAAAAAAAGCGAGGGAGACGTAGTTCGGACTGGAGCCCAGTGGTCTGATGGAAGCGTGAAACTCGTCATCGGTCGATGATGATCGGTGGTACTCTGCAGTGGGGGTTGGGTGGCGTGGGTTCGTGACCCTGGAGACTCGACCGGGACATCGGAGGCTCGACGCGTTAATAGCGACGAGGTGTGCGCGATGCAGGACATGGAGACGGGTCAGGCTCGTGGTCATACATGTGGTGAGACAAGCTGCGAATTTGACTCGGGATGACTACAAGCAATGGTGAAATTCCTTCAAGTTTCGTATGACGGTCAAGAAAGAAGCGGTGATGTTGAGTTCGTGTAACTCTTATGTGTGATACCCAATATGTGAGCTGTTCATTTTTCACGCAGGTCGATGATCGATGTGTGATCACGTTGGACGGATACTGGAAGTTGGGAGCACAAACTAGAGTAACAAAGAACTTAATTTTGCTCGAATGTTGGCTCTGGTCAAGAAAAGAAGGGACTACAAGTTGCAGGTGGAGTCACATGGAGTCTTTGGAGTAGCAGCGAAGCTCAGGGGATAAACTCAAGTCCAATGTACATGGAAGTTTGACGCATGGACGAACTCAAGGTGGTGGAGATTATTCGCCAAGGTGGAGTTTGTTAGAGTTGTGTCGAATATAGTGTACAAGGTAGGTTCTGATTGGACTTGTAGTTGTATCGTGTTTACATATAATGTGGCGTCGTGTCCTAGTAGGACACTTGTATCCTAGGCCTCTATTATATAGCGGGAGTAGACACACGATGTAACCTATGCCAACATAATAGCACATGCGCGCAAGGGGAAGCCGGCGGCGTGTGCCGGCGCCCGGGTGACCGGTGTGCGGTATTATGACGGTGTCACGGGAGAGGAGCGCCCGTAGTCATGCCCCGAGGATGTAGCCATATCGATGAACCTCGTTAACAGATCTCGGTGTCGTGCCTTGTGTGATTGCTTGGTTCTCGGATGATCAACGGTATGCCTTAAATTTATTCTAGTATCCTACGCTCGTGTGGAGAAGAAATCGAGCATGTGGTGGGCCAGCCTTTTGGGCGGAGAAAAGGGAGGCTAGCGAGCGGTCTTATGGGCTAGATTTCGGCGTGTGATGGGCCAGCGTTTTGAGGGGAAAAAAGAAAGGGAGGCGAGCGAGCGAGTGGTCTGGCCAGGCTAGCGCGCAGACACGATGCGAGGAGAAAAAATAAATTAAGTGACGTCTGCCCGTGACCTGGCATCACCAAATTGCATGAAAATTTCTTAATGGGAGGTAGCTATTTAAGAATAGAGAATGACATAGGACATTGCTAATGTGGATAGTGTGCATGATGAGAAAATAAAAAATAGTGAGAAGCAACTTTTTAAAAATGGTAAATGTGTCCAATGGCTCTATTGGTTAGCCTCGCTGGGATAAGACCCCACGCCACGAGTTTGATGTTGAATCCTGGCCTTATTTGGCTACAGGATTTATGCCAAACCTGTTTTCACTAATCGCGTTTAGGATTCTAACAGCCTAAAACTCTGTTTGGGTTGGTCCAACAAATCTCCAGATAAGAAAAACTTGGTTTCCCATAAACCAGGAAAACAAGTATTTGGAAAAACGACAAAAACTCGATATTCTAAAAACCAGATTAGTTTATCGCTCGTTTCAATCGCAGAGTCTAGCTTCCATGAGACCTGCGCCGGTGGGCAGCGTGACCAAGTACTCTACTAGGGCAAAGTTAGCCCCGTTCGTGTGCTCTGGCTGCTCCTCGAAGAGGATGACGGCGCGCTTTCTCCTGTGACCATGGGCGTACTCGGCGCCCGCGCCGTTTTGTATGTGACGAGACGAGATGTAGATGGTGAAGACGGTGACGAAGCGCAGCATGGTGGGGTTCATAGCGGTGGTGGCGCCACCGTGAAGCGAGCTTGTGGCCCACGGCGTCCGGCTGGTCGGACGCGAGGAACAGTGCAGCCTACGCCACGTCGACCGTGTGCAACACCCTCCCACGCAGCACCATGTGTCTCGCTATGGCCTCCATCTCCTCGACGCTCCACAACCACCATGGCGCGACTCAATGACGTGGTGCCCGAGTTCCCCTGTGACGCGTGCACCGGGACCCGATGGCGGCAAGCAATTTGATGGACATGACGTAATCAAGGACGCCCAGCTTCATGTTTGTCATAGGCCCGTCGAGAGCAGCACCGCACTCTGACGTGGTCGATTGGCTTGGTGCGGCGCCTCCCCTCTTGGTTCTTGCTTCTCATGTGAATGGCCTGAAGTCTTTCTCAAGGTTGAGGATGACCCGAAGGAGACGTCCAAACAAAGTATTTTATAAACTAGTTTTAATGAAACAACAACTTAAAACTGGTTTTTCTAAAAATACTCCTAAAAGTGATTTTGCTAAAACTAGTTCTAAATACTAGTTATCCAAACAACCACCCGCGCTACATGTGTTTTCTACTAACGGGCGCATACCCCCCTCGTCACGGCGAACGGTGAGGACCGGTTGCGATGGGATAACCACATGGCCATTTCACTCGATGTGATTTTGTACATGCTTTTGTCTTTTCTTTCCTCTTTCAAATTCGCGGAACTTTCCTTTCTTCACGAGTTTTCTTTTGCAAAATTGAATGAACTTTTTCTTGAATTTGATGATTTTGTTGAAAAAACCGATGAACTCTTTTAGAAAAATTCGATGAACCTTTTTTCAATTTCGATGAACTTTTCTTAAATTTGATTAACCTATTTCAAATTCGATGAACCTTCCTTCAAATTCGATGAACTGTTTTCAAATTTGGTGAACTTTTTTCAAATCCGGTGAACTTTTATCAAATCCGATGAACTTTTTTTCAAATCCGATGAACACTTTCCAAATCCGATGAACTTTTTCAAAATTCGATGAACTTTTTTTAAATCAATGAACTTTTTTCAATTTTGTGTTCAAATTTAATGAATGTTTTCAAATTTGTGAACGGTTCTCAGATTTGTAATTTTCAGATCCATGTGTTTTCCAGTTTTGTGAACGAAGGGACGAACACCAAAAAAAAACGAACAAACGAAACGTGCAGGAAGGAAGGAACGAGCGATCGAAGGGAAGAAGCGAGCGTGCTAGCTGGGCCAGCCCACGCGAGGCAGCTGCGCGAGCGCCTGCTAAGCGAACGGGGCGCCTAAGGCGCCGAAGTGGAGGTCTCGAGTTTGATTCCCTGAGAAGTCTTTTTTTCAGGTATTTTTTGCGGGACTATTTACTACGCTATGCTTTCCTAGGCCGGCCTACTAGGCACTGTAGTGTGCGCCTAGTCAGTTTTCTGGCACCTACAATGCCAAATAGGAGCTCCCTTTAAAACTTGTATTGGGCTGGCCTGTTCAGTGTAGAGCCAGAGGTTTTTTCTTTTTGAGGAATCTCGCCGCTTTATTATATAATAGCAATGTTCATAGGTACACGGTGTTGGTCATGGGGAGTTCCCAACCAAACATGCCGACCAACTCCTAAGTTACAAGCAAATTTGGCGAGATTGTGAGCCTCGAAATTATGATTTCTACGCTCGAAAACATAAACAACCAAATTGAAAAAGCTTCTCCGAAGTGTTATTTCATGTACAATGGCTGAGTGCGCACCACCTGTTCCTTCATTTATATCCCGTCCCACTCCTTTGCAATCCGAGGCAATCATTATGTTTGTCGCCTGAAGATCCTCTGCAAGAGCTAGAGCCTCCCTGCACGCTAGTGTCTCCAAGGTTGTGGGATCCGTTATGCCACGATAAACAGCCGCTGAAGAGCTCAAATATGCTCCCGTGTGGTCTCGACACACCGTTGCAACAGCCCCGCCCCGTCTATGGCGCCCAACAGCTCCATCCACATTGATCTTCGTAATACCCAACGGTGATGGGCGCCAATTAGCTCCTCCTTGCGGTACTACTGCCTGCACTTGCCTCTCCTTAGGCTTCTCCAATTGCTGCAACTCATTGAGATACGAGGTGACAAACGAAGAAGTGTGTATTGGAGATTGAAAAATGCCTTCGTGGATCGCCTTCCTTCTGGCGTACCAAATAGCCCACAACGTCACAACCATTCTAGTGAAAGACTGTTGATCAAGATCCTCATGCAACCTAAACAGCCAATTCTTGGCGCTGGGCTCCTCGATCGCCGCCATGTGTGCCACCAGGCCCGGTTCAGATAAAGCCCAAGTGCACCGGGCCGACGTACATGACACAAGGGCGTGTCGCCATGAATCAGGAGACCCGCACAACAGACATGTGTCGCGTGTTGCCATTTTCCTTTTGTTCAAAACATCCGTCGTTGGGAGAGAGTGGCTGGCTAGGCGCCATAGGAAAATTCTGACCTTCGATGGCACCGTCATGGACCAAAGAGAGGACCAGTCCCGCTCTTCTCTGTCGTTGCTTGAGGACCCACTCCTTCCTTCAAGCCAGTTTTCCCGAGAGATTTTTGTGTTGATCATAAACTTGTAGGCCGAGCTCACCATAAAGATTCCCTTCTTCTTCGGGTGCCATGCCCAAAAATCCTCAATATTGCTCATGCATACAGGAATCCGCAGAATCGCCTCTGCATCAGTTGACAAGAACACAGTTCGGACGAGATTGTTGTTCCACGAACCCATTGCTGGAAGAAGCAACTCCGAAACCAACTGTGGTGGGTCTTGGACCCGAGATACAATTGGCCTTAGTGACCCCTCCTTGGGTATCCAGTTATTATCCCATATGCTCGTTGTCTGACCGTTGCCAATCCTCCGGATTATGCCCTGTTTTAGAATGTCTCGCCCCTCCAGGATAGCTCGCCAAATCTGAGAAGGACGTGAGCCCAACTCTGCCGTGAGGAACTCCGTATTTGGGTAATAAGACGCTTTGAGGATCCTAGTGTCACGCCCAATATGCGACCCTATCCAAAAGGAACTCGAAGGTCCCACCAAGGATAGACCCGCATATTGAAACGCTTTTGCAAGATGGATATCATTACATCAACATTACATAATACATAGGATACAACCAAGACATACAATGTCACATGAATACAACAATACAACATACAAGATCAACATCCATTGCGGATGAATCATAAATGAAACTCAAACAATATCCACCTGCTAGCCCAGTCAGCCGACCGAACCTATCCCCGATCAAGTAGAAGCAGAAGAAGGACTCCAAAGTAAGCAAACATCGCTCTCGCGTCATGATCATCGCATAACCTGTACCTACAACTGATGTTGTAGTAATCTGTGAGCCACGAGGACTCAGCAATCCCATTACCATGGGTATCAAGACTAGCAAAGCTAAATGGGAAAGGAAGGGGTAAAGTGGTGAGGTTGCAGCAGCGACTAAGCATATATGGTGGCTAACATACGCAAAAGAGAGCGAGACGAGAAACAAAGGAACGGTCGTCAACTAGTAATGATCAAGAAGTGATCCTGAACTCCTACTTACGTCAGACATAACCCAGAAACCGTGTCCTCCTCTCGATCAACCCCGAAAAGAGACACTCACGGTTACGCACACGGTTGGTGTGTTTTAGAAGAGTTTGCTTCAACTTAACTACAACCGGACATTAACAAATTCCCATCTGCCACATAACCGCGGGCACGGCTCTCGAAAGTTTATACCTGCAGGGTGTCCCAACTTAGCCCATGATAAGCTCTCGCGATCAACAAAGGATATCCCTTCTCCCGGAAGACCCGATCGATCTCGGAATCCGGCTACAAGACATTTCGACAAGAATAAAACAAGACCAGAGCCGCCCGATGCGCCGACAATCCCGATAGGAGCTGCACATATCTCGTTCTCGAGGGCAACACCGGATGAGACATCCTACGAGTGAAACCAGACCCCGAGTTTCTCCAAGGGGGCCCCGCAGTCTACTCGGTTCGGGCCAACACTTAGACAAGCATTGGCCCGGGGGGGGGGGCTAAATAAAGATGACCCTCGGGTTAATTACTCCCAAGGGAAAGTAGGTGGTGGTGAGGCAAATGGTAAAACCAAGGTTGGGCCTTGCTCGAGGAGTCTTATTCAAAGCGAATCGTCAAGGGGTCCCATAAATCACCCAACCGCGTTAGGGACGCAAAATCCGGGAACATAATACCGATATGACGGAAACTAGGGTGGCAAGAGTGGAACAAAACACCAGGAATAAGGCCGAGCCTTCCACCCTTTACCAAGTATATAGATGCATTAATTAAATAAGAGATATTGTGATATCCCAACATAATCCTGTCCATCATGGAGCAATCTTCAATTTCACCTGCAACTAGCAACGCTATAAGAGGGGCTGAGCAAAGCGGTAACATAGCCAAACAACGGTTTGCTAGGAAGGGTGACAAAAGGTTAGAGGTTCATGGAAATTTGGGAGGCTTGAGCAGCAAGTGATAGGTAGCGCAGCATAGCGAAAGAACGAAGCAACTAGCATAGCAATGATAGTAATGAGATCCAAGGTGACGGTCATCTTGCCTGAAATCCCGCTAGGAAGAAGAACGAGCCATGAAGAAGACGAACGGATGAAGCCGAACCAAGCGTAGACGAACGAATCCTCACGATCGCAACGAAACAGGAACTAACAAGAAGAAGCACACAACATAGTAAACACACCACACATGAACAAGGCATGATGCACAAACAAGCATGAAGCATGACAAGACTACATGAAGCTACTCATGGCAAGAGATGATGCAAACAAGAGCAGCACATCAAAGCAAGTTTAAATGAGGCCGGAAACAACATAGAACAATTCCGGTAAGTCCTCATATGCAAATTTCAAAATTGGTCTAGATCTGAATAAACCTTATGTTCAAGTTGTTAAACAGCAAGTTAAGATTTCACCGATGATCTACACGAAATTCTAGTCAAGTTACATATAAAGTTCATTAAATTCGGAGCTACGGCCTAGAAGATATGAGCAAAACAAGATAAGCATGGCATTGATACAAAATACATCCAAACATCAAGAAAACACCTCAAAACAAGGATGCAACATGATAATATGAAATTGCATGCAATTCTAAGCAAGTTTCATATAGAGCACACTCAAAACGGAGCAACGGTTCAACACATACACCCTATATAAGTCATGACAACAATCTGCCCAAAACAACAACTAGGCATATTGCAAGTATCAAAACAACATGCTACAGGACCTCAATGAAAAAACAAAAGGCATGGGCATGATGTACAGGTAATGCATAACAAAACATGAACACTGAGCTATCTCCAAAAATCACTAGAACATGCTCAAAAAGACATGGCAAGATTGCAAATAATAACAGTTTCAGGCTTAGCAGAAAATAACATCAGGTTGCAATGTTTAGAGCTATCAAAAAACATGATACAGGAACTTATAATGGCAAACAAAGGCATGGCATGAATCTACTAAATACATAGAACAAAAGTCCCTTACTGACCATGAGCCAAAAAGGAACATAAAATTATGATGGCACCCATGTAAACATGGCAATTGATATGACAGATTCATACATGGCAGGAACAACAATAAGTAGGCATGTTGGTGAGCTTGACCCACTCACCACAGAGCAATAAATGGCATGGCAAGGCAACTCACAGTAAGAAGACATGTTTGTGAAGCTAAGCATGGCAAGAGCAAGTTCATAGAGTGCATGGATCACTAACAACAATCATGGCAACATTGAACTTAATGCTACCAGGCTGACAGCAACATTATTTAGCAATTTGAGAGCAAGATAACAACATGTTACAGCAGGCTATAAATGCAAACAGGGGCACGAATGGAGAAAGACATGTGTAACAAAGCATCCTTAGTGAATATCTCCAGATTATGCATATAATGACTTGTAGCAGCAGGTTTACATAGCATCACGAAATAACAGAAACAACCTAGCAAAACAGCAACAACAAGTACCCTACTTAATAAACTTGATGCACTCACTACAGGAATCACAAAAATACATGGATAGCACCCCTGTAAAGATGGCATGACATAGATCAAAACTCATGTAGACATCAACCTCATAGGATGCACACATCAATCATGGCAAAAATGACAAATGAGCATGTTATAACAGTTTCAGCAGATTAACATCATGAAGCACTCTTGCAACGATGATTCTGGCATCAAGATGAACTCAAATGAACATGGTGCAATGGAATGAAATGATGTACTCGTTGATACAAACAATTAAACATATTACGCGCACAAAACTGAGCAGTATGCAACAAGTTATGGCATGATGAACAGGGCATCAAAATATCACAGATATGGGGACTTGGCAGTTTTGTGAGAAAAAACAGGATGAGCGATGGATAGCTATAACATGCACTGGGCGGGGTTTACTGGGCTCTCACCATGGGCCAAACCCAGAAGTAGAGGAGGCAGGCCGAGAAGCCTTGGGCTGGACGAGGCCCACGCGGGCGCTGGAGGTCGGGCCACCGGAGCTGGGCCGCGGGGCCCACGTGGCGGCGTCGTCCTCCTCTCGATCCCGCCTGGATCGAGGGAGGCATGGGAGGCGGCGGTCGATGGGGCTCCAGCGAGCCCCCAAGGAAGGCGGGGAGGCGAAGGGAGGGGCAGATCCGGCCTTGGCGCTCCGGATCCGGCCGGTTTCCAGGTGGCGGCGTGCGGAACTAGGTGGCGTGGCGCTGCGGCAGAGGTGGCGGCGATGGGGTCGAGGATGCGACGGCGGTGAGGGGGCTCGGGCGGCGCGACGGCGAGCAGGCGACGCCGGCGACGGAAAGGCGTGGAGGCAGCTGGGAAGGAGGAGGCGGGCGACAGGAACCGGCGAGGTCCCGGCGAAGCGGCACGGCGACGGCGGCCTGGCCCCGATGGGTTTTGGCGGCCCGGATGGGCTGGAAGGGCAGCGACGGAGGGAGCCGGCGGGCTGAGGTGGCGGCGTTGGTTGGTTGAGGCGACGGCGGCGACATGGCAGCACTGGATTGGATCGGGGCGCGGCGGCGGACGTGTCCGGCCGGGGGCAGACGCGTTCGGCGGCGGAGAGGGAAAAGCTAGGGTTTGGACTGCGGGATTTCGGGGAGGATCACATATATATAGGTAGAGGGAGCTAGGAGAGTCCAAATGAGGAGCGGTTTTCGCCCACACGATCGTGATCGAACGACCGAGAGCATGGAGGGGAGTTAGGATGGGTTTTGGGCCACTTTGGAGGGGTGTTGGGCTGCAAAGAGAAGGGGGCTTTTGCGGTTACCCGGTTAACCGTTGGAGTATCAAACGACCTCTGAATGACACGAAACTTGACAGGCGGGCTACCGGTGGTATATCAAGGCCGCTTGGCAAACCTCGAGCCATTCCGAAAAAGTTTAACACCCACTCACAACGAGAGACAAAAGGGGGACGCCGGGGAACATATGAGTGCCGGATTGCAAAACGGACAACGGGGAAAATGCACGGATGCATGAGACGAACACGTATGCAAAATGAGATGCACTTGATGACATGATAAAATGCAACACGGAAGCAAGTGACATGGCAACAACGACGAATAACTGACGGACACCTGGCGCAACGAATCTGGGGCGTTACACCTAGCGCTCAACGATGTAGGATCATGCAGCACCTTCCACGCCTGTCTGGCTAACAGTGCCAGATTAAAAAGCTCAAGGTCTCTGAAACCCATACCTCCCAAGTATTTTGGCCTTGTCATTACCTCCCATGATACCCAAGCCGGTTTCCTTTGCCCCTCCTTGCAGCCCCACCAGAACTTGCGGATGATAGAATTTATATGTTCACAGAGGCCTCTGGGGAGCTTAAAACATGACATGGAATAAACCGGAATAGCTTGTGCAACCGACTTGATTAGTACCTCCTTACCCCCCAGCTGTTAGGCACTTGCCCATCCATCCTTTCACCTTGTCCCACACCCTTTCGCTCAAGTGTTTGAAGGTGCCCTTTTTTGCATGTCCAACATCAATGGGCATGCCAAGATATCTGTCAGTTAAAGACTCATTAGGAACCTGGAGACAACCCTTCACTGCATCTCTAACGATCTGTGGGCATCCTTTGCTAAAGAAAATAGACGATTTTTCCTTATTTATCCGTTGACCCGAGGCCATGCAGTAAGTATCCAAAAGGTGCAGAGCCAGAGGTGATGCGTGGCTATTTCGATCTGTGCGAGATATAGCTTTCTCGGGCTCTGGAATCTTCGAACCTGGTTTTAGGAAGCCTACGGCCCGCTTTTTTCCCTATGATTTCCATTTTTGTTCTTTTCGTTTCTTTTGACTCTTTCTTGTTTGAATATTTTCTTTACTTTTTGTTTTATCTTTTTTTGTTCTTAAATTCTTATGTTCATAGTCAAGGAAATTTTCAAATTTGGGAATATTTTTTCAAACTGTTGAATGTTTTTAAAAACAGAGATGTTTTAAAATACCATAAGAAAATAACTCTATCATTTTTTTCTAATGCATGAACATTATGAAATTTACCAAGAATTTTAAATAATTGATTTTTTTAAATCTGCAAAGTTTTCATAATTCATGAATATTTTTTCAAATTATTGGTGAATCTTAAAATTCGAGAATATCTTTCAAAAACTTTCCTAATTTTCTCATGTTTTCCATGTTCATGAATATTTTCAAACGCATGAACATTTTTTCAAATTATTGATGAACATTTTTTAAAATTCATGATTTTTTCAAATTAAAATAAACTACCTCAAATAAAAATTGAATTAAAAAATAGAAAGAAATAGAACCATGCACTCGCTGGGAGACTCTGCTATAGGAGCGTACAACTTAGGTGGGCTGGGTCACCAATTGGAGTGACGTGAGCGATGTGATTTGTATAACTCTCCCGACTTGGGTTAGAGCATGACTGATTTAATACAAAAAAATAGGCAAATGCAAAATATTCGCTAGTGTTTGGTTTGTTTCCAACTTTTCTTAACAAGCTCACAAAAAGTTATCAGATTTTTGCAACTTTGCTTTTGCCAATTGTTGGCTTACAATATATTGACAATGCCAAATATGTTGGCCTCAAGCCAATGAGCCTCTTAGCAACTTCGACGGGCTGAAGCGAAAGCATCCAAGTTGAGCTCAACTGAAGTGCAAATGTTGGCTTGTTGCCAACATTTTCTTATCAAGCTCTCAAAAGGTTAGCAAATTATAGAAACTTTTTTTGCCAATTGTTAGCTTACCAAATATTGACAATGTCAAATGTTGGCATCAAACCAATCAGCCTCTTAGCAACTTCGGCTCTATTGAAGCGAATGCTTCCAAGTCGGGTAGCATGACACAAATCAATGGTGAGGGACGATATGGGTGCCCCTGTTTGTTTCCCGTACTAGTATTGTGTGAGTATGACGATTGTTGACTAGAAATTCGTTGAAACAACCAGAAATTTACTGGTCCTAAGAAGAAAAGCGAATTAGGTGCGGTATGATAGTTACAACACATCTTTGTTTCCACAACTTTGTCTATGCTAGGAGAAAGAAAAATACCTCTAAATAATGGAGGAATAAAAAAACTTACTTATTAAAGTTCTGAAGGATTGCTGAACCCCCCCCCCCCCTCCATTACAAATTATTTTAGAGTGTTTGGTTTGTCACTGATTTTGCCATAATTTAGCACACTATATTTGCCACACTTTTTTTTTGCCACACTTGGCTTACCTTATGTGCTCAAATTCTTAGCCACATTGTAGGTGCTGATGTCGATTGCCTTGTCTTATCCTCAAAACATCCTATCACGTTGTAGGGTCATGGACCGAGCTGATTGACCCATGATATAACCGACCTAGCAGGCCCATGCAGACTTCCGGTAAGGTGAGGCACCCCTGGCTGTAACACCGTCAGCACTGCCAAAAAATTGATTGTAAGTTTTTTTGAATGCGTTTAAGGATTAATATATGACCGCATTTCAAAGAAAGAAGAGGGAATCGTGGGCAACTAAAAGATACTCCGTCTTCAGAATTTGGCTAGTGCCATGCTTGGTGCCTCCCTCGCACAACACTTGGGAAATCTTTTATCAGGGCATGTACAATGGTGGCATCACTATACTAGTGTCCCACGCTCCACCTAGATAAAATGTTATTGAAGCTACGGTTTAGTTCTACCTTCATCCAACGAAAGTAGTAGTAGTGTTGTCAGGTTTGGCATGCTTTTTCTCTGTACAAAAAGGTAGCAAGGTACTGTTGAGCTCAGCAATGGTGTTGTCCAACGCTTTCCCATTGGCTGCCTTGCACTTTTTTCACCGGAGAACCAGTCTCCTCTGCAGGATCCCATCTAGCGCTGCAAGCAGCACCTTTTTCTAGTTCAACTATCCGAGCCGACCTGGCAGCTGGGGCACCGGTCCATCCTGGAGCGTTGGCCTTGCCCTCAGCGATCTTGGAACCGGGACCAGACCTGAGATTCCCAAAGCCTCAAGCGTCACCAGTCTAGTACAAACTTACCAACCGCCCTGGCATCAGGCCGTTCGATTAGGGCATGAGCAATGGTGGCAGCACCAAGGTGCTGCCCCAGCCCATCCACCTAGGCAACCCAAATTATTTTGATTTTTCTTCATCCAGCCAGAAAAATATAAACCCGGCTCCCCTGCAAGCTACCGTCCGAGGCTAGGACTGACACCCGAGCCTAGTTGGCATGCGGGGCACCCGGCTGAAGCCACCCGTTGGCCATGCTCTTATGTCGTGTGTACAGATGAAAACACAACCTTACCAAATGGCTCCAAGATGCAAACCTTTTTCAGGGTTTCCACATTTCAGTGGTTCAGACATACAAGGGGCATGAACACTCAGCAGACAAGTCAATAAATAGAAACTTCCGTAGTACAGTACTAACATGGCACAGTGCATTAGAGAACGATATTTGCAGTTCGGCTCAGAATGATGCACACACACCAAACATGGGACGAGTAGCATCGAAAGCCAAAATGGGGAAATGGGGTATCAACAATCATGGCCACCCTAACAACATCTTCAGTACATTACAGGAAAGGAAACACGCATAACAGCAATCAATATGTAACGCAATGGAACCATACTTACTGAGTATACAGATCAAAGCCAATCATTAACCAGCCAACTACTTATTAACCAGCTACTTAGTAGTCATCCCCCTCGTCGCCCTCATCGTCCGCGCCTTCGGCGCCAACCTCCTCGTAGTCCTTCTCCAGAGCGGCCAAGTCCTCACGGGCTTCTGAGAACTCACCTTCCTCCATGCCCTCGCCGACGTACCAGTGAACGAACGCGCGCTTGGCATACATCAAGTCAAACTTGTGGTCGATGCGCGAGAACACTTCGGCGACGGCGGTGTTGTTGCTGATCATGCACACGGCGCGCTGAACCTTTGCCAGGTCGCCTCCGGGGACAACGGAAGGTGGCTGGTAGTTGATGCCACACTTGAACCCGGTAGGGCACCTTTGTGATGGCAGCATAAATATGTTAGTTAGTGTCATCTTTTTAAGTGGATAGTTGCTCGAGATAAATAATACAAGTGAAGGCGATAAAGACAGCTTACCAGTCGACGAACTGGACAGTTCTCTTGGTTTTGATGGTTGCAACTGCGGCATTGACGTCCTTGGGGACAACATCACCACGGTACATCAAGCAGCAGGCCATATATTTGCCATGCCTAGGGTCACACTTGGCCATCATGCTTGAGGGCTCAAATACAGCATTGGTGATTTCAGGCACAGAGAGCTGCTCATGGTAAGCCTTCTCGGCAGAGATAACAGGGGCATACGACGAAAGCATGAAATGGATACGTGGGTAAGGGACAAGGTTGGTCTGGAACTCTGTGACATCCACATTGATGGCACCATCAAACCTCAGGGAGGTGGTAAGTGAGGATATGATCTGTGATATCAGCCTGTTCAAGTTGGTGTAGGTTGGCCTCTCAATGTCAAGAGACCTCCGGCATATGTCATAGATAGCCTCATTATCTAGGAGGACCGCAACATCAGTGTGCTCAAGCAAAGAGTGAGTGGAGAGAACACTGTTGTATGGTTCTACAACAGCTGTTGAGACCTGAAATACAGAGTGGCATAAGATAAGGAATAATGATAAGCTGAGCTGAAAATAATGTAACAGCATATCTATCTATACTGTCCCCACAACAGCTAAGATGCAGATAACCTACTCACATGAACACCCTGAATGGTCCACAGTCCAGTCACACGGACAGGTAGGTACAGTGCTATGGAATAATGTTGGCTCATAAGTAGTGCATGCTTTACAGATACCATCTATAATCAGGGCTCTAAGTAAACTAATTCTACGCCAGCATTAGCATTTTAGCTTTTCACATATTCTATTTAAAATATCTAGAAATGATGGAAGAGCTAGCTTAAAGACAATATCCTGGCTCAGAACACAAAATCAAACCAGACTGAATAATACACTCAATTTTTCTGAAATAACACACACATTAACACAACAACGGTTCATGAACAAGTTATACCTGCGGGGAAGGGTAAATGGTGAAACCAAGCTTGGATTTCTTGCCATAATCAACCGAGAGGCGCTCCAACAACAGAGAGCCCAGTCCTGATCCAGTTCCACCACCGACAGCATTGAACACCAAGAATCCCTGCAGCCCGGTGCAATTGTCTGCCAATTTCCGTACACGATCCAGACATAGATCTACAATCTCCTTTCCAACTGCATTACACAAATATAATCAGAACTGGATGCATTCATAATCGCAGTAGACTAGAATTTCAATAACAATCACATAATTGCAAGATGAATTACCAGTGTAGTGGCCACGGGCAAAGTTGTTGGCGGCATCCTCCTTCCCGGAGATGAGCTGCTCCGGGTGGAAGAGCTGGCGGTAGGCACCGGTGCGCACCTCATCGATGACAGTGGGCTCAAGGTCAACGAAGATGGCCCTCGGCACGTGCTTGCCCGCGCCGGTCTCACTGAAGAACGTGTTGAACGCATCGTGCGCAACCCCAACCGTGGTATCACTGAATCATCAACCAAAAGGAAGCATTAATACATGGATTGGAAGAACCTCTGTGAACTAACTTTTCTACAGTCAATAGAGACAGCGCAGAGTCTGTGTAATTATTGATGGTTCTGGAATAAGCATTAGACCAAATCAACAAAACAAATCCTCAAGGATGCCTTTTTTGGTACTCAGTTCGGTACTCATAGCTCCATTGTTACAATATTTATGAAGCACCACATGTCCAAAACCATTTATTAAGCATCCTACCATTGTCAATTTTTCAGATCTCGCGTGTCTCATGGTACGTGCCTACAATTTTGTGTACAAGTCTACAAAGAACACGACGTCTGTCCGGTCTAGTTAACAGCAGGAAACAGAAGAAATGCGTTACTCATTTATTCTGTACAGCGTACATAGGAGAATTTATTATACGATTTCAAACGTCGCGCGTCTCCTCGTGTTCTTGGCGATCCCTCAACAACCAGTAAAAGGAAAACGAAAAATTCCTTCCCATGAACCCATCGCAATGTCCAAACGGGAAGTACAGACGAACGGAACAAGATAATGATTCATCAGCGGGAAAAAAATTCCGCCGAGACTACCGCAATCCCCATTCGCCATTCGTAGGATTTACGGGAAAAAAGAAAGAAAAAAAGGAAAACGGAAGATTAATAAGAGAAAAACAGGAATTAAGAGCCAATTTAACCGTAATTTGCGGCCAATACATAACCCCTTAGCGCGTGCGCGCGAGCGCCTGGCTGCACCAAGAAACGGAATGCATTCACAGATCGGGATCGCGTGCGCGCGTACGTACCTGGGCATGGTGCCATCCTGCTGGATGCCGTGCTCGAGGCAGTAGAGCTCCCAGCAGGCGTTGCCGACCTGGATCCCGGCCTGGCCGATGTGGATGCTGATGATCTCCCTCATCTCGTCTCCTCGCTCCCTTCCGTCTCGCTCGCCTTCTCCTCCTCCCGGTTCTTTCTTTTCCCAGGAAGGTGTAAGAATGGCCTCCTCTGCTTCTCTCTCCCTTGTCTTCCCAAAATGTGTGAGATCGGGAGATAAAAGGGGGCGGGGGGCAGAGGAGGGGAAGAAGAGGGGGAGATCGGGGTAGTTTGCGGGCGCAGCGACGGGGAGCGGTTGCCTTTTACGTGAGCCGGTGCTCCGTGGACGTGATTCACGTGAACCGCCTCTCTTCTGTTCAGTTACCGATTGTACTACGCAGTCACGTTTGCAGAGAGTAAATGCCGCTCACGAATGGAAACGGGTCGACGAGCGAGGGTAACTGCTGCGCACGCATGGCCATCGTCACTAATAAAACCGAACCGTATTTTTATTTTTATGTGGGGTTCATTCTGCAATGTTTTTTTTTTGGACATTTGGTAGTTTCCGCATGTACTACTTGTGCAATTGTACTATGTTTTATTGATTAATATATAATGCGTACGAAAAAAACAAATTAACCCTATATATAAAACAAAAACTAAAGTAAAATGAATGAATAAGAGAGACAAGGAATCAGGCACTGCCTTTAAAAAAGGTGGATATTACTATTTTTATGAGACATCTCTCAAACCAGCAACACACACCTCTTAAAAAAATACGAAAATGATAATGAGGAAATGTTCGATCTCTAGTACGTTCTGGCACGGACACAATACCATTTCTCTAATCAGACGTATCTTCATGCGGTGATGTAAATGTCCGCTCCAGATCGCCCAAGGAGCGAACGGCTCCGATTATACTCTTTGTGCTATGTAGCATGCATCCTCCTGGCATATCCGCGTTACTATCTCCCCTTGGTCCCATCTTTTTAGACGGCAACTTTCCGTGTTTTACTCCATTTAAATCCCGAACAAGTGGCTATCTAGAGAATGACAAATTCTGTTTTAAGAGCATCTCCAGCAATTGCCCCCCCTCCCCCCCAGGCATAAAAATCGCCGCCTGGGGGCAAGCCGGCAGTAGAATCGGCTCTGGGGCGGTTGGGCATCTAGCCGTCGCCCCAGGTCACCCCAGGCGCCGATATTAGCCCAGTTTCGGCGAAAAATGGCCCGATATCGGCAAGAATCTGCCCATATTCGGCGTGGTTCGGCGTTGAATTCTCAACATAAATAATTTTTTTATCACATAGTTCATCACAGAAAATCAAATAGTTCAACAAAATAGTGCAATAACAAATAGTTCAATACAAATTATATAGTTCAACAAATAAAAACTCATATTTCTTCACGTCGAGCTAGGCGTTGCCCTTGATCCTCCATAGGTGTTTCACCAGATCTTGCTGCAGTTGATGATGCACCTGTGGGTCTCGGATCTCCTGACGCATATTGAGGTAGGCAGTCCAGGTTGCCGGTAGTTGGTGATCAACTTCGATTAGAGGACCCTGCCTGTAGTATGGTTCGATGTCAACATCTGGCTCTTCCTCGCTCTCGATGATCATGTTGTGCAAGATGACACAAGTCATGATCTCCCACAATTGATCTTTCGACCAGTGCGAAAGGCGGTACGGACAACAACAAATCAAGATTGGAGCACACCAAATGCCCGCTCGACATCCTTCCTGCAAGCCTCCTGAACCTTGGCAAAGTGGGACTTCTTGCCTCCTGCACAGCGTTTGCGATAGTCTTCACAAATGTAGACCACCCCGGATAGATGCCATCAGCTAGGTAGTACCCCTTGTTGTAGTGCCGCCTATTGACCTCGAAGTTCACCGAAGGAGAATGACCTTCAACAAGCTTGGCAAAGACAGGGGAGCACTGCAGCACGTTGATGTCATTGTGAGTTCCTGACATACCAAAGAACGAGTGCCAAATCCAAAGGTCATGTGTGGCCACCGCCTCAAGTACCACACTACAACCACCTTTGGCGTCTTTGTACATCCCTTGCCAAGCAAATGGGCAGTTCTTCCATTTCCAATGCACGCAGTCGATGCTTCCAAGCATCCCAGGAAATCCTCTTGTTGCATTCTGTGCTAGGATCCGAGCAGTGTCTTCCGCATTGGGTGTTCGCAAGTATTGCGGTCCAAACACTGCCACCACTGCCCTGCATAACTTGTAGAAACACTCAATGGTGGTTTACTCGGCCATGCACCCATAGTCATTGAGTGAATCACCGGGAGCTCCGTATGCAAGCATCCTCATTGCTGTCGTGCACTTCTGGATTGAGGTGAATCCAAGTTTGCCGGTGCAATCCTTCTTGCACTTGAAGTAGCACTACTAGAAATACCACTACTAATGGCGCACCTAATATGGCCATTAATGGCGCATCAGAGGTGCGCCATTGACAGCACGCCATTAGTAATTTTTACTAATGGCGCACCACCGGCGCCATTAGTATCTGAGTATACTAATGGCGCACCACCTGGTGCGCCATTAGTATATGCAAGGGTGCGCCATTAGTATGCCTCCCAGGCAATGTTTTAAATAGCGGGCTATGGCATTTAGCGGCGACCCTTAAAAACAGCTATAGCTGGGCTATAGCGGGCTATAGCGGAGCTATAGCGGCAAATTGTACATGAAATCATTTAGCGGCAACACCCTCAAACAGCTATAGCGGAGCTATAGCGGGGCTATAGCCGGCTATTTAAAACTATGCTCCCAGGGGGCATGTATACCCAGGTGCTTTGGCATACTAATGGCGCACCACCTCCGGATGCGCCATTAGTAACCGCAGCATACTAATGGCGCACTTCCCGGTGATGCGCCATTAGTATCTGTTATACTAATGGCGCCTTTGTCATGTGATGCGCCATTAGTATGAATATTAGGTTTTTTATTTTTTTATTTTCTGTTTTTTGCACAGGTTACAAAATGTATAATTTGACAAAATATAGACAGCACACATCAACAATAGATTCATCAAATACAATAGAAGATTAGTCCTTGAATACAATTCATCATATTAGTCTCCGAATACAATTCATCATATTAGTCTCCGAATTGAAAAGACCGAACAAAGATAGAACATTATATTACAAGTCTCGAGACCGCGAGTAGCGAGTTTATCTTCGCATTACAAGTCGATATCGATCATCTAAACTACCATCACATAGAAGAGAGTTGCGGTCATCACGATGAGCATCATCACGATGAAACTCGTCTTCATCCGGTTCCTCCAACGCTCCTCCCTCTCTCGCTAGATAGCGGGCGTATCTAGATTCGCCTCGGCCCTAGTGGTGTACCCTTTGTAACTGTTACCGCTGAATCGGTGAACCTGTCTCCGACACTCCTCCCGATCATCGTGAACTCCGGGAACCTTACCCTTGTACACGACATACGTCGGCATCGCTATGCACTAGCCAAAGCAAACGTTAGTACCAATTCACGCATAATACATAAGCAATATATAAGTATGCAAATGTAACGATCGGAAGAGAAAAGCAAGACATTAATAGCATCGATTACATCTAAGTTGAACGACTCTCGAAACCAAAGAGACATACTACAAGTTCATTAAAGTTTAATTACAACATGACCCAATCGATGTTTCGTAACTAGACAACTCGACTCAAGGGACGGGCGTGGATGAAGTTGCCGTCTATCGTGGGAGTCATGAAAGAACGGGCGTTGTCATCCTGCATTTGTAGCATTGTGTCGATGTCACCGTTGGACGGTTGATTTACGAGGTAGAACTGCCCGAGGTACGAAGAGACATCTTGATGGATGATTTCCGCAAACTCCGATCGGATGCGAAAGAATTCTTGTCGGAGGTCCGCGTCTGGATTGCCGACACGCCGCGGCCCAATCTTGGAGTTTACTCGGTAGCGAAGTTGATGATGGTCCCGTCGATCGCCTGCATGTGATGGATGGCGTAGTAGGCACCTTCTCGACCGCCAGCGGCCGCTTGACGCAGCGTAACGTCAGACAGGGAGAACACGTGCTTGCCGTGCTTCACGAATAGGCCTGGTGAAGTTGCCTCCATATTTGGCGTAGACGGGGAGAACATCATCAAGAACCTTCTTGAAATTTGTGTAGTCTACGTTCGTCTGACGGTCCGGGTCGAAATTCGTGTCCATGGAATATTTAGGGCTTAGGAGGATGAGCGTGCAACGTGTGTCACCGCAGAAAACACGGAATGTTAAAAGAAAAAGCGATCGAAATGTAAGAATTCATATGTTACGGGCGGTTGAGGGAGGACTTACTCGGGAAAGTAAGGCACGAGGAAGTTATCCTTTTCTTGGTTTGCCGAATGACGCCTTCGAGGTAAGAACTCACGACTTGCGGTCCCCGCCGCTGCCCAAGATCTTGGCACGCATGTAGAAGGGGTCGACTATCACGATGTCCGGTCTTGTCGCGAATGATCCGCATCTCCATACTCAAATGAAAATAGCCGAACGAAGGTGTAGTGCAGCGGATGAAGGTTCAACATGGCGTGTATGTCATCAAAACGCAGGACGATCGTGACGCCCGATGGAGTTATCCACAAAGCCCTTGCCCTCCGGCACCTTGGCCGCGAAAACCGGGTATGCCACATCCTTCTCCACGAGACGCCGCTTCTCCAAAGAAAGAACAACATCATGCAGACTCCGCATAGCACCGGTTGCAGCATTGAGCATATTTGTCGGTAGCATCGTCCTACCCGCCACATGCACCCTCCTCGAGATATCCTGCGGTGAAGGTGGCCCGTCTGAGCACGGATCGTACTCGGTGCGGTGGCTCGCACCTTCTTAGTCTTTCTTTTGCGTGCCTTCTTCTTCTCCTGTAATGGGACCGAGTTTTGCTCACGGACCGCCTTCTTGAGTGTGTTGGGGCTGATAATATTTTGCACCTTGCCTATCTCGAGGCTCGGTGAAGTCGGCACCGGAGGCGTCTCACGAGAGCTGAACGCTAGACGGCGCTGTTGCAACTTGGCTTCTCCGCTGATCTGAGCTAGATCGCACACGTCTTTTGTTGGGTTTGGTTCTTGAGAAGGAGGCCCCATGAAGTCGCCATCGCACTCCATGCTCGGCAAAGTCTTGATCGACGTTGCCAAATGTATCATAGTCGTCGCCGTCGTCATTACGATCCTGTGCCATATGCATGTTTGGATCCATGGCATAGGGATGTCCCGGCACCGTTCTGGCGGTCTTGCCATGGGGCCGACTTTTACCGGGCACGACCGGGCGGTGTTGTCTTTGGGGTGGTGTCCCCTGCCCCCAAACGAATCGGCTCTTCGCCAAAGCGAGGGGCCAGCTCGAGGCGCCGAGGGTCATCACGTCATCATCGTCGGCCCCGACGGGTCAATTCGGAGGTAACAAGTCGTCGCAGCTGGCAGCACCGAACCAGTTGAACCATAAACAAGTTGGGTGGCATCCGGTACCGTGGAACAAGGGGTTGCCCGGTTGAACGATTTTGCCCTTGGAGAGATCGACGAACTCGTTGTTCAAGAAGTGGAGGAGAGTGAACTGAACGTCGGCGGCGACCTGCGAAAACATGTAGGGCGTCAGGGATGCCCATTCTAAGTCAAGGAGATGAAGTCCTCGGCGAGAGAGGCTTAATTAGTTACCGTGATGATGGCGTCGAGCTCGGCTAATGTAGAGGCACCGCCAACGGCGGGCGTGCGATGGACGGAGGGGCCGCTTGTTGCAGAGGTGCCGGCGGCGACACCGGGTGCATTAAGCTCCGTGCGGCGTCGGAGACACCAATGCCGCCTCCATGGAGGCACCAATGGCCCCGCCATCGCATTATGCGAAGTTGCTGGCCGTGAAGCTAGGAATCGGGCGGCCCTGTTGGCCGCGCAATCCACGCCTCAACCCCGAGATCAAGGTAGGCACAAGGGCGGTGATCGCCGCTCCGAGTCGTTGTTCCACTTGCTCTTGGACAATCTCCGAATCCGCCACCGTGCCTTGAGTTCTTGAACCTCTCGCGCTGGATTTCCGAGCTGGTCTTTTCTCCTTCCGCACACCAGCGGTATAGTATGACCCCATTTTGTCGACAAGCCTTTGCCGCCATTACGACCACCGACGCCGGCTTCATTGAGCTTATCCTTGTTCTTCATTACATTCAACCCCTATTTAGAGTGGTGTCCCAAGGGTTGCTCTGAGTCGACCCGCCATCGCTTTCAATCGCTGCGGAAGGAATGTGAACCATTTAGAAATTGACTTCATTAATTAGAATGCAACCATATGGAGCTAATTACGCTGGGTGTATTCCTTACCGTAACAAGCTCAAGCTGCACGGTCTTCGGATCCGTGGTAAGCTCCTTTGTTTTCGGTCCTTCTTGTACCGGGCCCCGACAAAGTTCCTGATGCCTTGTCACCGCCAGATGTATCGAAGAGGCGGTAGGCCTTGCTCGCACGGTCCGCCTCCTCCTTGTCACATATAGGCTCCGCCACTCAGTAACCGCCGGGACCGAGTGTGTGTTCCCCTATGTTCAGCTCCGCATTTGTTTCCCCACTCACTTGATTGGGAGCTTGCGGTGCTCGAGCAATTGATCTTGAAGTCGTTGTAGTCATCTTCGGTGATCGAAGGATTTTCTCCTTGATCTTCTCATAACTCTCACCTTTCTCGATCATTCTCTTCACATTGCTTTTCCAAGTAGACAGGGCCTTGCTCATCTTCGTGAGGGCAGCATTGTTCACTTTATTCCCTTTGAGGCTTGTGTTTTCAAATTCAGCGGGAACTTGTATCGTTCGTGCAGCTTCGTGAAGAGGAGGTTGCGCAAATTCCCTCGGTCGGGATGCCTCGGGTTCTCGGTGTTGATCGAGACGGTGCTCCGGACAATGCACCCGAGCTGAAGCGAGTACCCCTTGACTATTCGTTGAGCGCCGTTGGATTCCCGTTGGAGTCCACTTCAAGAACTTCCTCCTTGAGGGTGCGGAGCACGATCGGGCGCCGGTCCTTCCGTTGCCTCTTCGGCCGGCTGCCATCTGCGTCGGCGCCGCCATCATCGATGGTGGCATCCTCGGCGACACCATCGGTGGTGGCATCGGTGTGGTCATCCTCGGCGGCACCATCCGTGGTCTCGGGATCGGTGGGGAAGGCGGCGGCCTCATACAAGTGAGGTTGTTCCTCCATCTCTGGGACAGCTCCTGTAATGCCTTGCCGCCCGAACCCCGGCCTCATCGTTGTGGGCCATGTTTCTCTCTAAATAGAAACAAAGTTTGGTCAAAAAGTTGGTTATTGTCAAGGAACAAGATCATGGTCTCATCATTTAGGGTTTGTCGACACCGACGCATCCTAAAATCTAAGCTTTTATCATTGAGGGTTTTTCGACGCCAAGGCACCCTAAAAGCCTAACTTTTCATCATTTCGGTTTTTATCGACACCGAGGCACCCTAAAAGCCATGCATTAGTCACAAGTACGCCGGGCACTTGATCCTACTTAATTAACTACTAAGATACCCCGGCCCATGCATTAGTCACAAGTACCCCATATGTCCTATTTTTAGCAAAGTCATGCTAAAATTCACGGAAAATTTCAGCATGACCTTTGCTGAAAATAGGACATATGGAGTACCCGAATTTGCTACGGAAGTTAATCGACATTCCGCAAACTCAAGGGCCTCTCGGGTACCTGCAATATCATCACGACACGATGGTCGGAGACAAAACCCAACAAACTAGCAAAATCATCACAAATTGTTTTACGTTAAAGATGATCATCATCTTTACAAGTCTTTCTCAATGTGATCACAAGTAATTCAGAGGCATCACAAGTAATTCAGAGCATCACAAGGCATTAGTAGTTCAAGACATGAACAAGTTTTACAAAGCACATCAATTTGTGTGCCTAACTGAATTAACTGAATTTTCAAGAACCGAATAAACTGAATTTTCAAAACTGCAAGAAGCCAATTAAAAAATCCCCTTCTTCTTGTCTCCTCTCACTATCTCTCACACATGTACACATGGCAAACCACAAAGGGTGTGTCAAGAAATTACTAAACTAATAATCCAACCACTAAAGCACAAAGGGTGTGTCAAGAAATGTTGCAATTAAAACAACAGCTTGTCACTAACAGATTGGGCACACCACGATTAGCATGGAATTGACATTATTTATTATGCATCGAATATGTCAAAAGGGAGGGTATATAACAAACTTAATTTTTTCAAAATATCCATGGACCAGGTTCAACTAC
Organism: Aegilops bicornis; assembly: GCA_021605145.1. Taxonomy (NCBI): domain Eukaryota; kingdom Viridiplantae; phylum Streptophyta; class Magnoliopsida; order Poales; family Poaceae; genus Aegilops; species Aegilops bicornis. The sequence continues at coordinate 238,127,046 of CM038670.1, forward strand.
TCAACTTAACTAGCTTTTTGGACTTTCTTTTACATGATTAAAGATAGGCCGAAGCAAGAGTATATAAAAACAGCACATTTCCGGATTAGATGAGTGACACCATCAGTCCGTTGCAAACTTGGAAAAAAATTATGACAATCCTTGGAATCGCAGGACAATATTACGAAGAAAGAGTTTAACAGGCTAGCATCATTACTAAAGATCCTTTAATCTAATAGTGATCAAATGAGACCGTTAGCTCCTAATGAAATATGTTGTAAAAGTCGACAGCCATAAGATTGATTGAACATGGCTGAGAAAGGAGTAGTACTGCCTTTCCATACAGCCTAGATAAGCAATATACCGTAATGTCATGTCATGTCAAACAACAATATTATTTACATGGTCTCAAACTTGTGGTAAAAGATTATATCGACACTGACAGATGTTTTCAGCAATCGATCGTTGTCGAACAAATAACCTAAATTGCATTTGGTGGGTTTGTCCAGGTCACACACATACACACACACACACGAACTGGAGGTAGAAGAAGAGACGCACACTTTGGGCACCACACGATCGTGCCTTTTCTTGAATTTCTTCTTACACAAACAGAACTGAATTACACGGGGTTAAATAACCGACCACCCAAGCTATCACGCACCCACTAGCCACTATCTAGCATGCACACACGCATACACTATGTATGCACTACCATACATAGTCTCAAACCAGTGGAAGAAGACTTATCTATACATGTGCGATTACTTTTTTTTTGAGAAAGTCATGTGCGATTACTTATGTAAGGCCCTGCTTGTTTGGCGCTTATACTTCAGATTTTGCAGCTTTTCCACTTTGGCTTAAAAATACACAGGTTCTTTGAAAATTGGTAAAAAAGGATGACCAAATAAAACTAAAAAGGAATAATCGGGGAATCAAAACCTTTAGCGGTGTAGTTTTCGACTGCTCGATGCTTTCTCTTGTAACAGACCTTTCAGCCAATTTAGACGTGTCCCTCGCCTAAAATATTTCGAAGCTGATGAACTGCATATTCCAAGGAATACAATGAGATCTGAGTATAAGTTAAATGCAAGAACAAACAGAGAATTGGATGCGATACTCAATAGCATATTATTAACTTAAGTGTTGCTATTTAAGCTTACATAATGATGTACAGAGATGTATGGAAGTTCAAACAGATTTATTCTTCAATACTTTTTAAAGTGGAATTAGCGTAAACAACATAAAAAAATAATATGTTTGGGAGAGCATCCCGCATGTTAATATGTTACGAGAAACATCCCAGCCCATCCCAAACTGTTAATAATTTCAGTTAAAATGTTGATGGTGTATTGGTGTTGTGGTCATGTTACGGTCATTGTGGAGTATTTCTGTAGTTGCTTTGGGATATGAATTCTTTTGTTACAAGCTTAGGTTGAACACTAACTAAATTCAGATGGGACCAGGGTTGGGGCAAGTTTCAAAATCTGGGACTGTTTGTATTGTTCTTACATCCATGCACTGTTTTGTTGTTCTTGCATCAAGGAGAATGCCCCCACTTTAAAATTAAGTGAAATGATTCCACAGACTTCCATTTTGAAATAAAGTAATATGCTCCTTGAAATTTGGCCAATATGATAAGTGGCATATTACTCAGAACCTATGATATGCACATCTCAGAACTTTCACTAGCTGTTTTTTGCAGAGAAGGAAAAATCAAGTAAGTACCTTGGGCGGGTCGAGGGAGGCGGGTCGACGGTGGTGTGGACGGGGCGGGGTCGAGGTGGGGTAGCGGCGTCGGGGCGGGGTCGAGGCGGCGGCGCTGGCGGCGGGCAGCGCCCGGGCGGGTTTGGGCGGCGCGGCGGCGTCCGGCGGCGGGTCGGGCGGCGTCGGGCAAGGCCCGGGCGGCGGGTCGGGCGGCGTCTGGGCAAGGTCGGGCGGCGGGTCGGGCGGGTTTAGGCGAAGGCCGGGCAAGGCGTCCGGCAAGGGAGAGGGCGAGGAGGGAGAGGGCGAGGGCGAGGCGAGGGCGAGGGCAACAAGGCGGCGGCGGGGCGAGAGGGAGAGAATCAAGGGGGATCGCGGCGGGGGAACGGGCGAAGGGGGGATCGGGCGAAGGGGGGCCACAATACTAATGGCGCACCTCACCTCGGTGCGCCATTAGCATGTCCACACTAATGGCGCACCTCACCGTGGTGCGCCATTAGTATTTTTTATTTCCACAAAAGCCAAAAGGTTATCTACTACGGAACCTATCCATGTCAAGCCCACTCTACTAGCTCGACTGGTCGGCCTCCAGTTCTCACACAGAGGTCCTGGGTTCGACTCCCAGGCTCCACAAAATTTTTTTTTAGCATTTAAAAAGCTATTTGATAATTATTTATGTTTAAATATGTTCAAAATTGTTTAATTAATAACAGTAATATTTTTTTATAAGACAATAGCATTTAAAAAGCTGTTTGATACTTATTTTTATAAGACGGTGCTGGGTGCGGGGGTCGGCGGCGGGCGGTTGAGTAGGGGAATCGAGGGTGCGGGGGCTCAAGGCGGGCGGCCGGTGGATCGGGGTGCTTTCGGCGAGGGACCGGATCTCAAGAGGTGGGACAGCGATCGAGATGGAGGGATCGAGGTGGGCTCCACAAATTTTTTAGCATTTAAAAAAGCTGTTTGATACTTATTTGTGTTTAAAAATGTTCAAACTTGTTTAAATAATAACAGTAATATTTTTTATAAGACAAGTAGCATTTAAAAAGTTGTTTGATACTTATTTTTATAAGACAAGTAGCATTTTTTATAAGACAGTAGCATTTAAAAAGCCATTTTAAAAGATGGAGGGAATCGAGGGTGCGGGGGTCGGCGGCGGCCGGTGGACTGGGGGTGCTCGGCGTGGGGGCCGGATCTGGCGAGGTGGGATAGCGATCGAGATGGAGGATCGAGATCGAGTGTCCATGAAATTTAAAAATATTCATGATAGTTCAAAAGTACCCATGAAATACAATCGAGAAATGAAGGCTACGATTTAAATACAATCGATCTTAGCTAGCTATCTGTTCACAATCTTCTTGCCCTTCTTTTTCGCAAATGGAGTTCTTCTATGGAGCAGACGTCCTGTAGGTAGGGTGGTCCTGCTTCTTCTTGTGGTGTATGCTGCTACTTCATCATCGTCGTCATGTTCGATCCTCGGGTCGCCGTCCTTGTCGAAGTCTTGCTCATTGGCTACTCCATCCATTCCGATGATCTTCCTTTTGCCTCTCCTCACGACAACACGACTGGGCTTTGGCGGGTCGGTAATGAAGAAGCATTGGTCCACTTGGGAAGCCAGTACCCATGGCTCATTTTTTACGGTGACGCTTATGCGCCCATGATCTTGGATTTGGCCCGGGTATAACCATGGTGGTGAAATACCGGTCTTCTTTTATGACGTTCTTGGCCCATCGACCACGGAACATCGGGACCTTCTCTCCGGCGTTGCTCGGCTCCAGATCTCCTCGATCCTTCCGTAGTATCTGTCCTTGTCGTTACGGTGTAGGATTCCATCGTTACCCGGAGTTACGATAACCATCGCTCTTCATGTCCTTGGCCTCGGTGTAGAATGTGTAGCCGTTGATATAAATGACGCCTCATAGGTCATCGAGGTTGTGCTCGGCGCCTGTGACAAAGGCGAATATGAGTTGTTCTTCCGCGGAAGAATCCTCATGTAAAGGGTAATGTGAAGCTTATGCTTGAACCAACGCGTGAAACATGAGTTGTGCTCTTTGAGTGTATCTCCGTCCGTCCTTTGTTGGCCTCGGTCATTGTACGTCTTTTTAATAAAGGTTTTGTGCTCTACCACCCAAGGATCGACCACGTCTATGTGTTGTAGCGCGACTAGGTTTGCTCTTTCAAAGTCGACGAAGTCGACCCTCGAAGTCGACATGCATTTCGCGGCGACCCTCACGGTGACCCCATCCAGCGAGCCCGCCGAGGTGCCTGTTGACGGGCGGACCAACGGGTTCTCGATGCCTAGATAATTCGTGCGATGGGAGATGCACTCTTCGGTCGAAAAGCCCACAGCTATGCTTCCTTCGGGCGTGACATGTTGCGAACGTATCCTTTGATGACACCATTCATCCTTTCGAGCGGCATCATGCGTGCAGGAACGTCGGCCCGAGTTGGATGATATCCTCCACTATATGGACCAGCGGATGCACCATAACGTCGAAGAATGCGGGCGGAAGTACATCTCAAGCTCGCATAGTATCACCACGATCTCTTCCTCGTAGCCTTCCGAGTTGCCTCACGCCAATCGACTTCCGAGAGATGACGTCGAAGAAGTTGCATAGGCCAAATAGCGTTTCACGGACGTGCGCGTCCATGATCCCACGGATTGCAACCGGAAGTATTCTGCGTCATCGGCCGTGGCGGTCGTGAGACTTCATCCCGCTGAACTTCGCTTGTTGGGTCTAGGTATCTGCTTATCTTCCCAGCGTAATCGTAAGGAAGTTTTACTCCTAGGAGGCGGTGAAAACTGCTCGATCTCCTCGACTTAGAGTGAAGCACGCGGGAGGGTAGTCATTTCCGATCTTCTTGGCCTTTTTGCCTTTGCGGCGACTTTACGTGTCCCGCTTCACCTCATCATCATCATCATCATCATCATCATCATATATAGCGTGAAGCTCTGCACGATGCCCATTGATTTCAAGTCTGCCCTTGCTTTCGGCCCATCTTTGGTCCTCTCGGCATGTTGAGCAGGGTACCAAGCGGACTCGCACACGTTCTTCGTGATATGCATGACATCAAGGCTGTGAGGCACACGGTGGATCTTCCAAGACGGCAAGTCCCGTAAAACAGACCTCGTTTTCCATACCTTCAGCAGCTCTGGCGCCTTCGCTTCTTTCCGGCTCTGGCGCCTTTTGCTTCTTTCCGCGGTGGGCGATCTTTCCAATTTTCCAACAGCTTGTCTATTTCCTCGCCGCTCCTCGTACAGGCGTTTTCGGGTTCGGTTTCACCATCGAACAGATCCTTGCGTTTCCTCCACGGGTCATCGTCGCGAAGCCACCTTCGATGTCCCATGAACACGGTTTTCGAAAACCCGGGATCTCTATCTAGTCGGGCGATACGTTGTGTCATCCATGCACCTTACGCATCCGTAAAATCCGTGGACTACACCTTGCGCGACATATCCGTAATCGAGATAGTCGTGCACCGTCGTGAGCGGGCTGGCTCTCATAGGGAAATATTCTTTCTGCGGCGTCCACGTATTGGTGGCGTTTTCCACAGCGTGTCAAGCTCCTCTTCGGCCCCAGACATGATTGATGTCGTTCCCTGGTTGTTTCGGCCCTTCAATTAGCATACTCATGTGAATGTACTTCCTCTTCATGCACAACCGGGGAAGGTTGTACATCCACACAAACACAGGCCAGGTGCTATGTGTGCTTCTCTGGCTGCCAAACGGATTGACTCCATCGGTGCTCGCGCCCGGACGATGTTCCTTGGATCGTTCCCAAATTCCGAGTCTTGAAGTTCAACGCTTGCCAGCAGCTCGCATCCTTAGGGTGACTCGGCATCTTGTCTTTTATCTATCTCCGGATCATTTGCGTCATCTTCCCGCTTTCTTCTCCTCCCTATCCGCTGCCGTAACGCAGGAGCTTTGCTACCTTAGGGTCCGCGAAATAAGCGCTGCAGACGAGGAGTGATCGGAAAGTACCACACCACTTTTCGAGGAGCTTTCTTCCTCTTCTTGTATCGAGTGACGCCGACACCGGACATATGGTAGACTCCGTGTGCTCGTCCCGATAAATGATGCAATTGTTCATGCACACATGGTATTTCACGTGCGGTAAATCCGGAGGACACACGATTTTCTTCGCCTCCTCCAAACTGGTCGGGCACTTGTTCCCCTTGGGAAGACGTTCGTGCGAATGACATGTTCTCGTCGAAGCATCGTCGGTCATTTTGTGTTTTACCTTCATCTCCGGGGCCATGAGCGTTACTTTCAAAGCGGGTATCCTCGGCCTGCATCCTTCATACAATGGAGTAATCTGCGTCTAACTCAAGTTGATCCATCTTGGCTTTCTCTCGGGCGGCAGCTCTTGCGTTATCCGTGCAGCTTGAGAAGCAGCTCTTGAATATGAGGGTCCTGCACCCAGCCCATCGATGGTCGGCGTAAATGCGCTCCGCCCGGCATCATCATCTTCATGATCATGCCCGTCGCTGCTCGGCATCTTCCTCATCATCATGTCTTGCATATTCTACATGATGACTGTATGCGACATCACGCCGTGATCATCGCCTGAGGATTCTTCGTCTTCTCGCCCGCTTGAGCCGCGGTGGTTGTCTTGCTGCCCTTCCTCATTTCTTGCCCGGCCCGCATGGGCGACTTCGTAGTCATCTTCATCACCTTGCCACCGATAGCCATCCATGAAACCACGCAACAGCAGGTGGTCCCAAGCACCTGCCAATCCGGGTCCGCAATAAGGCTCTTCACTTGCATCTTCGACCACGGACATCTTATCTCCGTCTCATTCTTTTGAAGCATCTCGGCCTTCGCGGACCTCAAAACCTATTCACGATGCCTTCGGTCATCGTGCGGACCATGGTCGCTGCGGTAGAGCAAAAGCGATATTTTAGAACCAAGAAAAAATTTGGCATGACTTTCCCTAAAAATAGGACCAAAAGGATGCTTAATGCCAAAATTCTCGCCAAACGGAAATGAATCAACATTCCGGCAAAATATTGGCAACTATCACATTTCAAATACCGGTACACCTCCAAACACAAACACATATGCAAACACCACAAACATATGCAACACCACGAACATACATAGATCTAGCTAGGCCGTAAAAAGTGCATGTGCACATTGTTGTAAGGAGAACAACCTAAATATAGCTTCCCCCCTTACTTACCTATTAAAACAAGGTAATTTAACCACTTAATTTGAATGAATCTATGGTGGAAATGAGGTGAAAAGAGGAGGCACCGAGACAAGGAGGAGGTGGAGAGAATGAAGTGGGGAGAAAGTGAGTGTGTGGGTAGGAGAGGCTGTCCCAAATATCTTGTTGCTGCCCACTTACTAATGGCGCACCTCTTGCATGGTGCGCCATTAGTAGTTACCACTACTAATGGCGCACCTGAGCAGGATGCGTCATTAGTATGTTTGGACAGGCGCACTAGTTCAAAAAAAAAGTTTCTATACTAATGGCGCACCCACACCTTTAGTGCGCCATTAGTAGTTACAACTACTAATGGCGCACTGGTGTGGGTGCGCCATTAGTATGTTTGGACAAGCGCACTAGTTTAAAAATTTGGTACTAATGGCGCACCCACACCCTAGTGCGCCATTAGTAGTTACAACTACTAATGGCGCTTTTCGGGCGGGATGCGCCATTAGTATGTTTGAACAGCGCACTAGTTCAAAAAAAAAGTTTCTATACTAATGGCGCACCACACCTTTGGTGCGCCATTAGTAGTTACAACTACTAATGGCGCACTGGGTGTGGTTGCGCCATTAGTATGTTTGGACAGCGCACTAGTTTAAAAAAAATTGGTACTAATGGCGCACCCACACCACAGTGCGCCATTAGTAGTTACAACTAGTAATGGCGCTTTTCGGGCAGGATGCGCCATTAGTATGTTTGGACAGGCGCACTAGTTAAAAAAAAATTGGTACTAATGGCGCATCCAAAGCATGGTGCGCCATTAGTAGTTTAGACTGTAATGGCGCATCGTATGGCGGTGCGCCATTAGTATATACTAATGGCGCACCATCTTTCCGGTGTGCCATTAGTGTCATTTCCATCTATAGCCCTTTTCCTAGTAGTGTAGCTGTCGAACTCCCGGTTGGAATTCACAATTCCGAGGAAAAGCTTTCGGCTCATCTGATAACGGCACCGAAATACTTTGTCGCCGTGTAGTGGAGTGTCGGCGAAGTAGTCGGAGCAGAGCATGCAGTAGCCTTCGAGATGATGTCGGTTCTTTGCTTTCATCCGCCCCGGTGACGAGCCACCTCGCCGCGGCTTTTCATTGCTCGCCAGCAGGCCGGCGAGGGCGGCGAGGACCATGAGATGTTCCTCTTCCTGAACGTCGGCATCAGCTTCCTCCTCCAGCAGCGCGGCGAGCGCCTCCTCGTCGTCCGAGTCCATTGCCGAGGCAGGCAAATTGCCGAACACCTTGCGGTAGCGGTGGAGTGCGCACCCGCTTAGCACATCGCCTTTCAAGCGGCAAACGCCGGAAAAATCGCCCAGACGGTGGTGGAGAGGCTGCCTCGGCGAAACCTCTGCTATTTTTCCGGTGGGGAATGGCCTATCTAGCGGTGGTGGGTGGTGGGCAATGGGCGGCACCGGGATCAGCTGGGTCGCGGCCGAGCTCGCGGGGGGTGGGAGGCGAATATGGACGATAGGCTTGACTTTTCGCCTGACGGTGTGGGCCAGGCATGCTTTTCCCTTGCTCGGAGCCCAGGTGCCCCAGTCTTGCCGGGTTCAGCCTGCGATCGCCGGGCACAAAAAGGGCTGAGCCGGCGGATTTCGGCGTCTTGGGGCGCGACCGTTTTCGGTCTTGTGTGGAAAAAGTTGCCTGGGGGGGCTGTTGGGGGCGCGGCTGGAGATGCTCTCACATGTCAAGTATATCAGCTATAGCATGGCATTTTTTTGTGTTTTTGTTAGACTTTTACATACACCAACTCGCTTTTACAAACATGGCATATCCCTCTGATATACTAGCATGGCAATTCCTGAACATGGTGGCAACTTTCTACACTGTACCATGGACAATTTTCTATGTTGTAGCATGTCAATCTCGATCCTGTAGCATGTCAATTCTCTATGTTGCAGCGTGCCAATTATCCTGATGTAGCTGCCAGTCATATGCGAACATTTCTTATTATGTAGCAAGGTAATTATATCTGATGCATCTGGAATGTTTTGAATATATAGCATGGCACTTTCTGGACGTATTTTTCTACAAGTTTCTCTGTTGCAGCATGGCACTTCTTTCTGCCTGCAACATCGTCACATCATGGCAATTATCTGTTGTGTGTGAGGGAGGAGGGTGGGTAAAGTAGTCTGACAGTGGGGAGCTCAATAAGAACTAGTCTTCATCGCACACATGGCTCACTCGTGGGAGCCTCCTAGTGTGAACCGCGTCATTCACTCGCGGGAACCTGCTAGAGCGCATGATAGTTTGCGCCAAGAGCACCAGGAAGGGCACATCTGCGTTGTATGAGAGCACAAAAGGTAAAGAAAATGCACCAGGATCCCGGAGGAGTAGATCGTCCTCTTTGTCGTGAACTGAGTAGATGAGACACAATAGTCGCCGCCTCTCCATCGCAAATCCAGCCAGTGGGTTTTATCACAGTCATGATCCCGCTGAACCCACATTCTGAAGAAGAAACTGTAGGACCTTGAAGTATGTCTAGAGGGCGGGTGATTAGACTACTTGACCAATTAAAAACTTAACCTTTTCCCAATTTTAGACTTTGGCAGATTTTAGCTATCTTTGCACAAGTCAAGCAATCTTCACACAATTCAAGCAAGCATGCAAAGAGTATATGAGCAGCGGAATTTAAAGCATGCAACTTGCAAGAATGTAAAGGTAAGGGTTTGGAGGATTCAAAAGCAATTGGAGACACGGATGTTTTTGTCGTGGTTCCGATAGGTGGTGCTATCGTACATCCACGTTAATGGAGACTTCAACCCACGAAGGGTAACGGTTCTTGTGAGTCCACGGAGGGCTCCACCCACGAAGGGTCCACGAAGAAGCAACCTTGTCTATCCCACCATGGCCGTCGCCCACGAAGGACTTGCCTCACTAGCGGTAGATCTTCACGAAGTAGGCGATCTCCTTGCCCTTACAAACTCCTTGGTTCAACTCCACAATCTTGTCGGAGGCTCCCAAGTGACACCTAGCCAATCTAGGAGACACCACTCTCCAAGAAGTAACAAATGGTGTGTTGATGATGAACTCCTTGCTCTTGTGCTTCAAATGATAGTCTCCCCAACACTCAACTCTCTCTCATAGGATTTGGATTTGGTGGAAAGAAGATTTGAGTGGAAAGCAACTTGGGGAAGGCTAGAGATCAATATTCATATGGTAGGAATGGAATATCTTGGCCTCAACACATGAGTAGGTGGTTCTCTCTCGTAAGGGCAAGTTAGAAGTGTAGGTTTGTTCGATGGCTCTCTCCACGAATGAAGAGGAGGTGGAGGGGTATATATAGCCTCCACACAAAATCTAACCGTTACACACAATTTACCAAACTCGGTGGGACCGAATCAACAAACTCGGTCGGACCGATTCAGTAAACCTAGTGACCGTTAGGGTTTTCGGTGGAACCGACATGCAACTCGGTAGGACCGATATGGTAAGGGTTAGGGCATAATGTAATCTCGGTGAGACCGATTACACAAACTCGGTGAGACCGATTTTGGTAATTAGCTAACCAGAGAGTTGGTCAGGCAAACTCGGTGGGACCGATTCGCTCTTTTCGGTGAGACCGAAATGTTACGAAGGGAAAGCAGAGAGTTTACATTGCAATCTCGGTGGGACCGATCGCTCACTTGGTTAGACCGAAACGTTACGAAGGGAAGCAGAGATTACAATCCCATCTCGGTGAGACCGAGATCCCTATCGGTGAAACCGATTTGCCTAGGGTTTGTGGTAGTGGCTATGACATTTGAACTCGGTGGCGCCGGATAGAAAGAATAGGTAGGACCGATTTTTACTTTAGGTTTAGGTCATATGTGGATGTGAGAAAGTAGTTGAGGGTTTTTGGAGCATATCACTAAGCACATGAAGCAAGAGGCTCATTAAGCAACACCTCATCCCTCCTTGATAGTATTGGCTTTTCCTATAGACTCAATGTGATCTTGGATCACTAAAATGTAAAATGTAGAGTCTTGAGCTTTTGAGCTTGAGCCAATCCTTTGTCATTAATATTTTGAGGGATCCACTTTCATCATCCATGCCATGCCATTCATTGAGCTTTCCTGAAATATTTGTCTTGGAATAGCATTAGCTCAATGAGCTATATGTTGTTATGAACTACCAAAACCACCTAGGGATAGTTGCACTTTCAATCTCCCCCTTTTTGGTAATTGATGACAACATATAGATCAAAGCTTCGACAAATGATAATAAGATTGAAAAACATCGTCGCTTTGAGAAGTATGTGATAAGCAAGAGCTCCCCCTAAATTTGTGCATATTTTAAGATTTGCTTTGGACTGCAAATGCACAAGGAATTAGGCTCATGGTTTACTCTTCCATGTCACATACATCTTGGTGGAGCGCTCAAAATAATAAAGATTGAATACATGCACTCATCACCAAGCAAAGTGAATGATCATATAAGGATAAGTAAGATAATATCATCTAACAAGCATAAGTGTAGCTTATGATCAAACACATGATCATCAATGTCTCACAGATAATAGCATAGTATCTTAAGCAATCAAAAGCAAACAAAGTTCAACCAAGAAGACAAGAGAGTACAAAAGCAAACTCTCTCTCTCGAAGCCTATGATCTATACATTTTTCTCCCCCTTTGGCAACAAGTTACCAAAAAGTTCCTAGAAAATGCATAGTACTATATCGTCTCTCGTGCTTGGTCTTGAGTTGGTGGCATAGAGATGGCTCCTTGGGCCGAAGACTTGAGTTGATGTGGAAGCACCTGAAGGAGTTGGTGCTTTGGAGCTGGTTCTTGTTGGAGCTGTAGGCTGGAGCATATGAAGTGACTCTGGTATGCATTCTTGGCTCTGCGGTGATCTCTCGAGCTCGAGGCACTCTGGCAAATGCATCAGTAGTTGTCCTGCCCTTCCTCTCCTGCGTGTCATCCTGTAGCTGCTCCACAACTGACTGAATCTCAGTTACTTTGACATCAAGATCATAGAATTTTTGTTCCATGATTCTTTCCAGGCTCTCCTAGTTTTGAGTTAGGGTGGCCAACCCTTTCTCAATCCTCAGAGTTGATGCTATCAAGTAACTAAGCTGGTCCTGCTAGCTCTTCAAAAGTACTCGAGATGCCTCCTCTTGTGTTGGCATCTTGGCAGCCTTCTCTTTCTTTGCTTTCTCCTTCTTCTCTTGAGCTTGTCTTGATGATGGTTCATTCTCATTCATCACAACTTGATTGTCCTCAAAGTCGGGATAGAGAACAAAGTGTTCCTTATCCAATGTATACTTTCCTGTGCCCATCTTTGAGTTAATCAACTCCTGAATTTGTGGGGCATATCCACAACTTCTCTTTTGGTCTGCTGCTGTCCTCTTGATAGTCTCAACCATGAGGCTCGTGACCTTGAATTTTTGTGGCACATCAAATATGTGTAGCAAATTAATTGCATGCCCTCTGATCATGTTGTGGCTGTCACTTTGGTCTGACATGCTGCACACACTGACTGCTGACCCTGTGAATAGTTATAGATGAGATAGAGTGGATGAGCATCACAAAATGCAGAGATTTTTGCAAAAGAATGATTCAAAAACTTAGTTTTAGTTTTCCACAGAAAGCATTTCGGATCAACCGATTTTCAAACTCGGTGATACCGAAGCAGATTTGGAACCTAAACTAGTGAACTCGGTCAGACCGAGTCACAGTTCGGTGGCACCGAGACTGCTAGGGTTTCACAAAGTTCTAAAATCGGTCACACCGATTAGCAATTCTCAGTACTGAGAGTTACTAGTGCAATGGCGTTAGCCGAATCGGTGGGACCGAGTTTTTCAACTCGGTGGGTCCGAGATGGTTTCGGCGGAAACCTAACCCTAAATTTTCGAATCGCATCTATTCTAAGGATTGTTTTGACTGGATAGAGGTGTTTCAATCGTGGCAAGAATCATAATGAACACAATGTCTTTGAGAATCGGCGAGGATAAGACCGTGATCGAGTTCATACCCTAGTTCGGGCGATGAACTCGCTTCTGGCGGCAACGACGGAGATGAAATCGATTAACGGCGACGGAGACCAGCGGCTGACGAGGCGGTCAAGGCGATGAAGTCGACGATCCGGAGACCTAGAAGGCAGAGCGAGCTATGCGCTGGGGAAGAGGTTTGGAGAAAGTTTTCCAAAATTTTGCCCGTGTGAATATATAGCCCGACATCGCTCGGTGTGACCGAAAGTGGAACAACTCGGTGGCACGAGATGCATAAGCTGTTGACAAGCATTCTGACCAAATCGGTGTGACCGAAGTTCAAATCGGTTGCACCGAGATGAAAACCTAGATCGACTTAGTGATCTCGGTATGACCGAAATGGAGGAATCGGTCGGACCGAAAAGCACAAAGAAGTTTTGGAAGTTTAAGTCTATGAAGAATCGGGACTCAGTGCTCCTCACACATAGTTGTTCTAATTTGAATTGATAAAATTTTGTGATGTAGCATGAATAGAGTTTGAGACGAGTAAAGCATAGATAGCTAGAGAAGGTTCTTAGGCATTCTTGTCCATCCACTTGGCCAAAGAAAAGAATCAAATAAATCAAAACAACAAGTGGATGTCCTCGAATGAGTAAAATATGCAACCAACATGCTCACACAATAAAATGACAAATGAAATATGTGACAAAGGCACAACCAATTCTAGCATCTACCAAACAATTGGCGATGACTAGGTCATCTATATATGAGTATATTGACTTAGGAGTCAAATGAGAACATTTTATCATAGGTCATACTCATCGTTTAAGCTCAAGTGGGGTTACCACTTTTACATAAAGCATTTATGTGTTCACATCATTAGAGTTGCTTTGACTCAATTCTTAGAGTTAAGCTCCCCTAGATGTGAGATACCCCTTAGAGGGATGAACTAACCTTGGGTTTTGTCGATGATGACTTCATGTAGGTGTTGAAGATGTGGATGCTCAATGTTGATGTAGATCTTTTGGAGCAGTCCTTTGGAGTGAGTTGCACTTTCAATACCTACATGGGTTAGTCTCACAAGGAACAAACAAGAATATCCATAGACATAGAGTGATGCACACACAAGATGATGTCCATGAAAACATTAGGTTACCTTGTCCCTTGCCTTACCAACATGAGGGTTTGTGACTCCTTGAACTAGTGCAAGACATGGAAGATGATTGCACTTGTCCTTGCCATAATGATATGAGTGAAGAATGTTGGCGGAGTCACCCTCAAGAACACTCTAGTTCTTCTTCTTCGGGATCCAAATCATCTTGATGGGAATCCTTGGTGTTGTAGTTGTACTTGATGAATTAGGACTTGACGTAGTCTTGGGAACCCACTTGACCAAGGCCTTAGGTGCTTCTTCAAATGCATCAATCTCCTCTTGAAGCTTGTCCTTGCCTTTGTTCTTGTGGTCTTGTGGTGGAAGATCATCTTGTGCTTGTGTTCCCTTGAAGGAAGTAGGATCATACTTCTCTTGTTGAGGAACAAACTTCGTCTTGGGGTATTGATCTTCTTCCCACTCAACTCCATTGGCATTGAACTTTCGTTCAAAACCAACACCTTGATTCTTCCGGTGCCTTCCTTGCTTGCGTACAATTTCCTCGAATTGCTTACTCCCTAAGGCTCTTGTATACACCTTTCTCTATAATTCCCTTCAATAAGTTGTTTTCTTGCTCAAGTGTAACTTGGCTAAGAGAATCATTAGTGGAATCAAGAGAACCGCTAGAACCAACAATATTGGATTTAGCATTTTATTGTTACTACTAGAGGAAGAATCTTTCTTGTTCTTGTTACTAGACTTGACTTGAGGCATGTAAGTAGATAAGAGTAAACGCTTGGCAATGTAAGAAGAAATTTTCTTACAGAGATCATCATTGATTTCCTTTAGGAACTCATGCTCTTGCTCAGGATTGAGCTTTTCAAAGTGTAACTTCTCATGAGCCCTTAAAAGTTCTCGATGATCTTCGAAGATAGTTTCATGAGCTAACTTAAGAGTGTTTAGTTCTTTAGTTAGAAGCTCAATCTTCTCCTTATCATTGTCATTCGTTTCATCTTGATTAGCATGATTAATTGACGTTTCATCATAGTATTCATCACTAGAGTTGTAAATAAGTAAATCATCATCACCTAACAAGTCATCTTCATCACTATTAAAATCAACATACTAAAATTGTGTTACCTTAGGACCTTTGGCCATGAAGCATCTTCCAATTCCTTCATTTGGTGAGTCAAATATGTCATAGGAGTTGGTTAACACAAGTGCTAGACCGGCAACACCTTCATCTTGAGTATATTCGGAGCTGGAGTAATAGCTTCTCTCGGAGTGATTGTCGGAGTCGGAGCCGGATACCCATTCACCAACATGAGGTTGATGTCTTCGTTTTGTGTAGCTCTTTGATTACTTGTCCTTCCTTTCCGAATCATTGCTTCTCCGTGAGGGTTTTCGTTCATAACGATCATCTCTTCTCCTTCTCTCTCTTGGTGGTGATTCTTCTCTTCTACTTCTTCTTTTTGGAGAATCTTATCTTCTTTTGTAGGGTGTCGTACACTCATTGGAATAGTGTCCGGGTCTCCCACAATTGTAGCAATTGCGCTCTCGACTAGAAGATCTTTTGTCATTGTAGGACCTTGACTTAGAGCTTCTTTCTTTGCTTCTACTCTTATAGAATTTGTTGAAGTTCTTCATCATTAAGCTCAATTCTTCATTGAAGGTTTGTTTCTCACTTGATGATGTGGGGGCTTCACATGAGGCTTTGTAAGCACCACTTGACTTGTTGTGAAGTTCCTCCTTATCCTTGAGTGACATCTCATGAGCAACAATTCTTCCAATGACTTCCGTTGGCTTGAGATCTTTGTAATTTGGCATCATTTGGATCAATGTGCACACGTATCATATTTTCCATCCAATGCTCTTAGGATCTTCTTGATGATGAATCATCGGTCATCTCTTCACTTCCTAAGCCGGCAATCCCATTTGTGATAAGAGCAAGCCTAGAGTACATTTCAGCGACACCTTCACCACCCTTCATTTTGAACTTGTCAAGTCGACTTTGGAGCACATCCAACTTGGATTCCTTGACGAGTCGGTACCTTCATGCATATCAATCAAAGTATCCCAAATTTCCTTTGCATTCTCAAGATGACTGATTTTGTTGAATTCTTCGGGGCACAAGCCATTGAAGAGGATATCACAAGCTTGAGCGTTGTATTGCAGCATCTTCAATTCCTCCGCACTAGCTTCACCGTTCGGTTCTCTCCCATCAAAGAATTCACCTTGCATGCCAATACACACAATAGCCCACACGGCGGGGTTATGTCCGAGAATATGCATTTTCATCTTATGCTTCCAACTAGCAAAATTAGTGCCATCAAAGTAAGGACCTCTCGGTGATAATTTCTCGCTAGACGCCATACTCTCCTAGGTTGTGAAACCAAGGCTATGACCACCAAAAGCTATGGAAATCAAAGCAAATGGAGACCAAAGCTCGATACCACTTGTAGGACCTTGAAGTATGTCTAGAGGGGGGTGATTAGACTACTTGACCAATTAAAAACTTAACCTTTTCCCAATTTTAGACTTTGGCAGATTTTAGCTATCTTTGCACAAGTCAAGCAATCTTCACACAATTCAAGCAAGCATGCAAAGAGTATATGAGCAGCGGAATTTAAAGCATGCAACTTGCAAGAATGTAAAGGGAAGGGTTTGGAGGATTCAAACGCAATTGGAGACACAGATGTTTTTGTCGTGGTTCCGATAGGTGGTGCTATCGTACATCCACGTTGATGGAGACTTCAACCCACGAAGGGTAGCAGTTGCGAGTCCACGGAGGGCTCCACCCACGAAGGGTCCACGAAGAAGCAACCTTGTCTATCCCACCATGGCCGTCGCCCACGAAGGACTTGCCTCACTAGCGGTAGATCTTCACGAAGTAGGCGATCTCCTTGCCCTTACAAACTCCTTGGTTCAACTCCACAATCTTGTTGGAGGCTCCCAAGTGACACCTAGCCAATCTAGGAGACACCACTCTCAAGAAGTAACAAATGGTGTGTTGATGATGAACTCCTTGCTCTTGTGCTTCAAATGATAGTCTCCCCAACACTCAACTCTCTCTCATAGGATTTGGATTTGGTGGAAAGAAGATTTGAGTGGAAAGCAACTTGGGAAGGCTAGAGATCAATATTCATATGGTAGGAATGGAATATCTTGGCCTCAACAAATGAGTAGGTGGTTCTCTCTCAGAACTGGCAAGTTGGAAGTGTAGGTTTGTTCTGATGGCTCTCTCCACGAATGAAGAGGAGGTGGAGGGGTATATAGCCTCCACACAAAATCTAACCACTACACACAATTTACCAAACTCGGTGGGACCGAATCAACAAACTCGATCGGACCGATTCAAGAAACCTAGTGACCTTAGGGTTTTCGATTGGGACCGACATGCAACTCAGTAGGACCGATATGGTAAGGGTTAGGGCATAACGTAATCTCGGTGAGACCGATTACACAAACTTCGGTGAGACCGATTTTGGTAATTAGCTAACCGGAGAGTTGGTCGTGCAAACTCGGTGGGACCGATTCGCTCTTTTCGGTGAGACCGAAATGTTACGAAAAGGGAAGCGAGAGAGTTTACATTGCAATCTCGGTGGGACCGATCGCTCACTTCGGTTAGACCGAAACGTTACGAAGGGAAACAAAGAGATTACAGTCCCATCTCGGTGAGACCGAGATCCCTATCGGTGAAACCGATTTGCCTAGGGTTTGTGGTAGTGGCTATGTCATATGAACTCGGTGGCGCCGGATAGAAAGAATCGCTAGGACCGATTTTGACTTTAGGTTTAGGTCATATGTGGATGTGAGAAAGTAGTTGAGGGTTTTTGGAGCATATCACTAAGCACATGAAGCAAGAGGCTCATTAAGCAACAACTCATCCCTCCTTGATAGTATTGGCTTTTCCTATAAACTCAATGTGATCTTGGATCACTAAAATGTAAAATGTAGAGTCTTGAGCTTTTGAGCTTGAGCCAATCCTTTGTCCTTAATATTTTGAGGGATCCACTTTCATCATCCATTCCATGCTATTCATTGAGCTTTCCTGAAATATTTGTGTTGGAATAGCATTAGCTCAATGAGCTATATGTTGTTATGAATTACCAAAACCACCTAGGGATAGTTGCACTTTCAGAAACCATCGAAGTCGTTTGCGCCGGAAGATCCACAAATCCAAGATCTCAACCTCTGAAAAAGCTTCCACACTTCACACTAGCACTCGAGGGCACATCAAGGTGACGAAAATACATGATGCAGCTTATAATGGGATTGCTAAATCTCAGTTGACTAAGACTTCGATGATATATTCATGAGATCTCACATAGAGATTTGTGCAAGTTTTTTTCTTTCTTCCTTTTTATATGTTGTGTCACTTGACTAAGACATGGTTAAGTCTCAGTCGATTAAGATCTAATCACACCCAACTTATAAAGCTTGCCTCTATCATCCAAATATATTCAATAAAATAATAAAAATCACAAAAATACATAATAGACCATATAAAATATTGTGGGGGAAAACAAGACGTCATTGGCGTCCACTTTTGTAGAACTAAGAGGGGCATATTACAAGATTTATCATGAAACTAAGGATGACTTTCAAAGGCCTAACCAAATTCACGAGCCCTCACAACATAATTGAGAGTAACGTAGTAAATGTTGCAGATTGGTTTTATGCCGGAGTGCCAGCAGCCAGATCCGCGCCGCAACATGGCCATCCTCCTGATGGTCATGGCGACGTTTTAAGGTGAGATTACATCCCGCTACTCTCCTAGCGCCACTCTCGACGGGCCTGAAATACTAGATGGCGTGACTTTCGAAAGATCCTTATGAAGAAGTTGACTTGTTGTTGGTGTTAAACTCATATCATGTTATGGCTCCATCGTAGTTGACTATGTTTTTGTATTCACTTTGTTGATGCATTTGACTATGTTGCCTTTCAACTTCAATAAAGATGGTTGTGTTCATCAGAATGATCCAGAAACTTTAGGGGGGGGGGGGGGCAACCTTCATTTTGTAAGAAGAAAAACATAATTGGGAGTGTTTGGATGTTGTTAATTCATCCCTTTTACATTTAGTGACAAGTTAAATGTTAGTGCAAGTTTTTTTGTCAAGCGTGTTAGTGCAAGCTTGGTTTGTAGGAAATATAAAAGTGACTTAAAAAATGTTTTCCATTTTTGCTGAAAGGCATGAAAGTAAAGTGTTACTTGATGGAGCTATCCAGATGCTAAGCTAGTACGTAGCCTATGAAGTTTACCAAGCTGAAAGAGAAATTCAAAAGGCTTACAAATAGGCAACCCTTAGGGGCCCCTTAATTTCATCATCATAAACGTTGCGATAGTACTTTATGAGTTTTTTTAGGGAAAGTACTTTATGAGTTTTGATTACGCTCGGACGCTGAATTTCTAATTAACCACTTGATCCGGATGAAGTGCGACATCAGAGGGTTCGCCATTTGCCATCATCTGGCTGCGCCCCTGTCCACGTCGCCGGCCGGCGGTGTTACTTTGCCCCACGAAGACCGGGTGCACGTACGACGGAACGAAAGCAGGGCCGGGTCCGGGGTGCCACCACGGCCACGCCCATACGCCGGGGTGTCCGTCCCGCGCCGGCACGTGGGGGAGCCCCTTTGATTAGCTGCTTCGCGTGCAAGCGCCAGAGCGCCTCCGTCCGTCGGCTCCACTCCACTCCACTACTCTCGAAAAGGAGAGGAGCTGGCCATGGCCGGTAAAACAGCCGGCCCGTGCGTTCCAGAAACAGCTGCGCTTTCACTAGTACCGTTGCGATTCTCGGGTAGGAGTAATCTGTCTGAGATCAGTAGCTACGGATCTACTCTAACCGCAGAGATGCCGATATTTGGTCCGGCGAGATCGTGAGTTGGAACTTTCATCAAAAGAGAGAGGGGAAAGCTTCCACTTTTGAGCTGGTACGGATGGGGAACTACCAACCACCGCGCGCGCCACTGCACCGCACCTAGATTACTCGTTACCGGCCAGCATCAATCATCACACGAGGATCGTAGTATCACGGCAGCCGGCGGGCGGTGGACCGTCGCCACCACGGACAGCTGCGAGCCAGCCCAGAGAAATCCAACGACCAGCCGGGGCTCATCGGCCCGCAAACATTGCGACTGCGACGACGACGGTCCATCGCATTATCGCGGCGGCGGCACAACAAGTCGACGGCACGAGAGGTCAATTTCAGCAGCTGATTTGTACCGCGCGCCAAACTAATGCAAGCAGCAACACGAACAGTCCTCTCAGGAAAAAGAAACCCCTGCGCACAAGATCCGAGGGTGTACTGCTAGGCCTAGGCGCCACTGGGGATTAGTTAGTGAGAAGCTCCATTAGTTAATCCGCATGGATATTTAATCCTGATGGATGGATGGCTGCCTGGCCAGTGGCCCGATCAGTGCAGTACGACGGACAGTGAGGATGCCGCCAGTGACAGCTGCGGAGGCTTCAACCCCAAGCCTGCTAATCGACCTCGATTATTATTCCCCCGGGGCCGGCCGGCCAGGCCGGACGGATCATTGCGTTCGCGATGCCGCAACTTGGCAGTATTTAAGCTGGCCAAGAAAGTTCGTTTGGTGGCCATAATTGCATTGCATCCACTGGAGGGTTCTTGACCGGGCAATTTGCGATGGGGATGACGGATTCCTTCCTCGCGGGCACTTGTTTATGCCCAAGGGGCGGCGTCGGCCACTCTGCTCCGGTGGATTTCTGGATTGCTGCACTGGCTCTTCTCCTGTAGCTCAGGCTGTGTGGGTCTCTAGGGATCCTTTCATGCATGTGCGCAGGGTCGATCGAGATTCGAGAGGAGGCTTGTATCTGGCATTTGGGCAACAATGGCCCACGAGTGTGTATCTGCTTTTCCTACCTCAAGCCAAATAAACTGAGTGCGTCGCTCTTCAGACAATGAACATCTTTTTATTTCAATATTTTAAACATGGCTGAAGATTTTTTTCCCCGGACAAGCAAGGCTAAAGATTTAACCCGCCGGTCCAGGACATATTTTCCTTTCCCTCACGAAAAGGCGGCTAGGGCAAAAATTTTACACCCCTCCAAGCTCCACCGGCCGGCCCATGAATTCTCGTCCCCTCTGGCGGCTAGTGGCATAGGGAGAAGAATCTCAGTGCCTGAGCTCCAGCTAGTAGTTTAGCTTGCCTGGTCCTTAGGAAGACGTGCATGAAGACTTTTCGGTTATCAAATTGTCATTGATTATCATTGAGCATCATGCTCTCGGTAGCCTCTATCACAACTTCTACTCATTTGATCATCATTGAGCATATTTTATTAAAAAAATGCATTCTGTTGTGAAATTACACGGGGTGATTGTTGGAGTACTGGAGAACAGAGAAACAACGAATGTCAGATAGTTTATGTATTTTCTAAAAAGAGGGTTGGTGCTGAAAACTGGCCCCAGGGTAAGGACCATGGTACCTTGCACCCGTTTGCACACCCAACACAGGGTGTGCAGATACCTAGTGCCCCCCCCCCCCCAACCAGGGTGTTGTTTGTTTATGAAACTGCAGTTACGTTTTACCTTCATTATTTCCAATAGATAGTAGGGTTGGACTTTGGTATGTAATCTTAAGAACATATGAATCAATGGTTTTGTGGCATGTTAAGCCTTCGCTCCATTCATGTGCTAACAAGCAAACTACCTTCCCAAATTAAATAATTATGGAATTTATTTGCCGGGTACTATCTAACCATCCTTGAGAACGCCTATAATTTATTAATGTGATCACCAGTTTATCCTTCAAGGTATACCCGACAATCGCTAAACTCAATTTACGTTCCTAGTTATTTATTTGCTTGCAACCCACGTACTATACTAAAAACACTGCTATTACTTTATCCATCCGTTGTAGTTATTCTGTTATGTTTCCGTAAACCAAATCATTCTCGCTCCTTGTTATGTTTGACACTATTACTTACTGAGAAGCTACAGACGATCCCCTACTCTTGTGGGTGTCGCACTATGGCTCGTAGGAAGCACCAAGATCCTAATAAAAGGTTTCAAGGAGTTCATGACATCAAAGCACCAATATCTCCCGGTCCGAGGATGAACCCTAGGGAGGTCACTCGGAACAAAGGGAAGGGATACAATAATGACACCATGGAAGGACACGATGCTTGTAGGCGTCACAATCGTAGCAGTCGACTAACGTAGACAGAAACCTTTCACTAGGGCCCAAACTTCTTATAGCAAGGATGGGGGTGGACATCAATGGCAATAGCATGCATGATAGCCAACTCATTGCCCACACGAACATGGAGCACAATTGACGTCTTCGCAAACTGACAAGGAGAAGCAATGACCTCTACACAAGAGCCTCCATCCTAGCACATAACTATTATCAATCACAACACACACCAATAAAAAATCCCACTATACGTGCAACCAATAGGGCTCATCCATGACGAGCAGTCGTTGACGCCTCCCTGGCCGACAGTGGCGCACACCATCACAAATATGGGTGTAGAGGCTCTAGAGTTGGCCAAATCGGGTTTCCGCACACCCCAGACTCACATCCTCATGCCAGATCTCACTTTCATCATGCCTATGAATCCATGCGTTACATTCAGGAACTGGGGGCATTGCAACCATCGGGATGAGGCGGGTGATAGTTGTTGGAAATATGCCCTAGAGGCAATAATAAAATGGTTATTATTATATTTCTTTGTTCATGATAATAGTCTATTATTCATGCTATAATTGTGTTATCCGGAAATCGTAATACAAATGTGAATACATAGACCACAACGTGTCCCTAGTGAGCCTCTAGTTGACTAGCTCGTTGATCAACAGATAATCATGGTTTCCTGACTATGGACAATGGATGTCATTGATAACGAGATCACATCATTGGGAGAATGATGTGATGGACAAGACCCAATCCTAAGCATAGCTCAAAGATCGTGTAGTTCGTTTAGCTAGAGCTTTTCCAAATGTCAAGTATCACTTCCTTAGACCATGAGATTGTGCAACTCCGGATACCGTAGGAGTGCTTTGGGTGTGCCAAACGTCACACCGTGAATCGGGTGACTATAAAGGTACACTACGGGTATCTCCGAAAGTGTCTGTTGGGTTGGCACGAATCGAGATTGATTTGTCACTCCGTATGACGGAGAGGTATCTCTGGGCCCACTCGATAATGCATCATCATAATGAGATCAATGTGACCAAGTGTCCGTCACGGGATCATGCATTACGATGCGAGTAAAGTGACTTGCGATGCGAGATTAAACGAGGTATTGGGATACCGACGATCGAATCTCGGGCAAGTAACGTACCGATTGACAAAGGGAATTGTATACGGGGTTACTTGAATCCTCGACATCGTGGTTCATCCGATGAGATCATCGAGGAGCATGTGGGAGCCAACATGGGTATCCAGATCCCGCTGTTGGTTATTGACCGAATAGGCGTCTCGGTCATGTCTGCATGTCTCCCGAACCCGTAGGATCTACACACTTAAGGTTCGGTGACGCTAGGGTTGTAAAGATATGAGTATGCAGTAAACTAAAAGTTGTCCGGAGTCCCGGATGAGATCCCGGACGTTACGAGGAGTTCCGGAATGGTCCAGAGGTAAAGAATTATATATAGGAAGTCAGGTTTCGGCCATCGGGAAAGTTTCGGGGGTCACCGATATTGTACCGGGACCACCGGAAGGGTCCCGGGGGTCCACCGGGTGGGGCCACCTATCCCGAAGGGCCCATGGGCTGAAGTGGGAGGGAAACCAGCCCTTGGTGGGATGGTGTGCCCCCCTTGGGCCCCCCTGCGCTTAGGGTTGGGAAACCCTAGGGGTGGGGGCGCCTCCACCTGGCTTGGGGGGGAAGCCACCCCCTGGCCGCCCCCCTAGGAGATTGCATCTCCTAGAGCCGGCGCCCCCTAGGAGGCCTATATAAAGAGGGGGGAGGGAGGGCAGCCGCACCCATGCTCTTGGCGCCTCCCTCTCCCCTTGCTACACCTCTCCCTCTCGCAGACGCTTGGAGAAGCCCTGCCGAGATCGCTGCTGCATCCACCACCACGCCGTCGTGCTGCTGGACCTACATCAACCTCTCCTTCCCCCTTGCTGGATCAAGAAGGAGGAGACGTCTTCCCAACCGTACGTGTGTTGAACGCGGAGGTGCTGTCCGTTCAGCACTAGGATCATTGGTGATTTGGATCACGACGAGTACGACTCCCTCAACCCCGTTCTCTTGAACGCTTCCGCTCGCGATCTACAAGGGTATGTAGATGCACTCCTTTCTCTCGTTGCTAGATGAACTCATAGATTGATCTTGGTGAAACCGTAGAATTTTTTTTATTTTCTGCAACGTTCCCCAACAAAGGGTATCGAGCTAGGTCTATGCGTAGTTCTCTATTGCCCGAGTAGAACACAAATTTGTTGTGAGCGTAGATGTTGTCAACTTTCTTGCCACTACTAGTCTTATTTTGCTTCAGCGGTATTGTGGGATGAAGCGGCCGGACTGACCTTACACGACGCTTACGTGAGATGTGTTCCACCGGTGACATGCACTAGTTGCATAAGGTGGCTAGCGGGTGTCTGTCTCTCCCACTTTAGTTGGAGCGGATCCGATAAAAAGGGTCCTTATGAAGGGTAAATAGAAGTTGGCAAATCATGTTGTGGCTTTACGTAGGTAAGAAAACGTTCTTGCTAGAACCCTATTGCAGCCACGTAAAAGATGCAACAATAATTAGAGGACGTCTAACTTATTTTTGCAGCAATTGCTTTGTGATGTGATATGGCCAAAAGTTGTGATGAATGATATATATGTGATGTATGAGATCATATTCTTGTAATAGGAATCACGACTTGCATGTCGATGAGTATGACAACCGGCAGGAGCCATAGGAGTTGTCTTAATTATTGTATGACCTGCGTGTCATTGATTCAACGCCATGTAATTACTTTACTTTATTGCTAAACCGTTAGCCATAGTAGTAGAAGTAATAGTTGGCAAGCAACTTCATGGAGACACGATGATGGAGATCATGGTGTCATGCCGGTGACGAAGATGATCATGGAGCCCGAAGATGGAGATCAAAGGAGCTATATGATATTGGCCATATCATGTCACTACTATTTGATTGCATGTGATGTTTATCATGTTTTTGCATCTTGTTTACTTAGAAAGACGGTAGTAAATAAGATGATCCCTCATAATAATTTCAAGAAAGTGTTCCCCTAAGCTGCATACCGTTGCGAAAGTTCATTGTTTCGAAGCACCACGTGATGATCGGGTGTGATAGATTCTAACGTTCACATACAACGGGTGTAAGACAGATTTACACACGCACAAACACTTAGGTCAACTTGACGAGCCTAGCATGTACAGACATGGCCTCGAAACACAAGAGACCGAAAGGTCGAACATGAGTCGTATGGAAGATACGATCAATATGGAGATGTTCACCGATGATGACCAGTCCGTCTCACGTGATGATCGGACACGACCTAGTCGACTCGGATCATGTATCACTTAGATGACTAGAGGGATGTCTAATCTGAGTGGGAGTTCATTAAATAATTTGATTAGATGAACTTAATTATCATGAACTTAGTCTAAAACCTTTGCAAATATGTCTTGTAGATCAAATGGCCAACACTCATGTCCACCTCAACTTCAACGCGCTCCTAGAAAACCAAGCTGAAAGATGATGGCAGCAACTATACGGACTGGGTCCTAACACGAGGATCATCCTCATAGCTGCAAAGAAAGATTATGTCCTAGAAGTACCGCTAGGTGAAGCTCCCATCCTGCAGAACCAAGACGCGTTATGAACGCTTGGCGGTCTCGTCTGATGATTACTCCCTCGTTCAAGGTCGGCATGCTTTACAGCTTAGAACTGGGGCTCCAAAAGCGTTTTGAGCAACACGGAGCATATGAGATGTTCGAAGAGCTAAAAATGGTTTTCCAAGCTCATGCCCGGGTCGAGAGATATGAAGTCTCTGACAAGTTTTTCAATTGTAAGATGGAGGAAAATAGTTCTGTCAGTGAGCACATACTCAAAATGTCTGGGTTGCACAACCGCTTAACTCGGCTGGGAGTTAATCTCCCGGATGACGCGATTATTGACAGAATCCTCCAGTCGCTTCCACCGAGCTACAAGAGCTTTGTGATGAACTTCAATATGCAGGGGATGGAAAAAGACCATTCACGAGGTATATTCAATGCCGAAATCAGCGGAGGTAGAAATCAAGAAGGAACATCAATCGTTGATGGTGAATAAAACCACTAAGTTCAAAAAGGCAAGGGTAAGAAGAACTTCAAGAAGGATGGCAAGGAGTTGCCGCCCGATAAGCCGATTCTTGGGAAGAAGTCAAAGAATGGACCCAAGCCTGAAACTGAGTGCTTTTATTGCAAGGGAAGCGAGCCTTTGAAGCGGAACTGCCCCAAATACTTAGCGGACAAGAAGGCCGGCAACACTAAAGGTATATGTGATATACATGTAATTGATGTGTACCTTACCAAGATTATGTAGTAGCTCCTGGGTATTTGATACCGGTGCCGTTGCTCATATTTGTAACTCAAAGCAGGAGTTGCGGAATAAGCGGAGATGGCGAAGGGCGAGGTGACGATGCGCGTCGTGAATGGTTCCAATGTCGATGTGATCGCCGTCGGCACGCTACCTCTACATTTACCTACGAGATTAGTTTTAAACCTCAATAATTGTTATTTAGTGCCAGCTTTGAGCATGAACATTGTATCTGGATCTCGTTTAATATGAGATGGCTACTCATTTAAATCTGAGAATAATGGTTGTTCTATTTATATGAGAGATATGTTTTATGGTCATGCCCCGATGGTCAATGGTTTATTCTTAATGAATCTCAAACTTGATGTTACACATATTCATAGTGTGAATACCAAAAGATGTAAAGTTGATAACGATAGTCCCACATACTTGTGGCACTGCCACCTTGGTCACATTGGTGTCAAGCGCATGAAGAAGCTCCATGCTGATGGACTCTTAGATTCTTTCGATTATGAATCATTTGAAACATGCGAACCATGCCTCATGGGCAAAATGACCAAGACTCCGTTCTCCGGAACAATGGAGCGAGCAACCAACTTATTGGAAATCATACATACTGATGTGTGCGGTCCAATGAGCGTTGACGCTCGCGGAGGATATCGT
Organism: Aegilops bicornis; assembly: GCA_021605145.1. Taxonomy (NCBI): domain Eukaryota; kingdom Viridiplantae; phylum Streptophyta; class Magnoliopsida; order Poales; family Poaceae; genus Aegilops; species Aegilops bicornis. The sequence goes on from CM038670.1 coordinate 238,154,090, forward strand.
TATGTTCTCACTCTCACTAACTACTTGAGTAGATATGGGTATGTCTACTTGATGAAACACAAGTCTGAGACCTTTGAAAAGTTCAAGGAATTTCAGAATGAGGTAGAGAATCAACGTGACCGAAAAATAAAGTTCCTACGATCAGATCGTGGAGGAGAATATTTAAGTCACGCAATTTGGTACGCACTTAAGGAAATGTGGAATCGTTTCACAACTCACGCTTGGTGGAACACCTCAAAGCATAACGGTGTGTCCGAACGTCATGTCGCACTTTATTGGATATGGTGCGATCTATGATGTCTCTTACCGATTTACCACTATAATTTTGGGGATACGCTCTAGAGACAGCTAAATTCACTTTAAATAGGGCACCGTCTAAATCCGTTGAGACGACACCGTATGAATTATGGTTTGGGAAGAAACCTAAGCTGTCGTTTCTAAAAGTTTGGGGATGCGATGCTTATGTCAAGAAACTTCAACCTGAAAAGCTCGAACCCAAGTCGGAAAAATGCGTCTTCATAGGATACCCTAAGGAAACCATTGGGTATACCTTCTACCTCAGATCCGAAGGCAAGATCTTTGTTGCCAAGAACGGGTCCTTTCTTGAGAAAGAGTTTCTCTCGAGAGAAGTAAGTGGGAGGAAAGTGGAACTTGATGAAGTACTGCCTCTTGAACCGGTGAGTAGCACAGCTCAGGAAGATGTTCTTGTGGTGCCATCACCAACTGAAGAGGAAATTAATGATGATGATCAAGGTACTTGGATCAAGTTACTCTTGAACTTCAGAGTCCACGAGGACACGTTCCACACCAGAGTGGTATGGCAACCCTGTCACGGAAATCATGTTGTTAGACAACGGTGAACCTTGAACTATGAAGAAGCGATGGCGGGCCTAGATTCCAACAAATGGCTTGAAGCCATGCAATCCGAGATAGGATCCATGTTTGAAAACAAAGTATGGACTTTGGCAGACTTGCCCGATGATCGTGACGATAGAAAACAAATGGATCTTTAAGAAGAAGACGGACGCGGATGGTAATGTTACCATCTATAAAGCTCGACTTGTCGCTAAGGGTTATCGACAAGTTCAAGGGGTTGACTACGATGAGACTTTCTCCCGTAGCAAAGCTGAAGTCCGTCCGAATCATGTTAGCAATTGCCGCATACTATGATTATGAGATATGGCAAATGGACGTCAAAACGGCATTCCTTAACGGCCATCTTAAGGAAGAACTGTATATGATGCAGCCGGAAGGTTTTGTCGACCCAGAGAATGCTAACAAGGTATGCAAGCTCCAGCGATCCATTTATGGGCTGGTGCAAGCATCTCGGAGTTGGAACATTCGCTTTGATGAGATGATCAAAGCGTTTGGGTTTATGAAGACTTATAGAGAAGCCTGCGTTTACAAGAAAGTGAGTGGGAGCTCATGGCATTTCTCATATTATATGTAGATGACATACTTTTGATGGGAAATGATATAGAACTTTTGGACAGCATTAAGGCCTACTTGAATAAATGTTTTTCAATGAAGGACCTTGGAGAAGCTGCTTACATATTAGGCATCAATATCTATAGGGATAGATCAAGACGCCTCATAGGTCTTTCACAAAGCACATACCTTGATAAGATATTGAAGAAGTTCAATATGGATCAGTCCAAGAAAGGGTTCTTGCCTGTATTGCAAGGTGTGAGATTGAGCTCGGCTCAATGCCCGACCAAGGCAGAAGATAAAGAAGAGATGAGTGCCATCCCCTATGCCTCAACCATAGGATCTATTATGTATGCCATGATGTGTACCATACCTGATGTAAACCTTGCCGTAAGTTTGGTAGGAAGGTACCAAAGTAATCCCGACAAGGAACACTGGACAGTGGTCAAGAATATCCTGAAGTACCTGAAAAGGACTAAGGACATGTTTCTCGTCTATGGAGGTGACGAAGAGCTCGTCAGAAGGGTTACGTCGACGCTAGCTTCGACACATATCTGGATGACTCTAAGTCACAAACCGGATACGTGTATATTTTGAATGGTGGGGCAGTTAGCTGGTGCAGTTGCAAGCAAAGCGTCATGGCGGGATCATCATGTGAAGCGGAATACATGGCAGCCTCGGAGGCAGCGCATGAAGCAATCTGGGTGAAGGAGTTCATCACCGACCTAGGAGTCATACCCAATGCGTCGGGGCCGACCGCACTCTTCTGTGACAACACTGGAGCTATTGCACTTGCCAAGGAGCCCAGGTTTCACAAGAAGACCAGGCACATCAAGCGTCGCTTCAACTCTATTTGTGAAAATGTTCAAGATGGAGACATAGATATTTGTAAAGTACATACGGACCTGAATGTAGCAGATCCGTTGACTAAACCTCTCCCTAGGGCAAAACATGATCAACACCAGAACTCTATGGGTGTTCGATTCATCACAAAGTGTAACTAGATGATTGACTCTAGTGCAAGTGGGAGACTGTTGGAAATATGCCCTAGAGGCAATAATAAAATGGTTATTATTATATTTCTTTGTTCATGATAATAGTCTATTATTCATGCTATAATTGTGTTATCCGGAAATCGTAATACATGTGTGAATACATAGACCACAACGTGTCCCTAGTGAGCCTCTAGTTGACTAGCTCGTTGATCAACAGATAGTCATGGTTTCCTGACTATGGACATTGGATGTCATTGATAGCGGGATCACATCATTGGGAGAATGATGTGATGGACAAGACCCAATCCTAAGCATAGCTCAAAGATCGTGTAGTTCGTTTAGCTAGAGCTTTTCCAAATGTCAAGTATCACTTCCTTAGACCATGAGATTGTGCAACTCCCGGATACCGTAGGAGTGCTTTGGGTGTGCCAAACGTCACAACGTAACTGGGTGACTATAAAGGTACACTACGGGTGTCTCTGAAAGTGTCTGTTGAGTTGGCACGAATCGAGACTGGGATTTGTCACTCCGTATGACGGAGAGGTATCTCTGGGCCCACTCGGTAATGCATCATCATAATGAACTCAATGTGACCAAGTGTCTGGTCACGGGATCATGCATTACGGATGCAGTAAAGTGACTTGCCGGTAACGAGATTAAACGAGGTATTGGGATACCGACGATCGAATCTCGGGCAAGTAATGTACCGATTGACAAAGGGAATTGTATACGGGGTTACTTGAATCTTCAACATCGTGGTTCATCCGATGAGATCATCGAGGAGCATGTGGGAGCCAACATGGGTATCCAGATCCCGCTGTTGGTTATTGACCGGAGAGGCGTCTAGGTCATGTCTGCATGTCTCCCGAACCCGTAGGGTCTACACACTTAAGGTTCGGTGACGCTAGGGTTGTAAAGATATGAGTATGCAGTAAACTAAAAGTTGTTCGGAGTCCCGGATGAGATCCCGGACGTCACGAGGAGTTCCGGAATGGTCCGGAGGTAAAGAATTATATATAGGAAGTCAGGTTTCGGCCATCGGGAAAGTTTCGGGGGTCACCGGTATTGTACCGGGACCACCGGAAGGGTCCCGGGGGTCCATCGGGTGGGGCCACCTATCCCGGAGGGCCCCATGGGCTGAAGTGGGAGGGAAATCAGCCCCTGGTGGGCTGGTGCGCCCCCCCTTGGCCCCCCCTGCGCCTAGGGTTGGGAAACCCTAGGGGTGAAGCGTCTCCACCGGCTTGGGGAAGCCACTGCCGCCGCCCAGAGATTGCATCTCCTAGAGCCGGCGCCCCCCTAGGAGGCCTATATAAAGAGGGGGGAGGGAGGGCAGCCGCACCCATGCTCTTGGCGCCTCCCTCTCCCCTTGCTACACCTCTCCCTCTCGCAGACGCTTGGCGAAGCCCTGCCGAGATCACTGCTGCATCTACCACCACGCCATCGTGCTGCTGGATCTATATCAACCTCTCCTTCCCCCTTGCTGGATCAAGAAGGAGGAGACGTCTTCCCAACCGTACGTGTGTTGAACGCAGAGGTGCTGTCCGTTCAGCACTAGGATCATCGGTGATTTGGATCATGACGAGTACGGCTCCCTCAACCCCGTTCTCTTGAACGCTTCCGCTCGCGATCTACAAGGGTATGTAGATGCACTCCTCTCTCTTGTTGCTAGATGAACTCATAGATTGATCTTGGTGAAACCGTAGAAAAATTTTATTTTCTGCAACGTTCCCCAACAATAGTTGTGACAAGGGAAGAAAGCCGAGCATAAAAGAACCAGTACAAGAAGTATCGAGCATGGATCAATCATTATGAGAAAGCCGAGCATAAATTTTTTGAATAATAATTTCTCTTGAGATCTCATGATTGGGGCATAAATATAACATTGACTTAAGCCTCCCCCAAGCTTGAGCGATATTTTCTCCTTCACGAGGCCAAACATTATATATATAATTCCGGTCACGATGAACCAGATGCATAGGATAAAACTTCTGATGAAATTCCAATTTTAATCGGTTGTAGTTCCATGATCCAATATCATCACATAGCCTAAACCATGTCAATGCCTTTCCCTTCAAAGATAAAGGGAAGACCTTCTTCTTGACAACATCCTCGGGCATACCTGCAAGCTTAAATAATCCAAAAACTTCATCCACCACTACAGGAATCAGGCACTTTGTTGTCTGCCATGGCTGACGGCAAAGGCATGCCTGCCGGAAAAGGCAAGGCCTTTTCCGTCAGCCAGCAGATGGCAACAGGTCCGGCTGAATAGGCTATGGCAAAGGGTTCTTTACCGCCAGCTAGCGGGCGGCAAAGATAAAATGGTCTTTACCGTCAGCTGGTGGACGACAAAGGACCTGGACGGCACACGTGGCATCTTAGGGCCGTTAAGGGGTTAACGGTGCGCTTTGCCGTCTGCCAGCAGACGAAGATGCAAAGTTCTTTGCCGTATGCCAGCAGACGACAAAGAAACAATATAGGCCAGCCAAGTGCCCCCAGGTTGCATAGGTAGCTGCCACGTGGCAGCTTTGCCGTCTGCTGGCTGATGGCAAAGCTCTTTGTCGTCTGCCAGCAGACGGCGAAGTGCCTGTATAGCCCCTGTTTTTCTTAAATTCATTCAATTTGACAGAATTTCACAGATATATATATATATCTATGAAATAAGTTTCCAAGAACATAAGAAACATACAAATTTCCAACAACATATCCAACATACAATGATTTCCAACAAGAAGTTTCCAACAACATATCCAAAACAAGTTTCCAACAAGAAGTTTCCAACAAGTTTCCATAAACAAAAAGGAAGCACAAGGATAAGAGTACACTCAATCAATGCAAGCTTCCTTATCTAAAACAAATCTGCAAATTGGGAAAGATGAAAGTTAGAAGAAGAAGACTAGCTAGAAGAACAAGAAGAAAAGGAAGAAGAAAAAGAAGAAGAAAAAGAAGAAGAAGAAGAATTTATCTTCTCTTTCTTTTTCTCCTCTCCTCTTCTTCATCTTCCTTTTCTTCTAACTAAGCTAGGTAAAAATGCCAAGTGTGTAGGTCATTTTAGAGCTAAGCTAGCAAATAGGTCATCTTGGAGCTAACCTAGGTAAAATGGATCATATTGGAGCTAACCTAGGTAAAATTGGTCATTTTGGAGCTAACCTAGCTAATTATGCCATTTTTGAGTTAACTAAGCATATTATGCCATTTTTGACATAAGTAAGCTAAGTATAGCTCTTTCTTGAGCTAACCAAGGTAACTAAGCATATTAGAGCTAATTTAGCATTTTAGAGCTAACTTAGGTAAAATTGATCATTTTGGAGCTAATTAGGCTTATTATGTCATTTTCGAGGAAAATAAGCTAACTATATGACATATATGATGTTACCAAGATTGTTATGCCATTTCAAACCTAAGTAAGCTAATTATGCCATTTTTTTACATAAGTAAGCTAAGTGTATGTCATTATTGAGCAAACCTAGGTAACTAAGCATATTAAAGATAACTTAGCATATAGCTAATTTAGGTCATTTTGGAGGAAACAACGCTAAGTATAGATCATTTTGGAGATCTGACATACCTGACATACTTCACTCATCCTTCTTTTCCTTCTTCTTCATCATCCTGATGCGCTTGGAGCGGCGAGGCAGTGGGATGTTGTCTACTACCACAATTGGCATGGTCATGTCGCCCGACTGTGGGATTGCGGGCGCCACCACCTTCACGAGGTCATTGTCAGGCACCACCATCATCGTGAGGCCATCTTCAGGCAGCACCATCGCTAGGTCATCGTCAGCCACCACCATCTCTTGCCCATCGTTAGCCACCACCATCGCTTGGCCATCGTCAGCCGCCACCATCGCTTGGCCATCGTCAGCCACCACCATCCCGAGGTCATCGTCAGACAGAATAGGCTGCACCTCCTCATCCCCACTCTGCTCCTCTTCTTCCCCACACACACCAAGCAAACAAACATATCTCAAGTCAGAAACTAAGGGCAGTGTCCTAAAATCAATTTACTTTGTATGCAAATCAGAACAAGTACCACATCACATTACCATATGATCCTATTACAGAAAAGGTATGGAAATGCAAGCTGGGGTAAGACAATATATCCATACTGCAATCTTATACTTGCTCAACTATGATCACAGGAGATGCAGCTAATATAGGATAATAGGTCCTATTTTAACTTGAGGGCCAACGACATGAGGTTATCATTTATCAAATATACACTGAGTCCATGTTGCGAGTTTGAGGCAGACACACACCTTAGCCGTTGTTGAAGTAGGAGACCAGAATGACCAGAACTTGAGAAAAAAAATGATAACAACGACATCATGAGCATCAGCTAAACAAAACCTAAAGAAATAAACGTCTGCTAGCAAGAGAAATAAGCATCAGCTAAACGGTCTGTCAACAAATTGATCATAGATTGAAACTTTGTAATGCTCATGTTTCAACTAATAGGGATTCCAAAACTTCCAAGACTCAGGCATCTCATTGATAAATAAACTTGAGGTACATTAGCAGTAATAAAATTTGATTACCAGCCATGTGAAATGCTAACATACTCATTTACTACACAAATGTATCAGATTCAGTCCATGCAAGAGCTAGTTCATGTCTAGAAGAGGAAATGAATGCAATTCTATATAGACAAATACACATGTAGCAATGTATCACTAATTAAGTAAATGTGTATACAGTGGAGTGGAATATGCATATAAATTTTACTGGATATGATCACAGATTCATATGAGGTGTGCATATAAGTTTTACTCCAAAGGATCACAGAATCGCACAATCACTAGGCCTACCGATCACTTCAACTAAACCTAAAGTAAACTAAAGTGAACCTAAACTAAACCAAACCTAAACTAAACTTAAAAAACTAAAACAAAAACAGAAAAAAACACAAGAGGTCTCACCGGAGCCGGTGGCGCCGGAGCGGCAGGGCGGCCACGGGGGTGGAGGAGACGGGTGCCGGTGCGGCCGGGTGGAGGAGGGGGCACCAGAGCGGCGGGGTGGCTGCGGTGGTGGAGGAGAGGGGCGCTGGGGAGGCCGGGTGGAGGAGGGAACGCCGGAGCGGCGGGGCGGCCGCGGTGGTGGAGGAGAGGGGCGCCGGGGCCGGGTGGAGGAGGGGCGCCACGGCGACGGGGTGGCGTGGACGGCGGCGGCTCGGGCACGAGGCGGGCGGGCTGCGGCGTGGCGACGGGATGGCGCGGCGGAGAGGGGTCGCCGGGCGGCGGGCGGCGGCGGCATCGGGGCGGGTTGGCACGGGCGGCGACTCGTGGGGTATCGTTGGCATTTTAGTTAGAGCCCGGTTCTTTGCCGTCTGCTAGCAGACGTCAAAGAGCCTAGCTAACGGACGTTAGTTTGGCCACTTTCTTTGCCGTCTGCTAGCAGACGGCAAAGAAAGTGTCCGTTAGGTGGTTCTCGCTAGTGGGCCACCCTCACTCTTTGTCGTATGCTAGCTGACGGCAAAGCTTCTATGCCGTCCGCTAGCGGACGTCAAAGAGCTGGCCGACGGCAAACATGACCTTTGTCGTTAGCTCATTCTTTGCCGTCGGTTTTCTTTTAGCTGATGGCAAAGACGTTCTTTGTCGTCAGCTGGCTGACGGCAAAGAGCTGGCTTACGGCAAAGATCCTGATTCCAGTAGTGCACATATATTAGGTGCATATCAGGATGTAATGTTCCATTTCCTACATAAGGGATTAGCTAGAAGTTTCTCTATCATACCCTAAGGAATTTCATAATAAATATTTTCAGTAGGTGCAGTAGGTTGAGGAGCAACTCTTTGCTCTTCCGGTCGAGGTGAAGATACCCCAAACAAGCCCCTCAAAGGATTATTTTCCATAGTGACAGTAAATTTCAGCACACTATATAAATGTTTCCTTACCAAATTCCACTTACCAAAGGCACTTCACTCCCAAAGAACGGGCGCTTTAAAAGAGTCTTGATGACCCACAAGTATAGGGGATCTATCGTAATCCTTTCGATAAGTAAGAATGTCGAACTCAACGAGGAGCAGAAGGAAATGACAAGCGGTTTTCAGCAAGGTATTCTCTGCAAGCACTGAAATTATCGGTAACAGATAGTTGTGTGATAAGATAATTCGTAACGGTAACAAGTAACAAAAGTAAAAAAGGTGAAACAAGGTGGCCCAATCCTTTTTGTAGCAAAGGACAAGCCTAGATGAACTCTTATATAAAGCAAAATGCTCCCGAGGACACATGGGAATTGTTGTCAAGCTAGTTTTCATCATGCTCATATGATTCGCGTTCGTTACTTTGATAATTTGATATGTGGGTGGACCGGTGCTTGGGTGTTGCCCTTCCTTGGACAAGACTTCCACTTATGATTAATCCCTCTTGCAAGCATCCGCAACTACGAAAGAAGAATTAAGATAAATCTAACCATAGCATGAAACATGTGGACCCAAATCAGTCCCTTATGAAGCAACACATAAACTAGGGTTTAAGCTTCTGTCACTCTAGCAACCCATCATATACTTATTACTTCCCAATGCCTTCCCCTAGGCCCAAACAATGGTGAAGTGTCATGTAGTCGACGTTCACATAACACCACTAGAGGAAAGACAACATACATCTCATCAAAATATCGAATCTAATACCAAATTCACATGATTACTTATAACAAGACTTCTCCCATGTCTTCAGGAACAAACGTAACTACTCACAAAGCATATTCATGTTCATAATCAAAGGAGTATTAATTATCATTAAAGATCTGAACATATGATCTTCCACCGAATAAACCAACTAGCATCAACTACAAGGAGTAACCAACACTACTAGCAACCCAGAGGTACCAATCACTACAAAAAAATACACTTCCGTGATGATACGTGTTTGTCACAGTAGGTCACGTTTTCTGTCATGCATGTACATCCATGACAAATTTATGACAAAATCAAGATAGTCATACCTGTGCTGTCGTAGAAGTGTTCCATGACATTACCAAAATTATCATCACGGAAGTGTCCACTTCCATGACGATAAATCGCGCGTCACAAAAGTGCTTTCGTCAAGGGTGATCGACACGTGACATCCACCGTAACAGAGCGCCGTTAAGCTATCAGGTCCGGTTTTGGATCCGATAACCCGTTAACAGCCCCGACCAATGGGGATTTTCCACGTGTAAAATCATCATTGGCTAGAGGAAACACGTGTTGGCTCACCATTGGGACAGATGTCATCCACTCATTGGACCCAAAGCGCCTATGATATGTCGACACGTGGCATGGACCAGCAGAGGCCCATTCTTGTGAAAAGGGGCCGGCCCGTTTGACTTGGTCAAAAGGTGGTGGGCCGGCCCACGGCAAGCCTTTTAATGACATGTTTGCATATAGCCCATTTACAGCCCGCTAACCCAGGGCCCGTTTACGACCTATCCGAATTAGGCCCAGCAGCGTCATCTGGGCCGTCCAATATAATTCCAGCCTGTTTTAACTTCCGGCCCATGTATGGCCCATGATGTCTTTCGGCCCAGATGAGGCCCTTAGTAACCGTCGGCCCCTTAACGGCCCGTGGTAAAACTGGCCCGTAATGAACAGTGTATCACTTTATACCCATTAACGGCCCATTATTCCGTTGGGCCGTTTCCAACCCATCTTATCTTTCGGCCTTCTCAGTGTCAGGACCCCGATTCCACGTCACATCGATCTAGCTGGTAACACCTCATATCACTTTGCGGCCTCACGCATGGTATTCCCACGGGTGTCGCCTTACCATGGCCCGGGACCGTTTGCGCCTTTTGGCTCACGTATATGATAGTGTCGCTAGCATCCATATGACAGAGAACCGGGGCCGACATGGCTAGTCGTGAACCCAAAGCGACACTAACCCATGGGGACAGCATACATGAATCAACTTGAGCATGTCGATTGACGGCGTGTGAATCCGGGCTGTAGCACTGGCTAACAGGACTCGGGAACCCGGGCTATAGCGAGCTAGGCAGGACTCGGATGTCACCAGCGTGACATTTCCCGAAGGGATGTACACAGAACGAAGTGAAACACATGCCGCCACCAAGCGTCCCCGAAGAGTGCCGGGCTAGCAGGACTCGATGAACCGGCAGAAGTGCAGACTACTATGGCGCAAGGAAGCACTAGACTACATTTCCCCATAAGAGAGGCTGCCAAGGATAAACAACTAGATTGTCGGATCCCACACATACCAAGCATTACAAACATACACACAATATGCTCGATATGTGTAAATACAACATGGCATCACAACATAACTCTACGACTCAAGTATTTATTCATTAGGCTCGAGGAGCGAGATATTACAAACATGGGTCTCATGACCCAACATTGAAACATACAAGTCAAAGCACATGCGGAAGCTTAACATGTCCGAGTACGTACATCTACAAATGAAAAAGGCCGAGAAGCCCGACTATCTACCGAGATCTGCCGAGGGCACAAGATCGTAGCCGAGGTATCAAGCTAAACGTCAAGTCCACGCGGAACTACTAGCGAGACGGAAGTCTCTCCGCAAAAACATAAATTAAGCAAACGTGAGTACAAATGTACCCAGCAAGACTTACATCGTAACTATCTACATATGCATCGGTATCAATAAAGGGGTGGTGGAGTTTGACCGCAGCAAGCCAACTTTGACTCGATGGCTATCCCGAACTACATTTGCAAGTAACTCTTTTGAGGTGGGCGCACGAGTCCACATATTCACCATATCAATACACCACTATGGATCCGTTCCGCCTCCCTACGAGAATGCCATCCATAGCACTCACGCTTATCTTGCGCATTTTAGAGTATCCACTTTCACTTGTCTATGAACCGTGTACAGCAACCCGAAGTCCTTTACCGGACACGGCTATTCGAATAGATCATATTAACCCTGCAGGGTGTACTTCTTCACACACGCTCTTGCCACTTACCGCCATGTACACGTCATGTATCTCGGCAACCTTCAAGCGGAAGCTTTGGCGAGGGAGTCGGCCACGACCGACTATCCAAACTAGTCTCTAGTCCATGTTTATCGCCTATTCGGTTTCCATCCGCAAGGAGATCCGGCCGGGGTGTCGCTCACGGCCCCAAACGATGTGTGCAGGGTTCCCAAGCCCACCTCGACGGGTGGATCTACGCTTGGTACACCGTGCCATGATGCCTAGTCTGTCCCAAGCCCACCTGTACCGGGTGCCACTTGGTAGACTACTAACACTACCTACAAACACCAGAAACTAGTTGCAACTCCTGGACAGAGATCAGGTTGATTAAAAAGTCGAGAGGGGCACTTAAGCATTCCAATGCGTGGTAGTAACTGTTCATGGATCACAAACACGTAACTCGGTTCACGAGGGCGGCTGCAATGAGACAACCCACCATGTACTCCTACATGGCCTCTCACCGCTGCCTTTACCAAATCGTGTTCACACACTTAGCTCACACACAGTGAGGACATGTTCACACACCTCCAATTCATCCTCGATGAATCGGACTGACACAACTCTAAGCAATAGCAGGCATGACAAACAAGCATTAATGAGTAGGCACATCAGGGCTCAAACAACTCATACTCATGCTAGTGGGTTTCATCTATTTACTGTGGCAATGACAGGTCATGCAGAGGAAAGGGGTTCAACTACTGCAGCATGTAACAGTTGAACCGTTGTTGTCCTAATGTAGTAAAAGAGAGCAGGAGCGAGAGAATAGGATTGTATTGGAATGAACAAGGGGGTTTTGCTTGCCTGGCACTTTTGAAGATAATATAGTTCTTCATTGGTGTCATCGATCTTGTCGTCAGAACATCGTCTACTGAGAGGGGACGGTTACCGGCAAACACATGTATGACACAATCAATGCAATGCACATTCACATGAATGACATGTCATGTTAAGGTACTGAATTCACCTAATGCAATATCTAGCCAAGTTAATTGAAGTGGAATTCAAACAAGGTTAAACTCCAACTCCAAATGCTAGTTCATAAATTTCCCTAATCATGATTTATCCTATTCAGTGAGGTTAACTTGTTCAAACATGCACGAAAATGGTACAGATGGATAGATTGGATTTTTCTGATCATTTTTCATATATAATTTATTTCATTTGGTAATTTATTTCATTTGGAGCTACGGTTGATTTTCTATGATTTTTAGAAGTTAGCACTATTTTCTGGAATTCCTGGATAAGAATAAATCCAGAAAAGGATTTATCACGTCGACTGGCGTCGATGTGGCGTCATCAGTCAACAGAGCCAGCCTGTGTCAAACCTAATGCTGGGGCCCACACGTCAACCTCTAACTAAACTAACCTAGCTTAGTTAGTACTAACCTAACTTAACTAGCCGGGTGGGGTCATTAGCACTAACCTAAACAGGGTTAGGCCGGCGTTAAGTCGCCGGCGACAGCCAGAGGCGGCGGAGCGCCGCGGGAACGGGCTATGGCGCCCCGTTCGCAGTGTGGTTGGGCTCATTCGAGAGCCCATACCAGCGCGTGTCGGGCGGTGGCGCCAGTCGGGCCTAGGGTGGCCGGAGGCGACAGCGAGAGGCTCAGCCGCGGCGGTCAGAGCTCGGGTGAGGCGCAAGCGGCGCTGCGGTGCGTGTGTGGGCGAGCTGAAGTGCTGGTTTGTGCGTGCGCGATGCGGCGAGGGCGATGGACACGCCGAGTGGACCAAATGGTCGCTGGGGGCGCGTCGGCGGCGAGCGCGGGCGGCGGCGCGTGCGGGTGAGCTCGATGTGGTGACTATGGTGCATAGGGAAGAGAACAGAGAGGGGGAGGACGGGCAGAAGCTCACGGCGATCTTCGTGGAGCGGACGGCGAGCTTAGGGAGATTCTGAGGCACTCGGGGCGTCGAGGGGGATCTCCGACGACGGCGGTCGGGGACGAGCTCGGTGAGGGCAGAGGGGCACGTCCGGCGACGTGTGGCGAACCGAGGAGGTCGGGGACGTCGGGGCGGAGCTCGCAGGCACGGCGAGGGGTCGAGGGAGAGGCGGTGGCGTCGACTACGGCGGCGGCGGCTTACGGGCGCGTCGGCCATAGAGGGAGAGGACGAGGGAGAGAGCCAGGGGAGAATGGGGGTGTCGGCGGGGTCGGGGCGGCGCCGAGGAGTGGCTTCGGGGCGTGGCCACGCTGTCCAAGCGGGGTCGGCGGCCAGGGAGCTGCGTGGCGAGCTCGGCGTGCGCGGGCGCGCTCCTCTCTGCCTGCCTGTCAAGAGGAAGCAGGTGGCTGGCATGGGACAGCACAGTGCTGGGCCGGCCAGTGGGGTTCCAGGTGGGCTGCGCCAGGTAAGTGGCCAGGTAAGTCCTTTCTCTCTCTTTCTAATTCTGTTATAGTTTTCTATTTATTCTGTAAACTTTAGGGCTTTATTAAAAATACTAAAACAGATCCAAAAATCATAAAACTGCTCAATGCCACTGTTTGGAATATAACCAGCAGCAAACATTTTAGTTTATGATTAATTGAGCATTTAAAATATTTAATAGCATTTAAATGCCAAATGCAAATACTATATGATTTAATTCAGAGCCCAAATATGTCATGGAAAAATGTGCAATACTTCTGGTTATGGTTTCTAGCATTTTCCGGAAATGATGAACAGTTTTGAAAGCCATTTGGATTCACTGAAAATATTTTAGTTTAACCTAGTGAATTCCTTTGATGCTAGGGTTTAGGCAATCCCCATTTCAAGTTTCAAAAGAATTTAAACATGATGCAACAGACAAATGCTAGCCTAGTGCAAGGTATGGCTAGGGATGTGACACTCAGGGCCCATTTATTCTTGGGCTCATTTCCAGCATTTGGTTACATACGGCCCGTTACTGTCATTTTCTGCTTGTGGGCCAAATTCAGCCCGTGGTTACAGTCGGCCCGTTTGTGGCCCGTTAATACGTTGGGCCGTTTTCATGTCGAAAAAAACCCGTTGGGCTGTTTTCATAGAGTTATCAAATACGGCCTATTAACGGCCCGTTATTGTCCACGAATAGTACGACCCATGATTGGCGAAATGATGATACGCCCCGTAGAAGGCCCATGGATCATACAGCCCGTAAAAGGCCCATGGATCGTATGGCCCGTAGAAGGCCCATGGATCCTACGGCTCGTAGAAGGCCCATGGATCATACGGCCTGCAAGAGGCCCATGGTTACAACAGTCTGTGTGTTGCCATGATTATTTTGGCCTAGTTTCCAAAAATAGGTTATTGTGGCCACTAGAAAATCACAGAAAAAGAACTGTAGTGACTACAAGCAAACAACTAAACAAGATAATAAGGAAATTAATAAGCAAGCAATTAACGCTAGCCTATTACCACTATTACACATATTACATCCACTGGGCATCAAAGTTCGCCACCAGTGCAAATATAGGGAACAAAGCAGCATATTACATACACTGGCCGTCAAAATGGGCCACCGATTGCAAATAAGCAGCTGACAAAACAAGAGCATAAGCGAAACAACTTCGGAAGAGCTCAAGAAAGCGTTATCCTGGGTATCCACCATGCCGGGCAATAAGCTTAGCAAGCTTATTAGCTTTGTCCTGTTGGCGCTAAAATCCTCCAACGCTTCTTTGTTGCACGAGAAAGTATGCATCTGAATGCTCCAGGACTTCTGCAGTCCTTCCGCTTCTTGTCGCATGACAACGGTGATCGATGTCTTTCACTTGTAGTTGAGACTCAAGAAACCGAACTGATTCAGGTAAAGGAGTTTGAATAGCTTGTGCAAGCGGTAGTGGCCAGTAACTCGAACACTAAACCAAGACAGGACTTTAGGGTTGTCTCACTGTCTTCGAGATAGTCTTCCTTAGCTGTTTTATCAGCTTTGTTGGAGACCAACAAGGATGTGTCACTATCCTGAACCTTATCTACATTACTTCCTTTACCATTGCTTAATAAGGCACTCTTCCCCAATATTCTCACAAGATTCTAAAAGAAGAAACAAGCAGACACATAACAGGTTTAACATGTACTAGTATATGAAACTCATTTCGATGAACCAGTTCATTAGTAAGGTGGACAGGATTAAACTACCAAGTCTTCTATTGCTAAGTACTAGTACATAATAAAAGCATCAAACAAACATATACACTGCATTGTCTTGCCAAATCAAAATAGAGACACGGTTCAAATCATATCATTTCAAGACAAAGCAGCAGGAAAGAATACAAAGCATGGGAAACTACACGGCACAACAAGATTTCAGATGGGTACCACGGGTCTACATGTACAACAACACTATTGGCTCTGTTGTGATGCTAGTAATGTGCATGATATGAGAAGTCAACTATATACATAATTGAAATTGAAATCAACAGAGCTATTGATCAGAGCAGGCCTGTTAAAGAAAACATGCATGAACATACCTGTTGTGCCATTGGAGTTTCAATTGGATCCTTCAATTTAAAAATAAGTTTGTATGAGTAAATATAGTGATACAAGAGCAAAGCAGTATGCACGATAGCAATCATAGTTAAAAAAGGCGCGCCTAAGCGAGCGCTTAAGCGCGCCTAGGCTCTAGGTGTTGGCGAAACGCATTGCACATAACTATGCTTAATCTGTGCATAACTAGGCATAAGCATGCACTTTGCTCAGTAAAGCACAAGGCGGTGGCAAAACGCACAATTAACGCCCAGCGCTCTTTTGAACTATGATAGCAATGGAATCTTAAATTAGAACAGTTGTTCTTCAGGTTTAGGCACTTATTCTACATGAACAGAGTACAGTAAGACGCAAGAATATAGTACTTAAAAATAGAAAATGAGCTCATAGACCTTACCACATTCTTGGTTCGGGACCAGTACAGAACAAGGCATTCACATTCATCATCCAGTAAAGTGTCTCAGGAGAACGTAAGGGAATTTGATGAGTTTCTTTGCCGATGAAGTACGTTTTCTTCAGGTAATTCCGATACTGCCACCACGCATTCTTGAAGATAGCAGAGGTATTAGCACAGGTTACCTCATCCTGAGTTTCCAAATTGGTCCTTCTTTATAGAGAAAAATGGGAAAATTTGCTATATTATAACCATCATGGAGGTAGGATGTATGGGACAAAGCAAAGTAATTGCCATGAATAACATTACTTACACATAACTCCTGGACAAACACCTGCAACTGGCATTTTCCTTCATCTTCAGTATAATTTTTCCAAGATGGGAAGATACGCACATACGATTTAACAACATCATATGCGATAGATGCTAAACTACGACTAGTTGGTTGTGCTTCCTCCACAGGAATAGGCGTACTAACTGGTGGAGTTGGGGTTCGCCGTAGTAGTACTGGCCCTTTGGGCACTGGAGCTGCCTTACTAACTGCTCTTGTTTGGGAGCTCTGTGGTGGAGATGGTGCTTTGTGTCAAACAGGCAGGTTACTATCTGCTGGGGTTGGGGTTAGATTGGGTGAAGCTGGTTCTCTGTCCATCATGATGAGGGGTAGAATCTGCGAGAGTTTGGGTTATGTGTGGTAGGGCTGGTTCTCGTGCATGTACAACCGGGGTGCTATCTCCACCAAGAGGTAGCACTGTTTTATTTGAAGACCGTGTTTTTAGTCCGCTAGATGCTGGCATCACCCGCTCCAATTCAAATGGCTGATAAACAGGAAACATAGTTGAATGTACAGACATTGTACGAGAGACAGATGCAATAGATAGTGTGGAAAAAAGAGGGCATGAAATAGTTGACATGTATATTGTTTAACTAAAACGGATAGCATGACATAATTTCACATATATGATGTCTATCTAAACTGGATAGCATAGCATAACATAATTCAAAGATATGATGAATAACTAAACATGATCGCATGACATAATTCACCTACATGTTATCTAAGTAATCAGGATCGCATCATTTAATTCACATATGTGATCTATATGCTAAACAGAGGGCATTAGATATGATGTCTGAACTAAGAACATGGTGTTGAATATTGTGTATATGATGTCTAAACTATGCAATGCAAGACACCATGTGCATGATATGAGCAGTATAACCGTGCCAAGTTAGAGCATACACCTCGGTGGGGGAATAGGACTGGTCATCTGTCTACGAATCCATCTCACGAGGAGCTATCAGACCCAACAAGAGATCTGCCTTGACTGTGTAGCACTGCCTCGCTCAAGGCCTTGTTTTCACTCCATATTTTTCAATCTCCCACCCGAATGGCTGATTCACAGGAAGATTAGTTTAATGTACAAACAATGTCAACAAATGGAAATGTAATGAACAAAAGGATGGGCAAGATATCATTCAAATATATGATGCCTGGTTAAACAGGATGGCATTGCACATTTCACGTATATTATGGCTGGCTAAAAGACATGAGACTGCATAATTCCCATATATGATATAGAAACTAAACAGGTGGCATTACAAAACATGTCTAAACTAAGAAGATGACATATATGATGTCGTTGGAGCAGCCTCGGTGAGCCGTAAGACGTCAAGGCTGAAGCAGCACAAGACAGACATCGTCAATCTCAAGTGGGATTCTAATAGCATCTCCAATAGATGATGTAAAATAGATGTAAAATTTACATCACCAAAACTACTGACTACAACAGATGAGGTAAAAACTGTTGACTCGAACTTAACTTGCCGAAACTGAAATTTACTGTGGAATCTGAATGTTACTATCGAAACTGAACGCAATGGTAGCAGAGAGGCACTTGACATGTAGTTTAGGGAGGGCCTGCAGTTCATCTTCAACCTGCACCCCACTAAGCTGCTAGCCACCACCGGCCGAACCGCCAGCCCCAGCGCCGCCTCGCCGCCCTGAAACAACTCCCCACCGCCGGTCCGCTGCCGCCCCGGCCAGCCCTATAACCACCCCGCCCCCACCCTGAACCCTAAGATAGATAGTAGGGTACCTCTCCGGCGAGCCCCCGTCCCCGCTGCGGGTGGTTCTTCCTTAACTCCGGTGAGCCCCCCCACCCCCTAAAAATTGACTGACCCAAAAGTCGATTCAGTCGATCAAGTGTAGCTAAATCGAGCAGAAAGCAAGAGCACGAAGCGAGGGAGAGAGCAAAGAAGCAGCAGCGAAAGCGAGCGAGCAAGAGCCAGAGCAGCGATGGCTGGGCGAGCAAGCGATCGGCGAGAGCCGGAGCAGCAGCAATGATCCGGCTGGTATGGACGCCGCCGCCAAGGGGCCTCGTGACCGGGAGAGCCTCCGTGGAGATGTCGCCCACGGCGCCGGCTTCAAGGTAGCCGCTCCATGGGGGTGCGGGATGGAGCACCGTCGGAGCCGGGAGGTCGAGCTAAGGAGAAGGTGTGATGCGATGAGTGTACAACCTCTTTGGTGGCGCCGAGTAGGCCTCGGCTTCGTCCGAGGAGTCGGTGAGGATGCTGCGGTTCCGTGGAAGCGAGTTAAGGCGGCGCTGTGGGGATGGAGCAGCCGCGATAGGCGAGGCGATCGTCGGAGCAGCTCCTTGGCGGTGGAGGACGGGGCGGCTGAACCGGTGGGACGACGAGATGGATGATGGATCCTCATCCGGGGAGGTGTACGAGGGACATCGAGCTGTTGCGGTGGACGACGTCGTCGGGGAAGAGGCTCCGGCTGGGCAGCGGTGAGGTGGCGGACGGAGGAGGGTGGGGTTTCGCGACTGGAGCGAAGAGGTTATGGCGGCCTGGGATTTTGAATGGCAAAAAGGAGGCGATGGGAGGGGGTGAACCATGACTTAGGGACGCGCTTGTCCAAAATGTAGGGTGTGTTACAAAAGTACCGCCCACCGATTTGAACTAGCGGCCTTTTCGGCTTAGGGTTAGAAGGGGGATTTCACGTGTCGGGATTTGGCAGCTAGAGGGAGTTTTCGCGCGCGTTGTAATTTTGAGATAGCAAGACGCGGGTTGTGAAGGCGTCAGTTTTGGGAGCACGATATCTGAATTTTCGGGATAAAACAAGGCGCGGGTTGAATTTTAGGGACAAGCCTAACGTGTAATATTGTACTTGTACGTACCAAGTCAATTCGCACTTCCCTCAACCAAAAAGAAAACAAAAAAAATAAAACTATTCACACCACACAAAGAGAGTCTTGCCCCATTTTACTATAAAGATGCTATTCAAAGCTACTCCCTCCTTCCATCTATATAGGGCCTAATGCGTTTTTCGATGCTAACTTAGACCAAATATTAGAGCAATAATATATGACATGCAACTTACACAAAGCACACCGTTAAATTCGTGTGTGAAAGGTTCTTTCAATGATATAATTTTCACATTGTGCATGTCATGTACTATTAATCTTGTCAATAGTCAAAGGCGGTCTTAAAAAACGCATTATGCCCTATATAGATGAAAGGAGGGAGCATGAATCCATGTTATGTCCAATTAAAAAATTAAACTATCAGTATAATGCATGTAACCTACTCATACCAACATTTTAGTGCATTCCAAATGTCTATACTACCGCTGCAATTCAAACTGAATTTGAATTCGTTTATCTATTTCAATAAGAGTCTACAATCATGATTGTTGCCAACTTCAACCATCATTTGTGTATTACCTTAATAACACACCACATGATTACTATAGAGATAGATATGAACTACGTGTACTACATGAACTTGAATTCTATTTTTTGAATACACTTGATGTTGATTCCAAATAATAAGTACATTTGATGTACTAACTATATATTCATAATCTAAACCATGTTCCATACGTGTACACCGTGTTTATCACACATAGTATAGTGCCCCGCCCCCTACATTATGACAAGTATTTAGACCTGAGATGCAAAAGCCACACATTAGCCCAAATTATGATCAATGTTCTATATATTATACGTAGTACTAGCAAGATGCCCATGCGTTCCACAAAACATCAACATGATCAAGGGGAGGCCTAATTTGCAAATATGGAGAGGGGTGTGGGTATCTTTTTCAAAATTGCCATAGTTTCCTTCCTATCCGTCAGATATAAATCGGACGGCCTATATTGCAGGATGGCAGGCACACCATCATCAACAACTCCATTTTTTATAAGAGTAGAGATAAAATATATTATATGATGTATAACATGTTCATAACCACAGAATGTGTATCACCGTTATATATATTCACACATGTGTCAGTTTGTAACACTATGATAAATTCTTCAAATATCCGAATTCGCTTTTTTTAATGAAGTATGATCTCTATTCGTCTTTTACACCCACACAATCCTCTAATCTTTGTAGCTAGCTAGCGCTAACTTTCTCTCATGCATGCACACGCCCGCATCCCTCTCACCCTCCCTCAGCATTCTCTAGCTCCATCGCGCAAATTCGTCTTTTCACTTTAGGTCGTTCACCCATGGTGTGTGCAGGCCCTCCAGCTCCTTATTTACGGCACTCATCGATCGATATGCTTCTCTAGCCAGGCGTGCCTAGCACAAACACAAGCTTCCCCTCTTCTCCTATCACCGTCCATGCCTCACTCCCACCACTCTTTCCATCGATCTCGTGCTACTTACCTCCTTCCCCCTCGATATAGTATGACTCTCGCACCACCTCCTAGATGCATCCCTCTCTCTCTATCCTTCTCAACGTGCCTCATTTGCTTCTAACACACACATGCATGTATACCAATCGATCTCCCAACATATACCTAGGTCGACTTTAACTATCCCCCCCCATCGATTGACGTACCTCACAAGTTATGTCTCTCCTTTCTCTGACAAAGGACAATTGATCTTCCTATGTAGTTATGTCTGCTTACCACATCCATATCGTCCCCCCTCATCATTCGTGCATGCCTCCTGACCCGTCTCTCACACGCACGTACGTGCAGTGCAGCCATCCCTCTCTTATTGATATTGAGGCGTGCCCTCCGGTTGTCTAGCAAGCCTATCCCACCATTTGTTAGAAGCAACTCCACTACCACCCCCTCCAACACTCTAGCTCTCTCTCTCCCAACCTTATTCATCTCCTGCACATATGCATGGATGCCGATCGATCTCCCTTAATACATGAGGCATATCGATCTCCTTAATACATGAGGTAGGCCTCTCTCCTCCTCCACATATATACCAGCCATTGTACCTCTATAGTTAATTGGGCCTCCCTCTTCCCCCACCACACACCGATAGTCGAGCGCTGCAGGTAGGCATCCATGCCATAGAGACAAACTGCACATGTCCCATTTCACATTCCAGTAGGCCAGCCACTCTATATCTTTGATGTGGACACACACAAATTCGATGGAACTCTTTATCGATCGCGCGCGCACACACACACACAACATCCCTCACTTCGATTCTATAGACACCTCAAGCTGATGATACATCCACTCTCTTCTCGTGGATCGCCCCCTCTATATATATGATATATCCAGGACTCTATTTCACACACATTGCATATGTTACATTTTTTGATTGACCCCCCCAAAAAAACTCTCACAAACCCACACACTATATCTCGCTACGTTTGTATCTCTCTCACACAACCCCACGTAGGTGGTGTACATATACAAGAAGAGAATAGGTGCACCGTGCACGTACTCACGCTTCGTGCCCAGCCACACCCGCGCGGGTACACGGTGGAGCTCATTTCTGCACGAAATGGCAGCCCACTTGCTAATTTGAACGCGTGTAGCGGTTGTTTACCTACGGAGGTCGTGTACCACGCGTGCACGAAACAAAGTTTGACTTGATGCGTTGGCGCGTTATTTTTAAATAAAGTTATATCACTCAATGGCATGTACACAGAATATAAAACGATTTTTATGGAGAAAAAGGTAGTCCGCTCCACTATATACAATGGAGCCTGCCTGCCTGGTTTGTCTCTCTTCAGAGTATCTCACACAAGGCTGTGGTGGCCTCTCTCTCTCTCTCTCTCTCACCGTTGGTCACTGATCCGGCCGCATCCCGTCCGCCGGCGGAAAGGGAGGACATGCATCGTTTCTCCATTCGACGGCGCCGAGACAACACGTCCCGATCTGCAGTACACGTCGTTCTCTCTGACCAAGCTCCGGCGTGGTAGGGCCTACACCACCTACTCGCTGCCGCAATATGGGCAGATTCCGCCCGCCGCCGCTCACCTAGTTACATCCCGACGACCTCCAGGTATCCCCTCCGGCCTTGCTCCACTGCCCGTCTTCCCACGTCGCTGCATGTGAATCTTCCATAGTTCTTTGCCCAAATCGTAGCTCGTTCGGCGTACTTTCCATATTACAATCTCGTCCTCACACCATTTTAGACAAACACAACCGTGTTGTTATCTTCCCTTAGGACAAGGAATATGCTTCTTTTTTGTCGTTGCATGTGTCATCAACTATTATTGGCCAGTAATTGTTTCCTTTCTACCTCTTTTTTTTGCAAACAGGGCTATCCATTTCACCTCGTTGCTACTGCGACCTTTTGGTGAATTGCATAAATCACTTTTTTCTTAAGAGTGTTTTGTGTAGTTCTACCAAAATGTCACACGGGCAATGTCTCTACATTTCAGTGCGACTGCATAAAGGGAGATTGGTTTTGCTCTATCCTCCTCATCCAACTCAGAGCCTAATCTTCTCCAACTAGTTAGTCTTAAGAGAGACTGCAAAGGTGATTGGCTTCTATTTGTGTGTTTATTGTTTCATCAGCAGTCCTCTATTATTGTAATCACACTTAATATCTTTGGAACAGGGACGCTCAACTCTATTTTAGTGGAACTGCACAAAATGATCGGAATGTTGCATGCTCCAGACAGCTACTTTTTTCCCAACATGCCTTGTTGATTTAGACAGAGCTAGGGGGACGTTGCTGCCAATGAAAGCATGGATCAATTTTAATTTAACACCTTCTCACAACTTTGTCTTTAGCAAGGAAGTTAGTTTTTTATTGTTTCCGAAAGAGCATCGATGGCAAGACACACGAAACAAAAGCTAAAAGCTCACACCATTGTACAATTTCATGTCGCTGGAAAAATATTTGTATAGTACGTCAATTATGTAAACAAATGCTGGAAGCTTGATAGCATTGCCAGAAGCCTCTTCGGCATCCGGGTCCATGTGCCATGCACAAAAGTATACTCCTTCATTCCTAAATATTTGTCTTTTTACAAATTTCAAATGGGCATATTTTAGAGTGTAGATTCACTCATTTTGCTTCATATCTGTACTCCCTCCGTTCCTAAATATTTGTCTTTCTAGAGATTTCAACAAGTGACTACATACGGAGCAAAATGAGTGAATCTATACTCTAAAATATGTCTATATACATCCGTATGTAGTAGTCCATTTGAATCTCTAAAAACACAAATATTTGAGTAGTCACTCGTTGAAATCTCTAGAAAGACAAATACTCCGGAGTATATTTAAGAACCGAGGGGGTAGTGCACAGCCGCATAGGAGACTCAAATTTCATTGCTATACCGCATTAATAGTGAGTAATGGGCAGCCAAATCATAAGCCCCACCTTTCCCACTGTAAGTTGCTCGGAAGAAGCAACCATCAATATGCTCTTCTTTGAATCCGCTCATACTACTCCATCCGTCACTGTTTACAGAGTGCTCTTCAGAAAAAGAAAAAAAATATCTGGGACCAAGACGACTAGCGATTGGCCTGAAAAATAGCATTGGTAGTTATAGCACGGCGTCTATTACTAGAGGAAATAATGCGTACACACATGCATGCAGTGCTTCCACCTCGGGTACACACATGCATGCACTTACTCCACTCCGTAGTACTACATCGAGAGAAAATTGTGGACTTGATTGCGGTTACCATGCCCTAATTAATTGAGCATTAAACCAAATGCGTCTAAAGTCTCTCTGGTGGTGGAAATGCATTGAGAGAAATGCATCATAATGAAGCGTGCCCTGTAAACTATGACGGAGGGAGGAGTAGTATGAAGGTGCAAAACCAAGTACGCATATCGCCAGTCGGTCAACGCACCCCCTCTTGGCATATCACTGACATGTGGGACCGGAGTGTGAGCAAACTGATCTCAATTGACGGCAAAATGGCCAACCCGCCGTTCCTTGAGAGAGATAAGGAGCGAGAACACAAAGACGGGCTCACACGGAGGCCAAGATATATTCGAGCATGGTTGATCGATATAATCATTACATGTTGGGCTGCCGTTTTCCGCCGTTCTCCGGAATAAATGTGTACTTTATCAGAGATAAAAAAAGAGAGTATAGAGGCTCCACCATGCGGTTCTAGTAGTAGTATTACTCGTACTACTAAACCTTGCGCTTGGCTCTTCGCCTCTTCGTGAAGTCAAACAATGATGGTACTCCGCATGTTCGGTACTACAGTGTATGCCTCTGGCAATCTGACACCGAATGAACAGATGCATGTCCACCGCCTGGGTGAGGGTATGTTGCATTAGTCAAAAGGCGTAAGCGAGCTTCACCTTGTCTTGCAAGCTTCTCCTCGTTCTGCGAGTTGACGGGACACACCAACAAGTAGTTCTAGTCCATACTCCCTCCTTTCCGGTTAATATGGCTTAATCTTTTTTGCGGGTAAATGAGAGAGCTTTATTCATATATAAGCATTCTTAGGACGATCAGCCAAGACACTGGTCACTAGGAAGCGCGGTACCCCGCAAAAAAAGGAGTAGGAAGCGAGGTGTTTCATCAAGCCAGCTCTCGGCCACATTCAAAGTGCAGCAAGCACGGTTCACACAAAGATGCGCCGCAAGGTTTGCTGAGCTGTTTACATGCTGAATAACAAAAAAAGAGGAAATATTAACGAGCGCTCCTATTTGTAACAGGATATGAGCCAGAATTAAGCGAGAATTGTGGTGAGTGTTCCATGCAATCAACTTCCATTATCACATGCGAGAACCCTCGAAGAGAACCAAATGTGTTGAAGATTGCTTTATCACATTTTAAAAATATAATAAGAGTGCAGACGCTCCTCCATCCGGTTCCCAGTACTAGTATAGTACATACCTCTATAGACTATAGTAGTAGTACTAGTACTAGGAAACTTTGCGCTTGGTTGTTCGCCTCTTCGGGAAGTGGAACAATAATAGTACTAGAATAGTGTATGCTTCTGGCAATCTGACACCGAATTAACTGTTGCATGTCCACCGCCTGAGCGAAGGAGAGCTTGCATTAGTCAAAAGTTTCTCCATGTCCTGCGAGCCACCGCGCGCAAGCTTCTCCTGTCCTGCAAGCTTCTCCTCGTTTGGCAAGTTGACGGGACACAACAAAGTAATGCTAGTCCATACTGCCTCCTCTCCGGTTAATATGGCTTAATTTCAAACGAGATAAATACACTGTCTGTCACTGTATATTCGTAAAAATACGGTCAATGGACTTCATAATATGCTCATTGCGCTCAATATAAACATTTTCCAGTGTTTATACGGTCACTAGCTCACCCTGGCTGAGTATGCGTGTGCATGCACGTGTAGGTTGAGCACTTGAGCGTGACCGTGTGTGTTCTGCCGTTTGCTCGGACATGCATGCATTAGGGCGTCGCACGCGTTTTTGCATCCATTTGTACGTGTGACTGTTGCATACACGTAGGGGGAGTACGTGTAGGGGCCACTAAAGGAGCAGTCAAATCACACAGTAAGTTAGTGGGAAGAAGCAACCATCATTTCACTCTTCAATGACACGTACGCAATATAAAATGGTTGAGATGGAGAGAAAAAGAAAACCACTATATATACACTAGCAGGAGCCTAAGATACAAGCCTGCTTGCTTGGGTTGCTCTCTTCACAAGCATAGAACGACGGTGGCCACACCGCTGGTCACATATCCGGCCTGATCCCGCAGCTGGGGGAAGGGAACAATGTTCTACATAGACGCAGTCAACATCTGCGAGGGAGAAAATCCACAGTCGGTGCGTCCCAATCGGGGGTCACCGCAATATGGGCCGATGACGCGTCCCAACCGCCCTTCTAGCTACAGCCCGACGTCCGTCTCGAAAATATAAGTGCATGTCAACAAAAATTATACTATCGCTGTTCCGTTTCAAAAAAAGCATATAAGTTGTTACTTCTTACCCAAAGGATCTTTATATCCAACGGACACAAAATATCAATTCGACTATTCGAAATTACTTTCACTGCTGATCTGATGTCGAGGTAATTGTTGCATCACCACCAAAACCCACCAGCTCTTAAGCTAAAGTAGACCGAGCTAACCCCTATATTAGCATATTACTAAGATAAACAGAAGGCACTGTAGAATCATTTAGGACGTGAGCTTGTCAATCTGAATGTGGAGGGACACCAGCTTAGCCCCGGTAGAGGGAGTCCTGGACTAAGGGGTCCTCGGGCGTCCGACCTGTTATCCATGGGCCAGACTGATGGGCTGTGAAGATACGAAGGCTGAAGACAATACCCGTGTCCGGATTGGACTCTATTTGGCGTGGAAGGCAAGCTAGGCGACCTATTATGAAGATTTCCTCCTCCGTAACCGACCTCATGTAACCCTAGATCTCTCCGGTGTCTATATAAACCGGAGAGCATAGTCCGGATAGGGGAGATTCATTACCATATTCACATAGGCTAGACTTCTAGGGTTTAGCCATTACGATCTCGTGGTAGATCAACTCTTGTAACACTCATATTCATCAAGATCAATCAAGCAGGAAGTAGGGTATTACCTCCATTGAGAGGGCCCGTCTCCTGTTACCATCGATCCTAGACGCACAGTTCAGGACCCCGTACCCGAGATCCGCCGGTTTGACACCGACATTGGTGCTTTCATTGAGAGTTCCATCGTGGCGTCGATTTAAAGGTTTGATGACCCCTTCAATTGTCAATAATGACGCTGTCCAGGGAGGGACCTTCCTCCCCGGACAGGTTTTTGTGTTCGGCGGCTTTGCACTGCGGGCCAACTCGCTTGGCCATCTGGAGCAGATCGATAGTTACGCCCCTGGCCACCAGGTCAGGTTCAGAAGCTTGAACTACGTCACAGATATCCGTGGAGACTTGATCTTCGAGGGATTTGAAACCACGGCGGTCGCTCCCCCTTTCTCTGATGAACATGGCTTAAATCTGTCATCGGAGCACACCCAAGAGATGGATCCTGTTGCTGCAATGGCCTCAGTATCGAAGCAGATCATCCCTTCCGAGGCCATAAAGTCTGCGACGTTGAAGCCGCACACCAACTCTACATCCTGCAATGCTGGCGTCAAGGGAACTCCGGACTCGTCTCCGGCTACATGTTCCGAATCAAGTGCGCCTGCGGACAACGAGTTGGATCGGTCATCGATTTTCGAATTTAGCGCCACAGACATCTTCCAGCATTCGCCTTTGGATGACGTACTAAATTCTTTGAAGAACTTGTCCTTGGAGGAAGACTCACAGCCGAACTATGTTCGGTTCGAGCTAGAGGCGGATGACGAGGAATTTTGCTTCCCACCCGCCACCCACTTCATGGCCACCGTCGACGACTTAACCGATGCGCTTGACTATGGCTCCGAAGACATCACCGGTATGGACGACGATGCCGACAATGAGCAAGGCCAAGACCCACCGTTCACTGGACGTTGGACGGCCACCTCTTCGTACGATGTATACATGGTTGATACACCCAAAGGATCTGGCGACGACAAAGAAGAGCCAGATAATAATAAACCTACTGAGACGCAGTCCAAGCGTCGACGCCCCAAACACCGTTCTAAGCCTCGTAGCTCAAAAGATAGCAACACTGGTACCAGAGGGAATAGCACTCCGGGCGACGCCGAAAACAATGAAGACCCTGTCGGTGCTGCATCCGAACAGGAGGAACATGACGACAGGCAAGACAACCCTGATGAGCAGGCCATAGAAGATGACTCGGGGGACGATAGTTACCGTCCACCCTCCAAAGAGGAGACAAGCCTCGGCAACGAAGATTTCATCGTGCCTGAGGACCCTCTGGAGCAGGAGCGCTTTAAGCTTCAACTCGTAGCCACTACAAGGAGCCTGAAAAAGAAACAGCAGCAGCTTCAAGCTAAACAAGATCTGCTCATCAGCAGATGGATTGACGTCCTGACAGCGGAAGAATACAGCCTCAAGCGCCCAGCCAAGAGCTACCTGAAACGCAGACTGCTACCTCAATTCGATGAGGAGGCACCAGAGCACACATCTCCCTCGCGTAATGCGAAACGACCACCACGTGGTCGAGACAGGGCGGCCGACCGGCCACCACGCGGTCGGGATAAAGCGGCAACTCAGGCCGAACAGCAGCCTGCCCAACCGCCCCGCAAAAATAAAGACGGAAGAGTTCGGGGTCACACATATGACCTCCAGCAGACCCTGGACAGTAGAGTAGGACATGCAAGATCGATCTACGGATCACGAGGACGTGCCTCGAGGCACGAAGATGGCTACCTATTTGGACATGACAAACTTAACCACGCCCGGTCCGAATGCCGCAGACGGACTCCATCAGAGCTACGTCGTGACACGACCCGGTACAGAGGTGCCGCACACCCTCTCTGCTTCACAGACGAGGTACTGGATCACGAATTCCCCGAGAGATTCAAGCCTATCAACATCGAATCATACGACGGCACAACCGATCCCGCAGTGTGGATCGATGATTTCATCCTCCACATCCACATGGCTCGAGGAGATGATCTCCACGCCATTAAATACCTCCCACTCAAGCTCAAAGGGCCAACTCGGCACTGGCTTAATAGCCTGCCTGAAAATTCTATTGGCAACTGGGAGGACTTGGAAGAAGCTTTCCTGGACAACTTCCAAGGAACATATGTCCGGCCACCAGACGCCGATGATCGAAGTTATATAGTTCAACAACCTGGAGAATCAGCCAGAAAATTCTGGACTAGGTTCCTAACCAAAAAGAACCAGATTGTTGACTGTCTGGATACCGAGGCCTTGGCAGCCTTCAAACACAGCATCCAGGACGAATGGCTAGCACGCCACCTCGGCTAAGAAAAGCCGAAGCCCATGGCAGCCCTCACGACACTCATGACCCGCTTTTGCGCGGGAGAGGAAAGTTGGCTGGCCCGTAGTAACAACACAGCCAGCAAGACAGGCCCCTCGGAGGCCAAGAATAGCACTGGCAAGCTCCGGCGCAACAGACACAAACGCCGAAGCAATGACAACAAGACCGATGACGCCACAGTCAACTCCGGATTCACTTGCTCCAAGTCCGGCAAGTGGAAGAAGCCCTATAAAATAAATAATGAAGGACCTTCCATCCTGGACCGCATACTCGACCGTCCGTGCCAGATACACGGCACCCCGGACAAGCAAGCCGATCATACCAACAGGGATTGTTGGGTTTTCAAGCAGGCTGGCAAGTTAAATGCGAAAACAAAGAAAAGGGATCACAAAGTGAGGACGAGGACTGAGGGAGTTCCGGACTAGGGGGTGTCCGGATAGCCGAACTATCATCATCGGCCGGACTCCAAGACTATGAAGATACCAGATTGAAGACTTCGTCCCGTGTCCGGATGAGACTTTCCTTGGCGTGGAAGGCAAGCTTGGCAATACGGATATGTAGATCTCCTACCATTGTAACTGACTTTGTGTAACCCTAACCCTATCCGGTGTCTACATAAACCGGAGGGTTTTAGTCCGTAGGACGAACAAAAATCATACCATAGGCTAGCTTCTAGGGTTTAGCCTCTTTGATCTCGTGGTAGATCCACTCTTGTAACACACATCATCAATATTAATCTAGCGGGACGTGAGGTTTACCTCCATCAAGAGGGCCCGAACCTGGTAAAACATTGTGTCCCTTGTCTCCTGTTACCATCCGCCTAGAGGCACGCAGTTGGGACCCCCTACCCGAGATCCGCCAGCTTTTGACACCGACATTGGTGCTTTCATTGAGAGTTCCTCTGTGTCGCCATCGGGTAGGATGCCTCATCTCGTCTTTAAAGACGATATATCACCAAAGGAGCCTTGGCTGGCGACTCTTGACTAGGTGGTTTTCTTATGACCGCCCGGCCCGGCCACCAGCGCAACGATGACCTCTCGAGTCACGAAACCAATCTCCGTGTTAGTTCGGAACTTGCCGAACAGTTAGATCCGATCGAGCTCTCCTCCATAAACGAGCTCTTGGATCGCATCGCCGCCCTGGGAGTCGCCACAGACTACGACCGGATTGGGCCTAAAACCGATCTGAGAGAGATCAACTCTCCCCAGGCTACCCATCATGTTGCTGTGATAGAGTAGCAATGTGGCGATTCTTCTTGTATCTTAAGGACTAGTTACGTCCGGATTCCCGATCCCTCCATGCCGGATTCCCGCAGAGGGACGGATGTCGATCAAGCCCTGAACTTAAAGTCAGGCGGCGGGTTGGACTCATTGGATAACACTCAAAAATCCCAACTCCCAAGTTCGGAAACTTCTCAGCCCTTGAGTCCTAAATCGGACGGGGTTCCGGATCTACTTCCACCCGCCCACCCAAACATTAGCGATCTCTCTCGAATTCGGCAAGAGCCTGCTGAAACAGTACATCATTACTGGGCCAGATTCCTCCTGGTTATGAACAGGATAAAGGACTGCCGAGAGGAGGACGCAATCCCAATTTTCTGCAATAATTGCACGGACAAGGGAATCCTGAACGCCATAAGTCGTCGCGAAATTACACGCTTTACTGACTTGGTGACCATAGTACAAAAATCTTGTGCGATGGAGAGCGCTGGAAAATCGAAAGTAAATTTTGGGACAATCCGGCCCGAATACATCCCTAGTCCGAAACAAAAGGGTGCATCATTATCAAGCACCGGGTTGAATACCAAAAACCAAAACCCCTAAAAGTGCGGAACCGTCTTTGGAGGGTTGGCTCAATGGACCCTGCAAGATCCACACGATGCGGGCGCCACTCCAACACACAGCCTTCGAGCGTGTTGGATACTACGACAAGTGGCCAAAAGTGGCGTAGGCTTTTTAGCCCCGGGCAACCAACCCAGCAGTACCAGTACGGTATTAACAGTCTTCGAGACTTTCGCATCAAATAACATGCGGAAACGAACAATTCGCAGCCTCGCCGAAATCTACCAAGTAGCAACAACAAATCCATGGAGCGACACGGCTATCACCTTCAACGCCGTGAACCTAAATTCCGAACAGCTAGAGCACCAGCCACATTGGTCCTCAGTCCGATAGTGGACGGTTTTCGTCTTACTAAGGTACTCATGGATGGCGGCAGCGGATTAAACCTCATCTATGAGGAAACCCTTCAAAAAATGAAAATTGACTGGAGCCGCATTGAGCGAAGCAGCACAACCTTCAGAGGGATAATCCCTAGTCGAGAAGTATGCTGCGCAAGAAAAATCACACTAGATGTAGTGTTCGGCTCACCGGACAATTACATGTCCGAGGAGGTCGCGTTTCAAGTGGCCCCATTCGGCAGCGGATATCATGCTTTGTTAGGGCGAGAGGCATTCACAATCTTCCAAGCTATACCCCACTACGGGTACATGAAGCTCAAAATGCCCGGACCCAATGGGATAATCACTCTCGCCAGTGATCCAGATACAACACTCCGCTGAAAATAAGACAGCCTTGACTGGCCCTAGAGGCATTGTCCGAAGCCCTAGCGGCAGAGGAACTAACTACGCTGCGCTCCACGGTGGATAGGGATGATGTGATACTCGATAAGAGGTCCAAGTCCACCTCTTTTAAACCAGCAGACAAAATAGTCAAATTTCAGGTCCATCCAACGGACCCCACAAAGACGGCCTCCATTGGGGCACAATTAAGTCCTGATGTCGAAGCCGCACTACGAGAATTCTTCGGGAAAATTGGGACATTTTTGCACGGCACCCTTCGGACATGCCAGAATCCCACGCAGGCTGGCAGAGCACAGCCTAAACATCCTAAAAGGATTCAAGCCAGTCAAACAAGCTCTTCGGCGATTTTCCGAACCCAAAAGACAGGCAATGGGAGAGGAGCTAGCCAAACTCTTAGAAGCCAGATTCATTAGAGATATAAAACATCCGGACTGGCTAGCCAACTTAGTAATGGTACCAAAAAAGGACAAATCCTGGCGCCTCTGCGTCGATTTTAAAGACCTTAACAAGGCCTGTCCAAAGGACCCTTTCCCCTCACAGCATCGACCAAATCATCGATGCTACCGCGAACACGATTCATTGTGCTTCCTCGACGCATACTCCGGATACCATCAAATCAAGATGGCGGAGAAAGATCAGCCGCATAGCGGCATTCATTACTCCATATGGGCCATTCTGCTTCAACACAATGCCCTTCGGACTCAAAAACACCGGCGCAACATATCAGCGCATGATTCAAACATGTCCGGCTACCCGGATAGGCAAAAGCAGTAGAGGCATACGTGAGCGATGTGGTCGTCAAGACCAAACACGTCGGAACTCTAGTAGAAGACTTGAGGGTGACATTCGGCAACCCTACGAGCATACGACATAAAGCTCAATCCGGGAAAAATGCGTCTTGGCGTCGGCGGAAAACTCTTGGGCTTCATCAGATCCGGTAGAGGAATTGAAGCAAACCGGCCAAAATCCGAGCTCTGTCACATTTGGATATTCCCAAAAGACCTCAAGCGGATACAAAAACTAACCGGATGCGTGGCGGCCTTAAATCGCTTCATCTCCCGTTCGGGAGAAAAGGCTCTGCCCTCTACCGCCTCCTCGGCGCACCGAACATTTCGAATGGACGGATGCTGCCACTGGCCGACTCGAAGAAATAAAGGCCATACCGCAACAAATCCGGTTACGGCCGCGCCCAACCTGGGCGAACCTATGTTATTATATATCGCAGCAACACATCAAGTTGTCGGTAGCGGTACTCGTCGTTGAACGAGAAACAGAAGGGCACAAATTCCCTCTTCAAAAACCAGTGTACTACGTATCCACTGTTCTAACTCCATGCAAATCCCGGTACCCACATTATCAAAAGATAGCGTATGCGGTGTTCATGGCATCCCGGAAGCTGCGACACTACTTTCAAGAGTGTTCAATAACGGTGGCCTCCGAAGTACCTCTCAACGATATTATAAACAATCGCGACCTTAGCAGGCAGGATTGAAAAATGGGCTATCGAGCTCTTACCATTTGACATAACCTACAAACCACGGCGAGCTATAAAGTCGCGAGTTACGGCTGACTTCGTCGCCGAATGGACGGCTGAACTCCCTAAAGAGTACGGCGCGTACTCTAACCGGATCATGCATTTCGACGGATCCAAAATGTTGGCTGGCTTGGGGCTGGCGTCGTCGACATCCCCAACCGGAGACACAATCCAATACGTACTTCAAATAATGTACACGGACTCCAACAATGCAATCAATCTGAGGCCCTTCTACATGGCCTCCGGATGGCAATCTCCATGGGCATTCAACGCCTAGAGGTGCGCGGGGATTCAAACCTCGCAATATCCCAAGTAAATGGAGACTTTGACGCCAAAGATCCAAAAATGGCAGCTTACCGCAACGCCGTCCTAAAAATGTCAGCTCGGTTTGAAGGACTAGAGTTCCACCATGTAGCCCGGGATAATAACCAGGCAGCAGACGTGTTAGCACGCATCGGCGCGAAACGAGACACCGTCCCTCCAAACATCTTCCTGGAAAGGCTTTTTAAGCCATCCGTATTATGGGAAGAGGAGTCCGGAAATAACAATCCGGAGCCAGCTGCATCACCTAACTCGCACCATTACGACACAATCGGTGGCTCACCCAATGAAATAACACCTTCACTCACGAAATAATGGCAGTAATTGCCCGTGGGCGTAACCATTCCTAGCCTACTTAATGCGGCAGGAACTTCCGAAGACCAAAATGAGGCCCGCCGCATAGTTCGCGATCTAAAGCCTACAAGGTCCATGAGGAGAACTTTATAAGAAAAGCACAACCGAGTCCTTCAAAGGTGTATCTCCGAAGAGGAAGGGCGAAATCTCTGGCTGAAATTCACGTCGGACTCGGCGGGCACCACGCCGCAGCCCGAGCCCTTGTAGGCAAGGCCTTCCGTACAGGATTTTATTGGCCGACACCGGGCGGATGCTCGTGACTTAGTCCAACGATGCGTCGGTTGCCAGCTCTTTGCTAATCAGAGCCACATGCCACCCACCGCCCTCAAAACTATACCCATTACCTGGCCGTTCGCGGTCTGGGGGCTTGACATGGTTGGACCCCTAAAAGGGGGAACCCACAAGCACAAATACTTATTGGTCATGGTGGACAAATTCACCAAATGGATTGAGGCCAAGCCGGTTAAAACGGCAGAATCCAGACCGGTGATAGACTTCATATCCGGGGTAGTACACCGTTTGGCGTCCCCACAGCATCATCACCGATAATGGCACGAACTTCACGGCCGACGAGGTTAAACTCGGTGCAAAAACATGGGCATTAAGCTCGATTACGCTCACTATCACCCCCAAACTAACGGTCAAGTCGAGCGAGCAAATGGTCTAATCATGAGCGGCATCAAACCCAGACTAGTGCGGTCCCTCAAGGAATCTAACACGCCTTTGGGTAGAGGAGCTTGACTCCGTACTGGGGGCTGCGGACCACGCCAAACCGAACTACCGGATTCACACCATTTTTTATGGTATCTGACGCAGAGGCAGTCCTGCCTGCGATATAATTCATGACTCACCTCGTGTGCGCATGTACAAAGAAAGAGAAGCCGAGCTAGATCGGCAGGACAGTTTGGACGCCTTAGAGGAGGAGCGGGACGTGGCAAAGGCTCGTTCCGCATTTTATCAGCAGCAGGCTCAAAGATATCAAAGCAGAGAAGTACGGGCCAAAACTTACAATGTTGGCAAACTTGTTCTACGCCTGCCGGACAAGAAAAAGGACAAACTTAAGCCCAAGTGGGAAGGTCCCTTCATCATCGACCAAGTCGACCGGTGGAGCATACCGCCCACGTAACGATCTCGACAACCGACTCGAGCCGAACCCATGGAACGCATAACCCGTCTCCGAAGATTCTACGCCTAACGCCGACTCCGGGTTCGTCTCACTCCCGCCCACCCTTTTTTTTTACTGCCTCGTCCTTCTCCTTCTTCCCACTTTTTTTTCAATACCTTTTATGGGCTGATTTGCGCTTTGTTCGCACACACTTGATGTGCTCCTCGCACTCATTATACTCGGGGCTTCTTTAATGTG
Organism: Aegilops bicornis; assembly: GCA_021605145.1. Classification (NCBI taxonomy): domain Eukaryota; kingdom Viridiplantae; phylum Streptophyta; class Magnoliopsida; order Poales; family Poaceae; genus Aegilops; species Aegilops bicornis. The sequence goes on from CM038670.1 coordinate 238,189,461, forward strand.
CTTATTCATACGGTCTTCATGCCCAACACATGTGTCATACTTCCGCATGTACCTTTTATTCACCATTATATGCATCGATATGACTTAAGTTTTGGCCAAGCTGGGTTGCCTGGCTCCTGTGCTTACCCCTATGTTCCCGATTGTTCTGCTGGAGGTAAAGGGAGCACCTCTGCGATTGTTACTGCCGGGTCAGCCGGATGTGTACCTAGACTGGGTGAAGCCGAAAGCTAGCGTTCTTAAGAGAATATTCGGTCGGTGACTTGAAAGATGATTTATTACTTACTTATTTATTTATCTGCCCCTAGATGCTTTTTCTGCTATTTTCGCAGTCCGGCATTGCACTTTAGGGCATGCCTCCCAGGGAAAGGAACCCTTAACGGAACTATTCTCCCTGGAAGATGTTTCTTACTAACCATGTAATATAACATAACTAGTTGTGCACTTGTATGATAAAGCAATTATGACCCCGACGCCTTGTCTCCATGCATGCCCTGGTTCTTTTATAACCGTAAGGGTATTCGGACACACTCCGGACTGTTGGGTCCCGAGGTTGAAGCGAAACGGTCCGCAAAGACAAACGATCTACAATCCGGCTAGAAGGCATTTTACATGTCATTTCAAATTACATCGTCAAACCGACCGATTGTACTCCTCCTCAATCCCATCTAACAGCTGTCTAATTTACTGATCTGTTGGGAATATTTCGCGGCCAGTTCTACTTGGCCGTACATTAAACTCACAGGATCTCCTTCCCATCAGGCCCGCAGGTCCGACCTCGGCCATGTGGTTTGGGTCGAACTTGAATGCGTGTCTTCACCATGGCCCAGCCTCCTGGCGCCTGACGGCAGGCCGATATCTTCCACAAAGGGAGGCGTCGCCGTGCTCCAAGCTTCTCGACAAGCTCACCAAGGCCCTCGGGTAGGGAGACAGATGGCCATAAAGCATGAACGACGCCACTCGCCGCTTTGCCGAACACGTTCGAGCAATTGCACTAGCTCGGGAAGTTGGTCACCCGTTGACTCAGGCATTTCCTCCGCAGGCGACCTGTGAGCACACCTAAAGACATATTTCTGTCAATCGACTTCCTCGCCGAATTCTTCTTTTCAAAGGAATTTGTTCAAGCACTTACTATAAATGCCGCGAACGGCTGATTCTCCTTCACGGAGCTGGACATTGGGCCCGAACACCTTTCAGCTCTTTTCCTTGCTGGGTGTGGGCATCTTGGAGCTTGTTTCTCTCTGCTTGCACCTTCATAAGCACCCTCTCGCCGGCCTTTAGCTGACGCAGATGGCTGTTGCTTGTCCGGATCTAGTCCGGCGCCCTCTGCAATATTATTGTCGATTCACGCGCACTTTGCTAAATAATTATCTTTTCAAAGTACGTCTTACCGGTGGGGGTCTCTGTGGCTCCCCACAGCGGCTTGATCTTGACCTCAAGTTGGGCCTTGCACTCTTGGAGCTCCTGGGACAGATGGGTATTCTTCTCCGTAAGACCCTGCATAATAATTGATCCTTAAATCAGTTATTTCAACTATTTTAAGTTTCTCGGGCTACTGGCATATATAACTATTAAAATTACCTACCCGTATGTCTTTCACATACTGCTCCGTGGCTCTGGTTAACCCATCTTGAGCGGCACGGAGGTGCGCTCTCCCGCTTCAAAGGCATTTAACGCCTCCGGGGAGAAACACGCGTCACGAAGAACTGTCCGGCGACGCCTGTGATTCATGGCGCTCTCCACCTCAGACCGGGTGGCGGACAGCCTGTCGGCATCCTCCGTTAGAGGAGCGTCCGGCTCACGCCTTGTATTCGCCTCCCTTCCCGGACCATGCGTTGGAGCATGGCCGGCGGAGGCTTGATTGGCAACCTCTCCGGACACTGTCCGGCGAGCGCTCTTTCTGGAAAAGTTATGAGCATTAATATACCTCCTAGGGATCCTTCCCTTAAAAATAGCGGTGTTCGCATGCCGTTCTTGGCGACGTTCGGTTCGCGTCGCGCTCCTCTTCCTCCTGTTGGGCCGGACTGACCCTTGTTGGCCGGCCGCCACGGGTTCGGCTTCCCACCTTAAAGGCGCCTCCTGCAATGCACCATCAGTATGGGATGGTCAGAATTGAGCGCGGATCAAATGATGGTGTCAAGACCTTGGTCGTAGTCACCTGGGAGGCCGGAAACAAACCGGGGTAGTCAGCCGTAATGGCGACTAGGGCATTGTCTATGCTATGTTGGTGGAACACCCGTCAATCAGCTCCACCTTTATGTCCGGATCCTCTTGGAGGTCGGATCAAGGGATCGTTCCCGATCCTCGGGCTGTGGAGTTAGGCTTCAGATGCCCTCCACGTCCCGGCGCAGCTCTGCGTCGAAATCGCAGAGTAAGATACTTGACTTTTAAAAAGTATGGATCGGGTAGATGAACATCCGCTTACCCAGCTCAGGGTTATTCATAGAAAATCCATTCAACGGATTCTTGCGGAGGAAGTCCTCCTCCTCTCCCTTGTACAAGCCGGACAAGATCTTTGCCGGATCGGCTGCCGAGCCCGGCCCTTTCTTGACCATGATGGGTGGCGTCATCTTCCCGTTGAAATCCCACATAGGGTGGCCCCTATATTGGAGTGGCTGCACCCCTTGCATAATGCACGTGGCCATGACTCCAATCATGGTCAATCCGAATGGGCCAAGAACCTAATCCGGCCCATCGGATAATGGACGCTCCTATCATCTTCCCGTTGAGGGCTCATGAGCGCCAACTCAAGCGTTTCTTCAAGGGAGCATTGTTGAACTCGGGAGGCCGATCCGGACTGGATCCGGCAAAGGCGTCCTCCATGTAGAACCATTCGAAGGCGGTCTTGGACGCCTTCTTCGGGTGCCGGATAGATATCCGGTCCGGCGATGCGCCATATTTCGGCTCCGCCCACTTGATATATCGACCCCTCATGAGAACGGGTGCGAGACAAAATAATCTCTTCCACAGGGCAAAATGGGGCTCGATGCCCAAGAACAGCTCGCAAAGCTACGAAGCCCGCTATGTGCAAAATGGAGGCAAAGCGTGAGGTGGTGAAGTTGGAGTCCGTAGAACTCTAGGAGCCCCCGGAGAAACGGATGTATGGGAAATCCGAGTCCCCTTATTAGATAGGGGACAAAGCATACCCGCTCCCCTTTGGAAGAGTTGGGGATGCTCTCCGCCTGCTTTCCACCCTTGTAGGTGGCTAGTCCGGCTCGAACCGGAACCATGAAAGTTGGGGGAAGATATCCCTCGGTTTGGAGTACCACTAGCTCGCTGTGTGGAACTGAGCATCTCCCCAATCTCCTGGCTTAGGGCTGGGAGTGCGAGAGGAGGAGCCGCGTCGGCTATCCATGATGGAATGGATTTTTGTCAGAGGCGCTTCGATGAGAACTTGCGGATGGAGGATGGTGTGAGCTGGATCTAGATCCTCGCCTCTCTTATAGGCGGCTCGTTCGCATGGCTAGGGGGTAAAATGTAAAAATATCCCAGCCTTTCGCATTCGTACGACACGTGGAAGAAGGCCATTATTGGGCGTAGAAGCCAAGGAGCGCAAACATTTATGAAGAAGCCGGACACTATTCGACGGGAACATGAAGATTGAAGGAGAACCTGCCTTGCAACGCCGAAGACAATATACGCGCCGGACTCGTGTCGCTGAAGCCCGGTTCGGGGGCTACTGAGGGAGTTCCGGACTAGGGGGTGTCCGGGTAGCCGAACTATCATCATCGGTCGGACTCCAAGACTATGAAGATACCAGATTGAAGACTTCGTCCCGTGTCCGTATGGGACTTTCCTTGGCGTGGAAGGCAAGCTTGGCAATACGGATATGTAGATCTCCTACCATTGTAACCGACTTTGTGTAACCCTAACCCTATCCGTGTCTATATAAACCAGAGGGTTTTAGTCCGTAGGACGAACAACAATCATACCATAGGCTAGCTTCTAGGGTTTAGCCTCTTTGATCTCGTGGTAGATCCACTCTTGTAACACACATCATCAATATTAATCGAGAGAATTCCTTATTTGGCCCTTTCTTAAAATTTGCTTCCCTTTTTGACCCTCAAAAATATATTTCCCCCTTTTTGACACTCAATTTTCATTTTGTTCCCTTCATGACACTTCCTTCAGTTTTGACACTTCACAATGTTAAGTCTAACATGAAAATACCGTTTTACCCCTGGTGTATTATGTGACCAAAATTATTTACAAGTCAAAAGCAGTGGTAATGTGATATGTTTTGTCTTGACTACATGAGCAAATCAAAAAAATCAACAATTTTACCACCGCGTAACGGATATGAATCAAATCATGCTCGAGTTCATATATCACATCTTCGGATCGCTCGGCATGGCGGTGCCGCCAAAGACAGAGTCTGCGTTCAAGGCCGCTCCTCGATGTCTCTACGCCAAGAACTCGGCTCCCTGAGAATACACAGTGAGCAGCTCGTCTTGTCGCGTCACACATCCACACACACTAAAATACAACAAGAGCTAGCACACGCACCTCGCGCGGCGGCAAAGACACACACCCAGACGAGCCGCAACACACACAAGCACACATCACGCGACGCACGACACGCGGCAAAGACAGACTAGCACACATCACACACGCACACGGAAGCACACGTTGCCTGCCCTAGCGCTAAAAACATGCAGGACGGCGAGCATGAAGACCCCTTCTCCGCCATCTGCGCCACCATGGCCGTCGAGGCCGAGAACGCACGACCCTTCTCCGTTGTGCTACCATGGCGTCTATATGCTGCCAGGTCCGTGGCCCTCCTCCGTTGCCCCTGCATGGCCACCGGACGCCGATACCGTATGGCCCAAGGCCGCTGCCCCGCCATGACCCTCCTCCACCTTTCCTCCATGGTCGCTGACGCCGCTGCACAAAGCTGCCGTCCGTCCGTCAATCCGCAGCAATAAAGATTGGTCTTGCACTATGATATATCGCACCATCACTCTCTCAGCCTCACGTCTCCGCCGTTTGCTTCATACAACTACCACACCGTAGTCGAGAGAGAAGATGCGTTGGAGATTATTTTTACCTATGAGCTAAAGCAGGGGTAAAAACGACCTTTCATGTTGCACTTCACGGTGTTGGTGGTTAAAACTGACAGAAGTGTCATGGAGGGAACAAAACAAAATTTAAGTGTCAAAAAGGGAAAAATATATTTTTGAAGGCCAAAAAGGGAAGCAAATTTTAAGAAAGGGCCAAATAAGGAATTCTCTCAATATTAATCTAGCAGGACATAGGGTTTTACCTCCATCAAGAGGGCCCGAACCTGGGTAAAACATCGTGTCCCTTGTCTCCTGTTACCATCCGCCTAGACGCACAGTTCGGGACCCCCTACCCGAGATCCGCCGGTTTTGACACCAACAAGGACGAAGAGCCCCGGCAGCCGAACACTGGGGGGTAGAAGAAATTTCCCCCTCAAGTCAAAACGGTGAACATGATATACGCTACACACATCCCCAAAAGGGAGCGTAAGCGTGCACTCAGGGACATCTACGCGGTAGAGCCAGTCGCCCCCAAATTCAATCCATGGTCGTCATTTCCGATCACCTTTGATCGTCGAGACCACCCAACCAGTATCCGTCATGGCGGTTTGGCCACATTGGTCCTCGACCCAGTCATCGTCGGATTTCACCTAACACGAGTCCTAATGGACGGTGGTAGCAGCCTCAACCTGCTCTATCAAGACATAGTTCGGAAGATGGGCATTGACCCCTCACGAATCAAACCAACAAAGACTACCTTCAAAGGAGTCATACCAGGCGTCGAGGCCCGCTGTACGGGCTCAATCATGCTGGAAGTGGTCTTCGGCTCTCCGGACAATTTCTGAAGCGAGGAGTTAATCTTCGACATCGTCCCCTTCTGCAGCGGCTACCACGCATTACTCGGACGAACAACGTTTGCTAGATTCAACGCAGCGCCACACTATGCTTTCCTGAAACTCAAGATGCCTGGTTCACGCGGCGTTATAACAGTAAACGGCAACACGGAACGCTTTCTCCGAACAGAGGAGCACACCACCGCCCTAGCAACAAAGGTACAAAGCAGCCTTCTCAAGCAGCAGCATAGTGCGGCTGCCGAGCCCGTGGACACCATCAAGAGGTCCCGAACTACACTCCAGCAGGACAACAAGGCTCGTCAAGAGCTCGACTAGCAATTGGGCTTCCGTCCTAGTCCGGATGAAGTGGTGGCATTCGTACCACGCGTACATAATTACGCACTCGAGATCCCATGGACATCGACGGAGGCACAAGCTCAACCGGGAACTACTGTTCGGCTAGACCGACCCGGATACACCTTTTTATTTTTGTTTCAGGTTCCCTTTCCCGCGAGCCTGATCACAAGCCCCTTCGAAGGATTGACATACAAAGGGGACGTGCAGCATAGGTGTGTAGGGTAACCTCCATACGTTCTTCTTGACGGTATTTTTCCTTCTTTCTCAGGACCCGTACACTGCCCCCTCTTGATTCCGGCATATTACATAGCCCGGGTGCTTATCGCGCTATTTGTACAAGATACGCCTTAACGTATCCATTCAGTTATAATGATAATGATCTGCGGCCCAGTTTTTGTGGTTTTCACCCCTTACTTCATTTCATTTCGATCTGCTTATTAGCTACATCGGTACTCTTTTGTACGTTTCATATTCTCCAGGGGCTGCTTATCGCCCCACAATACGGCAACAAAGTCTGAACACTTTTTGTATAAAAGTTCGGCACCCCGAATTTAGCATTATATGCATTGGCTCCGAATCATGTCTTTGGTCAATAGTTGGGTTGCCCGGCTCCTGTGCTTGCTACCCTACATTCCGCTCTATCGGCTAGGGTAGTAAAATGAGAACTACTATGATTGTGCCCTGGCCTTGACCGGATGAGCACCTCAGTAGAGAAAGCCGAAAACTGACTGTCATGATACGACGAGAACCGGTCAGCTGTTCGTGGGTTACAAAATCGTTGGAGATTTTTTCCGCCTCACGCGAAGGATCGACACTTCAGATCTTGACAAAGACTCGCTTGGACCAGGGCTGCATTGTTTAATTATAAAACTCCTATGGCTAAGTGAGGGCGTTTAAGCCGTATAGTCTGATTGCCTTGTTCGTTGCACTAAACAACTCCTTCAAGGACCATACAATTGGATCAACATTGTTTGGATCCCATCCCGAACACCTCCGTACTAATTACGTGAGGGCAGAAGCCGACGACTGGCCAACCCTCAGATTGCATATAACACGGCCGCACAAGAGGAAACAATTTAAAGCATAACAAAATTACATTAAAAAACAAGCTCAGGACTAAGGGGTCCTCGGGCGTCCAGCCTGTTATCCATGGGCCGGACTAATGGGCTGTGAAGATACGAAGGCCGAAGACAATACCCGTGTCCGGATTGGACTCTACTTGGCGTGGAAAGCAAGCTAGGCGACCTATTATGAAGATTTCCTCCTCTGTAACCGACCTCATGTAACCCTAGATCTCTCCGGTGTCTATATAAACCGGAGAGCATAGTCCGGATAGGGGAGATTCATTACCATATTCACATAGGATAGACTTCTAGGGTTTAGCCATTACGATCTCGTGGTAGATCAACTCCTGTAACACACATATTCATCAAGATCAATCAAGCAAGAAGCAGGGTATTACCTCCATAGAGAGGGCCCGAACCTGGGTAAACATCGTGTCCCCGTCTCCTGTTACCATCGTTCCTAGACGCACAGTTCGGGACCCCTTACCCGAGATCTGCCGGTTTTGATACCGACACTGGCCAGCAGCTTGGGCGGAACTGTGAAGAAGGTCAGCTCCTGCACGACAACGTCGTCGGGATCCCTGCTGCTTGTCACCTCCATTTCCACCTTGACAGCGTCGGTCCTGCCTTTGGGATCCCCCAGCGGGCTGTTCGCCCACAGCTTGGCCACGTAGTGCGGTAGTGGGGACGCCCCTGCTCTGATGCAGATGACCGACACGGCGATAGGCGTGCCGATGTCGAGCACACCGCCGACCAAGAAAAACATGCGGCCGTCCTCCTCCGCGAACAACAAGAGTCGTGGCTCCGATAGTGGCACTTGCAGCTGGAGTGCCTTGCCGTACTGGATCCTGTGCACGGGCATGGGATGCATGGTGCTGATGTGGTGGGAGAGCACGGGCAGAGGGCCTTCGTAGCCGCAGACGGGCACGGGGCATTTGCAGGGCGTGAGCGGGCACACGCTGTGGTGATCGGCGAGCTTGTGGTAAGTGACGTAGAGCCCACAACCTTCATGCGGGCACTCCACCCTCACCGAGGAGAGGACGGTGTCCACCGCCGTGTTCCGCATGTTGAAGCCACCGCCCGCTGGCCTCGCACTGCGCCGCTGGTTCCCGGCGCTCGGCAGCGGCGGTCCGCGTAAGCCGTGTGCCCTCCCTTGCACCTTTGCACAAATCAATCGAACAACACATCAATCAAGAAACCTGCACCTTGCTCGATCAGCCGAACGGACGAGGTGTATTTGAACCTCATACACCGGAGGCTTCAAGGCGGAGGCACAAGGCGATGGAGCAAGGTGAGGTCCATCGAGACCATAGAGAGCTCCATCGTCGGGTCATGTTCCGTCTGCATGATCTCGCCCTCCTCGTGCACAACCATCTCTCGCTTTATTAGGGCCGGGGCATTACAAAGCTTTACCATCACATATTCATACTACTTCAAGGTGCATTAAATCAACACATGCAAGTATCAAAAGGAGAGTCACGGCATGCATGCATGCGTTGTAATTAATGCATCGGTAAACGCAAATTATTTAAATATATCGAGTGCAGTGCTTTGATGTGTCACGTCAACTCATACAAGACCGAGAAGTTTGATTACTACATCGCCCTCTACTTACACTCGCCTTTGGCTGCATGACAGTGGGCCACCGACCTGTTGGGCCCACCTGTCATGGACGCAAAGGCAGGAGCAGTAAGTCAATGAAGCTGCGTCCCTCCCTCGCCCATGAGCATGGTGGCTGGCAGGACTAGGAGAAACTTTCGTTCGCTATACGCTCTACCTCCCGTACGCGGTGGACATGCTGCAGTTCAATTGGTGTCAGATAGCCAGAAGCATACTGTAGTACTCCTCCACTACAGTAGTACTCCATCATTGTTCGACTTCCCGAAGAGGCGAAGAGCCAAGCGCAGCCCGAACGCTCGTGTGGCAGTTTCATGTGTAGAGTAGTCTAGGATAGCGTGTATCATGCCTGTAAGCTTAAAATCATTGGGGTCGGCTCCATGCTATATTTTTTTGATTAAAATAATCTTCTGGCCCTACCTGTCATCCTGGTGATTCTAGTTTGCACGCTCATCTGGTCAAGACAGGAATATATATTTTAATTTGTGGTGGGGTAAATGTTAGAGGTTGCAACAAATGGAGTATTGTACACCGTGGGTCTTTCAGCCAAGTTTAGAGGCAACCATGTGGGGCCAGTGCTATGATGTGTCGCGTCAACTTGTACAACGAGGAGAAGCTTGATTTTACTACTACACGCCTTCTCCCTCGCCCATGCGCGCGGTGGCTCGCAGACAAGGACAGGCTTTTGCTTATAGTACTACAACAAGCTATCCCTCCCGCTCGCGGTGGACGGACATGCAGTAGTGGATTCAATACTGTATAAGTAGTAGTAGTAACATCATTGTTCGTCTTCTCGAAGAGGCGAAGATCCAAGTGCAACCCAAACGTGGCAGTTGCGAACCTTGGAGCACACATATAGCCAGGCTCTTGCATGAGACAAAATTGCTATGTGAGCCCACTATTGCAGTACTTGCTAGTATAGCCCTATAAACTAGAAAGGAGTATTTGCCTTTCTAGAGATTTCAACAAGTGAATAGACTACACCGAGACGGAGTACATATGGAGCAAAATGAGTGAATCTACACCGTAAATAAATACGTAGTTCTCTCGTTTCCTCTCGGCCTTGCTCGCGGTGCACAATATTGAGTATACTAGTACTATCATCTTGAAATTTACGAAGTCACCATAGGAACCTCGTCGTCGACGGGAACGTCTCTTGACACGCGATAGACGCGAGAGTCAGTCGCCTCCATAGGTGCTTGAATGCCAAGGAGGGAGAGGGTAGCGATTCCCGAGACATTGAACGATCAATGATGCATCCTCAAATTACTCTACATGCAGAGGGAATTAATTGGAGAAGCATAATAGAGCCAGCACGATGTGAATGCAACAGAGTTTGGATTCTCATATAAAGGCGCCCCACCACTCCAATCCATCTACTCCTTAGTCTCTGCGCAACACTGCTCACTCCAATCCAAGACCAAGTGACCAGAAGCCAGAAGCACCTATGGAGGCGATGGTCGCGAGCGGCAGTCGGCTGTGCCAAATCATCCAAGGCGCCGGCCTGCGGCCCCGCACCGCGCAGCGTTTCCAGACGGTGCTGGCGACCGCCGGTGTCGTAGCCCTCGCCGACGCCGGCTTCGCCTCTCGCATGGACGACATGATGGTCAACTCCATCCGCAAGTTCGCCACCGTCAAGAAGCATGTAGCGGAAGCTCCTACTAGTCCTGCCAGCCACCACGCTCATGCGCGAGGGAGGAACGCAACTTCATTGACTTACTTCTCCTGCCTTTGCGTCTATGACAGGAGGGCCCAACAGGTGGTTGGCCCACCTGTCATGCAGCCAAAGGCAGGTGTAGTTAAGGCACCGAGCTCGATCCCATGAGGGAGAGGCGTTGTAGTAATCAAACTTCTTGGTCTTGTATGAGTTGACGCGACACATCAAAGCACTTTTCGATATAAGTCTTTTTACACATTTCAAATGGACTACTACATACTGATGTATGTAGACATATTTTGCTTCGTATGTAGTCACTTGTTGCAATCTCTAAAAAGACTTATATTTGGAAACGGAGGTAGCACAACACATGCATGCATGTCATGACTTCCCTTTTGATACTTGCATGTGTTGATTTGATGCACCTTGCCAAATTTTGACTATAAATTTAACTAACCAAATTTTCATGCATGTCACAGAAAATTACGGGGCTGTTTGGATTGTGACTATGTTTGTCTTACGTTGCCACATTATTTTTCCCACACTTGCCACACTTTCCTAACTTGAGTTGCTCAAATTGTTAGACACACTTTGGCTTGCCTAAGGGAATCTTGCCACACTTTTTGTGTCTATGACATGTGGGGTTCACTGCTAATAAAAAATATTGTCTTAGGTGTGGCTAATAAAAAAGACTTATATTTAGGAACAGAGGGAGTAGAAAATATGAATAATAATGCATGTTGGGGCGACCAACGTTTCCGATAATTTTAGTCGTGGGCTTGTTCACAATTTTTACGAGGGGGTGGTTGTTCATTTAATGGAGGGACTTGTACCAGACTTGAACGATACAAAGTGCGACCTGGCACACCGTAACACCACTTGGAACAAGTGGGTAGCTATCTCAAAAAACAATCAACAACTAAAAAACGGCGACCTAGCACATAGTACACAAATTTAAACGATTGTTTTGATGGAGTGAAAAAGGAAAACTACCCCACTACGTATATATAGGCCGAAGCCTCCGCGCTTGCTTGCTAGGGTTGCTCTATTCACACACTCTCATCCTCTCCAGATCTAAACAAGATAGGGGTGGTAACCCTATCTTTCTCCCTTCAAAAGACACTGTCTTTCTATCCTCACCGCTGGTTACAGATCCGGACGTATCCCCCTCTGCCGGTGAAGGGGAGGAGGAGCAGCGTTTAGGCCGTCGTCGACAACGAGGGAGGAGACCCACTGCCGGCCGCACCATTATCTCTGGCCGAGCGCTGGCGCGGGAGGTCCTCTGATCCCTTCTCCGTTGCCCTAGTGTGAGCGGATCCGGCCTCCCGCCGCCCACCTATCCACATCTCGACGACCTTCAGGTATATCTTCCTTCGAAACCGCCTTAGCTCTACTTCCGCAGCTCGCTACGTCGCTACATGTGCATCATTTTCTACCTATCAGCCCCTCTCGATCAGATGGTCCAACCTCACCTATTTTTTTCTTCTATTCTTACAGGTAAAGCTACTTCATGGAGTCGAATCTTGTACTTGGTTCAAACAAGAAATAAAGTGAGGTTGGGGAATTTAGTATGTAGTACATCGGACTTGGTACAAACAGGAAGGAAAGGGGGTGAAAGTAGTACAGACTGGTCATCCAACCGGTCTCTTGGTTGAAAAGGGAAATATAGGGGTAACGCTGTACACGTGGTATGACCAGACTAGATTTGCTATCCACACATAGGAGTAGGTGGCTAGAGTGAACAAAAATGGGACCAACCCAGATATGTTTCTTGGATGTTTCTTTCTCGGGGCAACAAACTATGAATCATCACTTTATGCCCATGTTTAGGTACATGGTGCTGGACTGCTGGTGCACCCACTGTCCCATGCCCTTATACCAAATATTTAGTTGTTCTTAATATAATGCCCCTGGTAAAAATGAAGCCATGCCACTGTTATAAGCCATGATAAGTTTAGCCAAATGTTTTGCCTGTAATTGTTTGGACTACATTTGTTTTAAATGCAGTAGCTTTTTGTGCAAACAAGGATATCCATTTCACCTAGTTGTCAGTAGTGACCTTTTGGTGCCTTTGCACAAAACTCTTCTTAAAAGAAGTGACTTTTGTGTTGTTTAACTGGAATGTCAGAATGGAACAGTTGGTTCATTTCGGTGGAACTGCACAATGGGAGATCTGTGTTCCAACCCTCATCATCCACATTGGCACCATAACCTTCCTTTAGGTAAGAATGATATTTAGTGCATGTGTCCATCTCTATTTTGCAACTGCCATGAGAAAATAATGCTATTTTTTACTAGTACACTTGTACTCCCTCACTGGCAAAACCAATTCTGAAATAGAAGGCCAATCATGTACTTGGTTTCACCAACTGTTGAGGAGAATGAGAAGCGAGCATGAAGAGGAGGAAGAAGAAGAGTAAGCGATTGCCAAAGGCGATCTTCTTTGAAGCCAGAGGCCTCAGTCGAGGACATTCAAGGGCTCCAGCAATGACTACCTTACATGTGAGATGATCCTCCAGGGAGCCCTTCCACTTCTGCTGTCTCACTTAATTAATTAGGAGTACTTAAGTACCACTAATTTATTGCTGCCTAATTTTCCTGTCAGAGTTAAACAAATCTTTAGTAGCACCCTATGCTGAATCACGTACGTGTGTTGAAGGTGAATCATGTGGTGGAGCAGGGAGGGAATGCTAACTTTACCCATTAAGATAATGAGGGTGCTTCTATTTGTTAGTGTATCTTTCATCAACTAGTCCCACTATTACAAAGTAATATCACTCTCTCAATATATGTGCCAACAGGATGCTCGATTTTGGTGGAACTGCACAAAAACTTTGGGTGCTTCATTGCCTCGATGACTTCCTTCCTTTCCTATTAGTCGCTAATCTCGACTTGCATTCTTCCTTCTTTGTCGATTAAGCTTGGCTTATCTCGGCTTCCAGTCAAAGGAAATAGTAATTGATATGCTACCTCACACAGGTTGGTACTGGTATTTATCCTGATTATTGTGCTGGTCATATATATTGGTAATTTGGTGTTGTGCTACTGTTTGCCGATTTCATAAAGGAGTAACTTGGAGCCTGAACTCGCAGACAAATCATTACATCGGGTGATTTCAGTAGAACTGCACAAAAAGATCGGATGGACATGTACTTATGCTGCTGCTATGTACTCCAAAGTTCACTCAGACAAGCATCGATGTTGACAAGAAGAAGTGCCTATATTCATTCGAGTATCAACCGGCGTCAACCAATTGTCAAACTCAAGTATTAGGAGAGTGAACGCTAAAAATATTGCTTGGCGCATAGCCCGAAAAAATGCATCCAGTCTTTGGTCCCAACTTGTGCCTTTTGGTTATCGGCACATATGGTAGCGAATCGTATGGCATGGAGTCTAAAGATTCCGAACAAGTTGGTTGACGCGTATATTCATCTCGGGACTTAATCGATGCGCATGCCGGGGATGCTCCATTTCAGCTTGAACTGCACAAAAATTTGGGTGGTTCATTTTCTCAACCGCCTCCTTTCTCAAATGCGCAATGTAGAATTTTGGCGAGCTACGGGACCAAGATGAGCCAAGAACTAGTTGGATGAAAGTAGTGGCCAAGTTGCTCAAACCTCCCTCGGCACGAGGCCACTATTTGAGGATAAACCTACAAGAAAAGTTCAGATTGTCTGTGCTGCCTCTTATGTACCCGAAAGAGTTTACTCGTACAAGCACCAGAACCAGTTATAACCCTTCTCCTCCACTCAATTTGTGACTCCACTGCCGTGTCTTCCCATCTCCGAGTCGTTCCTGTCCGGGGCCTCGCCGTAAATCCCTTTGCCTCGCTGCGCTCGGTGCGGCGTGGTCAACAAACGAGAGTCATCGGAAGAGGATCAGATGTGGAGAGCTCGACGGCCGGGACCCATGAGGTCCATGGTCGCACGCAAGGAAAGTTCCTCCTTATTAAGATGAAAAATATTTCCTCCACACCGGCTGGGACCCACTGGCTGTATCTTCGCATCGGAAGGAAGTGCCTCCTTGTTATGCGAAAAATTATTCCTCCTGTTGACACCGGGACCCGTCGATTTGGTGGCTGGCTTGTGGGCCTACTAAGCGGACGCGTGTACGCAGGGCTTTGTCAACTTAATCAACAAATGATTCTAGCAATTTGGACCGTTGGATGTTAATCCAACAACCGTGCTCCTTCTTCAACCTCTGTTCTTGCTCCCTGTCTCCGTATGCGCTTGCGGCTGTCTTTGCCGCCAAGACCAACCAGTCAAGTTTACCACTCCTCTCCATCTGCGACTCCACTGCCCCGTCTTCCCCATCTCCGGGTCGTTGTCCACCAGTCTGGGGCCTCGCCGTTGTCCACCAGCCTTTGGTGCCCTCAACACGGTGTGGTCAGCATGGTCAACAATCAGGAGTCATCGGAAGATGACTGTACGTGAGAGGCTGACAGTGGGACACACCACGCCCATGGACGCATGCATGCAACAGAATGCGGCGTGGTCAACGTGGTCAAGGAACGATTTCCATCGGAAGTGTCTTTGCGTGGAGAGGTCGACAGCTGGGTCCACGGCCGCAGCAAGGAAGTGCCTCCTTATTACGCGAAAAATAATGATTCCTCCACCTAACAGCAGGGACCCAACGGACGGGCCACCGTATTTTGTGAAAAAATGTTTCCCCCTGATTGCTGGGACCCACCGGACGGGTCGCCGTATTTCACGAAAAAACGTCCCCCCCGCTGTCAGCTCGGACCCACCGGAAGTGCCTCCTTATTACGCAGAAAAAAATGAATACTCGCCCTGCTAGCTGGGACCCACCTTGGTGGGAGGCTAACTTGTGGGCCTATTAAGTTGACAGTGAGGAGGGCTTTGCCAACTTAGTCAATATGAACGATTCTAGCTCCAGTGACCGTACGATGTCCATCCAACGGCCGTAGTGCTTCTTCAACCTCTGGTCTTCTGGCTCCAGCCGCCCAAACCAGCGTGGGTCATGCCGCCTGCTCCTGCCTCTCGTGGTCGGCTGTGATGCCGCGGAGGCCTCACCGCCCCCTACTACTCCCACCGCTGGCCAGGCCATCCCTCTACTCACCCACACCCCCTGTTATTCTGCGGCGATGGCAGCCTCACACCGCAGCCGAACCAGTGAACCCTCGTACTCCTCTCCACGCGGGCTTCCACTGCCGCATCTTCCCCGGCTCCGCGTCATCCCCTTCCTAGGCCTCGCTGTCGTCCACCGCCTTGGTGCTCTCGGCGCGGCGTGGTCAACATGGTCAAGGAATGACTTCCATCGGAAGAGTACTGTACGTGGAGAGGCTGATAGCTGGGTCCACGGCGGCCGCAAGAAAGTGCCTCCTTATTACGCGCAAAATAATTATTCCTCCACCTGACAACAGGGACCCACCGCACGGGCCACCGTATTTCGTGAAAAAAACGTTTCCCCCTGACTGCTGGGACCCACCAGCTACATCTTCGCACGCAAGGAAGTGCGTCCGGGCAAAAAAAACGATTCGCCCCCTTGACTGCTGGGACCCACCAGCTATATCTTCGCACGCAAGGAAGTGCGTGACAGTCGGGACCCACCTGGTCGAAGCGTACATAGCGCTAGTCGCGAACTGTACGTACAGACTGGTCGATGTAGAGCACGCACGTGTCGTAGTAGAGACGCGCATGTAGCATGTACTGCTACCTCTTACTGCGTTGGTTTTCCCTTGAAGAGGAAAGGGTGATGCAACAAAGTAGCGTAAGTATTTCCCTCAGTTTTTGATAACCAAGGTATCAACCTAGTAGGAGGCTACGCGCGAGTCCCTCGCGCCTACACAAAACAAATAAATCCTCGCAACCAACACGATAAGGGGTTGTCAATCCCTACACGGCCACTTACGAGAGTGAGACCTGATAGATATGATAGGATAATATTTTTGGTATTTTTGTGATAAAGATGCAAAGTAAAATAAAAGCACTGTAAAAAAGCAAAGGAAACAACTAAGTATTGGAAGATTAATATGATGAAGATAGACCCGGGGGCCATAGGTTTCACTAGTGGCTTCTCTCAAGAGCACAAGTATTCTACGGTGGGTGAACAAATTACTGTTGAGCAATTGACATAATTGAGCATAGTTATGAGAATATCTAGGTATGATCATGTACATAGGCATCACGTCCGAGACAAGTAGACCGTGCCTGCATCCACTACTATTACTCCACTCATCGACCGCTATCCAGCATGCATCTAGAGTATTAAGTTCACAAAAACGGAGTAACGCCTTAAGCAAGATGACATGATGTAGAGGGATAAATTCATGCAATATGATAAAAACCCCATCTTGTTATCCTCGATGGCAACAATACAATACGTGCCTTGCTGCCCCTCATCACATCGGGAAAGGACACCGCAAGATTGAACCCAAAGCTAAGCACTTCTCCCATTGCAAGAAAGATCAATCTAGTAGGCCAAACCAAACCGATAATTCAAGAGACTTGCAAAGATAACCAATCATACATAAAAGAATTCAGAGAAGATTCAAATATTGTTCCTAGATAATCTTGATCATAAACCCACAATTAAATCGGTCTCAACAAACACACCGCAAAAGAAGATTACATCAAATAGATCTCCACGAGAGGGGGAGAACATTGTATTGAGATCCAAAAGAGAGAAGAAGCCATCTAGCTAATAACTATGGACCAAGGTCTGAAGTAAACTACTCACACTTCATCGGAGAGGCTATGGTGTTGATGTAGAAGCCCTCCATGATCGATTCCCCTTCCATGAGCTCAAACTTGCCCCAAGATGGGATCTCGTGGGTACAGAAAGTTGCGGTGGTGGAATTATGTTTTGGCTCCGTGTCTGATTGTTTGGGGCAATGAGGTATATATAGGTGGAAGGCGTACGTCGGTGGAGCAACAGGGGGCCCACGAGGGTGGAGGGCGCGCCCTGGGGGGGTAGGCGCGCCCCCTACCTCGTGGCCTCCTCTTTTGTTTCTTGACGTAGGGTCCAAGTCTCCTGGATCATATTTGCTCTGAAAATCACGTTCCCGAAGGTTTCATTCCGTTTGGACTCCGTTTGATATTCCTTTTCTGCGAAACTCTGAAATAGGCAAAAAAACAGCAATTCTGGGCTGGGCCTCCGGTTAATAGGTTAGTCCCAAAAGTAATATAAAAGTGAATAATAAAGCCCAATAATGTCCAAAACAGTAGAAAATATATCATGGAGCAATCAAAAATTATAGATACGTTGGAGACGTATCAAGCATCCCCAAGCTTAATTCCTGCTCGTCCTCGAGTAGGTAAATGATAAAAACAGAATTTTTGATGCGGAGTGCTACTTGGCATAATTTCATTGTAATTCTTCTTAATTGTGGTATGAATATTCAGATCCGAAAGATTCAAGACAAAAGTTTAATATTGACATAAAAATAATAATACTTCAAGCATACTAACAAAGCAATTATGTCTTCTAAAAATAACATGGCCAAAGAAAGTTATCCCTACAAAATCATATAGTATGGCTATGCTCTATCTTCACCACACAAAGTATTTAAATCATGCACAACCCCGATGGCAAGCCAAGCAATTGTTTCATACTTTTGACATTCTCAAACTTTTTCAATCTTCACGCAATACATGAGCGTGAGACATGGACATAGCACTATATGTGGAATAGAATGGTGGTTGTGGAGAAGACAAAAAGGGAGAAGATAGTCTCACATCAACTAGGCGTATCAATGGGCTATGGAGGTGCCCATCAAAAGATATCAATGTGAGTGAGTAGGGATTGCCATGCAACGGATGCACTAGAGCTATAAGTATATGAAAGCTCAACAAAAGAAACTAAGTGGGTGTGCATCCAACTCGCTTGCTCACGAAGACCTAGGGCATTTTGAGGAAGCCCATCATTGGAATATACAAGCCAAGTTCTATAATTTAAAGTTCCCACTAGTATATGAAAGTGACAAAATGAGAGACTCTCTATCATGAAGATCATGGTGCTACTTTGAAGCACAAGTGTGGAAGGATAGTAACATTGTCCCTTCTCTCATTTTTTTATTTGGGCCTTTTTCTATTTTTTATGGCCTCTTTTCTTTTCTTTTTTTATTTTTCGTCCGGAGTCTCATCCCGACTTGTGGGGGAATCATAGTCTCCATCATCCTTTCCTCACTTGGGACAATGCCCTAAAAATTATGATCATCACACTTTTATTTTCTTACAACTCAACAATTACAACTCGTTACTTAGAACAAAATATGACTCTATATGAATGCCTCCGGCGGTGTACCGGGATATGCAATGAATCAAGAGTGACATGTATGAAAGAATTATGAACGGTGGCTTTGCCACAAATACGATGTCAACTACATGATCATGCAAAGCAATATGACAATGATGGAGCATGTCATAATAAACGGAACGGTGGAAAGTTGCATGGCAATATATCTCGGAATGGCTATGGAAATGCCATGATAGGTAGGTATGGTGGCTGCTTTGAGGAAGGTTTATGGGGGTGTATGATACCGCTAAAAGTGCTTGCGATATTAGAGAGGCTAGCAATGGTGGAAGGAAGAAGAGTGCGATAATCCATGGACTCAACATTAGTCATAAAGAACTCATACACTTATTGCAAAAATCTACAAGTTATCAAAGCAAAGTATTACGCCAAGATGCTCCTAGGGAGATAGATTGGTAGGAAAAGACCATCGCTCGTCCCCGATTGCCACTCATAAGGAAGACAATCAATAAATAAATTATGCTCCGACTTCATCACATAACGGTTCACCATACGTGCATGCTACGGGAATCACAAACTTTAACAAAAGTATCTCTCAAATTCACAACTACTCAACTAGCATGACTCTAATATCACCATCTTTATATCTCAAAACAATTATCAAGCATCAAACTTCTCATAGTATTCAACACACTCATAAGAATTTTTTACTAATCTTGAATACCTAGCATATTACGATTGTTTAAGCAAATTACCGTGCTATTTAAGACTCTCAAAATAATCTAAGTGAAGCATGAGAGATCAATAGTTTCTATAAAACAAATCCACCACCGTGCTCTAAAAGATATAAGTGAAGCACTAGAGCAAAATTATATAACTCAAAAGATATAAGCGAAGCACATAGAGTATTCCAACAAATTCCAAATCATGTATGAATCTCTCAAAAGGTGTGTACAGCAAGTATGATTGTGGTAAACTAAAAAGCAAAGACTCAAATCATACAAGACGCTCCAAGCAAAACACATATCATGTGGTGAATAAAAATATAGCTCCAAGTAAAGTTACCGATGGAAGTAGACGAAAGAGGGGATGCCTTCCGGCGCATCCCCAAGCTTTGGCTTTTTGGTGTCCTTAAATTATCTTGGGGGTGCCATGGGCATCCCCAAGCTTAGGCTCTTGCCACTCCTGGTTCCATAATCCATCTAATCTTTCACCCAAAACTTGAAAACTTCACAACACAAAACTCAACAAAAAATCTCGTGAGCTCCGTTAGCGAAAGAAAACAAAAGACCACTTCAAGGTACTGTAATTAACTCATTCTTTATTTATATTGGTGTTAAACCTACTGTATTCCAACTTCTCTATGGTTTATAAACTATTTTACTAGCCATAGATTCATCAAAATAAGCAAACAACACATGAAAAACTGAATCTGTCAAAAACAGAACAGTCTGTAGTAATCTGTAACTAAAGCAAACGTCTGGTACTCCAAAAAATCAGCCACAATATGAAAACCTATAAAATTTGTTTATTGATCAGCAGAAATTGGAATCAGTATTTTATCACATTCTGGTGATTTTTAACAATTGTTTTCGTGAACAGAAAGTTTCTGGAAATTTCTGCAAGATCAAATAACTATCATCCAACAAGATCCTATAGGTTTAACTTGGGACAAACACTAATTCAAACATAAAAACACATCTAACCAGAGGCTAGAACAAATATTTATTCCTAAACAGAAGCAAAAAGCAAAAAACTAAAATAAAATTGGGTTGCCTCCCAACAAGCGCTATCGTTTAACGCCCTTAGCTAGGCATAAAAGCAAGGATAGATCTAGGTATTGCCATCTTTGGTAGGCAATCCATAAGTGGCTCTCATGATAGATTCATATGGTAATTTTATTTTGTTCCTAGGGAAGTGTTCCATGCCTTTCTTTAATGGAAATTGGAATATAATATTCCCTTCCTTCATATCAATAATTGCACCAAACGGTCTAAGGAAAGGTCAACCAAGAATAATAGGACATGAAGGATTGCAATCTATGTCAAGAACAATAGAATCTACGGGCACATACTTCCTATTTGCAGCAATAAGAACATCATTAATTCTTCCCATAGGTTTCTTAATAGTGGAATCCGCAAGATGCAAGTTTAGAGAGCAATCATCAAAATCACGGAAATCTAGCAAATCGCACAAAGTTTTGGGAATAGTGGAAACACTAGCACCCAAATCACAAAAAGCATAGAACTCATGATCCTTAATCTTAATTTTAATTGTAGGTTCCCACTCATCATAAAGTTTTCCAGGGATAGAAACTTCCAACTCAAGTTTTTCTTCATAAGGTTGCATCAAGGCATCAACGATATGTTTGGTAAAAGCTTTATTTTGACTATAAGCATGAGGAGAATTTAGCACGGATTGCAACAAGGAAATACAATCTATCAAAGAGCAATTATAATAATTAAATTCCTTGAAATCCAAAACAGTGGGTTTATTAATATCTAGGGTTTTGTTCTCTTCAATCCCACTTTTATCAATTTTAGCATCAAGATCCAAAAACTCCGAATTTTTGGAACGCCTTCTAGGTAAAGGTGGATCATATTCAGTCCCATCATTATCAAGATTCATATTGGAAAACAAAGATTTAATAGGTGACACATCAATAACTTTGAGATCTTCATATTTATTTTCATAGAAATTTGAAGAACACACTTTTAGAAAGCAATCTTTCTTAGCATGCATCCTAGCGGTTCTTTCTTTGCACTCATCAATGGAAATTATCATGGCTTTGAGGGACTCATTGATATCATGCTTAGGAGGAACAGATCTCAATTTAAAAGAATCAACATCAAGAGAAATTCTATCAACGTTCCTAGCCAATTCATCAACTTTAAGCAATTTTTCTTCAAGCAAGGCATTGAAATTCTTTTGCGAATTCATAAATTCCTTAACACTAGTCTCAAATTCAGAGGGCATCTTATTAAAATTTCCATAAGAGTTGTTGTAGGAATTACCATAATTATTAGAGGAATTGCTAGGATAAGGCCTAGGATTAAAGTTTCCTCTATACGCGTTGTTACCAAAATTATTCCTACCAACAAAATTCACATCCAAAGATTCATTATTATTTTAAATAAAAGTAGAAAAAGGCATATCATTGGGATCAGAAGAAACACTCTTAGTAGAAAATAATTTCATAAGTTCATCCATCTTTCCACTCAAAACATTAATTTCGTCTATTGCATGCACTTTTTATTAGTAGATCTTTCAAAAGTGCCATTGAGAATAATTAACCATAATATTATCTAGGAGTTTAGTAGCTTCTCCTAAATTGGTTTCCATAAAAGTGCCTCCCGCGGCTGAATCTAAAAGATTTCTAGAAGCAAAATTCAATCCGGCATAATTTTTTTGTATAATCATCCACAAATTCAAACCATGAGTATGGCAATTACGTATCATTAATTTCATCCTCTCCGAAGCTTGTGCAACCTGTTCGTGATCAAGTTGATTAAAATTCATAATATCGTTTCTAAGAGAGATGATCTTAGCAGGAGGAAAATATTTAGAGATAAAAGCATCTTTGCACTTATTCCATGAATCAATACTATTTTTAGGCAAAGACAAAAACCAAGCTTTAGCACGATCTCTAAGCGAAAAAGGAAATAGCTTCAATTTAACAATATCATTGTCCACATCTTTCTTCTTTTGCATATCACACAAATCAACGAAGCTATTTATATGAGTAGCGGCATCTTCACTAGGAAGGCCGGCGAATTGATCTTTCATGACAAGATTCAACAATCAGCATTGATTTCACAAGATTCAGTATTGGTAAGAGGAGCAATCGGAGTGCTATGGAAATCATTATTTTTGGTATTGGTAAAGTCACATAATTTGGTATTGTCTTGAGCCATCGTGACAAACAAGCAATCCAACACTCGAGCAAACAAAAAGCAAGCGAAAAAGAGGCAAACGAAAAAGAGAGGGCGAATAAAACGGCAAGGGTGAAGTGGGGGAGAGGAAAACGTGAGGCAAATGACAAATAATGTAACGCGGGAGATAAGGGATTGTGATGGGTACTTGGTATGTTGACTTTTGCGTAGACCTCCCCGGCAACGGCGCCAGAAATCCTTCTCGCTACCTCTTGAGCACTGCGTTGGTTTTCCCTTGAAGAGGAAAGGGTGATGCAACAAAGTAGCGTAAGTATTTCCCTCAGTTTTTGAGAACCAAGGTATCAATCCAGTAGGAGGCTACGCGCGAGGCCCTCGCACCTACACAAAACAAATAAATCCTTGGAACCAACGCGATAAGGGGTTATCAATCCCCACACGGCCACTTACGAGAGTGAGATCTGATAGATATGATAGGATAATATTTTTGGTATTTTTGTGATAAAGATGCATAGTAAAATAAAAGCAAAGTAAAAAAGCAAAGGAAAGAACTAAGTCTTGGAAGATTAATATGATGAAGATAGACCCTGGGGCCATAGGTTTCACTAGTGGCTTCTCTCAAGAGCATAAGTATTCTACAGTGGGTGAACAAATTACTGTTGAGCAATTGACAGAATTGAGCATAGTTATGAGAATATCTCGATATGATCATGTATATAGGCATCACGTACGAGACAAGTAGACTGAGTCCTGCCTGCATCTACTACTATTACTCCACTCATCGACCGCTATCCAGCACGCATCTAGAGTATTAAGTTCATAAAAATGGAGTAACGCCTTAAGCAAGATGACATGATGTAGAGGGATAAATTCATGCAATATGATAAAAAAACCATCTTGTTATCCTCGATGGCAACAATACAATACATGCCTTTGTCGACCCTCATCACACCGGGAAAGGACACCGCAAGATTGAACCCAAAGCTAAGCACTTCTCCCATTGCAAGAAAGATCAATCTAGTAGGGCAAACCAAACTGATAATTCGAAGAGACTTGCAAAGATAACCAATCATACATAAAAGAATTCGAAGAAGATTCAAATATTGCTGATAGATAATCTTGATCATAAACCCACAATTCATCGGTCTCAACAAACACACCGCAAAAGAAGATTACATCGAATAGCCACGAGAGAGGGGGAGAACATTGTATTGAGATCCAAAAAGAGAGAAGAAGCCATCTAGCTAATAACTATGGACCCGAAGGTCTAAAGTAAACTACTCACACTTCATCGGAGAGGCTATGGTGTTGATGTAGAAGCCCTCCATGATCGATTGCCCTTCCGGCGGAGCTCCGGACAAGCCCCAAGATGGGATCTCGTTGGTACAGAAAGTTGCGGTGGTGGAATTAGGTTTTTGGCTCCGTATCTGATCATTTGGGGGTACGTAGGTATATATAGGAGGAAGGAGTACGTCGGTGGAGCAACAGGGGGCCCACGAGGGTGGAGGGCGTGCCCCCTACCTCGTGGCCTCCTCTTTTGTTTCTTAACGTAGGGTCCAAGTCTCCTAGATCATATTTGCTCTGAAAATCACGTTCCCGAGGTTTCATTTCGTTTGGACTCCGTATGATATTCCTTTTCTGCGAAACTCTGAAATAGGCAAAAAACATCAATTTTGGGCTGGGCCTCCGATTAATAGGTTAGTCCCAAAAGTAATATAAAAGTGAATAATAAAGCCCAATAATGTCCAAAGCAGTAGATAATATAGCATGGAGCAATCAAAAATTATAGATACGTTGGAGACGTATCATGTACACGTATGTATAGCAGCCAGTGTGCAAGAAACAAAATACGGCCACGTACATACATACGGGCGGGGTCTCGAACGCCTACTCTCGCATACGTACGGCCAGGGCTCGTGTACATGGCTGGGTCGGAACGGAGAAACTGCGTCGTCGTCGTGTTCATGGGGAGGCAACGTAATGCGGCGTGTTCATCGGGAGGCAACGGAACGCGTGGGAGCCAACTGGCTTGGATGGAACAGCTGATGGAAACGAGGCCTGGCATACCACAGAAAGGAGGAAAAGGCCTTGTGTTCGACCGGCCACATTCGAAACGGGATCCTGTTCATTGGGTGGGGTCTAGCGTATTGCAAAATGGAGGAAACAGACCTCCTATGGTCGAAACGGGGGTCCTGTTGATCGGGAGGGGTGTGGCGTACCGCAAAACGGAGGAAATAGACTTGTGTTTGAGTGCTACGGTCGAAGCGGGGGTCCTGTTCATCGAGAGGGGTGTGGCGTACCACAAAACGGGACTCCATAGGGTACTGTTCATCTCCACCATCGACCCCCTCCAGCCTCCACGGGATACTGTTCATCCATCGTCGACCTCCACCAGCCTCCACCTGCGACTGTTCATCCACGGGCTCCTGTTCATCCAGCCTCCACCGCGCGCTACTCCACCGGCTCTTTGTTCAACCAGCCCTCTCCACGAGCTCTGTTCAACCACCCCTCCACGGGCTCTTGTTCATCCAGCCCTCCACCGCTCATCGCTCATCCAGCCCTCCACGGGTAATCGTTCATCCATCCCCAACCGGCTCGATCGATCGAGTCCTGTTCATCCACCCCCATCAGGAACTGTTCATCCAACCCCCCGAGCAATGCTCAATGTTCATCGCAGGCGGCATCGATCGGCTTGATTAGCGGCAGTAGCAAAGGAATCGTTCGGTCGGGTTCGATTTCTGACCATCGATCGATCGCTCGGGTTCAGTAACGTGTAGCCTGCAGTGCAATCCCTCGGTTCAGTTAGAGCCCAACGCCTCGCTCCGGTTCAGTTAGAGCCCAACGCCTCGCACCCACGCATGTGCGTGTATGAGAGAAACGCGCATCGCTCGGCCCCGACCACCCACCGTAACCGGGAACACCCTGATATTTTCCTCGCCCTTGCTTCTACTATGGTGTTTTCCGTCATGGACGGCCCAAAGAATGTCATGCAGCTGCGTCTCCGGCCCGCCCAGAACGGAAAGCCCATTTTCTGTCATGATTTTTTGTCATAGAAGTAGGACCCCACCACATCTATGATGATACTGGGTTTTGTCACAATTATCATCATAGAAGTGTCATAAGTATGACAGGAAAAAATTTCTGTCATTTTCAAGGAAGGGAGGGGGAGGAAGGAGAGGAATAGGGAGTAGGAAAGGGGGCGCCGCCCCCTCTTCCCTTGTCCAATTCTGACTGCAAGGGGGGGGGGGGGCTGCCCTTCTCTCTCTCCAACAAGGCCCATGGTGGCCCATTAGTTCCCCCGGGGGGTTCCGGTAACCCCTCCGGCACTCTATTTTTACCCGAAACTATCCAGAACACTTCTGGTGTCTGAACAACATGGTCCAATATATCAATCTTTAAGTCTCGATCATTTCAAGACTCCTCGTCACGTCTGTGATCTCATCCGGGACTCCGAATAAATTTCGGTACATCAAATCACATAACTCACAATACAAGTCTTCATCGAACTTTAACCGTGCGGACCCTATGGGTTCGAGAACTATGTAGACATGACCGAGACGCCTCTCCGGTCAATAACCAATAGCGGAACCTGGATGCTCATATTGGCCCCTATATATTCTACAAAGATCTTTATTGGTCAAACCGCATAACAACATACGTTGTTCCCTTTGCCATCGGTATGTTACTTGCCCGAGATTCGATCGTCGGTATACTCATACCTAGTTCAATCTCGTTACTGGCAAATCTCTTTACTCGTTCCGTAATGTATCATTCCATGACTAACTCATTAGTCACATTGCTTGCAAGGCTCATAGTGATGTGCATTACCGAGAGGGCCCAGAGATACCTCTCCGAAACACGGAGTAACAAATCCTAATCTCGATCTATGCAAACTCAACAAACACCATCGGAGACACCTGTAGAGCATCTTTATAATCACCCAGTTACGTTGTGACGTTTGATAGACACTAAGTGTTCCTCCGGTATTCGGGAGTTGCATAATGTCATAGTCATAGGAACATGTATAAGTCATGAAGAAAGCAATAACAATAAACTAAACGATCATTATGCTAAGCTAACGGATGGGTCTTGTCCATCACATCATTCTCTAATGATGTGACCCCGTTCATCAAATGACAACACATGCCTATGGCTAGGAAACTTAACCATCTTTGATTAACGAGCTAGTTAATGTAGAGGCATACTAGGGACACTCTGTTTGTCTATGTATCCACACCTGTACAAAGTTTCCGGTTAATACAATTCTAGCATGAATAATAAACATTTATCATGATATAAGGAAATATAAATAACAACTTTATTATTGCCTCTAGGGCATATTTCCTTCAGTCTCCCACTTGCATTAGAGTCGATAATCTGGATTACATAGTAATGATTCTAACACCCATGGAGTCTTGGTGTTGATCATGTTTTTCTCATGAGAGAGGCTTAGTCAACAGGTCTGCAACATTCAGATCCGTATGTATCTTGCAAATCTCTATGTCTCCCTCCTTGACTTGATCGCGGATGGAATTGAAGCGTCTCTTGATGTGCTTGGTTCTCTTGTGAAATCTGGATTCCTTTGGCAAGGCGATTGCACCAGTATGGTCACAAAAGATTTTCATTGGACCCGATGCACTATATATAACACCTAGATCAGACATGGACTCCTTCATCCAGACTCCTTCATTTGCTGCTTCCGAAGTAGCTGTGTATTCCACTTCACACGTAGATCCCGCCACGACGCTCTGTTTGGAACTGCACCAACTTACAGCTCCACCATTCAATATAAATACGTATCTGGTTTGTGACTTAGAGTCATCCGGATCAGTGTCAAAGCTTGCATCGACGTAACCTGCCATTTACGACCTCTTTGTCACCTCCATAAACGAGAAACATATCCTTAGTCCTTTTCAGGTATTTCAGGATGTTCTTGACCGCTGTCCAGTGATCCACTCCAGGATTACTTTGGTACCTCCCTGCTAAACTAATAGAAAGGCACACATCAGGTCTGGTACACAACATTGCATACATGATAGAACCTATGGCTGAAGCATAGGGAATGACTTTCATTTTCTCTCTATCTTTTCCAGTGGTTGGGCGTTGAGTCTGAGTCAACTTCACACCTTGTAACACAGGCAAGAACCTTTTCTTTGCTTGATCCATTTGAAATTCTTCAAAACTTTATCAAGGTATGTGCTTTGTGAAAGTCCAATTAAGCGTTTTGATCTATCTCTATAGATCTTGATGCCCAATATATAAGCAGCTTCACCGAGGTCTTTCATTGACAAATTCTTATTCAAGTATCCTTTTATGCCATTCAGAAATTCAGTATCATTTCCGATCAACAATATGTCATCCACATATAATATAAGAAATTCTACAGAGCTCCCACTCACTTTCTTGTAAATACAGGTGTTGGTGTCAAAACTGGCGGATCTCGGGTAGGGGGTCCTGAACTGTGCGTCTAGGGTCGATGGTAACAGCAGACGGGGGACACGATGTTTACCCAGGTTCGGGCCCTCTTGATGGAGGTAATACCCTACTTCCTGCTTGATTGATCTTGATGAATATGAGGATTACAAGAGTTGATCTACCACGAGATCGTAATGGCTAAACTCTAGATGTCTAGCCTATATGATTATGATTGCCCTCTACGGACTAAACCCTCCGGTTTATATAGACATCGAAGGGGCTTAGGGTTGTACAGAGTCGGTTTACAAAGGAAGGAATCTACATATCCGAACGCCAAGCTTGCGATCCACGCAAAGGAGAGTCCCATCCGGACACGGGAAGAAGTCTTCTGTCTTGTATCTTCATAGCAAGATAGTCCGGCCCATGTTACATAGCCCGGACGGCCGAGGACCCCTTAATCCAGGACTCCCTCAGTAGCCCCTGAACCAGGCTTCAACGATGATGTGTCCGACGCGCAGATTGTCTTCGACAGTTCAAGGCGGGTTCCTCCTCCGAATACTCCAAAACAGCCTTCGAACATGAAAAACGTGTCCGGCACTGCAAAACAAGTACCACACACACACACGCAGATAGTATAATATTTTCACGAGTCCAATCGACTGACAACTTTTATAGCATGACATCACGGCCCTGCCCAGTCATTATTTCGAACCGTTTTTAGCCTCCCGCCCATGTTTCAAGATGCGGTTTTATTGGCTTGTCTTCTCGAAGCAGAGATCGTGTCCCCTTATTACGGGAGGGGCGTGGGTAATCCAACCGCCCCATTGGCATGATTCCTTGGGAATAGGCAAGTTTTAAGGCCCAAGAGGAGGCGTTTGATATTCATCGCCTTTATAAAGGGGCACAGACTCGTCCTTCTCCTCTACGCCTACCTCTTCCTCAACTTTTCCAACCTCGAGCTCCAGCACCCAGGTTTCAACTTAATCGTTCCTAGCCTCCCAGTCATGTCTGGACCCACCCCTCAAGGCTGATGTGTGGCCACCTCTGCCATAGAGGAAGATATCGCGAAGCTCCGGGCAGCAAGGTATCTGACCGAGGAAATTCTCCACAGGCTTCCTGCTAAGGGGTAGGTTATTCCTACACCCAGATCCAGTGAGAGGGTCGTATTCATCTCCCACTTCCTCCGGGAGCTAGGGTTCGCTCTCCACCCCTTCGTTCGTGGCCTCATGTTCTATTATTGGATAGATTTTCACGATCTAGCTCCGGACTCCTCTCTTCACATCTCGGCGTTCATTTTCATGTGCGAAGCCTTTCTCCGCATTCCCCCACACTTCGGCTTATGGCTTAAGACTTTCAATGTGAAGCCGAGGGTAATCGACGGGGAGCAAGCAGAGTGTGGCGGTGCTATGGTGAGAAAGCTCGCCAATACTGTTTGGCCAAGGGGCTCCTTCACGGAAACTTCCAACCTCTGGCAGCGGGAGTGGTTTTACATCACTGAACCCCGTGGTACCAAGTGGGCAGCTATACCTGCATTCGGATCTGGCCCTCCATTACAACTTGCATCATGGATTAATAAGTGGCTGGACTGGGGATCAATTGATGAAGTGCTGATGCTACAAAGCCATATCCGAAGCCTCCACGAAAAGGACACCGGCCTCATCAACATGATCCAGGTAATGCTAGTCCGCCGGGTCCTGCCGTGCCAGCGACGGCCACTCCGCATGTGGGAGTTTAATCCGGAAGGACCACGGACCCTCCAGCACTTCTTTGGCACAATGCACAAAGGGATGTGGAAGTTATTCTTCGAGACTCGAAAGCAGTGGCCGGATACAACCGAGGACATCGGCCTCGACTGCAACCATCTGGATACCTCGGTAAGCACTCGTCTCCTCAACATAGTTTAGTTGATTATCCCGTATCAATATTATGAGAAACCTGCCTTCGACCAAAGATGGATAAAGAAGGCGGAACAAATTAGGTGTTCGGCTCCACTTCCCGAAGACTCATCTGATCCTATGTTGGCAAGGATGCTGACCCCGACGCCATATCAGGTGCCGGCGAAAGAGGACAAAGAGGAGAGCAAAAAGGCCCAAGGTGGCCTCCACTCTAAAGGTACACCGGACGCTATGTCCGGGGAGTCCGAAACTCCCTCTACTGAAGATGAAGGGGAAGAAAAAGTTGATATCCCTTCTCCCGATGGGAACAAAAGGATCGCCTCCGAAGACTTGGAGGTGGAGGCTCCCAAGAGAGGGAAGATGTCCCTGTTAGATGGTTCGGGTTCGGAAGGCGACGTAGCCGCACAGTTCCTCCGTAAGGACAAGCCTTTCGCTGAATCGTAAGTGAACAAGGGTATTCTAGATATACCCCGTTCTTTTCAGGTTACAAGGGTAACACCTTTAATATATGTTTGCAGTCCGGCCTGCAGCCTTCCTCAACAGTCCTCCTCCTCGAGTGACCTGCTTCCGGAGATGATGGAAAGCGAGACGCCTCCACATGCTTCCTCGCCCCTTAGGGCGGACGACTTCGAGGTGTCGTCCCGGAGGGTCTCTCTCGATCGTCAAGTGGTGCGAGGGGAAATGAAGGCAGCGCCCGAAGGTGATACTTTGGTCGTCAAAGGTCCGGGGTGTGCAGCCCCTACAGGAACCAACAATAAAGGCCCCGGACTATCCGGTTTACAGCTAAAGACGACTCTAGGGTCGAGTGAACATATCCCTTCAAAGGGAATTCGTACCGCAGCCGCTTCCAGGAATCCGAAGGCGCCGGATACGTTGATGGACATGCTGCGAAATGCATCCGACTCAGAGGAACATCGTACCTTAATGGGTATGGAGTTGAGAGGATTTTGTCCACAAGAAGCGGATTGAATGAAGCCTACACGGGTCTACTAAGAGGCTTTGAGGTATGTAATGCAATATCTTAACCACGTTTTACATGCAGAATGCGCCTGTGTATATATAGTAGCCCCTGAGACTCTGGTCGGCTGCCACAAGGAGGCAATCAGAGGATCAAAATGATATGCTCAGGAAATGACATAATTAACTTGAAAACAGGCTGTTACGTCAATGACGACTACCCACGCTGCGGAAGTTGCAGATTTTAAAGTAGAAACTGGAGTCAGTGGATGAGGACATTACTCTTGTTAACAGGCGGCTCGACGAGGCACAAGGTATGTTTTGGGGCAATCAGTTTATGCATGTATAATAATATGAGCACGAAGCTGAGAATTATATACTGGTGCATGCATAATTGTAGATGGTGCTGCTGCGGTTGAGACCCTTCGGGCTGAACTTTCCCGGGCCAATGAGCAAGCCAGAGTGAGCAATACGGCTGTCAAGAAGGCAACTGCTGAGTTAAAGGTCGAACAAGCCGCTCGGCGCATGTGGGAGGAGAAAATATCTACCATGGCACGAGAGCTGAAGGACGCCACTGGCCAATGCGAATTACTCGAGAAGGATAACAAAGCCAAGGCTGTCGAACTCAACAAGGCTTTGCAAAAGGCACTAGAGGCACGGTCCGAGTCTAGAGCAGCTCGGGAGGAGCTCCGACAAGCTGGGGAGATAGTGGCTGGTAAGCCTTTTCTATTACAGACTAAATTCGGCGAACCAAAGTATGCCCTGCTTAATCAACTCTGGAGTTCTCCAGACTCATTTTGGACCTGCCGACGAGTGTTGCTGATGCGGCGTGGTTTTACCAAGTGCAAGACGGACGTGCAGTGGAGAAGCTTTTCTGGTCACAATTCAACGTGCCAGAGCGTCCGTCGTTGCTGAACGAACAAATGGCCCAGTGGGCCGAGCTCCACAAGGTGTCCGGAGCTGGCATGAAGGAAGTCGTGGTCCGGCTGTGGCCAACTGAGCCAATTCCGCACTATTATTTCGGTTTGGTGCAGCGGCATGTTGAAGCGATGCCGCGTATCGACGCCGTTAAGCGGTCGGCGTGCATTGAAGGTGCACGGATGGCCTTTGCCCGCGTCAAGACGTACTAGGCAAAAATGAGGGCCGCTGATGTTGCAACGAAGAGCCCACCCGGGGGCAAGGACCATCGCACGCCGGAGCAATATTTTGGGGATGTCCTAGAGGGCGCCCGCTTGATAGAGGGTCAGTGCTAGAAAGATATTATGTTCGAGTGAATGTATTGGAATTGTGATAACAATATTATGATATATTAAGGCTATGTTATATTTATGCCTTTTGCCTGAAAGGTATTTCCTCCTGTGCGGCCGTTTATCTGTAATCTGAAAGTTTGGCAGTCGTCGGCTTCAGCCCCCTCGCATATAATGCGGGGGTGTTCGGAATAGCAACTGACTACACTTGACCCAACGTCTTGGTCCGTGAAGGAGGTGTCAGTGAGGCGAACTAGGCAATTGTACTATAGGGCTTTAACAACTTCACTTAGCCATAGGAGTTTGATGGTGGGTCTACGATATAGCCCCTTGTATGTGGGCGTTTATCCGATTACGGTTGTGCTACATAGGTGACCGGAAAATGGTCCTTCATGTTACACGGAAAAAATCGCAAAAGATTTTAATAAGTCGCCGAGTGGTTGACCAGCTCTCGCCGCATCATGACAGTCAGTTTTCGACTTTCTCTACTGAGGTGTTTAACCAGGTGAACCGGAAACACAATCACAGTAGTTCTCCCTTTACTACCCTAGCCGATAGAGCGGAACGAAAGGTAGTAAGCACATGAGTCGGGCAACCCAACTATTGACCAAAGACATGATTCAGAGCTAATGCATATAATGCCGAACTCGTGACGCCAAAGTACGCTGTAGAGCTGTTCGGACTTGTTGGCAATTGAACATGTTGCCGTATCGAGCCCTTGGCGATTAGTGCTGACGTGTGTATGTGAAACCACCATAGAGGTAAAATACAGCTCTATGAGGAAACGTAAGTACTGAAGACGGAATATGTTCACTGGAATCTGATTGATACATCGAACGCAATCTTACAGATTATAACACCCCTACCCAGGTCATTTTACATGCCAGGGGTCGAAGGCTGAGGGAAAAGGCTATATCCAGGTTTTAAATAGAGTGTTTGGTCTAAGAAATCTTTTGGAGCTCCTGTCGCACGTCTGCGCAGCCTTTGCCTTAGCGAAGAGGATTCCTTAAAAGGAGCAATCTCTGGTTGCCTGGACGAATTGGCTCCGAAAGAGTCCTTACAGGTCCGTAGGACGAACAGGCTTTGATTCATCTGTGACAAAAGATAAAAAATAGTTAAAAGGAAAAGGGAAAACCTGTAGGGGGACGAACCATGCTGTAGGCCCGTCCGCATTGTGCCTCCGCCGATGACCTAGGTATTTTAAGTGCATAATGATGCACGCGCGATGCAGCGGACAACAGAGGCGGAATTGTTAATCCAGCTCTAAAATTGACCGGTCTTGTGTAGTAGAGGCCGGTGGCTTAATGGCCGATGAGGTATGCGGTTTAACGAGCCCGCTTTGTACTTCGACTGTGATGGCCATGGTATACTCCTCGGAATGGAGGGGTTGTTCCGTGTTTCCATTGATCGTTATGACACTGCGTGGACTGGGCATCTTAAGCTTTATATAGGCATAGTGTGGGACCGCATTGAAACAAGCAAACGCGGCCCGCCCAAGCAGTGCATGATATCCACAGTAGAACGAAACAATATCGAAGATTAACACTTCACTTCGAAAGTTGTCCGGCGAACCAAAGACGACTTCCAGTGTGATTGAGCCCGTATAATGAACTTCTTCGCCTGGTATTACGCCTTTGGAGGTAGTTGTGGTGGGCTTGATCCTTGAGGGATCAATGCCCATTTTGTGAACAGTGTCTTGATAGAACAAATTAAGGCTACTACCGCCGTCCAGAAGGACTCGTGTGAGATGGACTCCATCGATGATTGGGTCGAGGACCAGAGCTGCCGAACCTTTGTGACGGACACCTGTTGGGTGGTCATTGCGATCAAAAGTGATCGGACAGGCTGCCCATTGGTTAAATTTTGGTACGACCAGATTTATGGCGTAGTCGTCTCGTGGTGCGCTCTTGCGCTCCCTTGTAGGGATGTGCGTCACAGATATCATGTTTACTATTTTTACTTTGGGGGAAAATTGCTTTTGAACCCCGGTGTTTGCCTGGCGAGTCTCCTCGTTTTCGCTTTCACTAGGCGGCCCCTTCCCCTTATGTTCAGCGTTGAGCTTGCCTGCTTGTTTGAAAACCCAACAATTTCTGTTGGTATGGTTGGCGGGTTTGTCAGGGCTGCCTTGAATTTGACAGGGCTGATCCAGTATCTTGTCTAAACTGGATGGACCATCTTTGTTTGCTTTGAATGGATTCTTCCGTTGACCGGGTTTGGAACCACTGAATCCAGCGTTAACCGCCGTGTCTTGGGTTCCTACGTTGTTGTTTAGACGCTTGTTTTTATTGCGTTGAGGCTTGCCATTGCCGTCCCTGACCTCAGAGGTGCCAGGATCGCTGGTGCTATTGTCTCGTCGAGCCAACCAGCTATGTTCTCCCGTGCAGAAGCGGGTCATTAGTGCGGTAAGATTTGCCATGGACTTTGGCTTTTCTTGGCCGAGGTGACGGGCCAGCCATTCATCTCAAACGCTATGTTTAATGGCCGCTAGGGCTTTGGCGTCCGGACAGTCGACGATTTGGTTCTTTTTAATTAAGAACCTAGTCCAGAGCTTCCTGGCCGACTCTTCGGGCTGTTGGATGATGTGACTGAGGTCATCGGCGTCCGGAGGCCGGACATATGTCCCTTGGAAGTTGTTGCAAACGGCGTCGTCCTGGTCTTCCTTGTTGCCAATAGAGTTTTCAGGGAGGCTATTTAGCCAGTGCCGGGCTGGTCCTTTAATTTTAGTGGGAGGTATTTGATGACATGTAGATCATCTCCACGGGCCATGTGGATATGGAGAAGGAAGTCTTCAATCCATACTGCGGGGTTGGTTGTTCCGTCATACGATTCGATATGCATATGTTTGAAACCTTCTGGGAATTCATGCTCCATTACTTCATCAGTGAAGCAGAGGGGGTGTGCGGCGCCTCTATATCAGGCCAAGTCGCGACGTAGCTCGGATGGAGTTCATCTGTGGTTTTCAGCCCGGGCGTGATTATGCTTGTCACGTCCGACTAGATAGTCGCCGCCGCGCGTCGGGGGACGCCCCCGTGATCCGTAGATCGATCCAGTCCGACCTGCTCTACTGTCCAGGTCATGTCGCAGGTCATATATATCCCCTAGCTGTTATATCTCTACCTTTACGGCAAGGTAGTATGGGCTGGTATTCGGCTTGAGTTGCCGCTTTGTCCCAGCCACGAGGTGGCCGGTTAGCCGCATTACGTACTGATGGCGCGGGCTCGAGGGCTTCGTCGTCAAATTGGGGTAGCAGTTTATGCTTCAGGTAGCTTTTGGTTGGGTGCTCGAGGCCGTATTCCTCAGCTGTCAGGACATTAGTCCACCTATCGTTGAGTAGATCTTGATCAGCTTGAAGCTGCTGCTGTTTCTTTTTCAGGCTCCTTGCAGTGGCAATTAGCCAGCGCTTAAAGCGCTCCTACTCGAGAGGTTCCTCAGGCACGATAAAATCCTCGTTGCCGAGGCTCACCTCATCCTCGAAGAGAGGAAGGTAATTGTTGTCCTCTGAGTCTTTGTCTTCAGCCTGTTCATCGGGGTTAACTTGCCCATCTTCCCGATCGTCCTATTCAAAAGTTGGCTTGACGGGGTCTTCTTTGTCTTCAGCATCGTCTAGAGTGTTGTCATCTCCTGTGCCGGTATTGCTGTCTTTTCCACGACGTGATTTAGAGCGGCGCCGCTGACGCCAGCGCTTTGGCTGTATCTCAGGAGGTTTATCCTCGATTGGATCTTTTTTGTCATCGTTGTTATCTTCTTTGGGTGTATCCACCATGTACACGTCATACGAAGAGGTGGTCGTCCAGCGTTCGGTAAACAACGGGTTTTCATCCTGCTCATCTCCGGCACCGTCGTCCATATCGTTGATGTCTTCGGAGCTATAGTCGAGCATGTCAGTTAAGTCCTCGATAGTGGCTATGAAGTGGGTGGTGGGTGGGACGTAAAATTCCCTGCTCTCAGTCCTTAGTCCGGGCTGGGCGTAGTTCGGACATTGCCCCTCTGTAATGACGAGGGATTGCATCAAGTCCAGAGCCTCGCTCAAAGGCGGGGTTTGTCCAGAGAGAAGAGAGTCCGTGGAGTATGGCGGGAGGGAGACTCGCTGGCCAAACTCGCACGATGCTGACTCCGAGGGATCGGAACCAGTGTTCGGAGAAGGGTCTGGATTTTTGATGGTTGCTAGTGACACTACCTCATCCGGCTCTCCCGTACTGGGTTTAGTAGCCGTAGATAGTCCTGCGGGCTCGGGAATCCCGTCTTCGGACATGGTGACGCGCTCTTGATCTAAAGCCAGAGCGGAGCTTGGAGTCATGAACCCTTGGAAGATCAAGTCTCCTCGGATATCCGCGACATAGTCCAGATTCCCAAAACAAATCTGGTGACCTGGGGCGTAGCTATCGATCTTCTCTAGATGGCCAAGCGAGTTGGCCCGCAGTGCAAAGCCGCCGAACACAAAGATCTGACCGGGGAGGAAAACCTCCCCTAGGGCAGCATTGTTGTAGATGATTGATGGAGCCATCGAACCTTCTGGTGACGACGCAGCGGAACTCTCAATGAAAGCACCAATGTCGGTGTCAAAACCGGCAGATCTCGGGTAGGGGGTCCTGAACTGTGTGTCTAGGGTCGATGGTAACAGGAGACGGGGGACACGATGTTTACCCAGGTTCGGGCCCTCTTGATGGAGGTAATACCTTACTTCCTGCTTGATTGATCTTGATGAATATGAGGATTACAAGAGTTGATCTACCACGAGATCGTAATGGCTAAACCCTAGATGTCTAGCCTGTATGATTATGATTGCCCTCTACGGACTAAACCCTCCGGTTTATATAGACACTGGAGGGGCCTAGGGTTGTACAGAGTCGGTTTACAAAGGAAGGAATCTACTTATCCGAACGCTAAGCTTGCCATCCACGCAAAGGAGAGTCCCATCCGGACACGGGAAGAAGTCTTCTGTCTTGTATCTTCATAGGCCGATAGTCCGGCCCATGTTACATAGCCCGGATGGCCGAGGACCCCTTAATCCAGGACTCCCTCAATGGGCTTCTCCAAAAGTCTGTATAAAACCATATGCTTTGATCACACTATCAAAGCGTATATTCTAACTCCGAGAGGCTTGCACCAGTCCATAAATGGATCGCTGCAGCTTGCACACTTTGTTAGCACCTTTTGGATCTATAAAACCTTCTGGTTGCATCATATACAACTCTTCTTTAAGATATCCATTAAGGAATGCAGTTTTGACATCCATTTGCCAAATTTCATAATCATAAAATGCGCCAATCGCTAACATGATTTAGACAGACTTAAGCAGCGCTACGGGTGAGAAAGTCTCATCGTAGTGAACTCCTTGAACTTGTCGAAAACCTTTCGCAACAAGTCGAGCTTTGTAGACAGTAACATTACCGTTAGCGTCAGTCTTCTTCTTGAAGGTCCATTTATTCTCTATGGCTTCCCGATCATCGGGCAAGTCAACCAAAGTCCACACTTTGTTCTCATACACGGATCCCATCTCAGATTTCATGGCCTCAAGCCATTTCGCGGAATCTGGGCTCATCATCGCTTCCTCACAGTTCGTAGGTTTGTCATGTTCAAGTAACATAACTTCCAGAACAGGATTACAGTACCACTCTGGTGCGGATCTTACTCTGGTTGACCTACGAGGTTTAGTAGTAACTTGATACGAAGTTTCATGATCATCATCATTAGCTTCCTCACTAATTGGTGTAGAAATCACTGGAACTAATTTCTGTGATGGACTACTTTCCAATTCGGGAGAAGGTACAATTACCTCATCAAGTTCTACTTTCCTCCCACTCACTTCTTTCGAGAGAAACTCCTTCTCTAGAAAGGATCCATTCTTAGCAATGAATATCTTGCCATCGGATCTGTGATAGAAGGTGTACCCAACATATTCCTTTGGGTATCCTATGAAGACACATTTCTCCGATTTGGGTTCGAGCTTATCAGGTTGAAGCTTTTTCACATAAGCATCGCAGCCCCAAACTTTAAGAAATGACAACTTGGGTTTCTTGCCAAACCACTGTTCATATGGTGTCATCTCAACGGATTTAGATGGTGCCCTATTTAACGTAAATGCAGTCGTCTCTAAAGCATAACCCCAAAACGATAGCGGTAAATCAGTAAGAGACATCATAGATCGCACCATATCTAATAAAGTGCGGTTACGACGTTCGGACACACCATTACACTGTGGTGTTCCAGGTGGCGTGAGTTGCGAAACTATTCCGCATTGTTTCAAATGAAGGTCAAACTCATAACTCAAATATTCATCTCCACGATCAGATCGTAGAAACTTTATTTTCTTGTTACGATGATTTTGCACTTCACTCTGAAATTCTTTGAACTTTTCAAATGTTTCAGACTTATGTTTCATCAAGTAGATATACCCATATCTGCTCAAATCATCTGTGAAGGTCAGAAAATAATGATACCCGCCGCGAGCATCAACACTCATTGGACCGCATACATCACTATGTATTATTTCCAATAAGTCTGTTGCTGGCTCGGAGAACGAAGTCTTAGTCATCTTGCCCATGAGACGTGGTTCGCAAGCATCAAGTGATTCCAAAAGCCCATCAGCATGGAGTTTCTTCATGCGCTTTACACCAATATGAATAGGGATGGCAATGGGGACAATCCCCTATGGGGATACCTACAACATCCCCATCCCCATCTCTTCCCTATCAGCCCATCCCCATCCCCCTTTACATGGCTGGGGAACAAATTTCCCCATACCCATGCCCCATTGGGGAACGGGGCCCCATTAGGGTCCCCATCCCCCTAAAGAAATACTCATATACATAATATGGCACCCTATAATCAACATACATACATGGTGTTTACCTTGTCCTGCTAATGCCTATCTAGGTCGTATTGACTTCTTGGTCATTGTGGCAGCTAAGGTGAGGATGTGAGATATGTTTAAGATTTTTTCAGAGCTTTTTTTGGTTTTCGCAAGTTTGTTTGTGAATATTTTAAGGTTGACCGCAGTATCACAGTTACTAACCGGGTCCCCGATGGGTATTAGGTCTGGGGAATGGGATATCATCCCCATCCCCGTTGTACCCTATGGGGAATAAAATAGTTTGGTAAATATCCCCATGGGGATGTTTTTCGCCCATCCCTACCCCCTAATAGATGAAATCCCCACGGGTTTGGCGGGTATGGGGCCCCATTGCCATCCCTAAATATGAACTAAACGGCAGTGCCACAAATAAGTTGCACTATCATTATTAAACTTGTATCTTTTGGCTTCAATACTATGAATATGTGTATCACTACTATCGAGATTCAATAAAAATAGACCACTCATCAAGGGTGCATGACCATAAAAGATATTACTCATATAAATAGAACAACCATTATTCTCTGATTTAAATGAATAACCGTCTCGCATCAAACAAGATCCAGATGTAATGTTCATGCTTAACGCTGGCACCAAATAACAATTATTCAGGTCTAAAACTAATCCCGAAGGTAGATGTAGAGGTAGCGTGCCGACCGCGATCACATCGACTTTGGAACCATTTCCCACGCGCATCATCACCTCGTCCTTAGCCAACCTTCGCTTAATCCGTAGCCCCTGTTTCGAGTTGCAAATATGAGCAAAAAAACCAGTATCAAATACCCATGCGCTACTACGAGCATTAGTAAGGTACACATCAATAACATGTATATCAAATATACCTTTCATTTTTTCATCCTTCTTATCCGCTAAATACTTGGGGCAGTTCCCTTCCAGTGACCAGTCCCTTTGCAGTAGAAGCACTCAGTCTCAGGCTTAGGTCCAGACTTGGGCTTCTTCACTTGAGCAGCAACTTGCTTGCCGTTCTTCTTGAAGTTCCCCTTCTTCCCTTTGCCCTTCTTCTTGAAACTAGTGTTCTTGTTAACCTTCAGCACTTGATGCTCCTTCTTGATTCTACCTCCGCAGCCTTTAGCATCGCAAAGAACTTGGGAATTGTCTTATCCATCCCTTGCATATTATAGTTCATCACGAAGCTTTATTAGCTTGGTGGCAGTGATTGAAGAACTCTGTCAATGACACTATCAACAGGAAGATTAACTCCAAGTTGAGTAAAGTGGTTGTGGTACCCAGACATTCTGAGTATATGTTCACTGATAGAACTATTCTCCTCCATTTTGCAGTTGTAGAAATTATTGGAGACTTCATATCTCTCAATCCGGGCATTTTCTTGAAATATTAACTTCAACTCCTGGAACATCTCATATGCTCCATGATGTCCAAAACATCGTTGAAGTCCCGGTTCTAAGCCGTAAAGCATCTCTCCATCTTTGCTCTGCCAGGCGTTCATAACGTCCGGCGTTGCTCCTGCAGCGGGTCTTGCACCTAGCGGTGCTTCCAGGACGTAATTCTTCCGTGTAGCAATGAGGATAATCCTCAAGTTACGGACCCAGTCCGTGTAGTTGCTACCATCATCTTTCAACTTAGCTTTCTTTAGGAACGGATTAAAATTCAAAGGAACAGTAGCACGGGCCATTTATCTACAACAACATAGACATACAAAATACTATCAGGTACTAAGTTCATGATAAATTAAAGTTCAATTAATCATATTACTTAAGAACTCCCACTTAGATAGACATCGCTCTAATCATCTAAGTGATCACGTGATCCAGATCAACTAAACCATGTCCGGTCATCACGTGAGATGGAGTACTTTTCAATGGTGAACATCACTATGTTGATCATATCTACTATATGATTCACGCTCGACCTTTCGGTCTCAATGTTCCGAGGCCATATCTGCATATGCTAGGCTCGTCAAGTTTAACCCGAGTATTTTACGTGTGCAAAACTGGCTTGCACCCGTTGTATGTGAACGTAGAGCTTATCACACCTGATCATCACGTGGTGTCTCGGCACGACAAAGTGTAGCAACGGTGCATACTCACGGAGAACACTTATACCTGGAAATTTAGTGAGAGTTCATCTTATAATGCTACCGCCGTACTAAGCAAAATAAGATGCATAAAGGATAAACATCTCATGCAATCAATATAAGTGATATGATATGGCCATCATCATCTTGTGCCTTTGATCTCCATCTTCAAAGCACCGTCATGATCACCATCGTCACCGGCTTGACACCTTGATCTCCATTGTAGCATCATTGTCGTCTCGCCAACTATTGCTTCGACGACTATCGCTGCCGCTTAGTGATAAAATAAAGCGACAACCATATGGCTCCTGCCAGTTGCCGATAACTATTATGTAGAGACCCGACCTCAGACGGTCAAGCCTCTGTGTTTCTGTGCCATCCCTGGATCAGTATGCTGGCACACACAGTACATCAATGTATATATCAAAGTGCAATCACATGTATCAATAACGTAAAACTGATATATACCTCATAAGTCTCAGCGGAAACAAGTAATCGAGTGTGGAGTCCCATCAACGCCATCGGCAGGTTGAGTGTAGACCGTAACCTGCACTGCACTCTTACTGCGTCGGAAGTAAATATACGCAACATGATACGTTGCAGCCGTGTAGGTCAAGACATTGAATGTATCGACAAGATCACAACATGAGAAAACAGATGATAAAACTATACTATATGCAATATGGCTTTGTGGCTCGTATGCGAGTTTTGTTTATGCGTAAAAGCTGATTTATTTTCCCTACATCAAAGGAATAAATGAAGTGCATACTACGGAGTTTTCTATTATGACATGGTTCCGCCAACCGATGTCTCATAGCCCAAAATCATCATAAGTTGCCCACAATTAAGTTATCAATCCGGTGTTGAGAGTTCCGAGATAGATCCAAGTCCAGATGCTCAAGTTGTCCGTAACCGGGGACACGGCTAATCGACTAGGTTTTAACCCTCTGCAGAGGTTTGTACACTTTACCCGCAAGATTCGATCCCTCTCTTTACGTTCTCGCACTTCAGGGTGTTTGAGAACAAGATGACCGAAACAAGGTCTTCCGAAGAGTTCCTCTGACCACTATCCGGTGCTCATCCAATCCTACCGTAGTTCTACATATGCTAGCACCGTCCTAGCCAGAGTCACAACTAAGGTCAACCAAGCCAGAGCCCATAGTGACTTGCGGTTGCACAGGTAAGCTTCCGGGCATGAAGTATTCTTCCGTCTCTTTGAGTCTGGGTGAAGCTTTCCAAGATGTCATGGCGCTTCTCCATGCATCCCGCCAACCACTGGATTCTCTAGGGTGCCCGTCAACCATCCTTCACCCAAGAGTGTGTATTGAATTCTTGTCTCGAGTCTTGAAGTCTTGAGGCCTTGAAGATGCAGTCCTTGCAGATTCCATCATGGAGTTGTCGTCATTGGCGTAGATCCTCCATTCTCACACCACTCCAGAGCACTCATACCAACCCGGTCTACTATAGCGTAGCATTAAAATAAATAACGTCCGGGCTTGGTAACAGGGTGATGGGTTCCTACCTCATGCATACTACTCAACTACAAGGATTCAATGTCACTCTTTGGAGGGATTGTTGCGAAGATGACACTAGATGCAATAAAACACATAGGTATGAAAACATGGTCAAAGTGAACTTGCCTGGTAAGTTGATGAAGATAGCAACACTCTCGAATAATGACTTGGTAGAACTATTCGTCACTCCGTTGAAAATCTATATAGTCAAACATAGCATTCACATAAGCAAACATCCTAGCAAACAATTCTAACACTCATAATAAAACCAACAAATAAAAATGCAAATCAAGGAACACCAAGTAAAAACAAAGGAAAACTACACAACAAAACTACTAAAGAAAACTCTAAGACATAACACAAAAATAGTTTTATCCTAAGCAAAATTTAACCGAAAATACCATCATAATAAATAATCTGAAAAGAAAATATAAAACAGCTAAGTTTAACAGAAAGTATTTTTCATAAACTTCTAATAGCAAAAAGAAACAAATAAAAAGCTTTTATGAAACACTAACTATGACCTAAACAAGTTTTCATACAAAACTAAATAAAATAAATTTTAAAATAAAAGCAAAATTTTCTTTGGTTTACTAACAGAAACAAAACTAAATTTGTCAAAAGTGACAAAAATAAATAATTTAATAAAAACAATAAAGAAAAAGACTAAAACAAAACTATAACTAAAACAGTACTGTTTTGCTAAAAACCTAATTCAAAATAAACTAAAAATAAATAACTATATGCTACTGGATAGACAAAACCATAAAAAAATCGTAGCAAAAAGAATCAATCAAAAATACTTTGTAAAACTCAAAATATGACCAAATTAGTGATTTGAACAAATTTCATCAAATTCAAATCTAAACTATTCAAATTTGAAACCTAAGTACACAAACAAAAACTTAAGCAAATTTGTGACACAATGCAAAAAGAATCACTCAATTTGGATCTAAAACATAAAAGTTATAAGCAATATAAAATCAGAACTATTCTAATTTTAAAACAGAAACGAAAAAAAAATAAACGGGCAGGTGCTACGTGGCCTACTGCTACTGGGCTAAACCGGTGAGCGATCAGAACTAACTAACGCTCGGGCGTTACTTAACAAAAACGTGCATGCACGTGTAATAAAAATAAAACCGAGGAACTGGTTCGAACTAAACCGGACTTAACCGTATAAAAACCGGAACTAAACCGATCTAATAAAATAAAACTGATGCAAGGGCACGACGCCCGAAGATTGCCAGCGGATCAGGTTTATGCTATGTGGAGATCATCTTGCAGATCCGGACACGGTCTACGTGTCCAGTAATTACTTTGGAGTATTCGGAGAAGGAACCCGCCTTGCAATGCCGAAGACAATACTGTGCGCCGGACTCATCGTCATTGAAGCCTGGTTCAGGGGCTACTGAGGGAGTCCTGGATTAGGGGGTATCCGGACTGCTGGACTGTGTACAACGTCCGGACTATTGAAGTGTGGAGATACAAGACTCAAGACTTCGGCCCGTGTCCGGATGGGACTCTCCTTTGCGTGGAAGGAAAGTCAAGCGATCCGGATATTATATTTCCTTCCTTGTAACCGACTCCATGTAAACCCTAGCCCTCTCCGGTGTCTATATAAATCGGAAAGGTAGGTCCTTAGAAGGCCGATCACAATTACAATCATACCATCATAGGCTAGCTCTTAGGGTTTAGCCTCTATGATCTCGTGGTGGATCTACTCTTGTACTACCCATATCATCAACATTAATCAAGCAGGAAGTAGGGTTTTACCTCCATCGAGAGGGCCCGAACCTGGGTAAACATTGATACGTCTCCGTCGTATCTACTTTTCCAAACACTTTTGCCCTTGTTTTGGACTCTAACTTGTATAATTTGAATGGAACTAACCCGGACTAACGCTGTT
This sequence comes from Aegilops bicornis, assembly GCA_021605145.1. Taxonomy (NCBI): domain Eukaryota; kingdom Viridiplantae; phylum Streptophyta; class Magnoliopsida; order Poales; family Poaceae; genus Aegilops; species Aegilops bicornis. The sequence goes on from CM038670.1 coordinate 238,233,936, forward strand.
TTCAGCAGAATTGCCATGGTGTTGTTTTATGTGCAGAAAACAAAAGTTCTCGGAATGACCTGAAACTCCACGGAATATCTTAGAATAAATAATAAAAATCCTCACCAAAGATGAAGACCAGGGGGCCCACACCCTATCCACGAGGGTGGGGGGCGCGCCCCTCCCCCCTGGGCGCGCCGCCCTACCTTGTGGGCCCCCTGGTGGCCCTCCGACGCCAACTCCAACTCCATATATTGGTTTTCGGGGAGAAAAAAATCAGAGAGGAAGTTTCATCATGTTTTACGATACGGAGCCGCCGCCAAGCCCTAATCTCTCTCGAGAGGGCTGATCTGGAGTCCGTTCGGGGCTCCGGAGAGGGGGATTCATCGCCGTCGTCATCATCAACCATCCTCCATGACCAATTTCATGATGCTCACCACCGTGCGTGAGTAATTGCATCGTAGGCTTGCTGGACGGTGATGGGTTGGATGAGATTTATCATGTAATCGAGTTAGTTTTGTTAGGGTTTGATCCCTAGTATCCACTATGTTCTAAGCTTGATGTTGCTATGACTTTGCTATGCTTAGTGCTTGTCACTAGGGCCCGAGTGCCATGATTTCAGATCTGAACCTATTATGTTTTCATGAATATATGTGTGTTCTTGATCCTATCTTGCAAGTCTATAGTCACCTATTATGTGTTATGATCCGACAACCCCGAAGTGCCAATAATCGGGATACTTCTCGGTGATGACCATAGTTTGAGGAGTTCATGTATTCACTATGTGCTAATGCTTTGTTCCGGTTCTCTATTAAAAGGAGGCCTTAATATCCCTTAGTTTCCAATAGGACCCCGCTGCCACGGGAGGGTAGGACAAAAGATGTCATGCAAGTTCTTTTCCATAAGAACGTATGACTATTTACGGAATACATGCCTACATTACATTGATGAATTGGAGCTAGTTCTGTGTCACCCTATGTTATGACTGTTACATGACGAACCACATCCGGCATAATTATCCATCACAGATCCGGTGCCTACGAGTTTTCCATATACTGGTTCTCGCTTATTTACTTTTCCGTTGCTATTGTTACGATCATTACAAAACTACCAAAAACATTACTTTTGATGTCTTTACTTTTGTTACCGTTACCACCACTATCATATTACTTTGCTACTAAACACTTTGCTGCAGATACTAAGTTTCCAGGTGTGGTTGAATTGACAACTCAACTGCTAATACTTGAGAATATTCTTTGGCTCCCTTGTGTCGAATCAATAAATTTGGGTTGAATACTCTACCCTCCAAAACTATTGCGATCCCCTATACTTGTGGGTTATCAAGACCTTTTTCAGCGCCGTTGGGAGCATAGCTCTATTCTTTGAGTCACTTGGGATTTATATCTGCTGGACACTATGAAGAATTTGAAAGACGCTAAGACAACAATTTATCCCTCAACTACGAGGGGAGGTAATGAACTGCCATCTAGCTCTGCACTTGATTCACCTTCCGTTATGAGTAAGCTAGCGACACCTAAACCTGCTTCTGCTATTCGTTCCGATATATGCATGTTATTGATGATGCCACTTCGCTATGCATGATACTTATGATGAAACTACTTCTATGCTTGATACTACTATGCCCCTTGGTGAATTTCTAGATGAACAAATTTCTAGGTCTAGAGAAAGAGAAATTATTGAAACTGAACACAATGATGAAAGTGATGATGAAAATATGCCTGCTATTCCTGAGGGTTATCTTTTTGACGCGGAATCTTCTGCAGCTATTTTTGCCTGCCAGGATAGATATGAACTTAAGAGGCTGCTAGTTAAATGGAGTAAAGAATCTCTTAGAGATAGGATGAGACCTGACCCTGCTTTTGCTACTTCACCTATCTGTGTTCCTGATAAGGATTATGAATTCTCTGTTGATCCTGATATAATTACTTTGGTTGAATCTGATCCTTTTTATGGCTATGAATCTAAAACTGTTGTGGCACATCTTACTAAGTTAAATGATATAGCTGCCCTGTTTACTAGTGATGAGAGATCGCGCTACTTTTATATACTCAAAATATTTCCGTTCTCATTAAAGGGTGATGCTAAGATATGGTTTAATTCTCTTGATCCTGGTTGCGTGCGTAGTCCCCAGGATATGATTTATTACTTCTCTGCTAAATATTTCCCTGCTCATAAGAAACAAGCTACTTTGAGGGATATATATATAATTTTGTGCAAATTGAAGAAGAGAGTCTCCCACAAGCTTGGGGGAGGCTTCTCAAGTTACTTAATGCTTTTCCTGATCATCCTCTTAAGAAACCTGAAATACTTGATATCTTTTATAATGAACTAACCGATGCTTCCAGAGATTACACGGATAGTTGTGCTGGTTCTCTTTTAGGGAAAGAACACGGATGAAGCTGAAATTTTATTAAATAATATGTTGACAAATGAAAATAATTGGGCACCTCCTGAGCCAACTCCCCGAGCCAGCTCCAGAGCCACCATTCTTGAGCCTATTCCTAAACCAACTCCGAAGAAGAGAGGTGTTCTATTTCTCGATCCGAAGATATGCAAGAGGCAAAGAAATCTATGAAAGAAAAAGGTATTAAAGCTCAAGATGTTAAGAATTTACCTCCTATTGAAGAAATACATGGTCTTAATTTACACTTTGTTGAACAAGTATATGAACTCAATTACTTATTTACTGAAGAACCTCCCGATATCCCGACACAGGTAGTAAAGGTAAATTCTCTCTATAGGTATGATAAAGCTGAAGTCCCTCCTACTAAAATTGCTAGTCAATGCTTGGATGAGTTTGATAACTTTATGTTTAAGCAAGATGACTTTAATGCTTATTTTGGTAGACAATTAAAACAGAATACCTTTATGATTAAACGCTTGAGTGATTATATGGCTAATATTAGAGGTGAACTTAAACTTGTTAGCAAACATGCTTCTATGGTTACCATCCAAGTAGAACAAGTACTTAAACCTCAAAAGGAAGTGCTTAATGAAATGAATAGTAAGAAAAATGATTATGCTGTTAGAGTGGCTACTAGAACTGGTAGAATGACCCAGGAACCTTTGTATCCTGAAGGCCACCCTAAGAGAATCGAGCAAGATTCTCAGAGAAATAAGATTGATATGCCTAGTTCTTCTAAAAGGAAGAAAAATAAAAATGATAGAACTGTGCAAACTTCTAGTGAACCATTCTTTGAATCACACGAGAATCCAAATGATATCTCTATGTCCGATCTTTGAAACACAATCTGGTAATGAACATGAACCTAGTGAAAATGTTAATGATGATGTTCATGATGATGCTCAACCTAGTAATGATAATGAAGTAGAAGTTGAACCTGCTGTTGATCTTGATAACCCACTGTCGGTGTCGAAACCGGCGGATCTCGGGTAGGGGGTCCCGAACTGGGCGTCTAGGCGAATGGTAACAGGAGACAAGGGACACGATGTTTTACCCAGGTTCGGGCCCTCTTGATGGAGGTAAAACCCTACGTCCTGCTATATTAATATTGATGATGTGTGTTACAAGAGTGGATCTACCATGAGATCAAAGAGGCTAAACCCTAGAAGCTAGCCTATGGTATGATTGTTGTATATTGTATATCTGTCGACTAGCTTTGGCCCTGGTTTATATAATGCACCAGAGGCCTAGGATAAAAGAGTCCAAGCCGAATACGCCGGTGGGGAGGAGTCCTTGTCTTGATCGCCAAGTCTTGTGGAATCTTCCTTGTATGCGTAAGCTGTCGGGCCGCCCATGAGTATACGGCCATGGGGGTCCTTTGCCCAATCTAACAGATCGGAGATGACGCGGTGAGTACCCCCTAGTCCAGGACACCGTCACCCACAATCAAAGAATCAACGTTATGATAAAAGAGACTTCGTTTCTAGGAAACATGGTAAAGAAAGAGAAATGGGTTCAGAAACCCATGCCTTTTCCTCTGAAACCATCCAAGAAAAAGGATGATGAGGATTTTGAGCGCTTTGCTGAAATGATTAGACCCATCTTTTTGCGTATGCGATTAACTGATGTGCTCAAAACAAATCCTTATGCTAAGTATATGAAAGATATTGTTACAAATAAGAGAAAGATACCGGAAGCTGAAATTTCCACCATGCTTGATAATTATACTTTTAAGGGTGGAATACCAAAGAAACTTGGAGATCCAGGAGTACCTACTATACCATGCTCCATTAAAAGAAATTATGTTAAAACTGCTTTATGTGATCTTGGAGCCGGTGTTAGTGTTATGCCTCTCTCTTTATATCGTAGACTTGACTTGAATAAGTTGACACCTACTGAAATATCTTTGCAAATGGCTGATAAATCAACTGCTATACCTGTCGGTATTTGTGAGGATGTGCCTGTTGTGGTTGCAAAGGTTACTATTTTAACGGACTTTGTTATTCTTGATATTCCCGAGGATGATAGTATGTCTATTATTCTTGGAAGTCCTTTCCTTAATACTGCAGGGGCTGTTATTGATTGCAACAAAGGCAATGTCACTTTTCATGTTAATGGTAATGAGCATACGGTACACTTTCCGAGGAAACAACCTCAAGTTCATAGTATCAACTCTATTGGAAAAATTCCATCGATTATATTTGGAGGTTTTGAATTTCCTCTCCCTACTTTTAAGAAGAAATATGATATACTTATTATTGGGGATGTCCATATCCCCGTTGAGGTAACATAGTGTTATTCGAAATTTCTCCGGTTCCATGATTATCGGAATGAGTTTGTTAACAAGACTTGATCAACCTTGTTAGTGCATTCTTTTTTATGAGCATGAGATGGATGAAACTAGAAGCACAACCTTGTGTACCCTCTTTATATTCTCTGTTCTTTAGTAGAAATAAAGTAAAATAGTATTTTTCTGTTTGTTTCCTGATTTATCCGTGCAATATAAAAATATCCCGAAAATAAAAGTCCTGAGAATGCCATGCCAATTTAATATGTTTTTCGAATATTTGAGGATTTTAGTCTTGAAAATTACATGAAGCTGCCACCTGGCCACGAGGGTGGAGGCGCGCGCCTAACCCCGGGCGCGCCCGCCTCGTGGGCCCACGGTGGCCCTCCTCCACTTATCCCTGCACCCATCTTCTTCCTGCCTCACACAAACCCAAAAACCAACTCAAGCTCGTGTTCCGGCCCGCTTTTGCTGTGATTTTCGATCTCCTTGCTCAAAGCACCTCTCGCAAAACTGCTTGGGGAGATTGTTCCTTGGTATGTGACTCCTCCATTGATCCAATTAGTTTTTGTTCTAGTGCTTTATTCATTGCAAATTTGTGCTGCATAGGTGACCATGTCCTTGAGCTTGCATGTCAAATTCATATGGTTCCAAGTAGTTCTAATGCTTGATATAATGCTTGATATATGCTCTAGGCATTTGTATGAGTAGTTGCTATCAGTTTTATTGAAGTTGGTTCACTTTTATTTGAAGTTACTAAAAATTTCAGATTGTTTCAGAAATATGAAGAGGCTTTTGAGGGGCTCGTCGAGCCGAAGCTCTAAGGAGAAACAAAAGGAAGAAGAACAGAAGCCCAAATTTAATTTGCCTCGTATCGCGGAGGTTCGGCCGTGTGAATGGCCTTCCAATGACTTCTTGAGGAGAGTCGGGATTTATGAGGATTTCTATCTATTAATTGAGAACGTCGGCCTCACCAACTTCCTCCGCGACCAACGTCATCAGTATCTCTTACTCACAAATACTTTTGTGCAGAAATTCTACTTTTTACCTAAGAAATCACCTCCAACAGTAGAGTTTCATTTATATGACGTTGTTAAGGAGATGACATTAGCTGAATTTTGCGAGGTTTGCAAAATAACTTTTGAGGGCACCTTAGATGAATCACACCGTAATGAAGTGGAAGCTTTTATTAACACTATCACTGTGGGAGAAACCAGGAAGGTTTCTGATGCAAGAATTACTAGCATACATTTTCCTGTTTTACGCTACTTTGCCTTATTTGCTAGTCGTTGTTTGATTGGTCGCGGGAACTGTGGAAACCTTAGCATTCCTGATATTATCATTTTGTTCCATGGTTTATACCACAATAACTCTGTTAGTATGGGTGGAATTGTTGCTAGACGGTTAAGTCTGAACCGTACTAAAGGCCCCAACTTTGGAGGCGTTGATGCTTCACGCCTAGCTGAATATTTTGAGATACCTATTAGGCATGAGGAGAAAGAAGAAACAGCGCTGCCCCGTGCTTATTTAGATTATAAGAGTATGCTAGCGCATGATTTTCTTGTTAAGAGTCGCGAAGGGGAGCTCAAATATAAATTGTACTTTGATAAACATCACCCTGAGACTATTACTTTGCCTGCTCCCTCTTTGTTTAACTTGTCTACAGGTCCTTACATTGTTCTGTGGGCGGCTGTTCAAGCCTATCGGAATCCTGCACCAGCCCAGGCAGGAGCCACAATATGAGCCTCCACGAATGTCTGTTTATTCTTGGGATCACTGAGGCGGTTGCCGGTCAATGGCGATCGAGTCCTCTTCATCACATTATGATCCCAACTATTCTTCATCGCAGATCGACCCGGCTACACCTACGGGTATCGGCCAAAGCTATCCTCGGCAATAGACCAACAGGCCAAAAGCCTAAGCTTGGGGAATCACGTATTTCCCACTGACATAACATTTATGTTCACACACACTCATTGCTAGATGTCGGTGCTCATACTCTTTCACGGTAATATCCATCTTAGTTTAAATTTCTTTTTCTAGCTTTCTTCTTGTGTGTTTGATAAACCTTAAGAAAAAAACAAAAAAGTTAGTTAGTCTACTCTCCATGCTTGTAGTAGAATTAAAAAGAAAACCCAAAAATATTTCCCGTTCTTCTCTTGCTTGTTGGGAGCTTTCCCGTGCAAATAGTTTTTATTTCTTTTCCTTTCTTTGGGGGTCGAGAAGACTATATTGATTATGCTTAGTGGCTCTCATATGCATTATTGTTTATCTAACTTAGAGCCTATATTACTTGTCTTCTCTCTTGAGTTGAATGCTTGCAGATTCCAGCTTAGTCCAATGCACGTGTACTCTTATTATTATTCACACCGTTCGGTCGTGCAAGTGAAAGGCCATAATGATGATATATAATGTACTTATTGGGATGAGAAAAGCTGGTATGACCTCGACCTCTCTAGTTTTTGTAAATATGATGATTCATCGTTCCTGATTCAGCTATTATGAAGTAAACATATTTGCACTGACATTTAGAGATTATAGTTGCTTGTGCCATGCTTGATTAGCTATGAGTTATAATGGTTTACCTTGCATGCCAACATGCTATTAGAATGATTATGATGTGGTATGATGGATGGTATCCTCCTTTAAATGAATTGAGTGACTCGACTTGGCACATGTTCACGCATGTAGTTGAATCAAATCAACATAGCCTTCATGATATTTATGTTCATGGTGGATTATATCCTACTCATGCTTATATTCGTGTAAATTAATTTTAATGCATGTTTCTGTTGTTGTCACTCTCTCGGTTGGTCGCTTCCAGTCTTTTGCTAGCCTTCACTGTCTTGGCCGGGAATACTACTTGTGCATCCAAACTCCTTAAACCCCAAAGTTGTTCCATATGAGTCCACTATACCTTCCTATATGCGGTATCTACCGCCGTTCCAAGTAAATTTGTATGTGCCAAACTCCAAACCTTCAAATGAAATTTTGTTTTGTATGCTCGAGCAGATCATGTGCAACTAGGGCTGCCTATATCTTCCATGCTAGGTGGGTTATTCTCAAGAGGAGTGGACTCCGCTCCTCATTCACGAGAAAGAGCCGGTAACCGGAATGCCCAGTCCCATGATCCAAAAAGATTAAAGCAAATCAAAATAATTAAACAAAACTCCCCTTGGGACCCATTGAATGTTGGAGGCACTAGTTGTTTCGAGCAAGCCATGGATTGATGCTTGTGGAGGAGGGGGAGTATAAACCTTTACCATTCTGTTTGGGAACTGCCTATAATGCATGTAGTATGGAAGATACAACGATCTCATAGTTGTTGCGTTGACAGTTAAAGTATGCTGCTCAAAATATAATTTACCTCTATTTCAAAATCGAGCTCTGGCACCTCTACAAATCCCTACTTCCCTCTGCAAAGGGCCTATCTATTTACTTTTATGTTGAGTCATCACCCTTCTCATTAAAAAAGCACCCGCTGGAGAGCACACTGTCATTTGCATTCATTGTAATTGGTTTATATTGGGTATGACTTGACTGGATCTCTTTTACCATGAATTACAATGTTTAGTCAGTCCTTGATCTTTAAAGGTGCTCTGCATTTATGTTTTTGCGGTCTCGAGAAAGGGCTAGCGAGATACCATTTCGTTATATCATGTTATGATTATTTTGAGAAAGTGTTGTCATCCGAGTTTTATTATTATGGCTCGCTAGCTGATTATATTATTGATATGAGTAATTGTGAGACCTACGTGTTATTGTGAGTATGGTTAGTTCATAATAATTGCTGAAACTTGAATGCTGGCTTTTCATGTTTACAACAACAAGAGCAAACAGAGTTTGTAAAAGTTTTTCTTTTTCTATTTCAGTTTGTCAACTGAATTGCTTGAGGACAAGCAAGGGTTTAAGCTTGGGGGAGTTGATACGTCTCCGTCGTATCTACTTTTCCAAACACTTTTGTCCTTGTTTTGGACTCTAACTTGTATAATTTGAATGGAACTAACCCGGACTGACACTGTTTTCAGCAGACTTGCCATGGTGTTGTTTTATGTGCAGAAAACAAAAGTTCTCGGAATGACCTGAAACTCCGCGGAATATCTTAGAATAAATAATAAAAAATCCTCGCCAAAGATGAAGACCAGGGGGCCCATACCCTGTCCACGAGGGTGGAGGGAGCGCCCCTCCCCCCTGGGCGCGCCGCCCTACCTCGTGGGCCCCTGGGGGCCCTTCGACACCAACTCCAACTCCATATATTGGCTTTCGGGGAGAAAAAAATCAGAGATAAAGTTTCATCGCGTTTTACGATACGGAGCCGCCGCCAAGCCCTAATCTCTCTTGTGAGGGCTGATCTGGAGTCCGTTCGGGGCTCCGGAGAGGGGGATTCGTCGCCGTCGTCATCATCAACCATCCTCCATCACCAATTTCATGATGCTCACCGCCGTGCGTGAGTAATTGCATCATAGGCTTGCTGGACGGTGATGGGTTGGATGAGATTTATCATGTAATCGAGTTAGTTTTGTTAGGGTTTGATCCCTAGTATCCACTATGTTCTGATATTGATGTTGCTATGACTTTGCGATGCTTAATGCTTGTCACTAGGGCCCGAGTGCCATGATTTCAGATCTGAACCTATTATGTTTTCATGAATATATGTGTGTTCTTGATCCTATCTTGCAAGTCTATAGTCACCTATTATGTGTTATGATCCGACAACCCCGAAGTGACAATAATCGGGATACTTCTCGGTGATGACCATAGTTTGAGGAGTTCATGTATTCAGTATGTGCTAATGCTTTGTTCTGGTTCTCTATTAAAAGGAGGCCTTAATATCCCTTAGTTTCCAATAGGACCCCGCTGCCACGGGAGGGTAGGACAAAAGATGTCATGCAAGTTCTTTTCCATAAGCACGTATGACTATTTACGGAATACATGCCTACATTACATCGATGAATTGGAGCTAGTTCTATGTCACCCTATGTTATGACTGTTACATGACGAACCACATCCGGCATAATTATCCATCACTGATCCGGTGCCTACAAGTTTTCCATATACTAGTTCTCGCTTATTTACTTTTCCGTTGCTACTGTTACAATCATTACAAAAATACCAAAAACATTACTTTTCATGTCTTTACTTTTGTTACCGTTACCACCACTATCATATTACTTTGCTACTAAACACTTTGCTGCAGATACTAAGTTTCCAGGTGTGGTTGAATTGACAACTCAACTGCTAATAGTTGAGAATATTCTTTGGCTCCCCTTGTGTCGAATCAATAAATTTGGGTTGAATACTCTACCCTCGAAAACTATTGTGATCCCCTATACTTGTGGGTTATCAACATCCGTGTCCCTTGCTTCCTGTTACCATCAGCCTTGACGCACAGATCGGGACCCCCTACCCGAGATCCGCCGGTTTTGACACCGACAGGAGGCCCCCCCACCCCATAGGGTTTTCAACCCTAGGCGCCTTGGGCCCTTGGGGGGGGGGGCACTAGCCCACTAGGGGGCTGGTTCCCACCCTTGTTCAGCCCACTTGGCCCATCGGGGCAGGTGGCCCCACCTGATGGACCCCCGAACACCTTTCGGTGGTCCCGGTACAATACCGATAACCCCTAAAACCATTCTGGTGACTGAAACTGGACTTCCCAAATATGAGTCTTCACCTCCGTACCATTCTGGAACTCCTCGTGACGTCCAGGATCTCATTCGGGACTCCGAACAACCTTCGGTAACCACATACTATTTCCCATAACAACTCTAGCGTCACCGAACCTTAAATGTGTAGACCCTACGGGTTCGGGAAGCAAGCAGACACGACCAAGACATCTCTTCGGCCAATAACCAACAGCGGATCTGGATACCCATGTTGGCTCCCACATGTTCCACGATGATCTCATCGGATGAACCACGATGTCGGGGATTCAATCAATCCCTTATACAATTCCCTTTGTCCATCGGTATGTTACTTGCCCGAGATTCGATCATCGGTATCCCCATACCTCGTTCAATCTCGTTACCGGCAAGTCTCTTTACTCGTTCTGCAACGCATGATCCCGTGGCTAACTCCTTAGTCACGTTGAGCTCATTATGATGATGCATTACCGAGTGGGCCCAGAGATACCTCTACATCATGCAGTGACAAATCCCAGTCTCGATTCGTGCCAACCCAACAGACATTTTCGGAGATACCTGTAGTGCACCTTTATAGTCACCCAGTTACATTGTGACGTTTGATGCACCCAAAGTACTCCTACGGTATTCGGGAGTTGCACAATCTCATGGTTTAAGGAAACAATACCTGACATTAGAAAAGCTCTAGCAAACGAACTACACGATCTTGTGCTATGCTTAGGATTGGATCTTGTCCATCACATCATTCTCCTAATGATGTGATCCCGTTATCAATGACATCCAATGTCCATGGTCAGGAAACCATGACCATCTATTGATCAACGAGCTAGTCAACTAGAGGCTTACTAGGGACATATTACGATCTATGTATTCACACATGTATTACGGTTTTTGGTTAATATAATTATAGCATGAATAATAGACAATTATCATGAACAAGGAAATATAATAATAACCACTTTATTATTGCCTCTAGGGCATATTTTCCAAGAGTCTCCCACTTGCACTAGAGTTAATAATCTAGTTACATTGTGATGAATCGAACACCCATAGAATTCTGGTGTTGATCATGTTTTGCTCATGGAAGAGGTTTAGTCAAAGGACCTGCGACATTCAGATCCATATGCACTTTACAAATATCTATGTCTTCATCTTGAATATATTCACGAATGGAGTTGAAGCGACGCTTGATATGCCTGGTCTTCTTGTGAAACCTGGGCTCCTTGGCAAGGGCAATAGCTCCAGTGTTGTCACATAAAAGAGTCATCGGGCCCGACGCATTGGGAATGACTCCTATGTCTGTGATGAACTCCTTCATCCAGACTGCTTCCTGTGCTGCCTCCAAGGCAGCTATGTACTCTGCTTCACATGTAGATGCCGCCACGACGCTTTGCTTGCAACTGCACCAGCTGACTGCCCCTCAATTCAAAATATACACGTATCCAGTTTGTGACTTGGAGTCATCCAGATCTGTGTCGAAGCTAGCATCGACGTAACCCTTTATGACGAGCTCTTCGTCACCTCCATAAACGAGAAACATATCCTTAGTCCTTTTCAGGTACTTCGGGATATTTTTGACCACTGTCCAGTGTTCCATACCAGGATCACTTTGGTACCTCCCTACCAAACTTACGGCAAGGTTCACACCAGGTTTGGTACACAACATGGCATGCAGAATAGACCCTATGGCTGAGGCATAGGGGATGACACTCATGTTTTCTCTATCTTCTGCCGAGGTCGGGCATTGAGCTGTGCTCAATTTCACACCTTGTAATACATGCATGAACCCCTTCTTGGACTGATCCATATTGAACTTCTTCAATATCTTGTCAAGGTATGTGCTCTGTGAAAGGCCAATGAGGCTTCTTGATCTATCTCTATAGATCTTGATGCCTAATATGTAAGCAACTTCTCCAAGGTCCTTCATTGAAAAACACTTATTCAAGTAGGCCTTTATGCTTTCCGAAAGTTCTATATCATTTCCCATCAATAATATGTCATCCACATATAATATGAGAAATGCTACAGAGCTCCCACTCACTTTCTTGTAAACACAGGCTTCTCCATAAGTCTGCATAAACCCAAACACTTTGATCATTTCAGCAAAGCAAATGTTCCAACTCCGAGATGCTTGCACCAGCCCATAAATGGAGCGCTGGAGCTTGCATACCTTGTCAGCATTCTTAGGATCGACAAAACCTTCTGGCTGCATCATATACAATTCTTCCTTAAGGAAACTATCAAGGAATGCCGTTTTGACGTCCATTTGCTATATCTCATAATCATATAATGCGAAAATTGCTAACATTATTCGGACGGACTTCAGCTTCGCTACGGGTGAGAAGGTCTCATCGTAGTCAACCCCTTGAACTTGTCGATAACCCTTAGCGACAAGCTGAGCATTATAGATGGTCACATTACCATCTGCGTCAGTCTTCTTCTTAAAGATCCATTTATTGTCTATGGCTTGACGATCATCGGGAAAGTCTGTCAAAGACCATACTTTGTTTTCATACATGGATCCTGTCTCAGATTTCATGGCTTCAAGCCATTTGTTGGAATCCGGGCCCGCCATCGCTTCTCCATAGTTTGAAGATTCACCGTTGTCTAACAACATGATTTCCAAGACAGGGTTGTTGTACCACTCTGGTGCGAAATGTGTCCTTGTGGACCTACGAAGTTCAGTAGCAACTTGATCCGAAGTTTCATGATCATCATCATTAACTTCTTCTCTAGTCGGTGCAGGCACCACAGAAATATCTTCCTGAGCTGCACTACTCTCCGGTTCAAGAGGCAGTACCTCATCAAGTTCTACTTTCCTCCCACTTACTTCTTTTTAGAGAAACTCTTTCTCTAGAAAGGATCCATTCTTGGCAACAAAGATCTTGCTTTCGGATTTGAGGTAGAAGGTATACCCCAATAGTTTCCTTAGGGTATCCTATGAAGACACATTTTTCCGACTTGGGTTCGAGCTTTTCAGGTTGAAGTTTCTTGACATAAGCATCGCATCCCCAAACCTTCAGAAACGACAGCTTAGGTTTCTTCCCACACCATAATTCATACCGTGTCATCTCAATGGATTTCGACGGAGCCCTATTTGAAGTGAATGCGGCAGTCTCTAAAGCATAACCACCAAATGATAGCGGTAGATCGGCAAGAGACGTCATAGATCGCATCATATCCAATAGAGTGTGATTACGACATTCGGACACACCATTACGCTGTGCTGTTCCAGGCGGCGTGAGCTGTGAAACAATTCCACATTTCCTTAAGTGCATGCCAAACTCGTGACTCAAATATTCCCCTCCATAATCTGATCGTAAGAACTTTATTTTCCTGTCATGTTGATTCTCAACCTCACTCTGAAATTCCTTGAACTTTTCAAAGGTCTCAGACTTGTGTTTCGTTAAGTAGACATATCAATATCTACTTAAGTCATCAGTGTGGGTGAGAACATAACGATAGCCACCGCGAGCCTCAACGCTCATGGGACCACACACATCAGTATGTATGATTTCCAATAAGTTGGTTGCTCGCTCCATTGTTCCGGAGAACGAAGTCTTGGTCATTTTGCCCATGAGGCATGGTTCGCATGTGTCAAATGATTCATAATCAAGAGACTCCAAAAGTCCATCTGCATGGAGTTTCTTCATGCGTTTGACACCAATGTGACCAAGACGGCACTGACATAAGTATGTGGGACTATCATTATCAACCTTACATCTTTTGGCATTCACACTATGAATATGTGTAACATCACATTCGAGATTCAATAAAAATAAACCATTAACCAGCAAGACATGACCATAAAACATATCTCTCATATAAATAGAACAACCATTATTCTCGGATTTAAATGAGTAGCCATCTCGCATTAAATGAGATCTAGATACAGTGTTCATGCTCAAAGCTGGCACTAAATAACAATTATTGAGGTTTAGAACTAATCCCGTAGGTAAATGTAGAGGTATCGTGCCGACGGAGATCACATCGACCTTGGAACCATTCCCGACGCGCATCATCAGCTCGTCCTTTGCCAGTCTCTGCTTATTCCGCAGCTCGTGTTTTGAGTTACAAATATGAGCAACCGCACCGGTATCAAATACCCAGGAGCTACTACAAGCGCTGGTAAGGTATACATCAATAACATGTATGTCACACATACCTTTGGCATTGCGGACCTTCTTATCCGCTAAGTACTTGGGGCAGTTCCGCTTCCAATGACCATTTCCCTTGCAATAAAAGCACCGAGTCTCGGGCTTGGGTCCATTCTTTGGCTTCTTCTCGGCAACTGATTTACCGGGTGCAGCAACTCCCTTGCCGTCCTTCTTGAAGTTCTTTTTACCCTTGCCTTTCTTGAAACTAGTGGTCTTATTCACCATCAACACTTGATGTTCCTTTTTGATTTCCACCTCCGCTGATTTCAGCATTGAATATAACTCAGGAATGGACTTCTCCATCCCTTGCATATTGTAGTTCATCGCAAAGCTCTTGTAGCTAGGTGGGAGCGACTGGAGGATCTTGTCAATGACCGAGTCATCTAGAAGATTAACTCCTAGCTGAGACAAACGGTTGTGCAACCCAAACATTTTGAGTATATGCTCGCTGATAGAACTGTTTTCCTCCATCTTACAACTGTAGAACTTGTCGGAGACTTCATATCTCTCGACCCGGGCATGATCTTGGAAAACCATTTTCAGCTCTTGGAACATCTCATATGCTCCGTGATGCTCAAAACACTTTTGGAGCCCCGGTTCTAAGCTGCAAAGCATGCCGCACTGAACCAGGGAGTAACCATCATTGCGCGTCCGCCAGGCGTTCATAACGTCTTGACTTGATGGGAAAATGGGTGCGTCACCTTGCGGTGCTTCAAGAATATATGCTTTCTTGGCAGCTATGAGGATGATCCTCAAGTTTTAGACCCAGTCCGTATAGTTGCTACCATAATCTTTCAGCTTGGTTTTCTCTAGGAATGCATTGAAGTTGAGAGCAACATTAGCGTGGGCCATTTGATCTACAAGACATATTGTAAAGATATTTTAGAATAAGTTCATGATAATTAAGTTCATCTAATCAAATTAGTTAATGAACTCCCACTCAGATAGACATCCCTCTAGTCATCTAAGTGATACATGATCCGGATCGACTAGGCCATGTCCGATCATCACGTGAGACAGACTAGTCATCAACAGTGAACATCTCCATGTTGATCGCATCTACTATACGACTCATGTTCGACCTTCCGGTCTCTCGTGTTCCGAGGCCATGTCTGTACATGCTAGTCTCGTCAAGTCAACCTAAGTGTTTTGCATGTGTAAATCTGGCTTACACCCGTTGTATGCGAACGTTAGAATTTATCACACCCGATTATCACGTGGTGCTTCGAAACAACGAACCTACACAACGGTGCACAGTTAGGGGGAACAATTTTCTTGAAATTTTAGTGAGGGATCATCTTATTTATGCTACTGTCGTTCTAAGCAAATAAGATGTAAACATGACAAACATCACATGCAAATTATAAAGTGACATTATATGGCCAATATCATCTTGCGCCTTTGATCTCCATCTTTGCGGCGCGGCATCATCACCATCGTCACCGGCATGCCACCGTGATCTCCATAATCATGATCTCCATCATCGTGTCTTCATGAAGTTGTCTCGCCAACTATTACTTCTACTACGATGGCTAACGGTTAGCAATAAAGTAAAGTAATTACATGGCATTTTCATTGACACGCAGGTCATACAATAAATTAAGACAACTCCTATGGCTCCTGCCGGTTGTCATACTCATTGACATGCAAGTCGTGATTCCTATCAAGAACATGATCGATCTCATACATCACATATATCATTCATCACATCCTTTTTGCCATATCACATCACATAGCATACCCTGCAAAAACAAGTTAGACATCCTCTAATTGTTGTTGCATGTTTTACGTGGCTGCTATGGGTTTCTAGCAAGAACGTTTCTTACCTACGCAAAAGCCACAACGGTGATATGCCAATTGCTATTTACCCTTCATAAGGACCCTTTTCATCGAATCCGATCCGACTAAAGTGGGAGAGACAGACACCCGCTAGCCACCTTATGCATCAACTGCATGTCAGTCGGTGGAACCAGTCTCACGTAAGCGTACGTGTAAGGTCGGTCTGGGCCGCTTCATCCCACAATGCCGCTGAATCAAGATAAGACTAGTAACGGTAAGCAAATTGAACAAATCATCGCCCACAACTACTTTGTGTTCTACTCGTGCATAGAATATACGCATAGACCTAGCTCATGATGCCACTATTGGGGAACGTAGTAATAATTCAAAAATTTCCTACGTGTCACCAAGATCAATCTAGGAGATGCTAGCAACGAGAGAGAGAGGGAGTGCATCTTCATACCCTTGAAGATCGCTAAGCGGAAGCGTTACAAGAACGTGGTTGATGCAGTCGTACTCACGGCGATTCAAATCGCGAAAGATCCAATCAAGCGCCAAACGGATGGCGCCTCCGCGTTCAACACACGTACAGCCCGGGGACGTCTCCTCGTTCTTGATCCAACAAGGCGAGAGGAGAAGTTGAGGGAGAACTCCGGCAGCACGACGACGTGGTGGTGGTGGAGCTCGTGGTTCTTCGGCAGGGCTTCGCCAAGCACTATGGAGGAGGAAGAGTTTGGTGGGAGGCGCCCCCACCCCCTAGGGTTTTCAACCCTAGGCGCCTTGGGCCCTTGGACAGGTGCACCAGCCCACTAGGGGGCTGGTTCCCACCCTTGTTCAGCCCACTTGGCCCACCGGGGCAGGTGGCCCCACCCGGTGGACCCCCGGACACATTTCGGTGGTCCTAGTACAATACCGATAACCCATGAAACCATTTCGGCGATTGAAATGTCAGGACCCCGATCCTAAGTCACACCAATCTAGCATGTAACACATCATATCACTTTGCAGCCTCATGCATGGTATTCCCACGGGTGCCACCTTACCTGGCCCGGGACCATTTGCGCCTTTTGGCTCACGTATATGATAGTGTCGCTAGCATCCATATGACAGAGAACCCGGGCCGACATGACTAGTCATGAACCCAAAGTGGTGCTAACTTATGGGGACATGTAGGGCTGGAAAAAAAGCTCAAAGCTCGCGAGCTAAACAAGTAGCTCGTGACTCGGCTCGAATCGACTCGAACTCAAAGAATAACGAGTCGAGCCGAGCTTTTGTTTAAGATCGTTTATAGACCAAGTTAAACGAGCCAATCTCACGAGTACTCGTGTAACTCGTTAGGCTCGATACAATTGATTAGCCACTCCCAATACAAAGAAAGATCAACCACTAAACAGCCTACGTCCCAGGCGCACAACTCAAGGCCGAGCAGTTGAAGGCCTAGCCTCCTAGGAGACTCATGCGTTACAAGAAAATTACAATTGTATAGTGATATATATGTTTAATATATACATATCATTTTTATCATATTTGAGGGCTTTATGTTTATATCTTAAACAAGCTTAACAAGCTAAACGAGCCGCTCATGAGTTATCTGAAGTCGAGCCAATCTTGGGTTTGAGCTCGTTATAGTAACGAGTCGAGTCGAGCTAGCTCGTCAACGAAACGAGCTCTAGCGAGTCGAGCCGAGCTGGCTCGACTCGGCTCGAATTCCAGCCCTAGGGACATGCATACATGAACCAGCATCGAACGTGTCGGTCATCAGCGTGTGAATCCGAGCTGTAGCAATAGGGCTAACAGGACTCCGGGAACCCGGGCTGTAGCAGGCTAGCAGGACTCCGGAAGTCACCGCGTGACATTTCCCCGAAGGGACAGACACATGAACGAAATGGATCACATGCCGGCCAGTCTAAGTGTTCCGGAGCAGTAGTAACTGGGCTAGCGTGATTCCGATAAACCCGAGGCATGGCAGACTACCATGGCTCAGTGGAAGTACTAGACTACATTTCCCCATAAGAGAGGCTACCAAGGATAGACAACTAGGTTGTCAGATCCCACACATACCAAGTATTTCAATCATACACACAATATGCTCGAAATGTGTAAATACAACATGGCATCACAACAAAACTCTACAACTCAGAGTATTTATTCATTAGGCTCCGAGGAGCCAAGTATTAAAAACATGGGTCTCATGACCCAACATACAGAGCATACAAGCATCAAGCGGAAGCATGAACATGTCTGAGGACAGACAACTACAAATGAAAAAGGTTGAGAAGCCTGACTATCCACAAGACCCTCCCAAGGGTACAAGATCATAGCTGAGGTAACAAGCTAAACATCGAAGTCCACGCGGAACTACTAGCGAGACTGAAGTCTCTCTGCAAAAACATAAATTAAGAAAACGTGAGTACAAATGTACCCAGCAAAACTTACATCACAACTAGCTACATATGCATCTGTATCAACAAAGGGGTGGTGGAGTTTGACTGCAGCAAGCCGGCTTTGACTCGGTGGCTATCCTGTACTACGACTGCAAGTAACTCTTTTTAGGTGGCGCACATGAGTCCACATATTCACCATATCAATACACCACTATGGATCTGCTCCCGTCTCCCTACATGAATGCCATCCATAGCACTCACGCTTATTTTGCGCATTTTAGAGTATCCACTTTCACTTGTCTATGAACTGTACAGGCAACCCAGAAGTCCTTTACCGTGGACATGGCTATTGGCATAGATGATGTTAACCCTGCAGGGGTGTACTTCTTCACACACGCACTCGCCACTTACCACCATGTACACGTCGTGTATCTCGGCAACCTTCAACCGGAAGCCTGGCGAGGGAGTCGGCCACGACCTGACTAACCACACAAGTCTCTAGTCCATGTTTATCGCCTATTCGGGTTCCATCCGCAAGGAGATCCGGCCGGGGTGTCGCTCATGGCCCCAAACGATGTGAGCAGGGTTCCCAAGCCCACCATCCGGGTGCTACTTTGTACTCCGTGCCACTGTGCCTAGTCTATCCCAAGCCCACCTGTACCAGGTGCCACTTGGTAGACTACTAACACTACATACAAACACCAAAAACTAGTTGCAACTCCTGGACAGAGATCAGGTTGATTAATAAGTCGAGAGAGCTTGGAGCGCCCGGAGCCCAATGTGTGGTAGTAACTGTTCATGGATCGCGAACACAGAACTCAGTTCCTGAGGATGGCTGCAATGAGACAACCCACCATGTACTCCTACATGGCCTCTCACCGATACCTTTACCAAATAGTGTTCACACACTTAGCTCTCAATAGCAGGACATGTTCACACACCTCCGATTCATCCCCGATGAATTAGACCTGACTCAACTCTAATCAGTAGCAGGCATGACAAACAAGCATGAATGAGTAGGCACATCAGGGCTCAAACAACTCCTACTCATGCTAGTGGGTTTCATCTATTTACTGTGGCAATGACAGGTCATGCAGAGGAAAGGGGTTCA
This sequence comes from Aegilops bicornis, assembly GCA_021605145.1. Classification (NCBI taxonomy): domain Eukaryota; kingdom Viridiplantae; phylum Streptophyta; class Magnoliopsida; order Poales; family Poaceae; genus Aegilops; species Aegilops bicornis. Next base: position 238,253,697 of record CM038670.1, read on the forward strand.
ACTACCACAACATGTAACAGTTGAATCGCTGTTGTCCTAATGCAGTAAAAGAGAGCAAGAGTGAGAGAATGGGATTGTATCAGAATGAACAAGGGGGTTTTGCTTGCCTAGCACTTCTGAAGATAGTATAGCTCTTCATCGGTGTCATCGAACTCATCGTCGAAACCACGTCTACGAAGAGGGGACAAACACCGGCAAACAAGAGGGAACACAATCAATGCAATGCAACAATATGATGGATCATGACATGTCAAGAATGTTATGATTTGCACTAATGCATCTAGCAATAGTTTAAATGAAGTCCATATGAACTAAGGGTTCATATGCAAAATCCATATTTAGCATTTAAAATGCCATTATCATGTTTTCACCTATACAGCAGGTATAACTTAGTTTGACATGCATGAAAATGCCATATTCAGATTCTTTGGATTTTTCTGATAATTTTTCATATATGATTTATTTCATTTGGAGTTATAGATTATTTTCTATGATTTTTACAAGTTTTAAACATTTTCTGGAATTTCTAATTATATAGAATTAAACTAATTCTAGAAAATGAATTACTGGGTCAGCACTACATCAGCATGACGTAAGCGAGTCAATGGGGCAGCCCAGGTCAAACTGACTAGTGGGTCCCGCGTGTCAGTGATTAGACTAACTAACCTAATTAAAATTAACCCTAACTACTTGGTTAGTCGGGCGGGGCCTGCATGTCAGTGACCCAGGGGGGTCAAATCCCTGGTCAACCGGGGCTAAACCAACGGCGTGTAGCCGCCGCCGACGACCAGAAGCGGCAGGGGCTCGGGATCATTCCTTCGGCAACCAAAAGCAAGGCAGAGGGCATGTACGCGGAGCTGGCAAATGCGCGCATCCAACAAGGCAAGTGGGAGCAGCTGGGGTGACCGGAGCTCGTCGAAAAAGAGCTCGTGGCGGCGGCCGGCGTGCGGGTGTGCTCAGGGTCGGTGTTATACTGCACGACAGGGGCCACGGAGGGGTGCTACGGGCACCTGGTGATGCATTGAGTGCTATGACGCGCTCGGTTGCGGCTCTAGGTGACGGTGGCCACGGCGGCGGCATGGCCGGCGGAGCCAAGCTCCCGGCCGCGACGACAATGGCGTTAGCGGAAGCAAAAGAGCAAGAGGAGAGGGGGGAATCGATGCAAAAGCTCACAACGATTGCAGTGGAGCCAACGGCGACCTCGTAGGTGGTCCGACGCGGGCGGAACGGCGACGGCGATCTCAGGCGGCCGGCGATGAAGAAGGCGGCGGTAACGGCTCCACGGGGCGTTCGGCATCTTGTAGCTTGACAGAGAGGTAGCAGGCGATGTGGCAGAGCTGGCAAGCACGACGGGCGGTCGAGGGGACAGCGGGGAGCGCGTGGGCAGTGAACGATGGCGACGGTGACGTTCGGTTTCGGGAGAGAGAGCGGCAGAGGCGGGAATGAGCACGGGGGAGAGTGCGAGGCAGACGGGGAGGTTGCGTGGCATGCGCGGAGGCATCCAAGGCGTCGGGGACGCAGGCAGACGCCCTGGTGGCGTGGGCTCTCAGGCGTGCGTGCGTGCTCGTCCTTCTGGCGCGAGGAGGAGGACGACTAGCGTGGCCAGTCGGCTGGGCCGGCTTGCTGGGCCAGAGCAGATGGGCCGCCAGGTAAGCTCTCTTTTCCGTTTTTTCAGTTTTTCTATTTCCTCTATTCTGTTTTGAATTAGTAAAAATACTAATCCATTTTGTAAAATCCTAAAAATAATTGTGGCCAGTGTCTGGATTAATTCCAACAACCCATAACTAGTTTCAGAATTATTAGAGCATTTAAAAATATTTATAGGATTTAAATGCCCCAATTCAAATACGATATGAGTTAATTCAAAAATCCAGAATGTCCTAGAAATATATTCATTATTTTTGGCAGAGGTTTTCACCTTTATCATAAATCATGAACATTTTCAAAGGGAATTTTGGTTTCTTTGAAAAAGATTTTGTATTGAACCTAGTTGACTTGATCTGGTGCTAGGGTTTGCAATCCCCATTTCAACTTTAAAATAAATTTAGAAATGATGCAACAACCAAGCTAGTCCAAGTGCATAACAAGGCTAGGGATGTTACAACTCACCCCCACTAAACAAGAATCTCGTCCCGAGATTCGAGACGTGAGGTAAGAGGAAAGGGGATCACAAAACTATCACAATCTTCATGATCCATTTGCCCTTCTGAAGAACGTTGATTCGATCATCGTCTTGATCTTGACATCTTTGCTTTCGAGATCTTCATCCAACACGATGACGGAAATAAACTCTATAGGATTCAATCTTCTCGAAGATCGAGCAACTCACGATCAATTCATGGAATGAAACATAATAACATCTCTTGAGTGAGACACATAACACACATCAGGGGTGATGGAAAAGTAGATGACAAAGGTTCAAGTTGGTATGCAATGATTCCACGCTTGAGTAAGATGGTGAATGGTTTCAAGATATCGATGAAATAATTACAATGATTCCATAACGGGGCACCTTAGAAGAGATGACTCGTAGAATCATTCCCTTAAGTGGCAAAAGAATTACTTTTGATACAAAGATCATCGAAACTCTTCATACCAGCCTAAGGAAAATCACAATTGATTGTTTCAAAGAGTTCAAAGAAATGACATACTCAAAATAGAATAGATGATGTGGACTACCTTGTTGAAGACAACTCGATGGATGATTTTTGCTTATCATCGAAAATGGATGGGACCCATGGTAGGACCACTTTCGGAGATGATCCTGGACAACAACTGCTGAGAAGGGCAGCCCATGGGAAATTGGCACAATGGCGGTGCAAGATGGGAACAAATGCAATTGTTGGGAATGTTCCAACCATCATATCTGCCTAAGATTCAGATCTGGTTGGTATCAGGATATTTCAGACATCATGTCTGCAAAATAAAGTTTGCAACACAAATCGAAAAGATGATGTTGCGAGATTCTCGGGAAATGAACTACGGTAGCGAGCTCCAAAACATGAGCTAGTTCTGCTACAAACCTGTGAATACGCTGTCCAAGACAAGCATGGTCACATAGTAGTCTTACAATAAAAACACTACCGAGTTCTGATGGGGAACCATCATTGAGGATATTGAAGTCCTTGTATACTTATCGATGAACTTCTTATCCTTGAACAGATCAATCAGTGGCTTGGTTTGCTAGGGAATACATATGGAATGAAGATGATCAGTCTATCAGACCATAGAATACTTCGCACATGCATGACTGACTTGGGATGATTCCAGAGGAAGCAAAACCGAACTTTCTTGAATTCACGGTGGCAACTTACATCAAATGCACGTGAATCAAAGGAAGTCACTTCTTACACCAAACATATGCTTCATGAGCTAGCATGAAGAAATGCTTTCAAAGTTTCCAACACTAACTTAGATGTTCAACATGAATCATGGACAATATGAAAATGTTGTCAATGGGCTCAACAACAAACCACCCAGGCTTCCATATAGGTGGAATTCCAAAACTATGTGAACAAGGCGATAGTATTGGTCAGACCCAAAATATATAATGGTGTATGCTCGAGGGTCAACCGCGAGTAAGACAACATTACGAACATCGTTGGTTCTGATTTGATTTGACGATAGCCCACACGCAAATCAAATATTTGGATAAGACAATAGGTCCAACAATTGATCACGAGGAACAATCAATGAAGATATCATCTTTCTGCAACACACATACACAAAAATATCCCTTTGGAACGAACAAAGTTAGGCAAAGCTTTTATCTTCCAACTCTTCAAGTTGGTGTTTAGCTTAACCAACTAGCTCAAGGGTATCCAACACAGATTCTTGGAGAAGGGTGGTTTACAAGGAACCAACTTGATCACGAACTCAACATAATGGTCAGTGGACAACCTGATAATACTTCCGAGAAGATATTCGGAAAATCACGAACCACCGATATGTTATTGAGCTCGGGAGCAATCTTGCTTTTGAGGCAAGATGATGTGATCAAATAAGAAAGGAATTGACACAATCCTAACTCTTGATCGAAGAGTGCACCAAAATATGGACTAGGTAGCACGATCAATCTTAGGATGATGATTCAATAACCAACATGCTAAGAATAAAATTATTGTCCATTAACTACCAAGCAACGGAGTTGCTAGGAGTATTGATTTCACACATCATGATTCACTTGTCGGCATTCTGGTTACAATAACACAGAAATCAAGGAATGAACAATGATGGCAAGAAGTATCACTGCATCAAGAATTCATAAGATATGGTGCAATTCTCATGACAATCCTAACATAAAGGGGGTAATACTCCAGGGTAGAATAGAACAAAAGTTGGATTGGCATTTTGATCTGTGGAATACAACTACTTTGACCCAATCCTCGAAGTGGACAAGGTACTGGAGTTTGTTTCTCCTCGTCATTCCGGAATAGAATGGCTTGACGGACCACAAGAGTAAAAGGCACCGATAAACACGAATGCACACATACTCTTGACTATCAACTGATAGACTAAGATCGAAATACAACTAAAGCGGGACAACTCAAGGAACATATAATTTTTTGAGTTGTGGACGCATGGATTAGTATGTCGAACAAGTTCAACATATTTCTTCCGGATAACCCATGCAGAAGAAGAAGGAATGGCAGATTCACAATTTGAATGGAGAACTCGTCAAGAGCACTCTTATTGTGATCTTTTAGTTCAACGAACTTCCGCCAAGGATGGTTCATGGTATTAGGAAGAATGATATACCACGGACCTCGAAGACTATCACAAGGTTACTAATATCCTAAAGGAACTAGCAAACACTATCAACATGAAGTAAGTAGGGTGAATCTCGGGTTCAAGAACCCAGGAATAGAATACCTACTACTAAATGGCATCACGGGATGCTTTCGAGAATGACAGCCAGAATCATCACATTGGGAATACAAGACATGGCTAGATTACTAGATGGTTTTCTAAGATGTCTAGGGTCATAGTAATAGCTTCAACATATACGCCGAGGCAACAGAGTACCTCAACTCGACGATTAGTGTGGTTAACCTGGCCCAAAGGAACATCGAGAACGGAAAGAAGGGATTTGCAAATGCATCAGACTAATTAGAAACCTGGGATGACTCGGACAGCATAACGACTGTTAATGCTCAAAAAGATTTGAGAAATCCTGCAAAAATGGTGGCATAGCCATTCAACAACACAATAACAAGGTTCCGAGACCAATTGTCAACACACAGAAGTAGTAGGAACTGAACTGGGGCTTGAAACCATCAATCTTATAAGTCTACGGATTAGTAACATGTGATCCTGATAGATAGATGAGAAGCCTAGTTCTTAAGCGCCGTAGAAAAGAAGAGGTTGACTCAGATCAGAAGGGCATAAGGTAAAGGAGTAAAAAGAGCCTTACGTTCCCTTCAACAATCAATTCCCTTATATAACTAAAGCATTTCTAGACTCGACTTCGACCAGTTTGGCATGGTAATCCTACAAGCAGTCAGGCTCTGATACCAAAGCTGTCAGGATCCTGATCCTAAGTCTCACCGATCTAGCATGTAACACATCATATCACTTTGCGGCCTCACGAACGGTACTCCCACGGGTGCCACCTTACCTGGCCGGGGACCGTTTGCGCCTTTTGGCTCACGTATATGATAGTGTTGCTAGCATCCATATGACAGAGAACCCGGGCCGACATGACTAGTCGTGAACCCAAAGTGGCGCTAACTTATGGGGACAGGCATACATGAACCAGCATCGAACGTGTCGGTCATCAGCGTGTGAATCCGGGCTGTAGCAACTGGGCTAATAGGACTTCGGGAACCCGGGCTGTAGCAGGCTAGTAGGACTCCGGAAGTCACTGCATGACATTTCCCCGAAGGGACAGACAGAGGAACGAAGTGGATCACATGCCAGCCAGTCTAAGTGTTCCGGAGTAGTAGTAATTGGGCTAGCAGGACTCCGGTAAACCGGGCTGTAGTAGACTACCATGGCTTAGTGGAAGCACTAGACTACATTTCCCCCATAAGAGAGGCTACCAAGGATAGACAACTAGGTTGTCGGATCCCACACATACCAAGCATTTCAATCATACACACAATATGCTCGATATGTGTAAATACAACATGGCATCACAACAAAACTCTACAACTCAGAGTATTTATTCACTAGGCTCCGAGGAGCCAAGTATTACAAGCATGGGTCTCATGACCCAACTTACAGAGCATACAAGCATCAAGCGGAAGCATGAACATGTCTGAGGACAGACAACTACAAATGAAAAAGGCTGAGAAGCCTGACTATCCAGAAGACCCTCCCAAGGGTACAAGATCGTAGTTGAGGTAACAAACTAAACGTCAAAGTCCACGTGGAACTACTAGCAATATTGAAGTCTCTCTGCAAAAACATAAATTAAGCAAACGTGAGTACATATGTACCCAGCAAGACTTACATATGAACTAGCTACATATGCATCGGTATCAACAAAGGGGTGGTGGAGTTTGACTGCATCAAGCCAGCTTTGACTCGGTGGCTATCCTGTACTATGACTGCAAATAACTCTTTTGAGGTGGCGCACACGAGTCCACATATTCACCATATCAATACACCACTATGGATCTGCTCCCGTATCCCTACGAGAACGCCATCCATAGCACTCACGCTTATCTTGCACATTTTAGAGTATCCACTTTCACTTGTCTATGAACTGTACAGCAACCCGAAGTCCTTTACATGGACATGGCTATTCGAATAGATGATGTTAACCCTGCAGGGGTGTACTTCTTCACACACGCTCTCGCCACTTACCTCCATGTACACATCGTGTATCTCGACAACCTTCAAGCGGAAGCCTGGCGAGGGAGTCGGCCACGACCTGACTAACCATACAAGTCTCTAGTCCAGGTTTATCGCCTATTCGGGTTCCATCCGCAAGGAGATCCGGTCGGGGTGTCGCTCACGGCCCCAAACGATGTGAGCAGGGTTCCCAAGCCCACCATCCGGGTGCCACTTGGTACACCGTGCCACTTGTGCCTAGTCTGTCCCAAGCCCACCTGCATGGGAGCCACTTGGTAGACTACTAACACTACCTACAAACACCGTAAAGTAGTTGCAACTCCCGGATGAGGTCGTTGATTAATAAGTCGAGAGACCTTGGAGCGCCCGGAGCCCAATGTGTGGTAGTAACTGTTCATGGATCACAAACATAGAACTCAGTTCCTGAGGACGGCTGCAATGAGACAACCCACCATGTACTCCTACATGGCCTCTCACCGATACCTTTACCAAATCGTGTTCACACACTTAGCTCTCAATAGTAGGACATGTTCATACACCTCCGATTCATCCCCGATGAATCAGACCTGACTCAACTCTATGTAGTAGCAGGCATGACAAACAAGCATGAATGAGTAGGCACATTAGGCCTCAAACAACTCCTACTCATGCTAGTGGGTTTTATCTATTTACTGTGGCAATGACAGGTCATGCAGAGGAAAGGGGTTCAACTACCACAACATGTAATAGTTGAATCGCTGTTGTCCTAATGCAGTAAAAGAGAGCAGGAGCGAGAGAATGAGATTGTATCGGAATGAACAAGGGGGGTTTTCTTGCCTGGCACTTCTGAAGATAGTATAGCTCTTCATCGGTGTCATCGAACTCATCATCGAAACCACATCTACTGCGAGGGGACAAACACCAGCAAACAAGAGGGAACACAACCAATGCAATGCAACAATATGATGCATGATCATGAAATGTCAAGAATGTTATGATTTACACTAATGCATCTAGCAACAGTTTAAATGAAGTCCATATGAACTAAGGGTTCATGTGCAAACTCCATATTTAGCATTTAAAATGCCATTATCATGTTTTCACCTATACAGCAGGTATAACTTAGTTTTCCACGCATGAAAATGCCATATCCAGATTCTTTGGATTTTTCTGATGATTTTTCATATATGATTTATTTCATTTGGAGTTATAGATTATTTTCTATGATTTTTACAAGTTTTAAACATTTTCTGGAATTTCTAATTATATAGAATTAAACTAATTCCAGAAAATGAATTACTGGGTCAGCACTACATCAGCATGACGTAAACGAGTCAATGGGGCAGCCCAGGTCAAACTGACCAGTGGGTCCCGCATGTTAGTGATTAGACTAACTAACCTAATTAAAATTAACCCTAACTAACTTGGTTAGCCTGGCAGGGCCCGCATGTCAGTGACCCAGGGGGTCAAATCCCTGGTCAACCGGGGCTAAACCACCGGCGTGTAGCCGCCGGCAACGACCAGACGCGGCGGAGGCTCGAGATCGTTCCTCCGGCGACCAAAAGGAAGGCGGAGGGCATGTACGCGGAGCTGGCGAATGCACACATCCAATAGGGCAAGTGGGGGCAGCTGGGGTGGCCGGAGCTCGCCGGAAAAGAGCTCGTGGCGGCGGCCGACGTGCGGGTGTGCTCGGGGTCGGTGTTATACTACACGATAGAGGCCACAGAGGGGTGCTACGGGCACCTGGTGATGCACTAAGCGCTATGACGCGCTCGGTTGCGGCTCTAGGTGATGGTGGCCACGACGGCGCCATGGCCGGCGGAGCCAAGCTCCTGGCCGCGATGGCAATGGCGTTAGCGGAAGAAAAAGAGCCAGAGGAGAGGGGGAATCGATGCAAAAGCTCACAACGGTTGCAGTGGAGCCAACGGCGAGCTCGGAGGTGGTCCGACGTGGGCAGAACATCGACGGTGATCTCGGGCGGCCAGCGATGAAGAAGGCGGCGGTGACGGCTCCACGGTGCGTTCAACGTCTCGTAGCTTGACGGAGAAGTAGCAGGCGATGTGGCGAAGCTGGCAAGCACGACGGGCGGTCGAGGGGACGGCGGGGAGCGCGTGGGCAGCGAACGGAGGCGACGACGACGTTTGGTTTCGGGAGAGAGAGCGGCAGAGGCGGGAATGAGCACGGGGGAGAGTGCGAGGCGGTCGGGGAGGTTGCGTGGCATGCGTGGAGGCATCCAGGGCGTCGGGGACGCAGGCAGACGCCCTGGTGGTGTGGCGCTCTCAGGCGCGCGCGCGTGCTCACCTTCTGGCGCGAGGAGGCGGATGACTGGCGAGGCCAGTCGGCTGGGCCAGAGCAGATGGGCCGCCAGGTAAGCTACAGGTAAGCTCTCTTTTCCTTTTGTTTCAGTTTTTCTATTTCCATTATTCTGTTTTGAATTAGTAAAAATACTAATCCATTTTGTAAAATCCTAAAAATAAATGTGGCCAGTGTTTGGATTAATTCCAACAACCCACAACTAGTTTCAGAATTATTAGAGCATTTAAAAATATTTATAGGATTTAAATGCCACAATTCAAATACGATATGAGTTAATTCAAAAATCCAGAATGTCCTAGAAATATATTCATCATTTTTGGCAGAGGTTTTCACCTTTATCATAAATCATGAACATTTTCAAAGGCATTTTGGTTTCTTTGAAAAAGATTTTGTATTGAACCTAGTTGATTTGATCTGGTGCTAGGGTTTGCACAATCCCCATTTCAACTTTAAAAGAAATTTAGACATGATGCAACAACCAAGCTAGTCCAAGTGCATAGCAAGGCTAGGGATGTTACATGAAACTGGACTTCCCATATATAAATCTTCACCTCCGGACCATTCCGGAACTCCTCGTGATATCCAGGATCTCATCCGGGAATCCGAACAACCTTCGCTAACCACATACTATTTCCCATAACAACTCTAGCGTCACCGAACCTTAAGTGTAGACCCTACGGGTTCGGGAACCATGCAGACATGACCGAGACATCTCTATGGCCAATAACCAACAGCGGGATCTGGATACCCATGTTGGCTCCCACATGTTCCACGACGATCTCATCGGATGAACCACGATGTCGGGTATTCAATCAATCTCGTATACAATTCCCTTTGTCCATCGACATGTTACTTGGCCGAGATTCGATTGTCGGTATCCCCATACCTCATTCAATCTCGTTACTGCGAATGTGTACACGCAAATGTGTACGATCAAGATCAAGGACTCGCGGGAAGATATCATAACACAATTCTAGACACAAATTAAAATAATACAAGCTTTATATTACAAGCCAGGGGCCTCGAGGGCTCGAATACATAAGCTCAAGTACACAAGAGTCAGTGGAAGCAACATTATCAAAGGAAGGTTGTATATGTGGACTGGGTTGCAGAAATGCCAGAATAGAGAGAAGGCCTAGTCCTATCGAAGACTAGCATCTTTCGGAAACCACCATCTTGCAGCAACAGGAGGAAGTAGAGTAGCATAAAGTAAAGTAGTAGTAGTGTTATCAACCTCGGCTAGAGATCATTTCTCGACTCCCTGCGAGAAAGCAATCCCAGAGCCATACTATCCAAGTGTCATCACAATCCAATTCTCATCACCATCCAGTTCTCATCACAAGTATCCAGTTCTAGTTGTATCGATCGGGATACAACTCCGAGTGTCCATTACCGTAGGACAGGCTATCGATAGATGTTTTCTTCCCTGCAGGGGTGCACCAACTTACCCACCACGCTCGATTAACTCCGGCCGGACACACTTTCCTGGGTCATGCCCGGCCTCGGCCAAATAATATGCCGCAACCCGACCTAGGCTTAATAGAGAGGCCAGCACGCCGGACTAAACATATGCCCCCAGGGGTCATGGGCCATCTCCCCGGGAACTCTTGCACGTTGCGTGGGCGGCCGGTGAGCAGACCTAACTACCTCCTTTAAAAAGGCAGGTGCTTACCAGTCCAACCCGGCGCGCGTCGCTCAGTCGCTGACGTCTATTAAGCTTCGACTGATGTATACAACGCAGAACGCCCATACTATGCCCACGTGATGGTTAGTGCTATCAGCCAGAGGCCCCTCGGATCAAATATCCAAATTGTAGTGGATTAGGAGCACGAGGTAACAACCAGAGACTCACGAAAGATGTCACCCCGTTGCCCCATCTTGAGGACTTGCGGCAAGGGCTAGGAATGCCCGGCCACGCCTCGTAATTATCTCGCGGGCATCCTCCAGGTCAACCCGACTCCACATCACTCGCAAATATGCTCGCGCAGGTACCCCTCAGGGCCGACCCGTCTTTAGTAACATGGTTCAGTGTAAAGTCATAGTAACCATAGTAACCGTGTGTCTAACACCAAGATTGATCTACGATCCGGATACCATCAGTTGAAGATCCGAGAGAAGGATATACCAAAGACAGCGTTCACCACGCGGTATGGATTATACGAGTATACGATCATGTCATTTGGACTGACTAACGCCCCTGCCTATTTCATGAGTATGATGAACAAGGTGTTCATGGAGTATTTGGACAAGTTTGTTGTGGTGTTTATTGATGATATTATGGTATACTCGAAGAACGAAGAGGAGCACAAGGAGCACTTGCGTTTAGTTCTCGAGAAACTCAGGGAACACCAGTTATATGCCAAATTCAGCAAGTGCGAGTTTTGGTTGAAGGAAGTTGGATTTCTTGGGCATGTTATATCAGGAGAGGGTATAGCAGCAGATCCCAAAGAAGGTTCAACGATCCTTTGAATGGTTGGCACCCACTTTCTTGGCGAGATCCGCAGTTTCCTTGGACTCGCAGGATATTAACGGAGATTCATTGAGAATTTTTCCAAGATTGCTAAGCCAATGACTGAATTGCTGAAGAAGGATACTAAGTTTAAATGGACAGAGGGTTGCGAGGCAAGTTTTCAGGAGTTGAAGAAACGTTTGACTACAGCCCCAGTGCTAACATTGCCAGATATACATAAGGAGTTCCAAGTGTATTGTTACGCCTCACGCTTGGGACTTGGATGTGTGCTTATGCAAGACGGAAAGGTTGTTTCGTATGCCTCACGACAACTGAAGCCCCATGAATTGAACTATGCCACGCATGATTTGGAGCTAGCAGCGGTAGTGCATGCATTGAAGACTTGGAGACATTATCTTATTGGAAACCATTGTGATGTGTACACGGATCATAAGAGTTTGAAGTACATTTTCACACAGAAGGAGTTGAACCTTAGACAGAGGAGATGGTTGGAACTTATAAAGGATTATGATATGAAGCTACACTATCATCCAGAAAGGCCAATGTCAGAAAGGCACGCTTTGAGCCTAAGAGTTACTCTAATATCCTTGAAAGTAAGGGATTGCCAAGGAGATAGTGAAGATATCATGGAACTTCGGTTGGAGATTGTTCCAAGAGGTTTCATTGCAACAATGGAAGTTCGGTCTACATTGTTGGACAAGATTCGAGAAGCTCAGAAGGAAGACAAAGAGATTGCTGAGATAAAGGAGAAGATGAGCAAAGGAAAGGCCAAAGGTTTTCGCGAGGATGAGCACGATACCTTATGGTTTGAGGATCGAGTTTATGTGCCTAATAACCCAGAGATCAGGAAGTTAATACTTCAGGAGGCTCATGACTCACCAAACTCGATACACCCCGGAAACACCAAGATGTATTTGGATTTGAAAGACGTTTCTGGTGGACTGGTATGAAGAAGGATATTGCCGAGTATGTAGTTGTATGTGATGTATGTCAGAGAGTGAAGGCGAGCATCGAAGCCAGCGGAGACCGTTCTGACCTATGCCGATACCCGAATGGAAGTGGGATAAACTTGGCATGGACTTTATCACCGGATTGCCCAGGACCAAAGCAGGATATGACTCAATATGGGTAGTAGTGGATCGCTTGACCAATGCGGCTCACTTCATCCCAGTGAAAACAACTTATACAAGTGCAAAGTTGGCCAAGATATATATGTCCAGGATCGTATGTTTGCATGGAGTTCCGAGGACCATCGTATCAGATAGAGGAACACAATTTACTTCAAAGTTTTGGCATCGCCATTACACGGACCACTGGTACGAGATTGGAGTTCAAGACAACATTTCACCCGTGAGATGATGGATGTACAAAGAGAGTCAACCAGATTCTGGAGGACATGTTGAGAGCCTGTGCGCTAGATTATGGATCTAGTTGAGATGATAATTTGCCTTACGCAGAGTTCTCATACAACAATAGCTACCAGGCCAGTTTGAAGATGGCACCATTTGAAGCTCTGTATGGACGCAGATGTAGAATATCGCTGATGTGGGATGAGGTAGGAGACCGTCACTTGTTTGGACTAGATTTGATCAAAGAGTCGGAGGAGAGGGTTAAACTGATCCGTGACAGATTGAAGATTGCTTAGTCCAGGCAGAAGAGTTATGCAGACACAAAATGCAAGGAGGTAACCTATGAAATTGGAGAAAGAGCATATCTGTGAGTATCGCCCTTGCGAGGAGTGAAACGTTTTGGAGTTAAGGGAAAATTAGCTCCGAGATTTGTAGGACCGTACCGTATTTTGGAACGGATGGGAGAAGTTGCCTACAAGTCGGAGTTACACGAAGGATTGTCGAGTTCACGATGTGTTCCACGTCTCACAAATTGAAGAAGTGTCATCTTTGAGATGGCTGATATACCATTAAGAGATCTGATACCCTTGGAGGTGAATCGGTTGGACAAGAATTTGACTTATGAGGAGAAGCCGGTAAAGATTCTTGATTTTGCCGGCCGAGTCACTCATGACAAGGTTATCAAGTTTTGCAAAGTTCAGTGGAGCCACCACACCGAGGAGGAAGCCACCTGGGAACGAGAGGATGATATTCGGAAGGACCACCCGCACCTATTTTCTAGCCAACCCAAATCTCGAGGACGAGATTCATCTTAAGGGGGGTAGGTTTGTAACATCCCAAATTTTCAATTTGGAATGTTATACATAGGTCATTCTTGCATATCATATTTTATTGCATCTTCGTTCCGCAATCCTCGAAATCCTAAGCAACTCAAGGACCCTCGGAGAGAGTTGGGGATTTTTCCAGTTTTCATATTTGATTTTTATCAAATAGCTTAAAACGAGGATTTTTTATTTTAATTATTTTTCTCTCTGAAAAATATTTCATAATAAAATAAATGAGGGGAGATAATATGACTTCTTCAAAACAATTGAAATATTGGAGGAAAAATGTTAAAATCATTTGCTGGACTTTTATTTGATTTTATTTGGATTTTATTTGCATTAGAAAATTGCATGTTTTCAAAAATTGCATTTTAGGGCCAAGAAAATGTTCATCTCGTTCTAAATATTTCATTTAGACGGTGAAAATTTGTTTTGGCATTTTTAGATTTTTATTTTATTTTATAGGATTTATTTTTACATCGTAATTATTTTTAAAAAAATTCCCATAGAGTGGGCCTAAGGCCCAGCCGAGCAGCCAGCCGCCAGCCGCCTCCATGTGGCCTTGCCCGCCCGCCGCCGACTCGGGACGAGGAGTCCAAGGGACTCCGCCTCACGCCGCCTTGCCCCCTCCTCCAAGACGCCTCCTCCTCCTCCTTATAAGCCGCCCAAACGACCACCACCACCCGCCACCGCCGCCCGAGCCTCGCCGCCGCCCGCGCAAGCCGCCCCCGCCAAGCCCCGCCGCCCCGCGAGCCGCCGCCCCGCCCCGCAGCTGCCTCGTCAGAGTTGCCTCGCCGGAGGTATCCTTCGGATCCGAGCCGCCGTTTTTTTTTTAAAACCGCTCGTTTTTTTAGAAACCCGAGATCCGTTTTCTTTTCGGTTCGCTGGTTTTCTCGGTTCTTCTAGTTAGCGGATGTTCGTCCGTACGTTCGTTTTAACGAACAGTTCTCGCCCGTTAGTTACAGCTAACGAACGCTCGTCCGTTAGTCTGTTCGTCCGTTTTCTTTTATCGGATTTATTCCATGATTTTTCTGATCGTGATTTCTGATCCGATCTTAGTTTCTGTTTATCTTTTCGCTCGTTAGTCGGAATAAGGCGATTCAAGCGCCTAGATCTTCGTCTCGAGACCCTCTTTCCACTTAAACAACTTAAACAAGATTTTGATACTGTAAAATTTGACCCTAGTTCAGATTAGTAAACGGATCTTGTTTCTTTAGCCGTTTGAGTTTCGTTGCTCCGTTTGGTTTGATTCTTTTTGCGAACCGGAGTTCTTAAGTTGAACTTTCTGGTCAGCCTCTTTTAGTTGAAGTTTTGCTTGTGCATATTTGCTTGTTGCTTATGTATGTTATTGTTTGCTTGCGATAGAATTCCCGGAGTGCGAAGCGTGTTACTACGAGTCTCTAGGATTCGCGGATCGTCAGCAAGGCAAGTAACACATTGATCATACTCTTTTCATACCCAGTTTTTATGCATTAGCTCAAACCTCAAACATTGCATGGTTAGGTTGTCATTAACTTGTGGGTTGGGAAGTAGTAGTTGAGGTAGAACCTATTGCCCTGTTACTATCAAACCCTTGCGAGTTACTTCTACGTGTTGCTTATATTTCTATGCTATGCTCGTAGACGTGGTTTGGGTTTGAGCGAATCCATGACAGACGTGAGATTGTTAATTAATGGTTTAATTTATGGTGGCAACTTTAATACACATCTGGGTGGATTGAGGCACCTGGGGAACCCAGTGTTGTCTGTTTTATTTTTGGAATTCCCGGGGTACCCATGTGATCTTCCTATGGACCGCCTCCCAGGCTCAAAGGGAACGAGATTATTCATGCTATAAACTTCCGTGTGCAGCCACAAGCTACTATGGGCTCTAGCATAGTTGAGTAAGTTACGTGAAGCTCTTGAAGAGGTAGATCAGCAGGTAGTGGGTTTTGTAGGTTTGGTATGGTCTACCCGGAGTAGAGAGTTAATGTTTCTGAAAGACTATGTCTCGGTCATCCGTTTCTCAAACACCATGTAGTGTGAGAAATGAACGGAGGCGATCGAGTCTTGTGGGGAAAAGTGCGCAAACCTCTGCAGAGTGTATAATCTAATCATGGTTAGCCGTGTCCCCGGTTATGGAAAATTTTGAGTATCTAGTACTTGAGTTATCACATGTATCTCATCACTCTTAAATAATATTGTTGGGTTGTTAACTACTTTAATTGGGATTGAGTTGGGGTTATACCTTCTCAATGTTTCAACCACCATGATAGTTAAATATAAATATATTCCTTTGTGTAGGGAAAAATTGGCTTTTCGCAAAACCATAACCATAGAGCTTTCCACCAGCCAAATATGCATGTAGTGATAGCATTATTCTGTTCCTGTTCTATTGTATTATATTGCCAACATATTCCATGTGCTGACCCGTTCTCGGGCTGCAACGTATTATGTTGCAGACTTTTCAGACGAGGAGTAAGGTTTGTTAGGTCGTTGTCGTGCAGCTCAGCTATGCCATTGGAGTTGATGGACTCACTTTATCTTCCAAGCCTCCCGCTATTATCGCATTAGATGGCCTTAAGCCATATTATTGTAATAAGTTCTCTTTTGGAGACATTCGATGTAATAAGTGTGTGATTGCTACTATGTTATAAATCATTCGAGTACTGTGTGTGTCACCATTACTTATCCAGGGATGACACTGGAACACAGAGACTTGACCATCTGAGGTCGGGTCACTACAGGGAAAACCTGAGGAATCACCCTTGACGGATTCCACTCGATGTAATCATCAAGGTGAATGTAAGAGGAACCACCCCCGAGGTTCACACTTGAGGGGTTGCACGACAGAGCCGTATCGGAAGTGGTTAAGGAGGAAATCACCCTCGATGACCACGACCGAATAGCTACACTACAGGTTAACATCAAAAGTGCTGAAGAGGTCTCACCCTCGGCCCTCGATAGTAACCCAGTAGTGTCGAGCAACTAAGGGGAAAGTGATGTGCGGTGCCGGGGCCTGGTCTTCGATCCTGTTGATCGGGTCTTCGATGATGAAGCAGGGGCAACAAGGACAAGGTGGGGGTCACTAATGGATCACTAACCAACCTATACTAAGCAGTTTAGGATAAGCAGGTAAGGCACAATGAGCAGGTTACAAAAGCAGGCTATGCATCAGAATAGGAGCAAACAATAACAGTAGCAAAAATTAATGCAAGCATGAGAGAAGGGAATGGGCGATATCGGAATGATCAAAGGGGGGCTTGCCTGGTTGCTCTGGCAAGGAGGGGTCGTCGTCGACGTAGTCGATCACAGGGGCGGCATCGGTCTCGAGGTCTATCGGAGTGAAGAGGGGGAAGAAACAGTAAATATAAAGCAAACATAGCATCACAAAGCATAATGTGGCAATATGTTGTGCCGGGTGTGACCTAACATATGGCTACGCGATATAGGAGAAGGGGGAATTCAACCGGGAACATTTTCCCGGTTCTGGACATGCGTCAGACAGATGACCGGAGGGGGAAAGTTCCATGTTCAGATAGTTAGAGGCATCTGACAGGTAAACGGACCACGTGTTTGGATTTGTCTCGTCGTTCTGAGCAACTTTCATATACAAAACATTTCCATCCGAGTTACGGTTTAATTTCTATGAATTTTCAAAGTTTAAACAATATTATGGAATTATCTAAATTAACATAAATAGAATTATGACGTCAGCAGAGTGTCAGCATGACATCAGCAGGTCAACAGACTGGCTGACTGGTCAAACTGACCAGTGGGTCCCACCTGTCATAGACAGTGGACTAACAGCAGATCATTTTAACTTAAACAGACTAATTAGTGACTGGACCCCACCAGTCAGTGACTCACTAGTTTAGCTAATTACTTTTAATTAGGAAAATGTTTTAATTAGGTTAATTCTGCGATGGGGCCCGCGTGTCAGTGGCACTGAGTGCCCAGTCAGCATAATTGACCACGGTCCGGTGGTCAACTGAGTCCAGGGGGCCACGGGCAGCGGCCCACAGGCGGGCCCCGTCGGTGCCAAGTCAGCGCCGGCGCCGGAGCAACGCCGACGAGGTCATCCGCGGCGGCTGAACGCCAGAGACGGCCGGAATCACACTATGGCGCATCATTTGAGCCGTGGTCGGGCACGTTAGAACGGTGAGGCTGGGCCGCATCCAACTGTGGCGGTGGCACGGGCCGTAACGGCCGAAATCTTTGTCGGCGGCGAGTGGAGGCGGTGGTGGCGTTCGGGACATCGTCGAGATCTACGCTAGGAGGAACAGGGAGGCGCGCTAGTGGTGGTGTTGGACTCGCACGGGCTCTCGGAGCTTGATGCGAGGCTCACCGCTGCCATCGTGGGCGGCGGCCACGACGGCGAGCCTGCTGGCAGCGTCGCGCAAGGGTGCTAGCAGAGGAGCGGCTACGGCGGCGGAAAAGCTCGGGGGAGAGAGGGGAAAGACGCGGTGGCTCACCGGGAGCCATAGGGAGGTGGCAGTGTGCTCGGGGAGGCGCGAGGTGGCCGAATTCGACGCCGGCGTTCGTCGAAGCAGAGGAGGAAAAAGAGGTCGCGGCGGTGCTGCGGGGCCGTCCCGGTCCGCGTGGCTCGACGGGGAGGATGAGGAGGTCAAGGTAGAGCCTGGGGGTAGGGCTGGAAACGGATCGGATGCGGATCGGATAGTGCTCTTACCACTTCCATTTTCATATGTTCAAAACGAATCCGAATCCGAATACGGATGTTATCGGATACGGATGCGGCTCGGATATTGTTCGAATACGGATACATATCGGATATTTTCTTGATTCGGAACGGATATGAATAATATCAACATATTGCTTAAGTAAATTAGTCGATAGCTATGTGACCGGAAATAATCAACTTGTGACATACAATAATTCAATGATAAATAGGTTTATGAATAAATACTATTGTAATGCATAATAGTTTATAAGTTTAATCATATAAAGAGTAAAATTTGACTATTTATTTGGCTTTTATGTTGGATAATTGGAATATTGGGTCTAGAATTTTGAAAATTACCTGCCATAATCTTATTCGGATACGGATATATCCACTTCCATATCCATATTTGTGTCAAAATCTCCTACCATATTTTATTTTTTTTATTTGTTTAACAAATTCGACGGATAATTTCCATTTTCATTTTGGTTCGGATGCGGATGTTTCGGATACGAATAGGCATTTTCTTGAATACGAATATCGGATATTTCGGATTATCCGCTACCACTTTCCACCCCTACCTGGGGGCACATCGGCGAGGCGAAGGTCGGCCGGTGGCCGCGGTGGAGTGCGGTGAGCGGTGACCGAGAGGCGCAGACGAGGCGGATCTAGAGGGGAGAGAGCGCAGGCGACAGAGAGAGAACGAGGAGGGCAGGAGAGTGGGGGAGTGGGAGAGGGGATCGAGGGGGGGGCACGGCGTCGGCGTCCTTATCCCCTCCGGGGCCTGTAGCGACGCAGGGCGGCGAGGTGGTCGGGGACGAACGCGGGCGCCTCGGTCGTTGGAACAGTGGGGAGGGAGACGACCGGGGAGGGGGAGTGGGCTGGCCAGCTGGAGTGGACCGGCCCAGGTGGGTGTAGTCCAGGGAGGGGGGGTTGCTCTCTCTCTCCCTTTTCCCTTTCTTTTAGTTTTTCTTTTCTGGAAATAAAAAAGCTACTACTTTGCAATTATTCCGAGCACCAAATGACTCTTGTAAAATGTGCCACATGCCACAGCAAATACTTTGCAATATTGTGAAGCTGCACAATATTGTTTTGAGCATTTGGAAATGATTACACACTTTTAGACATTGAAAAGGCCAATTTAATTGTTGCTGGACCACTCAAATAACTTCCAGGAGCATTTTTGGAATCCAACAGAGGTAGGTTTCATCATGACAAATACTTAGGGAATATTTGCCACATTGTGAACTATTTTTCTGGCTCATTTGAAGATGCAAATAATTGACTTGCAATTTGAATTGAATTGGACTTGATTTTTGGACAAGTGGCATTTTGGCTTAGGAAAGCATGACGACAAGGCATCATTAGGGGGGATTACTGTAGCAAGATTCTCGGGGCGTTACAGTTACCGGAAAGTCTCTTTACTCGTTCCGCAACGCATGATCCCGTGGCTAACTCCTTAATCACATTAAGCTCATTATGATGACGCATTACCGAGTGGGCCCATAGATACCTCTCTGTCATACGGAGTGACAAATCCCAGTCTCGATTCGTGCCAACCCAATAGACACTTTCGGAGATACCTGTAGTGCACCTTTATAGTCACCTAGTTACGTTGTGACGTTTGATGCACCCAAAGTACTCCTACGGTATTCAGGAGTTGCACAATCTCATGGTCTAAGGAAACGATACTTGACATTACAAAAGCTCTAGCAAACGAACGACACGATCTTGTGCTATGCTTAGGATTGGGTCTTGTCCATCACATCATTCTCCTAACGATGTGATCCCGTTATCATTGACATCCAATGTCCATGGTCAGGAAACCATGACCATCTATTGATCAATGAGCTAGTCAACTAGAGGCTTACTAGGGACATATTACGATCTATGTATTCACACATGTATTACGGTTTCCGGTTAATACAGTTATAGCATGAACAATAGACAATTATCATGAACAAGGAAATATAATAATAACCACTTTATTATTGCCTCTAGGGAATATTTCCAACATATAGGAGAAGCATAGCAACGAGCGGGGAGAGTGTGTCTACGTACCCTCGTAGACCGAAAGTGGAAGCGTTTAGTAACGCGGTTGATGTAGTCGAAGGTCTTCGCGGTCCAACCGATCCAAGTGTCGAACGCACGACACCTCCGCGATCAGCACACGTTCAGCTCGATGACGTTCCTCGAACTCTTGATCCAGTTGAGGCCGACAGAGAGTTCCGTCAGCACGACGGCGTGGCGACGGTGATGATGAAGTTACCAACGCAGGGCTTCGCCTAAGCACTACGATGATATGACCGAGGTGTGTAACTGTGGATAAGGGGGCACCGCACACGGCTAAAAGATCAACTTGTGTGTTCTAGGGTGCCCCCTGCCCCCGTATATAAAGGAGCGAGGGGGAGGCCGGCCTGCCCTAGGGGCGCGTCCAAGGAGAGGGAGTCCTACTAGGATTACCAATCCTAGTAGGATTCCTCCACAAGGAAGAGAGGGGGAAGGATGGAGAGGGAGTAGGAAAGGAGGGCGCCGCCCCCTTCCTTTGTCCAATTCGTACTGCAAGGGGGGGCTTCCCTGGCTGTCCTCCTCTCTCTCCAACAAGGCCCATGGTGGCCCATTAGTTCCCCAGGGGGTTCCGGTAACCCCTCCGGCATTCCGTTTTAACCCGAAACTATCCAGAACACTTCCAGTGTCTGAATAACATGGTCCAATTTATTAATCTTTATGTCTCGATCATTTCGAGACTCCTCGTCACGTCCGTGATCTATTCTGGGACTCCGAACAAATTTCGGTACATCAAATCACATAACTCATCATACAAATCGTCGTCGAACGTTAAACGTGCGGACCCTATGGGTTCGAGAAGTATGTAGACATGACCGAGGCACCTCCCCGGTCAATAACCAATAGCGGAACCTGGATGCTCATATTGGCTCCTACATATTCTACGAAGATCTTTATCGGTCAAACCGCATAACAACATACGTTGTTCCCTTTGTTACCGACATCTTACTTTCCCGAGATTCGATCGTCGGTGTACTCATACCTAGTTCAATATCATTACTGACAAGTCTCTTTACTCGTTCCGTAATGCATCATCCCGTGACTAACTCATTAGTCACATTGCTTGCAAGGCTCGTAGTGATTTGCATTACCGAGAGGGCACAGAGATACCTCTCCGAAAAACGGAGTGACAAATCCTAATCGCGATCTATGCCAACTCAACAAACACCATCAGAGACACCTGTAGAGTATCTTTATAATCACCCATTTACGTTGTGATATTTGATAGCACACTAAGTGTTCCTCCGGTATTCGGGAGTTGCATAATCTCATAGTCATAGGAACATGTATAAGTCATGAAGAAAGCAATAACAACAAACTAAACGATCATTATGCTAAGCTAACGGATGGGTCTTGTCCATCACATCATTCTCTAATGATGTGATCCCGTAACCATCTTTAATTAACGAGCTAGTTAATGTAGAGGCATACTAGGGACACTTTGTTTGTCTATGTATCCACACATGTACTAAGTTTCTGGTTAATACAATTCTAGCATGAATAATAAACATTTACCATGATATAAGGAAGTATAAATAACAACTTTATTATTGCGTATAGGGCATATTTCCTTCAGCTTTCTCTATGAACGCACTAAAATTCAAGAAAACGGTAGCACGGGCCATTGATCTACAACATAGATATGCAAAAATTATTAAGACTAAGTTCATGATAAATTTTAGTTCAGATAATCAAATTACTGATGAACTTCCACTTAAATCAATATCCCTCAAGTTGTCTAAGTGATACATCATCGAAATCAACTAACCCATGTCCGATCATCACATGGGATGGGGTAGTCTTCAATGGTGAACATCTCTATGTTGATCATATCCACTATATGACTCACGCTCGACCTTTCGGTCTCTAGTGTTCTGAGACCATGTCTGTACATGCTAGGCTCGTCAAATTTAACCCAAGTATTACGTATGTGCAAAACTGGCTTACACCCGTTGTATGTGAACGTAGAGTCTATCACACCCGATCATCACGAGGTGCTTCAAAACGACGAACTTTAGCAACGGTGCATACTCAGGGAGAACACTTTTATTTTGAAATTAAGTGAAGGGATCATCTTATAATGCTACTGTCATTCTAAGCAAAATAAGATGCATAAAGGATAAACATCACATGCAATCAAAATATGTGACATGATATGGCCATCATCATCTTTGTGCTTTTGATCTCCATCTCCAAAGCAACAAAGATGATCTCCATAGTCACCGGAGCGACACCTTGATCTCCATGGTTGTGTCGGGTCGTCTCACCAACTATTGCTTCTACAACTATTGGTAACGCATAGCGATAAAGTAAAGCAATTACATGGCGCTTCAGTGATTGACACGCATGTCACACAATAAATTAAAGACAACCCTAAGGCTCCTGCCGGTTGTCGAACACATTGACATGCAAGTCGTGAACTCATTACAAAACATGATCATCTCATAGATCAACATATGTCACATCACATCTTGACAATATCACATCACAACATGCCCTGCAAAAACAAGTTAGACATCCTCTACTTTGTTGTTGCAAGTTTTACATGGCTGCTACGGGCAACTAGCAAGAACCATTCTTACCTACGCAAAACCACAATGGTGATTATCAAGCTTGCTGTTTTAAACTTCTACAAGGACCGGCCGTAGTCAAATTTGATTCTACTAAAGTGAGAGAAACAGACACCCGCCAGCCACCTTATGCAAAACAAGTTGCATGTTAGTCGGTGGAACCGGTCTCATGTACGTGGACATGTAAGGTTTGGTCTGGGCCGCTTCATCCCACAATACCGCAGAATCAAAAAAAGACGTTGGTGGTAAGCGGTATGAACATCATCGCCCACAACTCCTTTGTGTTCTACTCGTGCATATCTTCTATGCATAGACCTTGCTCTGATACCACTATTGGGGATGTTGCATGGAAAACAAAAAAATTATACGCACACACAAGATCTATTCTTGGAGATGTATAGACACGAGAGGGGGAGAGCATCTATATACCCTTGTAGATTGCTAAGTGAAAGCGTTTATCGACACGGTTGATGTTGTCGTACACCTTCATGATCTGTCCCGATCAAGTACCGAATGTACGACACCTCCGCGTTCAGCACACGTTAAGCTCGATGACGTCCTCGCCTTCTCGATCCAGCAAGAGAGGCGAAGTAGTAGATGAGTTCCGACAACACGACGATGTGGTGCCGGTGGTGGTGAAACTATCCACAGGGCTTCGCCAAGCACAACAGACGCGGACGGAGGAGGAACTAGAACTAGAGGGAGAGGGGGCACCGCACACGGCTTAGGAATCGTGGTGTGTGTGTTTCCCCTCTTCCTCCTCTCATATATATAGGTGGGGGGGAGGAGGGGAGGCAGCCTAGGGCGCCCACAAGAGGGCCGGCGGCCGCCTTGGCCACGTCCCTCCCCCCTTTCATATTTGTGCATGGGGGAGGAAAGGGGGCTGGCTACCTTAGGGCGCCTCCCCTTTCCTTCCTTCCTTCCTTGGTGTGTGGGCAGGGGAGGTGGGGCATGCCAGCCCCTATGTGGGCTGGTGTGCTCCCCTCCTTTGGCCCATAAGGCCCACCACTTACCGGTGGCCTCTCGAAACCCCTTCCAGCACTTCGATAAATATCCGGTGCAATCCGAAACATTTTCGGAGACCAAATAGTATCATCCTATATATCAATCTTTACCTCTGGACCATTCTGGATCTCTTCGTCATGTCTGTAATCTCATACGGGACTCTGAACAACATTCGGTCACCAACTCACATAACTCATATAATACTATATCGTCAACGAACGTTAAGCGTGCGGACCCTACAGGTTCGAGAATGATGTATACATGACCGAGATGCTTCTTCGATCAATAACCAATAGCGAGACCTGGATTTCCATATTGGTTCCTACATATTCAATGAAGATCTTTATCGGTCGAACCTTTATAACAACATATGTAGATCCCTTTGTCTGTCGGTATGTTACTTGCCCGAGATTCGATCGTCGGTATCACTGTACCTAGTTCAATCTCGTTACCAGCAAGTCTCTTTACTCGTTCCGTAATACATCATCTCGTAACTAACTCCTTAGTCACTTTGCTTGCAAGCTTCTTGTGATGTTGTATTACCGAGAGGGCCCAGAGATACCTCTCCAACACACGGAGTGACAAATCCCAATCTCGGTCCATGCCAACTCAACAGACACCTTCGGAGGTACCTGTAGAGCATTTTTATGATCACCCAGTTACTTTGTGACATTTGATAGGACACAAGGTATTCCTCCGGTTTCTGGAAGTTGCACGATCTCATGGTCAAAGGAATATGTATTTGACATTAAGAAAGCAGTAGCAACAAAGTTAACGATCATATGCTAAGCTAACGGGCGGGTCTTGTCCATCACATCATTCTCTTAATGATGTGATCCCGTTATCAAGTGACAACTCATGTTTATGGTCAGGAAACCTTAACCATCTTTGATTAACGAGCTAGTCTAGTAGAGGCTTACTAGGGACATAGTGTTTATTTATGTATCCACACATGTATTTAAGTTTCCGATTAATACAATTCTAGCATGAATAATAAATATTTACCATGATTAAGGAAATATAATAATAATAATCGTGTTTGTTTATTATTGCCTCTAGGGAATAATAAACACACGGGGTTTTTCTTTCTTTATTTTGCCTGTTTTTTTAGGATTTTTGAATTCATATATTTTTTAGTTTTTTTGGATTCTTCGTCATGTTGGTTTACATCTAAAGCGTGTGCTTTTCGTGTGAAGCACATGTGTGCTTCCCGTATGAAAATGCATTGTTGTGATTCTTGGTGAAGCAAAGTTGTACTCCTGTTCTTCGTTCTTCCCAAAAGCAAAGTGCGGATTGTTCCCGTGTGAAGCACAGTTGTGCTTCCACACAAAAATGAAACATGATGCGCTTTAGTGTGAAGCTCTGTAGTTTTTTATTTTCTTTTCCCTTTTTCTGGTTTTTTATTCCTTTTTTCAGTTTCCTCACCCCCCCAATTTTTTTTGTTTATGTTTCTCCTTTTTGCTTTCCGGTTTAATTGTCGGTCTCCAATTTTTTCTACCCTTCGGTTTTTTGGTTTCTGGGGTTTTCAGTCTTCATTCTTTTGATTTCTACATGAAGCACAATTGTGCTAACAATGAAGAAACCTTAACCATCTTTGATTAACGAGCTAGTCTAGTAGAGGCTTACTAGGGACATAGTGTTTATTTATGTATCCACACATGTATTTAAGTTTCCGATTAATACAATTCTAGCATGAATAATAAATATTTATCATGATTAAGGAAATATAATAATAATAATCGTGTTTGTTTATTATTGCCTCTAGGGAATAATAAACACACGGGGTTTTTCTTTCTTTATTTTGCCTGTTTTTTAGGATTTTTGAATTCATATATTTTTTAGTTTTTTTGGATTCTTCGTCATGTTGGTTTACATCTAAAGCGTGTGCTTTTCGTGTGAAGCACATGTGTGCTTCCCGTATGAAAATGCATTGTTGTGATTCTTGGTGAAGCAAAGTTGTACTCCTGTTCTTCGTTCTTCCCAAAAGCAAAGTGCGGATTGTTCCCGTGTGAAGCACAGTTGTGCTTCCACACAAAAATGAAACATGATGCGCTTTAGTGTGAAGCTCTGTAGTTTTTTATTTTCTTTTCCCCTTTTCTGGTTTTTTATTCCTTTTTTTCAGTTTCCTCACCCCCCCCCCCCCAATTTTTTTGTTTATGTTTCTCCTTTTTGCTTTCCGGTTTAATTGTCGGTCTCCAATTTTTTCTACCCTTCGGTTTTTTGGTTTCTGGGGTTTTCAGTCTTCATTCTTTTGATTTCTACATGAAGCACAATTGTGCTAACAATGAAGCACATTTATGCTTCCACGTGCAGCACACACCCTTGGAAGCACTAGTTAGTTTACTTGGAAGCACACATAAGTTCTACTAGTTGGAAGAACAAATTCAGGCAAAAAATAAACTCCATGAACATGGAATTTAGTTACAAAAATCTTGAGGCGAGAAACACAACGATGAAAAGATTCGTGATTTGGGCACGATTTGGGCACGGTTCAAAAGATAATACACTTTGAAGAAAAAAAGGGATCTAAGAATAAAAATACGAACAAACCCACCCAGGCCTCCAGTGTATTGGGAGAAGGGAGCTCCTATGCCGCACTGCAGGCGCCAGTTAATGATCCGGCGCCTGCAGCGCTGCTAGCATGGCCGGCCCACTAGCGTGCTGCCCCAGTTTTTTTGATTTATTTTGTTACAAAAATTAAAATATGAAATAAAAAAGGTTTACAGATTAAAAAAAAGCTTAATCCATTTGAATAGTTTTTAATATATTTAAAAAAGGTTCATCAATTTGTTCATTCGAATTGAAAAAAAAAGTTCATCCAATTTAGAAAAAGTTCATTATTTTTTCAAAAATTTCATAGAAATTCAAAATTAGTTCCTGTATTTTTAGAAAAAGTTCGCTGAACTGAAAAAAAGTTCATAAACAAAAAAGTTCATCCATTTTCAAAAAGATTTTCATCAAATTTCAAAAAAGTTCATCCATATTCCAAAAAGTTCATCAATCTGAAAAAAACTGTTGAAATTTTTAAAAAGTTCATAAATATTCAAAAAAGTTCATAGAATTTTTAAAAAAGAAAATGTCAACCTGCGCCTGGATGGGCTGGCCCATTTATGGACGCACAAGCGCCAGTTAACGAAAATGCATCGTTAACTGGCGCGTGGCGCCAAATAGGAATTGCCTTGGGAGAAATCCCACCAAAATTCCCTTGTTTGCGACAAGTGCAATACATCAATTGGGAAGGTGAAAGTGACTTATACCCCTTAATCAGTGATTTACGCATAATTGGGCCTAACTTTCAAGCCTTCTAGGCCTTTTATCCAATCACGGGCTTTAAGCTGCATGGAACTCGATCTAAGATGGGCTCATGGACGAAATTGAGTTGCTCAGCTTTTCTGTTTCGCATTTCCCTTTTTTCCCATTTGCAATAATTTGGAACTGTGTGTTTGGACCCAACACGGCCGAACAAACGGAGTCCTTATCCGACCAGCCGGGACGTGTCCAAAATTTCCAAATCCATCCGTAGAATCTCATCTCCTTCTGCACGCTTTCCCCACGTCGACGGCGCACGCAAACCTATATATACACCTTCCCTTGCGCCGTAAGAAAGGCCTCGTGAGATCATCGCCGCGTCGACCGTGGTCTCCGCATGCAGCCGGCCGAGATGGATTCGTCCGCCCGAGAGATGCAGGAGATGGACGAGTTCGTGCTGGTCCCGCACGCCGCGGACCTCTGGTCGTACCAACTCGACGAGGACGACGACGATGGCCACAAGGCGCGCTTCCTCGCCGGCAACGACCAGAAGACGATCGACGTGAACCACTTCGCCTCCAAGCCCACGCCCAACGCCGCAGTGCAGTGCGCCACGGTGGAGCCGCCGGCGCCGTCCGGCTTTGACTCTGAGAGCAAGGATTCAGTTGCCGACGAGGAGGAAGCGGTGGACGGCCTGTTGGAGAAGGCGTCGGATGCTGACGAGGACGAGGAGGTGGTTGCAGATCAGGAGCCAGAGTGCAAGGAGTGGGAAGGCGATCACGGCCACGGGTGGCAGCAGCACGCCGTCGGCGTGATCTGCTCCGTGGGGCTGGCGGCGGCGGCCACCGGCCTGGCCCTGCTTCTCGGCGGCCAGCAGCAGACGCCGCACAAGGTCCAGGCCGCCGGTGATGGCAAGGTACTTAGCCTAGATATTATGCATACATACAGTTAACGCGACGGTATAGAATAAACTTATGATGATGTCGCTCAATTTTTTTTCCAATGCAGGTGACTAAGGTTTCAGCAAGGCGAGACGCGAGGCTAGAACAGGGGATGTCGGTGCCGCGGTTTGAGCATGCGCCGGCCATGATCTCGTTCGGGGGTTCCTACGGCGGGCACCTGTTTTGATGGGATTGTGTGCCTATCGATCGTGTCGTGCCCGTGCATAACTCTGGTCCATATTACCATGTTACGTTAGAAATTAGGATGCAAATTCGTCGACTTGATAGAAATAAGGGTAATTTTTGAACGCAGTTCGGTCTGTATTTTGGTGCTTATTACATGTAACCTGGACACAGCCCGCCGTGATTTAATGATGCTACAGAAGGTGGAAATAAACACATTGGTGAAAGCCAAGGGCATCTCCAACCCCGATCCATAAAGCGGACACTGTATTTATCCGTGGACAATGATAAAAAAGCCGGCTATCCAATCCCGTTCGCATATATTTCGAATGAGATTTGAGCAAACCGGATGACTTTTATATAAACCGGATGATTTACATTTAAACATTCATTATATTTTAACATATTTTCATTAAAAAGCTTTCGGATCCAACCTAGTATAAATCTTCGTCGGCGCCGTCCTTCACGTCATTGTTATTTCCTTCCGTGTCCATCTCCGGTGGATGTGAACCCCGCCGACGAGGCCCACATGAGGCACGAGGCGCAATTGTCTCCCACTTCCTACTCTTCGTCGGAGCCCGTGACCTCATCGCCTCTTGTAGAGGTCAGGTCGATGACCGATGTGGGCAAGCTGGTGTTTCCGTCCTTGAGCACCGCATGTGCGTCTGACGGCGCTGCATGAGCGGCCTGGTAGAGCGCACGCTGCTCCTTGACGAAGTTCAGGTTCTCAACGACCATGACCTTCATGGCTTTCGTGCTCGTGAACTCACCATAGATTTGGCCGACCGCCAGCTAGTGATGCACGAGGAGGGAGAGATTGTACTGCTGCTCCTCATGCGCCTACCCAAACGCCGTCACCGGCTGTGGCGTCGTCCGCTCCTCCGCCATGACGGCATCGAAGTGCGCTTGCACCAGCTCTATGGTCAATCCAGCATGGACATGCGCGGGAAGGGGCTCTAGCTCGTCGTCTGAGGTGTCCTCCATCGTCGGGTTGTCGTCGCTCACCTTTGGCGAGCTTGCCGACATGCCTACCTCTATTCACCATGCACAACGACCCAGGCAGCTGACCGCAAAGCCTGCCACCTCATGCTTTTGGTCCGTCGAGAGGCTCTTCCACATCGCCCTAGAGTTCACGGTCATGGAGGAGGTGGTGGAAGGAGGAGGATTGGAAGCGGGCGTGTTTGTGATGCGGGTGGTGTCGAGCGAGGTCGCGTTTAGAGGGTGCCGGTCAGGCCAAGCAGCGAGGTGTGTCAAACTGTCAATGCAAGCGCAGGAGTTGGTTTCTCGACCGTCATGCCAATTTGATGCTTACAGGCGGACGGGTGGGCAACCAGTTTGAATGCGGTAGATAGTTGTACCGCTTCGTCCAGTCACATCACATTGGCATTGAACATGCATGGAGACCGGGATGGGGCGCGGACGACGCTCCCGACCGGGGCACCGCGTCAATGCCAGCTTCAGTGTGGGGCCGCATCCGCTCTGGGCCGACATGAATGCGGCGCTGGCGCTCTGGAGCGGCACATACCAACATGAATGTGCGGCAATCACTTTGTGCAACAGAGAGTGCGTGAGAGATTTTTGGGTGGGTCTGGGGTGGCAGACGCGTACGTGTCAGCAATCCGGACACCCGCAAAGTCCTCTTAGTTTGTGTCTAATTTGCGGGAAAATAGATGTCCAGACCAGTTCACGGACGAATGAGGGACCACTTGGATGACAAACTACATCCAGACAACTACGTGTGGACGTATGCAGACGTTTTACGGGTCTGTGTTGGAGAAGACGATTTGGACCCCTCTAGAGATTTATAAAGACGATGTTTTCTTGCGTTTCTTTTCTGTGGATTTGAGTAGTAGGAACAATGTACTATTAAGAGGGGGTCCACTTCGGAAAGGTTTGGGTGGAATCTGCACATACACTTTTTCTTTGCACCCTCATTCCTTTTCCGGCATTTGAGCTTGTCCTTCCTTTATGATTTGAACATTGTCAGAACAGGCTACCACTCCAGCGGTACTGCCACTGAGTAGTACGACTGCTACTTCCGCCCAACTTATTGGTTTTGTAAACGGGCGGTAGTAGAGTGGTAGTTTGTCACGGTAGTACCACTCATGCGGTACTACGGGGCTAACTGCCTCTCAACTACCGCGGGTTTACTAGACACCCATAGGCTAAGTGCAAGTACCGCTGCTAGCCACGGTAGTACCGCTCCAGCGGAACTACCGCGGGCTAGTACCTCGGGAAGTATCGCTTTATTTCTTCTGTTTATATTGTTCTGTCCCTTGGGCGAAAGTAGGGCGGCAGTTCTTGGCGGAAGTACCACGGGTATCGGCTATAGCTCGACCCCATGCAGTAGTACCGTCGGAGGGCGCGGTAGTACCGCTCCGGCGGCACTACCGTTCCCCTGAACTGCTCAGGTTGAACTATGCAGCCAGTACTTGCATGCCAGCGGAAGTACCGCTCACCCGAGCGGTACTACTACTTATGCACGGGCTGTGGGAGCATAACGGTTGGATTCCTTCTCCCACTATAAAAAGGAGTCTTCTTTCTCTAAGCCGATTACCTCTTCCTCCCCCAAGCTCCATTGTTGCTCTCAAGCTCATTCTTGCTCGATCTCTCTCCCAAGCCAATCAAACCTGTTGATTATTTAGGGATTGCTTGAGAAGGCCTAGATCTATACTTCCACCTACAGAAATTTGATTCCCCCATTGGTCCCTTGCGGATCTTGTTACTCTTGGGTGTTTGAGCACCTAAACGGTTGAGGTCACCTCGGAGCCACATTCCGTTGTAATGAAGCTCCATGGTGTCATTGGGAGCCTCCAATTCGGTTGTGGAGAGAGCCCCAACCTTGTTTGTAAAGGTCCGGTTGCCGCCTTCAAGGGCACCACTAGTGGAATCACGGCATCTCGCATTGTGTGAGGGCGTGAGGAGAATACGGTGGCCCTGGTGGCTTCTTGGGGAGCATTGTGCTTCCACACCGCTCCAACGGATAAGTACTTCCTCTCAAAGGGAGGGAACTTCGGTAACACATCCTCGTCTTCACCATCTTGACTTGTGGTTATTTCTTACCTTTACTTGCTTGCTTGTGTTGCTTGTGTTGCTAGCATCATATATGTTGCTCACCTAGTTGCATATCTAGACAACTTATTTGTTGCTAACTCTAATTTGTTAAGAAAAGTTAAAAATTGGTAATTGCCTATTCACGCCCCCCTCTAGTCAACCATGTCAATCCTTTCAATAGGAAACTAAAGGATAGCCCGTGCATTGCTGCGGGAATTGGTTAATGAAAATTTGGGTTGATAATATGAAAACCAAAATTAAAATACATATGACGTATTATATTTGATTATGTTTAGTTGTAAAATATTTATTAAATATAAGTAAAATAACTGAATAGAAATATTTTTGCATGGATAGATCAATGTTGTGGTGTGTGTGTTTTTCATGCATGATTGCATGTTGGGGTGGACATTATCTCATTCTTAATCAACTTGGAACCACACCCCAAATTCTCAAAGAACATGTAAATACAAGGTATCTTGGTGAGAAACACGATCATTTGGTGTGCCATGTGATACGTCTCCGTCGTATCTATAATTTCTTATTGTTCCATGCCAATATTCTACAACTATCATATACTTTTGGCAACTTTTTATACTATTTTTTGGGACAAACATATTGATCCAGTGCCCGGTGCCAATTCCTGTTTGTTTCATGTTTTTTGTTTCGCAGAATACCCATATTCACGGAGTTCAAACGGGATAAAAACTTACGGAGATTATTTTTGGAATATATGTGATTTTTGGGAAAAAGAATCAACGCGAGACGATGCCCGAGGGGCCCACAAGGACGGAGGGCACGTCCCAGGGGGTAGGGCGCGCCCCTGGTCCTTGTGGCCACTCCATAAGGTAGTTGATGCCCTTCTTCTGGCGCAAGAAAGATAATATCCGAATAAAAATCGTGTTAAAATTTCAGCCCAATCGGAGTTATGGATCTCCGGGAATTTAAGAAACGGTGAAAGGCCAGAATCGGGGAACGCAGAAACAGAAGGAAACAGAGAGATAGATCCAATCTCGGAGGGGCACCCGCCCCCCCTCCGCCACCATGGAAGCCAAGGACCAGAGGGGATACCCTTCTCCCATCTAGGGGGAGGTCAAGGAAGGAGAAGAAGAAGGGGGCTCTCCCCCCTCTCTTCCAGTGGCGCCGGAACGCCGCCGGGGCCATCATCATGACCGCAATCTACACCAACAATTTCACCACCGTCATCACCAACTCTCCCCCCCTCTATGCAGCGGTGTAACACCCCTTCTCCCCGCAGTAATCTCTACTTAAACATGGTGCTCAACGCTATATATTATTTCCCAATGATGTATGGCTATCCTATGATGTTTGAGTAGATCCGTTTTGTCCTATGGGTTGATTGATGATCGTGATTGGTTTGAGTTGCATGTTTTATTATTGTTGATGTCCTATGGTGCTCTCCATATCGTGCAAGCGTGAGGGATCCCTGCTGTAGGGTTTGCAATATGTCCATGGTTTTCTTATAGTCTGTGTTGCGTGAGTGATAGAAACACAAACACGGATAACTGGGTTATGGCATATGGGAATAAGGAGGACTTGATACTTTAATGCTATGGTTGGGTTTTACCTTAATGATCTTTAGTAGTTACGGATGTTTGCTAGAGTTCCAATCATAAGTGCGTATGATCCAAGAAGATAAAGTATGTTAGCTTATGCCTCTCCCTCATATAAAATTGCAATAATGATTACCGGTCTAGTTATCAATTGCCTACGGACAAATAAGTTTCTTGTGAAAAAAAGCTCTCTACTAAAACTAACTTGGTTGTGCCTTTATCTAAACAGCCCCTAGTTTTTATTTACGTGCTCTTTATTATCTTGCAAACCTATCCAACAACACCTACAAAGTACTTCTAGTTTCATACTTGTTCTAGGTAAAGCGAACGTAAAGCGTGTGTAGAGTTGTATCGGTGGTCGATAGAACTTGAGGGAATATTTGTTCTACCTTTAGCTCCTCATTGGGTTCGACACTCTTACTTATCAAAATAGGCTACAATTGATCCCCTATACTTGTGGGTTATCAAGACCTTTTTCTAGCGTCGTTGCCGGGAAGCAATAGCGTGGGGTGATATTCTCGTGTGTGATTGTTTGCTTTATCACTAAGTAGTTTTTATTTTCTGTTCTAAGTTGTTTTCTATCTTTAGTTATGGGTAGGAAACGCAAAATACCAAAAAAATTGTTGTAGCTACTAAACTAATGGTTGAAGAACCGCCCAAAATCTATCATACTACTAAAGCTTTCTACTTGGATCATCTTCAATCCCTATGTGCTCGTGTTGAAACCCCAACTAGCTTAGTTGAGGGCAAATCTTTATATGAGCATGCTTATTATGTGCGACACTGCTTATCTCAAAATGGAAAACTTTTACTAGATCAAATTCATCATTTGCAATGCTATGCTTGGAATTTATGTGAAATATATGATGTTACTTGTTGTTCTGAAGACCCTAAGAAACACCTTCCCTACCAATGTGAGTTTAGTGATAATGGAATCGTATCTTCGTATGCTAAGGGTGTTTATAATTACTATGATGTTCGACAAATTGAAGAATTTGTTGCTTTTAAGGGTGCTTATGAAATTGCTTCTTTGATTGAAATTATGATGCTACTCTTTACAAATCTGAAAAATTTGCCATACTTAAATATTATTATGATAATTATGCTTCTAATGCCTATGTTAAACCTTATATTGAGGACTCCTCCGCTATCCAAGAAAAGACTAACATTTTGAAGGAGTCTATGGAAGAAAAATTTGATGAAACACTGAGCTCATTGGATGAAAAATATGATGAGGAGAGCGAAGAACAAAAGGAGGAACAGCGGAGTAGCTACCCGTGCCCACCTTATAATGAGAGTAACCCTCCACCTCATACATTCTTTAACGTCCCTTCGTTCTTACTGAAGGATGAATGCTACGATGATTGCTATGATCCCTTTGATTCGTTTGAAATATCCCTTTTTGATGAACTTGATGCTTGTTATGCTTATGACCAAGATGCCAATATGAATTATGCTTATGGAGATGAACTTGCTATAGTTCCTTATGTTAAGAATGAAATTGTTGCTATTGCACCCTACTACCTCTTGAGCACTGTGTTGGATTTCCTTGAAGAGGAAAGGTGATGCAGCACAGTAGCGTAAGTATTTCCCTCAGTTTTGAGAACCAAGGTATCAATCCAGTAGGAGGCTACGCGCGAGTGCCTCGTACCTGCACAAAGCAAATAACTCCTCGCAACCAACGCGATAAGGGGTTGTCAATCCCTTCACGGTCACTTACGAGAGTGAGATCTGATAGATGTGATAGGATAATATTTTTGGTATTTTTGTGATAAAGATGCAAAATAAATAAAAGCAAAATAAAAAGCAAAGGAAATAACTAAGTATTGGAAGATTAATATGATGAAGATAGACCCAGGGGCAATAGGTTTCACTAGTGGCTTCTCTCATGAGCACAAGTATTTTACGGTGGGTGAACGAATTACTGTTGAGCAATTGCCAGAATTGAGCATAGTTATGAGAGTATCTAGGTATGATCATGTATATAGGCATCACGTCCGAGACAAGTAGACCGACTCATGCCTGCATCTACTACTATTACTCCACTCATCGACCACTATCCAGCATGCATCTAGAGTATTAAGTTCATGGAAACAGAGTAACGCCTTAAGCAAGATGACATGATGTAGAGGGATAAATTCATGCAATATGATAAAACCCTCATCTTGTTATCCTCAATGGCAACAATACAATACGTGCCTTGCTGCCCCCTCACATCGGGAAAGGACACCGCAAGATTGAACCCAAAGCTAAGCACTTCTTCCATTGCAAGAAAGATCAATCTAGTAGGCCAAACCAAACTGATAATTCGAAGAGACTTGCAAAGATAACCAATCATACATAAAAGAATTCAGAGAAGATTCAAATATTGTTCAAAGATAATCTTGATCATAAACCCACAATTCATCGGTCTCAACAAACACACCGCAAAAAGAAGATTACATCGAATATATCTCCACGAGAGAGGGGGAGAACATTGTATTGAGATCAAAAAAGAGAGAAGAAGCCATCTAGCTACTAACTATGGACCCGAAGGTCTAAACTAAACTACTCACACTTCATCGGAGAGGCTATGGTGTTGATGTAGAAGCCCTCCGTGATGGGTTCCTCCTCCGGCGGAGCTCCGAAACAGGCCCCAAGATGGGATCTCATGGGTACAGAAGGTTGCGGCGGTGGAATTAGGTTTTTGGCTCCGTATCTGATAGTTTGGGGGTACGTAGGTATATATAGGAGGAAGGAGTACGTCGGTGGAGCAACAGGGGGGCCCACAAGGGTGTAGGGCGCGCCCAGGGGGGGTGGGCGCGCCCCCCTACCTCGTGCCTTCCTCCTTTCTTTCTTGACGTAGGGTCCAAGTCTCCTGGATCATATTCGGTGAGAAAATCACGTTCCCGAAGGTTTTATTCCGTTTGGACTCCGTTTGATTTTCCTTTTGTGCGAAACTCTGAAATAGACAAAAAACAGCAATTCTGGGCTGGGCCTCCGGTTAATAGGTTAGTCCCAAAAATAATATAAAAGTGGATAATAAAGCCCAATAATGTCCAAAACAGTAGATAATATAGCATGGAGCAATCAAAAATTATAGATACGTTGGAGACGTATCACACCCACTGTCGGTGTCAAAACCGGCGGATCTCGGGTAGGGGGTCCCGAACTGTGCGTCTAGGCGGATGGTAAAAGGAGACAGGGACACGATGTTTTTCCCCAGGTTCGGGCCCTCTCGATGGAGGTAAAAC
Organism: Aegilops bicornis; assembly: GCA_021605145.1. NCBI lineage: Eukaryota > Viridiplantae > Streptophyta > Magnoliopsida > Poales > Poaceae > Aegilops > Aegilops bicornis. The sequence goes on from CM038670.1 coordinate 238,289,968, forward strand.
CCTACTCCTTCTTGATTAATATTGATGATATGGGTAGTACAAGAGTAGATCTACCACGAGATCAGAGAGGCTAAACCCTAGAAGCTAGCCTATGTTATGATTGTTGTTCGTCCTACGGACTAAAACCCTCCGGTTTATATAGGCACCGAAGAGGGTTAGGGTTACATAGAGTCGGTTACAATGGTAGGAGATCTACATATCCATATCTCCAAGCTTGCCTTCCACGCCAAGGAAAGTCCCATCCGGACACGGGACGAAGTCTTCAATCTTGTATCTTCATAGTCCGTGAGTCCGGCCAAGGTCATAGTCCGCTATCCGGACACCCCTAATCCGGGACTCCTCGGTAGCCCCGAACCAGGTTTCAATGACGACGAGGCCCGCCGTGGGATTGTCTTCGGTATTGCAAGGCAGGTTCTTCTCCAAATCCTGTGTACTTGTTGAATAGTGTCCGGCTTCTCGTAAATATCGCGCTCCTTGGCTTCCACGCCCAATAATGGCCATCTTCCACGTGTTGAACGAATATGAAAAGCCAAGGTATTTTTACATTTACCCCCCTAGCTGCGCAAATGAGCTGCCTATATAAGAGACGAGGATCTAGATCCGAATCACACCATCTTCCCTTCATGAAGCTTTCATCGGGCGCATCCGACAAAAATCCATTCCATCATGGACGATCGGCCGCGACTCCTCCTCTCGCCCTCCAGGTCCTCGGCACGAGATTGGGAGAGATGCTCCGCCCCGCACAGCGAGCTAGTGACGCTCCAAACCAAGGGATTTCTTCCCCCAGCCTTCATGGTTCCGGTTCGAGCCGGACTCGCCACCTATAAGGGCGGAAAACAAGCGGAGAGCGTCCCCAGTCCCTCTCAAGGAGAGCGGGTATGCCTTGTCCCTTATTTGATAAGAGGGCTCGGATTTCCAATTCATTCGTTTCTCCGGGGGCTCCTGGAGTTCTATGGCCTCCAGTTGCACAACCTTACGCCCGCCTCCATTCTGCATATTGCGGGCTTCGTGGCCCTTTGCGAGCTGTTTTTGGGCATCGAGGCTCATTTCGCGCTGTGGAAGAGGTTGTTCTGCCTCGTACCCCGTTCTCAGGAGGGGTCGATATATCAAGTGGGCGGAGCCGAACTATGGCGCATCGCTAGGACCGGATATCTATCCGGAACCCCGAAGAAGGCGTCCGAAGGCTAGCCTTCAGAATGGTTTTATATAGAAGATGTCCCCCTGCCGGACCCTGTTCGGATCGGCCTCCCGGATTTTAGTAATGCTCCTTTGAAGAAACGCCTAAGTCAAGGCGTCCACGGAGCCCTCGGAGGAAAATGACAGGACGTCCTTTACCTGATGAGCTGAATAAGGTTGTTGGCTCATTCCGGACTGACCATGATCGGGGTCATGGCCACATGCATTATGCGGGGGCTGCAGCCGCTCCAATATAGAGGCCACCCCATGTGGGATTTCAATGGGGAGGATGATGCCACCCGCCATGGCCGTAAGGGGCCGGGATCGGTCGCCGATCTGATGAAGACCTTGTCCGCATTGTACAAGGGAGAAGAGGAGGAATTTCTTCACGCCAATCCACAGGACGGATTTTCTATGAACAATCCTCCAAGCTGGGTAAGCGGACATTTCTTTTTGCCCATCCGATCCATATTCCCATAGTCAAGTATCTCATTTTGTGATTTCGGCCTTGAGGAACTGTGCCGAACCGTAAAGGATATAAACAACCTCCCTCCACAACCCGAAGATCCGAATGGTTCCTCTATCCGGCCTCCCAAGAGGATCCGGACATATCGGTGGAGCCGATCGATGGGGTATTTCACCAATCGAGCATTGATAATGCCACAGTTGCCATTACTGACCGATTACCCCGAATACTTCCAGCCTCACACGTGGTAGAGACCGAAGCCCCAATACTTTGAGAATGATTCATCCGTGCTTATTTTTATCACCGTATACCAACGGTGTTTTGCGAGAGCCCTTGAGGCGGAAGGCCGAGCCTGCGGCGGCTAGCCAACAAGGGGCAGCACGGCCCAGCAGGCTAAAAAGAAGTGCGGTCCGGATTGAAACGCCGGCGCAACGGTATGGCGTGTCACCTTATTCCCAGGTTTTATTCTGGAAGGCATACTAACGCTCGTGCTCTCTTCAGGAAAAAGAGCGCTCGCCGGACTATATCCGGAGAGGTTGCCAGTCGAGCCTCCGCAAGCCGGACTTCAAAGCCGGGCCCGTGCGGAGGCGAACACGAGGCGTCGTCGGATGCTCCTCCGGCAGAGGATGCCGACAGATTGTCCGCCACCAACTCCGAGGTGGAGAGTGCCATGAATCACAGCGCCACGGACAATTCTTCGTGACACATGTTTATCCCAAGAGGCATTGAACGCCTTCAATTCGGGAGATGCGCACCTCCGTGCCGCTCAAGATGGTCTAGCGAGCCACGGAGCAGTATGTAAAAGACATACGAGTGAGGAAATTTAACAGTTATATATGCCAGTAGCCCCCGAGACTTGAAATAGTTAGAATAACTGATTTAACGATCATTTATTGTGCAGGATCTTACAGAAAAGAATACCCAACTATCCCAGGAGCTTGAAGAGTGCAAAGCCCAACTTGAGGCCGCACAAGCCGCATGTGGAAGCCAAAGAGACCCCTCTGTAATATACGCTTTTAAAAGATAAGTATGTTGTGAAGTGCGGCGTGTGTATAAATCGACAATAACATTGCAGATGGCGCCGGGTAGATCCGGACAAGCAACAGCTCTTGCGCCGGTTAAAGGTCGGCGAACGCGTGCTTACGAGGGTGAGGCGGAGAAAAATAATCTCAAGATGCCAACACCCAATTTGGGTGAGGAACTAAAAGATGTTCGTGCCAATTTGTCTGACTCCATTAAGGAGAATCAGCGGCTTCGACGCGGCATTTTTAGTAAGTGCTTAAACGAACTTTGAAAAAAGAGTTCGGCGAGGAAGTCGACTAACAGAGTTATGTCTGTAGGTATGCTCACAGGCCGTCCTGCAGAGGAAATGCCCGGTTCTACAGGTGACCTTCTTCCCGAGCTCTTACAACTGCACGAACGAGTTCGGCAGGTGATGAAAGGCGTCGCCCAGGCCTTGTGGCCATCTGTCTCCCTGCCCGAAGGCCTTGGGGAGCTTGCAGAGAGGCTCTAGGGAGCGCGGCGGCGCTTCCGATTATGGAAGATATCGGCCTGCCGTCAAGGCGCCAGGGAGGCCTGGGCCATGGTGAAGACGCGGTACACGAAGGCTGACCCAAACCACATGGCCGAGGTCGGACTTGTGGGGGCCGATGGGAAGGAGATAACCGTGAGCCTAGTGTACGGCCGTAGAATTGGCATAAAGTATTCCCAGCAGGATCAGTAAACTAGACAGCTGTTAGATGGCATTGAAGAGGAATACAATCAGTCAAATTGACTATGTAATTTAAGGTGACATGTAAAATGCCTTCTAGCCGGATTGTAGATCGTTTGTCATACGGACCTTTTCGCTTCAACCTCGGGACCAAGTAGTCCAGAGTGTGTCCGAATACCCTCGCGGTTATATAAAAACCAGGGCATGCGTGGAGACCAGGCGTAGGGGTCATTAGTGCTTTATCAGACAAGTGCCCAACTAGTTATGTTATATTACATGGTTAGTAAGAAACATCTTCCGGGGAGAATAGTTCCGTTAGGGGTTCCTTTCCACAGGAGGCATGCCCTAAAGTGCATGTCCGGACTCAAAAAAAAGCAGGAAAACATCTGGGAAGATAAATAAATAGGTAAGAAATCTTCTTTTAGTTCACCGACCGAATATTCTCTTAAGAACGCTTAGCTTCGGCTTCACCCGGTCTGAGGTACACATCCGCTGACCCGACAAGAATAATCGCAGAGGTGCTCCCTTTACCACCTAGCCGAACAATCGAGAACGTAGGGGTAAGCACAGGAGCCAGGCAACCCAGCTTGGCCAAAACTTAAGTCATATCGATGCATATAATGGTGAATAAAAGGTACATGCGGAAGTGTGACACATGTATTGGGCATGAAGTCCTTACAAATAAGTTTCTGTGAAAGAAGCCCCCAGGTACAATGAGCGCGGATAGCGCGTCAAGTGTGTGCTAACAATGCGCTAACGAGCCTTCAAAGGCTGGAAAGAAAAAAAAGAGGGAGAAGGAGAAAAATAGAAGAAAGCTAAAGTGTAAAATATGGACAGAGGAAGGAGACGAACTCAGAATCCGACGCTAGGCATAGAATCTTCGGAGACGGGCTGCGTTCCATGGGTTCGGCTCGAGTCGGTTATCTGATGCATCTCGCAGACGGTATGCTCCACCGGTTAGGACTTGGTCGATGATAAAGGGACCTTCCCATTTGGGCTATAGTTTGTCCTTTTTCATTTCCGTCAGGCGTAGAACTATCACGCCAACATTGTAAGTTTTGGCCCGTACTTCTCTGCTTTGATATCTTCGAGCCTGCTGTTGATAGAATGCGGAACGGGCTTTTGCTACGTCACGCTCCTCCAAGGCGTCCAAACTGTCCTGCCGATCGAGCTCGGCTTCTCTTTCTTCGTACATGCGCACGCAAGGTGAGTCATGAATTATGTCGCAGGGCAGAACTACCTCTGTGCCGTATACCATAAAGAATGGTGTGAATCCGGTCATGCGATTTGGAGTGGTCTGCAGCCCCCAGAGTATGGAGTCGAGCTCCTCTACCCATTGCGTGTTAGATTCCTTGAGGGACCGCACTAATCTGGGGTTGATGCCGCTCATAATTAGACCATTTGCTCGCTCGACTTGACCGTTAGTTTGAGGGTGATAGACTGAAGCGTAGTCGAGCTTGATGCCCATGTTTTTGCACCAGAGGTTGACCTCGTCGGCCGTAAAGTTCGTGCTGTTATCGGTGATGATGTTGTGGGGACACCGTAAAGATGTACGACCCACGATATGAAGTCTATCACCGGTCCGGATTCGGCCGTCTTAACAGGCTTGGCCTCTATCCGTTTGGTGAATTTATCCACCATGACCAGTAGGTATTTTTGCTTGTGGGTTCCCCCTTTAAGGGGTCCAACCATGTCAAGCCCCCAGATCGCGAAGGGCCAGGTGATGGTTATAGTTTTGAGGGCGGTGGGTGGCATGTGGCTTTGATTAGCAAAGAACTGGCATCCGACGCATCGTTGGACTAAGTCCTGAGCATCTGCCCGGGCCGTCGGCCAATAAAATCCTGTATGGAAGGCCTTGCCTACAAGGGCCCGGGCTGCGGCGTGGTGCCTGCCAAGTCCGGCATGAATTTCAGCCAGAAGAATCCGCCCTTCCTCTTCGGAGATACACCTTTGAAGGACTCCGGTTGTGCTTTTCTTATAAAGCTCTCCCTCATGGACCTTATAGGCTTTAGATCGCCGCACTATGCAGCGGGCCTCGTTTGGGTCCTCGGGAAGTTCCTGCCTGGTTAGGTAGGCTAGGAAAGGTTCTGTCCACGGGGCAATGACTGCCATTATTACGTGGGCTGAGGGTGTTATTTCGTTGGCAGAACCACCAACTGTGTCAGAATGTTCGGTGTGGGCAGTGCGGTTGGGTCCAGGTTGTTATTTCCGGACTCTCCCTCCCATAATACGGATGGCTTGAACATCCTCTCTAGGAAGATGTTGGGGGGGGGGGGACGGCATCGCGCTTTCGCGTCGTCTAACACGTCTGCTGCCTGGTTGTTATCCCGGGCTATATGGTGAAATTCGAGCCCCTCAAACCGAGCTGACATTTTAGGACGGCATTGCGATAAGCTGCCATTTTAGGATCCTTGGCATCAAAGTCTCCATTTATTTGGGTTATCGCGAGGTTCGGATCCCCGCGCACCTCTAGGCGTTGAATGCCCATGGAGACCGCCATCCGGAGACCATGTAGAAGGGCCTCGTGATTCGCTGCGTTGTTGGAGTCCGTATACATTATCTGAGTACGTATTGAATCTGTATCTCCGGTTGGGACGTCGAGCAGCATAAGCTCCTGTGCCAGCCAACATTTTGGAGCCGTCGAGGTGCATTATCCAGTTGGAATATGCGCCGTACTCTTTAGGGAGTTCGGCTTCGGTCCATTCGGCAACGAAGTCGGCCAAAACTTGTGATTTAATGAAGCCCAAGAGCTTTCCGTCTGGTACGCCTAAAACGCATTTTTTCGGGTTGAGCTTGATGTCATATGTTCGGAGATTATCGAATGTGAGCCTCAAGTCGTCTACTAGAGTTTCGACATGCTTGCTTTTGACGACCACATCGTCTACGTATGCCTCCACTGTTTTGCCGATCTGGTTTGCGGACATATACGAATCATGCGTTGATATGTTGCGCGGCGTTTTTGACTCGAAGGGCATTGTGTTGAAGCAGAATGGGCCGTATGGAGTGATGAATGCCGTTCTTGCGGCTTGGTTAGGCTCTGCCATCTTAATTTGGTGGTAGCCGAGTATGCGTCGAGGAAGCACAATGAATCGTGTCCTGCGGTAGCGTCGATAATTTGATCGATGCGGGGGCGGGGGAAGGGATCCTTTGGGCAAGCCTGGTTGAGGTCCTTGAAATCGATGCATAGGCGCCAGGATTTGTCCTTCTTTGGTACCATCACCAGGTTTGCTAGCCAGTCCGGATGTTTTATATCTCTGATGAATCCGGCCTCCAATAGTTTGGCTTGCTCCTCTCCCATGTCCTGTCTCTTGGGTTTGGAGAAACACCGAAGAACCTGTTTGACTGGCTTGAATCCTTTTAGGATGTTTAGGCTGTGCTCGGCCAGCCGGCGTGGGATTCCTGGCATGTCTAAAGGGTGCCAAGCAAAAATGTCCCAATTTTCGCGTAGGAATTCTCTTAGTGCGGCGTCTACATCATGATTTAATTGTGCCCCGATGGAGGCCGTTTTTGTAGGGTCAGTTGGATGGACTTGGAATTTGACTATTTCGTCCGCCGGTTTAAAGGAGGTGGACTTGGATCTCTTATCGAGTATCACATCGTCCCTATTCACCATGGAGCGCAGCCTTGATGAGTTCCTCGGCCGCTAGGGCTTGGATAGTGCCTCAAGGGCCGGTCACGACTATCTTATTTTCTAGCGAGTGCTATGTCCGGGTCACTAGCAAGAGTGATGATTTCGTTGGGCCGGGCATTTTGAGCTTCATGTACCCGTAATGGGGTATAGCTTGAAACATTGTGAATGCCTCTCGCCATAATAGAGTGTGATATCCGCTGCTGAACGGGGCCACTTGGAACGTGACCTCCTCGGACCTGTAATTATCCGGCATGCCGAACACCACATCCAGTGTGATTTTTCCTGTACAACATGCTTCCCGACTGGGGATTATTCCTCTAAAGGTTGTGCTGCTTCGCTCAATGCGGCTCCAGTCTATTTCCATTTTTTCAGAGGGTTTCCTCGTAAATGAGGTTCAATCCGCTGCCACCGTCCATGAGTACCTTGGTAAGGCGAAAGCTGTCCACTATCGGACTGAGGACCAATGCGGCTGGTGCTCGGGCTGTTCGGAATTTAGGTTCGTCACTGGCATTAAAGGCAATAGCCATGTCACTCCATAGGTTTATTGTTGCTACTTGGTAGACTTCGGCAAGGCTACGGAGTGTTCGTTTCCGCATATTATTTGATGCGAAAGTCTCGAAGACTGTTAATACCGTACTGGTATCCCTGGGCTGGTGCTCTAGAGCTAGAAGCTCTTCGCCACTTTTGGCCACCTACCGTAATATCCAACATGCTCTAAGGCTATGAGTTGGAGTGGCGCCCTCTGTACTATGAATTTTACAGGGTCCGTTGAGCCATCCCTCCAGTACGGTTCCATGCCCTATAGAAGGTTTTTGCTTTCTGGTATTTAACCCAGGTGTCTGGCGATGATGCATCCTTTTATTTCGGACTGGGGTTGTATTCAAGGCTGGATTGTCCCAAAATCTTGCTTCAGTTTTCCAGGCGCTTTCCATCGCACAAGATTCGTACTATGGACGCCAAGTCGGCAAAGCGTGTAATGTCACGGCGACTTATAGCGTTGAGGATCCCGTTGTTCGTGCAATTATTGCAGAAGAATGAGATTGCGTCCTCCTCGCGCAGTCCTTTATCCTGTCCATAACCGGAGGAATCGCCCAAGAATGGTGTACTCGTTTCATGCGGGCTCTTGCCGAATTTGAGATAGGTCGCCACGTTTGGGTGGGCGGGTGGAATTAAATCAGAACCTCACCCGATCTCGAGGCTTAAGGGCCAAGGATCTTCCGAACTTGGAAGCTTGGATTCTTGGATGTTGTCCAATGAATCTAGCCATTGCTGACTTTAGGTTCGGGGCTTGAGTGGCGTCCTCTCCTTCGTGGGAATCCGCGTGAAGCGATCGGGAATCCGCACGTAGCTAGTCCTTAAGATAGAAGAAGGGTCGCCGTATTGTTCCTCTACCACAGCAACATGGTGGGTAACACAGGAGAGTTAATCTCTCTTGGATCGGGTTTAGGTCCAATCTGATCGTAGTCTGTAGCGACTCCCAGGGCGGCGATGCGATCCAAGAGCTCGTTTAAGGAAGAGAGATCCATCGGATCTAACTGCTCGGCGAGTTCCGAGTTAACGTGAAGATTGCTTTCGATGACCCGAGAAGTCATCGTCGGCGCGGCGGCCGAACAGGCGGTCATAAGAAAACCGCCTAGCCGGAGAGTTTGTCCGACAGCCAAAGCTTCTTTAGCAACAGTGCCGTCTTTAAAGACGGGATGAGGCATCCTTCCTGACGGCGACGACACAGAGGAACTCTCAATGAAAGCACCAATGTCGGTGTCAAAACCGGCGGATCTCGGGTAGGGGGTCCCGAACTGTGCGTCTAGGCGGATGGTAACAGGAGACAAGGGACACGATGTTTTTACCCAGGTTCGGGCCCTCTCGATGGAGGTAAAACCCTACTCCTGCTTGATTAATATTGATGATATGGGTAGTACAAGAGTAGATCTACCACGAGATCAGAGAGGCTAACCCTAGAAGCTAGCCTATGGTATGATTGTTGTTCGTCCTACCGACTAAAACCCTCCGGTTTATATAGGCACCGAAGAGGGTTAGGCTTACACAGAGTCGGTTATAATGGTAGGAGATCTACATATCCGTATCGCCAAGCTTGCCTTCCACGCCAAGGAACGTCCCATCCGGACACGGGACAAAGTCTTCAATCTTGTATCTTCATAGTCCAGGAGTCGGGCCAAAGGTCATAGTCCGGCTATCCGGACACCCCCTAACCTGGGACTCCCTCACCCACGCATGATAGTCCTATTATCTTTCTGAATTTTCCCAACTACACTATATCAGAGAAGTTTGCTCTTATTAAGGATTATATTGATGGGTTGCATTTTACTATTGCACATGATGGTTTTGATAAATATAATATGCATGTGCTTGCTGCTCTTACTTGCAATTATTATGAGAGAGGAACTACATCTCCGCCTCTCTATGTTTCCAATACGATAAAATTGCAAGAAACTGTTTATACTATGCATTGGCCTTTCTTTGTGTGCATGAATTGTTCTTGTATGACATGCAGATGCATAGGAAGAGAGTTATACTTCGTCATTGCATGATATATGTTGCTTTGTGCTCATTACTAAATGCCAAATCATTGTTAATTAAAATTGGCTTTGATATACCTTGGGATCCGGGTGGATTCATTACTTGAGCACTTTATGCCTAGCTTAATGGCTTTAAAGAAAGCGCTGCCAAGGAGACAACCCGGAAGTTTTAGAGAGTCATTTCTTTCTGTTGAGTGCTTTTATAAAGGTTAAAAAAATATAGAGGGAACTTAAAAACATTTTCACAAAAGAGAAGCGATTGGAAGTTATGCATTGGAGAAGTGAGGGTCGACCTTGAACACTTGTGTTCATGCTCATGGAAACAATGTAGAATTTTTCATGAAGATTCTCACAAAAATAATTATCCCCTTGTACAATTCCATTGTATTATAAACATAATGTGCCAAGATTTGCATTTAGGATGATTAGATCGCCTGTTTGTTTTGTGCGGTGCAAAAACAGAAACTTTGGCTGTGGTGCGTGACTTTGCATTTTTTTACTGGAAATTCAAACGCTTCTGAAACTTTTTGCACAATACTTCTATACAATTTTTTTTATTTTTTCCTAATTTTTGGAGTTACATAAGTATGGGTGATGTTCAGTTTAGTACAGACTGCCCTGTTTAAGACAAATTCTGTTTTTGATGCATTGTTTTGCTCGTTTTGATGAAACTATCGACTGTATCGGTGGTATAAGCCATGGAAAAGTTATATTACAGTAGCTACAATGCAAAAATAAAATATGAATGAGTTTTCCACAGTACTTTAAGTGGTGATTTTGTTTATTATGCTAATGGATCTCACGAGGGTTTTGTTAAAGTTTTGTGTGATTGAAGTTTTCAAGTTTTGGGTGAGATCACGATGGATGAAGGAATAAGGAGTGGCAAGAGCCTAAGCTTGGGGATGCCTGAGGCACCCCAAGGTAATATTCAAGGAATCCCCAGCAACTAAGCTTGGGGATGCCTTGGAAGGCATCCCCTCTTTCTTCTAACGATCATCGGTAATTTTACTTGTAGCTATATTTTTATTCGTCACATGATATGCGTAAATCTTGGAGCGCCGTTTATTTTTATTTTTATTTTAATGATGCACCATGCTGGTATGAGATAGTCCTTGGTTGATTAATAGAATGTTCTTTACACTTCACTTATATCTTTTGAGTATGGCTTTATAAAATGCTTCATGTGCTTCACTTATGTCATTTGAAGTTTGGATTGCTTGTTTCTCTACACATAGAAAACCACCACTTGTAGAATGATCTTTTGCTTCACTTATATTTGTTAGAGCGTGGGCATATCTTTTGTAGAAAGAATTAAACTATCTTGCTTCACTTATATCTATTTAGAGAGTTGACAGGAATTGGTCATTCACATGGTTAGTCATAAAATCCTACATAAAACTTGTAGATGACTGAATATGATATGTTTGATTCCTCGCAATAGGTTTGTGATATAAAGATGGTGATATTAGAGTCATGCTAGTGGCTAGTTGTGCATTGTAGAAATACTTGTGTTGAAGTTTGTGATTCTCGTAGCATGCACGTATGGTGAACCGTTATGTAACGAAGTTGGAGCATGAGGTATTTATTGATTGTCTTCCTTATGAGTGGCAGTCGGGGACGAACGATGGTCTTTTCCTACCAATCTATCCCCCTAGGAGCATGCGTGTAGTACTTTGTTTTGATGACTAATAGACTTTTGCAATAAGTATGTGAGTTCTTTATGACTAATGTTGAGTCCATGGATTATACGCACTCTCACCCTTCCATCAATGCTAGCTGACACGTCCATTTTGCATCATGTTTTCCTACTGTTATTTATGATTTTTTTATGCATAATAATGATTTTTAGAGTAAATCTAATGCCTTTTATCTCATAATTGGCAAGGTACACACAAAGAGGGAGAATTCCGACAGCTGGAAATCTGGACCTGGAAAAGCTATGTCAGGCTACCTATTCTGCCCAACTCCAAACAGGCCGAAACTTCACAGAGAATTTTTATGGAATATATGATGAATATTGGAGCAAATAAGTACAAGAGGGGGCCCACCAGGTGGGCACAACCCACTTGGGCGCGCCAGGGAGCCCAGGCGCGCCCTAGTGGGTTGTGCTCACCCAGGCCCACCTCCGGTGCCCATCTTCTGGTATATAGGTCATTTTGACCTAGAAAAAATAAGGAGAGTACTTTCGGGACGGAGCGCCGCCGTCTCGAGGCGGAACTTGGGCAAGAGCACTTTTGCCCTCCGGCGGAGTGATTCCACCGAGGGAACTTCCCTCCGGGAGGGGGAAATCATTGTCATCATCATCACCAATAACTCTCCCATCTTGGGGAGGGCAATCTCCATCAACATCTTCAACAACACCATCTCATCTCAAACCTTAGTTCATCTCTTATGTTCAATCTTGTTACCGGAACTATAGATTGGTACTTGTGGGTGACTAGTATTGTTGATTACATCTTGTAGTTGATTACTATATGGTTTATTTGGTGGAATATTATATGTTCAGATGTCGGGACCCCGATTCCAAGTCACATTGATCTAGCCGGTAACACCTCATATCACTTTGCGGCCTCACGCACGGTATTCCCATGGGTGTCGCCTTACCATGGCCCGGGACCGTTTGCGCCTTTTGACTCACGTATATGATAGTGTCGGTAGCATCCATATGATGAGAGAACACAGGCTGACATGGCTAGTCGTGAACCCAAAGCGGCACTAACCCATGGGGACAGGCATACATGAATCAACTTCGAGCATGTCGATTCGCCAGCGTGTGAATCCGGGGTTAGCACCGGGCTGTAGCAGGCTAGGCAGGACTCGGATGTCACCGCGTGACATTTCCCGAAAGAACGGAACCACGAGAGCGAAGTGAAACACATGCCGGCCGATCAAGCGTCTGAAGCGGTAGTGCTGGGCTAGCAGGACTCCGGTGAACCGGGCTGTAGCGGACTACTATGGCTCAAGGAAGCACTAGACTACATTTCCCCATAAGAGAGGCTGCCAAGAATAAACAACTAGATTGTCAGATCCCACACATACCAAGCATTTCAAACATACACAATATATGCTCGATATGTGTAAATACAACATGGCATCACAACATAACTCTACGACTCAAGTATTTATTCATTAGGCTCCGAGGAGCGAGATATTACAAACATGGGTCTCTCGACCCAGCATTCGTGAAAGCATACAAGTCAAACACATGCGGAAGCTTAACATGTCCGAGTACGCATAACTATAAATGGAAAAGGCCGAGAAGCCCGACTATCTACCGAGATCTGCCGAGGGCACAAGATCGTAGCTGAGGTAACAAGCTAAACATCAAGTCCACACGGAACTACTAGCGAGACCGACGCCTCTCGCAAAACATAAAATAGGCAAACTTGAGTACAAATGTACCAAGCAAGACTTACATCATAACTATCTACATATGCATCAGTATCAACAAGGGGTGGTGGAGTTTAACTGCAGAAAGACAGCTTTGACTCGGTGGCTATCCTAAACTACGATCGCAAGTAACTCTTTTGAGGTGGCACACGAGTCCACATATTCACCATAACAATACACCACTATGGATCCGCTCCCGTCTCCCTACGAGAACGCCATCCATAGCACTCACGCTTATCTTGCGCATTTTAGAGTATCCACTTTCACTTGTCTATGAACTGGTATAGGCAACCCAGAAGTCCTTTACCGCGGACACGGCTATTCGAATAGATGATGATAACGCTGCAGGGGTGTACTTCTTCACACACGCTCTCACCACTTATCGCTGTTTACACGACATGTACTCGGCAACTTTCAAGCGGAAGCCCAGCGAGCGTGTCGGCCATGACCTACCTAAACACTCAAGTCTCTAGTCCAGGTTATCGCCTATTCAGGTTCCATCCGCAGGGAGTCCGGCCGAGGTTTCCACATACGGCCCCGAACGGTGTGTACTGTGGTTCCACGACACCAAACGGGCGCCCGACATACCCGACCACGTGCCTCGTGCATCACAGCCCACCCTCGGGTCAAGATCGCCCACGGCCTCCAAAGATACTACAAACACCGTAAACTACTTGCAACTCCCGGACAGAGGACAAGGGTGGTTAAGAAGTCGAGAGGGCACTTAAGCATTCCAATGTGTGGTAGTAACTGGTCATGGATCACAAACACAGAACTCAGTTCCTGAGGACGGCTTCAATGAGACAACCCACCATGTACTCCTACATGGCCTCTCACCGATACCTTTACCAAATCGTGTTCACACATTTAGCTCTCAACAAGAGGACATGTTCACACACCTCCGATTCATCCCCGATGAATCAGGCCCGACTCAACTCTAAGCGAGCAGGCATGACAAACAAGCATGAATGAGTAGGCACATCAGGGCTCAAACAACTCCTACTCATGCTAGTGGGTTTCATCTATTTACTGTGGCAATGACAGGTCATGCAGAGGATAAAGGGGTTCAACTACCGCAGCAAGTAACAGATGAATCGTTGTTGTCCTAATGCAGTAAAAGAGAGCAGGAGCGAGAGAGTGGGATTGTATCGGAATGAACAAAGGGGTTTTGCTTGCCTGGCACTTCCGAAGATAATATAGCTCGTCATCAGTGTCATCAATCTCATTGTCGAAACCACGTCTATCGAGAGGGGACAAATACCAGCAACAGAGAAGAAATACAATCAATGCAATGCACAATATGTTGCATGATCATGACATGGTAAAATGAGTGTGTTGGGCTAATGCAACTACAACCAGATGGGTTTGAGCTATTTTGAACCAAAGATTCAAAGTTCAGACACATTTGTGATCTTAAATAGTGCTTTATCATGTTTTTCACTAAACAGCAAGTTAACTTGTTTAAACATGCATGAAACTAGTACAGATGGATAGATTGGATTTTTCTGATCATTTTTCATATATAAATTATTCCATTTGGAGTTACGGTTGAATTACTATGAATTTTAGAAGTTTGTACAATTTTCTGGAATTTCCTGAATTAAATTAGATCAAGAATTTGACTTATTGCGTCAGCTCTGCGTCATTGTGACGTCAACTGGTCAACTACGGCCGACCAGGTCAAACCTGACCAGTGGGGCCCATTGGTCAGTGACTCGGGGCTGGTTAGTGTCACAGACAAGTGGGCCCAGTTAAAGTCCACGTCAGCTTGGTCAAAGCTGACGTGTGGGGGGCACTGTGATTAGTTAAGACTAAACAGGAAACTAACTGTCGTTGATTAAGGGCGTGGGGCCCATATGTAAGTGGGTCGGGAGGTTAATTAGTGGGTAGTTAGCGCTAACTTGATGGCCACGTCGACAGTCGCCGGAGCCTCGCCGGCGGTGACCTCGAACCGCAGCGGAGTTCGCTCGGAACTCGCCAGAGGCGACAGATCAACGCGCCAGGGCACCAGAAGATAGCCCGTGCCCGTGCGCATCTAGGGAGACCAACGGGAGGTGCGGGGGTGGCCGGAGTTCGCCGGAGTGGAGCCCGCGGCGGCTGCCGGAGTTCGGGGTTGGTGCGGGTTAGTGCTACGGTGTGCAAATGAGCGAGGTGAAGGGCTAGCGGAGCGCTACGCGATGCGGGGAGCAAGTTAGGAACGCCAGGGTGACCAAATGGTCACCGGAGCTACGCTGACGACGAGCTCAGGCGGCGGCGTGCTACGGCTAGCTATGAATCGACGGCTACGGCGAGCGGCAAGCCACGGGGTTACGGGCAAAGCGTGCGGAAGCTCACGGTGGGTCAGATGAGGTAGACGACGAGCTCGGGGAGGCGGAGACGGCGGCGAATCGGCGTGTGCGGCTTCCGGCGACCGAGGAGGAAGAAGATGAGGCAGCCGGCGATGCAGGTCGTTCCAGCGCTCGGGGCCAGGGTGGGGCGAAGTGGCAGACGATGGCGGAGACCGTGGATAGCATGGGGAGGCGAGGGGAGCATGGTGGCCGTGGCAAACGGCGTCGGCGATGGCGAGCTCCGCTCGGGTGTGAGCAACAGAGGAGGGGGAGAGCGTTCGGGAGGGAGAGGAAGGGTCCAGGGCGTCCAGGCGTCGCGCTGGCATCATCTAGGCGCGACGAGGGGGAGCCAGGCAGGCTAGGAGGGAGGAGGTGGCAGGGGCGCGTGCGTGCGCGCGTCGGCCACACGTGCGTCCTCCTGGCAGAGGAGGAAGGCGACAGGGGAGTTGCGGTGGTGGGCTAGGCTGTACAATGCTGGGCCAGCACAGGAGCTGGGCCGCTTGGTGGGCGTCAGGTAAGTTTCTGCTTCTTCTTCTATTTGTTTCTGTTTTCTATTTTTCTTCCTCTGTTTTGATTTAGTTTAGCAACTAAATCATTTTAATAAATTTTGTAGATTATTATATGGCTTGCTAAAATATATACAAAGCCACTCAAACTTCCAGAATTATTGGAGTCATATTTAATATATATTAAATATAAATCCAAAGCAAATATTTATTGGATTAATTCAAATGGCCAGAATAAATATTTCCGTTACTCCAAAAATATTGGTTTGAATTTCACCTCATGCCAATATTTTCACAGAATAACAGGAACATTTTCTTGGACTCATTTGATGAGATTTAAATGTTGGTTATTTTTAGGGGTTTTCTGAGGCTTTGAAAATTCCT
The DNA here is from genome assembly GCA_021605145.1 of Aegilops bicornis. Taxonomy (NCBI): domain Eukaryota; kingdom Viridiplantae; phylum Streptophyta; class Magnoliopsida; order Poales; family Poaceae; genus Aegilops; species Aegilops bicornis. The sequence goes on from CM038670.1 coordinate 238,306,096, forward strand.
CAATTCAAATTTCATTTGAATTTAAACATGATGCACACATGGAAGCTGGCATAGGTCAGACCAGGATTAGGGATGTGACATCAGATCCAATATGTTATTTAATACCCCTCTGATCTTGAGCATGATTACCATTTGTGGGTAGTTACTTTCGTTCTTGAGGTCACGGGAGAAATCATGTTGCAAGTAATCATGTGAACTTAATATGTGTTCGATATTTTGATAGTATGTATGTTGTGATTCCCTTAGTGGTGTCATGTGAACGTCGACTACATGACACTTCACCATATTTGGGCCTAAGGGAATGCATTGTGGAGTAGCAATTAGATGATGGGTTGCGAGTGATGTAAGCTTAAACCCCGGTTTATGCGCTATTACGTAAGGGACCGATTGGATCCGTAAGTTTAATGCTATGGTTAGAATTTATTCTTAATACTTTTCTCGTAGTTGCTGATGCTTTGCGGGAGGGTTAATCATAAGTAGGAGGTTTGTTCAAGTAAGAACATCACCTAAGCACCGGTCCACCCACATATCAAATTATCAAAGTAGCGAACACAAATTGAACCAACATGGTGAAAGTGACTAGATGAAATTCCCGTGTACCCTCAAGAACGCTTTGCTTATCATAAGAGACCGTATTGGCCTGTCCTTTGCCTCAAAAGGATTGGGCTACCTTGCTGCACTTTTTCTACTATTATCTTTACTTGCTCGTTACAAATTATCTTGCTATCAAACTACTCTATTACTTACAATTTCAGCACTTGCAGACATTACCTTGCTGAAAACCACTTGTCATTTCCTTCTGCTCCTCGTTGGGTTCGACACTCTTACTTATCGAAAAGAGCTAAAATTGATCCCATACACTTGTGGGTCATCAAGGCTATTTTCTGGCGTTGTTGCCAGGGAGTGAAGCGCCTTTGGTAAGTGGAATCTGGTAAGGAAACATTTATATAGTGTGCTGAAATTTACTGTCACTTGTTACTATGGAAAACAATCATTTGAGGGGTTTGTTCGGGGTATCTTCACCTCAACCGGAACGAAAATTAGCTACCCCTCAACCTATTGCACCTACTGAAAATATTGCATTTTAAATTCCTCCGGGTATGATAGAACAACTGCTAGCTAATCCTTATGCAGGAGATGGAACAGAACATCCTGATATGCACTTGATATATGTGGAACAAATTTGTGGATTGTTTAAGCTTGCAGCTTTACCCGGAGACGAAGTTATGAAGAAGGCGTTCCCTTTATCTTTGAAGTGAAAAGCATTGGCATGGTATAGTCTATGCGATGATATTGGATCTTAGAATTGGAATCGATTGAAATTGGAGTTCCACCAAAAAGTTTATCCTATGCATCTAGTTCATCGTGATCGGAATTACATATATAATTTTTGGCCTCGTGAAGGAGAAAGTATCGCTCTAGCTTGGGGGAGGCTTAAGTCAATGTTATATTCATGCCCCAATCATGAGCTCTCAAGAGAAATTATTATCCATAATTTTTATGCTCGGCTTTCTCATAATGATCGATCCATGCTCTGTGCTGGTTCTTTTTATAAAGAAGACTATTGAATTCCGGTGGTATATTTTGGAAAGAATTAAACGCAACTCTGAAGATTGGGAACTGGACAAAGGTAAAGAGGCAGGTATTAAGCTTAAGTATGATTGTGTTAAATCTTTTATGAATACCGATGCTTTTCAAAAGTTTAGCAATAAATATGGACTTGACTCTGAGATAGTAGCCTCCTTTTGTGAATCATTTCCTACTCATGTTGATCTCCTTAAAGATAAGTGGTTTAAATATCACCCACCTATTAAATAAGAAATTAAGAACCAGTACTAGCTAAATAAGAAACTATACTTTATAATGTTGATCCAGTTGTTCCTACTGCTTATATTGAGAAACCACCTTTCCGTGTTAGGATAAAGGAACATGCTAAAGTTTCAACTGTGGTTAACAAAATCTATATTAGAACACCTAAACCTAATGAACAAATCAAAGTAGAGCCTAGGTTGCTATTGTTAAAGATCTCCTAGAAGAAAATATAGATGGGCATGTTATTTACTTATGTAATGAAGCTACTAGAATTGCTAAACCTGATAAAGAGGATAAACATAGACCCGTTGTTGGCATGCCTATTGACTCAGTTAAAAAAGGAGATCATTGTTATCATGGTTTATGTGACATATGTGTGAGCGTAAGTGCCATCCCCTTTACCCTTTATCAAGAAATTATGGATGACATAGCACTCACTGAAATAGAAGAAATAGATGCCACTATTTAACTTGCTAATAGAGATACCATCACACCACTTGGCATTGTTAGAGATGTTGAAGTCTTGTGTGGGAAAATAAAATACCCTACTGAATTTCTTGTTCTTGGTTCCTCACAAGATGACTTTTGTCCCATTATCTTTGGTAGACCTTTCTTGAACACCGTTAATGCTAAGATAGATTGTGAGAAACAAAGTGTCGGTGTTAGTTTTGGTGATGAATCTCATGAGTTTAATTTTTCCAAGTTTAGTAGAAAGATTCATGAAAAATAATTGTCTAGTGAGGATGAAATAATTGGTCTTGCTTCTATTGCTGTACCACCTATTGATCCTTTAGAACAATATTTGCTAGACCATGAAAATGGTTTACATATGCATAAAAGAGATGAAATAGATAAGATTTTCTTTGAGTAACGTCCTCTTATTAAACACAATTTTCCTATTGAAACTCTAGGAGGTCCTCCTCCACCTAAAGGTAATCCTGTGTTTGAATTAAAACAATTACCAGACACTCTGAAATATGCTTATCTCGATGAAAATAAGATATATATTATTATTATTAGTGCTTACCTTTCAGAACATGAAGAAGAAAGATTATTGAAAGTTCTAAGGAAGCACCGAGCTGCTATTGGATATACTCTTGATGATTTAAAGGGCATTAGTCCCACTCTATGTTAGCACAAGATTAATATGGAACCTGATGCTAAACTCGTTGTTGATCACCAACGTCGGTTAAATCCAAAAATGAAGAAAGTGGTAAGAACGGAAATCTTAAAACTTCTGGAAGCAGGTATAATCTATCCTATAACTGATAGTAGATGGGTAAGTATTGTTCATTGTGTCCCTAAGAAAGGAGGTATTACTATTGTTCCTAATGATAAGAATGAACTTATTCCACAAAGAATTGTTACATGTTATAGAATGGTTATTGATTTTAGAAAATTAAATAAAGCAACTAGAAAAGATCATTACCCTTTGCCTTTTATTGATCAAATGCTAGAAAGATTATCTAAGCACACACATTTGTGCTTCCTTGATGGATATTCTGGTTTTTCACAAATACCTGTTTCCCAACCTGATCAAGAAAAGACCACTTTTACTTGCCCCTTTGGAACTTATGCTTATAGACGTATGCCTTTCGGTTTATGCAATGCACCTGCTACTTTTCAAAGATGTATGACTGCTATATTCTCGGACTTTTGTGAAAAGATTGTTGAGGTTTTCATGGATGACTTCTCTGTTTATGGGAAGTCTTTTGATGATTGTTTAAGCAATCTTGATCGAGTTTTGCAGAGATGTGAACAAACAAACCTTGTCTCGAATTGGGAGAAGTGCCACTTTATGGTTAATGAAGGCATTGTCTTGGGTCATAAAATTTATGAAAGATGTATTGAAGTGGACAAAGCTAAGGTTGATGCAATTGAGAAAATGCCATGTCCTAAAGATATCATAGGTATTCGTAGTTTCCTAGGTCCTGGTGGTTTCTATAGGAGATTTATCAAAGACTTCTCTGGAATTTTTAGGCCTCTTATGAATCTTTTGCAAAAGGATGTTCCTTTTATTTTTGATGATGATTGTTTTGAAGCCTTCGAAACACTCAAGAAAGCCTTAATTTCTGCACCTATTGTTCAACCACCTGATTGGAACTTGCCTTTTGAAATTATGTGTGATGCTAGTGATTATGCTATTGGTGCTGTTCTAGGACAAAGAGTTGATAAGAAACTGAATGTTATTCATTATGCTAGTAAAACTCTAGACGGTGCTCAACAAAATTATGTAACTACTGAAAAGGAATTCTTAGCAGTGGTGTTTGCTTGTGATAAATTTAGATCTTATATTGTTGATTCAAAAGTAATTGTTCACACCGACCATGCTGCTATTAAATATCTTATGGAAAAGAAATATGCTAAACCTAGACTCATTCGATGGGTTCTCTTGCTACAAGAATTTGATTTACATATCACTGATAGAAAAGGAGCTGAGAACCCCGTAGCTGATAACTTGTCTAGGCTTGAAAATGTGCTTGATGACCCACTACCTATTGATGATAGTTTTCCTGATGAGAAGTTAGCTGCAATAAATATGCTTCTATGATTTAAGAGATTACTTTTGGGATGATCCACATCTTTATAAAGAAGGAGTAGATGGTAATTGTGTACCTGAGCATGAACAGGGACAAATCCTACGGAAATGTCAGTCTGAAGCTTATGGAGGGCACCATGCTGGAGACAGAACTGCTCACAAGGTATTGCAATCTGGATTTTATTGGCGTACTCTCTTCAAGGATGCCCGTAAGTTTGTCTTATCTTGTGATGAATGTCAAAGAATAGGTAGTATCACTAAACATCAAGAAATGCATATGAATTATTCACTTGCTGTTGAACCATTTGATGTTTGGGGGTTTGATTACATGTGACATTTTCCTTCCTCTACTCGGTATACACATATTTTGGTTGTTCTTGATTATGTTACTAAATGGGTACAAGTTATTCCAACCAGTAGTGCTGATCACAACACCTCTATTAAAATGCTTAAGGAAGTTATTTTCCCAAGGTTTGGAGTCCCTAGATATTTAATGACTGATGGTGGTTAACACTTTATTCACGGTGCTTTCCATAAAATGCTTGCTATGTATGATGTTAGCCATAGAATTGCATCACCTTATCATCCTCGGTCTAGTGGTCAAGTTGAACTTAGAAACAGAGAAATAATATTAATCTTGCAAAAGACTGTCAATAGGTCTCGAAATAATTGGTCTAAGAAATTAGATGATGCACTTTGGGCTTATAGAACATCATATAAAAATCCTATGGGTATGTCTCCTTATAAAATGGTTTATGGAAAAGCTTGCCATTTGCCTCTTGAATTAGAACATAAAGCATATTGGGCAATCAAAGAACTCAACTATGATTTCAAACTTGCCAGTGAAAAGCGGTTATTTGATATTAGCTCTTTAGATGAATGGAGAACCCAAGCTTATGAAAATGCCAAGTTGTTTAAAGAAAAAGTCAAAAGATGGCATGATAAAAGAATCCAAAAGTGTGAGTTTAAAGTCAGAGAATAAGTTCTTTTATACAACTCTCGTTTCAGATTCTTTGCAGGAAAACTCCACTCAAAATGGGAAGGACCCTATGTTATCGATAGCGATTTATCAGTCTGGAGCCATCAAAATAAATAATGCCGAAGGTACCAACCCAAAGGTTGTTAACGGGCAACGAATAAAACATTATATCTCAGGTACACCCATTAAAGTTGGAAGTAATATTATCCAAATTTTGACACCGGAAGAACACATAAAAGAGTCCTTCTGGAAAACTCCAGAATCATGAAAATAAGGAGGTACGTGATATGGTAAGTAAACGGACTCCGAAAAATCCAAAAAATATGTTTTGTCAGTTTTGGAATATTTAGAAAATTAGGAAAATAAGAAACTTCCAGGAAGCGGACCCTGGTGGGCACAAGACACCAAGGCGCGGGCGCGCCCCGGTGGGTTGTGCCCACCTGGGGTACCTCCCGGACTCCGTTTTTCTTCCGTTTGCTTCCAGAGATAAAAAAATCTTTCTATACCCCCCAAACCTTTTGACCACCGTATCACGGAAAAATCTTCTGTTTTCTTTTCTTGCCGTTTTCTGACAGACTCAGCTAGACCAACATCATGTCTTCCTCACCCTCCAACAATGGATAAGAAGACGCAAGGGTGGTTCAGGAGGATCTAAGGAGAGAGGATGCTGAAGAGGTTGCTATGGAGGAAGAAGAGGAAAATCCTTTTGGGGTTCACTCTCCAAATTTCGAGATAGGCACATTGGCTGGCATCTCCACTCATCTGAATCCTCGTCAAGCTATGAGATCATCAAATAATCAAGAGAGCCTCGAAGTGCAAGAAGAAATCCCATCAAGAAGGCCTTTACACATGTTACGTGACAACAATTTTCGCAATTTGATTCACAATTATGGGTTCAAGAATACTCCTCGTAGGCACATACCGTCCAATTGGGACATATCTCGCCCAAGAGAAAACAGTGCAGGAACAAACCCGTGGGGCCCGGAAAATAAACACATAATGGCTGAGGTGAAGAAAAACCGTGAGTTACTTCATCAGACCCTTCGGGAGATTCAAGGTTTGAAGGATCTACTCATGGTCATGTTGGAGAATACCACTTCATCACCACCACCTTCTTCTTCATCACCAAAAGAAAATTGAGTATCTGGTATGGCCACTCCCCTTGGCTTCCGCCAAGCTTGGGGGAGGTGCTCCGATATCGTATCATCTCCACTATCTTTTGCCTTTGCTTATCTTAGTTCAATCTTTTGCTTAGATGAATAAAAGTTTAGTTCAATACTTTCTTTTTGAGAGTTTGCTTAGTGATCTATCCTTGTAATCATGTGTGAGATATATAATAAAGTTTAGTTTGAGTTTTTGCTTTCTTTACTTTCATGTTGTAATAAAAAGAAAGGAAATAAATAAGAAGAAAGGAAATAAATGAAAAAGATCATATGCTAATCTTATGGTAGGTGATGACACCACATAAGCAAAAGTATAAGTAGGAAATTTTATTAGAGATTGACAAACATAGCATTGGTCAATGATGCAACTCATGAAATAATTAATAAGGGAAGAGAATATTGACATATAAATATACTATCCTAGAAATATTTTGTGATTGTGAGCCCCCATCAAATATTATATGCCAAAATTGTTGACGATGGACAAGGAAGACAACCTAATGATTTATGTTTGTTCATATTTACATAGAAGTCATATTGTCGTAGATCCTTTAACATGTGATGCTTGCCCCTTATCTTTGCTAGTCAAAAATTCCACACTAAGTACAAATACTACTTATGCATCCAAAAACCCTTAAACCCAAATCTTATTTTCAAGAGTCCACCATACCTATCTAGGGATTGAGCAAGATCCCTCAAATAAGTTGTCATGGTGCAAAAAAAGGGCAATAAAAATTGCTTCTAAAAGTGTGAGATCATTTAGTGTAAGAGAAAATTGAGCGTTGCATGAATTTGTGATGGTGAAGAATAAAAGTGACAAACTGCATAATAAAGGTCCCCATCACAAGGGGCAATGCAACGTGGCGTTCTTTTGCACTAAGGGGTTGAGCATACAAACAAATAAGCGCATGGCAACCTCTGCTTCCCTTTGCGAAGGGCCTATCTTTTACTTTTATGTATTTACTTTTATGCAAAGAGTCAAAGTTTTTTCTCTATTCCTTTTTATTTCTCCTTTGGCAAGTATCATGTGGTGAGAAAAGATCTAGGCACATATGTCCAGTTGAATATGGGTGGCATAAGTTTTTATTGTTAACATCACCCTTGAGGTGAAAACGTTGGGAGGCGAAACTATAAGCCCCTATCTTTCTATGTGTCCGATTGAAATGTTTTGCTCATGTGTATGCGGCGAGTGTTGATACGTCTTTAACGTATCTATAATTTTTGATTGCTCCATGCTATATTATCTATTGTTTTGGACCATATTGGGCTTTATTTTCCACTTTTATATTACTTTTGGGACTAACCTATTAACCGGAGGCCCAGACAGATTTGCTGTTTTTTGCCTATTTCAGAGTTTCGAAGAAACGGAGTATCAAACGGAGTCCAAACGGAATGAAATCTTTGGGAACGTGATTTTCTCACCGAACATGATCCAGGAGACTTGGACCCTACGTCAAGCAACCAACAGGGAAGGCACGAGGTAGGGGGGGCCTTCACCCTCGTGGGCCCCCTGTTGCTCCACCGACGTACTTCTTCCTCCTATATATACCTACGCACTGCCGAATGATCGATCACGGAGCCAAAACCTAACTCCATTGCCGCAACTTTACGTATCCACGAGATCCCATCTTGGGGCCTATTCCGAACTCACTTGGAAGAATTCACCACGAAGGGCTTCTACATCATCATAGCCTCTCCGATGAAGTGTGAGTAGTTTACTTCGAACCTTCGGATCCATAGTTAGTAGCTAGATGGCTTCTTCTCTCTTTTTGGATCTCAATACAATGTTCTCACCCTCTCTCGTTGTAAAAACCGTAAAAATAAATAAATAATAATCACGATAATTTCAACGGCGTTGCCCAAACATCAATTTTTTTTTACAACAAATACCGTTTAGCTTTGCAAAACAATTCTTCTCCAAAGCTTCATACATTTTACAAATTTACAATTGAATCCTTGTCTCGTTTTCTTACACACAAAGTAAATGACAACTAATGGCCATCCAAGCAAATTACACTTGTCCCTAGTATAGTCCACAAGAGTCACAAGTGGAGGCATGCATGCAAGCCTAACCACGCATGCATGCCAGATGTAATACCTCTCCAAACCGACATTGCAGCTCACCCCACTATAAATAGGAGCCATCTCTTTCACTGTGGACCATTCTACCTCACACACACACATACGCTGGAGTACCCCCACCACTTGCCTTTTGACCTTCTGCCACACTGTTGTCCTTCACTGCGGTGAAGCCTTTTGGGTTGCATGCGCCACCAGGTACAAATCAAGTACTCCTACCTTGTTGTGTTAGCCCTTCTTGCTTGACTTCTGTCTATCTTCACCTCGGTTTGAATCAGTCCATGAGCATCTATTCACCTTGATCTATTTACTTTGCTGTAAAAAGAACAAAATGTTTGTGTAAACACCCAAGTTAGTCAAAACTAATTAGATCAATTTGCAAAATCTTGTAAAAGTTTCTGTGAAGGACATCTACGGCTTGTACTAGATCTAACATGCCAAGAATCAAATCCTAAGTACTAGTAAATTGCTAAGACATGCATGTGTGTATCCAAAAGATCAATCTTCCTGTGTATACTACCTTGTTCTAATTATTAATCCCTGCCAATCTGTAGCAAACATTGAGTGATTGATGTTTATAATCTACTCACAAGTAATTAATTTTGGAGTTCCACTGCCACTATTTGCTTCTATATGGTGTTCAAGGATGAGTAGCACTAGTTAGGAACAGCATTTAGATCTAATCAGTAGCAATACCATGACCACACCATAGATTAAATCTTGATTAATTTCATGGCCTTGAGATAAACAAAGAGAAAGAAAGCAATATGGCTGAGAGGGGAATAGTAGGGCCTGAGATAAAATGAACAATATATGCACACCCACGTTCACATATAGCAGGCACTTGTTGTGAAATTTGGAGCACTTCATGGAGAAGGAATCATGATTAGTACTTACCAGTAGCAGCAGTAGGATGTGGCTAGTCCACACCGTTAGCAGCAAAGCCATGGAAACCGAGCAGCGCCGGTGAAGCCGCACGCGCCCGACGCCCGTGGCTGGACGCCTCGTGCGTGTGGCTGCGCTGGGGGAGGATGTAGGCATGGAGACGTCGTTGCCGCTGCAGCCGGTGGCAAGCCCACCGGACCTGGATCAGGCGGCGCTAGGATTGAGTGGTGGCGACGTTTTTGGCGGCGGCGGATCAAATAAATAGGGGAAATGGTAGAGGGAGACGAGGAGAATCTGTAGGTGTCCACCGTGTCGCCGGAGATGCCCGGACGGGGCAGATCGAGGCGGCGGCGGCCATGCTCTGTTCTTGGGGAGAGAGAGAGAGAGGTGGGTGGCTGGTTCTGTTCTTGGGGTAGCAGAGAAGGCGAGGAGAGGAACGAGCTGGGTTGAACGAGTAAAGTACTAGTAGTGCAGTACTAGGCTACTGTTTCCTTTTTACCTATCATTTTTTTACTCTCTGGACTGGATGACATACGTGCATGCTACTCTGATTTGGATGGCTTGATTCATTTTATCTCTCAATGAAACACTAGGACGTATCACAGCCTAGTTAATTAATTACGGCTTGCCCAACATGGCCGTGTTGCTGGATCTTTAGATTTTAACTTAGGAAATATAAACATGTTTGTGAAATAATTATCAGGAGCCGATCTCGGATCCATAGGAGCCACGCCTGGTGGTTCCGAGTTGGTCGAAGCACTACCCGGCAAGTCGTCATCTCCTTGATCATGTCTTGATAAATGTTTTCCGGGTTATGGGTCATTTCCAAAATTTTGCATAAGGATTAAAAATAAATACCTTTTCATAAATAAAATGAAATTTGGATCAGGTGGATCCACTGATTTGGCAATTGGACCAGATCAGGTGAAGTATCTGTATTAAGTAGCTGTGACCCGGGCAGGGTTACATTATAAATAAAAATTTGGTGGGTAGGGGAGCTCATGTTGGTGAAGGCAACCCATGTAGGGTTGGCTTGGATGGCAGACTCCTCTACATAGGGTATCACATTAGGACACAACCAAGGGCGCTTACTTCAAAAGCGGGCGCAAACCGTCTTGACCATAGACACAGAATGGGACGGGCTGAACCAACTACCCATGCCAAGTAGCTGCCTCTGCATGGGTGAGAAGGTGGCTGTAGCCGGGTAGGTATAGTCACCCTAGGGCGGGACCGCCGGTCAGGGGTCTCGACCCGCGGGCCTTTAGTAAGGCGAGGTGGAAACGCAGAGGTAGTGTACGGGCTGGTTAAAGGTTCTGGTTATGGACGACTTGGACCAAGTGATGCTATGGGCAAAGCAGTACACCTCTGATCAGAGTAAATGTGATATCACTCCCAGCTTCCTGGTTTGGAAGTGCGTCGTGTGGGTTTTCCTCTAACACAGGATGTGAGATCCCACGTCGCTCTGTCGCCAGTAGATTTTATAAATAAAATTTCGTTTTCAACAAAAATGGTTAAGGGAAAATATTTTTACCTACAAAGTGTTTTTGAGCTAATGGCTCGCTGGTTGTAGCCGTGGCCAATAAAGTTTTTCCTCTTTAAAGACTCATGCATCCACTTTTCCCGGTGACTTGCGGAGTACGTATTTTATACATACTCAGCTGCACTTATGTTGTTTTTCAGAACAAGAGAGTTATGAGAACTCTGAGGCGATAGAGAATGGTACTTATGATGAGTCTGGTCATCTTGACGACTTCGGTTATTCTGAAGTGGAGTATGATTATGAGGAAGTCGACAATCAAGGCTATAAAGAGTAGATGCCCTCCATGGTTGGTCTAAAAGGCTCGTACTAGAGGCGGTTGACGATCTATCGTCATGGTCGCTTAGGCTTAGTCGACACTTGAGGTGTTAATGTAATAAAAGCTTGCCTACTCATGGCAGCTGCACCGTCTTGTACATGATACTGTTCTCCTTAACTGATCCTGGCGCAACTCTGAAGTGACGGCTTCCGTTACGCCTGACTCTGTTGGACGTAACGGGGCGTCACACTCATGGAGATCTATTCGATGTTATCTTCTTTTTGCGGTGTGTTTGTTGAGATCGATGAATTGTGGGTTTATGATCAAGATTATCTATGAGCAATATTTGAATCTTCTCTGAATTCTTTTATGTATGATTGGTTATCTTTGCAAGTCTCTTCGAATTATCCGTTTGGTTTGGCCAACTAGATTGGTAATTCCTGCAATGGAAGAAGTGCTTAGCTTTGGGCTCAATCTTGCGGTGTCCTTTCCTAGTGACAGAAGGGGCAGCAAGGCACGTATTGTATTGTTGCCATCGAGGATAACAAGATGGAGTTTTTATCATATTGCATGAATTTATCCCTCTACATCATGTCATCTTGCTTAAGGCGTTACTCTGTTTTCATTAACTTAATACTCTAGATGCATGCTGGATAGCGGTCGATGAGTGGAGTAATAGTAGTAGATGCAGGCAGGAGTCGGTCTACTTGTGTCGGACGTGATGCCTATATACATGATCATACCTAGATACTCTCATAACTATGCTCAATTCTGTTAATTTCTCAGCAGTAATTCGTTCACCCACGGTAAAATACTTATGCTCTTGAGAGAAGTCACTAGTGAAATCTATGGCCCCCGGGTGTATTCTCTATCATATCAATCCTCCATCACTTTATAATTGCTTTGCTTTTTTACTTTGCCTTTTATTTTACTTTGCATCTTTATACCAAAAATACCAAAAATATCATCTATCATCTCTATCAGATCTCACTCTCGTAAGTGACCGTGAAGGGATTGACAACCCCTAATTGCGTTGGTTGCGTTGAGCTATTTGTTTTGTGTAGGTACGAGGGACTTGCGCGTGGCCTCCTACTGGATTGATACCTTGGTTCTCAAAATCTGAGGGAAATACTTACGCTACTCTGCTGCATCATCCTCTCCTCTTCGGGGAAAACAAACGTAAGCTCAAGACGTAGCAAGAAGGATTTCTGGCGCCGTTGCCGGAGAGGCTAGGTAAGCGGCACTCACACCCCGTCAACTAAGCTCTTTTCTGGCGCCGTTGCCGGGGAGGTGAGTGCTTGAAGGTATATCTTTAGATCTTGCAATCGTATCTTTTTGTTTCTTGTTTTATCACTAGTTTAGTTCAGAAAAAAAAACTATAAAAAATGGAATTGAGTTTGCGTCATACGCTTCATCTTTTTAATATCTTTCGTGAGTATGATGGAAAGGAAAATTGTGCCAAAATGTTAGAGGAAGAATGCATTAAAATGTTTGGCATTAAATACTTGAATGATGAGCATGATTGTAATGTTGTTAGTATGAATTTCTTGAATATCCATGATGCTAATGATATGCAAAGCCACAAGCTTGGGGAAGCTATGTTTGATGAAGATGATATTTTTTGTCCCCCAATCTTTGATGAGCAAATTTATTATGATGAAAGCATGCCTCCTATCTATGATGATTATTGTGATGACATGTATGCTTTAAAGAATGATGATAACCATGAAACTTGTCATCTTGATCTTAATTTTCAATCACATGATAGTTATTTTGTTGAGTTTGCTCCCACTATTATTCATGAGAAGAAATTTGCTTATGTCGAGAGTAATAAATTTTTTATGCTTGTAGATCATGAAAAGAATGCTTTAGGTGCTGGTTATATTGTTGAATTCATTCATGATGCTACTGAAAATTACTATGAGGGAGGAACATATGCTTGTAGGAATTGCAATAATATCAAGTTTCCTCTCTATGTGCTTAAAGTTTTGAAGTTATGCTTGTTTTACCTTCCTATGCAAGTTGATTCTTGTTGCCATAAGTTGTTTGCTCACAAAATCCCTATGCATAGGAAGTGGGTTAAACTTAAATGTGCTAGTCATATTCTTCATGATGCTGTCTTTATGTTTCAATTCTTATCTTTTTGTGAGCATCATTGAAATCATCATGCCTAGCTAGGGGCCTTAAACGATAGCACTTGTTGGGAGGCAACCCAATTTTATTTTAGTTTATTTCTTTTAGGTTATGTTTAGGAATAAATAATCCATCTAGCTTCTGTTTAGATGTGGTTTTGTGTTTTAATTAGTGTTTGTGCCAAGTGAAACCTTTGGGAAGACTTGGGTGAAGTCTTTATGATCATGCTGTAAAAAACAAAAACTTTAGCGCTCACGAGATTAACTAGAAATTTTTACTGGAAAGTGCTATTTAGTTTCTTCCTTTTGCTGATGATTACTAGACAAATCCCTCAGGTCCACCAATTTATTTTAGAATTTTTGGAGTTACAGAAGTTTGCGTTAGTTACAGATTACTACAGACTGTTCTGTTTTTGACAGATTCTGTTTTCATTGTGTTGTTTGCTTATTTTGATGAATCTATGACTAGTAAAATAGTTTATAAAACATAGAGAAGTTGGAATACAGTAGGTTTAACACCAATATAAATAAAGAATGAGTTCATTACAGTACCTTGAAGTGGTGTTTTGTTTTCTTTCGCTAATGGAGCTCATGAAATTTTCTGTTAAGTTTTGTGTTGTGAAGTTTTCAAGTTTTGGGTAAAGATTCGATGGACTATGGAATAAGGAGTGGAAAGAGCCTAAGCTTGGGGATGCCCAAGGAACCCCAAGGTAATATTCAAGGATAACCAAGAGCCTAAGCTTGGGGATGCCCGGAAGGCATCCCTCTTTAAATCTTCGTTCATCGGTAATTTTACTTGGAGCTATATTTTTATTCACCATATGATATGTGTTTTGCTTGGAGCGTCATTTCCTTTTGTTAGTTTTTGCTTTCTGTAATTTAGATTAATGCTTTGCATCTTTAGTTTCAATAAAAATGTCAAGGATAGCTTTTGCCATGCTTATTTTGCAAGTATACATGTTGCTGTTTCAAAACAGAAAGTTCACCGCTGTTGCAAAAATTACCTAGAAAAGTCAGAATGTGATAAAATGTTGAAACCTTTTGTATAATAAGCTCTGATAAATTAATACAGTGGGAATTTTCTTTCATATTTTTTGGAGTTAGGGAAGTATGATGAATCTTGCATTCTTTGTAGACTATACTGTTTTGACAGATTGCTGTTATGTTTGCATTGTTTGCATACGTTTGCTTGTTTAATGATTCTATTTGAGGATAGGACTATTAAATATGCAGAGGCATTTAGTATGCAATGTTGAATAATAATTTTAGTGATTTGCTACAGTATAGTATGATAAGGTTTTTGCATTGGTTTATACTAACTTATCTCATGAGTCTTTGTTGAGTTTTGTGTGGATGAAGCTTTTGAGATTTTGGAAACCGTGATATGAGAGAAATTAAGGAGACACAAAAGCTCAAGCTTGGGGATGCCCAAGGCACCCCAAGATAATATTTCAAGAAGTCTCAAGCATCTAAGCTTGGGGATGCCCCGATGGGCATCCCACCTTTCTTCTCCAACAATTATCGGTTAGTATCGGTTGAAACTAAGTTTTTGCTTCTTCACATGAGTTGTGCTATCCTTGTAATGTAGTTTTATTTAGCTTTTCTTGCTGTTTGAATAAAATACCAACATCTTAAATTATTAAATGGGAAAGTCTTCACATAGTTGCATAATTATCCGACTACTCATTGATCTTCACTTATATCTTTCGGAGTAGTTTGTCATTTGCTCTAGTACTTCACTTATATCTTTTAGAGCACAATGGTGGCTTTATTTTGAAGAAATAGATGAACTCTCATGCTTCACTTATATTATTTTGAGAGTCTTAAATAGCATGGTAATTTTCTTAAATAATCCTAATATGCTAGGCATACAAGATTTGTAAGAATTCTTATGAGTGTGTTGAATACTATGAGAAGTTTGATGCTTGATAATTGTTTTGAGATATGGAGATGGTGATATTAAAGTCATGCTAGTTGAGTAGTTGTGAATTTGAGAGATACTTGTGTTAAAGTTTGTGATTCCCGTAGCATGCACGTATGGTGAACCGTTATGTGATGAAGTCAAAGCATGATTCATTTATTGATTGTCTTCCTTATGAGTGGCGGTCGGGGACGAGCGATGGTCTTTTCCTACCAATATATCCCCCTAGGAGCATGCGCGTAGTACTTTGCTTTGATAACTTGTAGATTTTTGCAATAACTATATGAGTTCTTCATGACTAATGTTGAGTCCATGGATTATACACACTTTTCCTCCTTCCACCATTGCTAGCCTCTCTAATACCGCGCACTTTTCGCCGTATCATACACCCACCATATACCTTCCTCAAAACAGCCACCATACCTACCTATTATGGCATTTCCATGATCATGTATTTGACATCGTATTTGTGGCAAAGCCACCATTCATAATTCTTTCATACATGTCACTCATGAGTCATTGCACATCCCGGTACACCGCCGGAGGCATACACATAGAGTCATATTTTGTTCTAAGTATCGAGTTGTAATTGTTGAGTTGTAAGTAAATAAAAGTGTGATGATCATCATTATTAGAGCATTGTCCCAGTGAGGAAAGGATGATGGAGACTATGATTCCCCCACAAGTCGGGATGAGACTCCGGACTAAAAAAAAAGAGGCCATAAAAAAGAGAAAAGGCCCAAATAAAAAAAATAAAAAAATGAGAGAAAAAGAGAGAAGGGACAATATTACTATCCTTTTACCACACTTGTGCTTCAAAGTAGCACCAAGATCTTCATGATAGAGAGTCTCTCATTTTGTCACCTTCATATACTAGTGGGAATTTTTCATTATAGAAATTGGCTTGTATATTCCAATGATGGGCTTCCTCAAATTGCCCTAGGTCTTCGTGAGCAAGCGAGTTGGATGCACACCCACTTAGTTTCTTTTGTTGAGCTTTTATATACTTATAGCTCTAGTGCATCCGTTGCATGGCAATCCCTACTCACTCACATTGATATCTATTGATGGGCATCTCCATAGCCCGTTGATACGCCTACTTGATGTGAGACTATCTTCTCCCTTTTTGTCTTCTCCACAACCACCCTTCCATTCCACCCATAGTGCTATATCCATGGCTCACGCTCATGTATTGCGTGAAGATTGAAAAAGTTTTGAGAATGTCAAAAGTATGAAACAATTGCTTGGCTTGTCATCGGGGTTGTGCATGATTTAAACACTTTGTGTGGTGAAGATAGAGCATAGCCATACTATATGATTTTGTAGGGATAACTTTCTTTGGCCATGTTATTTTGAGAAGACATGATTGCTTTGTTAGTATGCTTGAAGTATTATTATTTTTATGTCAATATGAACTTTTGTCTTGGATCTTTTGGATCTGAATATTCATATCACAAGTAAGAAGAATTACATTGAAATTATGCTAAGTAGCACTCCACATCATTTTTTTTATCATTTACCTACTTGAGGACGAGCAGGAATTAAGCTTGGGGATGCTTGATACGTCTCCAACGTATCTATAATTTTTGATTGCTCCATGCTATATTATCTACTGTTTTGGACAATTTTGGGCTTTATTATCCACTTTTATATTATTTTTGGGACTAACCTATTAACCGGAGGCCCAGCCCAGAATTGTTGTTTTTTGCCTATTTCAGTGTTTCGAAGAAAAGGAATATCAAACGGAGTCCAATTGACCTGAAACTCCACAAAACTTATTTTTGGACCAGAAGAAGCCCACGGAGTATCGGGAGTGCACCAGGGGAGTCCCGGGCTGCCCACGAGGGTGGGGGGCGCGCCCACCCCCCTAGGGCACGCCCCCAGCCTCATGGACCGCCCGGAGGGCCACCCACGTACATCTTTCACCCAAATATACCCACGCATTCTAAAACTTCCGATACGAGAATAGATCAGGAGTTCCGCCACGCAAGCCTCTGTAGCCACCAAAAGTCAATCGGGACCCTGTTAGGCACTCACGGAGAGAGGAACCCTCACCGTGGCCATCTTCATCATCCCAAGCTCTCCATGACGAGGAGGAGTAGTTCACCCTCGGGGCTGAGGGTATGTACCAGATAGCTATGTGTTAGATCTCTCTCTCTCGAGTTCTTGATTTGGCACACTCTTGATGTATCGCGAGCTTTGCTATTATAGTTGGATCTTATGTTTCTTCTCCCCTCTACTCTCTTGTAATGGATTGAGTTTTCCCTTTGAAGTAATCTTATCGGATTGAGTCTTTAAAGATTTGAGAACACTTGATGTATGTCTTGTCGTGCGTATCTGTGGTGACAATGGGATATCACATGATCCACTTGATGTATGTTTTGATGATCAACTTGCGGGTTCCGCCCATGAACTTATGCATAGGGGTTGGCACATGTTTTCATCGTGATTCTTCGGTAGAAAGTTTGGGGCACTCTTTGAGGTTCTATGTGTTGGTTGAATAGATGAATCTGAGATTGTGTGATGCATATAGCATAATCATAACCACAGATACTTGAGGTGACATTGGAGTATCTAGGTGACATTAGGGTTTTGGTTGATTTGTGTCTTAAGGTGTTATTCTAGTATGAACTCTAGGGCTGTTTGTGACACTTATAGGAATAGCCCAACGGATTGATTGGAAAGAATAACTTTGAGGTGGTTTCGCACCCTACCATAATCTCTTCGTTTGTTCCCCGCTATTAGTGACTTTGGAGTGACTCTTTGTTGCATGTTGAGGGACAGTTATATGATCCAATTATGTTATTATTGTTGAGAGAACTTGCACTAGTGGAAGTATGAACCCTAGGCCTTGTTTCCTAGCATTGCAATACCGTTTCGCTCACTTTTTACCACTTGTTACCTTGCTGTTTTTATATTTTCAGATTACAAAAACCTATATCTACCATCCATATTGCACTTGTATCACCATCTCTTCGCCGAACGGTGCACCTATACAATTTACCATTGTATTGGGTGTGTTGGGGACACAAGAGACTCTTTGTTATTTGGTTGCAGGGTTGTTTGAGAGAGACCATCTTCATCCCTCGCCTCCACGGATTGATAAACCTTAGGTCATCCACTTGAGGGAAATTTGCGACTGTCCTACAAACCTATGCACTTGGAGGCCCAACAACGTCTACAAGAAGAAGGTTGTGTAGTAGACATCAGCGTTAGCAATCATAGAAGACTATATGATGGTTGAGTATGTGGACTTGCCTAAACGCTACGATACATGACCTTTCCTGAAAATATAATGAATTGTAGTTGCAAAGTTGACTGGGAACATAGTTTGTTGGTTTCTAATAGAGTTTATGCTTTATAATTCAATTGTGTGACGAATTGTCACTTATTCATGAGAACTCTATGATAAAAGTTTTATGATAAGAGTCTTATGTTTAAGATTGTTGCTGTTATAATAATGAACATGATGCTTCTATGTCCGTATTTTGTTTTTATCGACACCTCTCTCTCTCTAAACATGTGGACATATTTTTCGATTTCGGTTTTTCGCTTGAGCACAAGCGAGGTCTAAGCTTGGGGGAATTGATATGTTCATTTTGCATAATGTTTTCCTACTGTTATTTATGATGTTTTTATGCATAATAATGCTTTTTGGAGTATTTATAATGCCTTTTCTCTCATAATTTATAAGGTACACACAAAGAGGGAGAATTCCGGCGGCTGGAAATCTGGACCTGGAAAAGCTACGTCAGGCTACCTATTCTGCACAACTCCAAACAGGTTGAAACTTCGCAAAGAATTTTTATGGAATATATTATGAATATTGGATCAAATAAGTACCAGAGGGGGCGCACCAGGTGGGCACAACCCACCTAGGAGCGCCAGGGAGCCCAAGTGCGCCCTGGTGGGTTGTGCTCACCCAGGTCCACCTCCGGTGCCCATCTTCTGGTATATAGGTCATTTTGACCTAGAAAAAAAATAAGGAGAGGAATTTCGGGATGGAACGCCGCCATCTCGAGGCGGAACTTGGGCAGGAGCACTTTTGCCCTCCGGCGGAGCGATTCCGCTGGGGGAACTTCCCTCCCGGAGGGGGAAATCATCGTCATCATCATCACCAACAACTCTCCCATCTTGGGGAGGGCAATCTCCATCAACATCTTCAACAACACCATCTTCAACAGCACCAGTTCATCTCTTGTGTTCAATCTTGTTACCGGAACTATAGATTGGTGCTTGTGGGTGACTGGTAGTGTTGATTACATCTTGTAGTTGATTACTATATGGTTTATTTGGTGGAAGATTATATGTTCAGATCCAATATGTTATTTAATACCCCTCTGATCTTGAGCATGATTATCATTTGTGAGTAGTTACTTTTATTCTTGAGGTCACAGGAGAAATCATGTTGCAAGTAATCATGTGAACTTGATATGTGTTCGATATTTTGATAGTATGTATGTTTTGATTCCCTTAGTGGTGTCATGTGAACATCGACTACATGACACTTCACCATATTTGGGCCTAAGGGAATGCATTGTGGAGTAGCAATTAGATGATGGGTGGCGAGAGTGATAGAAGCTTAAAACCCAGTTTATGCGCAATTCCGTAAGGGACCGATTCGATCCAAAAGTTTAATGCTATGGTTAGAATTTATTCTTAATACTTTTCTCGTAGTTACGGATGCTTGCGGGAGGCTTAATCATAATTAGGATGTTTGTTCAAGTAATAACAGCACCTAAGCACCGGTCCACCCGCATATCAAATTATCAAAGTAGCGAACACGAATCGAACCAACATGGTGAAAGTGACTAGATGAAATTCCCGTGTACCCTCAAGAACACTTTGCTTACATAAGAGACCGTTTTGGCCTGTCCTTGGCCTCAAAAGGATTGGGCTACCTTGCTGCACTTTTGCTACTATTATCGTTACTTGCTCATTACAAATTATCTTACTATCAAACTACTCTGTTACTTACAATTTCAGCACTTGCAGACATTACCTTGTTGAAAACCACTTGCCATTTCCTTGTGCTCCTTGTTGGGTTCGAAACTCTTACTTACCGAAAAGAGCTACAATTGATCCCATATACTTGTGGGTCATCAGCCTCTTCGGTACTGTGCATTGCCCTTTCTCACCTCGAGAGTTGGTGCAAACTTCGTCGGTGCATCCAAACCCCGTGATACGATACGCTCTATCACACATAAGCCTCCTTATATCTTCCTCAAAACAGCCACCATACCTACCTATCATGGCATTTCCATAGCCATTCCGAGATATATTGCCATGCAACTTCCATCATCATCATATACATGACTTGAGCGTTTATTGTCATATTGCTTTGCATGATCGTAAGATAGCTAGCATGATATTTTCATGGCTTGTCCTTTTTTTTATATCTTTGCTATGCTAGATTATTGCACATCCCGATACACCGCCGGAGGCATTCATATAGAGTCATATTCCGTTCTAAGCATCGAGTTGTAATTCTTGAGTTGTAAAGTAAATAGAAGTGTGATGATCTTCATTATTAGAGCATTGTCCCATGTGAGCAAAAAAAAGAGGAAAGGCCAAAAAATGAGAGAAAAAGAGAGAAGGGGCAATGCTACTATCCTTTTTCCACACTTGCGCTTCAAAGTAGCACCATGATCTTCATTATAGAGAGTCTCTTGAGTTATCACTTTCATATACTAGTGGGATTTTATCATTATAGAACTTTGCTTGTATATTCCAACGACGGGCTTCCTCAAATTGCCCTAGGTCTTCATGAGCAAGCAAGTTGGATGCACACCCACTTAGTTTATTTTTGATCTTTCATAAACTTATAGCTCTAGTACTGCATCTGTTGCATGGCAATCCCTACTCACTCACATTGATATCTATTGATGGGCATCTCCATAACCCGTTGATACGCCTAGTTGATGTGAGACTATCTCCTTCTTTTTATCTTCTTCACAACCACCATATTCTATTCCACCTATAGTGCTATATCCATGGCTCACGCTCATGTATTGCGTGAAAGTTGAAAAGGTTTGAGAACATCAAAAGTATGAAACAATTGCTTGGCTTGCCATCGGGGTTGTGCATGATTTGAATATTTTGTGTGGTGAAGATGGAGCATAGCCAGACTATATGATTTGTAGGGATAACTTTCTTTGGCCATGTTATTTTGAGAAGACATGATTGCTTTATTAGTACGCTTGAAGTATTATTGTTTTTATGTCAAATGATAGACTATTGCTTTGAATCACTCGTGTCTTAATATTCATGTCATGATTAGATTACATGATCAAGATTATGCTAGGTAGCATTCCACATCAAAAATTAACCTTTTTATCATTTACCTACTCAACGACGAGCAGGAATTAAGCTTGGGGATGCTGATACGTCTCCGTCGTATCTATAATTTTTTATTGTTTCATGCCAATATTCTACAACTTTCATATACTTTTGGCAACTTTTTATACTACTTTTTGGGACTAACATATTGATCCTGTGCCTAGTGCCAGTTCTTGTTTGTTGCGTGTTCTTTGTTTCGCAGCATAGCCATGTCAAACAGAGTCCAAACGGGATAAAAACTTATGAAGATTATTTTTGGAATATATGTGATTTTTGGGAAAAAGAATCAACGCGAGACGATGCCCGAGGGGCCCACAAGGATGGAGAGCGCACCCCTCGTCCTTGTGGTCACTCCGTAAGGCGGTTGGTGCCCTTTTTCTGGCGCAAGAAAGCTAATATCTGGATAAAAATCGTGTTAAAATTTCAGCCCAATCGGAGTTACGGATCTCCACGAATTTAAGAAACGGTGAAAGGCCAGAATCAGGGAACGCGGAAACAGAAGGAAACAGAGAGATAGATCCAATCTCGGAGGGGCACCCGCCCCTCCACCACCATGGAAGCCAAGGACCAGAGGGGAAACCCTTCTCCCATCTAGGGGGAAGGTAAGGAAGGAGAAGAAGAAGGGGGCTCTCTCCCCCTCTCTCCCGATGGCGCCGGAACGCCGCCGGGGCCATCATCGTGACTGCGATCTACACCAACAACTTCACCACCATCATCACCAACTCTCTCCCCCTCTATGCAGCAGTGTAACACCCCTTCTCCCTGCTGTAATCTCTACGTAAACATGGTGCTCAACGCTATATATTATTTCCCAATGATGTATGGCTTTCCTATAATGTTTTAGTAGATCCGTTTTGTCCTATTGGTTGATTGATGATCATGAATTGTTTGAGTTGCATGTTTTATTATTGGTTCTGTCCTATGGTGCTCTCCGTGCCGCACAAGCGTGAGGGATCCCCGCTGTAGGGTTTGCAATATGTCCATGGTTTGCTTATAGTCTGTGTTGCTTGAGTGATAGAAACACAAACACGGATAAGTGGTTTATGGCGTATGGGAATAAAGAGGACTTGATACTTTAATTCTATGGTTGGATTTTACCTTAATGATCTTTAGTACTGACGGATGTTTGCTAGAGTTCCAATATAAGTGCATATGATCCAAGAAGAGAAAGTATGTTAGCTTATGCCTCTCCCTCATATAAAATTGCAATAATGATTACCGGTCTAGTTATCGATTGCCTAGGGACAAATAACTTTCTTGTGATAAAAAGCTCTCTACTAAAACTAACTTAGTTGTGTCTTTATCTAAACAACCCATAGTATCTTGCAAACCTATCCAGCAACACCTACAAAGTACTTCTAGTTTCATACTTGTTCTAGGTAAAGCGAACGTAAAGCGTGCGTAGAGTTGTATCGGTGGTCGATAGAACTTGAGGGAATATTTGTTCTACCTTTAGCTCCTCGTTGGGTTCGACACTCTTACTTATCAAAAGAGGCTACAACTGATCCCCTATACTTGTAGGTTATCACCATGCAATCCTCATTAAATGACATACACAACCAATGATCGCCAAAAATGTTGCTTGGGACCATGGTCCACCAGAACCCACGCTCAGAACCACTCACCTCAGGACACCGCTGTCTGTATGTAGAGATATGTGCATGGTGGGTAAAGTATTGCATGGCAGGAACAGTTTAGGGCGATAGCGGAAATAGTTTAGTGAGGGTTAGAAACCGTAGATGTGCTAAATAATCATATTTGATGCTATATCATAGCAGTGGGCCGACCCGAGAAGTTTTGGTACCTGTTATCCGAGGAAGGTAGTGACGCCACCAAGGAAAGAAAGAAAAAATCCGCTTCGTGAAAAGATTGGGGAGGCCGGACACACGAAAAAAGGAGCTCGACATAGACCTCAGAGCCCGGATGCCCATAACCTCCGCCGCGCTCGGGGGCTACTGACGGGATCCTATAACTAGGGTACCTGACCTAAGGGAGCCCGGCCTTGACCTTGCCCAGGGTCCACTAGGACCAAGGGATAGCACGAAGCCCTAAGGAGGCGAAGATGATGAGCGTGTTCTCCATGATAGAGGGCGGCGACCGAACCTATCGGACCTACCATGTCATGTAAACCATAGGCCTCTCTTGTCTATATAAAGGGAGGCCTAGGTCCTCATTAGAGATCCAATGGAACATCCATCTCTCGGTAGACATCTCATACACCATTGTAATCCTCTGAACGAGGTATCCCCTCACCATGAATAACAAGAAGAAGCAGGATGTAGGGTATTACTCTTTGGAGGCCTGAACCTGGGTTATTTGTGTGTCTAGACTCCGTCCTAGTACTTCCAATCTCGTCATGAACCCTACCGAGGGATCTGACGAGAATTTGCTCCGTCAGTCGGCGACGCCATTCGAGGCGGCGGACGACGACCACGACGGTGGCGATAGCGAAGGATGCCATGGTGCTGGCGACGACGGCGGAGCGAGCGGGAGGGAGAAAGACTTTGTGTCTCTGGATAAGGTGTGAGTGGCCATGGATGCAAGCGGGTTTGGTGGATGAGGTCATACATAGCATTGGCGGGCGGCAGCGAGCACTTACCGCTGCTACATTTGAGTGGTAGGTGGCCTAGAAAACCCACCACTGCAAAATCTTGGAAACTTTGAAAATTTTGGGTGTGGGTTGCCCAAATATAGTTGTGGCAGGCACAAAACAAAGTCCGCCATTGCTTGTCCTGGAGCAGGTGGCGGGCATATAGCAGGTGCCCGCCACTACTATTTTTCCTCGTGAAGAATTTGGAAGAATGTAGGAGTGGTGGGTGTTTATTTACGCCAGCCATTGCAAACTCTTGGAAACTTTGAAAAACTTGGGCGCGGGTCAGCCAAATATAGCCGTGGCGGGCGCAAAGCAATGCCCACCACTACTTGGGCAGGCACCAGTGGCGGGCATATCGAAGGTGCCCACCACTCCTATTTTTAGCTCGCGAAGAAATTTGGAAGAGTGTAGGAGTGGCGGGTGTTTATTTACGCCCATCACTTTTGTGTGAAAACCCGCGAGAAAATAATTTTACCTGCGACTGCTAATTTTCCAAAATAACCGTGGTGGGTGCTAGGAAGCACCCGCCACTCATTAGAAGCCTTTTCCCAGTAGTGGGTGCATTTTTTGCGCCTCCAATTCCTTCCCCTTGTCGTCATATTTCTTGTTTTCACATATATGATGATTCCTTTCCAACTTTAGGCCATTTTTTCGTGGAAACACAATAAACAAAGGAATTCATAACCTCTCACATTCATTAGTCATTAGTGGCAATGTCGAAGTTATTTTTCTCAAAAATTTCGGGATTATCTGGTTTAAACAGCGGCTTGATGAGCACAAAAAATCACTCATCATGACACACTGTTAGGTCCGATTGGATGGCGCGAGCATAGGACTGGTGGCGGATCGTCCTCCACTTATATAGACATCAGAGATGGGCTCAACACTTGTGGCTCATTATTACTCCACGTCTAATTCGATCCGAGTGGATTCATGCCCTTTAAGAATGCGACCCTATAGGTTCACATACACATGGAGACGGCCAGTCGATAGCTCGTAGCGGCTTCTAGCAGAATGTGCCAACTCCCATGTGTGTGCAAATTAAGAACCTTGAAACTGTCTTGTATGCAATATTCCTTTCGCCCCATGGTATATATTTTCAAGTTAAAAGAGAGTAGTTGTCAACAAGGTAGCTCGGCCTTTGTTCTCGGAACAATGATACAAATTCCTAAACCAAGTTAACACTTAACCCAAGTCGCATGTCCATACTTTTCTGAATCTGATCACTCAAGAGGGCCTGAAGAATATCTCTCTGAATTGCAAAGGCAAACTCCATCTTGGCTAACTATATCTCATGGCATGTTTCACGACTAACCTAAAATCTACCTGTATAATCATCCAGTTATAGAGTAGTGTTTGATTGACTCTAAGTAAGTTGATTCACATCCCGAATACAAGCGAAGACCTCCAGTATAGGACATGGCATATACATTGTACTTCAGACTAACGTATGGCAATATTTCTTTGCGTCCCAAAGTGGGACTTGATAACCCACAAGTGTAGGGGATCGTTTGTAGCCTTCTTCGATAAATAACAGTGTCGAACCCAATGAGGAGCTAAAGGTAGAACAAATATTCCCTCAAGTTCTATCGACCACCGATACAACTCTACACACACTTGACGTTTGCTTTACCTAGAACAAGTATGAAACTATTTTGCAAGAATAAAACTACGAGTACTTTGCGAGAATAAAACTACGAATAAATTGCAAGGTAATAAATGTGGATAGCTTTTGTCAAGAAGAAAGTCATTTGTCCTTAGGCAATCGATAACAAGTACCGGTAATCGTTCTTGCAATTTTATATGAGGGAGAGGCATGAGCTAACATACTTTCTCTACTTGTATCATATGCACTTATGATTGGACCCCTAGCAAGCATCCGCAACTAGTAAAGATAATTAAGGTCGTTTAACCCAACCATAGCATTAAGTATCAAGTCCTCTTTATCCCATATGCAACAACCCACCTACTCGGGTTTAAGCTTCTGTCACTCTCGCAAGCCACCATAAGCGAATCATGAACGTATTGCAACACCCTACAGCGGGGACCCCTCACGTTTGCGCGAGACGGAGGGCACCGTAGGACAGCACCATAAATAAAATGTACAATCATACCAACCAAGATCACGATTAACCCATAGGACAAAACGGATCTACTCAAACATCATAGGATAACCATAGGTCATTGGGAAATAATATATGGAGTTGAGCACCATGTTTAAGTAGAGATTACAGCGGGAAGAAGGGGTGTTACACCGCTGCATAGAGGGGGAGAAAGTTGGTGTTGACGGTAACAAGATTGTTGATGTAGATCGCCGTCACGATCCTTGCCCCGCTGGCACTCCGCCGCCACCGGGAGAGAGGGGGAGAGAGCCCCCTCCTTCTTCTTCTTCCCTGGCCTCCCCCCTAGATGGGAGAAGAGTTCCCCCTCTGGTCCATGGCCTCCATGGCGGCGGAGGGGCGGGAGCCCCTCTGAGATTGGATCTCCCTCTTTGTTCTGTTATGTTTTGCGTTCCCCAGATCTGGCCGAAAACCGTTTCTTATATTCCCGGAGATCCATAACTCCGATTGCGCTGAGATTTTAACACGATTTTTTCCGGATATAAGCTTCCTTGCGCCCGAAGTAGAGCTCCAACCGACGTACGAGGTGAGCACAACCCACCACCACGAGCCAGGCTCCTCTGGCACGCCCTGGTGTCTTGTTGGTTGTGTGGGCCTCCATTTGCGGTGATTCCAACTCCCAAAAATCACATATATTCAAAATAATTCTCCGTAAAATTTTATTCCATTTGGACTTCATTTGATATAGATTTTCTGCGATACAAAAAACATGCAAACAAAAGGAACTGACACTAGGCGTTGGCTCAATAGGTTAGTCCAATAAATCATATAAAAAGTTGCCAAAAGTATGTGAAAGTTGTATAATATTGGCATGAAACAATCAAAAATTATAGATACGACAGAGACGTATCAGCATCCCCAAGCTTAATTCCTGCTCGTTCTCGAGGAGGCTCGTCCTCGAGTTGCCAAAAATACTCCAGGCGCGCCCAGGTGGGTTATGCCCACCTCGGTGGCCTCCCGCACCGCCTCTTTGCTCTATAAATACCCCAATATTATCGAAACCCTAAGGGGTTGACGAAAATCAATTCCAGCCGCCGCAAGTTCCAGAACCACCAGATACTATCTAGACACCATCACCAGAGCAGCAGTCATTTGTCCATCAAAAATGGCCATTGTCAATTTTCTGGATAGAAGAGTCATCGCAAAGGATCTGCCTCATCTGCATGAGGTGTAGTCAGTATGGCATACACAAAAAGTTTCCGTTGTGAGATCCGCCGAGTCCCGTAAGTTGCTGCTGATGAGTTACAGACTCAAGTCCCGGAGCAGTTTTGTTCTGCTAGCCCACGGGAGTACAAGACAAATCAAATTCTGTAAAACGCGGGGCTCCAGGAAACATACACCAACGTCAAAAGAAAGAAGGAGATCAAAACTACTAGTACTACTATGAGTATCGGGTGATAATCCGCTGATGAAATGATGACTTCCAAAGACTGCTGTGTCAAGTCGCCATCACCGCAGAGTTGCAGCCGTGCTCTCCTCTGTTGGCCTCCGTTGAGCCGTCGTTTACGCCTCGTCAAAGCTGCCGCTGCGGACCTGTTTGCACCAAGTCAACGGTTCCCTTTCTCATTCACTGGCCTGCATCAACCGCCGTCACTGACCCGGACAGCTGTGCCCCCGGTACTGACTCGGCGTCACCATCACCTCATCTGCTGCGAGACAGCTTTGAGCCGCCGTCTCCAAGCCGCCATGGCCTCGCGTCACTCCTTCGTTGAGCCGCCCGTAGCGCCGTTCTTGCCTCTTACTATGCGCCGCTGCTGCCCTGAGTCACCTCTTATCGGCTGTGCCACAAGCCGCCTTCGAGCCGCTACTGCAACCCACGCCTCCATGGCAGCCGCGCCGCATCGCCGGGTCACCGCTGTTGCGGTCACGGCCGCGCCACAAGCCGCCTCGGCTGCCTAGCCTCGCGCCCGCCGGCTTCGCAAGCTGCCTATTGACTGATGCCCTTCACCGCGCCTCACGCGGTCGTCAAGCTGCCTTTGTCGGGCGGCCCTGCTGCCTCCGCCGTGTTTTCGCCTCACCAACCAAGGCCAAGTAGTATTACTACTACTCCGTTTCTCACACAGCAGAGGAAATCTGGCCGAAGCGTGTGAATCAACATAAAAAAAGGGGTCAGATGTGTGCCGCCGCGGTCAAAGCCATGCCTGATCGGCACCAGGATCAGTCCCGAGGCTGCGGTCTGCATTTTCACTACGTCGTTGTTTTTCAGTCTGCAACACATGCATGTGAAGACAAGGAAAACAATGGGACGGAAACAAGTTGCATCAAACACTCCTGCCACTGCTCGCGTGAAAGATTTCACGATCAAGTATTAGTTGAGTGCTTTTTGCTCACGTGATCATCTAGTACAAGTTGGTACTATTGATAAACCATTGCTACATCAAAGCAGCCCTACAGAATATCTTGGTTGCAGACGGAACAAAAAAGAAAGGTGACCTAAGAGGCTACACATCAGATTTTTTGATCTTCACTGCCTGCAACCGAGACATGCTGTTAGAAACATCAATATGAAGTTCCAGTGTGCAACGATGGAGCAAGTCGGCTGAAATAAAAAATGAGGAGTTTGACCCGGTGGATACAGAGATAGGCCTCATGCCTCTTAAAAAAATGATGACCCGGAGGGTCCGTGCTGAGCCGCCCGGTTTCAGGCTCTGCCACGGTCGTGCTTTAAGTTGTCGCTTCCACCATCGTCACTATGACCTCGTACTGAGAAACCTCGATTGGGCTCGTTCTGAGCCATCGTGTCTCCACTTGCTCTGGTTGATGCCTTTTTGCAAGGGCAGGGGAGAGTGGTTAAATTGTCATTATGAGTACTGGAAGTTGTTCACGGAACGAGTCATTTATCGTTTGAACAAATTAGGTGAATTCTTTCTAGTTAACTTTTATTGATATATTTGTATTCTTTAAAGAACAATACTCTGGCTTGTGATATTTTTTGATGCAGGACAAATTGTCTACTGCAAAGGTGACCATCATGTCATGGAGTTTATTGAATAACTCATACCGGAAGTGTGCAATGAGTGTTGCGAAGATTGTCAATTCGCTTCAAGCTTCTGGTTTACATAAATTCTAGCATTCCGTTGTTCAAACTATATACCGGTTTATAAGTATGAGGAATCTCAAGCTAACTCCTCGAGTTGTCTTAAGACTAAAGACTACGATGACATGACTTGGCAAATTTTGCCAGATCATTGGAGGGAAGATAACCCGGTCCCGGAGGCTACTTCCACATTGGTGAAAATTCAAAAGGCTGTCACATAATCTCTGGTTTAAAAAAGTGCCTGGCAAATCAAAAAATTCCGGCTCAATAAAAGATTTCCGGGTTATCAGAAAAGATTTTGGTTCAATATCCGGTTCAAGGGAAATCTGTCTCCCATAATGTTTTGAGCTCTCAATATCCGGTTTAAAATCCCGGCTCAAGAAGAATTTATCTGCCAAAGAGAACTTGCTGCCATGATGCGCGGTTCAAACATGGGTATCCTGCCTTATTGGCTTATCTTATTGCAGATCACTTGGGGGCTTCCTGCTCATTGAGCATAGCTGTGACTACCCTCTTGATCCGGCTTGCACGCCTTGTTACAAATAACATGGGGGCTTCCTGCTCACTGAGCATAGCTATGACTTCCCTTTGATCCGGCTTATATGCCTTGTTGCGGACGACTTGGGGTTTTTTCTGCCTAAGTTAAAAGGTTGCCGAAGAGAACTTGCTACAATGTGCAGTTCAAACATAGGTAACCTACCTTAATGGTTTATTATAGGTCACTTGGGGGCTTTCTATTCACTGAACATAGCTATATTTCCCTTTTGATTGGCTTGGATGCCAGGTGTATTCACCAAAAATCCGGGTTATCCTGCCTTTGTATGTCTGCCACTCCGCCCAGGTAATCCTAGAAAGACCCGCCGTACTCTTGACAGTCAATCTTACCAAGACCCTGAACTTATCAAAGTTAAAACGGCGATTGTTCATGTGAGGCCTGGCATACATGTCTGAATAAAGGATTAACTTAGTGGCTGTGCGGCCTATGAACAACACTTGAGATTGAGGCTTGGCAGCCTATGAAAGCCTTTTTTTTCCTGATTCGTTTGTTTTCTATGAACATTGTTTTGGTTCATAACCTTATACCATATTGACATATGGTTTAAAATGATTTAGGCCATGTAGCCTTAATCCTTATGACTCATATTTGAGCATATCGGGGATTTTCATAACCTAGTCTGGCTTTGGACGATAAGTCGCCAGTATACATTGATCGTGCACTTGGAGTTATGTGCTCTAAGTTTTTGGGCTGTTACCCTTACTGCATATGGCGCTGTAAGCCGGCAGTATGAACCGATTTAACAGGCCATGTAGCCTTGATTATATGACTCGTCATTGAGCATCTTTGGGTTTGATAACCCGCCCTGATAGCAGACTTTAAGTCGCCATGATATTTTGCCTACATCAATCAAAATGATGATATTTCATGACTTCGGGTTGATGCTGGCTCCGGATTATAATTATCAAGGCATCACCATGGTATTAATCTACAGGTATGTCTTTCAATAAATGATATGAATATTCTGGGTTTGGTAAACCACCCTGGCTATGGACTTTAAGTCGCCAGTATACATTGGTTGCGCAATTGGGATCATGTGCTTATAAATCTTTGGGTTGTCACCCTCACTGGATATGGCAATATAAGCCGGCAGTATAAGTTAATTCTACAGGTATGTTTTCTTGGTTATAAGAATATGCGAGGTTTGATAACCCGCCCTGGCTATTGACTTTAAATCGCCAGTATGTTTAGGCTTGAATGGCCTTAATTCTAGTCTTTTCCATAATTGCATAAGACTATATTATGTTTGGGTTGTTACCCGTCCTGGCTTTTGACGTTAAGTCGCCAGGGCATATGTTGTTCAAATTTTGTGTAGGAAATGCAGAGTTTTTACACATAAGAATATTGCTATTGCTCATATGAATCATTGCATTTAAGCCCATCATCTGGCCATCTGAAGATATTGCCGGGTTATCCAGCTCCGGGTTATATTGCTCCATATTGAGTTTATTGAGGCTATAAGCCGCCGGGTTGCATCCCGGAGTACAATGGATGTGCATTAAGTCACCATCGGTTAAGAGTCGTCGGGTATTTGACATGGCTGGATTTTTATTATGGTTATCAATAACAAGTATTATGATTGAGGTTTTCAAAGCCGCTTCAGCGCAATGGCTATTGTTTCTTTATCAATGGATATGATTAATTCTACAATAGAAGGAATAGTCACGAGTCACTGCAGGCACACGACCCGGCACTCGGGGGCTACATTATTCAAATCATGATTATATCAAATATGGAAGTCCCATGTCACTACAAGCATGCACCATGACACTTAGGGGCTAATGCAAAGTCATATTTAACTTGCCTTATTTGAAGACCTGACCCGTCACATTGTGATGAGCCGGCCTTTGGGGGCTACTAATTGCTCATGTCAAAGGTAACCCAAAACTTGGGAGCTACATCATTTGGTGTTATTAATTACTGCTCCAATCTACATGACCATATCTACAAAGTCCCTGCTCATTATTGCATAACGACCCGGCACTTGGGGGCTACACTTTGCTCATCAAGTCTATATGATCAGATCTACAAAAGTCCCTGCTCATTATTGCATAATGAACCAGCCCTTGGGGGCTATGGAACCGGATCCTCTAACATTGAGAAGGAAAGTTAGCGAAGCTACATTACCCTAACTTCCCTTCTTTCTATCCACATGATTAAGGTAAAAATGACTCAAATTAATTTGCAAATTGATAATCTTTTGTGTATATTTGTAGTAATTACATACAAACAAATTGATGGTGAAATAAAATTATTTTAAATTATTTATATCTACAGTAAATATCAACAGTAAACAACCTCCTAACTATCTACTAACAGTCCCTAACTTTCCTTCTTCATTTTACACTAGGCTAGCACTGTAGCACGGTAACTTTCCTTCGCTATGTTAGAGTATCCGGTTCCAGGGGCTACACTGGTTGAAGTTTTTATGAGCATAAGGCAATTACAAGTCCCAGGTTGCTGCAAGCAAGACAACTCGGTAATTGGGGGCTACATGATGTCGCTTGAAGCTATGTCGATATTTTCCCAAAGAGGAAGGGATGATACAGCATAGCGGCGGTAGGTATTTCCCTCAGATATGAAACCAAGGTTATCGAATCAGTAGGAGAACCAAGAAACACAATGTAAACAGCCCCTGCACACAAATAACAACCACTCGCAACCCAACGTGTTAAAGGGGTTGTCAATCCCTTTCGGGTAACGGCGCCAAAATCGGTGCATGGACGGGAGAAAATTGTAATAGATTGAATAAATAGATCACAAATAAAATAAAGTGCAGCAAAGTATTTTTGATTTTTTTGGTTTAATAGAACTGAAAATAAATGCAAGGAAAAAGTAGATCGCAAAGGCAAATATATGAGAAAGAGACCCGGGGGCCGTAGGTTTCACTAGTGGCTTCTCTCAAGAAAAGTAGCAAACGGTGGGTGAACAAATTATTGTTGGGCAATTGACAAAACTTCAAATACTCATGACGATATCTAGGCAATGATCATTATATAGGCATCACGTCCAAGATTAGTAGACCGACTCTTGCCTGCGTCTACTACTATTACTCCACACATCGACCGCTATCCAACATGCATCTAGTGTATTAAGTTCATGGAGAAACGGAGTAATGCAATAAGAACGATGATATGATGTAGACAAGATATATCTATGTAGAGATAGACCCCACCGTTTTATCCTTAGTAGCAACGATCCATACGTGTCGGTTCCATTTCTGTCACTGGGATCAAGCACCGTAAGATTGAACCCACTACAAAACACCTCTTCCCATTGCAAGATAAATAGATCAAGTTGGCCAAACAAAGCCCAAATATCATAGAACAAATACGAGGCTATAAGAGATCATGCATAAAAGAGATCAAAGAAACTCAAATACTTTCATGGATATAAAAAGATAGATCTGATCATAAACTCAAAGTTCATCGATCCCAACAAACACACCACAAAAGAGTTACATCATATGGATCTCCAAGAGACCATTGTATTGAGA
Organism: Aegilops bicornis; assembly: GCA_021605145.1. Taxonomy (NCBI): domain Eukaryota; kingdom Viridiplantae; phylum Streptophyta; class Magnoliopsida; order Poales; family Poaceae; genus Aegilops; species Aegilops bicornis. The sequence continues at coordinate 238,339,543 of CM038670.1, forward strand.
ATTCAGAGAGAGAGATGAAGCCATCTAGCTACTAACTACGGACCCGAAGGTCTACAAAGAACTACTCACGCATCATCGGAGAGGCACCAATGGAGGTGGTGAACCCCATCCGAGATGGTGTCTAGACTGGATCTGGTGGTTCTGGACTCTCCGGTGGCTAGATGAATATTTCGTCGACTCCCCTAGGGTTCTGGAAATATTGGGGTATTTGTAGAGCAAAGAGGCGGTCCGGGGGGCACCTGAGGTGGGCACAACCCACCAGGGCGCGCCTGGGCCTCTTGGCGCACCCTGGTGGATTGTGCCTCCCTCGGGGCACTCCCCAGGCTCAGCCAGGGCCCGTTGTGTTCCTTCTGGCCCATAAAAATTCTCCGTAAAGTTTCTGGGCATTGGACTCCGTTTGATATTGATTTCCTGCGATGTAAAAAACATGCAGAAAACAGCAACTGGCACTTGGCACTATGTCAATAGGTTAGTACCAAGAAATGATATAAAATGATTATAAAACATCCAAGATTGATAATATAACAACATGGAACAAGCAAAAATTATAGATACATTAGAGACGTATCACTACATATGTGGAATATTCAGTTTATGACTAGTAAATGAGATGAACAACCCGGATTTCTTCAAGGTTGTGATATTTATGTTGAAGCATGTCTTGATCTATCACTATGTTCTCGTCTTAAGACTTGGGGGCTACAGGTGATATGCATATCAGGGAGGAACATCTTCAAAGTTCTTAGTTTTTTGAACAAACCAGAGACCAATGTCAGCAAATTGATAATGAAGCTGGCCTATTGACCCGGACTTTTCAGAAGAAGTGCCCGGATTTTTGCATTACCAAATTTTGAACATATCTGCTAAAGGAGATTTGATATGAGTTCATGGGCACGTATCAAGGAGGAAATGACAAGGACTTAAGGATGATCAGGTGCCGGTTCAGAAATATTTTTTAACCCGGAGAACAACCTATCCAATTTTTTCTTGTGTTTATTTTGCAGGATCAGTTTAACATGGATAAATCCAAATTCAACTGGGGGCTAATGTCGGGGATATACCCCACGGTATGACTCGGCCGGATATATGGCCCGATCGGGACTTGGCGCTTCATCGGTAACCCGCCGGAGGACTGGCGACTCACGGGTCTGGCGGCTCACTAGCCTGGCGAATCACTGATGGCCCTGACAGCGGGGCAGGTAGAAGACAAGGCCCAAGGCCGAGAAGGCTGGCTCATGTTATGGTGGGCCGACTTAAGATGAAAGGCATGAGGAATATTCTCCTACAAAGGAAGCAAGACTAGGACTCTACTTTTAATAGAGTAATCCTAATCCTACTAGGACTAGTCATGTAACCCGCCCCTTCAACTTATATAAGGAGGGGCAGGGCACCCCAAGAGGGCCAAGTTTCACAAGTTGAGATAGACAATTCAATAGCTCTCGAGAGAGAGGTAGACAAAGAGCACCCTTGTAATCGTGAGCACCATCATCATCAATATCAATGAAGCAGGATGTAGGCTTTTACTCCACCATGAGGGGCCGAACCTGGGTAAAACCTCGCATCTCTCGATTCTAACCAACCCGTTTCAAGCTACCACATAGATGCGTTGGCCTCATGACTAAGTCCTCACACTAGGACATCTGCCGTGACAAATCCACGACAGAGGGTTTCATCATCCTCATTCGTGCCTCTCTGATGATGCGTGAGAAGTTCATTGTAGACCTACGGGTCTGTAGTTAGCAGCTAGATGGCTTACTCTCTCTCTCTCTTTTCATTCTCAATACAATGGTCTCTTGGAGATCCATATGATGTAACTCTCTTTGCGGTGTGTTTGTTGGGATCCGATGAACTTTGAGTTTATGATCATATCTATGTTCTTATCCATGAAATTTATTTGAGTCTTCTTTGATCTCTTATATGCGTGATGCTTATATTTCTTCTCCGATATTTGGGTTTTGTTTGGCCAACTTGATCTATTTATCTTGCAATGGGAAGAGGTGCTTTGTGATGGGTTCGATCTTACTGTGTTTGATCCCAAAGGATGTAAGGGGAACCGACACGTATGTATCATTGCTATTAAGGATAACAAGATGGGGTCTATTTCTACATAAATAGATCTTGTCTACATCATGTCATCGTTCTTATTGCATTACTCTGTTTTACCATGAACTTAATACACTAGATGCATGTTGGATAGCGGTCGATGTTTGGAGTAATAGTAGTAGATGCAGGCAGGAGTCGGTCTACTAATCTTGGACGTGATGCCTATATAATGATCATTCCTGGATATTGTCATGACTATTTGAAGTTTTATCAATTGCCCAACAGTAATTCGTTTACCCACCATTTGCTATTTTTCTTGAGAGAAGCCACTAGTGAAATCTACGGCCCCCGGGTCTCTTCCTTATTATATTTGCCTTCGCGATCTATTTTTATTTGCTTTTATTTTCAGATCTATATTTACAAAAACCCAAAAATACCTTGCTGCAATTTTTGTTTATTTATTTTATCTCGCGTTCCTTGAGATCTATTTATCCAATCTACTACAAATTTATCTATATTTTTACCCGTGAGGGATGGACAACCCCTCTCTTACGTCGGGTTGCAAGTATTTGTTCTTTGTGTGCAGGAGCTGTTTACATGGTGTTGCGTGGTTCTCCTACTGGTTTGATAACCTTGGTCTCGTTACTAGGGAAATACCTACCGTTGCTGTGCTGCGTCATCCCTTCCTCTTCGGGGAAATACCGACGTAGTTCTAGCAGACATCAAAAGGAATTTCTGGCGCCGTTGCCGGGGAGACATCATCAACATCTACCAGGTTCCTAATCACAAGTCTCATCTCCTTGCAATTAGATTATTTTTCATTTGCCTCTCGTTTTCCTCTCCCCCACTTCACAAAAATTTGTTGTTTTATTCGCCCTCTTTTTCGTTCGTCGTTTTCTTGACGGGTCTGTTTTGTGTGCAATCCTGTTTGCCACTTTTGTCGTCATGGATAGTTCTTCCTCTATTGCGTGCACTCTCGAGAATGAGGTTCTCAACTTTAAACAAAGGGGAGGAGAGAATTTAAAAGATGCTTGGTATAGGTTTTGCAATGCTCATAATAGATCTATCTGTAAGCAGCCCATCGTTGCTCTTCTTTGCTATTTTTATTGGGCATCACCACTTGGTATAGATTCGTCCTTGATACGATTATCGGTGGAAATTTCTTGATGTGTTCCTCTCCTGATGCTTTTAATGCTATGGGAAATTTAGTAGGCTCACCACCTCTTATGATTAATGAAACAACTTTGACTCTTGAGCATGTCATGGAAAGATTAGATGCTATTGAAAAGAAAATGCGCACTGAAGAGCATATTGAAAACTTGGATAAGAAGATGCATAATTTTGCTACTAAAATTGGGTCAAAAGCGGGAGAATTTTTAAGTTGTTAAAAGAAAAGGGGACCGTAATTCATGAAATAATTGAAGAAAGCCCGTCTCGGATTGATAAACTGAAGAAATCTTTAGTAATTTAAGCACAGCTTTTGCTTCCGCTAAAACTATTTACAAAACTCCCATAAAAAAATATCAAGATTACCCAAGTTACTAAGAACAAGGGTGCAACTTCCAATAGCAACAAAGAAGATCTTAAGATGATTAGTATTCACTCGGATTTCTTTGAAATAATAAGAGATCCTATTGGCAAAAATGAATTCCTCAAACTTGTTCCTAGAGGTATTGTTGTTGAATATCTATATGCTAAATCTTTGAAGAGTTCTAAGTGTTCGATTGAAGAGTTGGAGAACAAAGATGACAATACGTAGATCCTTTGTGTTATACCTAGCTAGGGGCGTAAAACGATAGCGCTCGTTGGGAAGCAACCCAACTTGTATCTTTTTGCTTTTTGGTTTTCTTGTTGTTTTCAATAAAATACACAATTATGCCTCTATTTATATGTGTTTTTGTGGTTTAAATTAGTGTTTGTGCCAAGCAAAGCCTTTGGGATCATGTTGGATGATAGTTGATTTGATCTTGCTAAAAAACATAAACTTTTGCGTCCAGAAAAATAATATTTAAAAATCACAGAAGCAACGAAAAATTCTGACTTTTTTTACAGTAGATTGATATAGAAATTGCTCACGTTTTCTTAATTTTTCAGAATTTTTGGAGTTACAGAAGTATTCGAAATATTCATATTGCTACAAACTGTTCTGTTTTTGGCAGATTCTGTTTTCTTTGCGTTGTGTGCTTGTTTTTGATGATCCTATGGTTTTATTTGAAGCGCTTTTGCCATAGAAAAGTTGGAATACAGCATATATAATGCAATAATAAAATATGAATGGGTTTGCAACAATACTTATAGTGGTGATTTGCTTTCTTATACTAACAGATCTCACGAAGGTTTTGTTAAGTTTTGTGTGATTTATGTTTTCAAGTTTTGGGTGATGTTACGATGGATGAAGGAATAAGGAGTAAGAAGAGCCTAAGCTTGGGTATTCCCATGGCATCTCAAGCTATTATCCAAAGAGAAGCAAGCAACTAAGCTTGGGGATGCCCGAGTGGCATCCCCTCTTTCTTCTAACGACCATCAGTATTTTACTCGGAACTATATTTTCATTCATCACATATTATGAGTTTTTCTTGGAGCGTCTTGAGTCTCTGCTTGTTTTCCTTTTTAATTTTCAATAAATATCCTTGCTGGACACACCCATTTGAGAGAGCCAAAATTATGCTATGACTTGTTAGAATTGCTCTCTATGCTTCACTTAAATCTTTATGAGCTATGGAATTTTTATAGTGCTTCACTTATATCTTTTTGAGCACGGTGTGCTTTGTTATTTTTGAAGAAATGCTCTCATGCTTCACTTAGATTTATTTGAGAGTTAGTAATTTTTTCAGAAATTCTCTCTTGCTTCACTTAAATTATTTTGGGAGAAAGAAATATGATGCTCGTGATCTTCACTTATATTTGTTTGAGCTTATTAAAAGCAACATATGAAACTAAGTGATAGATATCCAAGAAGGATATAATAAAAACTTTCATGAAGATCATTGGACAAAATAAACTTGATTCTTTGTAATAGTTTTGAGATATGATGATATGATATGTGAGTCATGTTGATGAGTAATTATGCTTTAGTAAGAATATTGGTGTTAAGGTTTGTGATTCCTTATGCAAGCACGAAAGTCAATAGTTATGCAATGAAATTACATTCTACTTGTGGTGCATTATTCAGTGTTAATTATGCTTAATGCTTGCTTATCAGATATTTTGTTCCTTGGTTGGATGCTTCTCAATCTTTTGCTAGCCTTCATTTGCACTAAGTATGATCACTACTTGTGCATCCAAAATCCTTTAAACCATTTTTTGCCACATGAGTCCACCATACCTACCTATATGTGGTATTCTTTTGCCGTTCTAAGCAAATTTGTATGTGCCATCTTTAATTTTCAAAATAAACATCTCTTTTGTGTGCTCTTACTGCTCATGAAACGGTAGGGGGTGGCTAATATATTTCCATGCTAGATATGTTATTCTCAAGATGAGTGTTTATTCGCTTGTCATTGCACGAGAGTAAGGCAAAGGTATTAGGGATGCCCAGTCCCGAAATGAAAAATGAATTTACTTTATATTGTCAAATAATAAATTCCTTTGAAGATGTTGGAATGGAAGGCACCCGTGGATACGGCTAGCCATGGAAAGTGAAAGTATGGTTGAAAAAGGAATAAACTTTATTTTTTGTTTGGGAACCACCTATGATATATCTAGCATGGAAAGTATTGGGAACTACTCGATCGTTTTTGTTGACAGGAAAAGTATGCCTCCCAAAATGTTTTTATCTCTATCTTTTTCGCTTTGAGCTCTGGCACCTCTACAAATCTCTACTTCCCTCTGTTGGGGACACACATAACAGGTAGGCCAACGAAGGGTCAAAATATTAGGTGGGTCCAGATAAATTTCATATCGACAAACCATCCACTCGGATGACCATCAAGTCACTCGGATGGCAACAACAACTCGGAGCATAGCACTTCGCTCGATGAACTCATTCCACTCGGAGTGCCTGGTCTCACTCGAATATGCGAAGACCAACGGTCGACAAGGCACTCGAGGCATATCTTAGTAGCAGGCTGACATTATGACATCAACACCCCACTTTGTAACATAGGAGGTGGAGGGGTGGCGCACTCTATATAAGCCACCTCCCGCCACTAGACTTGGGGGAAAGGGCTCTTTCCACTCGATGAACTCATTCCACTCGGAGTACCTGATCTCACTCGGATATGCGAAGACCAACGGTCGACAAGGCACTCGAGGCATATCTTAGTAGCAGGCTGACATTATGACATCAACACCCCACTGATGAAGCTATGTACCTAGGGTAGGGTCATGGACCTGTCAAAGATACCCTCTCCAGGGACATCCCTTAAAAAACAAGAAGCATTTGAAGAAGAATCATCATCCACTCGACCATGAAGCTATGTTCCACTCGACAGTCTTGAAGTCACTCGACCGTGAAGACTATCACTCGACTACCAGAAGATCCAGAGCCACTCTGCACTGCAACGGTCGGGAATTAAGTCATAGCCTTAATGGTCATTATGTATCTTTATTATTGGCGTTACCAGAAAGGCCTCCCTCTTGATGTACATTTAACCCTGTGTAACGGAGGGGAGCTGGGGTCCTGGCACACTCTATATAAGCCACCCCCCTCCTCTGGGACAAGGGTTTGCACCCCCGGTAACTCACACGCATATAATCCAGTCGACCGCCTCCGGGCTCCGAGACGTAGGGATGTTACTTCCTCCGAGAAGGGCCTGAACTCGTAAAACTTGCGTGTACAACTCATCCATAGCTAAGATCTTGCCTCTACATCACCTACCCCCTATTCTACAGTCAGACTTAGAACCACGACAGTTGGCGCCCACCGTGGGGCAGGTGTCTTAGCGACTTGTTGGAGAAGTTGTGATTTTTCCGATCCCCATCGACATGGTTTCGGGCGGAGGTTTGGCCGAGGGCCGCGAGATCCGTCTCGGCGCGCTCGTGTTCGTCGGTGATGACTCCGCTTGGCTCCAAGAGGCTCCACTCAACGTCGAGGCGCTCCCCGTCCGCAGGGCAACGCACTTTCGCGCGTGCGTCCGCGGCGTCCTCCTGATCGTCGACTCGATGTCGCTCCTCATGGCGTCCTCCCTCCTGTTGCCGCCGCGCAAGCGTTCCGGTCGATCGAGGCTTCAGTGGTGGGTGAGGCACGCGGTGGCCCGCCAGTCGGCCGTCCCCCAAGTTGCGGCAATCGAGCCCGACGAAACACTCTACGGCCTGTTCGATCTGTCGACTGGCTCCGTAGAAACTGCATCCGAGTGCGATAGCAGTGATTCCACGGCGGAAGTCCTGATGGTCGATGGGCCTCGCAGTCCTCCTGGCTTCCCTCGCGTTGATGGTGGAGATGGCGGAGGCGATCCGTCGCGTGTCCAAGAGGAGTACCTCCCCGAGCCCCTCTCTTCGCAGCAGAGGGAAGAACTTCGCCGCCGGAACATGCATGCACTTCATACTCCTATCACTGGAGAAACCCCCGAGGCCCGAGCCTTGGAGGAGGCGCTACCGCCAACTTGGCTGAGTGCACTTTCGGCGAGAACCTCCGGCACGCTTTTCGGCAGCGTGCTCGGCAGCGGGTTCCGTAATCCATCGAAGACAACTTTTTCCGCCTCCAACTCAGGTATATCGAACTCCAATCTAGAATCTCGCAGCCGCGGCCCGAATAGCAGAGTCAATCCAGCCGTCCCGGTCAGAAGCTGGCAGAGGTTTAATGCAGATCAAGGATTTACTCCAGGCAGCAGGAGAACAGAATACAGCTGTGTCTCAGTCGTGGAATAGGATCCACAGCAGATCCGTCGTAGCAGATACAGTCCAGTCGGCCCACAACTCAAGATCGCCCCCGAGGCGTGAGGGGCGTGGAGATCGGCTAGATTAGTACAAAAACCGCGAGCAGTATGATCACCGACTCGATCACGATGATTGTCGTCGAGTGCCCACGCCTCCCCCAAAGAGTGGGTCATACGTGCCTTGATAGCATGATGACAGATGCCCTCACAGTGTGGTGGGCGAAGGATTCCAGTCGACCCTAGGGAACCAAGCTTTGATTCAATATCTATTCTCGTACAAGGTTTGGTCGACAGAAACAAAGCTCACAGGGAAGTCCATGACAGAGATTTTCCAACCAGCAGCAGAGTGCATGTCTCAGGTCCCGAGTGCTTCAGCAGAGCCATCAGGGCCGCGATGATTCCTCCCAACTTCAGGTTGGCGACTGGAGTCAGTAAGTTCACTGGTGAGTCCAAGCTTGGCACTTGGCTTGAGGACTACAGAGTGGCTGTTCAGATTGGCGGCGGCAATGATGAAGTGGCCATGAAGCACCTTCCTCTGATGTTGGAGGGCCCGGCAACATTTACAGTTGGGAAGACCTTGCCCGAGTGTTTGTCAGAACGTTTGAAGGAACATGCAAACGGCCGGCAAGGTTGACAGAGCTGCAATCTTGTGTGCAGAAGCCAAATGAAACTTTGAGGGACTATATCCAGAGATGGATCACGTTGCATCACACGATGGAAAATGTGTACGATCACCAGCGATTTGTGCCTTCAAGGAAGGCGTCAAATATCGAGAGTTGAACTGAAGTTCGGTCGGCCGGAGATATGTCTACGAGTCGGATGATGGAGATTGCCACCAAGTATGCCAATGGTGAAGAGGAGGATCGGCTCCGGAGTGGCAAGCGCCAAAAGCGATGCGTCCATGAAACCGGGGAGGAACTCGATCGGAAGCGAGCGCAAAAGCCGAGCCACTGCTCTGGAGAAGCCTTAGCCGTGACTCAAGGAAAGTTCAAGGGGAAACCCAAGGGGCCGTGGAACCCTAAGAAAGTAAAAGACCGAGATGGGAATGATGTGTTGGATTTGCAATGCCACATCCACACAAAGAAAGATGAGGAGGGTAATCTTATTTACCCAAAGCATACCACTCGACAGTGTCGGCTCCTAATCCAGCAGTTCCAAGAGAAACAACCCAAAGAGACGGAAAAAGAGTCAGACAAAGTTGAGGACAAAGAGGAAAGTGACGATGGTTACCCTCACGTCAATTCCACTCGATGATTTTCTTTGATGTTGAGAGCAAAAGTCGACTGAAAGTCATCAACAGAGAAGTAAACATGGTCGCTCTGGCGACGCCTAGTTATTTGAAATGATCTCAGACTGCCATTACATTCGACCAGTCTGATCACCCGACACATATAGCCACCCCCGGGAGGCAAGCATTGGTGGTCGACCCAGTCGTCGAAGGCACTCGGTTGACTAGAGTTCTAATGGATGGTGGCGATGGCACGAACATTACGTATGCGGAGGCGTTGAAAGGAATGGGCATTCCGATGTCCGACTTCGATTGAAAGCAATATGATTTTCCATGGAGTCATTCACGGCAAGAAGGTTGAGTCACTCGGCCAGATCGCCCTTGATGTAGTTTTCGGTGATTACAAGAATTACCGCAAAGAAAAATTGACATTTGAAGTTGTGGATTTCCAGAGTGCTTATCACGCTATTCTGGGTAGGCCGACTTTTGCACGTTTTATGGCTCGACCATGCTACATGTATCTCAAGTTGAACATGGCTGGTCCTAAAGGTGTGATCACTATCACTGGCAATCGGAAGAAGGCAGAAGAGTGCTTCCAGAAAGGCTCTAAGATCGCCGATGCACATATGGCAGTAGTGGAATTGCAGGAGTATCAGAAAAATGCAGATCCGAGTGATTTGTTGCGAGCTAAGAAGCCTGCCACGGATTCAACATTTCAGTCATTTGGCGAAACGAAGCCGATTCATATTCACCCGACAGATCCCAATGCTGCTCAGACTCACATTTCAACAACACTCGACTCCAAATAGGAAGAAGCGCTCATCCAGTTCCTCCGTGAGAACTGGGACATCTTTGCATGGAAACCTTCCGACATGCCTGGTGTTCCCAGGGAGCTGGCTGAGCATCGTCTGCGAGTTGACCCAAAAGTGAAACCAGTCAAAGAACATTTTCGACGTCCGCCGTGCAGAAGAAAAAGGAAATCGGTGAAGAAGTGGCTCGGCTCCTAGCAGCTGAGTTTATCTGAGAGATTTACCACTCCGAGTGGCTAGCTAATGTTGTCATGGTTCCTAAGAAGGACGACTCACTTCGCATGTGCATTGACCTCAAGCATATCAATCGGGCCTGCCCAAAAGATCACTTTCCTCTCCCTCGCATCGACCAAATTGTCGACTCAACTGCGGGGTGTGAGCGTTTGTTCTTTTTGGACGCTTATTCGGGGTATCATCAGATCCGTCTGTATGGACCCGACGAGATAAAAACAGCTTTCATTACCCCATTTGGGTGCTTCTGTTATGTCACCATGCCATTCGGCTTGAAGAACGCTGGAGCCACAACCATGCGGATGATTCAGAAGTGTTTACTCACTCAAATCAGTAGGAATGTGGAAGCATACATGGATGATATTGTGGTTAAGTCACGTAAAGGTTCCGACCTACTGGCTGACCTTGCTGAAACCTTTGCCAACCTCAGAAGGTATGATATCAAGCTTAATCCATCAAAGTGTACATTCGGAGTTCCAGGCGGAAAATTGCTCGGTTTTCTCGTTTCCGAACGAGGGATCGATGCTAACCCAGAGAAAGTTGGTGCCATACTCCGGATGAAACGCCCCGTGCGTGTGCATGATGTCCAGAAGCTTACTGGTTGCTTGGCCGCCCTAAGTCGATTCATTTCTCGCCTCGATGAAAAGGCATTGCCTCTTTACCGACTGATGAAGAAGTCAGATAAGTTCGAGTGGACTCCTGAAGCTGATGCAGCATTCACAGAGCTAAAAGCCCTGCTTTCCACCCAGCCGGTGCTTGCTGCCCCAATTAGCAAAGAGCATTTACTGCTTTACATTGCAGCCACTGGACAAGTCGTCAGTACAGTACTTACGGTCGAGCGGGAAGAAGGAAAAGCCTATAAAGTTCAGCGCCCAGTATATTATGTTTCTGAAGTTTTGACTCCATCAAAGCAAAGATATCCGCATTATCATAAACTTGTTTATGGGATTTATATGACCACGAAGAAGGTTGCACATTACTTCTCTGACCATTCAATTACAGTCGTCAGCGACGCCCCATTGTCAGAGATTCTGCACAACAGAGATGCAACTGGCCGAGTGGCAAAGTGGGCAATTGAACTCCTTCCCTTAGATATCAAGTTTGAGGCAAAGAAAGCTATCAAGTCCCAAGCAATAGCAGATTTCCTCGCCGAGTGGATCGAACAGCAACCTCGACTCAAGTTCACTCGAACCTTTGGACCATGTTTTTGATGGTTCCAAGATGCTAAACGGTTCGGTCTTTGGGGTGGTACTGGTATCCCCGAGGAGAGAAGCTTCAGATATGTCCTTGATTCACTTTGATTCCTCCAACAACGAAGCAGAATATGAAGCACTCCTGTATGGGTTACGTATGGCCATTTCACTCGGCGTCCGTCGCCTTATGGTCTATGGCGACTCAGATTTGGTAGTCAATCAAGTGATGAAGGAGTGGGACGTCAGAAGCCCAGCCATGACTGGTTACTGCAATGCAGTGAGGAAATTGGAAAAGAAGTTTGAGGGGTTAGAGCTCCATCATATACCCCATTTGAAAAATCAAGCTGCTGATGATTTGGAAAGATAGGTTCCAAGAGAAGCCATTCCCAACAATGTGTTTTTGGAGCACATTCACACACCGTCAGTTCAAGAAGATCCTTTCACTGAAGAGCCCCCGCAGCCTAAGAGAGCCACAGATCCGACTGAAGTCGAGGTCCCAGCCGTGGTCGACTTGATCATGGAGGTTTTGGTCATCACTCCCGACTGGACAGTACCATACACTGCATATATTCTTAGGAAGGAACTCCCAGAAGATGATGAAGAGGCTCGACAGATCGTCCGTCGATCCAAAGCCTTTACTGTGATAGGAGGGCAACTGTTCAGGGAAGGAGTGACGGGAGTCAGTCAGAAATGCATAACGCCAGAAGAAGGTCGAATGATCCTCAATGACATCCACTCGGGGATCTGTGGTCACCATGCGTCCTCTCGGACCATCGTGGCTAAAGCATACCGAGCTGGGTTTCTTGCCACGAGCAAATGAAATGGCGAAAGATATAGTCGACAAATGTGAGGGTTGCGGTTTTACTCCAACATGTCGCACAAACCTCGTCAAATACGAAGACCATACTACTCATCGGCCCTTTGCTATTTGGGGATTGGATATGGTCGGACCGAGAGAACCGGTAGGAGCGGCTTCACTCACGTGCTTGTAGCAGTCGACAAGTTTACCAAATGGATTGAAGCTAAGCCTATCAAGAATCTTGAAGCTAGCACTGTTGTCAGTTTCATCAAAGAATTGGCATTCAGATACGGAGTTCCGCACAACATCATCACTGACAACGGGTCGAACTTCGATTCTGATGAGTTTAGAGCCTTCTGCGCTTCTCAAGGCACGCGAGTCGACTATGCTTCAGTCGCTCACCCCCAGTCGAATGGACAAGCAGAAAGAGCAAATGGCCTAATTCTCAAAGGACTGAAACCCCGACTGATGCGCGATCTCAAGCACGCAGCAGGCACCTGGGTTGATGAACTTCTGTCAGTTCTTTGGGGTCTAAGGACAACTCCCAATCGGTCGACTGGCCGAACTCCATTCTTCTTGGTCTATAGAGCTGAAGCTGTTCGTCCGAGTGACTTACTTCACAATGCACCACGAGTCGAGCTCTTCTCTGAAGGTGAAGCAGAACAGGCTCGGCAAGACACAGTCGACCTTTTAGAGGAGGAAAGAGAGATGGCTTCGATCTGGTCGACCATTTATCAGCAAGACTTGTGTCGATTCCATGCCAGAAACGTGAGGGGTAGAGCCTTTCAAGAGGGAGACTTGGTTCTTCAAGTGGATCAACATAAACCACACAAGCTCGCCCCTGCTTGGGAAGGTCCCTTCATTGTCACCAGAGTTCTCCACAATGGAGCATACCATCTTTATAATGTCGAGCATCAGAAAGACGAACCACGAGCTTGGAACGCGGAGTTGCTCCGCCCCTTTTATACTTAAGTACTCACTCGGATGAGATGTAATAAGAAATACCTTTGTAGTTTGTTTATCAAAGACAAGAGCTTTATAATCTTCCTAAACAATCTGTTGTTGCCTTTTTTGCGTTTGAAATACCCCAGTGGGTAACTTCGCTGCGAATCTGTTTCGCCTAAGTTTGAATAATCCTACCGAGTGGTGAGCAAGCCTCTCACTCGGAGGCTTAGCTGCGAATCCGTTTCGCCTAAGTTTAAAAAATCCTACCGAGTGATGAGCAAGCCTCTCACTCGGGGGCTTAGCTGCGAATCCGTTTCACCTAAGTTTAAAAAAAATCCTACCGAGTGATGAGCAAGCCTCTCACTCGGGGGCTTAGCTGCAGTCCAGTACTCGCCTAAGTTTGAAAAATCCTACCGAGTGATGAGCAAGCCTCTCACTCGGGGGCTTAGCTGATCCAAGATGCTACCTAAGTTTGAAAATCCCTACCGAGTGATGAGCAAGCCTCTCACTCGGGCTTATCTGCAGTCCAAGACTAGCCTAAGTTTAAAATCCCTACCGAGTGGTGAGCAATCCTCCCACTCGGGGCTTAGCTAGTCCAAGACTACCTAAGTTTAAAAAATCCTACCCAGTGGTGAGCAATCCTCCCACTCGGGGGCTTAGCTACAGTCCAGTACTCGCCTAAGTTTAAAAAATCCTACCGAGTGGTGAGCAAGCCTCTCACTCACGGGCTTAGCTGCGAATCCATTTTGCCTAAGTTTTAAAAAAAATCCTACCGAGTGATGAGCAAGACTCTAACTCGGGGGCTTAGCTGCCGTCCAGTACTCGCCTAAGTTTGAAAAATCCTACCGAGTGATGAGCAAGCCTCTCACTCGGGGGCTTAGCTGTAGTCCAGTACTCGCCTAAGTTTGAAAAATCCTACCAAGTGATGAGCAAGCCTCTCACTCGGAGGCTTAGCTGCAGTCCAAGTACTCGCCTAAGTTTAAAAAATCCTACCGAGTGGTGAGCAATCCTCCCCCTCGGGGCTTAGCTGCAGATCCAAGATTTGCCTAAGTTTAAAAAATCCTACCGAAAGTGATGAGCAATCCTCCCACTCGGGGCTTAGCTGCAGTCCAATACTGCCTAAGTTTAAAAATCCTCTTGAGTGATGAGCAATCCTCCCACTCGGGGGCTTAGCTGTAGTCCAGTACTCGCCTAAGTTTAAAAAATCCTACCGAGTTGTGAGCAATTCTCCCACTCAGGGGTTTAGCTGCAGTCCAGTACTCGCCTAAGTTTAAAAAATCATGCTGAGTGGTGAGCAATCCTCCCACTCGGGGGCTTAGCTGCAGTCTAGTACTCGCCTAAGTTTAAAAATCCTATCGAATGGTGAGCAATCCTCCCACTCCGGGGCTTAGCTGCAGTCCAGTACTCGCCTAAGTTTAAAAAATCCTACCGAGTGGTGAGCAATCCTCCCACTCGGGGGCTTAGCTGCAGTCCAGTACTCGCCTAAGTTTGAAAAATCCTACCGAGTGGTGAGCAATCCTCCCACTCGGAGGCTTAGCTGCAGTCCAGTACTCGCCTAAGTTTAAAAAAATCCTACCGAGTGGTGAGCAAGCCTCTCACTCGGGGGCTTAGTTGCGAATCCGGTACTCGCCTAAGTTTGAAAAATCCTACCGAGTGGTGAGAAATCCTCCCACTCGGAGGCTTAGCTATAGTCCAGTACTCGCCTAAGTTTAAAAAACTCCTACCGAGTGGTGAGCAAGCCTCTCACTCGGGGGCTTAGTTGCGAATCCGGTACTCGCCTAAGTTTAAAAAATCCTACCGAGTGGTGAGCGATCCTCCCGCTCGGAGGCTTAGCTCCAGTCTTGTACTCGCCTAAGTTCGAAACATATCCCTATTCGCAAGGACGACGAGGTGCAGGTCGACTGCAACCTTCTCCTTCGGAGCTACGCCACAAATACAATGTGCGCTCCATCCCTATCCGCAAGGACGATGAGGTGCAGGTCGACTGCAACCTTCTCCTTCGGAGTTACACCACAAATACAATGTGCGCTCCACCCCTATCCGCAAGGATGACGAGGTGCAGGTCGACTGCAACCTTCTCCTTCGGAGCTACGCCACAAATACAACGTGTGCTCCATCCTTGTCTGCAAGGACGACGAGGCGCAGGTCGATTGAAGTTTCCACTTTAGAGCTGCATCTCAAACACAAAGGTCATTCCTAGTGTAGAACAAATTCCAAAAGCAATCGCAAGCATATCTTGAGATAAATCAAGTCCAGACGAACCCTAAAAGTTCAAGGCCACAGAAGTACTCGGGCACTCAGCCCGAAAGAGTTTAACGGTTACAAAAACCACTCGGCATCCCAAGGCAAATTTAAGGTGGGGCATAAGAGTTTGTTCACTCCGCAGGAGGAGGGTCATGTGCTCGGCCAGATTCATCCAGGTCAATGCCATCACCAATCCGAGTGGCTGCAGCAATGAAAGTCTCCATGAAGGATTGGAAGTCATGCTTCTTGGTATTGTCAACCTTGATCGCCGCCAGCTTCTCTTCTCGCGCCTCCTTGCAATGGACACGAACCAAAGACAGAGCCACATCAGCACCACACCGGGCAGAAGACTTTTTCCACTCTTGCACTCGACCTGGGATCTCGTTAAGTCGAGTCATCAGAGACTCGAGGTCATTCGAGAGCAGTGCCCTTGGCTAGAGTGCTGTGTCGATCTGGGACATTGCGACCTTCAGTCGAGCAAGGTAGTCAACAACACCGTCGATGCGAGATTCTAGTCGGAGCAAGTTCACAGCAGCTTCATCTTTCACGGGGGAGTTGATGGGGTCCAAGCTTGGTTCAATTTGCCCGGTCTGCTCCTCGAAATCTCGGCAAAACTCTGCATGCACAATCTGAGGATGAGTCAATAGTCGTATGCCAAGTTGACGAAGATAAACCAGTCGAAACAGAATATATACCTTCAAGCTTGATGAACAACTTCTTGGCAAGGCTTCTCAGATAACATTCCAGATGATCCCTCGTGCGAGCAATGCCTTCCATCCTCTCGTTTAGATTGACCTTGTCCTTCTTCAAGCGGGTTACTTCCTTGTTGGCTTCGTCCAGGGCAGATTTTATCTTGGTGTTTTCTTCCTCCAATTGGCCGACTGAAGCCAGCTTTTGTTCAGCCAAAGCAGTTTTGTCGTTAGCCTTCTTCTGCGTGGCAGCCAGATCTTTATCCTTTTTGGCCAGAGCCTGGTTCAGTTTCTCTGAAAAGAAATAATGCTTGATTCAGAAAGAGCAGAATGAAATCCAGATTGAAGACAAACCAGTCGACAAGTCTTTCCTACCATTGGCGTCATCCTTGGCTTTCTGCAGTTCTATCTTGGCCAACTCCAGGTCAAGGTTGAGTTGAACCTGCTGTTTCTCCAAGTCAGCAAAGCGAGCTCCAAGATCACAAGATTTCTGCAATCAAGGAATGAGTCAGTCGACTAGATAAAAGATTGGTTATTTCAGAGAGGTAAAGGGATAAAGCCAACAAATTCTAAGACTACTGCCGAATCAAACATCCAACAGTAGTCTCGGGGACTACACCCAGTGGGTGCACTTAGCGTGCCCCCACTAATTCAGTTTACACTCGACAAGGCCTTTTTTCAGCGTGAGTGCAAAAAAGAGAGAGAGAGAGACAACAACAAACAGATTCTTCAGACCATAGTCAACTGCCAGCAGTCGACCACGGTCTCGGGGACTACACCCAATGGGTGCACTCGGCGTGCCCCCACTGGTACAAAAATCCACTCGACATGACCTGCTCAGACCGAGTGAAGAAATTCAAAATTCAAGACTACAGTCGACTGCCTGCAGTCCACCATAGTCTCGGGGACTACACCCAGTGGGTGCACTCAGCGTGTCCCCACTAGTCCAAAAAATTCAATCGACAACAACATCAGATTCAGCTCCAAATGCAATTTGCTTAGTGAAAATCGAAACACCCGGTGGGTGTCTGAAGCGAAGATCCTTGGAAAGAGAGTTTTTAGGTACCATATCCTAACAGAACAAGTCAAGAGAGTCAGTCGACAATCTGCTAACCTGAACGTTGCTCTGGAGAGCGGAGCTGGCATCATAAGCAGCCTAGCTGGCATCCCGCACCATCTTCATCTTCTCCATCATGATGCTTGCTTGGCGTATAGCTTCTTTGGCAGCACCCACTTCGTCTTCTGGGACGTGACGTGTAGCAAAAACTGAAGGTGGATCGGCAGGAGCATGTGCGGCTCACGCAGAAGGTCGAACACTCGACAGCGGTATGACGGAAGAAACAGAAGTCCGATTGGCGTCACCGGCGTCCTGAACTGCCGGTTCCGCCACTAGCGTCGACTGAAGTGTCTTGCCAGCGGACGTTTTCCTGTTTCTTCTCCCCAAGGGCCTCTACGGCTTGTCATCATCATCGTCGGGGAGGTCAATAATGTTGGGAGCTACAAAAGTTCAGTCACCAACATTTCATCACCCGATCGGATATATCATAGTTCAGTCGACAAAAAGACGACAGAATGACAAAGATTGTACCCGGATTGGAGGTGACCGCGTCTTCCATTTCATCATCCTCGTTTCTGTAAGCTGAAGTCCCAGAGGTAACGGCACTGCCAATTTCAAGGTTCATCCGATCAAACCAAAGGAAAGATAAACAGCGTAGAGCGTCGAGTAAAAGCGAAAGAAGAACACTCACGGAGAGGCAACAGGAATGTCAATCTTGATTTTTGGCAGCGCCTTCCGAGTCTTCTGCGCGACGACCTTGGTCTGCTTTGGGGCCTTCTCAGTTGGTGCTGGAGAGGACGTCCGAGGACGCTTTGACGATTGCCCAGTCGGTACGATCGCCTTGTCACAGGCGCTCGCTGGATCTTGAGCAAGCTTGGATCGCCTTTCCCCGCGGGGAGGAGAGCCGACCTCTTCTTCGTCACTCGAGTCGTCGCTCTCCCCGTCTCCCTCTCTGTCAGAATGCCATTCGCCACTTTCGCCTCCGCTTGCCTCGCCCTCCAGATCTTGCTCCTGCTCTCTGTTGGGCATTGAGTACATTTCGGTAAGAGTCTGGAAGAAAACAAGCAGGACAAAGTCAGTCGGTAAAGCATAAACAATTGTGCGAATAAATCAAGATTACAGTCGGTAATTCAAAATTGGACCTTGTCTGGTTCGTAAGATTGGTCGAGTGGAGGAATTCTCTTGGCTCCCCTGGGGTTGTGTTTGTTTCCTGTGATGCTCATCAGCCACCCCTCCAACGTGGTCTCGTCGACCTCCTCCGGATGAGTCCGAGTGGTGTCATTAGTGCCTGAATACAACCACATCGGGTGGTCACGAGCTTGAAGCGGTTGGATGCATCGCCGAAGGAAAACCTCC
The DNA here is from genome assembly GCA_021605145.1 of Aegilops bicornis. NCBI lineage: Eukaryota > Viridiplantae > Streptophyta > Magnoliopsida > Poales > Poaceae > Aegilops > Aegilops bicornis. The sequence continues at coordinate 238,357,953 of CM038670.1, forward strand.
AGCAAATCCATACCAGACACCCCATCACGGACAAGTTGAACTACTAGATCGACCAGCACCTTGACTTGTGCCTTCTCCTCCGGGATCAGCTTCAAAGGGGAGGGTTTCCCCACTCGGGCCAAAGAAAAAGGGGGAAGTCCAGTCGACTGCCCTGGAGTCGGCTGGTCTTTGCAGTAGAACCAGGTCGACTGCCACCCATGGACCGAGTCGGGAAGAATCATGGCTGGAAAAGAACCTTTGCCCCTCATCTGAATCCCAAGGCCTCCGCACATTTAGATCACATGCGTCCTTTCATCACTCGGGTTTGCCTTTTTGACCGACTAGGAGCGGCATGTGAAGATGTGCTTGAAGAGGCCCCAGTGGGGTCGGCAGCCCAAGAAATTCTCACACAAAGACACGAAGGCAGCAAGGTACACAATGGTGTTTGGGGTGAAATGGTGGAGTTGCGCCCCGAAAAATTCAAGAAACCTCAGAAGAAAGGGTGAGGAGGCAAGGAGAACCCGCGGTCAATGTGAGTGGTGAGGAGGACGCACTCACTCTCACGCGGCTGCGGCTCGGTCTCGTTCCCCGGGAGCCACGCCCATTCATGGGGAATCAGTCCCCCTTCGACCAGGTCATCGATGTCGTCCTAGCGGATCGCCAAGCGATTCCAGTCGCCCTGGATCCAGCCCGGCGGCAGGCCAGACCTCGAGGAAGATCCGCCCCGGCTGGACTTCTTCCCCTTCGCCTTCGTCATCGCCTTCTTCGCACGCTCGAGAGCCACCGTCTTCTCTTTCCCCATCGCCGCAGATGGATCTTGAACAGAACAGCGGCACTAGGGCGAAAGCAAGCGCAATGGAGAACTCTGAGGAAGAAGAAGAAAAATGAGGGCGCACTGTTCAAAAGCCCTGGCCCAGCACCTTATATGAGGTTACTTCCGAGTGACTGAATGGTAGGCCCAAGCAATCTTATCTAATCTCGCAGCAGTCGCGCGAGCGATACGTGGCAAAAAAGGCGACGCAAAAATCGAGGCGGCCCTGCCTAATCCAGCCCGATTACTGCAGCCTCCTCTGCCCCACGAGCTTCCCAAAATTCGAATCCCGCGAAATCCGCGGACAGCAGAACAACTTGTCAGACGGAAGATGTCCTCAACATCATCACTCATAGCTCTTCCAGTAAGAGTTCACTCGACAAAAACTAGGAATGGATCAAGGCGACTGAAAAATAAGTTGGTATCGTCACCTCGGTTCATTGATCTAGAACAAGATATACTCGTAGCACGAAAAATGAGTCGGAAGTGTTCTCAACTCCTTCCCCACACAAACCCTAATCCATTCGGGGGCTAATGATGAAGCTATGTACCTAGGGTAGGGTCATGGACCTGTCCAAGATACCCTCCCCAAGGACATCCCTTAAAAAACCAGAAGCATTTGAAGAAGAATCATCATCCACTCGACCATGAAGCTATGTTCCACTCGACAGTCTTGAAGTCACTCGACCGTGAAGACTATCACTCGACTACCAGAATATCTAGAGCCACTCTGCACTGCAACGGTCGGGAATTAAGTCATAGCCTTAATGGTCATTATGTATCTTTATTATTGGCGTTACCAGAAATGCCTCCCTCTTGATGTACATTTAACCCTGTGTAACGGAGGGGAGCTGGGGTCCTGGCGCACTCTATATAAGCCACCCCCCTCCCCTGGGACAAGGGTTTGCACCCACTGTAACTCACACGCATATAATCCAGTCGATCGCCTCCGGGCTCCGAGATGTAGGGCTGTTACTTCCTTCGAGAAGGGCCTGAACTCGTAAAACTTGCGTGTACAACTCCTCCATAGCTAAGATCTTGCCTCTACATCACCTACCCCCTATTCTACTGTCAGACTTAGAACCACGACACCCACTTTGTAACATATGAGGTGGAGGGGTGGCGCACTCTATATAAGTCCTGACACAAACTCAGATAAACAAAGCCACTCCGGAGCACGAGACGTAGGGTTGTTATATCCATCGTGAGAGGCCCGAACTCGCTAAAACCACGTGTCACCCATTTGCATCACGATATATCATGCTCCTTTATCCTACCCCTCTCTTATTGTTAGAATCGTTCCCACGACAGTTGGCGCCCACCATGGGGCATGGCGTCTGTCGAGCCATGGTGCAAATGGTATTTTCATCAATTTTTGGCAGCAGATCGACGACCATGCCATGCATACAAACAAAAATATCAGGGAAGTGTCCATTTGATCTAGTCTTTCTTTGAATTAATTATCTAACAATGGGTTGATCTTTTCCTCCTGTAGGATCAGACTCACCCATGCGTGATCAGTCATAAGGACAAGAAGCAACAAAAGGGACACCTCGCTCCGTTCTGATCATTGGTTCTGCTCCCAGGCGATGAAGCGACGCCACGCGTTGCCATCTCCGACTCCATCTACAACGCGGACATCGCGCTTCCATGCATTGGCACCGACGCCCTCCGCCCGTCATCGTCTCCGACCTCGATGCCGTCCTCGAACCTCTCACACACGACGACCTCTTCCTCTGGTCAGCTCCATTGTGGCGGCCACTGCGATGGAAACGCAGATCCGACGATGTGCACATAACGATGGAGGCAGTACCACACACACGCGCGACTCCGGCGGTCGCTACCCGGCCTGGAACGCCATAGTCGGGTACATCATGCCCGCCGGCGTCATCGTGTTCGTCGACCTGCTTCCCAGCACCAGGTACGCCCTCAACGACTGTGACGTCGACGATCTCCGAGCTGCTCTCCGGAGCCTCCGACGGTCCCGTACCCGGCAAGTTCGATGCCTTCCGGGGCTGCGAGATCAAGTCCGGCAAACCCCCGCGACACAGCAATGAACTGCATGCAGTGAATGGCCGTGGGAAAGGGAAACTTCCATTTACATCCATTACATACTTTAACGGCTTTAATTTTTGCTTAATTGGCGCTAATTAATGCCTCTTACATGCAGATTATGGTTACATGGTCTGGACGTGGGATACTCCTTCCATGCGTTAGCTAGCAAAGCAATTAAGCCTAACAGGGATTTATTGCTCTGTTACTAACCGAGCCCTACACCAAGTTGACTTCTTCGTCTACCGCCCAGCTCTAACACGGTATCGCGCCGCTGCGTCATCTGCTTCGCACCTCCGCAGCGACGGCTCTGGTTGACTCGGGCGGCCGGGAGCACTCGGATGAGGCGTCCGCTCGGACAAGGCTCACTCGGCCCTGAGGTCACGGGGTTCACTTGGCCGATCCTCCAAAGCAACGACCGTGATCACAGCATTCAACCCGATTTGCGGCTCGACTCCATGCAACGAGCACACTGGTGGATTCGTCTCCTTCAGTGAACGCGGTGACAGGTCAGGGCGACCCTCGACTGCGACATCTGCTTCCTCTCGCTCAACGCCCCATCGGTCTTCCTGTGGAGGTTCACTCGACCGCCCCGTGTGTTGCCACGGCGCGGGAGGCGTCTACATCACTTTCGGGCGCCCAGCGCCGCCGCCCGCCAGCGGGGCGTAACTACTTCACTTTCGGGCGCCCTGCGCGCCGCCCCTTAAGCGAGCGATATACGCACGCTCGGGCGCCTCGCGCGTCGTCACTCTGCGGGATGCATCTACATCACTCGGACGCCCCGCGCATCGTCACTCCGTAGAACGCGTCTGCACCGCTCACACGCTCCCGCATCGTCACTCTGCGGGACGCGTCTACATCACTCAAACACCCCGCGCATCGTCATTCTGTGGCACACATCTTCATCACTTGGCCGCCACGTGCGTCGCTACGCCGCGGGAGGCGTCTACATCACTCGGACGCCCCGCGCGTTGCCACTCCGCGGGACGCATCTACTTCACTCAGACGCCCCGCGCATCGCCCCTTCGCTGAACGCTTCTGCACCACTCAGACGCCCCGCGCGTCGTCACTCTGCGGGACACGTCTACATCGCTCGAACGCGCCGCGCATCATCACTCCGCAGAACACGTCTACACCGCTCAGACGCCCCACACGTTGTCACTCTGCTGGACGCATCTACATCACTCAGACGCCCCGCGCATCGTCATTCCGCGGCACACATCTTCATCACTTGGCCGCCCCGTGCGTCGCCACGTCTCGGGAGGCGTCTACATCACTCGGACGCCCCGCGCATCACCACTCCGCGGGAAGCGTCTACTTCACTCGGACGCCCTGCGCATCGTCATTCCGTTGGACGGTCTACTTCACTCAGCCGCCCCGCGCGTCGCCATCGGTTGGTCACCTCATAACCACTCGGCCGCCCCGCGCATCACCATCGGGTGGTTACCTCATAACCACTCGGACGCCCCGCGCGTCGCCACTCGGTTGGTCACCTCATAACCACTCGGCTGCCCTGCGCGCCGCCATCGGTTGGTCACCTCATAACCACTTGGCGCCCCGCGCATTGCCACTCGGTTCTCGGTTGGTCATCTCATCACCACTCGGCCGCTCCCGCGCGTCGCCATTCGGTTGGTCACCTCATCACCACTCGGCCACCCCGCGCGTCACCACTCGGTTGGTCGCCTCATCACCACTCGGCCAGTCCCGTGCCTTCAGACATCTAAGTCATTTTACATTCTGTTATTTCCGTCTTCCCGAGTATCCCGTAATTCACACATCACATTCACTCGGAGGCCAGGCCATCGAGTGTACCTCTACGTTCGGCTGCTTATTTTCACATACTTGCTTAGTACTGGTTATGTGACTCCTGAGTCCAACTTCCATTTTTTCGCATACATCATTCACGAACACCATGTGTCGTTCTTCATTTCGAGTTTGCATCGGCCCTCCGGGGCTGCAAATCAGTCGAAACACTACACTTCCGTTTTATTTGAGCCAGTATTCCAATGAGTTCAGTCGGATCCATCGCTTCGACAAGTTCGAACAGATCCTTCACTCTTTCACACTCTTGCTGGTTAGCCAGCAAGCCCCTTGAACTCCCAGCGGGTGTCTATGGGTGTTATTCACACAAATCATTTTAGCACACATTAAATTTCCTCGAGAAATTATTTTGTTGGCTTGTGTCATTTTTTACACAAGTTATGCGATCACTCGACGGCCCTATGCGCCAACTTCATCGCTGCTTGGACTCGGTCACCGTACCGGTCCTAGCGCACCACAACACCGACCTTGTCGCTCTGTTGACTTCAAACACATTCGGCCAACCCCTCTGTGGAATCCTCTTCATCATATCAATGATATAGACCTTGTCAGGCATGAGACAGATAAGTCCCTTTTATAATTAAACTTCACTATTTTGCGAGTTTGCCTCTTTCTAGCATCACTCGGAAGCTTCTCCTCATATTTACCCGAGTCCGGCCCGATGAATTGCAAATCATCCATTCATAACTATATTTCTCATATTCCGACATGCCCGTTGTCGAAGCCTGTAGTACGCTCGGGGCTACGCCGCACTCGGGGGCTGCATCTCATTTGGAATGACACTCTCCTAAGTAGTCGAGTACTTCATCACCAGTCAGATCCTTCACTTCAACAAGTGCATTCGATCCGCCACTTTGACAAGTTTTATAATCACCCAGACGCTCTACACGCCATCTTCATTCCTACCCAGACTCAGTTGTCACGTCGGTCTTGTTGTGTCGCAACCACACTACACCGACCTCGTTGCTACATTAGCTTCGAAAGCATCTGGCTAACTCCTTCGAACACCATTTCAGCCACTTGGCTGGACACGCATAATCATCACTCGACCACCCCGCTCATCATCACTTGGCTGGACATGTAGTCCTTCACTCGGCCACCTCACGCATCCTCACTCGGCCGTCCCGCACCGCGCCACTCGGTTGTGCACGTATTCACCACTCGGCCGCTCCATGTGTCGCCTCTCGGTTGTGCACGTCTTCACCACTCGGCCGCCCCGTGCATTGCCACTCAGTTGTGCACGTCTTCATCATTCGGCCACCTCGCACATCATGACTCGGTCGCCCCGCGCATTGCCACTCGGTTGGGCACGTCTTCGCCCCTCGGCCGCCTCGCGTGTCACCATCAGTTAGACATGTCTTTACCTCTACACACCCAACACGGGAACGACTAAGTTACTCATATGATCAAACCTCATATCACACTCTGTAGCAAGCTTACCTCTTTAGAGCATCACTCGGGGGCTACGCACAACCATTGGCCATGCCGCCCTCAGGGGTTATGCCCATTCAATCAACCCATTGATTACATCAGGAATATCTTTCTGACCATACATGCTCGGTCTGCCGAAAATCTATGAGGGTAGTACTGTCCACTCAGACGATCGCCAAAATCATTACCTAAAGTCATCTTCAGGACTACAAAAGGGTGAAAACAACGCTCCTCTATGGATACACTTGGCCCTATCCTAGGCTCCAAGGCGTCAGTTTCACAAACTTGGACTCAGAGATGGCATGTGCTGGTGTTCCCCCGGGATAATGAGTGGCCTCTCTCTGGAGAGTCAGCCCACACACTAGCCTCGTCACTCGGGTTTCATGGCACGTCCATGTCAGACCAATAGTCTATCCCCTCCGGGAGACATACAAGTGCCACCAAGTTTTTCCTTGCAGTCAACATACCCCGATCAGTCGCGAAGCACGTCCACTCGGACAAATACCCCTTTCATGCAAAAGGGTTAAAAAGAAGCTCCTCTACGGATACAATGTACTCTTACAAATACCCCTTTCACTGAAAATCTAATAGTCAATATAAGAAGTACTACTGGAACGATTACTCCCTGGAGTGTCCAGATTTTTTCTACAGTTGGCAGTTTCAAAGCCGAATTCATTCACTGTGCCGAGAGCAAGAAGATTCAACTGCTTGACCGAGTTCCAGGCTGAATTTATTCCGTGCCGAGTGCACGAAGATCAGTCCTACTGACTCAGCTCCAGGATGAGCTTATTTACCATGTCAAGCGTCTGAAGATGCATCTGATTGACTCAATTTCAGACTAAAAGATATTAACCGTGTCGACTGCGTGGAGGTTTACCAGGAGACTTAAACCCTCTGCCTGACTCATCTTGTCCGACAGAGGCTCGGGGACTACACCAAGTGGGTGCACTCAGCGTGCCCCCACTGGAAGAGAACTCAGAAAGAAACATTTTGCTGCGCAAGACCATCTCCAGATCACTCAAGTGCTACACGACCTCCGAGTCGGAGAGGGACAAGTTTTATCAGTATCAACTAAGAAGATTTTAGTTCTTTTAGACCCCCGCCGACTACCCACAGTCAACGGCGGTCTCGGGGACTACACCCAGTGGGTGCACTTAGCGTGCCCCCACTAGAGTAATCTCCACTGCATGCGGCTGACACATGCAGTGGAGAACAACAAACAAACAAGTTCTAAGGCTCCCATCGGCTACCAAAAAAATTGCTATAAGGTGAGTTTAACGCTCCTCCGTGGACCTGTTTTGAGCCTTCTTCTAGGACTCAAAGCGTGAAACTCATAAGTTTGGATCTAGAGCTGACTCGTATTGACGTTCCTCCGTGATAAGAATGGCATCTCTCCGAGAGAGCAGTCCATGCGTCGATCTTGTTGCCTGGATTTAATGACACATCCATACTCTGATCACGAGTTAACCTCTTCCGAGAGATGATCGAATGTCACCAAGTTGCTCCTCGCGAGCACTTACCCCAGATCAGTCGGGAAGCGCAGCACCATAATCCATTGAGATTTTGTTCAAACCTTGGTTGCCTGAAAGCACGATGACGGGTACCGAGTATTTCCGTAATTACTCGGACCAAATTGTGTCTTTCACAAACTCTTTCTGCAAAATCGCAACCGATTCGGGGGCTAATGTTGGGGACACACATAACAGGTAGGCCAACGAAGGGTCAAAATATATTAAAGCATGGGGTCCACACATCAGGTGGGTCCAAATAAATTTCATATCGACAAACCATCCACTCGGATGACCATCAACTCACTCGGATGGCAACAACCACTCGGAGCATAGCACTCCGCTCGACGAACACATTCCACTCGGAGTACCTGATCTCAGTCGAATATGCGAAGACCAACGGTCGACAAGGCACTCGAGGCATATCTTAGTAGCAGGCTGACATTATGACATCAACACCCCACTTTGTAACATAGGAGGTGGAGGGGTGGCACACTCTATATAAGCCACCCCCACCACCCCTCCACCTCCTATGTTACACTCGAGTGCCACCCATTCGTGAGAGGCCCGCACTCGCTAAAATCATGTGTCACCCATTTGCATCTTGATAGATCATGCTCCTTTATCCTACCCCTCTCTTATTGTCGGAATCGTTCCCACGACACCCTCTGCAAAGGGCCTTCCTTTTACTTTATGCAATTTTTACTTTTATTTGAGTCTCCATCTTCTCTTATAAAGCACCAACTAAGGGGCACTATATTCGAACTTGAGCATTGGGTGTAGCTAATATGCGAGTGTGTTTCATGAATGGATCAATGACTGAGCATAATGGGCTAGGGATAACTTATTTTAGCGTTGATATTTTGAAAGACATGGTTGCTTATTGATATGCTTGAGTATTAAAGTCCTCATGTCAAAACTAGACTATTGCTTTGAACCATATAAAAGTCCAAATGTCCATGCTACATAGAAAAGAATATGTGATGAACATGTTATGCAGCATTCCACATCAAAAATTGTGTTTTTATCATTTACCTACTCGAGGACGATCAGGAATTAAGCTTGGGCATGCTGATACGTCTCCAACGTATCTATAATTTTTTATTGTTCCATGCTGTTATATTATCATTCTTGGATGTTTTACAATCATTTTATAATCATTTTATATCATTTTTTGGTACTAACCTATTGACATAGTGCCCAGTGCGATTCTTGTTTTTACCTTGTTTTTTACATCGCAGAAATCAATACCAAACAGAGTCCAAATGCAAAGAAACTTTTGTGGATTTTTATGGACCGGAAGACATCCAATGGGCGGAGAAGCACACAGGGGTGCCCGAGGGCACAACCCACCGGTCTTGCACAGGCCCCAGTAGCCCAAGTGGGTTGTCCCCACCTCGGTGGCCTCCCGCACCGCCTCTTTGCTCTATAAATACCCCAATATTCCAGAAACCCTAGGGGAGTCGACGAAAATTAATTCCAGCCACCGCAAGTTCCATAACCACTAGATCCAATCTAGACACCATCACGGAGGGGTTCATCATCCTCATTGGTGCCTCTCCGATGATGCGTGAGTAGTTCATTGTAGACCTACGGGTCCGTGGTTAGTAGCTAGATGGTTTCCTCTCTCTCTCTTTTGATTCTCGATATAATGGTCTCTTGGAGATCCATACGATGTAACACTTTTTGTGGTGTGTTTGTTGGGATCCAATGAACTTTGAGTTTGTGATCAGACCTATGTTTTTATCCATGAAAGTTATTTGAGTCTTCTTTGATCTCTTATATGCATGATTCCATATAGCCTCATATTTCTTCTCCGATATTTGGGTTTTGTTTGGCCAACTTGATCTATTGATCTTGCAACGGGAAGAGGTGCTTTGTGATGGGTTCGATCTTACGGTGCTTGATCCCAGTGACAGAAGGGGAACCGACACGTATGTATCGTTGCTATTAAGAATAACAAGATGGGGTCTATTTCTACATAAATAGATCTTGTCTACATCATGTCATCATTCTTATTGCATTACTCTATTTTCCCATGAACTTAATACACTAGATGCATGTTGGATAGCGGTTGATGTGTGGAGTAATAGTAGTAGATGCAGGCAGGAGTCGGTCTACTAATATTGAATGTGATGCCTATATAATGATCATTGCCTGGATATTGTCATGATTATTTGAAGTTTTATCAATTGCCCAACAGTAATTCGTTTATCCACCATTTGCTATTTTTTCTTGAGAGAAGCCACTAGTGAAATCTACAGCCCCCAGTTCTCTTCCTTATTATATTTGCCTTCACGATCTATTTTTATTTGGTTTTAATTTCAGATCTATATTTCCAAAAACCCAAAAATACCTTGCTGCAATTTTTGGTTATTTATTTTATCTCACATTCCGGCGAGATCTATTTATCCAATCTACTACAATTTTATCTATCTTTTTACCCATGAGGCTCTTACGTCAGGTTGCAAGTATTTGTTCTTTGTGTGCAGGAGCTTTTTATGTGGTGTTGCGTGGTTCTCCTACTGGTTCGATAACCTTGGTCTCATCAGTGAGGGGAATACCTACCATTGCTATGCACCATCATCCCTTCCTCTTTGGGGAAATACCGACGTAGTTCTAGCAGACATCATGTGCCGACGGCGATTACATCGACCTTGGAACCATTCCCGACGCGCATCGTCACCTCGTCCTTAGCCAATCTTACGTTCAATCCATATCTCATGTTTTGAGTTACAAATATGAGCAACCGAACCAGTATCAAATACCCAGGCACCACTACGAGCATTAGTAAGGTACACATCGATAACATGTATATCAAATATACCTTTGTTCACTTTGCCATCCTTCTTACCCACCAAATACTTGGGGAAGTTCTGCTTCCAGTGACCAGCCCCTCTGAAGTAGAAGCACTCAGTTTCAGGCTTAGGTCCAGCTTTGGGCTTCTTCCTGAGAGTGGCAACCTGCTTGCCATTCTTATTGAAGTCCCCTTCTTTCCCTTGCCCTTTTCCTTGAAACTAGTGGTCTTGTTAACCTGTTGGGGAACATTGCAGAAAATAAAAAATTTCTATGCTTCACCAAGATCAATCTATGGAGTCATCTAGCAACGAGATAGAGGAGTGCATCTACATACCCTTGTAGATCGCGCGCGGAAGCGTTCAAGAGAACGGGGTTGAGGGAGTCGTACCCGTCGTGATCCAAATCATCGAAGATCCTAGTGCCGAACGGACGGAACCTCCACGTTCAACACACGTACGGTTGGGGAAGACGTCTCCTCCTTCTTGATCCAGCAAGGGGGAGGGAGAGGTTGATGGAGATCCAAGCCTGACGGTGTGGTGGTGGAAGTAGCGGCGATCTCGGCGGGGCTTCGCCAAGCTCTCTGAGAGGGAGAGGTGTTGCGAGAGGAGGGAGGCGCCCGGGACCAGGAGTCGCAGCCCTCCTCCCCCTCTTTATATAGGGTCCACAGGGCGCGCCCCTAGAGATCCCATCTGAAGGCGGCGGCCAAGGGGTGGCTTGCCCCCAAGCCAAGTGGGCGCCCCACCCCTAGGGTTTCCAACCCTAGGCGCGAGAGGCCAAGGGGTGCACCAGCCCACCAGGGGCTGGTTCCCCTCCCCACTTCAGCCCATGGGGCCCTCCGGGATAGGTGGCCCCACCCGGTGGACCACCGGGACCCTTCCGGTGGTCCCGGTACAATACCGGTGACCCCCGAAACTTTCCCAATGGCCGAAACTGGACTTCCTATATATAATTCTTCATCTCCGGACCATTCCGGAACTCCTCGTGACGTCTGGGATCTCATCCAGGATTCTGAACAACTTTTGGGTTACCGCATACTAATATCTCTACAACCCTAGCGTCACAGAACCTTAAGTGTGTAGACCCTCACGGGTTGGAGACCTTGAGACATGGCCAAGGCGACTCTCCGTCCAATAACCAACAACGGGACCTGGATACCCATGTTGGCTCCCACATGCTCCACGATGATCTCATCAAATGAACCACGATGTCGAGGATTCAAGTAATCCCGTATACAATTCCCTTTGTCAATCGGTACGTTACTTTCCCGAGATTCGATCGTCGGTATCCCAATACCTCGTTCAATCTTGTTACCGGCAAGTCACTTTACTCGTACCGTAATGCATGATCCCGTGACCAACCACTTAGTCACTTTGAGCTCATTATGATGATGCATTAGCGAGTGGACCCAGAGATACCTCTCCGTCATACGGAGTGACAAATCTCAGTCTCGATCCGTGTCAACCCAACAGACACTTTCGGAGATACCTGTAGTATACCTTTATAGTCACCCAGTTACGTTGTGACGTTTGGTACACCCAAAGCACTCCTACGGCATCCGGGTTTTACACGATCTCATGATCTATGGAAATGATACTTGACATTGGAAAAGATCTAGCAAGCGAACTACACGATCTTGTGCTATGCTTAGGATTGGGTCTTGTCCATCACATCATTCTCCCAATGATGTGATCCGTTATCAATGACATCCAATGTCCATGGTCGTGAAACCGTGACCATCTATTGATAAACGAGCTAGTCAACTAGAGGCTCACTAGGGACATGTTGTGGTCTATGTATTCACACATGTATTACGATTTCTGGATAACACAATTATAGCATGAATAATAGATAATTATCATGAACGAGGAAATATAATAATAACCATTTTATTATTGCCTCTAGGGCATATTTCCAACATAACCATCAACACTTGATGCTTGATACGTCTCCAACATATCTATAATTTTTTATTGTCCCATGCTATTATATTATCTGTTTTGGATGTTTTATATGCATTAATATGCTATTTTATATTATTTTTGGGACTAACTTATTAACCTAGAGCCCAATGCCAGTTTATGTTTTTCCTTGTTTTTGAGTTTCGCAGAAAAGGAATACCAAATGGAGTCCAAATGGAATGAAACCATCGCGATGATTTTTCTTGGACCAGAAGACAACCAGGAGACTTGGAGATGAAGTCGGAGGAGCCACGAGGCCCACGATGTGGCCACAAGGATGGAGCGCGCACCCAGGGGGTAGGGCGCGCCCCCGACCTTGTGGGGCCCCCGTGACTCTCCTGACCTAATTCTTTCACCTATATATTCCCAAATATCCCCAAACCACCGGAGGAGCCCACGAAAACACTTTTCCACCGCCGCAACCTTCTATAGCCATGAGATCCCATCTACGGACCTTTTCCGGCACCCTGCCAAAGGGGGATCCGATCACGGAGGGCTTGTACACCAACCCTATTGCCCTTTAGATGAAGCGTGAGTAGTTTACAACAAACTTACGGGTCCATAGCTAGTAGCTAGATGACTTCTTCTCTCTCTTTGATTCTCAATACCATGTTCTCCTCGATGTTCTTGGAGCTCTATTCGATGTAATACCTTTTTGTGGTGTGTTTGCCGAGATCCGATGAATTGTGGATTGATGATCAGCTTATCTATGAATATTATTTGAATCTTCTCTGAATTCTTTTATGCGTGATGATATCTTTGTAATTCTCTTCAAACAATCAGTTTGGTTTGTACAGCTAGATTGGTTTTTCTTGCAATGGGAGAAGTGCTTAGCTTTGGTTCAATCTTGCGGTGTCCTTTCCTACTGATAGTAGGGGCAGCAAGGCACATATTGTATTGTTGCCATTGAGGATAAAAAGATGGGGTTTTCATCATATTGCTTGAGTTAATTTCTCTACATCATGTCACCTTACTTAATGCGTTATTCTGCTCTTTATGAACTTAATACTCTAGATGCATGCTGGATAGCGGTCGATGTGTGGAGTAATAGTAGTAGATGCAGAATCATTTCGGTCTACTTGACACGGACGTGATGCCTATATTCATGATCATTGCCTTAGATATCGTCATAACTTTGCGCTTTTATATCAATCGCTTGGCAGTAATTTGTTCACCCACCGTATTATTTGCTATCTTGAGAGAAGCCTCTAGTGAAACCTATGGCCCCCCGGGTCTATTTTCCATAGTTTCTGATCTACTATTTTGCAATCTTTTACTTTCTGATCTATAAATCAAACTACCAAAAATATTTACTTTATCATCTGTGACTTTCATCTATCTCTATCAAATCTCACTTTTGCAAGGAACCGTGAAGGGATTGACAACCCCTTTATCGCGTAGGGTGCAAGTTGTTTGATTGTTTGTGCATGTGTTCGGTGATTTGTGCGTTGTCTCCTACTGGATTGATACCTTGGTTCTCAAATTGAGGGAAATACTTATCTCTACTTTGTTGCATCACCCTTTCCTCTTCAAGGAAAAAATCAACGCAAGCTCAAGAAGTAGGAATGCTCCTTCTTGATTTCTACCTCCGCAGCTTTGAGCATTGCGAAGAGCTCGGGAATTGTCTTGTCCATCCCTTGCATATTACAGTTCATCACGAAGCCTTTGTAGCTTGGTGGCAGTGATTGAAGAACTCATCAATGACACAATCAAGCTGGAAGATCAATTCCCAGCTGAGTCAAGTGATTATAATACCTACACATTTTGAGTATGTGTTCACTGACAGAACTGTTCTCCTCCATCTTGCAGCTATAGACCTTGTTGGAGACTTCATATCTCTCAACACGGGCATTTGCTTAAATATTAACTTCAAATCTTGGAACGTCTCGTATGCTCCATGACGTTCAAAACGTCTTTGGAGTCCCGGTTCTAAGCCGTAAAGCATGGCACACTGAAATATCCAGTAGTCATCAGATCGAGCTTGCCAGACATCCAAAACATCAGCATCTGCTATTGCAGCAGGCCTTTCACCTAGCGCTGTATCAAGGGCATAATTCTTCTGTGTAGCAATGAGGATAATCCTCAAAGTATGGACCCAGTCCGTGTAGTTTCTACCATCATCTTTCAACTTAGCTTTCTCTAGGAACGCATTAAAACTCAGGAGAACGGTAGCACGGGCCATTGATCTACAACATAGATATGCAAATACTATCAGGACTAAGTTCATGATAAATTAAGTTCAATTAATCAAATTACTTAAGAACTCCCACTTAAATAGACATCCCTCAAGTCATCTAAGTGATATGTGATCCAAATCAACTAACCCATGTCCGATCATCAAGTGAGATGGGGTAGCCATCAATGGTGAACATCTCTATGTTGATCATATCTACTATATGATTCACATTCGATCTTTTGATCTCCAGTGTTCCGAGGCCATGTCTGTACATGCTAGGCTCGTCAAGTTTAACCCAAGTATTCTGCATGTGTAAAACTGTCTTACACCCGTTGTATGTGAACGTAGAGTCCATCACACCCGATCATCACGTGGTGCCTCAACACGATGAACTGCCGCAATGGTGCTTACTCAGGGAGACCACTTTTACATTGAAATTTAGTGAAGGGGTCATCTTATAATGCTACTGCCGTACTAAGCAAAATAAGATGCATAAAAGATAAACATCAAATGCAATCAAAATATGTGACATGATATGGCCATCATCATCTTGTGCTTTTGATCTCCATCTCCAAAGCATTGTTGTGATCTCCATCGTCACCAGCTCGACACCTTGATCTCCATTGCTGCATCGTGGTTGTCTCGCCAACTATTGCTTCTACAACTATTGCTAACTCATAGCGATAAAGTGAAACAATTACATGGCATATGCATTTCATACAATAAAGAGACAACCATAAGGCTCCTGTTGGTTGCCAGATATCTTACAAAACATGATCATCTCATACAATAACGTATATCACATCATGTCTTGATCATATCACATCACAACAGACCCTGCAAAAACAAGTTTGTTGTTGCAAGTTTTACGTGGCTACTACGGGTTTCTAGCAAGAACCGTTCTTACCTACGGCAAAAACCACAACGGTGTTTCGTCAAGTTTGCTATTTTAACCTTCTTCAAGGACCGGCCACAGTCAAATTTGATTCAACTAAAGTAGGAGAAACAGACACCTGTCAGCTACCTTTATGCAAAACTAGTTGCATGTCAGTCGGTGGAACCGGTCTCATGTGCGTGGACATGTAAGGTGGTTCGGGCCGCTTCATCCCACAATACCGCCGAATCAAAATAAGACGTTGGTGGTAAGCAGCATGACTATCACCGCCCACCACTCTTTGTGTTCTAGTCGTGCATATCATCTACGCATAGACCTGGCTCGTGATGCCACTGTTGGGAATTGTCGCATGGAAAACAAAAATTTTCTACGCCCACGCTATGATCTATCCATGGAGATGCATAGCAACGAGGGGGAGAGTGTGTCTACATAACCTCGTAGACCATAAGTGGAAGCATTTCTCAACGCGGTTGATGTAGTCGAACTTCTTCGCGCTTCAACCGATCAAGTACCAAACGCATGGCACCTCCGCATTCTGCACACGTTCAGCTCGGTGACGTCCCTCACCTTCTTGATCCAGCAAGACGTCGAGGTAGTAGATGAGTTCCGTCAGCACGACGGTGATGGTGAAGTGATCCTCGCAGGGCTTCGCCTAAGCACTACGAAAATATGACCGGGGTGTAAACGATGGAGGGGGGGCGCCGCACACGGCGAAACAATTGTCTAGAGGGGGAGGGGAGAGGCCAGGAGGCGCCCCAAGTAGGACCGAATCCTACTTGGGCTCCTCCCAAGCCGCGCGCCTCCCCCTGCCATATCTATTGGAGGGGGGAGGAAAGAGGGGGAAGGGGGAAGGAAGGGGGAATCCTATTCCCTTTCTTTCCTTTCCTCCTTCCCCTTTCCTTCTCCACATTGGCTGGCCCATATGGGGGGCGCACCAGCCCCTTGTGGCTGGTGCGTTTCCCCTCTTGGCCCATAAGGCCCATATCTTTTGCCGGGGGTGCCCGGAACCCCTTCCGGTGACCCGATAAATACCCAGTACCCCCCGAAACACTTCCGGTGTCCGAATTCTATCGTCCTATATATCAATCTTTACCTCTCGACCATTTTGAGACTCCTCTTCATGTCCGTGATCTCATCCGGGACTCCAAACAACATTCGGTCACCAAATCACATAACTCATATAATATTATATCGTCATCGAACGTTAAGCGTGCGGACCCTACGGGTTCTAGAACTATGTAGACATGACCGAGACACCTCTATGGTCAATAACCAATAGCGGAACCTGGATGCCCGTATTGGCTCCTACATATTCTACGAAGATCTTTATAGGTCGAACCGTTATGACAACATACGTAATTCCCTTTGTCCATCGGTATGTTACTTGCCCGAGATTCGATCGTCGGTATCTTCATACCTAGTTCAACCTCGTTACCGGCAAGTCTCTTTACTCGTCCCGTAATACATCACCTCGTGACTAACTCCTTAGTCGTATGCTTGCAAGCTTATGATGTGTATTACTGAGAGGGCCCAGAGATACCTCTCTGATACTCGGAGTGACAAATCCTAATCTTGATCTAGGCCAACTCAACAAACACCTTCGGAGATACCTGTAGAGCATCTTTATAATCACCCAGTTACGTTGTGACGTTTGATAGTACACATGCATTCCTCCGGTATCCGGAGTTGCATAATCTCATAGTCGAAGGAATATGTATTTGACATGAAGAAAGCAATAGCAATAAAACTGAACGATCATAATGCTAAGCTAACGGATGGGTCTTGTCCATCACATCATTCTCCTAATGATGTGACCCCGTTATCAAATGACAACTCATGTCCATGGTTAGGAAACCTTAACCATCTTTGATCAACGAGCTAGTTAAGTAGAGGCTCACTAGGGACATGGTGTTTGTTTAACACATGTATTTAGGTTTCTGATCAATACAATTCTAGCATGAATAATAAACCTTTATCATGAATAAGGAAATATAAAATGACAACTTTATTATTGCCTCTAGGGCATATTTCCTTCAGAAAAGATCTTGAGTCGCTTTGGTTACAGCGACTGCAAGCCCTCTCCAACACCATACGATGCTAGCATGCTGCTACGAAAGAATCGAAGAATTGCTAGAGATCAATTGAAGTATTCTCAGATTATTGGCTCGCTTATGTATTTAGCAAGTGGTACAAGACCTGACATCTCTTTTGCTGTTAGCAAACTGAGCCGGTTTGTCTCAAAACCTGGAGATGTGCATTGGAAAGCTCTAGAGAGAGTTATGCGTTACTTAAAAGGCACTGCGAGTTATGGAATTCACTACACTGGGTACCCAAAGGTACTGGAAGGGTATAGTGACTCAAATTGGATCTAGGATGTTGATGAGATAAAGGCCACGAGCAGATATGTATTCACTCATGGAGGTGGCGCTATTTCTTGGAAGTCTTGCAAGCAGACCATCTTAATGAGGTCAACAATGGAAGCAGAACTCATGGCACTAGATACAGCTATGGTCGAAGCAGATTAGCTTCGTCAGCTCTTGAATGACTTGTCGGTTGTTGAGAAACCTGTACCGTATATCCTTATGAACTGCGACAATCAAACTGTGATCACAAAAGTGAGCAGCTCAAAGGATAATATGAAGTCATCAAGACACGTTCAGAGAAGGTTAAAGTCTGTCAGAAAAATGAAAAACTCTGGAGTTATTGCATTGGATTATATCCGAATGTCTAAAAATCTGGCAGATCCTTTTACTAAGGGTCTATCACGTAATGTGATAGATAATGGATCGAAGGAGATGGGTATGAGACCCACAATATGAGTTGTTCACAGTGGTAACCTAGTCTATGTCATCGGAGATCCCATGAATTAGATGTGAAAGACAAGTTGTTGGTCAACTGAGAGGAGAGTATCCTTACTATTAACAATACCACTCCATGAAGATGCAATACTCTCCTAATCTGCATGGTAGGTTGATGTATATCTAAATGTGTTCTAAGTGGCTCATTGAAGCAGAGATGTTGTCCTGCAGAACATCTTTTGAAGAACACACCTATATGAGTCTGATTGTTAAACGTCACAATCTATGAGATTAGGGTACTCTCTAGTAAACTCATGAAAGGTCTCGGAGTATGGCGCATAAGCTCCACTTGCAGGGAAGACCCACGGTAGCCAAGTCCACTGTTCAAGTTGCTTACTAGTATAGCATAGAGTTCTAGGTGGAAGTTCAACTTAACAGTCTCCACTGCAGTACCGGTATATAAGACAGTGTTTTGGAACCAAATACAAATTTTGTGTGCCTTTGGGATCTGGTGGGGGATTACTGGAATTTTGTTTATTTTGGGCCAAACCCAATAGCATTTTCAGAAATTCCTAATAAATCCTAGAGGCCCACGCAGCCCATTCGTGCAAGGCAAGAGGTGGAACTAAAGTTTAGTCCCACATTGCTAGTTTAGTGGGAGTTGGACCTCCTTATAAGGGAGGATGTTTCCCCACATGTATGAGCATGAGAACAAGAGGGACATTCATGCGCGCTCCTCCTCTGTCGCCCGCCACGCCACGCCTCGTCACGACGCGCCGCGGGTTGCGGGAATGAGCCGAGCCGATGTCTAAATTTTTGCCACACACTACGGGTATACGAAAGGTCACTCGGGAGCTGTAAATTTTTTGTTGTAGTGGATACCGAATATGAACGGTGCACCCTTCGGCTGCTGCCTGTTCGTTTCGTCTCCCTAGCTCCCTTTAGCTCCCGGCATAGCCTCTCGCCTTCTTCTCCCGTGCCTATAAAAGGGAGGTCGCTCCTCTCCAGAGATACACACTAGAAGACTCTTCCTCTAGCCACCAAGTTCCTGAGCACTGAGCTACTGCCATAATCTTCCCCATCCTGGCTTGCGGCGTGCACCGCAGGTCGGGATAGCAGGCCTCCGAAACCGCACCCCTTTGAGTCTTGTATGGGAGAAGGGTGATAAGGTTTTTGGGGAGCGCTCTGCGGGACTACTGACCGGTTCATCACGGACGCTCCGGACACCTACGGTCACTTCCCCAACGACGACTTCTTCCCCGACGTCGACAACCTCTTCGACGACATGGCTGGCAAGGATGTCGACCCCAAGTCGATCTTCTTCTTCTTTGTCCCGTCACGTGTTCTTGCTCTTTCTGTTATAGGTCCTTCCTCGGTTCTTTGTTCTAGAGTCTGTCCTACATATGTTAGGTTCTACTTCATATATGCAACTTGCTATAGTGTCTGCTTTAGACATGCTTGGTTACAGTTCATATTTGCAGATGCTATTTACCTTCTCCTTTGTCAGTTGCATGACTTGTTTTTCTGCTATAATAGTCATGTTTTATCTACTATTTCTGTTAATAAAATCATATGGTAAATTGCTCATATTTCCAACAAAAGCATATGTCCCTGCATAATCTTATCAACTAGGGAATATTAGAAAAAATATATATTATACAATATATAGTCTCACAAACTAGTCACATACTTATTGATACATATCACTTGATGATGTCCAAGGACAAACAAATCCCATAGTTAGATTCACGTCTGAACCTGGGCCTCCTCAGAGCTCAGCGATTTTGGGTCGTCCGATCTCGAGCTTGATGCGATTCTACCGGTCCGATTTAGCCTCCAGTGATTCCTGGCCGTTAGATAAAAATCAAGTTCGAAGCAATGAATAGTAAAAAACATATACACTTCACGATTTTGACCTTATCTGACTGAACTATGGGGCCTGGTGTTTGTGGGTCGTGCGTGTCAACGGCCTTGGCTGTAGCCGTGCCCGGTGCAATCCTTCTATGGTCACACACGAGTGTGCCCCGCCAGAAATTCCGCTGCCTCGCCAAGGGCATTCGTGGTATTTCACGTGCGTGGCCGTGCGTGGCGTGGTGTGGATGGTTAGGTTTCACGTATGGGAGAGGAGGGTGCCCCGTTGGTCAGACTTCAGAACCCTAGCCTCCAGTCCCACTCGCGCTCCTCTCCTTCGCTCTTGCAGCCGTCGCCGCGCTCCTGTCCTCCTCCGCCGCGCCGCCGCCACTCGCCCTGCTCCCCATCCTCGGCCCCACACTCGTCTAGGCATCTCCTCCTCCTCCCCACCCCATTGGCGGTCGGCAATAGGAGCGCAGCTCGCTGCCACTCCCTTGGAAGAGGTCCGGCTGCCTGCCCCACCACCACCCACCAGCAGGAGACCCCCGCCACCCCTCCATCGCGTTTATCGGAGGAGCGTCATCATCCATTCACATAGCTGCTCTGCCCGAAGGCGTGCACCCGTCAGGAGGACTGCGGCCCTTCTCTCGCGCCGATGGCGGGCAACCGGCTCATCCAGGTCCCGGAGTGGCCCTCTCCGGCTCTCAACTCGGGGAGCCGCTGCTATGAGCGCCAGATGCCCTCGAGATGGTCGGAGCTGTAGCGCCTCCAATTCTGGCTCCATCTCCACCCTTACAGGTTCACCTCTCTCTCACACACACTCCCCCCCCAACCAACAGCCGCAGAACAGACGGAGGAGAACGCTGCCTAAAGAAATTGAGCTTTTGTTGTACCTTTGATCATCTTTGTGGCATTTGCATCTACGCTTCGTTTGGATGTCTCCATTGGAGAGCTCTGTATTGAATTAGTCTGAATTCCAAATCAGTGAGGAAATGGAAATGGCATGAATACAGATTCACATGTTTGGCTGTCCACTGAATTGGCCCTTGAAATGCCTGTGAGATTTCAATACCAAATCTTGTTTGGATGACCAACTTTGGAATTACATGGCTACATTACCAAGTTATACCTTTTTCTACATGACTCAAAAAATGAAATCTGACTATGAATGAATATATAGCACTAAAAATAAATTAATAAATATTCTAGAAATGCATAAGGAAACGCAAATGGTCATACAATGACAACAAAATATTTTCTTATGATAACATAAAACAAATAGCACGTACTCTCAAATATGGTCTCGTACATGACATAAATCACAACGATTTAAAATATAGGTCCAAATGCTTGACATAAATAGTACACGACAATACATACATAGTTCCAAGTTCAACATGGCATGAAATAGATGGTTCGAAGTTCAACAACACATAAAAGCATCGATCTTCAAGGCAACATTAGCAGCCATGTCTTCCTCATGGTGATGGGAAGCTCCTTCAGAGCTTGAAACAGGCGATCATTGAGGACCAACTTCCCATAACACCGAAGCATATCTTGCTCGGCTAAATCAGGTATCAACCCAAGTGCATCAAGTATTTCAGCGGGTGTGATAACCTTTGGTAGTGGAATGGGCTCAGTTGTCTTGAAAGCATCAACTAAGTCCTTCTTCATATCTCTAAGCATGCAAAGAATAGCATCACATGTTCGCTGCCTCTTTGGCGCTACTTTTGGAGAGACTTCAATTGGCTCTTCTAATGGCTCTGTAGCAATCTCAGCACCTGTCTTGGCCCCCTCACCATTAGCATGATCTTTTGAATATATGATACATATGGACTCCCAGTGCTTGATTACTTTGGTCTTGTAAGACTTTATCTCCTTGGATGCCTTGTTAGCCTGCACAATAAACACAAACTAGTAAAGCTACTGCCTTGTTATTGTACATATGCAAACTATATACAAAATGTGTACTCATGATGCATGGTTACCTCCACATATTTATCCCAAACATCATCACTATCCATTGATAGCCTATTATTGGTCCAATCCCAGCCAAAACCACTTTGAGAAAGGATCTTGCTAACGATCTCATAGTGATGATCCAAAGTCCTCATCCTTCCACTTATGTTATCCTTTGTGATATCCTTATTGCACTTGTCCTTCACATGCCTTATGGCATGCGTGTACACATGTGGTTTCCATCCATTACAGGCATGGTCACCCTTGTTGTGATGCTCAACAAGGACTTCAAGCAATGCCTCATCCATCTCATCATCCCATGTGCAATAATTCCTCCTCCTTGGAGGTACTTCTTCGGCCATGGTTCTACAAGGAAATAAAAATTGTACATAATGCTAAAAACATATACAATATTAAGTTTGACAAACACCATGATTGAAATATAATGTCATTCATTGGTTGCATGAAGACGATGCATATACAAAATCACGTTTCATCACATTAGCCAGCAGCTAGCTATACAAAAGAAGAGCACATGACTAGCTATACAAAAGAAGACCACCGCATGACTAGCTATACAAAAGAAGACCACCGCATGACTAGCTATACAAAACAAGACCAGCGCAGCTAGCTATACAAAAGAAGACCACCACATTAGCTATACAAAAGAAGACCACCGCGATTACATATCATACTCTCTTCCTATTCGATCTCTTGTTCTCCTTGCATACAAGGTACTCGAGAAACATATCATCGCCTAGTTGTTGCCTAAAGTTGGACCATTCAAGAGTGACTTGCACACTTCTAATGAAGTTGTCATCATCTGGATCATCATTTGGCGCATTTGCTAATTCACTATCCACTTGAGCAATAACAAATCATCCATGACATGTTGCCTATCCCTTGCAAAGTTGTGCAACACACAGCAAGCACTAATAATTCGAATCTGC
Organism: Aegilops bicornis; assembly: GCA_021605145.1. NCBI lineage: Eukaryota > Viridiplantae > Streptophyta > Magnoliopsida > Poales > Poaceae > Aegilops > Aegilops bicornis. Next base: position 238,380,941 of record CM038670.1, read on the forward strand.
AATGATATTTTAGTTCATAGTAAGGAATTGTCATCTCACACAATGATTTTATTTAACAACATATTTACTTTTTGTACTTGATCCTTTATGTCAAACAAGGTTTGGGAACGCAAGATAGCCCATTTTTTCTTGAACAAGCCAAATGTTCGCTCCACTACATTCCTAGCACGAGAATGACGCAAATTATATAACTCTTTAGTTGTTTGAGGCTGTTGTGCACTTGCAGCCCATTCTTTTAGATGATATGGAGTGGACCTGAATGGAGCCAGAAATCCTTCTCCATTGGTATAACCAGCATCAACTAAATAATATTTCCCTATATCAATAAGTCAGTTAGCTAACAATCAAGTCAAAGAAACTACATGCCAAGAGTAAGAGTTCGTACCCTTAGGCACAACAAATGAATCATGGCGGTTTGCCCTCATTGCATCACGCAAAACTCTCGAATCTGAAACTGAACCCTCCCGGCCGGGTAACACATAAAGAAACTTCATGTTCCAATCAACAACACCTAGCATGTTAGTGGTAATGGCTTGCTTTACATTCCTATACCTTCCTTGGTCAGCCACATCAACAAGCACGTCAATATGACAACCATCTAGTGCTCCAAGTGCATTACCAAACCACTTCCATTTGTAATCATCAGGAGCTTGAGCGGTAGAGGAAGGTAACATAATGAACTCCCCATGTAGAGAGAGTAGGGCATTTAGGACAGCAGAGAAGTGTGTGCTAATGGTCCATAAAGAACGCTTGTAGGTGCCACGCAACATCCTCATATTAATAATATGACCAACTACAAGCAAGAACATTGCAACTTTCTCTTCCACTGTCACATATACACTATCACAAAGGCCACATCTCTCCCTTAACATGGTGCAAAGGCCATGAAAGTTTCGTTTAGTTAAACGCAATTGATCATAGCATGCCACTACAGATCCATCATACATGCATTTAAGCAAATATTTCCTATTCCTAATCTTGTCCTCATCATCATTAAAAGTTCCTAGGTCCCTTGGTCCCCTATTACTTTGTGTAGTAACAAATGCTAATGCAAGAGCACATGTTCCAACAAACAATTTAGTTGGAACAATTCTTTTCCTCTTCCGTCTTTTATTTTCTTCATTTATCCTCTCAACCAACTCCAATTGATCTGACATTGGGCTGTACAATTCAGTTTTATTATCTAGATGTAAAACATTGCAGCAAGACATCACATGCACAAATGCATAGCAAAAATAGGGATTTCAGCCATATACCTTCACTTGGCCTCAGGTCGACTGACAGCCTGTAAACTGCACAATACATAAACAAAAACTTGGTTAATAACAGAGAATGAAAGATCCTCACATGAACAAGTTACAGGTACAAGACAGTAGTTGGGCGCCATGGGCTGGTCCACTGGTGTAGGAAAGGAGATGGGCACAGGGGTGGGCGCAGCGGACAGGAGAAGGCCCGAGGCGGAGCGATCAGTGGCTGAGGAGACCTGCACCCTTGCCATCGCAGCCCTGCTGGTGGTCGCCGTGGTCCATTGGACGCCGGCAAGATGTGACCCTAGACCGGGACGGAATAGGGTGAGGGGGTCGGGATGGGCGAAGCGGACCGGGAACCGGCGCCGACACCGCCATGATCTCACTGGTGCTCGCCGGCGAGGTCCTTATGGTGGCCGCCGAGATGCGCGAGGACGGCGATGGGAACAGGAGAAGGGAGCGGGGAATGAGATGGGTAGAGGAGCAGGGAGCGGGGCCGAATCGAACCTTGGGGTGGCCGCCGAGCTCCTTGGGACTCGCTGCCGAGCTCCCTGTGGTCGCCGCCGAGCTCCCTGGTGGTGGTCGCGGCCGAGCTCCTCGTCTCCTTCTTTTCTTTTTTTCCTTGAGGACGAGGGGATAAGGTAGCGAAGGGGTACGTTTTGCGGGAAAGCGGCAATTCAGAGGAAATCGGAGCGCCAAGGCTCCATATCGTTGGAGGGAAGTTTTGGTGGGACTGAATACGACGCTGAATTTGCTTTTGTTTCCAAGCGGCAATTCACAGTCCAACCAAACAGCTGAATTGTAATTCAGGGAATACCAAATCCATTTCAGGCACCTTAATTCGGACATCCAAACGCAGTGCTAATGATATGCATGACAAGATTCAGTTTGTGCCCGGGACACTGGAATGATTTTTTTCTAAACGATTAAAGTGGGAACTGAATTTATGAGTTGCTGTCATTGAAAGTATAAACTGTGAATGTTTCAGATCAAGTATGTGTAAGTAGTTGCGTCTTTAGGAGGTCTGAATATATGAGTTCTTTGTCATCGATAGGTATTAGTATGGACCTGCAGCTTTTTGATAATTTCCTCCTTAGGAGATCTGTTTCCTTCAAGTACAGCTATAGCAAAGAGACACCAACTTATTTTAGTGCTTGAGATTTTGATTACCAATCTGCAACAATGCCCATTGCACTCTAATTGTTTTCTTTGCTCATTTGTTCTCCTGCAGATGGTTTACGTCTTAACTGTCTACAACAAAAGGGATAAGCAGCACTGCATCCGGGTACCAAATCCATTCATGCCATTCCGTATTCCTCTCATCATACACTTAATCATAAAAATCAGCTTATTTTATTACGGCCCCGCCAATTAAGCTATCAAACTATCATTCATCGCAATTGGTCTTGAAAGGCCACTAAACTATTACTACATTATTTGGCACTGTTGTATGATTTATTCATTTGGAGGAACTTCTTTTATTGGTGAGAAAAATAGAAATATCCTATAAGTCTCTTTGAGATTTCCAATGTGAATCCTTGCTAATCCTACAAGTCATGTTCTTGATATTAAGTTGACGTTACCTTTCTAAGACCTGAGTTTTCCTATGAGAATCTTCACTAGATGTTAAGTTGAGGTTACCTTTCAAGTAAACTATTACTACAATATTTGCCACATTTGTATGATTTATTTTCTTGAGGAGTTTATTGTTGTTTTAATTGGTTCCAGACTTCCAATTCCAGTACTCATCAGTTACCATAATACCGACAAAATGTGCGGTGCTCTTTCCTTACTCGTTTTCAATTCTTTGCAGATCCATGTGCACTGTGAAATTCCAGATGGTATCGCAGCCCACGTAACTCCGTGAGTGTTGATGATTACCCAGAAAACCAGTTCACATTCAGTGTCAAGCACTTGGCTCCAATATCACTGACATGCCTTATGCCTCCATCATACCTGAGCCATCATCCTCCATACTTCTTTCTCGGTGTACAGTGGTTGAATATTGTGAAGGTCTCAACCCTTTGTCACATGCTTGAATTGATTTGGGCACATCAGTCTGCACAGGAAGTTGTTTTTGAGTGGGTGCAGGGCTCTACGCTCTCTCATCTTGGTTTTGATGGCGGGATAATCATACGCATGTTTGATAGTACGATGGCTCCTGTGGATGGTCGGGTTGTTGGAGAGATTCTGTCTGTAGAGGATGTTGTTCAATGGTTGATCAACTCGAGGCCTCCATGTCTGCGCAATTTGTTTCAATGAGCACCCAGATAATTCAGATGCTCCATTTGATTCTTGGATACTCTCCCTGCTGCTCATTTCACAACTACATCTTCATTGTAATTTTGTTGTTTTGAAACAAGATGAGGAGAACACTCTTGATCTGATATATATTGGACACTGAATTGTTGCTCCATGGAGCCAGGCACCATGATTTATGCACAAATCAAACCAAATTTTGGTATTGTTTTTTGAAATTTTAGTTACGGGGTATAATACCTAATTATTAGAATTCAAATACTCTACATTCGGGATATTGCAAAGTGTGTATCTATTTCAGCGTACCATACCGCTTGTATATAAAATCAACATATAGCAAATCAAACAATCATTAGAAAAGTAACTACAGTTTGGCTTTAGTACTAATATATCACATACATGCGCCTTAGTTCTATGTAATGCTTTGTTGTTCTCTAAGGCATCCTCCTATCGTTGATGGAAGTACTAGCATTTTTCTGGCAGTGGTAATGGCAGTAGCTTCATTTAGTATGGTTTGGTTTCTTACAACGGTGAACTTCACAAATCAGTTAAAATTGGTAATCGCTTCTGGAACATACATATACATCACAGACCATTCACAGTATAGATTCATATTTAACCCCCTTGAAGATGAAAATGCCATTTCCTTTTGAGAATATCTTCAGACAACATAATATCGTTGTCTATTTTCTTTGAGAGAGAAATGATCTGATTGGATTGTGGAAATCAGTGATAACAGGAAATAGTGAGATACTTTGGTTGATTACTTTGGATATTTAGAGTACAGACTGTAAATAATAAGATGGCAAGAAAGATGCAGCATTTTCAGATTAATTTGGTAGCTCTGCACCTTTAATTTCTTCTTGTTGCTTTCGAGGATGCTTAATGAATGGTTCTGCACAAGTGAAACCAGCTGTGAGTCTATCGTTTGGAGAAAAAACTCACTTCTTTGGGGAGGCGAAGCTGAAGTAGAAGGACACATTCTCCTCCTCCTGAGTTGTAGAGTAAATCTTCTCGTCTGCCTTCTCTTTCTTATCATCAGATTCAAAATTGCTTTTTCGGTTATCCAAGCCGTTCTCTTCAAAGAATGCCGCACTTTCCACATTATTTTCGTAACACTTAGCCGGCACTTCTATAGCATTATCGACTTTCACCGGAGCATCATCCATTTGCTCATCACCTTTTCAAGCATCAACTGCACGCACCTCGCTTCGCCTTCCTCTGCAACAGCCTCACAGTTGGTCTTCTCGACTGTCACCCATGATTGCCTCCACAGTCGATCTTCTCCAAACTGTCACCCACAATAGCCTCACAGTCAGTCTTCTCCAAACTGTCACCCTCGCTAACATCCACGGCGGCGGCTTCACCCTCAGGCTCAGCATCCACATGCAGCTTCATGGTGTCCGACCTGAGCACCCTCTTCGCCACGCCGCCATTCTCGCGCCCATGAACATCCTTCCTTTTCTTCCCTGCAAGCGTGGACCCCTCGCCGTCACCAAGGGAAGGTTTTTCCACCTCCAAGGAGGAAGCCTTGGGCAAATCCTTCATCAAGTCGTCTTCTATTCCTGGCATCAGGTTTCGCTCCAAACCGTTAAGCCTCATCCCGAGCCTGCGTAGTAAGACCAGAAAAATCATCAGAATCACACTTGCACGAAATGTTGAAGTGATAACCAACTATCTGCTCCAACTCCCAGCCAGTGTAAACCTAGCCCAATAATTACGGTCCATAAATTCGGAGCAACGCGATATGAAGCACATGAAATGGTTAAAACCTGCTCTTTTTAGTAAACCTAGATGGCAATTCGGGAAACTAGTGAAACATCTTCACATCATTCTGGAACGGAGGGAGTAATAAATAAATAGTTTCACACCATATACAGAGAATTTTCCTGCCACATGACAATTTTTTCCAAACAAAATGTCCGGACTGAAACAATTCTGTCGGGGATATACCCCGCAGTGTAACCCGGCCTAACCCAGCCGGACTTGGCGACTCACTAATGACCTGCCCTGACTAGACGACACACTAAGTGACCCGCCCGATCCTGGCGGCTTATGGGTGACCTGGCAAGCGGATCAGAGGAGCGACAAGACCCGGGGGCCTGTGGAGGCTCAAGGCCCGTAAGGCCGACTTATGTTATGGTAGGCGGCTTAAGAGGAAAGGCGTGAGGAATATCTCCCTTACAAGGAATCAAGACCCGGACTTGTACCCGGCTTGTAGTACAAGATAGGCTAGTCCTAATCCTATTTGGACTCCACATGTAACCCGCCCCTCTAACTTATATAAGGAGGGGCAGGGCACCCCAAAAAGGGACAAGTAACAAGAAACAATATCTAGGGCTAGACACAAAGGGGGGAGCCGGCTTATGCGGCGACTCTCGATGAGCATAATGAGACCTAGCCTCAAACAGCATGTAGGGCTATTCCGGATGATGTTTCCCGGGGCCCGAAGCTGTCTAAATCCTCGTCTTGTGTGATGATCCGCCTAGCGTCTCTCGATTCCGTCCAACCCCTCTCAAGCTACCACATAGATGCGTTGGCCTCGCGACTAAGTCCTTGCAAGAGGACATCTGCCGTGACAATTCCACGACAAATTCCATCATCCATCTATGCGCCATCTATCTATTCCAGGCAGGTTTAGCATCACACAACATGTTGTAGCTAAGAATGGAACTAAAAAAAGTTGCAGTCAAATTTTGAGCACCACAAACAAAAGCACCCCAATTTCCTGACCGAATCTACTATAAGGCCATGTATTTTGCAGGCAGATTTTAGGATGGCACAACATACTGTAAATAAGATCTGGAGTGAAATAAACATTCTTTTCAGTGGAACTTTAAACAACCCAAAGCCCTTCTATACAGAGCTAGCTTCAGTTGCAGTAGCAATAAACAGTTTGACAGCACGCAGCAAGATACTACAGAGTGTGTTTCCCCAGCAAGATACCCTATACTGAAACAAGTTCTATCATTTATCTATGGGCGATGCTACGCATCCGCCGGCGGATAAAATTAAAAGATCTTCTGCCTCCATGACCATCGGATGAAGCTGCGGATGGCTGTGTGATCTACCCTCATGATTCGTCATCTTTGCAGCGAATGTGTTGCTGTAGTACTTTCTACAACAGAGGTCTATTTGCCAAAATTATTCGCAACAAAGGCCAGTTGCATAAAATTTTAAACTATTTTTTCCTCTTAACCTGTTGCAACAAGAGCCTTTTTGCAAAAAAATGTTGTTGCAGAAGACAAAAATCAATTGCGGATCCCACTCCACGCCGTCCAACAGCAACATCAGATGTAAGCTACGCCGGGGACAACCGAGGGGCGGAGGCTGCCAAGGCAATGCAACGTCGATCTCGCCGGAGCACCACATATCCGGTGGGAGGCAGCTCAGACGAGGTCACCGAGCGGTCGTGGAGAGGCAACCAACGACCGAGCAGATGGAGCATGAGAGCGGGTCGGGCCCGTCAAGGGAGGAGAGAAAGGAGGAGAGAGGAGAGGGCCCATGAAGGAGGAGAGCATGGTCGTCCATGCCGGCGCATGGGGATCCAGATCTTGCAACAAGCTCGTTGTTGCGGGGGCAAAAGTTGCAACAATGATCCAGTTGCACAGCTAGACCGTGGAAAAAGGATACTTCCAAGCCATCTGGTTAAAGAAACATCCGATGAGCATAAAGGCGATGGTTGCGCGCAGAAAGATCGGTCGGGTGAACAGAAGAGTTTCCCTTTAACTATCTATCCCAAGCAAATTTTAGCATTACACACCAACATTTTGAGCCAAGGATGAAACCGGACATAATTTTAACCAATATATGCAAAATAATCAATATATTTTTGTGCAGCAGAAAGATAGACCCAGAATGAAGAGATTATAGATATTACTAATGGGGTCAATTTAATTTCCTATAATTTTCATCTGCCCCAAAACATCTGAAATAATTCATGCAGGCCACTGGATGTCGGGTCATTTGAGATAAAATTCATACATATGAGTACATCATAGGAGAGAAGTACTCTGTTCTTCCTTTCTTCCGGTGCCTGTCGACCAACCAAATGATGGCACAAAGCGAAACCCAACAAATGGAAAGGAAATGGGTCTCTCACCCTGCGAAGTGAGTTTTGGGGGCGGCTACAGGCAAAATAACAACTACAACTGCTGGTGCAGGTGTCGTCATAAACATACTCATATATATGTGCCTAATCATATCCTTGGTATATATTTAAATCATCAGGGAGACATATTAGATGACAAAGAAGTATACTGCAGGCAATTCAAGAAATCTATAAAGGGCAGCCCGGGGCATGTACCCGCTTGCGTAGGGTCCGGGGAAGGGTCCGGCCACTTTGGGTCTATTGTATGCAGTCTTTTCCTACATTTCTGTAAGAGGCTGTTTCCGGGACTTGAACCAGTGACCTCATGGTCACAAGGCAGCAACTTTACCACTACGCCAAGGCATACATCCTAGAAAAGCATTGACTACCTTAAGAATAAATTTAGATAAAAACAGGAAGGATGAAAACCTGCAACAGTTGGCATTGCAAGGAAAATATTTTCTGGTGGTCATTAGAACAACATGACACTCACTTTTTAGTCAAATTCAACCTGGAAGAAGTTGAGAGCAATTGTTCCTAAAAGTGCACCCCCTCAACAAGTTTTAAGAAGTCTGTGTATGCACGTTTAATTAGAATAGATCATATTCAAGAATAGCAATTGTTCACAAAGCCGGCATGAAGTCACTACCTCAAAGAGGGACAAATCCATCGTTGTAAAACTGATCCATGTATATATTTTACAATTTGGAGAAGGCGTCTCCAACAATATTAACTTTCGGTATTTAACTTATTTGACTAATTTGGTTCGATAGAAAGGAGGGCAGACTGTGGGACTAAGAAATAGAGGAAGCAAGTATGGAGGAGGAGAGGCCGGGAGAGACCAAGGACAGCACGAAGAACCCCAGCGAGGTGTAGTAGCGCGCCTGCGAGTACCCCGTCCCCGCCCCAACGGTGGCGTCGAGGAGCACTGCCCAGGAGCAAAACGATCGTTCATTTAGTCCCACATCGGCTAGCCAGGTAGAGCAGGACCTGTTTATAAGTACCCCGCTGCTTCAACAGTTGTCCCTCCGGGGTCACCCGATAAACTAAGATTATAAAGCGTAGCAAGGATCTGCACACATAAGGATGTCACTATGTTTTTACTTTTTACCCCACACGTGTTCTACTAATTTATAGAAAAGTCCTCAAAGTTCTCATTTCTATGTCTTGAAATCCAAAATTTTAGGATTTCACGCGCCATCTTATCAGCCCTTTTTACTTTTTACCCCACACGTGTTCTACTGATTTTACAGAAAAGTCCTCAGAGTTCTCATTTCTATGTCTTGAGATCCAAAATTTTAGGATTTCATGCGCCATCTTTCCAGCCCCTCCCGTATACTACTTTTCCATATTTTGAGATAAATTTTTTTAGGGTTTCATGTGCCGTATACTACTATTTTTATTGAAAGGTTCTTATAATTTTATTTTTATCTTTTAAGATCCCTAGAGCATCTCTAGCAGACCCTTTATATTGCGGACCCTAAAAACCATTATAAGGGTCGCAAAAAACATGTTTTAAGAGTCGACTTTACCTCCCGGAACGGACCCTGTAAACGGCACTGTAAAAACGAATATTTCTCTCCTTCCCCGTCGTCCTCCTCCGCCTCCCTTGCTTGTTCCCCGTCGTCCCTCGAACTCCCTTGCCGGCGGCCGGCCACATCCGCGCTCATCTCGGCCACCTCGCCCCACCCTTCTCCGGCTCCAATTCAAACCGGCGGTGCCCGATTCCAGTGGGCGGTGGCCGATTCTAGTGGGCAACGGACAATTCTGGTGAGGTATGCGATGAAATTGCGGCGGTGCGTCCTTCCCAATGAGGTTTGACCGATATAAGGGTCGCCCTCAATTTGGCTTTCAAGCCTTCAAATATATTGGTCTCAGGTGTGGTTTACGGTGGCCTTTAGAATATTTAAGGGTCGGGCCGCTTTTACAGTTTCTGTTTTGGACACTTTTTACGACCAAACTCTTAAAAATCTAAAAATTATAAGAGTTTTACCGGTTTTAAGGAGTCTGCTAGAGTGCTCTTACAGCTGCCAAATTTTGGATGCCAGGTCAACTGCCATTTTTTACTCTTGAATCATGGCATTTCTTGTGGCCATGTATACACATGTAATATTCCCTCTCAGATCGTTTTACTTCATGTATTGGATTTATGCGAGGTCAAACTTTGCAAAGTTATAACAACTTTATATTAGAAAATATCAACATCTACAATACCTAATAAGTATAATATGAAATTATATTTTATGGTGGACCTAAAGATGTCGTTCTTGTATTGTGAATGTTAATAGTATTTTGTATAAACTTGGTCAAACTTTGAGGAGTTTGATTTCAAACAAATCTAATATGTAGAGTAAGAAGAAAAGCAAGGGAGTAGATGCATATTTTTTCCGGCCCAGCACGCATAAGGATAAGGGATGGAGCTCCCGTGTAACCAACTAACACCAATGTGTTCTGGATTTTCAGTTAGTCTCCAACACTATTAAAAGAGAAACATAAAATTTTCCAAACCCAAACAATAAACTATACATGGGATAACCATGCACTATTACGGAAAACCTTATACACAGAAGCTTATCAGTAGTGTTGGTTAAAAGGAGGCGGTACTACTACTTAGCAGTAGTGTGTGGTCACAAAGGGCGCTACTGCTATCCATATAGCAGTAGCGTGGCAAGATGGAAATGCGCTACTACTATAATTGCCACACCATTGCCAACAGGTATAGTAGCGCCCTTCCGCAAACCGCGCTATTGCTAATAAAATAGTAGTAGCGCGTTTTCAGGGTAGGGCGCTACTGTTAAGTTTGAACATGGCCACATGGCGGGCCCCATTTAGCAGTAGCGCGTCTTACAGGAGCGTGCTAGTGCTACATTTTAGCAGCGGCGCGTTTTCCATTCCCACGCTACTGCTAGAGCGCAGCCACCACCTTTTCCTTCCCTCCCCCTCCCGGCCTCCCCCATCCTCTCTTCCTTTCACTTTCCCCTAGCTCCCACCTCCTCTCTCCCTCACTTTGCTTCTTTCTCACTACTTCTCCCTCCCATGACTCTCTTTCTTCCACCTCTCTTTCTCTCTCTTTATTGCTCCTAGCTAACTACACCATCTCCATTAATGCAACTCCTTTATCTTTTTCCTCCCCCTCCACTAGTTAAAGTCATCTCCTTCCCCAACTATCTAGGTAGATCTACCCATTCAATAAAGTGACCTATGTGCCTCCCTGACTAGATCTAGCCATGTCAAGAAGTAAGCTTTGTCCACTTTTGATCATTCCATAGGTGTGTGGCGACACCGATCAACACCATCATCACCGTGCCCGATCTCGAGATAGGTGATTAAAAATTTGTGCATTTGCAAGAATGGAAATATGTGTATGTGTGTGATAGGACATAACCAGGCGATATGATGGAAATTGTGTGTGTGGCATGAGTTGCCGTTGAATTATGCTTGAGTTGCCTATGTTTTGCCAAAATGTCGATTTATTTCTGTTTCGGTGAATTTCGGGCAAACTCTATATGTCATATTTTTAGGGAAGGTCATGTCAAAAAAAATTATGACTTTGATGCATGCATGCATTTTTATAATCAATTTGTTTATTATTACCGCGCGGGCGCTCATGATGGTCAGTGAAACAATGATGGAAAGGTGGTTCTTTGTCGTGATGCGAGGACATGAATGAAAATAATCGGATAGAGGTTTTATGTTCGTGTCGAAGATGCAAAGGACGAGTTTGGCTCGACCCCTATGAGCATGGTCGTTTGATGGCGCACCTGCTCATGACTGGTTTCATGGATGGCTACACTACTGCAGGATGCTACTAATGCGACACTACGATCAGAGACCCTTTGACGAAACTGTGCGATGCATTAATCGCAAACGATGATGTAAAAACCCATCAAAAAAGATGCAAAATGTTTGTGATTGCGGAGCCATCAAACACGGTTCCGATTTTAGTTGCGTGTGCGATGCAGGGCACATGTTTGGTCCATCCGAACTGTTTGCGATGAGATAGATCAACAAAAACGGGCAGCCATATCAAGGTGTGTGTGATATACGTCATACAGTTCACTCAGATGAACTGTTTGCTATTAGAGAGTGCAACAAAAACGGTTAGCCAGATCAAGGTGTGTGTGATATTGTAGCGATCTGACCTCAAACGGTCAAATTTCTGTGCATAAATGTCATCCCTGGATCGGTAATGCTGACACACACAGTACTTGAAGGATTTATAACAGAGTGCAATCACACACTTATTATATCGAATGTCTCAAAAGAGATTTTATTACAATAATATAACTTAAGGCCATCTAAATAAGATAACAATGGAACACTTGGAAGATAAAGTGAGTCCATCAACTCCAACGGCATAGCTGAGTGCACGACAACGACCTAGCGTACCTTACTCTTAAATGCGAAAAGTTTGCGGCATGATATGTTGCAGTCCAAAAACGGGTCAAGACATGGAATATCTTTGGCAATATAACACGATGAGCAATGAACAGAATAAATGCTATCACTACATGCATATATGGCTGGTCGAGGCTCTATGGTTATAATGTTTTTGCGTAAAGCCAATTTTTTCCTACATCGAAGGAATAAATTTTATTTAACTATCATGATAGTTGATAAACATTGAGAATGGTACCCCCATCTCAATCCCAAATTAAAAGTAATTAATAACCCAACAAATTAGTTTAGAGTGATGAGATCAACATGATAATCCAAGAACCAGATACTCAAGATGTCCATAACCGGGGACACGGCTAACCATGATTAGTTTGTACACTCCGTAGAGGTTTGCGCACTTTTCCCCACAAGACTTGATCTCCTCCGTTGGATTTCTCGCACTACATGGTGTTTGAAAAATGGATGACCGAGACACAGTCTTTCAGAAACATTAACTCTTTACTCTGGGTGGACAGTTACACTTACTTTCCCCTACATCTACTAGCCCACCACTGAAAGAGGTCATGCAACATACTCAACTATTCTAGATCCCATAATAGCTTGTGGCTGCACGCGGAAGTTTCTAGCTTGAATAATCTTATGATCCCTTTGAGCCTGGGTGGCGAACCAAAAGACAACACTTATCCCCAGGTGCCCGCAACCAATCCACCCAGATGTGTATTTAAGTAGCCACCTTAAGTTAACCATTAATTAACAATCTCACATCTGTCATGGATCACTCAAACCAAACCACGTCTACGAGCATAGCCTAGCAACCCACGCATAACGTAGAAGTAACTCCCAAGGGTTTGATAATAAAAGGGCAATAAGTTCTACCTCATCATCTACTTCCCAATACCCACATGTTGTCAAATCCTAACCGTGCAATGTTGGAAGATTGTAACTAATGCATTAAAACTGGGTATGAAAAGAGTATGACCAATGTGTTACTTGCCTTGCTGACGATCCGCAAAACCTAGAGACTCGTAGCACGCTTCGCACTCCGGGAATTCTATCGCAAACAAACAATAGCATACATAACCACTCCTGCTATATGCAAGGGTAAAACTCAAATAAGAAGATCCAAATCTGAAAGTCCAACTGAAGAGCTTTGACTTGCAAAAAGAATCAATCAAATCGGAGCTACGGAACTGAAACTACGTTCAAAAGAACTTTGAATTCAAATCTGCTTGAAACCAAATTTTAAATTGTCAAAACCATGTTCAAGTTGATTAACCAGAAAGAGGGGCTCGAGACGAAGATTTTGGCGTTGGGTTCACTGGATTTGGACGAACGGTTAAAAAGTTGCGACGGTTTGAAGATCAGGGGCTAATCTGCGATAAAAATAATCACGGATAAGTCCCTGGCCGAAAATAAAATAAAAAGGAAAAAATCTATCGGACGAACGTCCGCTAACAGAGACTAGAGAACGAATTCGTTCGTTAAAATGAACGAACGAACGAATGTTCGCAAATAACCTAAACAGAAGAAAATCCGAGAAAACTAAACTGGTCTAAAAAAACCGAGGGTTTCTAAAAAAAGGCGGCGGCTTGCAGGTTTTTTACCGGTTCTCAGGCAAAAAACCGGTGACGGCGGCGGCGGCGGGATCCGGCAGCGGCGCGGGTCAACGGGGCGGCGAGGCGAGGCGACACGGCGACAAGCGCGCGGTGAGTGTGGGACGAGGGGGCGGCTCGGTATTTAAAAAGGTGGCATGCACGACTTGGGAGGGGCGGCCCGAGGTGGAGTCCGGCTCGACTGCCTCGGCGTCCGTCTTACGACGACAGCGAGGGAGGCGGTGGCGCGAGCTGGCTGGGCCTCGGCCCGATTCGGTCCCGGAGTTTTGTTTTTTGTTTTAAATAAATTCCACCGAAAGAAAAATCCAAAATAAATAAATAAATAATCTAAAAATGCCAAAAACAATTTTTACTATCTAAATAAAATATTTAGAACGAAGTGAACATTTTTCTGGCCTAAAAATGCAATTTGGAAAAATGCATATTTTTCTAATTCAAATAAAATAGCAATAAAAATCCAAATAAAGTATTTATTTGATTTTAAATATTTTTCCTCCAATATTTCTTTATTTTGGAGAAGTAATATTATCTCCTCACTTTTATTTTTATATTCGAAATATTTTCAGAGAGAAAAATTATTAAAACCAAAATGATCCTCTTTTCAAATTTGAGAAAAATTCAAATATGAAAATAATGAAATCCCCAACTCTCTCCATGGGTCCTTGTGTTGCTTAGCATTTTTAGGATCAAAACCAAAATGCAAATAAAATATGATATGCATATGATGACCTATGTATAATATTCCAAATTGAAAATTTGGGATGTTACAAACCTACCCCCTTAAGATGAATCTCGCCCTCGAGATTCGGGTTGGCTAGAAAATAGGTGTGGGTGGTCTTTCCGTAGGTCTTCCTCTCGTTCCCAGGTGGCTTCATCCTCATTATGGCGGCTCCACTGAACTTTGCAAAACTTGATAACCTTGCTGCGCGTGACTCGGCTGGCAAACTCGAGAATCTTGACAGGTTTCTCCTCGTAGGTTAGATCACTATCCAACTGAATTGCTTCCAGGGGTACTATATCTCTCAAAGGAATATCGACCATCTCAGCATGGCACTTCCTCAAGTGAGAAATGTGGAACACATCATGAACTCCTAACAGTCCTTCGGGTAACTCCAACTTGTAGGCCACTTCTCCCATACGCTCCAAAACTCGGTATGGTCCTACAAATCCCGGGGCTAACTTTCCCTTAACTCCAAAGCGTTTAACTCCTCGTAGAGGTGACGCTCGAAGATATGCTCTTTCTCCGATTTCATAGACTACCTCCTTGCGTTTTGAGTCTGCATAACTCTTCTGCCTGGACTGAGCTACCTTCAGTCTATCGTGAATCAACTTAACCTTCTCTTCGGACTCTTTGATCAAATCTGGTCCAAACAACTGACGGTCTCCAACTTCATCCCACATCAAAGGTGTCCGGCACCTCCTTCCATACAAAGCCTTGAAAGGTGCCATCTTCAAACCGGCACAGTAGCTGTTGTTGTATGAGAACTCCGCGTAAGGTAAATTATCATCCCAACTAGATCCATAATCTAGCGCACAAGCTCTCAACATGTCCTCCAGAATCTGATTGACTGTTTCGGTTTGCCCATCTGTCTGCGGATGAAAGGTTGTACTGAACTATAGCCTGGTACCCAAAGTCTGGTGCAGCTGATTCCAAAACTTCAAAGTAAACTGGGCCCCTCTATCTGATACGATGGTCCTTGGAACTCCATGCAGACACACGATCCTGGTCATATATATCTTGACCAACTTCGCACTCGTATAGGTGGTTTTCACTGGGATAAAGTGAGCCACTTTGGTCAGCGATCAACTACTACCCTGATAGAATCATATCCCGATCGAGTCCTGGGTAATCCGGTGATGAAATCCATGCCAAGCTTATCCCACTTCCATTCGGGTATCGGCATAGGCTGCAGTAATCCTGCTGGCTTCTGATGTTCTGCCTTCACTCTCTGACATACAACACATACGGCTACATACTCGGCAATATCCTTCTTCATACCAGTCCACCAGAAACACTCCTTCAAATCCAAATACATCTTGGTGTTTCCTGGATGTATCGAGTATGGCGAGTCATGAGCTTCCTGAAGTATTAACTTCCTGATTTCTACATTATTCGGCACATAAACACGGTCCTCAAACCACAAGGTGACGTGCTCATCCTCACGAAAACCCTTGGCTTTTCCTTTGCTCATCTTCTCCTTTATCTCAGCAATTTCCTTATCATCCTTCTGAGCTTCTCGAATCTTTCCCAATAATGTTGATTGAACTTCCATTGCTGTGACAAAACCTCTAGGGACTATCTCCAAACGTAGCTCCCTGAGATCTTCGGCTAACTCCTTTGGTAATCCCCCGCTTACGAGGGTATTGGCATAACTCTTCTGGCTCAAAGCGTGCCTCTGACATTGGTCTTGCCTGGATGATAGTGCAACTTCATATCATAATCCTTTATAAGCTCCAACCATCTCCTTTGCCTGAGATTCAGCTCCTTCTGAGTGAAAATGTACTTCAAACTCTTGTGATCCGTGTACACATCACAACGGTTTACAATAAGAAAATGTCTCCAGGTCTTGAGTGCATGAACTACGGCTGCTAACTCCAAATCATGTGTGGCATAATTCAACTCATGCGGTTGAAGTTGACGTGAGGCATATGAAACCGCTCTTCCATCTTGCATAAGTACACCTCCAAGTCCTAAGCGAGAAGCATCGCAATACACTTGGAAATCCTTGCGTATATCCGGCAGAATCAGCACTGGGGCTGTAACCAAACGTTTCTTCAACTCCTGACAACTTGCCTCACATTCATCTGTCCACTTAAACTTAGTGTCTTTCTTCAACAACTCTGTCATAGCTTCGCAATCTTGGAAAAATTCTCAATGAATCTCCGATAATATCCTCATGAGTCCAAGAAAATCATGATCTCTCCAACTGAGGTGGGTGCCAACCACTCAGTGACAGACTGAACCTTGGTAGGATCCACTGCTATACCTTCTCTTGATATAACATGGCCAAGAAATCCAACTTCCTTCAACCAAAACTCGCACTTTCTGAACTTGGCATAGAACTGGTGTTCTCTGAGCTTCTCGAGAACTAAACGCAAATGCTCCTTGTGTTCCTCTTCATTCTTCGAGTACACCAAGATATCATCAATGAACACCACGACAAACTTATCCAAGAATTCCATGAACACCTTATTCATCATACTCATGAAATAGGCTGGTGCATTAGTCAATCCGAATGACATAACCGTGTACTCATATAGCCCGTACCTTGTGGTGAAAGATGTCTTAGGTATATCCTGTTCCCGGATCTTCAGCTGGTGATATCCTGATCGTAGATCGATCTTGGAGAATACTTTAGCTCCTTGCAGTTGGTCAAACAAATCATCGATCATCAGCAGTGGGTACTTATTCTTGATCGTCACCTCATTCGATGCACGATAATCAACAACCATTCTCAATGATCCATCCTTCTTCTCAACCAAGAGCACTGGGGATCCCCACGGTGACGAACTTCGTCGAATGTATCCTTTCTCCATAAATCTTTGATCTGCTGATACGTCCATTTTGCATCATGCTTTTATATCGATATTTATTGCATTATGGGCTGTTATTACACGTTATGTCACAATACTTATGCCCATTCTCTCTTATTTTACAAGGTTTACATAAGGAGGGAGAATGCCTAATTTGGAATTCTGAAATTTGGAAAAGGAGCAAATAATAGAGACCTATTCTGCACAGCTCCAAAAGTCCTGAAACTCCACGAAAGTCATTTTTGGAAATAATAAAAAATATTGAGCGGAAGAAGTTCACGGAGGGGACCCACACTGCCACGAGGGTGGGGCGCACCCTACCCCAGGCGCGCCCCCTACCTCGTGGGCCCCTGCTGGCTCTCCGATGGCCATCTTCGCTATATGAGGTCTTTCGTTGGGAAAAATCATAAGCAACCTTTTGGGGCGAGACTCACGCCACGAGGCGGAACCTTGGCGGAACCAATCTAGGGCTCCGGTAGAGGCTGTTACGTCGGGGACACTTCCCTCCGGAGGGAAATTCATCGCCATCGTCATCGCAACGCCTCCTCTCATCGGGAGAGGGCAATCTCCATCAACATCTTCACCAGCACCATCTCCTCTCAAAACCCTAGTTCATCTCTTGTATCCAATTCTTGTCTCCAAGTCCGAGATTGGTACTAGTAGGTTGCTAGTAGTGTTGATTACTCCTTGTAGTTGATGCTAGTTGGTTTATTTGGTGGAAGATCATATGTTCAGATCCTTTATGCATATTATTACCCCTCGATTATGAACATGAATATGCTTTGTGAGTAGTTACGTTTGTTCCCGAGGACATGGGAGAAGTCTTGCTATTAGTAGTCATGTGAATTTGGTATTCGCTCGATATTTTGATGAGATGTATGTTGTCTAGCCTCTAGTGGTGTTATGTGAACGTCGACTACATAACACTTCACCATTATTTGGGCCTAGAGGAAGGCATTGGGAAGTAATAAGTAGATGATGGGTTGCTAGAGTGATGTAAGCTTAAACCCTAGTTTATGCGTTGTTTCGTAAGGGGCTGATTTGGATCCATATGTTTCATGCTATGGTTAGGTTTACCTTAATACTTTTGTTGTAGTTGCGGATGCTTGCAATAGAGGTTAATCATAAGTGGGATGCTTGTTCAAGTAAGAACAGCACCCAAGCACCGATCCACCCACATATCAAATTATCAAAGTACCGAACGCGAATCATATGAACGTGATGAAAACTAGCTTGACGATATTCCCATGTGTCCCCGGGAGCGCTTTTCCTTATATATGAGTTTGTCCAGGCTTATCCTTTGCTACAAAAAGGATTGGGCCACCTTGCTGCACTTTATTTACTTTTGTTACTTGTTGCTCGTTACAAATTATCTTATCACAAAACTATCTGTTACCAGTTATTTCAGTACTTGCAGAGAATACCTTGCTGAAAACCGCTTATCATTTCCTTCTGCTCCTCGTTGGGTTCGACACTCTTACCTATCAAAAGGACTACGATAGATCCTCTATACTTCTGGGTCATCAAGACTCTTTTCTGGCGCCGTTGCCGGGGAGTGAAGTGCCTTTGGTAGGTGGAATTTGGTAAGGAAAAAATTTATATAGTGTGCTGAAATTTACTGTCACTTGTTACTATGGAAAGTAATCCTATGAGGGGCTTGTTCGGGGTATCTTCACCCCGACCAGTAGAGCAAAGAATTTCTCCTCAACCTATTGAACCTACTGAAAATGAAATTATTCCCTTTGAAGTTCCTTCGGGTATGTTAGAAAAACTGCTAGCTAATACTTTTACAGGAGATGGAACAAAGCATCCTGATGAACATCTACTCTATGTGGATGAAGTTTGTGGACTATTTAAGCTTGCAGGTATACCCGATGATGTTGTTAAGAAGAAGGTCTTCCGTTTATCTTTGAAGGGAGACGCATCGACATGGTATAGGCTATGTGATGACACGGGATCATGGAACTATAAACGAATGAAGTTGGAATTTCATCAAAAGTACTATCCTATGCATCTTGTTCATCGTGATCGCAATTATATATATAACTTTTGGCCTCGCGAAGGAGAAAGCATCGCTTATGCTTGGGGGGGGGCTTAAATCAATGTTATATACATGCCCCAATCATGAGCTCTCAAGAGAAATAATTCTTCAAAAAAGTTATGCTCGGCTTTCTGAAAATAATCGCATCATGCTCGATACTTCTTGTCTTTGGCTCTTTTATGATGAAGACTATTGAATTCAAATGGAATTTATTGGATAGAATTAAACGCAACTATGAAGATTGGGATCTCGACGAAGGTAAGGAGTCATGTATGACACCTAAGTTTGATTGTGTTAAATCTTTTATGGATACCGATATTTTCCGTAAATTTAGCACTAAATATGGACTTGACTCTGAGATAGTAGCTTCTTTCTGTGAATCTTTTGCTACTTATGTTGATCTCCCCAAGGAGAAGTGGTTTAAATATCATCCTCCCATAGAAGTAAAAATAGCTGCACCTACTAAAGTTGAAGAAAAGATTGTCACTTATAATGATCCTATTGTTCCTACTTCTTATGTTGAGAAACCACCTTTCCCTGTTAGGATAAAGGATCATGCTAAAGCTTCAACTCTGGTTCGTAAAAGCAATATTAGAACTTATACACCTCCTGAGCAAGTTAAAGTTGAACCTAATATTGCTATTGTTAAAGATCTCTTGGCTGATAATATTGATGGGCATGTTATTCATTTCTGCGGTGAAACCGCTAGAATTGCCAAACCTTGCGCCAAAAATAAACATAGACTTGTGGTAGGCGTGCATGTTATTTCTGTTAAAATAGGAGATCATTGTTATAATGGCTTATGTGATATGGGTGCTAGTGCTAGTGTTATACCGCATACTTTATACGAAGAAATTAAGCATGAAATTGCACCTGCTGAGTTAGAAGGAATTGATGTTACAATTAAACTTGCCAATAGAGATACTATATCAGCAATGGGAATTGTTAGAGATGTTGAAGTCTTGTGTGGGAAAACTAAATACCCTGCTGATTTTCTTGTTCTTGGTTCCCCACAAGATAGCTTTTGTCCCATTATTTTTGGTAGACCCTTCTTGAACACCGTTAATGCTAAGATAGACTGCGAAAAGAATGTTGTTACTATTGGTTTGGATGATATGATTCATGATTTTAATTTCTCTAAATTTAGTAGACAACACCGTGAGTAAGAATTGCCTAGTAAGGATGAAATTATTGGTCTTGCTTCTATTGTCGTACCTCCTAGTGATCCTTTAGAACAATATTTGCTAGACCATGAAAATGATATGTTTATGAATGAAAGAAGGGAAATAGACGAAGTATTCTTTAAACAGAAGCTATTCTGAAACACAATTTGCCAGTTGAAATCCTAGGGGATCCTCCTCCACCCAAGGGTGATCCCGTGTTTGAGCTTAAATCGTTGCCTGATAATCTTAAATATGCTTATCTTGATGAAAAGAAGATATATCTTGTTATTATTAATGCTAACCTTTCAGAGCATGAAGAATAAAGATTATTGAAAATTCTGAAGAAGCACTGTGCTGCTATTGGGTATACTCTTGATGATCTTAAGGGCATTAGTCCCACTCTGTGCCAACATAAAATAAATTTGGAAGAAGATGCCAAACCAGTTCGTGATCATCAACGACGGCTGAATCCTAAAATGAAAGAAGTGGTAAGAAAAGAAATACTAAAGCTTCTGGAGGCAGGTATAATTTATCCTGCTGTTGATAGTCAGTGGGTAAGTCCTGTCCATTGTGTCCCCAAGAAGGGAGGTGTTACTGTTGTTCCTAATGATAAAGATGAACTGATTCCGCAAAGAATTATTACAGGTTATAGGATGGTAATTGATTTTCGTAAATTAAATAAGGCTACTAAAAAGGATCATTACCCGTTACCTTTTATCGATCAAATGCTAGAAAGATTATGCAAACATACACATTATTGCTTTCTAGATGGTTATTCTGGTTTCTCTCAAATACCTGTGTCAGCTAAAGACCAATCGAAGACCACTTTTACTTGCCCTTTTGGTACTTTTGCTTATAGACGTATGCCATTTGGTTTATGTAATGCACCTGCTACCTTTCAAAGATGCATGATGGCTATATTCTCTGACTTTTGGGAAAAGATTTGTGAGGTTTTCATGGATGACTTTTCCGTCTATGGATTCTTATTTGATGATTGCTTGAGCAATCTTGATCGAGTTTTGCAGAGATGTGAAGAAACTAATCTTGTCTTGAATTGGGAAAAGTGCCACTTTATGGTTAATGAAGGTATTGTCTTGGGGCATAAAGTTTCTGAAAGAGGTATTGAAGTTGATAAAGCCAAGGTTGATGCTATTGAAAAGATGCCATATCCCAAGGACATCAAAGGTATAAGAAGTTTCCTTGGTCATGCCGGATTTTATAGGAGGTTCATTAAGGACTTCTCAAAAATTTCTCGACCTGACTAATTTATTACAAAAAGATATACCATTTGTCTTTGATGATGATTGTGTAGAAGCATTTGAAATACTTAAGAAAGCATTGATCTCTGCACCTATTGTTCAGCCACCTGATTGGAATTTACCCTTTGAAATTATGTGTGATGCTAGTGATTATGATGTAGGTGTTGTTCTAGGGCAAAGAGTTGATAAGAAATTAAATGTTATCCATTATGCTAGTAAGACTCTAGACAATGCTCAAAGAAACTATGCTACTACTGAAAAAGAACTGTTAGCAGTTGTATTTGCTTGTGATAAGTTCAGACCATATATTGTTGATTCTAAAGTAACTATTCACACTAATCATGCTGCTATTAAATATCTTATGGAAAAGAAAGATCCTAAACCTAGACTCATTAGATGGGTTCTCTTGCTACAAGATTTTGATTTGCATATTGTTGATGAGAAAGAAATTTGAGAACCCCGTTGCAGACAACTTGTCTAGGTTAGAAAATGTTCTTGATGACCCACTACCTATTGATGATAGCTTTCCTGATGAGCAACTAAATGTTATAAGTACTTCTCGTAGTACTCCATGGTATGCTGATTATGCTAATTATATTGTTGCTAGATTTATACCACCTAGTTTCACATACCAGCAAAAGAAAAAGTTCTTCTATGATTTGAGACATTACTTTTGGGATGACCCACATCTTTATAAAGAAGGAGTAGATGGTGTTATTAGATGTTGTGTACCTGAGCATGAACAGGAACATATCCTAGGCAAGTGTCACTCCGAAGCTTATGGAGGACACCACGCTGGAGATAGAACTGCACATAAGGTATTGCAATCTGGTTTTTATTGGCCTACCCTCTTCAAGGATGCCCGTAAGTTTGTCTTATCTTGTGATGAATGTCAAAGAATTGGTAATATTAGTAGACGTCAAGAAATGCCTATGAATTATTCACTTGTTATTGAACCATTTGATGTTTGGGGCTTTGATTATATGGGACATTTTCCTACCTCTAATGGATACACACATATTTTAGTTGTTGTTGATTACGTTACTAAGTGGGTAGAAGCTATTCCAACTAGTAGTGCTGATCATAACACTTCTATTAAAATGCTTAAGGAAGTTATTTTCCGAGGTTTGGAGTCCCTAGATATTTAATGACTAATGGTGGTTCACATTTTATTCATGGTGCTTTCCGTAAAATGCTTGCTAAGTATGATGTTAATCATAGAATTGCATCTCCTTATCACCCACAGTCTAGTGGTCAAGTAGAATTGAGTAATGGAGAACTCAAATTAATTTTGCAAAAGACTGTCAATAGATCTAGAAAGAATTGGTGCAAGAAAATTGATGATGCATTATGGGCCTATAGAACTGCATATAGAAATCCTATGGGTATGTCTCCGTATAAAATGGTTTATGGAAAAGCATGTCACTTACCTCTCGAACTAGAACAAATGGCATATTGGGCTATTAAAGAGCTCAACTATGATTTCAAACTTGCCGGTGAGAAGAGGTTATTTGATATTAGCTCACTTGATGAATGGAGAACCCAAGCTTATGTAAATGCCAATTTTTTTAAAGAAAAAGTTAAAAGATGGCATGACAAAAGGATACAAAAGCGTGAGTTTAATGTAGGTGATTATGTATTGCTATACAACTCTCGTTTAAGATTTTTTGCAGGAAAACTTCTCTCTAAATGGGAAAGCCCCTACGTTATCGAGGAGGTCTATCGTTCCGGTGCCATAAAAATCAACAATTTTGAAGGCACAAATCCGAAGGTGGTAAACGGTCAAAGAATCAAACATTATATCTCAAGTAATCCCATAAATGTTGAAACCAATGTTATTGAAACCGTAACCCTGGAGGAATACATAAGAGACACTTTCCAGAACGTTTTAGACTCTGGAAAGGAATAGGTATGTGGTACGGTAAGTAAACCAATTCCAAAACAGTTTTTAAGGCAATATTTCTCTGTTTTGGAATATTTAGAAAGATAGAAAAATAAGTAGCAGTCCGGGAAGGACACGATGGCTCCACGAGGGTGGAGGGCGCGCCCTACCCCCTAGGGCGCCCCGTACCTCGTGGGCACCTCGTGTGCCTTCCGGACTCCGTTTTCTTGCACGATACCTATTTTGGTCAGTAAAAATTCATTATATAACCTCCCGAGGATTTTGACTCCTGTATCACGCGAATATCCTCTGTTTTTGTTTCGAGCTGTTGCTGCTGTATATTAGAGCAAGATGTCTTCTCAAGAGTCAGTCGGGGAGAGCCGGGTGTCTCATCCGGCATTGGAACCAAGGGCAAACAGCGACGCTTACCACTTTGGGTCAGCAACGGAGGAAGAGATGGAGGATGACTTGATGAGAGTAGATGCCATGGAGGATCAAGAAGTCACTTCTTGCTTCCGAGCTGGGTTCACGATGGGGGAACTACAGAGCTCGGCTATTCCAAACTCGGTTATCCCTTCTAATGTTAGATTTCTTTCTTATGAAAATATGAAGAGGAGTCCACTTGCTCTCCCGCAGCTATGCAACACCCTTGGGTGCAAGGAGCCTTGTCGTTACAGGAAAGCTTCGCAAGGAAATAATGGACCTCAAGCAGCAAGTCAATAAGCTCGAGGAGGAGAATCGTATCCTGTAGGGCATCATCACCAAGAATATTTCACCAAAAACAAAGAAGGAGACATAATCATATGGGTATGGGCACTCCCCTTGGCAACTTCCAAGCTTGGGGGAGGTGCCCCGGTATCGTATCACAACCATATCTCCTATCTTTACCGTTTTTTTAGTTCGATCCTATTAGTAGTATCTTGATCTAGTAGAATAAAGTTTGTGGCATGATCTAGTTTTGAGTTTTGCTTTATGATCTCTCTATGTAATCGAGTCCATGAGCTATATATAATAAAGATTAGGCGTTGAGTCAATGGCTTGAATATTTTTCTATGATCTTGAGTGAATAAAAGAAAAGAGAGAAATAGAAAAAGGATAAAAAGGAAACAAGGAGTTCATATTGATCTTATTGAGAGTAATAACTTCACATAGAAAGAGTGTGATGATTAAAAGTTGTTGGGAGTTGGCTAACATAGTTTTGGTCATCGTAGCAATTAATAGGAAGTAATAAGGAAAGAGAGGTCTCACATATAGATATATTATCATTGACACCTTTTATGATTGGGAGCACTCATTAAAATATGACATGCTAAAGAGTTGACGTTGGACAAGGAAGACAACATAATGGGTCATGTTTTTCTGAGATAAAGTATATTGTCATGGATCATCCAACATGTTGAGCTTGCCTTTCCCCCTCATGCTAGACAAATTCTCAGCACCAAGTAGAGATACTACTTGTGCTTCCAAAAACCCTTAAACCAGTTTTGCCATGAGAGTCCACCATACCTACCTATGGATTGAGTAAGATCCTTCAAGTAAGTTGTCATCGGTGCAAAGCAATAAAAATTGCTCTCTAAATATGTATGACTTATTAGTGTGGGAGAAAATAAGCTTTATACGATCTTGTGATGTGGAAGAAATAAAAGCGGATTTGCATAATAAAGGTTCATATCACAAGAGGCAATATAAAGTGACATTCTTTCGCATTAAGATTTTATGCATCCAACCATAAAAGCGCATGGCAACCTCTGCTTCCCTCTATGAAGGGCCTATCTTTTACTATTATCTTCTACCTTATGCAAGAGTCATGGTGATCTTCACCTTTCCTTTTTACATTTTATCCTTTGGCAAGCACAGTGTGTTGGAAAGATCCTGATAGATATATCTAATTGGATGTAGGGGAGCATGAGTTATTATTGTTGACATTACCCTTGAGGTAAAAGGTTGGGAGGCGAAACTATAAGCCCCTGTCTTTCTCTGTGTCGGATTAAAACTTCGTAACCACAAGTATCGCGTGAGTGTTAGCAATTATGAAAGACTAAATGATAGTTGAGTATGTGGACATGCTATTAAGCTCTGACATAGACTCTTTCTGATGTTATGATAAGTTGCAATTGCTTCAATGACTGAGATTATAGTTTGTTGGTTCTCAATAAAGTTTATGATTCGTACTTTTGCATTGTGAATAGATTATTACTTGAGCATAAGAAATCATATGACAATATCTATAGATGTTGCTATTATGAGAATAATCATGATGCCTTCATGTCCGTATTTTATTTTTATCGACACCTCTACCTCTAAACATGGGGACATATTTATCATTATCGGCTTTAAGCTTGAGGACAAGCGAGGTCTAAGCTTGGGGAATTGATATCGTCCATTTTGCATCATGCTTTTATATCGATATTTATTGCATTATGGGCTGTTATTACACGTTATGTCACAATACTTATGCCTATTCTCTCTTATTTTACAAGGTTTACATAAGGAGGGAGAATGCCAGCAGCTGGAATTCTGGGCTGGAAAAGGAGAAAATATTAGAGACCTATTCTGCACAACTCCAAAAGTCCTAAAACTCCATGAAAGTCATTTTTCGAGATAATAAAAAATATTGAGCGGAAGAAGTTCACCAGAGGGGGACCCACCTGGCCATGAGGGTGGGGGGCGCGCCCTACCCCCCAGGGCGCGCCCCCTACCTCGTGGGCCCCCCGTTGGCTCTCCGATGGCCATCTTCTGCTATATGAGGTATTTCATCGAAAAAAAATCATAAGCAACCTTTCGGGACGAGACTCCGCCGCCACGAGGCGGAACCTTGGCGGAACCAATCTAGGGCTCCGTGAGCTGTTCTTGGGGACACTTCCCTCCGGAGGGGAAATCATCGCCATCGTCATCACCAACGCTCCTCTCATCGGGAGAGGGCAATCTCCATCAACATCTTCACCGGCACCATCTCCTCTCAAAACCCTAGTTCATCTCGTGTATCCAATTCTTGTCTCCAAGTCCGGATTGGTACTAGTAGGTTGCTAGTAGTGTTGATTACTCCTTGTAGTTGATGCTAGTTGGTTTATTTGGTGGAAGATCATATGTTCAGATCCTTTATGCATATTATTACCCCTCGATTATGAACATGAATATGCTTTGTGAGTAGTTACGTTTGTTCACGAGGACATGGGATAAGTCTTGCTATTAGTAGTCATGTGAATTTGGTATTCGTTCGATATTTTGATGAGATGTATGTTGTCTAGCCTCTAGTGGAGTTATGTGAACGTCGACTACATAACACTTCACCATTATTTGGGCCTAGAGGAAGGCATTGGGAAGTAATAAGTAGATGATGGGTTGCTAGAGTGACAGAAGCTTAAACCCTAGTTTATGCGTTGCTTCGTAAGGGGCTGATTTGGATCCATATGTTTCATGCTATGGTTAGTACCGAACGCGAATCATATGAACGTGATGAAAACTAGCTTGACGATATTCCCATGTGTCCTCGGGAGTGCTTTTCCTTATATAAGAGTTTGTCCAGGCTTGTCCTTTGCTACAAAAAGGATTGGGCCACCTTGCTACACTTTATTTACTTTTGTTACTTGTTGCTCGTTACAAATTATCTTATCACAAAACTATCTGTTACCACTTATTTCAAAGATTTGCAGAGAATACCTTGCTGAAAACCGCTTATCATTTCCTTCTGCTCCTCGTTGGGTTCGACACTCTTACTTATCGAAAGGACTACGATAGATCCCTTATACTTGTGGGTCATCATCTGCTTCTTAATCTCCTACAGATCGTTTGCGGGCATCCGGTATGGTCTCTTTGATATAGGTCCGGTGCCAGGCAACAGCTCTATAAAAAACTCAATGTCTCTGTCTGGCGGCATGCCTGGTAATTCCTATGGAAATACATCCGGGTAATCCTTCACTACAGGCACTTCCTCTGGAAAAACCCACGTGAGAGAATTTACTTGGGTCCTCCTCGGCGCATGCCGGGATACATACTTGATCATTTTTCCCTCCGGGGTGGTGAGCAAACTTGACTTACTGGTGCAATCGATGTTTCCTCCATACATCGATAGCCAATCCATTCCTAGTATCACATCCAATCCTTGCGACTTCAGAATTATTAAGTCTGAGGGGAAAACATGCCTTCCTATGGTCAATGGCATCTGAAAACATCCTTGGCTTGCCATATACTCCGCTCCTGGCGAGCTTACTAACATGGGTGTACTAAGAACTTTGGTGGGCAACTTATACTTATCCACAAATCCCCTTGAAACGTATGAATGCGATGCACCAGTATAAAAAAGAACGATTGCAGTAAATGACTTAACCAAAAACTTACCTATAACTGCATCTGGCTGCTCTTCAACCTCCTTCACGTTAACGTGGTTCACTTGTCTCCTATTGAAAGGGTTGGGCTTCTTCCCAGAGCTTCCATTGCCATTTCCATTCTTTGCTTCAGGACACTCATTGGCATAGTGTCCAGTCTTCCCGCACTTGAAACAAGTAATGTGACTTTGGTCCTTCTTTGCGGGTGTTGCTGGTTAGAGCGTTTCTGGTTGCTGCCTGCTCAATTCCTATTTCCATTCTTGGGGCCATTGTGGTTATGCGAACTCCCTCCATTGTGCGTATGGCCTCCATGGTTATGGGTATATCCTCCCGAGTTCGGGGTAAAGCGACGCTTCTGCTGAGCTCCTGAATTGTACTTCCCTTGTCCATACTTCCTCTTATGGCTCTCAATCTGTTGCTGCTTCCCTTCAATCATAAGAGTCTTGTCTACCAACTCCTGGTTGTTGTTAAATGTTGCCACCATTAATTGCATACTCATCTCATCATTCAACCCTTCCATAAACTTCGCCTGCTTCGCGGCATATGTGGCCACATCATCTGGGGCATAACGGGCTAACTTGCTGAACTCATCCATGTAATGCACCATAGTACGGTTTCCTTGGCGTAAGTTGCGAAGCTCACGCTTCTTCATGCTCATAACTCTAGTTGAGACATGTGTTGTGTGCTGAAACTGCTCCCAAGTGACATTGGCTATGGGGAAGGTGGCTGTGTAATTCTCCCACCATGAGGCTGCAGGTCCATCCAATTGATGTGCGGCAAAACGCACCTTCTCAGCATCTATGCAACCTGCGGTGGTCAACTCCCTTCCAATCCTACGTAGCCAATCATCAGCAACTATTGGATCGGTGCTATTGGAAAACACAGGTGGCTGCAGCCTCAGTAAACGGGCTAAGTTGTTAACTGGAGGTGGTGGCGATGGGTTGTTGTTGTTGTTGTTGTTGCCTTGGTTCTGGACTAGTAGCTGCATCAAGGCATTCTGTTGTTGGATCAGCTGAGTGAGCTCCGGTGGGAAGACAAATCCGGGGTCACGTCTCGAAGGAATCTGATGGGTTTAGAGGGGAGAGATTATAATATAATGAGGTCTAGTGAGAAAGCACTACCCATATGCACATGAGACAAACACATTCATAACACACCAAAATCAATTCAAACAAGGGCGTCCAATCGATCTAACTATCGTTAGAGTGCTCGGGCTACTACTATATACATGGGGGAATACTACTGATAATATGGTGGTCGACTAGAAGTTTTGATCAGTGGAAGACTCCATGATATCCACTCCAGCTTCGTCTTCATAGTCATCATCACTACTGTCGGGGTCGGAGTCGGTGTCGTCGATGATGATGTAGTCTTCAGAACGAATGTCCTCGGGAGGGTCGTCACTTCCTCTTGGCGCGGGGTCTCCCATGAACACTCCTAGCTTCCTTGTCAGGTCGTCATTCTTCTCCACTAGTATTGCGATTTCCTCCTCATATCCGTCGCGTGTATACTTGAGTTCCTCTTCAAGCTCCATGTTCCTGGTCATCACCTTCTTCAAATCTATCATCCTTGCGCACATCTAGTTCTCCTGTCGACGAATGTGTTGGTTTAACTCCTGGATGAAAGCTGCAATGGACCTGTCCCTCCTGGTGCTGATCATCTCCCATTTCTCATCTCGACGCCCACATATCTGGTAGATGGTGTCCCTAAGCTCCTTGTGATAAACTTCGTCGATGTGTCCCATGGTGATGTGGGCTGCCATGCTCTTTCCTAGACTCCAGGTTGGTGCATCAAAGGAAAACTCTATGGGTTCAGTACCTGGCGTGAATGTCCTTCCTGGAACTTGAACTCGAATCATCCAACGCTCCTCTTCTGGTAAAGTGGCGGTGTAGGTCCCGGTGAAGCTTGGTATTCCTATGTTCAGGTACCTAGTGACTTCCTTCAAGTGTCGTCCAAAAGGTGTGTCTTCATCCGGTTGTGCAAACTTGTTCCTTGAGTCCGCCATCCTATAGAGTGGAAAATGGAGAGGAGTCAGAAATGAGTAGAGAAGAGTGACCTATGGCTTATCTTAGTGGTCGTGTCCTACAATCAGCGTGTGCTCTGATACCATCTTGTAGCGGTCTAACCTCAGACGGTCAAATCTTTGTGCATAAGTGTCATCCCTGCATCGGTAATGCTGACACACACAGTACTTGAAGGATTTATAACAGAGTGCAATCACACACTTATTACATCGAATGTCTCAAAAGAGAACTTATTATAATAATATGACTTAAGGCCATCTAAATAAGATAACAACGGAAGACTTGGAAGATAAAGTGAGTCACCAACTCCAACGGCATAGCTGAGTGCACGACAACGACCTAGCGCACCTTACTCTTCATCTGAAAAGTCTGCAACATGATATGTTGCAGCCCGAAACGGGTCAGCACATGGAATATGCTGGCAATATAACACAGTAGAGCAATGAACAGAATAAATGCTATCACTACATGCATATATGGCTGGTGGAGGCTCTATGGTTATAATGTTAATGTTTTTGCGTAAAGTCAATTTTTTCCTACATCAAAGGAATAAATTTTATTTAACTATCATGGTAGTTGATAAACATTGAGAATGGTACCCCCATCTCAATCCCAATTAAAAAGTAATTAATAACCCAACAAATTAGTTTAGAGTGATGAGATCAACATGATAATCCAAGAACCAGATACTCAAGATGTCCATATCCGGGGACACGGCTAACCATGATTAGTTTGTACACTCTGCAGAGGTTTGCGCACTTTTCCCCACAAGACTCAATCTCCTCCGTTGGATTTCTCGCACTACATGGTGTTTGAGAAACGGATGACCGAGACACGGTCTTTCAGAAACATTAACTCTTTACTCTGGGAGAACAGTTACACCTACTTTCCCCTACATCTGCTAGCCCACCACTGAAAGAGGTCATGCAACATACTAAACTACGCTAGAGCCCATAATAGCTTGTGGCTACACACGGAAGTTTCTAGCTTGAATAATCTTATGATCCCTGATACGTCTCCAACATATGTATAATTTATTAAGTATTCATGCCATGTTTACAATAGTTTTATATGATTTTGGTATGATTTGATTAGAACTAACCTGGACTGACGTTGTTTTCAGCAGAACTACCGTGGTGTTGTTTTTTGTGCAGAAATAAAAGTTCTCGAAAAGCGCTGAAAATCAACAGAGATTTTTTCTGGAAGATACGAAAAATACTGGAACAAAAATCTACCGGACGGGAGTCCTGTGGGACCCACGAGGGTGGGGGGCGTGCCCCCCTGCCTCGTGGACTCCCCGAGGGGCCCCCTGACGTAAAATCAATGCCAACTCCTCCTATAAATACAGAAACCTTCGGGAAATAACCTAGATCGGAAGTTCCGCCGCCGCAAGCCTCTGTAGCCATGAGAAATCAATCTAGGCCCTCTCTGGCACCCTGGGGGGCCATCATCACCGGAGGCCATGGAGGAGGATCCTGAGGGGCCATCATCGCCATGAAGGCCAAGGACCAGAGGGAGAACCTCTCCCCATCCAGGGGGGAGGCCATGGAGGAGGAAGCACAAGGAGGAGAACCTCTCCTCCTCTCTCTCGGTGGCGCCAGAGTGCCATCGGGAGGGGAATCATCGCCGGGATGATCGTCTTCATCAACATCACCATCATCATCACCATCCTGGCCTCTTTTACACGGTCCACTCTCCCGCACCCCGCTGTAATCCCTACTTGAACATGGTGCTTTATGCCACATATTATGATCCAATGATGTGTTGCCATCCTATGATGTTTTGAGTAGATATCCTTTGTCTTTGGTTTGATTGATGATCTAGATTGGTATGAGTTGTATGTTTTATTTTGGTGTTGTCCTATGGTGCCCTCCGTGTCGCACAAGCGTGAGGGATTCCCATTGTAGGGTGTTGCAATATGTCCATGGTTTACTTATTGTCTGTGTTTCTTGAGTGACAGAAGCATAAACGCGGATAAGTGGGTCACAGCGTATGGGATAAAGGGGACTTGATGCTTTAATGCTACGGTTGGGTTTTACCTTAATGATCTTTAGTAGTTGCGGATGCTTGCTAGAGTTCCAATCATAAGTGCATATGATCCAAGACGAGAAAGT
This sequence comes from Aegilops bicornis, assembly GCA_021605145.1. Taxonomy (NCBI): domain Eukaryota; kingdom Viridiplantae; phylum Streptophyta; class Magnoliopsida; order Poales; family Poaceae; genus Aegilops; species Aegilops bicornis. The sequence continues at coordinate 238,412,890 of CM038670.1, forward strand.
ATGTTAGCTTATGCCTCTCCCTCATACGAAATTGCAATAGTGATTACCGGTCTTGTTAACAATTGCCTAGGACAATTCCGCACACCGACCCATCATTATTCCACGCTCGATGTTTATAATATTTAGTAATATATTCTAACTTTATGATAAAAACACCTACTTTTATATTTTAGCTCTCCAATATCATGCAAAGTTATCTTCTTCATACCCACAACATAGTTTTATTTCTCGTATCTAGTTGGAAGCAAACATTCGGTGTACGTAGAGTCGTATCTGTGGCAGATAGGACTTGAGAGAATATTGATCTTACCTTTAGCTCCTTGTGGGTTCGACACTCCGTACTTATCACTTCCACCTTTGGAAATTGCTACGATGATTCCCTGCACTTGGGGATTATCAAGCTCTTTTCTGGCGCCATTGTCGGGGAGCAATAGCGTGGGGTTGATATTCTCGTGTGTGCTTGTTTGCTTTCTTCACTAAGTAGATTTTTTTTCCTTTTTGTTTCTGTTTAGTTGTGGGTGAAACATACAAAAAAATAAAAGAATGAAAATACAAAAAAATTACTTGCCTATCATGCCTAAAAAGTTTTTCAAAAAGAGAAGTGATTGGAAAGTTATGCATTGAAGAAGTGAGGGTCGACCTTGAGCACTTGTGTTCATGCTCATGGAAACAATGTATAATTTTTCATGGAAGTTTCTCTATAAATAATTATCCCCTTGTATATATCCTTTGTATTATAAAAATAATGTGCCAAGCTTTGTTTTAGGATGATTAGATTTCTTGTTTACTATGTGCAGAACAAAAACAGAAACTTTGGTTGTAGCGCGTGATTTTACACTTTTTACTGGAAGGTCAAATGGGTCTGTGTAGCGACCCGACCTCAAACGGTCAACTCTCTGTGCTTTAGTGTCATCCCTGGATCGGTAATGCTGACACACACAGTACTCGAAGGATTTATAACAGAGTAGCAATCACACACTTATTACATCGAATGTCTCAAAAGAGAACTTATTACAAATAATATGGCTTAAGGCCATCTAATACGATAATAGCGGAAGGCTTGGAAGATGAAGTGAGTCCATCAACTCCAACTGCATAGCTGAGCTGCACGTCAACGACCTAGCGAACCTTACTCCTCGACTGAAAAGTCTACAACATGATACGTTGCAGCCCGAAAACGGGTCAGCACATAGAATATGCTGGCAATGTAACACAGTAGAGCAATGAACAGAATAATGCTATCACTATATGCATATATGGCTGGTGGAGGCTCTATGGTTATAAGGTTTTTGCGAAAAGCCAATTTTTTCCTACAACAATGGAATAAGTTTTTTTAACTATCATGGTAGTTGAAACATCATTGAGAAGGTTCCTCGGCTCAATCCCAATTAAAGTATTTCATTAACCCAACAAATTTAATTAAATTGAAGAGATACAATAGGATAATACAAATACTAGATACTCAATATGTCCATAACCAGGGACACGGCTAACCATGATTAGAGTGTACACTCTGCAGAGGTTTGCGCACTTTTCCCCACAAGACTCGATCTCCTCCGTTGGATTTTCTCGCACTACATGATGTTTGAGAAACGGATGACCGAGACACAGTCCTTTGGAAGCATTAACTCTTTACTCTGGGTGGACAATTACACCTACTTTCCCTCTACATCTGCTAGCCCACCACTGAAAGAGGTCACACAACTTACTAAAACTATGCCAGAGCCCATAATGGCTTGTGGCTGCACACGGAAGTTTCTAGCATGAATAACCTTAAGATCCCTTGGAACCTGGGTGGCGGACCGTAGGAAAATCACACGGGTACTCCGGGATATCCTAGGACAACACTGGATTCTCCAGGTGCTCAAACAAGCAATCCACCCAGATGTGTATTAACGTTGCCACCTTAAGTTGAACCATTAATTAACAATCTCACATCTGTCATGGATACACTCGAACCCAATCCACGTCTACGAGCATAGCATAGAAATATAAGCATAACGTAGAAGTAACTCCCAAGGTTTGATAGCAAAACAAGGCAATAGGTTCTACCTCATCGACTACTTCCCAAACTCATAATTTACTCACATCCTAATCATGCAGTGTTTGAGGATTGGAACTAATGCATAAAAACTGGGTATGAAAAGAGTATGATCAATGTGTTACTTGCCTTGCTGACGATCCGCAAAACCTAGGGACTCGTAGTAGCACGCTTCGCACTCCGGGAATTCTATCGCACACAAACAATAGCATACATAAGCAATCAATCAAAGATGCATGGGTAAAACTCAAATAAGAAGATCTAACCAGAAAGTTCAAATTAAGAACTCCGGTTTGCAAAAAGAATCAAATCAAACGGAGCAACGAAACTCAAACTGCGAAAGAAACAAGATCCGATTACTAATCTGAACTAAAGTCAAATTTTACAGAAGCAAAATCTTGTTAAATTTGGTTAAACAGAAAGAGGGTTTTGAGATGAAGGCCTAGGCGCTTGAATCACCTGATTCCGATAAACGAGCGAAAAGATAAACTAAAATGAAAATCGAATCAGAAATCGCGATCGAAAATAATCACGAAAAACCCGAGAAAAAGAAAAACGGACGAACAGGCTAACGAACGAACGTTCGTTGTCTGTGACTAACGGGCGAAAACCGTTCGTTAAAACGAACGTACGGTCGAACGTCCGCTAAATAGACTAAACAAAAAAAAAACAGACGAACCGAATCTAAAAAAACGTAACTAGGTTTTTTTTTAAAACGAGGATTTTTACCTAAACCGAAAGAAAACCGAACAGAGAGATTTTCAAACTCCGGCGCGGCTCCGGCGGCTTCCGGCGACCGGGGTGGCGCGGTGGCGGCGAGGCGGCGAGGGCGCGGGGTGGCGAGGTGGCGGAGGTGCTAGGCGGCTCGGCGGCGGCTGCTGCAGTCAGTGGTGGGGTGGGGTGGCAAAGTGGGGCGGGGTGGCGGCTTATAAGGAGGGAGGCGGTGGCTTGCGGGAGGCGGTGGCGGCGTGTCCATGACGGACACGTCCTGGCGGCGGCGGCGGCGCTGCTTGGGAGTCCTCTCCCGAGCCCAAGGGAGGCGTCTTGGCTGGTCGGGCCTCGGCCCAGTCTTGGTCCGACGGAGTTTTTTAACATATTCCTTTTAAATATAATCCTAGAAAAATAAATAAATAAATCTAAAAATACCAAAACAAATTTGCACCGTCTAAATAAAATATTTAGAACAAGGTGAACATTTTCTTGGCCTAAAATGCAATTTTGAAAAATGCACCTTTTTTCTAATTCAAATAAAATTCCAATAAAAACCCAATAAAAATATTAATCTGATTTTAATATTTTTCCTCCAATATTTCATTTATTTTGGAGAAGTCATATTATCTCCTCTCTTATATTTTTTATATGAAATATTTTGGAGAGAAAAATAAATAAACCAAAGTGATCCTTGTTTCAATATTTGATAAAAGTCAAATATGAAAAACATGAAATCCCCAACTCTCTCCAAGGGTCCTTGAGTTGCTTAGAATTTCGGGGATCGCAAAATGAAATGCAACAAAATATGATATGCATGAATGACCTATGTATAACATTCCAAATTGAAAATTTGGGATGTTACAAACCTACCCCCCTTAAGATGAATCTCGCCCTCGAGATTCGGGTTGGCTAGAAAATAGGTGTGGGTGGTCTTTACGAAGATCACCCTCTCGTTCCCAGGTGGCTTCATCCTCGGTATGGTGGCTCGACTGAACTTTGCAAAACCTGATAACCTTACTACGAGTAACTCGGCTGGCAAACTCAAGAATTTTGACTGGTTTCTCTTCATAGGTCAAATCACTGTCCAACTGAATTGCCTCCAGGGGTACTATATCTCTCAGCGGTATATCGGCCATCTCAGCATGACACTTCTTCAATTGGGAAACGTGAAACACATCATGAACTCCTGACAGTCCTTCGGGTAACTCCAACTTGTAGGCAACCTCTCCCATGCATTCTAAAACATGGTATGGTCCCACAAATCTCGGGACTAACTTTCCTTTAACTCCAAAACATTTAACACCTCGCAAGGGTGAAACTCGCAGATACGCTCTGTCTCCGATTTCATAGACTACCTCCTTGCATATTGAATCTGCATAACTCTTCTGCCTTGACTGAGCTACCTTCAGTCTATCTCGAATCAATTTAACCTTCTCTTCGGATTCCTTAATCAAGTCCGGTCCAAACAACTGGCGGTCTCCAACTTCATCCACATCAACGGTGTTCGGCATCTTCTCCCATACAAGGCTTCGAATGGTGCCATCTTCAAACTGGCCTGGTAACTGTTGTTGTATGAGAACTCCGCGTAGGGCAAGTTTTCATCCCAACTAGATCCGTAGTCTAGTGCACAAGCTCTCAACATGTCCTTCGGAATCTGATTGACTCTCTCAGTCTGTCCATCTGTCTGCAGGTGAAAAGCTGTACTGAACTCCAGTTTGGTACCCAAGGTCTGGTGCAACTGATGCCAAAATTTTGAATAAACTGCATTCCTCTATCTGATATGATGCTCCTCCAAACTCGATGCAGACATACGATCTTGGTCATGTATATCTTGGCCAACTTCGCACTTGTATACGTGGTTTTGACTGGGATAAAGTGAGCCACTTTGGTCAAGCGATCAACTACTACCCATATAGAATCATATCCTGATTTGGTCCTGGGCAATCCGGTGATAAAATCCATACCAAGCTTATCCCACTTCCATTCGGGTATCGGCATAGGCTGTAGCAATCTTGCTGGCTTCTGATGTTCTGCCTTCACTTTCTGACATACATCACATACGGCTACATACTCGGCAATATCCTTCTTCATACTAGTCCACCAGAAATGCTCCTTCAAATCCAAATACATCTTGGTTTTTCCGGGGTGTGTCGAGTATGGCGAGTCATGAGCTTCCTGTAGAATCAACCTTCTGAGCTCCGATTGGGCACATATATACGACCCTCAAACCATAAGGTGGCGTGCTCATCCTCACGAAATCCTTTGGCTTTCCCTTCACTCATCTTCTCTTTTATCTCAGCAATCTCCCTGTCGTCCTTCTGAGCTTCTCGAATCTTTTCCAATAGTGTTGACTGAACCTCCAATGTTTCCACAAAACCTTTAGGAACTATCTCCAATCGAAGTTCCCTGAGATCCTCAACTAACTCCTTTGGCATCCCTCCGCTTACGAGGGTGTTAACATAACTCTTACGGCTCAAAGTGTCTGCTACGACATTGGCCTTTCCTGGATGATAATGCAGCTTCATATCATAATCCTTTATGAGCTCCAACCATCTCCTCTGCCTGAGGTTAAGCTCCTTTTGTGTGAAGATGTACTTCAAACTCTTGTGATCCGTGTATACATTGCAACGGTTTCCAATGAGAAAATGTCTCCAGGTCCTGAGCGCATGCACTACGGCTGGTAACTCCAAATCATGTGTGGCATAATTTAACTCATGCGGTTTCAGTTGTCGTGAGGCATACGAAACAACTCTTCCGTCTTGCATCGGTACTCCTCCAAGTCCTAAGCGTGAAGCATCGCAATACACTTGGAAGTCCTTGCGTATATCCGGCAGAATCAGCACTGGGGCTGTAGTCAAACGTTTCTTCAACTCCTGAAAACTTGCTTCACATTCATTAGTCCAATGGAACTTAGTGTCCTTCTTCAACAATGTTGTCATAGGCTTTGCAATCTTAGAGAAATTCTCAATAAATCTCTGATAATATCCCTCGAGTCCAAGAAAACTGCGGATCTCTCCAACTGAGGTGGGTTCCAACCACTCAGTGACTGACTGAACCTTTGTAGGGTCCATTGCCATACCTTCTCCTGATATAACATGTCCAAGAAATCCACCTTCCTTCAACCAAAACTCACATTTGCTGAACTTGGCATACAACTGATGTTCCCTGAGCTTCTCCAGAACCATACGTAGATGCTCCTTGTGCTCCTCTTCATTCTTCGAGTATACCAAGATATCATCAATGAACACCACAATGAACTTATCCAAGAATTCCATGAACACCTTGTTCATCATACTCATGAAATAGGCAGGGGCGTTAGTCAGTCCAAAAGACATGACCGTATACTCATACAGCCCGTACCTTGTGGTGAAAGCTGTCTTAGGTATATCCTTCTCCCGAATCTTCAGCTGGTGATATCCTGATCGCAGATCGATCTTCGAAAACACTTTAGCTCCTGTCAGCTGGTCAAATAAATCATTGATCATCGGCAGTGGGTACTTGTTCTTGATCGTCACTTCATTCAACGCACGATAATCAACCACCATTCTTAACGATCCATCCTTCTTCTCAACCAAGAGCACTGGTGCTCCCCATGGTGATGAACTTCGTCGGATGTAAACTTTCTCCAACAACTCCTTAATCTGCTTCTTGATCTCTTCTAGATCATTTGCAGGCATCCGGTAGAGTCTCTTTGATATTAGCCCGGTGCCTGGAAATAGCTCTATCAAAAACTCGATGTCTCGATCTGGCGGCATGCCTGGCAACTCCTCTGGAAAAACATCTGGGTAATCCTTCACTACAGGCACTTCCTCCTGAACAACTCCCGTGAGGGAATTTACTTGGCTCCTCCTAGGCGCATGCCTAGATACATACTTGATCCTTTTTTCCTCCGGGGTGGTGAGCAAAATCGACTTACTCGCGCAATCGACGTTTCCCCCATACATCGATAGCCAATCCATTCCCAGTATCACATCCAATCCTTGTGACTCCAAAATTATCAGGTCTGAGGGGAAAACATGGCTTCCAATGGTCAATGCTACCTCTTGAGCACTGCGTTAGATTTCCTTGAAGAGGAAAGGGTGATGCAGCACAGTAGCGTAAGTATTTCCCTCAGTTTTTGAGAACCAAGGTATCAATCCAGTAGGAGGCTACACGTGAGTCCCTCGTACCTACACAAAGCAAATAACTCCTCGCAACCAACGCGATAAGGGGTTGTCAATCCCTTCACGGTCACTTACGAGAGTGAGATCTGATAGGTATGATAGGATAATATTTTTGGTATTTTTGTGATAAAGATGCAAAGTAAAATAAAAGCAAAGTAAAAAAGCAAAGGAAATAACTAAGTGTTGGAAGATTAATATGATGAAGATAGACCCCGGTGATCAAGTCATGTACCTGGGGTAGGGTCATAGACCTGCCCAAAGGTACCCTCCACAAGGACACTCGCAAGAGAAGCAGCCTTCCAGTCGACCTGGTACGTTTCCACTCGACAGATTCAAAGACACTCGACCATGAAGACCCACTCGACCACCAGGAGTGCAAGAGCCACTCGGTACCCAAACGGTCTCAGAAGTTAAATAGTCTTTATGATCTTAATGGCACTTTATGTAAGGCGTTACCAAGAACGCCTAGCTTTAACGCACCTTAAACCCTCTACTACGTGGGCTGGCTGGGGTCTGGCGCACTCTATATAAGCCACCCCTCCACGGGTAGAGGGTTCGCACTCGTAACACATACGCATATAATCCAATGACCGCCTCCCGGGCTCCGAGACGTGGGGCTATTACTTCCTCCGAGAAGGGCCTGAACTCGTAAATCTCTTGCGTATACAACTACTCCATAGCTAGGATCTTGCCTCTCCATACCTACCCCCATTCTATTGTCGACTTAGAACCACGACAGTTGGCGCCCACCGTGGGGCCGGTGTTCTAGCGATTTGTTGGAGAAGTTGGGATTCTTTCGATCTCCGGCATCATGGTTTCATGTGGAGTTCTGGTCGACGGCCACAAGATCCGTCTCGGTGCGCTCACGTTCATCGCCGACGGCTCCACTTGGCTTCAGGAGGCTCCACTCGACGTGGACGCGCTCCCCGTCATGGGCAACGCGACTGCTGCAGTGTACGCGGCGTCCTCCTGCGGCAACCGTCGACCCAGTATGGGTCGGCTCTTGCGCCGTCTTCACTCCCAGACTCCCACCGGCGCAAGCGTTCCGGTCGGTCGAGGCTTCAGCGGTGGGTGAGGCATGCAGTGGCCCGCCAGTCGGCCACCCCCCAAGTCGCGGCGATCGAGCCCGACGAATCTCTCTACGGCATGTTCGACCTGGCCGACCGGGTTCAGAGATCAAGGTCGAATGCGATAGCAGTGACCCGGCGGTAGAGGTTCTGATGGTCGATGGACCATGCAGTCCCCCCGGATTCACCCGCACCAACGGAGGTGACGGTGGAGGCGATCCGGAGGAAGCCCACGAAGAGTACCTGCCCGAGCCCCTCACTTCGCCTCCGGAGGGAGGAGCTTCGCCCGTCGGAACGTGGATGCACTTCACACTCCTATCGTTGGAGAAACCCCGAGGCTCGTGCCTTGGAGGATGCGCTGGCCATTAACCTGGCTGGCGCACTCGACCGAGAATCTTCAGCGAGTACTCGACGAGCGCCGCGACCAAGGGTTCCGTAATCCAATGACGTCGGCTCTTTCAACCGCCAACTCAGGTATATCGAACTCCGGTTCAGAATTTAGCAATTGCCGTCAGATAGTAGAGCCAATTCAGCCTTCCCACGGAGGCGGGTAGAGGTTTGCAAGAAATCGTGGATCTGCCCGGCGGCGGAGATCAAAACTCGATTGTATCGATCAGCGGGGACAGGGTTCACAACCGATCCGTCGCTGCGAATTCAGTCCGATCGGCCCATAGTCCGAGATCGCCCCAGGCGTGAGGAACGTGGGGGCGGCGTGATGATCAATACAAGGGTCATGAAGCAGATGAGCACCGATTCGATCGCAATGATCGACGCCGAGTGCCCACTCCTCCCCAAGGGGTGGATCATACGCCTCCTCGGCAGATTTACGGATGCCAGACAAAGGTCAGCGAAGAGTTCCAGTCGGCCCCAGGAAACCAGGCTTTGATGCGAGATCTATTATCGTACAAGGTTTGGTCGACAGGAACGGAGCTCACCGAGACGGCCATGATAGAGATGTTCCTTCCAAAGCAGAAGTTCATGTCTCGGGACCAGAGTGTCTCAAGAGAGCCATCGAGCCGCGGTGATTCCTCCCAACTTCAAAGTTGGCGATCGAGTCGATAAGTTCATCGTGAATCCAAGCCCGACACTTGGCTTGAAGATTACCGAGTGGCTGTTCAGATCGGCGGCGGCAACGATGAAGTAGCCATGAAGCATTTGCCTCTTATGTTGGAGAGTTCAGCCAGGGCGTGGCTGAATCAGTTAGCACCCGGCAGTGTTTACACTTGGGAAGATCTTGCCCGAGTGTTTGTCAGGACATTTGAAGGAACTTGCAAACGACCAGCGGGATTGACGGAGTTGCAGTCGTGTGTGCAAAAGTCGAGTGAAACTTTGAGAGATTATATCCAGAGGTGGATCACTTTGCACCACACGGTTGAGAATGTATCCGACCACTGGCGATCTGTGCCTTCAAAGAAGGCGTCAAGAATGTAGAGTTGAGTTTGAAATTTGGTCGAACCGAGATATGACCCCTGTCGGATGATGGAGATTGCCACCAAGTATGCAAATGGTGAAGAAGAGGATCGGCTCGGAGTGGTAAATATAAATCGCCGCCAATGAGGCCATGGAGGAAATTCCAATGGAAGCGAAGCGCAAAGCCGAGCCAGCCGCTCCGGAGAGGCCTTGGCCATGACCCTGTGAAAGTTTAAGGGGAAACCCAAGGGTCCTTGGAACCCCAAGAAGGTGAAAGACCAGGACGGAAACGACGTGTTGGATTTGCCATGTCATATTCATACAAAGAAAAATGAAGAGGGTAAACTCATTTACCCGAAACATACCACTCGGCAAAGTGTTCGGCTCTTGATTCAGCAGCCCAAGGGAAACAACTCAAGGATAAGGATAAGGAAATGCAGACAAAGTTGAGGACAGAGATGATGGTGATGGTGGATATCCCTGTGTCAATTCCACGATGATTTTTACGACATCGAAAGCAAAAGTCGATTGAATGTTATCAATCAGGAATTGAACTTGGTTGCTCCGGCGACTCCCAGTTATCTGAAATGGTCCCAGACCGCCATCACATTCGACCAGTCTGATCACCCGACGCACATTGCCACCCTGGGAGGCAAGCATTGGTTGTCGACCCAGTTGTTGAGGGCACTCGACTGACCAAAGTCTTGATGGATGGTGGTAGTGGCTTGAACATATTGTACGCGGAGACGTTGAAAGGGATGGGCATTCCGATGTCCAGACTCGATCGAGAACATGAGCTTCCACGGAGTCATTCCTCGAAAGAAGGCTGAATCACTCGGCCAAATTGCTCTTGATGTAGTTTTTGGTGATTCAAGCATTTCCGAAAGAAAAGTTGACCTTTGAGGTCGTGGATTTCAGGCGCTTATCACGCTATTCTCGAAGGCCAGCTTATGCACGCTTCATGGCCCGACCATGTTACGTGTATCTTAAATTGAAGATGCCTGGTCCCAAGGGCGTGATCACCGCCACGGGCAATCGGAAGAAAGCGTAAGAGTGCTTCCAGAAAGGTCAGTAAGATCGCCGATGCTCGGTTGGCGATGGTAGAGCTACAAGAGTATCGTAAAACCGCAGATCCGAGTGATTTGTTGCGAGCTAAGAAGCACTGCTACGAGTCAAGATTTCAAATCGGTGAGACGTAAACAGGTTCACATTCACCCGACCGATCCCAATGCTGCTCCGACCAACATTCAACAACGCCGACTCAAAATAGGAAGAAGCGCCATCCGGTTCCTCCGTGAGAATCGGGACATCTTTGCATGGAAGCCTCACGACATGCCGTGTTCCTGTGGGCTGGTGAGCATCGCCACTGAAGTCGACCCAAAATTCAAACCGTTAAAGAGTATCTTCGGCGGTCCGCCGTCCAGAAGAGAAAGGCCATTGGCGAGGAGGTGGCTCGGCTCTTAGCAGCAGAGTTCATTCGAGAGATCTACCACTCCGAGTGGCTCGCCAATGTCGTCATGGTTCAAAAGAAGGACAAGTTGTTGCGCATGTGCATCGATTTCAAGCATATCAATCGGGCCTGCCTGAAAGATCATTTCCCTCTTCCTCGCATCGACCAAATAGTCGACTCAACTGCAGGATGTGAGAGGTTGTCTTTTTGAGACGCCTATTCCGGGTACCATCAGATCCGTCTGTATGGACCCGATGAGATTAAAACAGCGTTCATCACTCCATTCGGTGCTTCGTTATGTCACCATGCCATTCGGTCTCAAGAATGCCGGAGCCACATTCATGAGGATGATTCAAAAGTGTTTGCTCACTCAAATCACCGGAATGTGGAAGCGTACATGGATGATATAGTGGTCAAGTCACGAAGGGTTCCGACTGTTGACTAACCTTGCTGAAACATTTGCCAATCTCGTGGAGGTATGATATCAAGCTTAACCCATCAAAGTGTACATTTGGAGTTCCCGGTGGAAAGTTACTCGGTTTTCTGCTTTACGGCGAGGAATCGATGCTAACCTGCAAAAGGTTGGCACCATACTCCGAATGAAGCGCCTGCAATGCGTGTGCACGATGTCCGAAACTTCTTGGATGCTTGGCCGCTTTAAGTCGATTCATCTCTCGCCTCGGTGAAAAGGCATTGCCTCTTTACCGACCGATGAAGAAGTCAAACAAGTTCGAGTGGACTCTAGAAGTCGATGCAGCTTGCGAGCTCAAAGCTCGCTCTCCACCCAGCCGGTGCTTGCTGCTCCAATCAACAAAGAGCCTTTTGCTGCTTTACATTGCAGCCATCGGACAAGTCGTCGATCTGCATTTTACTACGAAAGCGGAAGAAGAAGGAAAAGCCTTCAAAGTTCAACGCCCAGTTTATTATCTTTTTGAAGTACTGACCCCATCAAAGCAAAGAAGCCCTCACTATCAGAAGCTTGTTTATGGGATCTATATGACCATGAAGAAGGTTGCTCATTATTTCTCCGATCATTCCATTACAGTCGTCAGCGACGCCCCTTTGTTGGAAATTCTTCATAACAGAGATGCAACTGGTCGAGTGGCAAAATGGGCGATTGAACTCCTTCCCCTTGATATCAAATTCGAGGCAAAGAAAGCCATCAAGTCCCAAGCAATAGCAGATTTCCTCGCCGAGTGGACTGAACAGCAGACTTCCGACTCAAGTTCACTCGAAACACCGGACTATGTTTTTCGACGGTTCCAAGATGCCGAACGGTTACAGTGCGGGGGTTGTATTGGTTTCCCGAGGAGATAGGCTCAAATATGTTCTCCAGATTCACTTTGATTCTTCCAACAACGGCAGAATATGAAGCACTCTGTATGGGTTATGCATGGCCATTTCACCGGCGTCCGTCGCCTTATGGTCTATGGCGACTCGGATCTGGTTGTTAATCAAGTGATGAAGGAGTGGGATGTCGAAGCCCCGCTATGACAAAGTTATTGTAATGCAAAGGAGAAAGTTGGAGAAGAAATTCGAGGGTTAGAGCTTCTTCATATACCCGATCGAAAAATCAAGTCATGGATGATTTGGCGAAGATAGGATCCAAAAGGGAAGCCATTCCCAAGAATGTATTTTTGGAGCACATTCATGCACCTTCAAGGTGGAGGATCCTTTCACGGAAGAAGCCCCGCAGCAAAAGAGTGCCAATGATTCGACCGAAGTTGAGGTCCCAGCCGTGGTCGACCTAATTATGGAAGTGGTGGTCATCACTCCCGGATCGACAAAGGCCGTACATCGCATATATCCTAAGGAAAGAGCTCCCAGAGAATGAAGAAGAGGCTCGACAGATCGTCCGACGATCCAAGGCCTTTACAAAGGATCAAGGGACAGTTGTTCGTAGAAAGCGTGGATCGAGTCGGCCGTAAGTGTATCACGCCGTAAGAAGGTCGATAATTCTTGAGGATATCCACTCGGGGACTGTGGCCATCATGCGTCCTCTCGGACCATTGTGGCTAAAGCATACCGAGCGGGATTTTCTTGGCCAAAAGCAAATGAAATGGCAAAAGAAATAGTTGACAAGTGTGAAGGATGTCGGTTCTATTCCAACATGTCGCACAAGCCCGCCTCAGCCTTGAAGACCATTCCACTCGTCTGGCCCTTATTCGCTGTTTGGGGATTGGACATGATTGGACCGTTGAGAATCGCGGCGAGCAGCTTCACTCATTTGCTAGTAGCAATCGACAAGTTCACCAAGTGGATCGAAGCCAAGCCCATCAAGAACCTCGATGCATGCACCGCTATCGGTTTCATCGTGGAGTTGATATTCAGATATGGAGTTCCACATAGCATCATCACCGACAATGGGTCAAACTTTGATAATGACAAGTTCAAAGCCTTCGCGCCTCTCAAGGCACGCTGGTCGACTATGCTTCATGGCTCATCCTCGGTCGAATGGACAAGCGTAACGAGCAAACGACCTCATTCTCAAAGGGCTGAAACCACGGCCGATGCGTGATCTCAAGCACGCATATCGAGCTTGGGTCGACGAACTTCCATCAGTTCTCTGGGATTGAGAACCACTCCTAATCGGTCGACCGGGAGAACTCCATTCTTCCTGGTCTATGGAGCTCAAGCAGCTTCGCCGAGTGACCTGCTTCACAATGCGCCTCGAGTCGAGCTATACTCACGAAGAAGAAGCGGAACAAGCCCGGCAAGATGCAGTCGACCTCTTGGAAGAGGAGAGAGAAATGGCCTTGATCCGCTCGACTATCTATCAGCAAGACTTGTGTCGATTCCATGCCAGAAATGTGAAGAGTCGAGCCTTCCAAGAGGGAGATTTGGTCCTCCGAGTGGATCAACAGAAACCACGCAAGCTCGCCCCCACTTGGGAAGGTCCCTTCATCGTCACAAGAGTCCTCAACAACAGAGCATATCATCTCTACAAAGTTGATCGTCGGATCGACGAGCCTCGAGCTTGGAACGCATAGCTACTCCACCCCTTTTACACTTAAAACTCACTCGGTTGAGATGTAATAAAAGTACTTTTGTAGTTTGTTTATCTAAGACAAGAATGTTATAATTTTCCCACTGATTGTTATTGCTTTTTGTTGAAATTTCCCCCAGTGGGTGGCTTAGTTGAGAATCCGATTCGCCTAAGTTTGTAAAAAAATCCTTTCCAGTGCAGTGCAGCCGGTCTCTCACTCGGGGGCTTAGCTGCGAATCCGCTTCGCCTAAGTATTCAAAACCTACCGAGTGGCGAGCCAGCCTCCCACTCGGAGGCTTAACTGCAGTCCAAGTACTCGCCTAAGTATTCAAAATCCTACCGAGTGGCGAGCCAGCCTCCCACTCGGAGGCTTAGCTGCAGTCCAAGTACTCGCCTAAGTATTCAAAATCCTACCGAGTGGTGAGCCAGCCTCCCACTCGGGGGGCTTAGCTGCAGTCCAAGTACTCGCCTAAGTATTCAAATCCCACCGAGTGGTGAGCCAGCCTCCTCCCACTGGGGCTTACAACAGCCCAAGGATTCACCTTAACATCCAAAATAATAAATCCTACCGAGTGGAGAGCAAACCTCCCACTCGGGGGCTTAACTGCAGCCAGTGCTCGCCTAAGTAATAGAAATCCTACCGAGTGGAGAGCAAACCTCCCGCTCGGGGGCTTAGCTGCAACCCAGTGCTCGCCTAAGTAATAGAAATCCTACCGAGTGGAGAGCAAACCTCCCACTCGGAGGCTTAGCTGCAGCCCGGTGCTCGCCTAACTAATAAAAATCCTACCGTGTGGAGAGCAAACCTCCCACTCGGGGGCTTAGCCGCAGCCTAGTGTTCGCCTAAGTAATAAAAATCCCTACCGAGTGGAGATCAAACCTCCCATTCGGAGGCTTAGCTGCAGCCAGTGCTCGCCTAAGTAATAAAAATCCTACCGAGTGGAGAGCAAACCTCCCACTCGGAGGCTTAAGTGCAGCCAGTGCTCGCCTAAGTAAGGAATTCATCCCAATCCGCAAGGACGACGAGGTGCAGGTCGACTGTTACCTTCTCCTTCGGAGCTTCGCCACAAGTACAACGTGCGGTCCATCCCAATCCGCAAGGACGGCGAGGTGCAGGTCGATCGCTACCTCCTCCTTGAAGCTTCGCCACAAGTACAACGTCACGGTCCATCCCAATCCGCAAGGACGACGAGGTGCAGGTCGATCGCTACCTCCTCCTTGAGCTTCGCCACAAGTACAACGTGTGGTTCATCCCAATCCATAAGGAAGACAAGGTCGATCGCGATCATGTTCCGTCTCTACCGCAGGATAGATGAAGCACAAGTCGATCGAATTTCAACGGAATATCTTCCGAATGAGGAATAAAGTTCTCTCAAGGCAAACAAAGCATGTTAAAGGAAAAATCAAGTTCGGATAAACGTCCCACGGATCCAAAGGTGCTCGAGCGTTAAGCACATTAAAGTTTATCGGTTACAAAACCACTCGGCATTCCGAGGCAAATTTAAAGTGGGACTTAGAAGTTTTTACTCCTCCGTGAGGACTCGAAGGTGCAACAAACTGGTCGAGGTCGATTCCGTCGGCAATACGAATAGCAGCAGCGATGAAAGTCTCCATGAAAGATCTGAAGTTGTGCTTCCCGGTATTGGCAACCTTGAGAGACACCAGCTTGTCCTCTTGCGCTTCTTTGCGGTGGACACGAACTAGAGATAGAGCAACATCAAGACCACACCGCGTAAGACTTTTCCATTCTTGCACTCGACTTGGAATCTCATTCGATTGAGTCATCGTGATTCAAGGTCATTCAAGAGTCTGCTCGGCGAGAGTCGAGTCGATCCGCGACACCGCAACTTTCAATCGAGCAAGATAATCCACCACGCTATAGCGAGACTCGATCGAAGCACATTCATAGCAACCGTCCTTCACAGAGAGTTGATGGGGTCCAAGCTGGTTTCCACTGACCGGTTTCTTCTTCAAAGTTTTGGCAGAATTAAAAACACAGCTCGGACTCAAAATAACGATCATGTGATGAGCCGGTGAGAGCAAGACAATCGGGTAAAAGAGATTACCTTCAAGCATGAGAAAGCGGCTTCTTGGCGAGCCCTCCAAGATAAATCTCCGTGTCGTTTCGCTTCCCCGCCAGTTGGCCAGCCTTGTCAGACAAAACAATCTTGTCGTTCTTCAGTCGACTAACTTCCTTGTTAGCCGCGTCAAGAGCGGCTTTCAACTTGGCATTTTCATCTTCAAGTTTGTCGACTGAGGCAAGCTTCTCTTCAGCGAGCTTTGTTTTCTCCAAAGCCGCCTTCAGGCTCTCTGCAAGGTCAAGGTCCTTCTTCTTCAAAGTCTCTTCCAGTTTATCTGCAAAGCAACAATGAGAACAGAGTTGAGAATGAGCAGAAAAACAAAGGCGTTCGTCAAAAATTCTCACCAGCCATACCTTTTACTTCATCCTTTGCCTTCTGCAAATTCTCCTGAGCAAGCTTCAAATCGAGGTTGAGCTGGATCTGCTTGTTCTCTAACTCAGTATAGCGAGCCACAAGCTCGCAAGATTTCTACAAAGAGTCAACCAATGAAAGACATCAAAGACAGATCACTTTTGAGTGATTAAGGAAAATAGTAGCATTTCCAAGACTACAGTCGAATCAAAACATTCGACAGTAGTCTCGGGGACTACACCCAGCGGGTGCACTCAGCGTGCCCCCACTGGTTTACCAATTTGGTTCGACCAATCGACCAAAAGAGGCAAAAAGGTTATGATTCTAAAACCATGGCTAATTGTCGTGATCGGCCGCATAAAAAATAGTTCTTTAGACTATAGTCGATCGCACGCAATCGACCATAGTCTCGAGGACTACACCGGTGGGTGCACTTAGCGTGCCCCCACCGGTTTATGGTTCCATTCGACTTGGTTCGTCCGTGTCGAGTGAAGAAGTTCACAAGATAAAGACTATAGCCGATCGCACGCGATGCGACCATAGTCTCGGGACTACACCCGGTGGGTGCACTCGGCGTGCCCCATAAAAGTTCAATCGACACACCCACCCGGTGGGTGTACAGATATGGAAATCTCCGTATGAAGCGCTTTCGGTAGCATATCCTAACAAAGCAAGCAACGATTGACTTACTTGGACATTGCTCGAGAGCTGAACTAGCATCATAGGTCACCGACTAGCCTCTCGGACCGCTTTCACTTGCTCCATCATGATCCTGCACGAAGTATGGCCTCCTTAGCAGCACTCACTTGGTCTTCCGGGACGTGGTGTATAGCAAAGAGAGATGGTGGATCAGCAGTCGACGAAGTGGGTCGGGCACTTGTCAGCGGTACATCGAAAGACACAGAAGCCCGAGTGGGGTTGCCTCCCTCGGAAATCAGCGTCTCAGGAATCACCGTGACTGGAGCATCCTTGCCAGCAGGTACTTTCTTGTTCTTCCTCTTCCTCAATGGCGCTTCCTCGTCATCATCGGGGAGATCAATGACGTGAGGCGGAACTACAAGAAAGATTCGTAAACATGGAAGTCCAATCGACTAAAAGCTCCGGTCGACTAAAAGCGAAACCTCGTAGATCTTACCAAGGTTGGAGGTGGCAGCATCCTCCATTTCCTGATCTTCGTGCTTGGCTGAAGTCTCGGAGGTAGTGGCGCCAGAGGTTTCGTGAATCGGCTGATCACCATCAAGTCGACCAAAAGTTCACTCATGTTGAATAAGGAAATACAAGGTTACATTGGTTACCCGGAGATGGTGGGGATGACCATTCGCATCTTGGGCAGGGCCTTCACGGCTTTGACGACGTTGCTCGAGGTTGCTTGGCGGTTTCTTAGTCGGCGCAGGGAAGTTGTCCTAGGCCGCTTCGATCGCCAAAGGGCACAACAGCTTTATCGCTACCGCCGGGTCATGCATCAACTTGGACCTTCCCTCCGAGCGAGGAGGATCGACGTCTTCCTCCTCTTCCTCCTCCTCCTCCTCCTCTTCATCAGAGCTATCATCCTCCTCATCCTCCTCGCCGTTGGACTCCCATTCCTCCGGACTTTCACCTCCACTTCCTTCTTCTTCTTCGACTGTTTCCTGCGCCCCGTTGGGCATCGAGTACATCTCAGTGGTGACCTAGAAGACAACAAAACAAGGCGAAAAGTCAATCGACGAATTGGCATCAAAACAGAATGAATGCAGCAGAATCACAGTCAGAGATAAGTGGTTATACCTTGTCTGGTTCGTAACTCTGGTCGAGTGGTGGAATCCTCCTAGCTCCGCGAGGGTCGTCTTTGTTTCCTGTGATGGCAGTCATCCACTTCTCCAGCGTGGCGTCGTCGACCTCCTCTGGATGGACCCGAGTGGTATCATCCGCACTGCAGTACATCCACATCGGATGACCTCGGTATTGGAGTGGCTGAATACGCCCGTCGGAGGAAAACCTCCGTGAGATCCATGCCGGTCACCCCATCGCGAATAAGCTGGACTACACGCCCATCAGCAACTTTACTTGGGCCTTCTCCTCTGGTAACACCTTCAGGAAGATGGCTTGTTCACTCGACTCATGGAGAAAGGAGGGAGCCAGTCGATCGCCCGGCGTCGGCTGGTCTTGGCAGGAGAACCAGGTCGATCGCCACCCTCTAACCGAGTCGTGGAGAGTCATAGCTGGAAAGGCGCTCTTCCCCTCATCTGGACCCGAGTCCCCCACACATCTGGATTACTTGGGTCCTCTCGTCATTCGGGTTCGCTTTTCTTCACCGTCTGAGAGCGACAGTGAATATGTGCTTGAAGAGACCCCGGTCTGATCGACAACCCAAGAAATTCTCGCATAGCGAAATGAAAGCAGCAAGATAGACAATGGAGTTCGGAGTGAAATGATGGAGTTGCGCTCCAAAAAATTTCAAAAACCCCCGGAAAAAAGGATTTGGCGGCAGAGAAAACCCCCGATCTACGTGGGTGGCCAGGAGGACACACTCACCCTCTTCAGGCTGCGATTGCCACTCCGTACCAGGAAGCCTCGCCGACCCATGGGGGATCAGTCCTTCATTGGCCAGATCGGCGAGATCCTTCTCGGTGATGGTCGAGCGAATCCAATCTCCTTGGACCCAGCCTTGCGGCAGTTTGGACCGCGAAGAGGATCCACCCCGACTGGGCGCTCTCCCCTTGGCCTTCGCCGCCGCCTTCTTCACCCGTTCCAGGGTTGCGGTCTTCTCCTTCACCATCGTCGCCGGTGAAGCAAGTACCGAGCTGCGGCGCTGGACAGGCGAAGAGCGCAGCGAGAAGGTTTGGAGGCGGAGGGGGGAGAAGATTAAGATCGCACTGTTCAAAATGCCCTGTCCAACGCTTTATATGGAGCCACTTCCGGGTGGTTGACCGGTAGGCCCGGGCAATCCCGTCACAATCCCGCAACAGGCGCGCACATGATACATGGCGAAAAAGGCGGCGCGAAGATCGAGGTGTCATCGTCTTATCCCATCCGAGTGCCACAGTTTTCTCCGCTTCACGCGCTTCCCAAAATTCGGATCCCGTGAAATCCGCTAACCGCGGAGCAACTCGTCAGATAGCAGATTTCCTCCATCGCTCGGAAATCCTCAAGTTCACAGAGTTCACTCGAGAAACGTGAAGAATGGATCAAGGCGACTGAAAGAGAAGTTCATGCCATCACTAAAAGGTCGTTGATCCAGAGTAAGACACACTCGCAACACGAAGAACAGGTCGGAAAGATTATCAACTCCTTCCTCACTCAAACCTCGATCCATTCGGGGCCTAATGATGAAGTCATGTACCTGGGGTAGGGTCATAGACCTGCCCAAAGGTACCCTCCACAAGGACACTCGCAAGAGAAGTAACCTTCCAGTCGACCTGGTAGGTTTCCACTCGACAGATTCAAAGACACTCGACCATGAAGACCCACTCGACCACCAGGAGTCCAAGAGCCACTCGGTGCCCAAACAGTTTGTAGTTAAATAGTCTTTATGATCTAAATGGCACTTTATGTAAGGCGTTACCAGTAACGCCTAGCTTTAACGCACCTTAAACCCTCTCCTACGTGGGTTGGCTGGGGTCCTGGCGCACTCTATATAAGCCACCCCCTCCACGGGTAGAGGGGTTCGCACCCCTGTAACACATACGCATATAATCCAGTCGACCGCCTCCGGGCTCCGAGACGTAGGGCTATTACTTCCTCGAGAAGGGCCTGAACTCGTAAATCTCTTGCGTATACAACTACTCCATAGCTAGGATCTTGCCTCTCCATACCTACCCCCATTCTCTTTGTCAGACTTAGACTCCCGGCAGCGGCGATGTAAATCTTCTCTGCTACCTCTTGAGCATCGTGTTGGATTTCCTTGAAGAGGAAAGGGTGATGCAACCAAGAGCGCAAGTATTTCCTCAGTTTTTGAGAACCAAGGTATCAATCCAAAGAGGAGGATACACGAGTCCCTCGTACCTACACAAAGCAAATAACTCCTCGCAACCAACGCAATAAGGGGTTGTCAATCCCTTCATGGTCACTTACGAGAGTGAGATCTGATAGATATGATAGGATAATATTTTTGGTATTTTTGTGATAAAGATGCAAAGTAAAATAAAAGCAAAGTAAAAAGCAAAGTAAATAACTAAGTGTTGGAAGATTAATATGATGAAGATAGACCCGGGGGCCATAGATTTCACTAGTGGCTTCTCTCAAGAGCATAAGTATTTTACGGTGGGTGGACGAATTCTTGTTGAGCAATTGACAAAATTGAGCATAGTTATGAGAATATCTAGGTATGATCATGTATATAGGCATCATGTCCGAGACAAGTAGACAGACTCTGCCGCATCTACTACTATTACTCCACTCATCGACCGCTATCCAAAGATGCATCTAGAGTATTAAGTTCATGAAAATGAGTAACGCCTTAAGCAAGATGACATGATGTAGAGGATAAATTCATGCAATATGATAAAAAACCCCATCTTGTTATCCTCGATGGCAACAATACAATACGTGCCTTGCTGCCCCTCATCACATTGGGAAAGGACACCGCAAGATTGAACCCAAAGCTAAGCACTTCTCCCATTGCAAGAAAGATCAATTTAGTAGGCCAAACCAAACTGATAATTCGAAGAGACTTGCAAAGATAACCAATCATACATAAAAGAATTCAGAAAAGATTCAAATATTGTTCATAGATAATCTTGATCATAAACCCACAATTAATCGATCTCAACAAACACACCGCAAAAAGAAGATTACATCGAATAGATCTCCACGAGAGGGGAGAACATTGTATTGAGATCCAAAAGAGAGAAGAAGCCATCTAGCTACTAACTATGGACCGTAAGGTGCAAGTAAACTACTCACACTTCATCGGAGAGGCTATGGTGTTGATGTAGAAGCCCTCCATGATTGGTGCCCCTCAAAGTGAGCTCCTAACAGGCCCCAAGATGGGATCTCGTGGGTATGTAAGGCTGCGGCGGTGGAATTAGGTTTTGGCTCCGTGTCGATCGCTTGGGGGTGCGTGAGGTATACATAGGAGGAAGAAATGCGTCGGTGGAGCAACAGGGGCCCACGAGGTGGAGGGCGCGCCTGGAGGGGCGCCCCTACCTCGTGGCCTCCTGGAAGCTTCCTTGACGTAGCGTCCAAGTCTCCTGGATCATGTTCGGTGAGAAAATCACGTTCCCGAAGGTTTCATCCTGTTTGGACTCTGTTTGATATTCCTTTTCTGCAGAACTCTAAAATAGGCAAAAACAACAATTCTGGGTTGGGCCTCCGGTTAATAGGTTAGTCCCAAAAATAATATAAAAGTAAATAATAAAGCCCATTAATGTCCAAAACAGTAGATGATATAGCATGGAGCAATCAAAAATTATAGATACGTTGGAGACGTATCAAGCATCCCCAAGCTTAATTCCTGCTCGTCCTCGAGTAGGTAAATGATAAAAAGATAATTTTTGATGCGGAGTGCT
Source organism: Aegilops bicornis (assembly GCA_021605145.1). Taxonomy (NCBI): domain Eukaryota; kingdom Viridiplantae; phylum Streptophyta; class Magnoliopsida; order Poales; family Poaceae; genus Aegilops; species Aegilops bicornis. Next base: position 238,434,633 of record CM038670.1, read on the forward strand.
ACTTGGCATAATTTCAATGTAATTCTTCTTAATTGTGGTATGAATATTCAGATCTGAAAGAATCAAGACAAAAGTTTAATATTGACATAAAAATAATAATACTTCAAGCATACTAACAATGCAATCATGTCTTCTCAAAATAACATGGCCAAAGAAAGTTATCCCTACAAAATCATATAGTCTAGCTATGCTCTATCTTCACCACACAAAGTATTTAAATCATGCACAACCCCGATTACAAGCCAAGCAATTGTTTCATATTTTTGACATTTTCAAACTTTTTCAATCTTCACGCAATACATGAGCGTGAGCCATGGATATAGCACTATATGTGGAATAGAATGGTGGTTGTGGAGGAGACAAAAAGGGAGAAGATAGTATCACATCGACTAGGCGTATCAACGGGCTATGGAGATGCCCATAATCAATGTGAGTGAGTAGGGATTGCCATGCAACGGATGCACTAGAGCTATAAGCATATGAAAGCTTAACAAAAGAAACTAAGTGGGTGTGCATCCAACTCGCTTGCTCACGAAGACCTAGAGCATTTTGAGGAAGCCCATCATTGGAATATACAAGCCAAGTTCTATAATGAAAAATTCCCACTAGTATATGAAAGTGACAAAATGAGAGACTCTCTATCATGAAGATCATGGTGCTACATTGAAGCACAAGTGTGGTAAAAGGATAGTAACATTGTACCTTCTCTCTTTTTCTCTCATTTTTTTATTTGGGCCTTTTCCCTTTTTTATGGCCTCTTTTCTATCTTTTTTTATTTTTTATTTTTTGTCCGGAGTCTCATCCCGACTTGTGGGGGAATCATAGTCTCCATCATCCTTTTCCTCACTTGGGACAATGCTCTAAAAATGAATATCATCAAACTTTTATTTTCTTAGAACTCAACAATTACAACTCGATACTTAGAAAAAAATATGACTCTATATGAATGCCTCCGGCGGTGTACCGGGATATGCAATGAATCAAGAGTGACATGTATGAAATAATTATGAATGGTGGCTTTGCCACAAATACGATGTCAACTACATGATCATGCTAAGCAATATGACAATGATGGAGCGTGTAATAATAAATGGAACGGTGGAAAGTTGCATGGCAATATATCTCGGAATGGCTATGGAAATGCCATGATAGGTAGGTATGGTGGCTGTTTTGAGGAAGGTATATGTTGTGTGAATGATAAAAGCAAAAAGTGTGCGGTATTATAGAGGCTGTCAATGGTGGAAGGAAGAAAAGTGTGGATAATCCATGGACTCAATATTATTCATAAAGAACTCATATACTTATTGCAAAAATCTACAAGTTATCAAAGCAAAGTATTGCCAAGATGCTCCTAGGGGGATAGATTGGTAGGAAAAGACCATCGCTCGTCCCCGACTGCCACTCATAAGGAAGACAATCAATAAATAAATCATGCTCCGACTTCATCACATAACGGTTCACCATACGTGCATGCTTAGGGAATCACAAACTTTAACAAAAGTATTTCTCAAATTCACAACTACTCAAATAGCATGACTCTAATATCACCATCTTCATATCTCAAAACAATTATCAAGCATCAAACTTCTCATAGTATTCAACACACTCATAAGAATTCTTACAAATCTTGTATGCTAAGCATATTAGGATTATTTAAGAAAGTTACCATGCTATTTAAGACTCTCAAAATAATCTAAGTGAATCATGAGAGATCAATAGTTTCTATAAAACAAATCCACCACCATGCTCTAAAAGATATAAGTGAAGCACTAGAGCAAAACTATATAACTCAAAAGATATAAGCAAAGCACATAGAGTATTCTAACAAATTCCAAATCAAGTATGGCTCTCTCAAAAGGTGTGTAGAGCAAGGATGATTGTGGTAACTAAAAAACACAAAGACTCAAATCATACAAGACGCTCCAAGCAAAACACATATCATGTGGTGAATAAAAATATAGCTCCAAGTAAAGTTACCGATGGAAGTAGACGAAAGAGGGGATGCCTTCCGGGGCATCCCCAAGCTTTGGCTTGTTGGTGTCCTTAGATTATCTTGGGGGTGCCATGGGCATCCCCAAGCTTAGGCTGTTGCCACTCCTTGTTCCATAATCCATCAAAAATCTTTCACCCAAAACTTGAAAACTTCACAACACAAAACTCAACAGAAATCTCGTGAGCTCCGTTAGCGAAAGAAAAAAAAAGACCACTTCAAGGTACTGTAATGAACTCATTATTTATTTATATTGGTGTTAAACCTACTGTATTGTAACTTCTCTATGGTTTATAAGCTATTTTACTAGCCATAGATTCATCAAAATAAGCAAACAACAAACGAAAAATAGAATCTGTCAAAAACAGAACAGTCTGTAGTAATCTGTAACTAACACAAACTTCTGGAACTCCAAAAATTCATCCAAAATAGGACGACATAGGCAATTTGTTTATTGATCAGCAGCAATTGGAATCAGTATTTTATCTCTTTATGGTGATTTTTAACAATTATTTTCGTGAACAGAAAGTTTCTGGAAATTACAGCAAGATCAAATAACTAGCATCCAAGAAGATCCTATAGGTTTAACTTGGCAAAAACACTAATTAAAACATAAATACACATCTAACCAGAGGATAGATCAAATATTTATTCCTAAACATAAGCAAAAGCAAAAAATACTAAAATAAAATTGGGTTGCCTCCCAACAAACGCTATCGTTTAACGCCCCTAGCTAGGCATAAAAGCAAGGATAGATCTAGGTATTGCCATCTTTGGTAGGCAATCCGTAAGTGGCTCTCATGATAGATTCATATGGTAACTTTATTTTCTTTCTAGGGAAGATTTCCATGTCTTTATTTAATGGAAATTGGAATCTAATATTCCCTTCCTTCATATCAATAATTGCACCAATCGTTCTAAGGGAAGGTCTACCAAGAATAATAGGACATGAAGGATTGCAATCTATATCAAGAACGATAAAATCTACGGGCACATAATTCCTATTTGCAACAATAAGAACATCATTAATTCTTCCCATAGGTTTCTTAATATTGGAATCCGCAAGGTGCAAGTTTAAAGAGCAATCATCAAAATCGCGGAAATCTAGCAAATCACACTAAGTTTTGGGAATAGTGGAGACACTAGCACCCAAATCACATAAAGCGTAGAACTCATGATCCTTAATCTTAATTTTAATAGTTGGTTCCCACTCATCATAAATTTTTCTAGGGATAGAAACTTCCAACTCAAGCTTTTCTTCATAAGATTGCATCAAGGCATCAACGATATGTTTAGTAAACGCTTTATTTTGACTATAAGCATGAGGAGAATTTAGCACAGATTGCAACAAGGAAATACAATCAATCAAAGAGCAGTTTTCATAATTAAATTCCTTGAAATCCAAAATAGTGGGTTTAGCTACATCTAGGGTTTTGATTTCTTCAATCCCACTTTATAATATTTAGCATCAAGATCTAAAAACTCCGAATTTTTGGAACGCCTTCTAGGTAAAGGTGGATCATATTCAGTCCCATCATTATCAAGATTCATATTGTAAAACAAAGATTTAATAGGAGACACATCAATAACTTTTAGATCTTCATCTTTATTTTCATAGAAATTTGAAGAACACGCTTTTATAAAGCAATCTTTCTTAGCACGCATCCTAGCGGTTCTTTCTTTGCACTCATCAATGGAAATTCTCATGGCTTTGAGAGACTCATTGATATCATGCTTAGGAGGAATAGATCTAAGCTTTAAAGAATCAACATCAAGAGAAATTCTATCAACGTTCCTAGCCAATTCATCAACTTTAAGCAATTTCTCTTCAAGCAAAGCATTGAAATTCTTTTGCGAATTCATAAACTATTTAACACCAGTCTCAAATTCAGAGGGCATCTTATTAAAATTTCCATAAGAGTTGTTGTAGGAATTTCCATAATTATTAGAGGAATTACTAGGATAAGGCCTAGGATTAGAGTTTCCTCTATACGCGTTGTTACCAAAATTATTCCTACCAACAAAATTCACATCCATAGATTCATTATTATTCTCAATCAAAGTAGACAAAGGCATATCATTAGGATCGGAAAGGAACACTCTTAGTGGCAAATAATTTCATAAGTTCATCCATCTTCCCACTCAAAACATTAATTTCTTCTATCGCATGCACTTTTTATTAGTAGATCTTTCAGTGTGCCATTGAGAATAATTAACCATAATATTATCTAGGAGTTTGGTAGCTTCTCCTAAAGTGATTTCCATAAAAGTTCCTCCCGCGGCCGAATCTAAAAGATTTCTAGAAGCAAAATTCAATCCGGCATAAATTTTTTGTATAATCATCCACAAATTCAAACCATGAGTAGGGCAATTACGTATTATTAATTTCATCCTCTCCCAAGCTTGTGCAACATGTTCATGATAAAGTTGCTTAAAATTCGTAATGTCGTTTTTAAGGGAGATGATCTTAGCGGGAGGAAAATACAAGCATCTTTGCACTTGTTCCAAGAATCAATACTATTTTTAGGGAAAGACGAAAACCAAGCTTTAGCACGATCTCTAAGCGAAAAAGGAAATAGTTTCAATTTAACAATATCATTATCATCACCTTTCTTCTTTTGCATATCACACAAATCAATGAAGCTATTTAGATGAGTAGCGGCATCTTCACTAGGAAGGCCGGCAAATTGATCTTTCATGACAAGATTCAACAAAGCAGCATTGATTTCACAAGATTCGAGATTGGTAAGAGGAGCAATCGAGTGCTAAGGAAATCATTATTGTTGGTATTGGTAAAGTCACATAATTTGGTATTATCTTGAGCCATCGTGACAAGCAAGCAATCCAACACACGAGCAAACAAGAAGCGAGCGAAAAAGAGGCGGACGGAAAAGAGAGGGCGAATAAAACGGCAAGGGTGAAGTGGGGGAGAGGAAAACGAGAGGCAAATGGCAAATAATGTAATGCGGAGATAAAGGGATTGTGATAGGTACTTGGTATGTTGACTTTTGCGTAGACTCCCGGCAACGGCGATGTAAATCTTCTCTGCTACCTCTTGAGCATCGTGTTGGATTTCCTTGAAGAGGAAAGGGTGATGCAGCACGATGGCGTAAGTATTTCCCTCGGTTTTGAGAACCAAGGTATCAATCCAAGAGGGAGGCTACGCGCGAGTCCCTCGTACCTACACAAAGCAAATAACTCCTCGCAACCAACGCGATAAGGGGTTGTTAATCCCTTCACAGTAACTTACGAGAGTGAGATCTGATAGATATGATAGGATAATATTTTTGGTATTTTTGTGATAAAGATGCAAAGTAATATAAAAGCATAGTAAAAATCAAAGGAAATAACTAAGTGTTGGAAGATTAATATGATGAAGATAGACCCGGGGGCCATAGATTTCACTAGTGGCTTCTCTCAAGAGCATGAGTATTTTACGGTGGGTGAACGAATTACTGTTGAGCAATTGATGAGAATTGAGCATAGTTATGAGAATATCTAGGTATGATCATGTATATAGGCATCACGTCCGAGACAAGTAGACCGACTCACCGCATCTGCTACTATTACTCCACTCATCGAACGCTATCCAGCATGCATCTAGAGTATTAATTTCATGGAAACAGAGTAACGCCTTAAGCAAGATGACATGATGTAGAGGGATAAATTAATGCAATATGATAAAAACCCTATCTTGTTATCCTCGATGGCAACAATACAATATGTGCCTTGCTGCCCCTACTGTCACTGGGAAAGGACACCACAAGATTGAACCCAAAGCTGAGCACTTCTCCCATTGCAAGAAAGATCAATCTAGTAGGCCAAACCAAACTGATAATTCAAAGAGACTTGCAAACATAACCAATCATACATAAAAGAATTCAGAAAAGATTCAAATATTGTTCATAGATAATCTTGATCATAAAACCACAATTCATCGGTCTCAATAAACACACCGCAAAAAGAAGATTACATCGAATAGAACTCCACGAGAGAGGGGGAGAACATTGTATTGAGATCCAAAAAGAGAGAAGAAGCCATCTAGCTACTAACTATGGACCCGAAGGTCTAAAGTAAACTACTCACACTTCATCGGAGAGGCTATGGTGTTGATGTAGAAGCCCTTCGTGATTGGTGCCCCCCTCGTGAGCTCGACAGGCCCCAAGATGGGATCTCGTGGGTCTGAGAAGGTTGCGGCGGTGGAATTAGGTTTTTGGCTCCGTATCTGATTGTTTGGGGGTACGTAGGTATATATAGGAGGAAGGAGTACGTCGGTGGAGCAACAGGGGGCCCATGAGGGTGGAGGGCGCGCCCTGGGGGGGTGGGCGCGCCCCCCTACCTCGTGCCTTCCTCCTACATCATGTCATCTTGCTTATAGTCAAAAATATATAATTAAAAATAGATAATGTAACAAAGGTTTGATGCAAATATGAGAGTAACTGGATGAACAATGCATCATATATTTGCCTAATATAGGGGAGGGGGTCGACTTCGACATCTAGGCTGCACGTGGCATCGTACCTTTTATCCAAATGTAGCAATAGAGGGTATATGTTCACAAATTTAGGCCATGCCAACCATGGTAGGTTGAGATTGAACATATCGAGCGCTCCCTGAAGTCATGCAGAATGATGAGATAAAACTTTGTTTCCGACTGTCCGCGACCACACTTGTCCGACGAAGCTTGCACTGTGGACACATGAATGAAAACCCTCAAATCAGCTAGAAGAAAAACGAATCCACGGCGATTTTTGCCGGTTGATTAACAGCGACGGACGGACTGCGATAAAAGAGTTGAGTGAACATTTCGCTAAGTTGATTACCTTCTCCATGAGAAAAATCCCCGGGCCAATCCCGCAAAAAACCCCAATCGACCAGAGTCTAGAATGTCGGTGCGGATAAGTAATTTGAAAGCGGTAGAGGCGAAATCTGTGCCGTTTGAGGCGACCTCCGATCCGACAACAACCCGTCGAGCTTAGGGTGGCCGTCGCGATAGAAGTTGATGAGGTGCAGAGTTGCGGAGGAGTCCGCGGTGAGTGGGTGGGGACGAAGTGGGCCACGGTTTTCTTTTTTCCTTTTGCATGTGTGGGCGAACACACACGGTTCGCAGAGGCGACGGAGATGAATCGTGTGCGATAGTAAATCACCGAGATTGAAGGGGAGTCCAAATTTCCTTTGTCCTTTGTCCATGAGTTTTTTTCTACGATGAACATAAACCCTGCAAATTACCGTGTTCAAATTTGGCACTTTTCCGGGTTCATTTATAATATTTAGGGGATTATGTGCATTTTCTAGGCATTAATGTAGATAGTTCAAATTCAAATAATCGGTGCATGAAAAGGTGCATTGGGACAGTCTGAAAAACCATGATCGTGCTATTTAGAAAATTCTCATGCCTTTTACAAGGAATGGGCAGATATTTCACGAAAATGTGTGGCAATAGTCAATCACAAACACGTCGTTTATTGGTTTTCAACTGTAGAAAAATGAAATACATGCTTGAAAAACATGATGGCTGGCATGGTGCCATGGTATGGCCTCACCATGCCCTGGTACAAATTTGAGAAGGTTTGGCTTATGTGCATAGATGTGCCTTCATGCGTTCTAACATCTATTTGTTCTAAGCATTTATCTAAATGACCACATGTAATTAAGTGAGAATGCTTTTTTCATAGGTACTCAATATTGACTTGGTTGTGGATAAAGGACCTTTGTACTATTTCATGTTGGGGATCATCTGCCTGTACACCAATTATATAATAATATATTTTACCACTAACTATGACATGGTGTAAATGTCGATGCTTGAGCCTTTCATACAATGGATTTGTGTTGAATACATGTACTATGATTTTAACCTACAAAATGTGGAACATACATAACCATTACTACTATGTGTTATTTAATTCTATGTGTGTTTTATAGAGAACCATTACTATTATATGTGTTATGGGCAAGCAAATTACTAAAGTTATTATGCTGGCTAGATATGCTAAGCTTCCGCTACAATGATGGTATATCTCGCGCACATGTTTAGCCACAAATGTTAGGACCCGGCAACGCGCGTGCGCCAAGGTCTAGTAAGTCATATACACACAAGAAAATAACATCATCACATGATTGCCCTTAGGGCATATTTTCCAACAGGTGGGCACCATTGCATATTTTTCCCGAGTCGAGTCAAGTCCACCCAGTGGGTCGGCTTATCCCAACTGAATCACCATGTGCAAACCCTGACAAGGGTGAATGCCACCCTAATGCTTATCTCTTCGGTTATTGTATTCATTCCTACTCCGGCATCAATCATTTATCGGGCTTGGTGTTCCGCGACACGACAACCATGACTCTGGTCCGTGTGCACTTGAAAGGCTTATGACAGGCACCATCATTTGGGAGGACGCCCACGACTCAAGCCTTGCTTGTGCTCTGTGAGGACAAGCCGTCTTCAAAAAGGAGGGAGAATGTCACGCGTCCCATTGAAGTGTCTACGCCCGCACTTGGCTACGACCTAGTATGTACCATGGGCCTTGTAAGTCATACTTTAGGGTTTTAACCCATTTACAAGAGGAAGCGACGCCTACGTAAGCGTTAGATGGAGGTAGTTGAGATGAGGAAGAACTTGTATTAGACCTAAATTCCCATATCTTCATAGTTGAGTCATTATCTACATCTCAAATTTGTTGTTGCTATACTCCACAGACTTAGGAACATAACACACACCAATGAATTTTATGTTTTCTCTTGTCTTTTTCAACTCATTTTTCTATGATGAGATTTTTGTGTGTGTTTTCTCTGTGTCGTAAGTAATTGAGTTTCAAATTCTCCCTGGAGTTCTATTTTGTAAGTTTAAATTGTTTCAAAATAATTCAGATAAATACTACACATTAAATGATGCTCTTATATACCCAACGCCAATGAGACCAACTAGGTCTCGACAGAAGTTAATGTGATCAACTAGGTCTCGACTGAAAGTGCCTAGATCTTGTATTCTACCAGACATACGATGCCTTATATAACACTGGTATAGAGAAATTTCATGTCGATGGATTCGATGTCTAGAAGTAGAAGTCGAACTAGTATATACGTTTACCTTTCCTATATAACCTATATGGATTTCTTGTATGTCGTATGAACAGTTTTCTCCTTGGTCGATGATGCTTCTACTAGGCGAACTGGCCAATTCCTGAACCTACGGATTTTCATTTATCATCTGTAAAATTGTTCATCTAAATTTTCAAATCTACCTAATCAAGTTATTATCTTCGTACCGAATTTGCACTCTACTCTAGTCTACTCTAGAGAGTTAGGAATATGACACACGTCAATAAATGTTATGTTTCCCTTTTGTTTTTTTCAACTCATTTTACTATGGTAGAATTGTTTTATATTTTTCGTTTTCTTTGTGTGGTGTGCAAAGTTTCAAATTCTCCTTGCGAATTTACCTTGTAAACCTATTTTTTAAAATCAAATTATAGTTCAAATAAAAAATTTATACGTTATATAAAAGGTGTTTTGAAGTGGCAATTGACCAATTTCGCTCACCGGAAACCACCGCCGCCGCCGGTCGCCATGTCGCTGAACCGCCTCAAGGAAACGCTCCTTCCCTGCTCCTCCTCCGCCGCGCAGAGCCAATCTCAACCCCGATCACCCTCGCCTCCTCGCCCACCGCGGAGGCCCCCCAAGACCTCCCTCTCGCAGCAGCTCCTCCGCCTCGAGGCCTCTTACTCCTTGCGCGCCGCGCCACCGTCCCCTCCCAAACCCCTGAGCCAGAAGGCAGCGGATGATGCGCCCGAACAACCGACTTCTTCGTCGGAGGAGGACGTGGCCCCCCGCCTCCGGCGCCGTCCGGCCCCGCCACCAGCGGCTTCCTTTGAGCCCCGCGGGCCCTATGAGCCACTCGTCCTCTCGCCGCCTGGAGAGCACCCCGTCGTCCAGGTACCATCGTAATTGTGTTCTCCTCCCTCAATTTCCCGCTGGTTACAATGCGGGGCTCCTCCTTCATGGGGATTCACATGGCAAAATAAAACCTAAATATTCCCCGAAACCTACTATTGTTTAGGTTATTAAGTAGGCTTTAAACATTTCAAAGATTGATCCTTACACCTTTCAATTCGGGGCTCCTCCCTCATGGGGATTCACATGGCAAAAAAGTTACTAGAAACACGGTGACTTTTGCAGAAAATTAGCGAGCTGGTGGTTTTCTGCAAACCTAGGTAGTTTCCTGCTTTTAACTCTAAAAATTTATAGGTTCAAACCAGACTAAAGCTTAGGTGTTAATATTTGCTGCAAGTTTGCGGAACCGAAAGTTTGCTCATGCGCACTCCCATGTGCTGACCCAATTATACCACCGACAAGGTTTCGTAGCGTAGTGTGTCTTTACATGATGAATGCTCACTGGACCTTCTAATACGGATTCGCTTCTCTTCGATTCTACCCGCGACATATGCCTTTTGTATCTTTTGCTATTGCCAATCGATGCATTGTTGCCTGCTTAAATTTTTATAAAACAGACTGCGAGTGTTCATCCATTATTTGTGTGATCCACATTGTCAGAAATATATTTTCTTCTGGTAGATATTTTATTTACTATCATTATTTTCGTATTACTGTAATTTTATTTTGTGTGGTTGTAGGTGCCCCCATCAATTAATTGCAGGCTACTTGCGCATCAGAGGGATGGTGTGAGATTCTTATACAATCTGTATAGAAACAACCATGGCGGCGTGCTTGGAGATGATATGTAAGACTTGACAGTTGTTGTGTTACTATATTATAAGAATGCTCTTAGATTTTTGTGGCTGAACTGAAATTAACTGTACAGTATCCACAATCACATATTCACATCTAAAACATTGTATATGGAAACAAAACAATAGATTGGAATTTCCATCTCATTTTCCTTAACTGTAGATAATACTAGGTTCGGAACTGGATATAATGAGAATTGTCAAGTCCTTTTCATTAACTGCAGATAATATCAGATTAGCAACTGGTTGGATATGAGGTAGACTTTGCACAAAATATGATGGATGTGGAGTCATGTGTAACGCCCGACTTCCTTTTAATCATTCTCTTTCTTATGATTTTCATCATCCATGTTCTTAATTTCCAGAGTTCAACGTATCAATATATTTCAAAGTATCAAAGTAACATTAAATGAAACCCTAACATTCAAAAGGGTTTCTGGCGCTAGGATCATTCAGGAACCTTTTGGACACCTGTTAAAGAAATGCAGCTTAGCTTATACTGTAGATTGGTTATCATCCACATGATTTTCTTAGGCATTTATGCGATAAATGTAGTTGTAGTGAATTCTGTACTTCATACATTCAATGGGCACACCCAAATTTTGACATATATTCGTTTAGATTTATTAATACTTTCTCTTATTATATTTTAGGGGATTGGGAAAGACTATTCAAACAATAGCATTTTTATCCTCTGTTATTGGAAAAGATAATAATCAGGGCGAGAAATCAACAGACAAAGGAAAGAAGTCCAGTCCTGTACTCATCCTCTGTCCCACTTCAGTAATTCGGAATTGGGAAAATGAATTTTCTGAGTGGGCAAATTTTTCTGTTGCTGTCTATCATGGTCCAAATCGTGACTTAGTTCTTGAAAAAATTGAAGGTCAAGGACTAGAGGTGCTCATTACCAGTTTTGATACTTTTAGGACTCGTGACAAGGTTTTATGTGACATCTCATGGGAACTAGTGGTGGTTGATGAGGCACACCGACTCAAGAATGAAAAATCGAAGTTATATACAGCCTGCTTGGGAATTACTACACGAAAACGCTTTGGTCTCACAGGAACCATAATGCAGAACAAGATAATGGAATTATTTAATGTGTTTGACTGGGTTGTACCTGGTTGTTTGGGGGACCGAGAACACTTTAGAGAATATTATGACGAGCCCTTAAAACATGGCCAGAGATTAAGCGCTCCTGAGAGATTTGTTCAAGTTGCTGATAAGCGCAAGAAGCACCTTGTCTCTGTTCTAAAGAAATTCCTGTTGAGAAGAACAAAAGAGGAGACTATTGGGCATCTCATGCTTGGGAAGGAAGATAATATTGTTTTCTGCAGAATGAGTGATGTTCAAAAACGTGTTTATAGAAGAATGCTGCAACAGCCTGACATACAAATCCTTGTAAATAAGGATCTCCCCTGTAGCTGTGGAAGTCCTCTGACTCAGGTTGAGTGTTGCAAGAAAATTGAACCACGTGGCATTATCTGGTCCTATCTCCACAGAGAGAATCTGGATGGCTGTCCTCTATGCCCCTTCTGCCTTGTTCTTCCTTGCCTTGTCAAGCTTCAGCAGGTTATTTTTTATTCTTGTAATACCTTCGACAGTTTCAATTTTGAAGTTCTTGTAACTTAGTTTCCCTTCATGTAGATTAGTAACCATCTGGAATTGATAAAGCCCAATCCAAGGGATGAGATTGAGAAGCAGAAGAAAGACGCTGAGCTTGCGGCTGCTGTCTTTGATACAGATATTGAATTAGTTGGCGGTAGTGCTAAAAGTGAGAATTTCATGGGTCTCAGTGACTCAGAACACTGTGGAAAGATGCGTGCACTGGAAAGACTTCTGTCTTTGTGGACCCTACAGGGTGACAAGATTCTTCTTTTCAGCTATTCTGTCAGGTATTGTTTGTTTGTGTGCTATTGATTACTCACTAAAAAACTTGATATATTTCCATTTACCTTAGCTACCCAGTGAGGTATATATATCTAGATCCAATCGCCGTTTTGCAGTTACCCTGTTTTATGGCACAAATTAGTGTTATTTATTTCCTCAGTTAGAACCAAGAGATGTTTGCCAACTGTATTAGCAAATTAGTTATATCAACAGCAAAAACATCTTTATATTGGCTTTACAACCAATCAAGTTTGTCATATTTCAAGCAAAGCAAAAAAGCCATACTGCCTCCATATCATAATAAGTGATGTTTTGGACATGCTTTCAGTCAAACTTCCAAAATTTTGACTATGAACATCATTTTTAATTATTTGGATTGGAAATTTGAAGATAAAGATTTGTCTCAAAAAGTATTTTTAGAGTCTTATAATTTTCTTGGGTTCCATAGATATATTACAATAGAAATAAGTGGTCAAAGTTACACCACGAAAACTGTTTTGATGTCCAAAACGTCACTTATCTGTGATATGGAGGGAGTATTTCATAACTAAGAACTCTTGGTTTTGAACAATAATTTTACGATGGATCACGAATGCATGAAACTATCTTACTTCTATTAAAGTAAGATCTCTTCCCTTTTCTTCGATCGATAGTCATTTATAATTATTTGTATTTTTTCCACTAAGTAGGCACGCTTTGTTGTAGCCCAGAATACCCCCATGGCCCCATTTGTTAAAGTGCTGCTATTTATGCCAAAATGATCCCAGGCGGAGTATTTTATTAATCTTTATTGTAACTTAAGCGATGATGATAAGATGTTGACGAATTAAAACTTTTGTAACTTGTCAATTTTTACCACCCGACCCTTATATAACTTGCACTGATCCGAAACAGAGCCTATTTTGCACTATAAAAAGGTTCAAACAAACCCTAGCCTGTATTATGGTAACTTATTTGTGTAGTCATCTTCTTTGCACTTTTTAGAGTTGCGTTTATTTCTGGAAAGTTTTCTTTTTTAGATATTTGTACTTTAGATATGCCACTTTGAACATCATTTGTGTGTGACTAATTGTTTTATTTCACATATAAACTTTACAAATAGAATGCTCGACATACTAGAGAAGTTTCTTATAAGGAAGGGTTACTGCTTTTCTCGCTTAGACGGGTCAACACCCATGAATGCACGCCAATCGCTAGTTGACGAATTCAACAAAAGCCCTAGCAAACAGGTAAATTTATGTTGATTTGTATTTGTATTTCACAGTCTATTCTTTGTTTAGAAAGCTCGGTGAATTTATTGTGCGAAACACTTTTTTGCAGGTTTTTCTTATATCTACCCGGGCAGGCAATTTAGGCGTTAACCTTGTCAGTGCTAACCGTGTGGTGATTTTTGATCCAAGTTGGAATCCTGCACAAGACTTGCAAGCACAGGACAGATCGTTCCGATTTGGACAGAAACGGCATGTCACAGTATTTCGCCTACTTGGAGCTGGATCCCTAGAAGAACTCATTTATTCTCGACAAATATATAAACAACAGCTTTCCAACATTGCAGTCTCAGGGAAAATAGAAAAGCGATACTTTGATGGTGTGCAGGTAATGCCACATTTGCTTCAGAACTTTAGTAAGATTAGGTGGAGAATCTGATGTACTTTACTTGAGGTATTTACAGTTGTGGACAAGTTAAGCACAAAAGGTGATGGGGGCGAGGTTTATTTGGCCCATTATCTTAGAAAATGGTAATCAAGAACTGGAATCCTAATATTTGGAAGAATACATCAAGTTTTAAACATAAGAACCAAAATGATGTTCCTTTCCTATCCCACTATAATTTTTATTTTCTCCTAATCACCTGATGCACTTGGTTCTTTTAAAAAATTGCATGCTTCTCATTTCATGGCTGTGTTTTATCTTTTGGGCTGAATATTCAATTATTACTTAAAGGGTGAGGCCATATTATGTTCAGAAACATGTTTTTTACACTTGAGGAATGTGTTGGTTGAAAGCATTTGATAATTAAACATTAGTTTGATATCAACATTTTGAATTTACTCAAATCAACAATGAGTCCCTCCCTCCTTCCTAATGCAGGGTAATGTAAGAATTCACAAGTCTATGTAAAGTACCTGGTTGTATTGGCATTGTTACATAGAAGTTTATATCTTTACTAGTCTACGGATAGCTTCATTAGTATTTATGGTTAGATGGTATTATATAAGGAACAAAACAGGTGAACTTTACATTATTGCACAGATTGGTATTTATTTGCTTAATTTCAACTTGAGCTGTTAGTTTGGATGTTGTAAGTATAAGAATTTGCTGCACTTATAAGCACACTTCAGTTTTTGGCTTTTTGGTAATCTCTTTAACAACACCACATCAGTCACTATGTACCAGGGCTCTGTCTAGTTTCGAACATTGGTTAATTTGGTTAACTTGTTTGTTTCAGGATGACAAGAAATTTCAGGGTGAGCTCTTTGGGATCTGTAATCTGTTCCGTGACTTGTCTGATAAGCTTTTTACTAGTGAGATTATTGAGATGCACGGAGAGGATGAGAAAGCTAAAACATCTGAAGAAACAGGGATAAGAGAAATAGTTGACACTGATTTATTTGGTACACAAGGGCAAATGAAATCATCCACGGCAGCAATAGGTGATGAAAATCAGGCATTGGCTGATTATGGTAAGTCCTGTCAGTATCTTGATTTAAACCGCTTTAATTTCTGTGTTGTAATATGATGTATGAAAGCTTTAGATGGAGAAATGACTAAGTAGCATGTTACTCCTGGTGTGTGGAAAATAATTTGATATTAGCAATTGAACATTTTAATTTCCATGTCATCTCTTCATTTCAAATACCTGCTCTAGTCATTTTGAGTTGTGTGTATTGGTGCCCAGCCTCTTTCATTCACATAATCAGAAAGAGATTTCATCCCATGTTCCGACACACAAACTTAATATTTGCAGAATGTTTTATTTTACAAGGTCGCACTACAAAATCCATTTTCTTGAGTTGAGCTTTACACTTCATTAGCCTCACGAGCTGTGTTTGGATCCTAAATATTTCCACTCTTCAGTTTTTGATGTAGAGAATATGCTCTAGTTTTTCTGCCATAGTTGCATGTTCATTATTCATTCCAGAACGATGCTAGTATGTCAACTTATTGCGAACAAAATGTTGCGTGCCTGCTAAGCCGAATTATGAAACCGAGCACTTACCGACAGAGTTTGTTCCCTATAAACAGGAGTTGTGTATGCTCACCGGAACGAGGACGTTGTTAACTCTAGGACGCACGACGACGACAACAACGAAAGAAACGACGACGCGACAGAAGAACGCGTCGAGGGCACCTCGGAAGGCCTGCATAGTAAGAAGCAAATAAAGCCCACGGCGGACAGGGCGAAACTTCGCTCGGTGGAGGAACAGAAACGGAAGGAGTTCAGCCGTATCGCGGCCTGTGTGGGTATGAACGACCTCGAGTTCAGCAAGTGGCTGCTATCCGTCTCTCCTATGCAGCGGCAGCGGGTCCTGGACGATCATAGGAAGAAAAGAAGTTTCACCGAACAATAAATTACGCAGGGCTTCTTCAGTTTTTTTTGCTTCATATTTTTTGGAAGGCCTTGAGAGTGGAGTAGTGCCGAGCTTTCACATATGCTTTGGCTGTCTAGCAAGGTGCTATGCTTTCCTTTAGGGACATCTCCGTGTTTGTCTGTTTGAGAAGTGATGAAAATCCATTAACATCAGGCGAGTGGCGAGACTAAAGTTTTTTATTTTATTTTAAGGGAAGGCGAGACGAAAGTTGGCTCTAAGCTTGCGTGACCATAAACATGACGCCCAAATCAAATCGGTGCTCCAGGGAACAGCAATGAAGTAGCAACAGCGCTTGCTTAAGAGGAGGAACTCTTGCCTACCAAAACTTTGACATCAGTTGGACATAACATCAGATCATACGCACAACGATGCAGAGTATTGTGTGGTTCGACGGCTCAGTGGTTTGCTCTATTTTTCGCTCATGTCTTTCGATACTACTTCCTCGGTCCCAAATTACTACTTGTCGCATAAATGATGTATCTAAAACTAAAATAAATGATGTATCTAAAACTAAAAAGTACGTCTTCATTTCTGTGAGTAATTTAGAACGGAGGGAGTATAAATATCTACATTATCAAAAAAATAAATTATTGTTCACTCCTTTCATCGCTTTTACTTAGGTCCAGTTCTTTTCAGCTTATGGAGGGGCTTAGTTGAGGATCTCAGGTCAAACCCAAAAAGATCTGGTTTTCTAAGCAGAGCTTATCTTCCAAGCAGACGAAGGGAGTCAATTTTCGACGTAACCCTATAACCCTAAGCAGGGCTCAACTTCATTACCTTCTGTAGGAAGTTTAGGAGTCAAACTGGAAATAGAAAAAACGTAGCATTGCCGTGTCATAAAAAAAGGGAGTACAAGGATCTAATGGTTGGCATCCTCACAAAAAATCCTATAAAGTATTGAAAATGCATATGTACATGCCCTGAAAATGAACATGTAGAGCTAAAAAATACAGTGGAAAGTAATCTTAGAAATTCTTTTGCATGATGATTCAGTCATACAAACCAAGCAATCCAGGTAGGATAATTTCATAACGATTTTAATCCATCTAAATGACTTAAATCTTATATGAAGATCTTTCGAATAAAAAAGGACCCTCAAACGCAGCGAAATGACTAGTTGGATACATAGTATTTTACAACCCACCATCTGAAAACCATATGAGCACTGTGGTTTGTGAAGCCAGAAACGGAGTGAAGATAGAACTACGACGACATTGAAATGAACTGAAACCGGGAACATCGAAATGCATCATATTTTATTTTGCGTTCCCTAACAAGCTCGGCGATCACTTGGTGAAGTGCAATGCAAATATGATATGAGCACTACTGCCTAGTACGGGATCCCGCCGCCAAGCTGCGTTTCAAAGAAGTCGATGGCGTCCCCGTCTTGCAGCTTGAAATACGCCGGCGTGCGCTCGCCGCACAGCCGAACGTTTTCGAACCAGAAGGAGCCGGTGCCTCTGACGACGTCCCCCGCCTCGTCGTAGTACGCATCCATGACGGTCTGGAGCTTGGCGGTCATCCTGATGGTGCGGCGGAGCAGGCGCTGCTCCTGGTCGACCACCTTGAGCGTGACGAACCGGAGATCCGCCGCCGACGGCGCCGCCATGCCCCGCTCAGCTTTCGGGAGCGCGCTTGTCCCGCCGCCGCCCAGCAGCTCGGTGAAGAAGTCCACCTCGTCGCCGTCCTCCATCTGCAGCTCTGCCGGCGTCTGCCAGCCGCGCAGCCGGCCGCCGTCGTACAGGAACCGCCCCGTGCCGCGCTGGACCGCCGGCACGCAGGCGTAGTAGAAGTCCATGAGGCTCTGCAGCTGCTCGGTCCGACGCATGGTGCGGTAGACGGTGTGGCCGTCGGTGTTTCGCACCTTGAGCGTCACGTGCACGCCGGGCTTGATCACCGGCTTCCGATCCTCCTCCTCCTCGTCCACGCCCTGCCGCGACATGCCTACGCTGGATCGAGTGATGTGCTTGTGTTGGCTTCTGCTTTGGTTTGGCCTGGAGGCGATCTGCGCGCTGCTTATAAAATGGCCGTGGTTTAATTAACCAGGAATTCGTATCGGCGCTGGACCTTTCGATTGCCACACCACAGTAACTCCATGCGGGATCTAAAAACGATCAAACTCTGCGCAGGGATCGAAGCGACCAGGCATTTGTTCTTTTCCAACTAGTACTATACTCGAAGAAGAGGTTAAATTAAAGCGCTGTTGAAAAAAAACATAAATACTGCCAGAACAAATTACACTTCCCCTATCCTTCCTTTTCTACCAAGATTTTAACCTTTTCCGACTAAAAGTGGAAAGTGGCTCTTGTTGGAAGCTAAAAAAAAGTGGCTCCTGTTGGAGATTTTGAAAATGGTTCTTTCGATGTTTTTAGATTGAATTTGCCATTGTTGCTCTAAACCTTAAAGAAAATGATGCTAGGCTAAATTAGCCTTAGCAATCGATCTTTTGAAATCTTCACTAAGGCCATGACAAGTAGAGTTTCCCCTCTCGGAGATATGCTTATTTCCCTCAACCAAGCTGTAAAAGAGAGATTTATTCTAGAAAGTGTGATTACTGCTCATGAAGTCACCCATAAGGTACATATATCCGGTTATATGAGGCTATTATCCTTAAGCTGGACAATGAGAAAGCTTGGGATAGAATTAGCTAGAATTTCCTTATGGAAATGCTAACCAGGTTCTGGAGATAAATGGATTAGATAGACTCAAAGCATTCATGTCCAAAGGTATTTCTGTGCTTTTTAACGTCACGGCGCCGGGGGGTTGACACCGCAGAAAACTTGTGCATTTCTAGCATCCCAAATTTTCCACAGAAAAGGAGAAGATGAATGTGGTGATGGAGGTCGGTAGGTGTGGCAACATTGCTATTTTCCAAAGTTGTTCCATTATGTGGTGATGAGATCGTATGCCAATGTCACTACATACTCGCCTTGTGTTGGATATATGCCCTAGAGGCAATAATATTGTACTATTATATTCTTATATTCATATTCTATGCTATAACTGCTATGATCCTGTAATATGCAATTCAGTGAAAATTCATATGCACATGTGGAATGATAAGCGGTAAAAATAAGATTCTTAGTCTCGCCTCTAAGACTAGCTCAAGTTTTGTTGGTGATCATGTTTTCCGGATCTTAGGATATTGTTAGTGTAACTATAGTCCTAAAACAACACTGAGAGTATGACGTTAGAAGAACGATCATATTGAATGGACCCAAACTTGTTTGTTATACTCTGAGATAATATCATCAGAAGTCAATTGTTATAACATGGAATGTTAACGTGTGTTTAGTTCCTTAGACCATGAGAGTATCATAGTCACTTCTTACCGTACGATGAACTTTGGGGTTGCTCAAACGTCATCTGTAATATGGTGATCATAATGACAACTTATAGGTTCATTGGAAAGTTTGACAAGGGATTAGATAACTCTAGAGTGGTATTTGCTCCTCCGACGACGGAGAGATATTCTTAGGCCCTCTCGGTGTGACGTCATTCGTCATCGTCTGGCCAGACACAGGTGACTATGTCACGGGGATGCTGGAACATGTCAACGAAAAAGAAGAACAAAATCAATAACGAGGAGACCGGTATAGTGAGCATGTGTATGACTCAAGAGGATAGCGATATATCCCACCTCAGATTTTGTAAAGTATCGTGAAGCAAAGGGAATAACACATGATAACCAAAGGTTCAATCGAATTCCATTCGTATACTCATAGGGATTGATATGGACGTCCATGGATCCGCTATCGGTCATTGAACGAAAGGGGTTTTGTTCATGTCTATGTTTTACCAAATCCACAGGGTCACGAGCTTAAGATAATCATGATCTGTTGAGTGTTAACAGGACATGAGTGATAAGATAATATTTATGAAATAGTTTCATTAATATTCAAAATAGTTTCGAGTGGAACCACAAGCATTACAGGGTCACCGGAACCATTTCGGGGTTTACCGAGTAATATCGATAAATTATATATAGGTGCAAATAGTTCCCAATGATGTTAAATTAATATTAAAGGCTCTAAATATGTTTAAGAGGCTTTTATAATATCAATGGGCCTTAAAAGGCCAAGTGGCGGAAAGCATATTGGGCCACTTGGGCCCAATAGAGGTGGCGCCCCCTTCCCCCCTTATAGAAGGAAGGGGGAGGCCGAATTGGAGGGGGTTTCCCCCTCCTCATGACACGCCAAGGGGGGAAACTTGCCACCCTTGTTTGGCGTGTCCTCCCCTCCCTCCAATCTATATATACTAAATGTTTTTGCACTTTTGAGCACACAATTTTGTTAGCCTCCTCTAGTTCTCTAGTTCTCGTTGATCCAATTAGAGCTAGACGTAGTTCCTCTAATCCTCATAATTAGAAGCCTAGTGTGGTTCTAATCTCCTCCCTCTAATTTTGCTGCGATGATTAGCTCTGGATGGCGAGCGCTGCTGGATTATGAAGACCATACGCTTGCAATATCTGGAGAGATCGTGCTTTCGGTCTTCCTTCGGGGGATTGTTCATCAACGGTTCGAGGGACTTCAAGTACGATCTACACCGACTCGTTTTCTTCCGCCACAACTCAGAGTTGGTAACGATCCGGTCCAAACCTTTATTGCATCTTCATAATGTTCCTGGTTGATCGTAGGACGATTTTTTGTTTTCTACTACGTTTCCCAACACCTTGCTGATGGAAAAGTCAAGAATATGTGTGTGTGGTTTTCCAATGGCAACAATGATGTAGAGGGATAAACTCAAGCAATATGATATTAACCCCATCTTTTTATCCTCGATGGCAACAATACAATATGTGCCTCGCTACACCTTCTGTCACTGGGTGAGGACACCGCAAGATTGAACCCAAAACTAAGCACCTCTCCCATTTCAAGAAAAACCAATCTAGTTGGCCAAATCAAACCGATAGTTCGAACAGAAATACAAAGATATCTTAATCATGCATAAAAGAGTTCAGAGAAGACTCAAATAATATTCATAGATAATCTGATCATAGATCCACAATTAATCGGATCTCAACAAACATACCGCAAAAAAGTATTACATCGAATAGATCTCCAAAAACATCGAGGAGAACATTGTATTAACAATCAAAGAGAGAGAAGAACCATCTAGCTACTAGCTATGGACCCGTAGGTCTGTGGTAAACCACTCACACATCATCGGAAGGGCAGCAAGGTTGATGTAGAGACCCTCTGTGATCGAATCCCCCTCCGGCAGATCACCGGAAAAGGCCCCAAGATGGGATCTCACGGGAACAGAGGCTTGCGGCGGCGGAAAAGTATTTTGGTGAACGCTTCTGGTGTTGGGGGGATTTTTTTGGAATTTATAGTGCAAAGATTAGTGTTGGGGGACCCCCGAGGGGTCCACAAGCCAGGGAGGCACCCTCGTAGGGCGCGTCCCTGAGGGCTTATGGGCTCCTCGGGCCTCCTTTGGCCCCCTCTCTAAGTCCTCTGGGTGTCTTCTGGTCCAAGAAAATTCATCACGAAAGTTTTATTCTGTTTGGACTCCGTTTGGTATTCCTTTCCTGTAAACTAAAAAATAAGGAAAAAAACATAAACTGGCACTGGTGAAAGGATCGATATGGTTGACTAGAGGGGGGGGGGGGTGAATAGGCAACTAACAATTTTTAGCCTTTCTTTACCAAATTAAAATTTGCATCAAAGTAGGTTGTCTAGATATGCAACTAGGTGGACAACCTATATGATGCAACAACCATAAGCACACAAGCAAGTAATGGATATAACACATAAGCTTGCACAAGTAAAGGGATGAGATAACCAAGAGTGGAGCCGGTGGAGACGAGGATGTGTTACCGAAGTTCCTTCCTTTTAAGGGGAAGTACGTCTCCGTTAGAGCGGTGTGGAGGCACAATGCTCCCCAAGAAGCCACTAGGGCCACCGTATTCTCCTCACGCCCTCACACAATGCGAGATGCCATGATTCCACTATTGGTGCCTGTCGGTGTCAAAACCGGCGGATCTCGGGTAGGGGGTCCCGAACTATGCATCTAGGCGGATGGTAACAGGAGACAAGGGACACGATGTTTTTACCCAGGTTCGGGCCCTCTCTATGGAGGTAAAACCCTACTCCTGCTTGATTAATATTGAGGATATGGGTAGTACAAGAGTAGATCTACCACGAGATCAGAGAGGCTAAACCCTAGAAGCTAGCCTATGGTATGATTGTTCTTTCTCCTACGGACTAAAACCCTCCGGTTTATATAGACACCGGAGAGGGCTAGGGTTACACAGAGTCGGTTACAATGGGAGGAGATCTACATATCCCGCCAAGCTTGCCTTCCACGCCAAGGAAAGTCCCATCCGGACACGGGACGAAGTCTTCAATCTTGTATCTTCATAGTCCAGGAGTCCGGCCGAAGGTTATAGTCTGGCTATCCGGACACCCCTAATCCAGACTCCCTCAGTAGCCCCCGAACCAGGCTTCAATGACGATGAGTCCGGCGCGCAGATTGTCTTCGACATTGCAAGGCGGGTTCTTCTCCAAATTTCGTGTACCTGTTGAATAGTGTCCGGCTCCTCATGAATATTGCGCTCCTTGGCTTCCACGCCCAATAATGGCCATCTTCCACGTGTCAGACAAATGCGAAAAGCCAGGGTGTTTTTACATTTACCCCCCTAGCTGTGTAAATGAGCTGCCTTTTAAATAGACGAGGATCTAGATCCAAATCACACCATCTTCCCTTCGCGAGCATTCATCGGAGCGCATCCGGCTGTAGATCCATTCCATCATGGTCGGTCGACGCAGCTCCTCCTCTCGCCCTCCCAGCCCTCGGCTGAGATTGGGAGAGATGCTCTGCCCCGCAAATGAGCTAGTGACGCTCCAAGCCAAGGGGTTTCTCCCCCCAGCCTACATGGTCTCAGTTCGAGCCGGGCTTGCCACCTATAATGGTGGAGAGCAAGCGGAGAGCGTCCCCAATCCCTCCAAAGGAGAGCGGGTCTGCCTTGTCCCTTATTTGATAAGAGGGCTTGGATTTCCAATTCATCCGTTTCTCTGGGGGCTCCTGGAGTTCTCTGACCTCCGGTTGCACAACCTTACGCTGCCTCCATATTGCATATTGCGGGCTTCAGAGCCCTTTGCGAGATGTTTTTGGGCATCGAGGCTCATTTCGCGCTGTGGAAGAAGCTGTTACGCCTTGTGCCCTGTTCTCGAGAAGGGGTCAATATATCAAGTGGGCGGAGCAGTATGGCGCATCGCCGGGACCGGATATCTATCCGAACCCCAAAGAAAGCGTCCAAGACCGCCTTCGTAATGGTTTTACATAGAAGATGTCCCCCTGCCAGATCCTGTTCGGATCGGCCTCCCCGAGTTTGATAATGCTCCCTTAAAGAAGCGCCTGAGCTAGCGTCCACGGAGCCCTCATAAGGAAAATGACAAGGACGTTCTTTATCTGATGAGCCGGATAAGGCTGTTAGTTCATTCCGGACTGACCATGATAGAGGTCATGGCCACATGCATTATGCGGGGGGTGCAGCCGCTTCAGTACAGAGGCCACCCCATGTGGGATTTCAACGGGGAGGATGATGCCACCCAATGCGGCCGTAAGGGGCCGGAATCGGTTGCTGCTCTGACGAAGATCTTGTCCGCATTGTACAAGGGAGAAGAGGAGGAATTCCTCCGCGTCAATTCTCAGGACGAATTTTCTATGTACAATCCTCCAAGCTGGGTAAGCGGACACTTCTTTTTGCCCATCCGTTCCATATTTCCATAGTCAAGTACCTTATCTTGTGATTTTGACGCAGGAATTGTGCCGGGCCGTAAAGGATATAAACAGCCCTCCTCCACAACCCGAGGATCTGGAACGGTCCCTCGATCCGGCCTCCCAAGAGGATCCGGACATATCCGTGGAGCTGATCGATGGGGTATTTTACCAACTGAGCATCGACAATGCCTTGGTGGCTATTATGACCCGATTATCCCGGACTGCTCCCGCCTCACAAGTAATCGAGACCGAAGTCCTAATACTTCGAAGATGATCCATCCGTGCTTATTTTTTATCACCGTATACCAATGGTGTTTCGCAGGGAAGGATCTCAAGGCGGAATGCCGAGCCTGCGGCGACTAGCCAACAAGGGACCGCGAGGGCGGGTAGGCTAAAGAGACACGCGGTCCAGGTCGAGGCACTGGCGCAGCAGTAAGGCGCGCTGCCTTATTCCAAGGTATTATTCTTACGATGCATACTAACGCCCGTGCTCTCCTTTTTTAGGAAAAAGAGGGCTCGCCGGACTATATCCGGAGAGATTACCAATCGCGCCTCCACCCGCCAGGCTCCAAAGCCGTGTCCGTAAGCGAGGCGAACACGAGGCGTCGTCGAGCAGCTCCTCCGACAGAGGATGCAGACGGTATCCGCCACCAATTCCGAGGTGGAGAGTGCCATGAATCACAAAGGCGCCGACAGTTCTTCATAGCGCTTGTTTCTCCCAAGAGGCATTGGACGCCTTCAATTCGGGAGATGCGTACCTCCATGCCGCCCAAAATGGTCTAGCCAGAGCCACGGAGCAGTATCTGAAAGACATACGGGTAAGAAAATTTGATGGTTATATATGTCAGTAGCCCCCGAGACTTGAAACAGTTAGAATAACTGATTTAAGGATCATTTGTTATGCAGGATCTTACAGAAAAGAATACCCAGCTGTCCTGTGAGGCTGGAAGAGTGCAAAGCCCAACTTGAGGCCGCACTAGCCGCTGGGGAGGCCAAGGAGACCCCCTCCGTAATATATGCTTCAAAGATAAGTATGTTGTGAAGTGCGGCGTGTGTACCGTCGACAATAACATTGCAGATGGCGCCGGAGTAGATCTGGACAAGCAACAACTCTTGCGCCGGTTAAAGGCCGGCGAGAGCGTGCTTACGAAGGTGAGGCAGGAGAAGAATAATCTCCAAGATGCCAACACCGAACTGGGCGAGGAACTAAAGGATGTTCGTGCCCGGTAGCCGGACTCCGTGAAGGAGAATCGACGGCTTCGCGCGGCATGTTTAGTAAGTGCTTGAACGAACTTTGAAAAAGAGTTCGGCAAGGAAGTCGACTAACAGAGTTATGTCTCAGAGGTATGCTCACAGTGTCGCCCCGCAGAGGAAATGCCCGGTTCTCTGGTGACCTTCTTCTCGAAGTTTACAACTGCACGAACGAGTTCGGCAGGTGATGAAAGGCGTCGCCCAGGCCTTGTGGCCATCTGTCTCCATGCCCGAAGGCCTTGGAGAGCTTGCAGAGAGGCTTAAGGGAGCGCGGCGGCGCTTCCGGTTATGGAAGATATGAGCCTGCCGTCGAGGCGCCAGGGAGGCCTGGGCCATGGTGAAGACGTGTTACACGAAGGCTGACCCAAACCACATGGCCGAGGTCGGACCTATGGGGGCCGATGGGAAGGAGATCCCTGTGAGCTTAGTGTACGGCCAAGTAGAGTTGGCCGCCAAATATTCCCAACAGGACTGTAAACTAGACAACCTGTTGGATGGTATTGAAGAGGAATATGCTCAGTCAAATTGACTATGTAATTTAAGATGACATGTAAAATGCCTTCTAGCCGGATTGTTGATCGTTTGTCATGGCGGACCTTTTCGCTCGACCTCGGGACCCGATAGTCCGGAGTGTGTCCGAATACCCTCTCGGTTATGTAAGAACCGGGAATGCATGGAGACCAGTGTAGGGGTCATTAGTGCTTGAATGCATAAGTGCCCAACTAGTTATGTTATATTACATGGTTAGTAAGAAACATCTTCCATGGAGAATAGTTCCGTTAGGGGTTCCTTTCCCTGGGAGGCATGCCCTAAAGTGCAGGTCCGGACTACGAAAAAAGCAGAAAAGCATCTGGGGGCAGATAAATAAACAAGTGAGAAATCATCTTTAGTTCACCGACCGAATATTCCCTTAAGAACGCTAGCTTTAGGCTTCACCCAGACTGAGCTACACATAAGGCAGACCCGAGAGTAACAATCGCAGATGTGCTCCCTTTACCGCCTAGCCGAACAATCGGGAACGTAGGGGTAAGCACAGGAGCCAGACAACCCAGCTTGGCCAAAACTTAAGTCATATCGATGCATATAATGGTGAATAAAAGGTACATGCGGAAGTGTGAGACATGTGTTGGGCATGAAGCCCTTCTGTTAAAGAAGCCCCCAGGTATACTGAGCGCGGATAGCGCGTCAGTTGTGTGCGAACAAGGCGCGAACGAGCCCTTAAGGACAGAGTCCGGCGCTAGGCGTAGAACCTTCGGACACGGGCTGCGTTCCATGGGTTCGGCTCGAGTTGGTTATCCGATGCATCTCGCAGACGGTACGCTCCACCAGTCAGTACTTGGTCAATAATAAAGGGACCTTCCCATTTGGGCTTGAGTTTGTCCTTTTTCTTGTCCGACAAGCGTAGAACTAACTCGCCAACATTGTAAGTTTTGGCCCGTACTTCTCTGCTTTGATATCTTCGAGCCTGCTGTTGATAGAATGCGGAACGGGCTTTTGCCACGTCACGCTCCTCCTCCAAGGCGTCCAAACTGTCCTGCCGATCAAGTTCGGCTTCTCTTTCTTCGTACATGCGCATGCGAGGTGAGTCATGAATTATGTCGCAGGGCAGAACCGCCTCTGCGCCGTATACCATAAAGAATGGTGTGTATCCGATGGTGCGATTCAGCGTGGTCCGCAGCCCCCAGAGTACTGAGTCGAGCTCCTCTACTCAGTGCGTGTTGGATTCCTTGAGGGAACGCACTAATCTGGGTTTGATGCCGCTCATGATTAGACCATTTGCTCGCTCGACCTGACCGTTAGTTTGTGGGTGATAGACTGAAGCATATTCGAGCTTGATGCCCATGTTTTTGCACACGAGTTAGACCTCGTCGGCCGTAAAGTTCGTGCCGTTATCGGTGATGATCTTTGTGGGGACGCCGTAACGGTGTACGACCCACGATATGAAGTCTATCATCTATCCGGATTCGCCGTCTTAACGCTTGGCCTCTATCCATTTGGTGAATTTATCCACCATGACCAGAGGTATTTTTGCTTGTGGGTTCCTCCTTTAAGGGGTCCAACCATGTCAAGCCCCCGGACCATGAAGGGCGGTGATGGGTATAGTTTGGAGGCGGTGGGTGGCATATGGCTTTGGTTAGCAAAGAGCTGGCAACCGACGCATCGTTGGACTAAGTCCTGAGCATCTGCCGGGCCGTCGGCCAAGAAAATCTGTCTGGA
This sequence comes from Aegilops bicornis, assembly GCA_021605145.1. NCBI lineage: Eukaryota > Viridiplantae > Streptophyta > Magnoliopsida > Poales > Poaceae > Aegilops > Aegilops bicornis. Next base: position 238,462,046 of record CM038670.1, read on the forward strand.
AGGCCTTGCTTACAAGGGCCGGGCTGCGGCGTGGTGCCGTCCGAGTCCGGCATGAATTTCAGCCAGAAGATTCCGCCCTTCCTCTTCGGAGATACACCTTTGAAGGACTCCGGTGGTGCTTTTCTTATAAATCTCTCCCTCATGGACTTTATAGGCTTTAGATCGCCGCACTATGCAGCGTACCTCATTTTGGTCCTCGGGAAGTTCCTACCTGGTTAGGTAGGCTAGGAATGGTTCTGTCCACGGGGCAATGACTGCCATTATTACGTAATTTGAAGATGTTACTTCGTTGGCGAGCCTCCCGTTGTGTTAGAATGTTCGGTGTCGCAAAGGTCTTTGTTGGGTTCGGGCTGTTATTTCGACTCCCCTTCCCATAATACGGATGGCTTGAACAGCCTCTCCAAGAAGATATTGGGGGGATCATCGCGCTTTGCGCCAATGCGCCCCAAGACGTCTCACGCTGATTGTTTTCCCGAGCTATATGGTGAAATTCGAGCCCTTGAATCGAAATGACATTTTTAGGACGACGTTGCGATAAGCTGCCATTTTCGGATCCTTGGCATCAAAGTCTCCATTTGGGGATATCGCGAGGTTCGAATCCCCGCGCACCTCTAGGCGTTGAATGCCCATGGAGACTTTCATCCGGAGACCATGTAGAAGGGCCTCGTATTCGGCTGCGTTGTTGGAGTCCGTATACATTATCTGGAGTACTATTGAACTGTATCTCCTGTTGGGGACGCTGTAACGATGCCAGCCCCGCACCAGCCAACATTTTGGAGCCGCCAAGTGCATGATCCAGTTGGAATATGTGTCGTACTCTTTAGGAATTGACCTCGATCCATTCGGGCGATTTAAGTCGGCCAAAACTTGCGACTTAATAGCTCGCCGTGGCTTATAGGTTATGTCGAATGGGAGGAGCTCAATGGCCCATTTGGCAATCCGGCCCATCGCGTCGCGGTTGTTTATAATATCATTAAGAGGTACTTCAGAGGCTACTGTTATCGAACACTCTTGAAAGTAGTGTCGCAGCTTCCGATATGCCATAAATACCGCGTACGCTATCTTTTGATAATGCGGGTACCGCGACTTGCATGGAGTGAGGACAGTGGACACGTAGTAAACTGGCTTTTGAAGGGGGAATTTGTGTCCGTCCGTTTCTCGTTCGACGACGAGCACTGCGCTTACAACTTGATGAGTTGCCGCGATGTATAATAGCATTGGTTCGCCCATGTTAGGCGCGGCCAGGACCGGGTTTGTTGCCAATATGGCTTTTATTTCTTCGAGTCTGGCCGTGGCGGCATCCGTCCACTCGAAGTGTTGTTCGCCGGAGGAGGCGATAAAGAGGTAATGCCTTTTCTCCCAAGCGGGAGATAAAGCGGCTTAGAGCCGCCACGCATCCGGTCAATTTTTGTATTTGCTTGAGGTCCTTTGGGATATCCAAGTGTGACAGAGCTCGGATCTTGGCTGGATTTGCTTCTATTCCTCTACCGGATACTATGAAGCCCAAGAGCTTTCCGGTGATGCGCCAAAACGCATTTTCCGGGTTAAGCTTGATGTCATATGTTCGGAGGTTATCGAATGTGAGCCTCAAGTCGTCTACTAGAGTTTCAACATGCTTGGTTTTGACGACCACGCCATCTACGTATGCCTCCACTGTTTTGCCGATCTGGTTTGCGGACATGTCCGAATCATCGCTGATATGTTGCGCTGGCGTTTTTGATCCCGAAGGGCATTGTGTTGAAGCAGAATGGGCCGTATGGGGTGATGAATGCGTTGCGGCTTGGTCTGGCTCTGCCATCTTAATTTGATGGTAGCCGGAGTAGGGGGAAGGGATCCTTTGGGCAAGCCTTGTTGAGGTCCTTGAAATCGACGCATAGGCGCCAGGATTTGTCCTTCTTTGGTACCATCACCAGGTTTGCTAGCCAGTCCGGATGTTTTATATCTCCGATGAATCTGGCCTCCAGTAGTTTGGCTAGCTCCTCTCCCATGGCTTGTCTCTTAGGTTCGGAGAAACACCGAAGGGCCTGCTTGACTGGCTTGAATCCTTTTAGGATGTTTAGGCTGTGCTCGGCCAGCCGGCGAGGGATTCCTGGCATGTCTGAAGGGTGCCAGGAAAAAATGTCCCAATTTTTGCGTAGGAATTCTCGTGGTCTGGCGTCTACATCGTGGTTTAATTGCGCCCGATGGAGGCCGTTTTGTAGGGTCCGTTGGATAGACTTGAAATTTGACTAGTTCGTCCGGGGTTTAAAGGAGGTGGACTTGAATCTTTATCAAGTATCACGTCGTCCCTGTTCACCGTGGAGCCTTAGCCGATCAGTTCCTCGACCGCTAGGGCTTGGATAGTGCCTCAAGGGCCATCTGGTTGTCTTATTTTCTACAGAAAAGTGCTATGTCCGGGTCACTAGCAAGAGTGATGATTCCGTTGGGTCCAGGCATTTTGAGCTTCATGTACCCGTAATGGGGTATAGCTTGAAAAATTGTGAATGCCTCTCGCCCTAATAGAGCGTGATATCCGCTGCTGAACGGGCCACTTGAAACGTGACCTCCTCGGACCTGTAATTATCCGGCGTGCCGAACACCACATCCAAAGATGATTTTTCCTGTACAACACGCTTCCCGGTAGGGGATTATTCCTCTAAAGGTTGTGCCTTCGCTCAATGCGGCTCCAGTCTATTTCCATTTTTCAAGGGTTTCCTCGTAAATGAGGTTCAATCCGCTGCCACCGTCCATGAGTACCTTGGTAAGCGAAAGCCATCCACTATTGGACCGAGGACCAATGCGGCCGGTGCTCGTCTTTGTTCGAATTTAGGTTCATCACGGCATTAAAGGTAATAGCCGTGTCACCCATGGGTTTATTGTTGCTACTTGGTAGACTTGGTAAGGCTGGAGTGTTCGCTTCCGCATATTATTTGATGCGAAAGTCTCGAACACCGTTAATACCGTCTTGGTATCCACGGGCTGGTGCTCTGTGGATTCTAGAGTTAGAAGCTCTTCGCCACTTCTGTTCACCTGCCGGAGTATCCAACATGCTCTAAGGCTATGAGTTGGTGTGGCGCCCTCCGTACTATGAATTTTGCAGGGTCCATTGAGCCATTCCTCCAGTACGGTTCCATGCCCAATAGAGGGTTTTTGCTTTTTGGTGTTTAACCCAGGTGCCTGGCGATAATGCACCCTTTTATTTTGATCGGGTTGTATTCGGGGCGGATTGTCCCAAAATTTTATTTCGGTTTTCCAGGCACTTTCCATCGCACAGTACTTTCGTACTATGGACGCCAAGTCAGCGAAACGTGTAATTTCACGGTGACTTATGGCGTTGAGGATTCCGTTGTCCGTGCAATTATTGCAGAAGAATGAAATCGCATCCTCCTCGCGGCAGTCCTTTATCCTGTTCATGACCACGAGGAATCTGGCCCAGTAATGGTGTACTGTTTCTGCGGGCTCTTGCCGAATTTGGGATAGATCGCTTATGTTTGGGTGGGTGGGTGGAATTAAATCCGAACCTCGCCTAACTGAGACTCGAGGCCAAGGGTTTTCCGAACTCGGAAGCTTGGGTTCTTGGATGTTGTCCAATGAATCTAGCCCGCTGCCTGACTTTAGGTTCTGGGCTTGAGTGACGTCCTCCCCTCCGCGGGTATCCGGCTTGGAGGGATCGGGAATCCGGACATAACTAGTACTTAAGATAGCTGAAGGCTCCCCGCATTGTTCCTCCACCACTGCAACGTGATGGGTGACCTGGGGAGAGTTAATCTCTCTCGGATCGGGTTTAGACCCAATCTGATCGTAGTCTGTAGCGACTCCCAGGGCGGTGATGCGATCCAAGAGCTCGTTTAAGGAAGAGAGCTCCATCAGATCTAACTGCTTGGCGAGTTCCGAGTTGATGCTTCCGATGACCCGAGAAGTCATCGTCGGCACGGCGGCCGAACAGGCAGTCATAAGAAAACCGCCTAACCGGAGAGTTTGGCCGATAGCCAAAGCTCCTTTAGCAACAGCGCCGTCTTTAAAGACGGGATGAGGCATCCTTCCTGATGGCGACGGCACAGCGGAACTCTCAATGAAAGCACCAATGTCGTTGTCAAAACCGGCGGATCTCGGGTAGGGGGTCCCGAACTATGCGTCTAGGCGGATGGTAACAGGAGACAAGGGACACGATGTTTTTACCCAGGTTCGGGCCCTCTCGATGGAGGTAAAACCCTACTCCCGCTTGATTAATATTGAGGATATGGGTAGTACAAGAGTAGATCTACCACGAGATCAGAGAGGCTAAACCCTAGAAGCTAGCCTATGGTATGATTGTTCTTTCTCCTACGGACTAAAACCCTCCGGTTTATATAGACACCGAAGAGGGCTAGGGTTACACAGAGTCGGTTACAATGGGAGGAGATCTACATATCCGTATCACCAAGCTTGCCTTCCACGCCAAGGAAAGTCCCATCCGGACACGGGACGAAGTCTTCAATCTTGTATCTTCATAGTCCAGGAGTCCGGCCGAAGGTTATAGTCCGGCTATCTGGACACCCCCTAATCCAGGACTCCCTCAGTGCCCTTGGAGGCGGCAACCGAACCTTTACAAACAAGGTTGGAGCAATCTCCACAACTTAATTAGAGGCTCCCAACGACACCACGAAGCTTCACCACAATGGACTATGGCTCCACGGTGACCTCAACCGTCTAGGGTGCTCAAACACCCAAGAGTAACAAGATCCGCTAGGGATTAGTGGGGGGAATCAAATTTCTCCTGGTGGAAGTGTAGATCGGGGCCTTCTCAACCAATCCCGAGCAAATCAACAAGTTTGGCTAGGGAGAGAGATCAGGCGAAAATGGAGCTTAGAGCAACAATGGAGCTTTTGGGGGAAGAGGTGAGTCAACTTTGGGGAAGAAGACCCCCTTATATAGTGGGGGGAACAATCAAACTGTTACCCCCCAAAACAGCCCCGCAGAGGGCGGTACTACCGCAGGAGGCAACGGTACTACCGCTGGGCTCAGCGGTACTACCGCTCTCCCTGGCGGTACTACCGTGCAGTCTGGAAGGCAGGGGAGAAAGACCAGGAGAGCGACCTAGTGCGGTACTGCCGCGGTGGTAGGGCGGTACTACTGCTCATGAGCGGCACTACCGCTCTACTGCCGTTGCTTAGTGCCGCACAATCCGACACGAGAAGCGGCCCCCTCGAATCGACGCGGTAGGGGCCTGGTACCACAGCGGTACTACGACTGAGGACCCACCAGCGGTACTACCGCTGAGGAGCCGTACTGCCGCCTGTGACTCCTAAGCGGTACTACCGCTGGGTACCGCGGTACTACCACTGGGACCAGACAAAGCCCAAATAAAGGGGGGAAGAGCTCTCCATTGAAGCGGAAAGTCTCATAGGGTGTGAAAAGGATGTGTACGTGTTGATTCCACCCTAGCCTTACCAAAGCGGACCCCCTCTTGATAGTACGGTGACTCCTACGGAACTAGTCCACCAAAATAGAAGCGAAAGAGCTACACCGTCTTGAATAACACTCCGAGGGGATAGAAATCGTCTCGTGCCAAAGGATGAATCTCTGAAATGCTCAAAGCACATGATTAGTCTGCAAACATGTTGTCATCAATCACCAAAACTACATCTAGAGAGATATGCCTTAACAATCTCCCCCTTTTTGGTGGATTGATGACAACCAGGGATTTGCACAAGGATATATCATGAAAGTAAAGATACTTAGGACTACAAAATATAGACGGGCTCCCCCTGAATGTGTGCACCTACTTAGTAGTGCCTTTGGAATGCAAGACACACACATTAGGATCAACACCCCCCCTATATTTATAGTCCAACAACCTAAGCATAGGATACATGAGAGCAAGCATAGTCCAACAACTCAAGATACCAAAGTACTAGATAGACAAAGATAAAGATAAGGTAGCATATGTCTCACACCATATGTCTGGAACTTAGGTCTCACTGGCACAAAACCAAACAAAGCAAATGGCGAGAAAACACAATGACACTACAAAGAAACGACGACGCCACAAAGCACAAATCCCTAAACTCTCTCCCCTTTGGCATCGAGACACCAAAAGGGTAAAGAGCAACGCTACAGCTCCACGTGAAAGCAAACTGAGGAGCACTCTCATCACATCCTAGCAGGGTCATCTGCACTGCCATCCTCAGTCGAAAACTGCTTGGTGTCGAAATCGGTCCACTGACAGTGCTGCTGAATCCACTCCTCTTCCTCAGTGATCTGACCCTCTGACCCACTGACAATGGTCGCACCCAGCTGACGCATGAGCTCCTTGTGACGCCCCTGGCCTTCTTCTCCGCCACATGAGTCATGTACTGACCATGAGACTCCATGCAGAAGAGCTTCTTCATCTTGCGCTTGAGCTTCTTTGCCCAAGAGGGCTCTGTCCCAGAAGGCTCATAGTCCTCATCCTCATCATCGGCCTCAGCCCCGCCCTCGGTCTCCATGTCAGCAGCAATAGATTTACCCCCGGATTTAGGAGCTGGGGTGCCCCAGTTGTCCTTCTTCCTCAGACGCTTGATCTCATGAGAAACCAATTCTCCAGTTTCCAGCACAACATTGGGATAGACACGTGCCCAAGCCTTCTCAATGAGCAGCATGATGAATGGACCATAGATCGGGCACTTGCGCTCAGAAATGGCAGTAAGAAGTTCAGACCACATAACATGAGAAATGTCGAGGGACTCGCCAGTGTTTGCTTCCTTCTCATGCTGGCAGAAGAGAAGCATGTCCACGAGATAGGAGTGTACCATATCCAGATTTCCGATGCGAGGGAAGAGGGTCTCTTGAAAGACACGATGAAGGATGTCCAGAAAGGTAGATAGCTCATAGGTTTCCTTCTGAGTCACAGGGTTAACCTTGACAGAACAGTAGGGCCAGAGGGCTTTCTTGTGAGTGGAGTTTGCATTGCAATGAGGGCGGAAGCCGACAGGAGTCTCAAGCCCGTGATCTTCCACCTCAAGTAACTCCATGAAGGCCTTCCACTTGACAGAAAGCAACTTGCCATTTGTTATCCAAGTCAGAGTCCTTTCTGCATCAGTCCCAAGATGGACAATGGCATGATCCTGAGAATGTTCAGCTGAGAACACATCTGAAGAGCTTCACCAAAGTACTCAGGATCCTTTTCCATGGCATCCGTGTCGATGGAGCGAACATCAACATAGAGATTCTTCTTGGCCTTGATCACATCAAAGTAGATGGCAAACTGAAAGCGGTTCCAGAACGGGCAGTTGACCAAATTGGGTTCTTGGGCTTCCGCATAGGGGTTACGGCGACGCCTTTCCTAGAACTCCTTGGCAGTCATCTCAGTCACAGACTTGCCCCTTGGATTCGGCCTGTTGGCAGGTTTCTTCTGGAGTTGAGGCGGAGGTGGCGCACTGGAGGAAGCACCTGCTAACTCAGAGGTGCGGTAGTGCTTGGAGTTTGCACGTCCGGGGTTGACACGGCGGACTTGCTGCTCAGGATGTTCATCACCTGGAACCAAACACACGAGCAATAGAAACAACACGAAAGAAAGAGCATAAGCCACCAAACGAAACAACATGGATCAACGTGTGGTAGGAAATGATGGAATCAGTATCCGCGGTAGTATCAAGAACCTACCCATGTAGTACGCCATGTGGCAAGATTGCGCTCAAGATGAGCGGTAGGACCGCTCAAGATGGGGAACGGAGGTTCCCTACTGCCGTGGACAGATCCGGCACTACCGGGATGCCAAATTCAAAAATTAATCCTACCAAACATCAATCCAAAGGGCCTAGAAGCTATCTCCATCCTACTCAAGCCTCTTCATAGCCAAAAACGAGAAAACAATGCCAATTGCCCCTAAGAACTAGATGCAAGATCTAGGCAAAGAGAAAACGGGAACGGGGGAAATACTGGCATCCATGGCTAGAGGACGTGGTGGGGAACGACTCCACCGGAGGAAATGGAGAGGAACGGCCCGAAAACGGCGGCCGGCCGGAGCCCTCCCTCGGCGAGACGTCGCTGGAGCGACGAGGAAGCAGAGCGAGTGGGGGCGAATGGGTATGGGGGAGAAAACAACTCCCCCTGCCCCAACATAACCCCCATCACCCGCCCCGCAGCGGTAGTACCGCTGGGGTGGGCGATAGTACCGCTTGACGCTCATAAGCGGTAGTACCGCGCACCCAGCGGTAGTACCGTTTAGTCGCAAAAAGGACCGGCCCAAAAAAAAGGCTTAGCTCAAGAAAAAGGAAACCGAGACAAAACAAGAACACACACACACAAAGCCAACAAACGAGAGCGAGAAACACACACCTATCCAAGAGAGGGCGGTGGCCGAGGCCACCTATGTTTGAGTCAATTGGTATGGCACCGCGAAGAATTATCCTTGGGCCCATGACCAAAACTCGTCTTTGAAGCACAAGTACCATAAAAAATGGCTAATGTGAAAGAGTTGATCAATTTATGCATAATGGGGGGAGGGAGAGTTCATTGAGAGAACACCACTCCCCCTATGTCCATGCCTACACCTAATCAAGATAACAAGTTGATTATGGTGGGGTGTGCAAGGGTTCAAGCAACATTGCTCGAATCAATGATATTTAGCTCATGCCTTAACTCGTGAAATCTTGCTTCATCCAAAGGCTTCATAAAGATATCTGCAAGGTTATCATGAGTGTTTACATAGTTGAGCTCGATCTCCCCTCGCCTAATATGATCCCGGATGAAGTGATACCGAATCTCAATATGCTTCGTCTTGAAGTGTTGCACCGGGTTGAGAGAAATCTTGATGGCACTTTCATTGTCGCACCAAAGAGGCACTTTGTCACAAATGACATTGTAATCCTTTAAACTTTGCCTCATCCATAAGAGTTGTGCACAACAACTGCCGGCCGCCACATACTCCGCTTCGGTGGATGAGAGAGACACACAACCTTGCTTCTTGGAAGACCAACTCACCAAAGAGCAACCAAGAAATTGGCACCCTCCGGAATTGGACTTCCTATCCACTTTGTCTCCCGCCCAATCGGAATCCGAATACCCTACAAGCTTTAAATTTGCTCCTCTTGGGTACCATAAGCCAAAGTTTGGGGTATGAGCCAAATATCGAAAGATTCGCTTGACCGCCACATAGTGGCTTTCCTTAGGTGCGGCTTGAAACCGTGCACAAATTCCCACACTCAACATGATATCTGGTCTAGATGCACAAAGGTAAAGCAAGGAACCAATCATGGAGCGATATACCTTTTGATCCACCGCTTTACCATTGGGATCAATATCAAGTTGGCACTTGGTGGGCATTGGAGTGGAAGCCAGCTTGACATCACTTAGCTTGAATCTCTTGAGCATGTCTTGAGTGTATTTGGCTTGGTTGATGAAGGTTCCTTCTCTTCTTTGCTTCACCTCGAATCCGAGGAAGAACTTCAACTCTCCCATGGAAGACATCTTGAACTTTTAGGTCATGAGATTGGCAAATTCCTCATTGAAAGCTTTGTTAGGGGAACCAAAGATAATATCATCGACATATAGTTGGCACACAAACAAATCCCCTTTGACCTTCTTAGTAAAAAGAGTGGGGTCGATTAGCCCAACTTCAAATCCACGATCTTGTAACAACTCGGTAAGGTGGTCATACCACGCACGTGGGGCTTGTTTAAGGCCATAGAGTGCCTTATCGAGTTGATACACATGATCGGGAAATTAGGGATCCTTGAACCCGGAGGGTTGTTTGACGTAGACCAACTCATTAATGGAACCATTAAGAAAAGCACTCTTCACATCCATTTGTTGTAACTTAAAGTTATGATGAGAATCATAGGCAATTAACATGCGAATGGACTCAAGGCGAGCAACAGGAGCAAAGGTTTCACCGTAGTCGATACCCTCAACTTGGGAGTAGCCTTGTGCTACCAAACGAGCCTTGTTGCGAATGATGGTTCCATGAGCATCTTGCTTGTTCTTGAATATCCACTTGGTTGCAATGACATTATGGTTCCCAGTTGGCCTTGGCACCAATCTCCACACCTTGTTGTGCTCGAAGTTGTTGAGTTCTTCATGCATCGCATTTAACCAATCCGGATCCTCAAGAGCTGCATAAACATTTTGGGGTTCCACACAAGAGACAAACGCATGATGTTCACAATAATTTGCTAATTTTCTATGAGTGCTTACCCCCTTAGTTAAGCTTCCAAGCACATTCTCCATGATGTGCCCTTTGGTGGTGAGCTTGAAAGCAATCTTGGCGGCATGACGCTCCAATTCCTCCTCGGAAGTGAGATGAGGAGAGGAAACATGATCATCTTGAGCGCCGTCATGAGCTTGTTCTTGATCTTGAGCTTGCTCTTGATCTTGAACTTGCTCGGAGGAGAGAACTTGACCTTGGGCATCATGAGGTGGTTCACCACCATCTTGAGAGAGATCTTGCCCTTGATCTTGTTCATTTGGTTGAGGGCCTTCACTATGTTCTTCGGAAGCGTGTGGGTCTTGAGTTGGTGATGGTTCCATTTGAGTGGAACATTGTCCTTCTCCTTCAGCCACAAGGGGTTCCTCAATGGGTAGGATAAAGCCAACACCCATTCTTATTATGGCTTGGGGAGGAATTTCATCACAAGTACCACTTTGCTCCACTTGGGAGCCGTTATTTTCATCAAACTCCACATTACACGTTTCCTCAATAAGTCCCGTGGACTTATTGAGAACACGGTAAGCATGAGAGTTTGTAGCATAACCAACAAATATGCCCTCATAAGCTCTAGCCTCAAATTTAGACAAACGAACACCTTTCTTGAGAATGAAACACTTACACCCGAACACCCAAAAGTACTTGAGGTTGGGCTTGTTACCGGTAAGTATCTCATATGGAGTATTGTTCAAGCCTTTGCGGAGATAGAGCCGGTTTGAAGCATGCCACGCGGTGTTGATGGCTTCTGCCCAAAAGTTGTAGGGAGACTTGAACTCCGCCATCATGGTCCTTGCCGCATCCATCAACGTCCGGTTCTTCCTCTCCGCAACACCATTTTGTTGAGGGGTATAGGGTGCGGAATATTGATGCTTGATTCCCTCATCACTCAAAAACTCGTCCAAGGTGTAGTTATTGAACTCGGAGCCGTTGTCACTTCTTATAGTCAAGATCTTTGCATTGTGTTGTCGTTGAGCTTCATTTGCAAAGTCGATGACGGTTTGTTGGGTATCACTCTTCCTCTTGAAGAAATATACCCAAGTGTATCTTGAATAGTCATCCACAATCACCAAGCAATACTTTCTACCCACAAGACTATCAAAGGATGGAGGCCCAAAGAGATCCAAATGAAGGAGCTCCAAAGGCCTCTTCGAGTAAATGATAGTTGTGGGTGGGTGAGCCTTCTCATGTAGTTTCCCTTCGATACAAGCACTGCAAGCATGATCTTTAGCAAAGCTAACATTTGTTAGTCCACGGACATGGTCCCCCTTGAGAAGACTTTGCAAAGATCTCATATTGACATGGGCAAGATGGCGATGCCACAGCCATCCCACGTCAACTTTAGCCATTAGGCATGTCGCGGTCTTAGTGGGTCGCTCCGAAAATTTAATCACATAGAGACCATTCTCGACATGCCCAACAAAGGCTACTTTAAGAGTCTTTCTCCACAAGAGGGCCACGGTATCAATATCAAAGAAAGTGGCAAAACCCATGATTGCAAGTTGACGAACGGAAAGTAAATTGTATGCAAGGGACTCAACGAGCATGACCTTCTCGATCGTGAGATCATGAGAAATGACAACCTTGTCGAGTCCCAATACCTTAGAAGATGAGGCATCACCCCACTCGACATTGGTGGGCATAGATGGAGTCTTGAGTACGTCCACCACCAAGTCCTTGCTTCCGGTCATATGATTTGTAGCTCCACTATCGAGCAACCATGATCCCCCACAGGAAGCAAACACCTACAAGAGATCAATGCTTGGTTTTAGGTACCCATTTTGTAATGGGTCATTTGATGTTAGTGACAAGGGTCTTAGGGCATCTCCAGCCACGCCCCCAACAGGCCCTCCCCAGGCGATTTTGCCGCGCCGGCGCCAAAAAAAGGCCCCAGTCGCACCCCCAGAAGCCCGTTTTTCGCCGGCTCAGGCCAAAACTGGTGTCGGCGGACCCAGGTCAACCCGGCGCCTGGGGCGCTTTGGGAGCCGACACGAAAAAGGCGTGGGCCCGCCCTGGAGGCGATCCGAGGGCCTTTTCCCGCCGTTTCTTAACGCTTTTCCCTCGCATCTCTCCCACTCGCTCGCCTTCCTCTTGCCATTCTCTCCCTTTCTCCCGCCAAACCCCCTCCCGCTCGCTGCGAAGAAGTACGCCATGCCGCCGAAGAAGTACGCCATGCTGGCGGCAACCGCGATCGGGCGCCAGGCTCACCCGGGCAGAGAAGCCGTGGGCGCCGCCATCGAAGCCACCGGGCCTGTCAAATGCCGAGTGGAGGGTGGAAGTTCAGCGGCACGAAGCAGTCACCGCCGACAGGCGGAACAGGGCCATAGCCAAGAAGGCCCGCCGACGACGCCCACGACCACACGGACGCCAAGCCCGAACGACGCCTCTACATCGCGCCCAAAGAAGGCCGGGTTGCCGCCGACGTAGCCCAACACCGGCAGCTCCGACACCGACGAGCTCACAGACGCCGACTCCGCTTAACGCTCGAGCCGACCCGCCGAGTGAATCGTTGCGACGCGAACTTGCGGGCGGCGGCGCTCTGTTTTTGTAACGCCAGACTACGTCCGATCGCCGGATTTATGCGGCGTCTTTTGAGAGCGGAATGACCAAGTTTAAATTTCCGCATCCTCAGGGCCGACGCGTGGGCGTGATCGAGCTAGGTCGCCCTGTGGGTTTAACTAGCGCCAGACACCCCTGTGCCGCTCTATTTAGGCGCCCCGGGGGGCCGAACGGCTGGAGATGACCTTAGGAACCCAAATAGACCATTCAATGTACTCATAAGGAGAACCAACAAATTTGGCATAAACATGCCCATCACTAGCACGACACAACACATAAGAAGGGTTAAAGTCGCCGGCTTTGTTGGGAAGGGTGGCATTGCCCTTCTTGACACTATCACCCTTCGCATTGTTCTTCTTCTCCTTGGAAGCACCCTCTCCCTCTTTCACAAAGGTTTGCTTGAGAGGGGGAGGTCATTTGGTCTTGTCATTCTTCTTCTTGTTCTTGGGCTTGGGTGCGAACCCAATCCCCTCCTTGGTCACAACTTCCTTTTGATTGCTCAAAAGGTCGTTGAGGTTATTCTGACGTTGTATGCATGACACAAGACCTTTCTCAAGTTGCTCATTCAACTTAGCATTTTCCTCAATAAGATGCACATGCTCACAACATGGGTTAGTAGCATTTGCATTATCAATTAAAACCATATGAGGAAAAGTGGCTTTCTCCTTAGTTAGCTTCACTTGGAGTTGATCATGAGACTCCTTGAGGCTAGCATGAATACCTTTCCAGGCCTTGTGAGCCTTGTCAAGTATATCAAACTCCTCCTTGAGTCTAGCAAGATCAACCCCAAGTTTGGCCTTCTCGGAATTTAGCACACGAGAAACAACAATAGAATGATCAAGATCTTTCTTTAACTTAGCATGATCATCGTTGTGTGACTCCTCAAGAGCCAAACGAAGACCACACTCCTCCTCAAGAGCATTGGAAAGATCCAAAATCTCATCGGCATAGTCTTGACTATGACCCTCCATCTTAGAGATGGTATCTTCGTGAGCCTCGATCATGTCATTGGCTTCACCAAGTTGTTCGAAGAGAGCAACAAAGTGCTTCTTGGATTTACCCTTGATCTTACCCATAAAAGATTCAAACTCATTCTCCTCCACATTAGATCCCTCATGTTCATCAATACAATCCGTCAAAGAAGGATGATCAATGAAGGTAGTTTTGATGTTGGGGGTGACCTTGTTGGTGGCTTTAGCCATGAGGCACTTGGCGGTGATGCTCTGATTAGGAGAATCGAAGAGAGACACCCGAGGAGTCGTCGCAATGGCAACAGAGGCCATGGGAACTGACCCACCATCTTCATCATCATCAACATCCTCATTGTACTCTTCTTGTACCACCAACGCCTTGTGAGGAGTCTTCTTGGTGAAGTTGCTCTTGTTGGGGAAAGACTTGGCCTTGTCCTTTCGGATGAGCTTGCCACCATTGTCTTCCCTCTTCTCATAAGGGCACTCCACAACAAAGTGACTCACATTGACACAATTATAGAATGTTCTCACACGTTGCTTGACCTTAGCGCCACTTGAGTTGCTCTTGTTGAAGTTGGGCCTTGAGTTCTTCTTGTTCCAAAATTGCCTAGAGGCAAGGGCCATGTGTTCATGATAGTCATACTTTGTGTCTTCGGGGTTGCTCTCCTCATCTTCCTCTTCTTCCTCTTCTTCCTCTTCTTCAACACAAACCTTGGCCTTCAATGCAAGGTTGGGCTTCTTTGCTCTTTGTGAGCGAAGTACCGCATTGTCGGCGGTCTTGTCCAATACGCTCATTGCCACAAACTCATCCAACACCTCGCTTGAGGTCAAGGTGTGGAAGTCCGGCCTTTGACGAATGACGGAGGGCATGGCCTTGTCGTAAGGCATCATTGCCTTGAGGAATTTTTGCTTGATCTAATTGTCATCCGTGTCCTTGCTCCCATGATCTCAGAGTGAAACCGCGAGTTTGGTTACTCTCGGATAAAGCTCACGAGGTTCTTCATCCTCTTTCATTGCAAACTCGTCGGCTTCATCTTGCACCACTTCATAGTTGGAGCGTTGAATGCTTGCACTTCCTCGGTAGAGGGACACAACTTGGAGCCATGCATCTTTGGCCATGGCATAGGGCCGGAGGTGAGGAAGATCTTCGGGTGGTATTGCATCTTGGATGATGAAGAGAGCATTCTCATTGAATTGATTATCCGCGGCTTCTCTAGGAGTGAAGTTACTTCAGTCGTGTGGATAAAAACCTTCTTCAATGATTCTCCAAAGATTAGTATTCACATGATTTAAATGATGCTTAAAACGATAGACCCAAGAATCAAAGTCCTCCCTTTTATCAATCTTGGGGGCGGGGATGATTCAAGTGAGTAGAAGGAATCGGTCCACCATAAACGGGTGGAGGTTCCACATGGGCAAAGATGCCGGTGCCATTCTTAGCACTGGAAGAAGGAGCTTTCTCACTAGTAGCTTCCCCCTTGTCGGGGTTAGCATCCGTCACCTCGTTAGCGGGATCACCCACTTCAATGGTGCGGTGGAAAGTTTAAGCCCTTCTATGAATTTATTAAACATGCTTTCAACCTCGGTCGTCATGGAGGTCTTCAATGTTTCCAAAGCCACATTGAATTCCTCACGAGAGATCGAGGTTTCCCCATCGGCCGTAGACGAGATTGGATTCACACCGGAGTGCTCCTCCGCTCCGTCTACGGTGTCAACCATACTCTTCGAACGGCAAAGTCTTTAATAAATAGACGAGGCTCTGATACCAATTGAAAGGATCGATATGGTTGACTAGAGGGGGGTGAATAGGCAACTAACAATTTTTAGCTTTCCTTTACCAAATTAAACTTTGCATCAAAGTAGGTTGTCTAGATATGCAACTAGGTGGACAACCTATATGATGCAACAACCATAAGCACACAAGCAAGTAATGGATATAACACATAAGCTTGCACAAGTAAAGGGATGAGATAACCAAGAGTGGAGCCGGTGGAGACGAGGATGTGTTACCGAAGTTCCTTCCTTTTGAGGGAAATGCGTCTCCGTTAGAGCGGTGTGGAGGCACAATGCTCCCCAAGAAGCCACTAGGGCCACCGTATTCTCCTCACGCCCTCACACAATGCGAGACACCGTGATTCCACTATTGGTGCCCTTGGAGGCGGCAACCGAACCTTTACAAACAAGGTTGGGGCAATCTCCACAACTTAGTTGGAGGCTCCCAACGACACCCATTTAAGCTTCACCACAATGGACTATGGCTCCACAGTGACCTCAACCATCTAGGGTGCTCAAACACCCAAGAGTAACAAGATCCGCTAGGGATTAGTGGGAGGAATCAAATTTCTCTTGGTGGAAGTGTAGATCGGGGCCTTCTCAACCAATCCCGACCAAATCAACAAGTTTGATTGGCTAGAGAGAGATCGGGCGAAAATGGAGCTTAGAGCAACAATGGATCTTTGGGGGGAAGAGGTGAGTCAACTTTGGGGAAGAAGACCCCCTTATATAGTGGGGGGAACGATCCAACCGTTACCCCCCCCCCCCAAAACAGCCCTGCAGAGGGCGGTACTACCACAGGAGGCAACGGTACTACCGCTACCCCTGGAGGCACTGCCCTGCAGTCTGGAAGGCAGGGGAGAAAGACCAGGAGAGGGACCCAGTGCGGTACTGCCGCGGTGGTAGGGCGGTACTACCGCTCATGAGCGGCACTATCGCTCTACTTTCGTTGCTTAGTGCCGCACAATCCGACACGAGAAGCGGCCCCCTCGAATCGACGTGGTAGGGGCCTGGTACCACAGCGGCACTACGGCTGAGGACCCACCAGCGGTACTACCGCTGAGGAGCCGTACTGCCGCTTGTGACTCCTAAGCAGTACTACCGCTGGGTACCGCGGTACTACCGCTAGGACCAGACAAAGCCCAAAGAAAGGGGGAAGAGATCTCCATTGAAGCGGAAAGGCTCAGAGGGTGTGAAAAGGATGTGTACGTGTTGATTCCACCCTAGCCTTACCAAAGCGGACCCCCTCTTGATAGTACGGTGACTCCTACGGAACTAGTCCACTAAAATAGAAGCGAAAGAGCTACACCGTCTTGAATAACACTCCGAGGGGAAATAAATCGTCTCGTGCCAAAGGATGAATCTCTGAAATGCTCAAAGCACACGATTAGTCCGGAAACATGTTGTCATCAATCACCAAAACTACATCTAGAGGGATATGCCTTAACAAATGGGCTCTAGGTTCATAGGTTAGTCCCAAAAATAATATAAAATAGCATATTAATGCATATGAAACATCCAAAACAGATAATATAATGAGCATGGAACAATAAAAAATTATAGATACGTTGGAGACGTTTCAGCCATCCATGCCATCAACTCTCAAATACCATTTTCGGTCCATCTCAGTGATTCACAAGTACCAACTTGCTAATTGGGGGTTTATCTATCTAAAAAAAGTTGTTTGGTATTATTGGAGTCTCGGATATTCGTGACTTCAACGTGACCTTGCTAGCCTCTCGGGATGATATTCGCAACCCCAGAGCAATATTGGCTCTCCCTTTCGGAAGGGCTTGACTTGGGCCATGTTAGCCTCTAGACCCTTCTATAGAAGGAGGTGATGGATGGTAAGAATGCCAAATTTTGGCATGATACTTGGGTGGAAGATCTCACTCTAAAAACTTTTGGGAATAATTTGACATTTGTCAGTAAAAAAATTGTCTAGTTGCTCAAGTTAGATGGTTCTATCTTGATCTTAGTTTTTAGAGATGTGTTAACTTTTCTTTGACTGTATTGTGGCTATAGCCTATAGCTATATAGACTTATATTTCTGAATTGTTCCAATGTGCTCCAGATGCATATGTGGATGCTTGCTATTTACCGTAAATAGATTTCCAGATTAAATAGATGGTGTGTATAACATGCTTACCAGTGCTACTATGTAAAGCCTCTCTATTGTGCGCAATGATGCATATTTTCAAGGAAATTTTTGGAAGGATGTCAGATGTGTCCTATGAAAAATAATATCTCCACTTCATTGGTGGAATATCATGTGCGATAGCTCACAATTTGTCAAGTGATACAATGCATCTTACTGCTAGAACATTGCGGAAAGAACTGCTATGAATCGCCTGGAGATGATCTTGCCCATGGATAGAACAAATGAGCACCGACGACAAATCCTACGAGCAAACATCAACCAGTTTGAGACATTGAGTGATCATCTGCCTTGGGTGTGTTGTAGTCTATAGTATTTTTATGTTAGTTTGTTTGGCATGTACAAAAGTCTACGGTACTCCGATTGGTGTAGATACTTTGATTGCTCCTGAATGTTGTGAACGGTTTATGTGGCCTCGTTTTCAATGAAAATGGGTTGGGCCGAACCATTTCTTTCAAAAAAGGTTTGCCATTATTGGTCCTCCTTATTTCTTTTGTAGCCTTAGTCAAATCCTAGAGAAGATGCGGAGAAACAAGGTCGAGGCGGTGGTGGTATGGCCGACTCGCGGTGTCCTCGATTGGGACGAGCGGGAGAAAGGGAGCCTGTGGCTGGCCGCGACATCGACAAGAGCGAGGCAGATGATTGATGAGTGTGGATGCGGGGAATGACCAGGGAAGGGGGGCGACGCTGAAGAAGGGACGTGTTTTGAGGGATGCCCGGGACATGGTGGACCAGCAGAAGAGGCGACTTAGGGAGGGGGGTCAGACCGGTGAGGTAGCATGGGGAGAAAGAACCCGAAGTGGCAACCCTTAGGTTCCATCCAACGGTCGTCGCTGATCCGATGCTTGCTGCGTCATAGTGACTACATCAATGATGGGCTGCCCTCGGAGTAATGCTACACTTACGTAAGATTACTTACAACTTTTACCTAAAAGGAAGCGTGGAGAGCTGTGATTGGAGAGATAGGGGGAGGAAGCAATAATCCTACACCTACGAAAGGACTACGAAGGGCTACGTAAATCTTCCTTCACTAATTCTTCCCTCCCCCCCCCATTTTCAGTGGGGGTGGGCCCCGCCTCGCCCCAAAACCAATCAAAATCTGCCAACTCGCTAATCACGTAACAATTACGTAAGGCCCTTCGTAGGTGTAGCATTGCCGGAGAGGAAGGGGCTCACCCCGTAAAAATCAGGGGGAGAGGTTTAGTTAGGAAGTTTAGGTAAGTTTTCTTTTTTTTGCGAGATGATTATCGCTGCGCTGGTTAGTGCGCACGACTGACCTACGCTAAGTGGAAATTTTCTGGCCCCAGCTCTGACGACCAAAACAGAAAGAGTCGAACAGATGACACACGAAGGAATCTTGACTATTGGCTAATGTGGCACCTGAAGCCACCAGCAAGATTCCCACGCACCACACTGCACCGCGCCATGGAACCAAGAGCCCCTCTCCCTCACTTTTCGATCATCTCAACAAAGCGGAGCATGCATGTACGCGCACGGCGACCATGTCCATGGCGAGCTCCTTTACGGTGATTGGGGCAGTACTGGGAGTACTTTCGAGTACTTACCCCTCCGATTTTTATTAGCCGTCCGATCTGGTGGGGGATTAAAAATGAATTAACTTAATTAGTTTAAGCAGAGAAGGGCATAATGGTCCGGGGTAAAAAAAATCAACCGATCACGTCCACGACCAGAACCACGCCTAGATCTAATAGCTCGGTCAAGTCCTCCTTCTCGTCCTCTTCCTTCTGTCCGACGAGCCCGGCGAGAGGAGCCAATTCACCGTCGTCGGCATCGTTCTCGTCCTCCTCCTGGTCCCCTTCACTATAAAGACGTGGTCGGCGGCAGGAAGAATAATAAGGCGTGACATCTGCGGCGGCAGAGTCGGCGGCGACGGCGGCGGCTCTATAGGAGAAAGCCCCCCGTTGATCCCATCGCTTCCGGACTTGCATCCTAAGGTATGAATCACCTGAATCTCAACTTACTTTGATTTGTAGCATGTACTTCCTACTTAGATTTGTTTAGTCATCATCGATTTAGGTTTCCCTAGTGCATGCAATTCAATTTAGAATTTTTCATCATCCATGGTCACTTCACTAGTTTACGAGGGACCCAGTTTATGGACGTTTATGATCGCTTGCCATAACATGTACAAGGAGCAAAGTTTAAAATTCCACGCAAGATTTTGTACTGGGTTTTGCATGCATTTATGTTTGTCCTTTCAGATTTTTATTCGTCCGAATTGTGATGCTGGAAGACATGGCGGATGTAAGTCATGAGTCAATGATGGAGTACTATCATATTGCCAACAAGATGTTTAATAGTGAGGATGAAGGTTATACATTCTATAACAAATATGGTCTTGAGAAAGGTTTTAATGTCCGGAGAAGCTATGTCGAGTGGGATGGATCCAACTGCCATATAATTTTAAGAAAATTTGTGTGTAGTCGTGAAGGGGTTCGTGAAGAGAAGCACATGAAGAGGAAGATGGAAGATAGAAAGAGGAGGCCACGGAGTATAACTCGTCTAGGGAGCAGAGCTAAATTGGTGATTGCAAGACATGAGGAAAAAGGTCAGTGGTTTGTCAAGGATTTCATCGATGAAGACAACCATCCTCTAGCCCCACGGGATCTGTCGTGTCTTTTGCGTTCACACAGAAGAATTAGCGATGAGCAGAAAGCGGACATTGCAGACATGGAAAAATCTGGGATCGTAAAACACCATATTATGGATATTATGTGCATGCAATACGGTGGATATGATGAGGTTGGATGCATTATGAGGGACATTTACAATTTCTGCCATGCTAACAAGCAGGAAACAATTTCTTCCGGGGATGCTCAAACAGTGATCAATCACATGGTGGCGAGGCAAGAGCAAGATACAGATTTTTTCTTCAGGTACTTGGTTGATGAAGCTGGCCATCTGAAGGGATTGTTCTGGTGTGATAGTCAATCCCGACTTGACTATGAGGCTTTTGGAGACGTTATTGTTTTTGATAGCACATACAGTACCAATAAGTACAATCTGCCATTTATGCCATTTGTCGGGTTGAATCACCACCGCAGCACCGTTATTTTTGCATGTGGTATCATTTCACATGAAACAAGCTAGGCATACGAGTGGATGTTACAGACCTTTTCTGATGCTATGGGGAATGTAAGCATCCTATATCTGTGATCACGGATGGGGACCTTGCAATGCAGAGAGCAATCAGGGTGGTGTGGCCTGACTCAAACCATAGGCTCTGTATATGGCACATTCAGCAGAACATTGTATGCCATCTGCATGATGACGCGGTAAAGGAGGAATTAAGATATTTCATATATGATACATCTTCCATTGAAGAGCATGAGAGAAAATGGTTACACTTCTTACAACGGAATAAAGTAACAAGTGAGGACTCCTGGCTGCATCAGATGTATAAGATGAGAAAACTGTGGTGTGCTCCATATCTTGAGGGCCGTTGTTTCCTAGGATTGAGCAGCAATCAGTGGAGTGAGAGTTTAAACTCGGTGCTACATACACATCTTGAGGCTAAGATGACGTTGTTTCAAATGCTAGAGCACTATGAGAGTTGCCTTGCGTCATGACGCTTGAACGAGGCTCTCCAAGACGCCGAGGCCTTGCAGTCCGTTCCGTTCACAGAGGAAAATGCTTCAGTTCTTGAGAAACACGGAATGCAAGTTTTCACTACTGCTGTGTTTAAGTTGGTCTTATGGAGCATAGATACTGTCAACAAATGTGAGATCAGAGAGGTACTTGATGCAGCTGAGGTTACCACATACGTTGTGTCTAAGAAGGAAAGAATGGATAAAAAGATCGAAGCGCGCACGGAGTCGAAGTAAGGTTCGCTTCGCAGATCGCTTGTTCTTGCCAAGAAATTGGAGTGCGCAGGCACACCATGTTCCCACATATTTTACATATTGGGAATTTTACAAGAAGAAACACTGCCCAGGTGTTGTGTTCCCACTAGGTGGACAATGAGTGCGAAATGTGCATTCACACCGACCAGAAAGAGCGAGATGTATGCATACTCTGTAGCCCTATAAAGGTACCGTAAGCTAAGGAATTTTAGTCACGCAACATGTTCCAAGGAATGCCACTCTGATGAGGCGTTTCAGCATCTAAAAAGGGTTTTGGAAGGACAAGATGTTTGCACGGGATCAACAAGTGAACAAGCTGATAGCAAGGGATCAACTAATGCTCAGGGTAACAGCATTAGGTTTGGCCCGTTGATGCCACAATCGGCTAACCTTGACGGTGAAGGTTTCGAAAAGGTTCTGGATCCCGTGTATGTGCCAGGCCGAGGTGCTCCGAAGAAAAGGCTACAGGCAAAGATGAAGAAAACCAGAACAAAGGGTATATATAGCTATTGTCATGAGGCAGATGGTCACAATCGACGTACGTGCGCCAAATTGATAGAGGTACCTAATATGCCGTAATTTAATGTTTTAATGTGTCCAAATATATTCCATGGCATTAATAATATCCTTATGTGCACGATATCAAAGCAGAACTATGATAGCTACAACATTGTGCGCACGGTCGGACAACAAGTACGTCGACGATCAACCTGATGTTGGCGTGTGCATTGTCGTCTATGTCTAGTATCGTGTGACCTTTTCTCTAAAATACTTCATTCTGTCAGTTAGTGACTTTCTCATAATGTATGACTCAACTATTTGGTTGCCCACTCCCTTGTAACAGTATTAGTTTGGGATTTTTTTTTGCATTTTATATGTGAGTTTTTCCAGTGCAACCTCAAGAATCATGGTTTCTTCATGGCCAGCGTGTAGCTTGTTTATGTTGCACGATAAAATTTGGAAATAGATGTAATGGAGGAATTATATTTTTCTCCTGAAAACAAAATAAAAGCCGATAAATCTGAAAAATACATTAGTCATCCATGCTCTCCAATTGAAGAATATACAGGATGAATACAGATGATGAATCATACTCATCCTACATATCCTACACGTAGAGTGCAAGGAAAACTGCTTGCGACTTCTTATCCCAGTGTGTTTGTATCTGCATGTACAACTCACCATGCTACATGGGAGCCAGGCGAACAAAACAGTGAAAACGGCGAAGAAACTGGTGAAGAAATCATTCCGGGCGAGTTTTATCGCGTGTGCCGCGGCGTGGGGAACATATCCTCCTCGGGATTTCCGTCGCAGAGGCCTATTCAATCGTCTCCGGGATCAGCGCCAGGTGACAACTGCGGATCCGCAGCAGATCGACCAGACGCGCCAGCTGCGATCGGTGCTACCTCTTGAGCTAGCACTGCGTTGGTTTTCCCGTGAAGAGGAAAGGGTGATGCAGCAAAGTAGCGTAAGTATTTCCCTCAGTTTTTGAGAACCAAGGTATCAATCCAGTAGGAGGCTACGCGCGAGTCCCTCGCACCTACACAAACAAATAAATCCTTGCAACCAACGCGATAAGGGGTTGTCAATCCCTACACGGTCACTTACGAGAGTGAGATCTGATAGATATGATAAGATAATATTTTTGGTATTTTTGTGATAAAGATGCAAAGTAAAGAAAGTAATAAAAATAAAACGGCATCAGAAATAGCTTGTTGTCGGGAGATTAATATGATGGAAAATAGACCCGGGGGCCATAGGTTTCACTAGTGGCTTCTCTCAAGAGCATAAGTATTTTACGGTGGGTGAACAAATTACTGTTGAGCAATTGACGGAATTGAGCATAGTTATGAGAATATCTAGGTATGATCATGTATATAGGCATCACGTCCGAGACAAGTAGACCGACTACTGCCTGCATCTACTACTATTACTCCACACATCGACCGCTATCCAGCATGCATCTAGAGTATTAAGTTCATAAGAACAGAGTAACGTTTTAAGCAAGATGACATGATGTAGAGGGATAAATTCATGCAATATGATAAAAAAAACCATCTAGTTATCCTCAATGGCAACAATACAATACGTGCCTTGCTGCCTCTACTGTCATTGGGAAAGGACACCGCAAGATTGAACCCAAAGCTAAGCACTTCTCACATTGCAAGAAAGATCAATCTAGTAGGCCAAACTAAACTGATAATTCGAAGAGACTTGCAAAGATAACCAATCATACATAAAAGAATCGAGAGAAGATTCAAATATTGTTCATAGATAAACTTGATCATAAACCTACAATTCATCGTTCTCAACAAACACACCGCAAAAGAAGATTACATCGAATAAATCTCCACGAGAGAGGGGGAGAACATTGTATTGAGATCCAAAAAGAGAGAAGAAGCCATGTAGCTAATAACTATGGACCCGAAGGTCTGAGGTAAACTACTCATACTTCATCAGAGAGGCTATGGTGTTGATGTAGAAGCCCTCCGTGATCGATGCCCCTTCCGGCGGAGCTCCGGAACAGGCCCCAAGATGGGATCTCACGGGTACAGAAGGTTGCGGCGGTGGAATTAGTTTTTTTTGGCTCCGTATTTGATCGTTTGGGGGTACGTAGGTATATATAGGAGGAAGGAGTACGTCGGTGGAGCAACGTGGGGCCCACGAGGGTGGAGGGCGCGCCCAGGGGGGTAGGCGCCCCCTACCTCGTGGCTTCCTGGTAGCTTTCTTGACGTAGGGTCCAAGTCCTCTGGATCATGTTCGTTTCAAAATCATGTTCCGAAGGTTTCATTCCGCTTGGACTCCATTTTATATTCTTTTTTCTGCGAAACTACGAAATAGGCAAAAACAACAATTACGGCTGGGCCTCCGTTAATAGGTTAGTCTAAAAAAGAATATAAAAGTGTATAATAAAGTCCAATAATGTCCAAAACAGAAGATAATATAGCATGGAGCAATCAAAAACTATAGATACGTTGGAGACGTATCAGTCGGCTACACGCGCGCCTCCGACCCGCCGCTCGACACGCGGCCACCTCGGACCGGGCGAGGCGCGCCCTCCGGCCTGCACCAATCACCAGCGGCCACGCGGAAACCCGATAATGGTCAGGGACGCACGCGCTTTGCGGCCAAGCCCGTGTGCTACAAGCGGCGCCCCGCCGTTCGCCAGGCGGACGTGGAGACAGCCCCTTACTCCAGTGGGCCTGCGGCATCATGGGCTCATGATGAGTCTGCGAGTCGCCCTGGATCTTCTGCGACTCCACTCTCACCAGCGCCTCGGCCCGCTGCCGCAGAAGATCAAGACCGCCCGGAACCGGCTGCTGCAGGCTAATCTATCTCGGATTCCGTCGATGTCCTGTCTCCAGAAAGGGCTACGGGATCTTCTGCGACCACGAACTCTCCTGCACCTCAATGGTCCCTCCGAAATGCGGTGATTTTTTCGACCACCTCCAAATCACCTCAATTTTGCCACACATGATCTCTTGCACAAACAAAGCTAGGTTTCCAAGGTTTTATATTTTTTGATTTTTTTTGAATTTATACTGCCCTCTAGACTGACTGATCATAACATCGGTCTATACCTCTAGGGGGCAATGTAAAATATTTTTTTCCCCAAATTTTCTTTCATAGATATGTTTGGCACATGTGGGTTACCGTGTAAAAGAAAAATTGGGTGATTTGGAGGTGGTGGAAAAAATGACCTTTGTTCAAAAAATGGCTTAAGTGACCAAATGGTCCCTCCGGAATGCGGTGATTTTTTCGATCCAAATCACCTCAATTTTGGCACACATGATCTCTTGCTCAAACAAAGCTAGGTTTCCAAGGTTTTATATTTTTTTGAATGCCCTCTAGACTGACTAATCAAAACATCGGTCTATACCTCAAGGGGGCATTGTAAAATATTTTTTTCCAAATTTTCTTTCATGGACATGTTTGGCACATGTGGGTCACCGTGTAAAAGAAAATTTGGGTAATTTGGAGGTGGTGGAAAAAATCACCTTTGTTCAAAAAATGACTTAAGTTAGACCAAATGGTCCCTCCGGAATGCGGTGATTTTTTTGACCACCTCCAACTCACCTCAATTTTAGCACACATGATCT
Source organism: Aegilops bicornis (assembly GCA_021605145.1). Taxonomy (NCBI): domain Eukaryota; kingdom Viridiplantae; phylum Streptophyta; class Magnoliopsida; order Poales; family Poaceae; genus Aegilops; species Aegilops bicornis. The sequence continues at coordinate 238,487,611 of CM038670.1, forward strand.
CTTGCACAAACAAAGCTAGGTTTCTAAGGTTTTATATTTTTTTGAATTTATACTGCCCTCTAGACTGACTAATCAAAACATCGGTCTATGCCTCAAGGGGGCATTGTGTTGGAAATATGCCCTAGAGGCAATAATAAAAGCATTATTATTATATTTCCTTGTTCATGATAATTGTCTTTATTCATGCTATAACTGTATTATTCGGAAATCGTAATACACGTGTGAATACATAGACCACAACATGTCCCTAGTGAGCCTCTAGTTGACTAGCTCGTTGGTCGACAGATAGTCATGGTTTCCTGACTATGGACATCAGATGTCATTGACAACGGGATCACGTCATTAGGAGAATGACGTGATGGACAAGACCCAATCCTAAGCATAGCACAAAGATCGTGTAGTTCGCTTTGCTAGAGCTTTTCCAATGTCAAGTATCTCTTCCTTAGACCGTGAGATCGTGTAACTCCCGGATACCGTAGGAATGCCTTGGGTGTACCAAACGTCACAACGTAATCGGGTGACTATAAAGGTGCATTACAGGTATCTCCGAAAGTGTCTGTTGGGTTGACACGGATCGAGACAGGATTTGTCACTCCGTATGACGGAGAGGTATCACCGGGCCCACTCGGTAGTGCATCATCAAAATGAGCTCAAAGTGACCAAGTGTCCGTCACGGGATCATGCATTACGGCATGCGAGTAAAGTGACTTGCGATGCTTGAGACTAAACGAGGTATTGGGATACCGACGATCGAGTCTCGGGCAAGTAACATACCGCTGACAAAGGGAATAGCATATGTGGTTGCTTGAACCCTCGACATCGTGGTTCATCCGATGACAACATCGAGGCGTGTGGGAACCAACATGGGTATCCAGATCCCGCTGTTGGTTATTGACCGGAGAGCGTCTCGGTCATGTCTGCATGTCTCCCGAACCCGTAGGGTCTACACACTTAAGGTTCGGTGACGCTAGGGTTAATAGGAAGACTTGTATGTGACTACCGAATGTTGTTCGGAGTCCCGGATGAGATCCCGGACGTCACGAGGAGTTCCGGAATGGTCCGGAGGTAAAGATTTATATATGGGAAGTCATCAAACGGACACCAGAAAAGTTTGGTCATGTCGGTATTATGGAGGGTCCACCGGAAAGGTTCCGGAGGACCACCGGGAGGGGCCACCCCTTTTGGGGGGCCACTTGGGCTGCGTGGGGGCAGCCAGCCCCTGTTGGGCTGGGCGCACCCCCCTCCCCTTGGCCCATGCGCCTAGGGTTGAGGGGGGGACCCCTAAAGGCGCCCTTGCTTGGGGGCAAGCCCCCTCCCTTGGCCGCCCCCTCTAGATGGATCTAGAGGGGCGCCCTCCTCCTTTCCCCTATAAATAGAGGGGTAGAGGGAGGGCTGCACACACCATTAAAGGCGCAGCCCTCCCTCCCAACACCTCTCCTCCTCCGCATATGCTCGTGAAGCCTGCCGGAGTACTGATCCCTCCATCTCGCATCACGCCGTCGTCTTGCCATTGGAGTGATCTTCCTCAACCTCTCCTTCCTCCTTGCTGGATCAAGACGAAGGAGACGCCATCGCCTCGTCACGTGTGTTGAACGCGGAGGTGCTGTCCGTTCAGCACTTGGTCATCGGTGATCGGAATCACGTTGGGAACGTCTTCATCATCACCACTCCCTCGAACGCTTCCGTACTCGATCTACAAGTGGTATGTAGATACAAACTCTCTCTAGTAACTCGTTGCTTAGTAGAACTCATAGATGGATCTTGGTGAAACCGTAGGAAATTTTTTATTTTCTGCAACGTTCCCCAACACATTGTACAATATTTTTTTTCCAAATTTTCTTTCATGGACATGTTTGGCACATGTGGGTCACCGTGTAAAAGAAAATTTGGGTAATTTGGAGGTGGTGGAAAAAATCACTTTTGTTCAAAAAATGGCTTAAGTTACACCAAATGGTCCCTCCGGAATGCGGTGTTTTTTTCGACCACCTCCAAATCACCTCAATTTTGGCACACATGATCTATAGCCCAAACAAAGCTATGTTTACAAGATTTTATATATTTTTGAATTTTTTTGAATTTATACTGCCCTCTAGACTAACTGATCAAAACATCAGTCTATACCTCAAGGGGGCATTATAAAATATTTTTTTCCAAATTTTCTTTCATGGACATGTTTGGCACATGTGGGTCACCGTGTAAAAGAAAATTTGGGTGATTTGGAGGTGGTGGAAAATATCACCTTTGTTCAAAAAAATGGCTTAAGTTAGACCAAATGGTCCCTCCGGAATGCGGTGTTTTTTTCGACCACCTCCAAATCACATCAATTTTGGCACACATGATCTATAGCCCAAAGAAAGCTATGTTTACAAGATTTTATATATTTTTGATTTTTTTTGAGTTTATACTGCCCTCTAGACTAACTGATCAAAACATCAGTCTATACCTCAAGGGGGCATTGTAAAATATTTTTTCCAAATTTTCTTTCATGGACATGTTTGGCACATGTGGGTCACCGTGTAAAAGAAAATTTGGGTGATTTGGAGGTGGTGGAAAAAATCACCTTTGTTCAAAAAATGGCTTAAGTTAGACCAAATGGTCCCTCCGGAATGCGGTGATTTTTTCGACCACCTCCAAATCACCTCAATTTTGGCACACATTATCTCTTGCTCAAACAAAGCTAGGTTTCCAAGGTTTTATATTTTTTTGAATGCCCTCTAGACTAACTGATCAAAACATCGGTCTAGACCTCAAGGGGGCATTGTAAAATATTTTTTTCCAAATTTTCTTTCATGGACATGTTTGGCACATGTGGGTCACCGTGTAAAAGAAAATTTGGGTAATTTGGAGGTGGTGGAAAAATCACCTTTGTTCAAAAATGACTTAAGTTAGACCAAATGGTCCCTCCGTAATCGCGGTGATTTTTTGACCACCTCCAACTCACCTCAATTTTGGCACACATGATCTCTTGCACAAACAAAGCTAGGTTTATAAGGTTTTATATTTTTTTGAATTTATACTGTCCTCTAGACTGACTAATCAAAACATCGGTCTATGCCTCAAGGGGGCATTGTACAATATTTTTTTTCCAAATTTTCTTTCATGGACATGTTTGGCACATGTGGGTCACCGTGTAAAAGAAAATTTGGGTGATTTGGAGGTGGTGGAAAAAATCACCTTTGTTCAAAAAATGGCTTAAGTTACACCAAATGGTCCCTCCGGAATGCGGTGTTTTTTTCGACCACCTCCAAATCACCTCAATTTTGGCACACATGATCTATAGCCCAAACAAAGCTATGTTTACAAGATTTTATATATTTTTGAATTTTTTTGAATTTATACTGCCCTCTAGACTGACTGATCAAAACATCAGTCTATACCTCAAGGGGGCATTGTAAAATATTTTTTTCCAAATTTTCTTTCATGGACATGTGGGTCACCGTGTAAAAGAAAATTGGTGATTTGGAGGTGGTGGAAAAAATCACCTTTGTTCAAAAAATGGCTTAAGTTAGACCAAATGATCCCTCCGGAATGTGGTGATTTTTTCGACCACCTCCAAATCACCTCAATTTTGGCACACATGATCTCTTGGACAAACAAATCTAGGTTTCGAAGGTTTTATATTTTTTGAATTTATACTGCCCTCTAGACTGACTGATCAAAACATCGGTCTATACCTCAAGGGGGCATTGTAAATTTTTTTTTCCAAATTTTCTTTCATGGACATGTTTGGCACATGTGGGTCACCGTGTAAAAGAAAATTTGGATGATTTGGAGGTGGTGGAAACCGGCAAAGGTGAACAACTTCTCCTCCTGTAGGAGCTCTTTGATGCGCTTTGGCCTGCTAGGGGAGAGACAAGTGATGAATACATGGAGTACTAATGTTTATTTTTCAAGATTTAATCTTCTGTTTTTTACGGTTTACAAGTGAATAATACATGGAGTAGATGCTTATACAGTATAAGTCATAGATGAATGTAGTTCAGAAACTAGTACGCAAAGCTCTGAAATTAAAATCAAGTACACAATGTTATTTTTCTTTTCGGAATATATAGTTGAGTCAATGATCTATTTGCTTGAAATAAGGCGTATATGCCAGATTCTTAAGTTTTTAAGTTCTTAAGTTTTTTTGGTGGTGAAAATAACTTATACCTCTGCTTCACCAAGTTCTTAAGTTTTTTTGGTGGTGAAAATAACACCAAACCAAGTTCAGAAACTACTTCACTACATCAAGTTCAGAAACTACACTAATGAATCAAGATGAGAAACTACACTGGTACATCAAGCTCAAAGATTAATCTTGTGCAACAATCTCAGATACTAATCAAGTGCATCAGGTTCAAAATATATTCTAGTGCATCTACTTTTAGGAACTGCACTAGTGCATCCATTTTCACAAACTACACTAATACATCTAGTATGAAACTAGTCTAATGAAATTTCGAGGGAGCAGTATTGATGAATGGAAGAGTGTGAATGAGTAGGATTTTTCACCAGTTTTTGGCCGCAGCGATGTGGTACACGAGGCAGAGACCCTCCACGCTGATCTGCAGAACTGCTGCCATCTGCGGAGGTTCATAATCTTTGGTAAACTCCACATCAACGCCGATGATGTGGGGGTACGAGCCGCAGGCGCTCCTCCTGATCCTAAAGATCATCTCGTCGACCTTGTCTGCTTCGTTGGTGCAGACGACCTCCAGCGTCTCCTTGCCATGGAGCGTAACCCCTTTGAGGGTTACGATGTACTCGCGCTTCTGAGCGGGAACGTGAACGACATCGAGGTTGCCGCTCTGGTCGGACGTCTGGCCACAATGACGCTTGGCAGACGCTTCCTCTGCCATTGCCCTCCTCCTGCGACTGCGGGCTTCGAAGAGAGATGTTTGTGGGTTGTTTGCAGAAGAGATGGAAGTGGCAATGGAGGTTCTCATAATGAGGCAGTGATGTAGTTGATTTGGGGCTTTTTCACGCCTAGGATGGGGACGTGGGGGAGGCGGTTCGTCTAGGACGTTGGGGTAGTTGTGGTGGGGCGCAGTTGCAGTCCGTCGTGGCAACCTGGCCTACGTACCTTCTTTGGGTGCGCGTGTGTCTGAGTTTAGTCCCACCACGGGCTTACATCCTGGCCCATATCACTGGGTTTGTAGTCGTATGCGGGCTGTGGTGTGTGAAATATCATGTTAGGTAGGTGGGCTTTTTTTTCCTATGAAATCTTTTTTTTTGCCTATGTGACATTTTGACTTATACTAAAATAACACTTCCTTTTTTAGGTACACGTGTCTTATGTGACAAGTTTAAGCTTGATAACAATGAAAAACATGTAAAACCTTGCCACATTGCCTTTCTTGGACATGTGTAAAAAGTTTAAGTTTGAAAACAATTGAAAAACATGTAAAACCTTGCATCATTGAATTTTAATTATAAAATAAATTTGTAATATTGCAGTGAAATTGTAGAACATCTCCAAATCAACCATCTTCAACAAATTTTGGAAGTTTCGTCACATGCGTGATTTTTTCGGTCATTAGTACAATGTCGGCCATTTTCAACATGTATTGCAAGTTTTTTCACGTATGACATTTTTCGGGCATATGCGACACGAAGAAACCATTGTTAATACTAAAAACGCAAGGAAAAATATTTTCTAGATCTTTTGGGATATCATTGTGATATTATTGAAATCTCACATAACTCAATGCGGCCCACCCCTCCCTAAATCCTGCGATTACAACGCCTCATTCTAACCACCCGACCGTGCCATCCGCAGCTCCCACGACCGCTGCAAGATCAGATCGGAGACCCGAGCTCACATGGATTACAGGAGTTGCCGGCCATCGTCCACCGCCATGAGGGGTCGGACTTCAGTGCTCTTCTCGCCGCCCCGTCCTCGCGTGAACGCGCTGTTTATCCTTGCCGCCGTCTACCACGCTATACGAGCACTTCTAGTTTGCCACGCACTATTCGCGGCCGTCAACTCGGCGTTGCCGTCTCCGAGAGAAGGTATTTCCTGATCGTAGCTTTTTTTAATCGTTGTCGGCCGCTCTTTCAACTTCACGTGGTTAAGCAATTGGATACCCTTGTTAAACTGCGCTTATTTTATGCACGACCAAATAGGTTGTGTGCTTAAACTCATAAGTGGATCATATGTTAAATGATCCACTTAATTTTTTTAATATTAGTTGACTGCTAATTTTGTTATACATCTTTGAATTATTATCTTCAGATTAATTGACCCGGTTTGCATCATTGCATACGAGCCAACAATGTCAGTTTCAGATAAAAGTCTTCGTAATGGAGAAAAGCCTCGTAGAACTAAAACTTTAATTTGACAGCAAGACCATAGCCAAACAAATGTTGAGCCCATTCAAACACAAATAGGTAGCATCAATTGATACATGATCTTGCTCATGCTCTACTTTTAGCATCATTTCATACATGTTCATTTCTTATCATAATGTGGATATATGTACTTTTGGCAATCATGAACATCCTCTACTTACTGCTATAACTAATGCATCCTCAGTGCAAAAATTGAATAGGCAATACGGTTGTATTGGCAATCATTTGCATGCTTTACTTTTGGCAAGAACTAATGCATAGTTGAGTTATAACTGGTCATAGATATGGCTGGAACATCTTGAGTTATCATCACGGTCACGCAGAGACCCTAAACCATCACCAGATATGTTGAGCCCATTCAAACACAAATAGGAAGCAGCAATTGATACATGTTCATGCTCATGGTCTACTTTTAGCATAATTTGATACATGTTCATGCTCATGGTCTACTTTTAGAATAATTTGATACATGTTCAGTTCTTACCAGAAAGTGGAAACGGGCACTTCTGGGAAACATGAGCATCCTCTACTTATTGCAATAACTAATGCATCCTCGGTACAAAGCTTCAAATGGCAATAGGTAGAATTGGCAATCATTTGCATGCTTTTCTTTTGGCAAAAACTAATGCATAGTTCAGTTGTAAATGGTCATAGATATGGCTGGAACATCCTGAGTTATAAACTGAACATAATCATGCCAAGCTATAACTACCATAGTGATAGTAGTAGAGTTCCTAGCATGCGTCACCGTACAATTCTAGAAACGGAAGAATAACACAGCAAACATAACATTGACCACCGTAGGATACTTGAGTTGCTATGGCCTTGTACAATGCAAGGTGATTAGGCGAGGTGTTTAGAGAGATAAACCAGGCTTTTCTTAAGCACCAGTGCTTATTTGTACAGGGTAGACGCTTAACTAGGCGTCTGTCCTGTAGGAATAGGAAATGGTGCTTCAGAAAAACCTAGTTTATTTTTCTAAGCACCACCCTTAGCATCTACCATTGTACAATGCCTAACATGCATCAGCAAAATAGTACTAATAACAACTTAGACCACTTAAGCAGATTAGCAGCAAACACTTAGTTAAATGGCAGACCGCACACCATAAGTTCACACCCACCATAGACCATAGGACATAAGTTCTTACACACCATAGACCATAAGTTTTAGAGTCGACCAGCGAATACCGATAACATAAAAGGACACGGCGGTCCTGGGGCAGCAACAACAGTCTAGCAGCACATCACTTGTCTCCCTTGTTCAGCGGTGGCAGGACGGGATGTAGTAGGGCTCATTGACTTTGACAATCTTGAGGAAGCGCCAGAGGTCTGCATGTTTTGCCGTAGTAATCGGCCTTTTGCTTCCTCTTGTAGGAGTTGCCGATTGGAGACGGCATGTTGCATCAAGCCATCTATGCCGCCCTTGATCGCCTTGCCACGAAGGGCAGCCAAGCTTTCCATAGAAAGCTGTACTTGAATTTTCCAAGAATCACCGCCTCATGATGTAGCGGCTCTTCTTTGCTCCTTTGTCCATGTCATACCCCACATCATCGTCATCCTCCCGTGAATTAGTACACAAAGAAGAACTCGTTAATCTATTCGCTACATTGCTCTTAATTAGAATGTTTGAAAAGTACAGACGTGTAACATGACAACTATCTATTTGCTTGAAATAAGGCGTATATGCACATACATAATTGACCCAAATAATTTGACATGCATAAATATGGACGGTGGAATAGTTGCATTGATAGATTAGTGCACAAGAAGTACATAATTAACACATGAAAGAATTCATGATGTGACTTGGTTTAATGATACTTGATTTTTACAGGTCTAATTCTGATTGGAATCAGGAAAAAGGCTTCGGGGGTTTCTTCTATCTACTGGAATCAAGAAACCATTATTCTTTCTGAGAGCAGCAATACTAATTCTCCAACATTGTTAGTATGGACGAAAATGCCAAGAGCATAGTGACAAGTCAACGCATAATGCAGAACTACGCTACAACCCATACAGCTCGATTTCATCGATCTGAGAGAGAGAGAGAGAGAGATTGTTTTCTCATTTCGTACAACTAATTTGACATTAAACTGATGTCAGTGTGCTCGTCAAGTGATGCGTTGATACTAGATTTACGACATAATCAAAATGTCAAAATAGACCAAGCTTTATCATAGTGGAATGCAATGCCTTGCTACGACGCCTCTCATCAATTGGTATATGCAATTAGTTAGGGTTAAATCCAACTGTCTAGTCATCGGTGGTGATAAAGGAGCTATGGGCTACTATCTTTATCCTTTATCTTGTGACTCTGATGATACCGGTGAGGAAAATACTTTGGAGCAACTTAACTTGGAAAAGGAAATGTTGTCATGCAAAACAAAGTGTTTTTAGTCTATTTATTGGAATCATAAATTGAATTATAGTTTTACAAATATATGCTAAAAAAAGATTCATTCCACTGGTCTAAAAAAAGATTCAGAAATTGAATTCTAGTTTTACAAATACAAGTTGAGTATTTAGGGCATTTTGTCTAAAAAAGATTCATTCCAGTGGTCAGATGCTCAAATTGAGGCCTTCACAACATTGAAGAATTGTCTGGTCACTGCTCTTGTTATGGCTTTGCCTTATTTGACCCTACCATTTACTTTTTAAATAGATGCATCAGGTCAATGTATTGGTTCTGTCCTCATGCAACAAGGCAGACCAATTGCCAAAACAGGAAATGGTGTCAAAGAAATAATCAAGTGGTCAGAACAGGATTCTTACCAATTAAAACTGAATATAGATGCATCATATGATAGTTAAGAAGGACATGAGTCGACGGGTGGTGTTTTAAGAGATCAGTATGGCAACTCTATGTCAATTCAGTAAATTACCATTATATTGCAAATGCATCATCTGCCTGCTTGATGGAGTTTTAGCTGTACTAGTTGTTTTTTTCTTCTGTCTATTCGAAACAGAACATGAATCAGATTCTAAAATCACCATCTAACAAGAAAATCTATGCTAGATCCCTGCAATCCTACATGTACGCAAACATTATGGCTGGGCCAGTACATGAGTAGAAATACCTCATCAATACTTTAAGAAAATGATTCAGATTCAAAAACCACCATTCATTATGCAAAAAAATCTATGCTAGATCCTTTCAACTAGCACGCCCATATGAATTTGATTCTCATGTACTTAACAAGAAAAACCATAATGCAATGAAAAAACAGAGTACATGAAGGAAAAATAAATCTCAAAAAACCAGAGTAGTACCTCCGACAGCTCGTCGATGACATCCTCGTCGAAGTCGCTGCCCTTCCTGGGATCCACAGCCATCTCGAACTCTATCTCGTCCACAGTGCCCCCCGGTAGAACTCCTCCTCAATTCTCTCATGGAGCTTCGCCGTCTCCTCGTCCAGATCTTCCCCCACCTTCTCGTGCACATGCTCTCTGACTGGTAGCTCGACGACTCGGATGGCAGCGGGAGGAGGCACAGCAATTGCTGCACCGCCAGTTGTCGCCGCTACGGCGGACTCAACCGCTGCAACCGCGGTGGCAGCCACGGCAGCAGACTGCTCTCCACCAATGGTTGCCTCCGGCTCGTCCGCCGCATCTTCACGGCCGCGCTTCATCGGCGGTCGACGAGAGGAGGAGGAGGAGTGGATTACTGAGGAAGCCAGGAGGGTTTGGGAGAGGACGAGGTGGTATGGCTGGAGTGGGAGAGGACGAGGGTTTTCTACCCGATTTTGGGAATAAAATGAATGCGGCTGCCTCTTGGAGGTACCGAGGGGTCGAGGGGGGTGATTTGTCTCACCTACCAGGGCCTTCCACAGTGTGGATGCGTGGGGTTTGCCCCGCGCCGTGCACCTCGTGTGCGGTTTACCCCGCGCCGCCCTTCAAACTGCTGACACGTGGACACCAGCAGTGGTTACACATGATAGATATGGTAAATGAATTTCTTAAATAAGAGGGCACGTAATTTGTATGAAAATGCATCATCAGCCCAGCGGTAACACCCTCCCGATCACAAACTAATGCCCTAGGTTCGAAACTCCGTCGGGCAGTTTGGTTGGGCCTCTTTTTTGCGTATGGGGTTTTTACATGTGGATCCCACATGTCATTCACACACACGGAGAACACGCACAAACAAACTTGCCGGACATGATGCAAATGGACCCAAAAATTTCTACTTCTTTGATTCAAAACATGAGAAGGAAGCATGACTAGTTTGGTAAGGTTGTCGGCATTTGTATGGATTTTGTAATACAATTAAATGCTTAAAATACTTCTCGGAGGTGACGCGAGAAGCGCACGTTGTCGATCCACTTGGGTGGCCATGCCCACAACAAGGAAAAATTATTCTTATCACGGCCTGACAACTTGTAATGCATAACAATGATTATCAGATTGAACTTGTAATGCATAACAACTTCTGGTATTCAAATACATCACATGAAATATTGAGACAACTAGAAATGCAAAAAGCTTCTGATGTTGAGGTTGAGCAAGGGACTTTTATTGTGAGGCGCAACATCTTCAACAACCTATCCATGATTCCACCTGTAGCATATAAGTAACTGAAAGTTTCAGATTGAATACAGTTGGTATTGGAAAAATGACAGTACGGTAATTTGAAGATGCCAAGGAAATCTGTCACTGTTTCTGTAGGAGGATACGAATTTGAATACAAAGTTCATAGAAGTCAATGTTGAATTAATAAGACCTTTGCAAGATGCAAAATCACTGCTGTGATGAGAGTAAACAGCATGTAGGCCATAGCACATGCAAGAAGCACTTACAGGAAGTGAAGCAAAAGGTTGTACAGCACGGCAACATGAGTAAGCCAACATCCCTACTAAAATTATTTCACTGCTTATGTCTATTTTTTTTGTTGAATCATTAGGAAGCCCTAAATATTTGGATGCAAGATCACCGACAAGGCACTACTGAAATATTTCAAAGGTTCACATCTCTGTCTTGAAAGTGCATTCTTGAAATATTTCGCTACGTGCGTGTACTGAAAGTGAACAACTGAAATATTTCAGTTGCTACATGCGTGTACTGAAACAGCACCACTGAAATATTTCAGTTGGTACGTGCGTGTACTGAAAGTGAACCATTGAAATATTTCAGTGGGTACGTGCATGTACTGAAAATGCACCACCGAAATATTTCAGAGGCTAGGTGCTTGTACTGAAACAACACCATCGAAATATTTCAGTGGCTACGCGCGTGTACTAAAATGCTACACCGAAATATTTCAGGGGTTGCGTGCGTGTACTGAAACTGCAGTACTGAAATATTTCAGTGTATACCCGTGTGTACTGAATTTTTTTAGTGTGTGCCCATGTGTACTGCAATTGCACTACTCAAATATTTTAGTGTGAACCGGTCAGTACTGAAATATTTCAATGCCTACAACTATGTACTGAACTTGCAGTATTGAAATATTTCAGTGTCAACCCAGAGTCTATCACTCTAAACTGTCTACTGAACTTGTCTGGAGGCACTTCTTGCAGTCAAAATATTGCAAGTTCAATTTACACAGATTGCATCACGTAATTTGAACACAACCTTTGAGGTGACAGACAAAATTTCCTATCATGGATACCACTCCAGCACATCAAAACATAGCAAGTAAACATAGCAATGCTATATTCCTAGACTCATTCCAGCCTCATCGATCAAACTAAGCTGCCATCCAGAGGCTACGGATTCAAGTACACAGGTAGCAAGAACATATTGCAGAGAATCAAATTAATCAAGTGGCAAGTAATGATGAATGAAATTCAGCAATCTTACCCTAAACATAGCTACGGCCGTCGTTCAGACGAGGAGAGCAGCGAGGGAAGCATGGAGAACGGCGGGGAAGCGATGTCGCGACCACTGTCCTCCACCTCTTGCGCTTCGGAGTCATCTCCGACTCGGTTGGAGGCTCCACAATCTGCAACGGCTCCTCGTGCACCATGGGTTCCTGATCCAGTGGATGCTCTACCATGGATCTGAACGCCCACCACCTCCGCCTGGTCCACGGGCTGGACAAATCGGCCTGCTCCATCGCCCAGAGGAGGATCTCGACCTTGTGCATCGGTTGTGTGGGTGGGGGGGGGGAGCTTTTCCCTCTCCCTCCTCGTCATTTGCTTCAAAGTGGCCATTGCCGTCCAGTTCATCTGCAATATGTTGTGAAACCAAGAACGGATCTCCGCCAACCTGGCCATCTTGACCTGGTCGCCGCCGGCGATCTCCATGAAGTCGGCGTTCTCGCCGCCGGCGATCTCCACGAAGTCGGCGTTCTCGCCGCCGCCGATGTGCTCGATCTGCTGCTCCATCGAGGATCTTGCGTGGATGGAAGAGGGGGGTGGATGTGGAAGATGAGAAGAGCAAAGTTGCGGCCGCGAGAAGGAGGAGAAGGCTAGGAGATGGTCGTGGTTGCAATGGTGATGGAAGAGGGGAAGGAGCACGGCGGCAGCTTTGCATTGGACGAGAGGGGCGGCGGTTTTGCATTGGAGGAGAGGGGCGGCGTTTTTGCATTGGACGAGAGGGCCCCCACCTTGTCATATATTTCCTAGGACTAAAATGCCCCTAGATTAATAGTACTTTCGCGTACTTTCGAGTACTACGTATGTATGCGTCGTTACATCAAGACAAACGAACGGCTCTAAAAAATGCCAATTCGCTAATCATGTAACAATTACATAAGGCCCTTCGTAGGTGTAGGATTGCCGGGGGAGGGAGGGGCTCACCCCGTAAAAATCAGGGGGAGAAGTTTAGTTAGGAAGTTTAGGTAAGTTTTCTTTTTTTGCGAGATGTTTAGATAAGTTTTGCGAGATGATTATCGCTGCGCTGGTTAGTGCGCACTACTGACCTGCGGCGCTAAGTGGAAATTTTCTGGCCCCAGCTTGACGACCAAAACAGAAAAGGTCAAACAGATGACACACGAAGGAATCTTGACTGTTGGCTACTGTGGCACCTGAAGCCACCAGCAAGATTCCCACGCACCACACTGCACCGCGCCATGGAACCAAGAGCCCCTCTCCCTCACTTTTCGATCATCTCAACAAAGCGGAGCATGCATGTACGCGCACGGCGACCATGTCCATGGCGGCTCACGGGATGCACCGAGCCACGCATCGGCCTCCTCCCGGAAACGTCCAAATCCCTTCTGCCCGAGGGAGAGAGAGAGAAAAGGCGCCTTGTTTGCTTTCTCTTCGCCTCATCTGCCTGTCCTCCTCCCCCTGTCCTCCTCGAGGACCTCGACGCACCGCCATGCTGCGCTCCTCCCTAGCTTTCCTTTTTGGAGCTCTGCTTGTCGCGTGCTCCACGCTTCTACAGTTGAGATCTCTCTTCAGATTTTGCAAAAATCCCCGCTCTCCCCGCGCCGGGCAGCATTCGCCTCCTCTTTCTGCTATAAAACTCATCCAATCTTCATCAGTCGAGAGGGCACAGGCGATCGGTGGGGAGGGCGTCTACCAAAATGCCTCGTCTCCGCCACTGCTTATCCATGTTCTTCCCCCTCGTGATCCTCCTCTTCCATCTTGCAACATGGCTTGTGCACGGTGAGGTCGCCAATGGCGTCCACCAAGACCTCCCGTTCCTCCTCTCCTTCAAGGCCTACAACGCCAACAACGTCACGGCCCTGGAGACCTGGGTCGGCCCCGACCCATGCTCCGGCTCCTGGCTCGGGGTCAGGTGCTCCAGGGGGAGGGTGGCGGGCGTCTTCTTGGACGACGCATCGCTGGTGGGTAGCGTGGCTCCCCTCCTCGGGCTCACCCAGATCAGGGTGCTCGCCGTCAGGAGGAACACCCTGTCCGGCCCTCTCCCTCCGTTGGACAACTCCACGAGCCCAAGGTTGAGGCACCTGCTCGTCTCCCACAACAACCTCAGCGGAGGCCTCAACCTTTCGCTGCCTTCCCTGGTCACTCTGCGAGCAGAGCACAACGGGTTCCATGGCGGCTTGCTGGCTCTGCTCCTGCCGATGCTCAGAAGGTTCAACGTGTCGAGTAACGAGCTCGTCGGAGAGATCCCCATCTCCCTGTCGGGATTCCCGAGCTCGTCTTTCGGCAGCAATGTCGATCTCTGTAGCAAGCCTCTTCCAAGATGTATGCATGCTTACAATGCAGTGGAAGATAGCGCCTCAAATGCTACCACTGGTGTCGCTCAGTCTCCTCCTGCAGCAACAAACACAACCAGTGGCCGTCTGAGCTCTTCCAGTGATGGAGGATTCAGTAAGCTTGGCATGACTGCACTCGTGGCCACTGGCATTGGCAATGCAGTGCTCATAGCCATCTCGCTGGCTATCTCTGCGGCCATGTTCATCTACATGAGAAGAAAGCTGAGGCCCTCTAAGGACGACTCCAAATCCAGTGCGGCTCTTTGCTTCGAGGAGGAAGACAAGATCAGGAGTGGTGAAGAGAAGTGCCAGAAGAGCGGCGCTCTTGTCTGCTTCGACGGCGGCGAGGAGCTGAGGCTGGAGAGCCTGCTCAAGGCCTCTGCCGAGGTGCTCGGCAAGGGCGTGTCCGGGAGCACGTACAAGGCGGTCCTCGAGGACGGCATCGTGGCGGCCGTGAAGCGGCTCAGCGCCCTGCAGTTCCCCGGCCGGAGCAAGGCCTTCGACCGCCACATGCGGCTCGTCGGCAGGCTCCGGCACCGGCACGTCGTTAGCCTCAGGGGGTACTGCAACTCCAACGGCGAGCGGCTGCTCGTCTACGACTACCTCCCCAACGGGAGCCTCCAGTCCATTCTGCAAGGCAACGGTATGTGCGCTCAAAAAATGGCAAATCAGCCGTGAATTTTCAATGGCGCTGCACATCCCCTTTGATGCAAGAAGTGCTTGTTGACGGGCTGTTACAGGTGGAGGCGGCAGAACGAGGAGCTTGGACTGGGCGACGAAGAAGGGCATCCTGTTCGGCGCGGCGCAGGGCCTCAACTACATCCACACGTTCCCGGCGCGGCCGGCGCTGGTGCACGGTAACGTGAAGCCGTCCAACATCCTCCTCGACGAGCGCGGCGCCGCGTGCGTCTCCGAGTGCGGGCTCATGCGCTACGCCGCCAGCGTCCAGCAGTCCGCCCCGCAGCCGCCCGAGCTGTTCCTGGACCGGGCGACGGCGGCGGTGTCGAGCCGCGGCGGATGGCGCGGGTACGCGGCACCGGAGCTGACGGCGCCGGGCGCGAGGGCGACGCAGGAGTCGGACGTGTACAGCTTCGATGGTGCTCCTGGCGGTGGTGACCGCCAAGGGCGCCGCGGACGGCAGCGAGGAAGAGGGCGAAGGGGAGGAGACGATGGGGATGGTGAAGATCGGCGTGCTGTGCACCGCCGAGGCGCCGGAGGAGAGGCCCAGGATGGCGCAGGTGCTCACCATGATGAGCGAGTTCATGTAGTATTTTGCGGGTGTAGTGTCACGGAAATTCTTCTTGCTTTGCAGAAGTGGCCTGTAGGCAAGAAAGGGTATTGCTTTCAAGAACTGGATGTTAGTTGTAATCCAAGTTGCTTAAATCAGATCAATGGAACTGGCTATATATCCACTAAAACTCCGAGCTCCCTCAAAATGCTGCCTTGGGTGCATTGACCCCGCGCGTGCGCCCGTCCATGCTCCCGCATACGTGACTTAATTTGATTAGAATAAAATAAGACTCAGGCCCACCCTGTTAAGATCAGGGGATGATTAAATTAGGAAGAAAAAAGAAAAAAAACAACCGTAGAATGAAGTGAAAGCATGGACGGAAGCATGATGAGAGGTGTTTGGGCCCCACCTGTACCTTAAGGCGCCTTTTGTTTGGGCTATGGATTGATGTTAAAAAAGTGAGACCAGTCAAGACTAGCCCTTTGGCGTCATATTTTTATAGAAGAAAATTCTCTAAGGCCCCCTCGGCCGAGCCAGGACTCGAACCAGGGCGGGCAATTTGCGCTTCCGCAGGGTCTAGTGTGTAGTGAAATGTCATTACCGTCCTGACCATGATATTTACATGCGAATTAACATACATTCGCAAGCTACTCAACGAAGCAAGCAAATCTTCTCATACCACTGCCATTGAACAAATTTTCTCATGCTATACTGCCAATGAACAGAAAATGGAGATATCATACATGCCATAGATTTTTTAAATGAGCAAATCCCTCCATCCTCCTCAATATGCATACACACTTGTGCCATTATCCAAAGAATCTATTTTGGGGGAGAGAAAAACGTAGCTCGTCCATCCTCACGCAGGTCGGGGCTCGGGCAACGCAAGTGGAGTCGGGCAGGCACACGTGGAGCGGGGGCCAAGGTGGACCTCCGGTGCGTGGAGCTGGACCTCGGGGAGACCAGGAGCGGCACCGGATGCGGAGATCAGGGACGAGGCGGCTCGGGTGGAGCTACGGAACGGACGCGCAGCGGAGCTCGTAGCCGGAGTATGTGGAGGGGCAGAGGTGCCAGGATCCGCACGCCGTTGTGCCGATGGGCCTGACGAAGGTGGCGGCGGCCGAAACCCTAGAAAGAAATCGCCGTCTCTGTTCTATCTTTTGCGTGCGTTCGGTTGGGGAAGAAAGACCAGGTCGAGGACAACTGTTCATGAAGGAAATTGGGGTGGGGTGGGGTGCGGTGGCATTTTCATCGTAGTAACAGGGAGAACTTCTTGTACTTTTTAACCTGGGTAAGTGGCAGCTCGAGAATCAGCAAAAGTGCCGATTCCAGCTTCCGGGTGCGTATAGTACATTTTTCCAGAATCGATTCTGGATAGCTAATGTGAAAATTCGAGTGTGTTTGAGATTCGGATTTTGGATGGGCCAGAATATGAGAATCTCTAGCTAAAGCTCAAACAAAGGCTACCTAAATAGAGACTTGTGGTAAATCGGTGGTGTAGAGAGCGCTTGGGGCCACACTGTCAGCTAGTGTCCGATGTTTCTACCTCCTTCCACGGTCTTCTTGCGAGGCAACACATGTGCCTCCCCCACTCTTCCTCACGAACTAGGCTGCTACTTGACTTGCTAGGACGAGGCAGGACAACTTGGGTTGCGAAGCCCAAGGTCACAAGGTCACTGTGGAAGTGTCGCCTACCTCACAGCCTTTGCCCCTTAGGCCAACTCCAACGCTAGACTCCAAACAGACGCCGACATTTGTTCATTTGGGTCACGAAACGGGCGCGTCCAGGACGTGGACGGGGGATGGACGGTCGGGCGACGCATCTGCACCCAACGCGGCAGGACCAAAACGGATGAACCACTCCTGTCCACATTTAGGACCAGCCTTCCTTCCTCTCCCGCACGTCGTCGCTGCCCCTCGTGTCCGCCTGCCTCCCTGGCGGGGCTAGCGGTGGCTTAGCCTCGATGTCACCGCTGTGCAGAGGCTCTCGGGCTGACAAGCCGAGCTCGTCGTGACCGTGCATGCGGGCCAGACAAGGGGAACACGAGCACCGGATGTGGCGTGGGCGCCGGCCGAGCCCTGGAGAAGGTGCATGTGGCCGTCGACGTGGTCCAGCCCAAGGTCGAGCTGTACGACGCTGCTGATGGCTCTATATTTTACGCATTTTTAGAGTTCATTTGTTGCATGTTCTCTTCATATATTATGCCATATATAACCAAATAGTGATCCATTATGCATGATTACCAGTTTTTACTCTTTGCCTTGTGAGCATTGCACAATTAGTATGTTATTTGACTTTTATTAGTTTTCTTTCTTTTCTTGTGTCTACGGGTGTTTCGGAGCAACCTAGCACCAAGCACGATGAAAGGGCCAAAGATGGGTTTAATACGGAGCCACCCAGGGGCCAGACGTCTATTTGGTCCCAGTTTGGGGTGGGTCCACCTTGACAGCGCCAACGTGATGGGCGTGTTCGGGCGCGTTCG
The DNA here is from genome assembly GCA_021605145.1 of Aegilops bicornis. Taxonomy (NCBI): domain Eukaryota; kingdom Viridiplantae; phylum Streptophyta; class Magnoliopsida; order Poales; family Poaceae; genus Aegilops; species Aegilops bicornis. Next base: position 238,505,764 of record CM038670.1, read on the forward strand.
GGCCTCCCCATATCCGCCTCAGGTATGGATCGGATATAAAGAGTGTTGGTCAGTCCAGGCATTTGAGCCAGAAATAAGGCCCCCAGTTGGGTGGTGTTTTTGCGTCCAGCTCGTCCGAGCCTTTGGGGCAAATTGGGGTTTCATTGTAGATGCTCTTACCCCAAACATTCATTGTAACCTAGCCTTCTGAACTTCCATCTGTAAAAGATAGACATGTAATTAGCAACGAATCAAGCAACACAATGTTGAATGCTAACTTGCCAGAAAATAAATCATTACGCATACCTTGTCCTCGTTGGCATCATCACATTTATTTTAGATCTACCAGAAAAGCAACTTGTGTGGCCAGCCATGTAACCAGAAGTACAAGTTGGGTGTTTCATGTCAGGATTTCCATCACAATGACAACCATAACAGTAACTTTCATTAAACAAGATAGAGACGGGCAGTAGGAATGCTGTCAGTGTTGCTAGGCTGTGTGGTTAGAATTGGAGTTTCACCACGTCTACAAGTTTTTGTCTTCATCAGGAGTTTGAGCCACGACGCGCTCAGTTGTGTGCTCGTTGTTGTATTACTCTTATGGAGGCCCTTTCTGATATTCAGACTGAGACTCGCCTTTGTTCTGCTGATTTACTTGAGGTCCTCTCTGTGCTTGCTGTTCAAGCTCCTGCTATGTCGTTTGCTGCTCAAGACTCATTGTGCTACGGCAACAAGGACGATCTTTCTATTTTCTACCTTGTGTATACTGGTGTTGTATTTGGATATCAGGGTATGCAAGTTGAATTTCTTCAAAGATTCATTGTATTAAGGTGTACCGAAAAAGGATTTCCCCTGTTTTATATTACAAAGCAACCAACACCGATCTCATAGCAAGGTTCGGGCGAGAAGCACAACAAGCCCAAAAGAAAAGAGAAAGAACAAAGAAGAAGAAAGAAATGCCAACAACGGCAGCTCGACAATGCACGAATGACCCGCCACAGCTGCCCCCTCGGTATTAAAGTGTATTATGAGCAAATTCCATTTCGTATTATCGCTCCATTTTGTAATGAGACAACCTATGTATGACGGAAGGAGTACCCATTATTAAAAAATATACTAATTGTGCAAGGTTTAGGGTTGTGCCATGCAATCACAAATCAGAACTGAGTTGATTGTGTTTCAACAATACACACCACATAGATCGTGTTCAGTCTATTGTCCATCCAACAATTCATTATGAAATAAGCAAATGAAATACTCCCTCCGTTTCCTTTTACTCTGTGTATAAAATTTGGTCAAAGTCAAACTACACAATTTGACCAAATTTATATAAAAAATATAAATATCTACAGTACTAAACTATACAGTATGAAAATACATTTCATGATGCATCTAATAATATTAATTTTATATTATGAATGTTGATATTTTTTAATATAAAATTAGTCAAACTTTACAAAGCTTGACTTTGACCAAACTTTATATACAGACTACAAATAAACGAGGGAGTACAACCACCATATAAACATGCAAGAAGTACTTAGGCATAGCCTCCTACAAATATTCATAATTTCTTGGCGGCAGGAAATAACAACAGGAAATTACACGGTTCTCCCTCCGTCCGGAACTACTTGTCATCAAAATGGATAAAAAGAAATATATCTAGACGTATTTTAGTTCTAGATACATCCTTTTTTATCCATTTTGGTCACAGTATTTTCGGACGGAGGAAGTACTTGGTATTAACATTTCGACAAGGGCTGCTGGCAGTGAAATACACAAACTCCCCGCCACAGCAAAGTGCTAATCCAGTGGCCTCGTTGCTAGTTGCTACCCCATGTTCAAGTATCTTCCACTCCAGCGCCCTGCTTGGCCTCTGAGTACAGGCCTCCCCTTGGCTTTACATGTTACGGGCCCTCTTTCTAGGAAACTCCCAAAGAAAATAGATAAGCAAGCAGGGAATAATCAAGTAATCAACATCATGTTGCTAGTCCCTTTGCCGGGACATACGATAAAAAAACATGGTGTTACTATAAATTATACCAGGCCGCACAGATATATGTGGCATTACCTGCAATGCTGGCTCAGCTGCTCATCTTCATCACTCTGCCCCATGTGGGTCCCTGATTTGCTTCAGCTCAGACGAGCCCTATCAAAAATACAAGCAAGGAATAAGCAAGTTACCAACATCATGTTACTATACATAATACTACTACCTCCGATCCATATTTATACTAAATCTTGTACTAAATCAACGACAATTAATATGTATCGGAGGAAGTATATCGCATACGTATGTATGTCATTACCCCAAACAACCATCGTAACCTAGCCTTCTGAGCTTCCAGCTGTCAAAAACAGACATGTAATTAGCAACGAATCAAGCAACAAAATGCTGAATGGAAACTTGAAAGAAAATAAATCATCATGCATACCTCGTCCTCATTGTCCTCATCATCAAACTTTCCGCAGTTTATCTTAGAAGATCTACCAGACACGTTACTTGTGTAGCCAGCCATGTAACCAGAACTTGGGTGCTTCATGTCAGGACTTCCATTACAGTGACAACCATAACAGTAACCTTCATTACGGAGAGTAGGAATTGTTAATATAACTAACAAATGACGAATCAAGCACAATAACATCATACCTAAATAATTGACAAATTGAATATAATAAAAAGTCATGGTTATACAGTTCGAGATACTACCAATGTAAGTCTTAAGGATCATATGTGAGATGAAAAAGGGGCAGACAAATAGGTTAATGTATCAAAGATCACACTAGAGCCAGAAACCCAACTTACAAAACTGTGACACATATGTTCAAGGTAGTTCAAAAATATGTAAAGAGTCCAGGAACGGAATATATCATACCATTAGCAGTAGGATCCAACACACATAAACAGATGACAAACAATTCACTGGATGATTGATTATACATGACTTCAGCAAAGAATAGTTTGTCAGTGCAGCAGTTCAAATCATCAGCTCCTTTAACCTTTGCAGTGAAATTGATATGATCGTAAAACCTACTATCTCTAATTGATTGGCAGCACATAATATCTTTGAATTCATATGCAAGATCCTGAAAAGAAGCATGGATTCAATCAGCATTCAATTGTTAGAGGAATGGATAAGAGAGAGATACAGTGCAACCCTTGGTAGCAGTACTGAGGGCAAGAGGGGAAGGGACAGAGAACAGACCCCCAAAAGGTTGTGATCCTCATTATACTTGTCCACCAGAGCTTCAACCAGCTGGCGGTTAAAATCACGGGTTGTATCAATTGGTTGGGACGCCAAATGCTTTTTCCTTCTGCCATCAGGCCAGTAAAGGCACTTTTGTACAGCAAGCTCCACTCCAGATAATCCCATAAACCTAGTAAGATCAGATCATTTAAATGGCTGGCACACTGTACATTCTCGCAAGTGAAAGGAAACAGATTGACAAAAAGTCCATTAAAAAGACTGGCTACTCTGCTGTTGCTAACATGCGAGTTCTCAATGCAAGAGAAAACATATCGATCTTTCCTTGCAGAATTGAACTCAGTACGCTAGCATATTTGTTCTGGTTATCACCATTATTTTGCACAAGAAAGCATAGCTATGCATGTGGGTGTGCCTAGCTAAAAAGCCAACCAAAAGTAAAAATTGTTATTCTGGCAAACTATACCTAGAAGGGGAGCCTTGCGCAGTGGTAAAGCTGCTGCCTTGTGACCATGAGGTCACGAGTTCAAGTCTTGGAAACAGCCTCTTACAGAAATGTAGGGAAAGGCTGCGTACTAAAGACCCAAAGTGGTAGGACCCTTCCCCGGACCCTGCGCAAGCGGGAGCTATATGCACCGGGCTGCCCTTTGGCAAACTATACCTAGGTAGGATGTGGTAGCATAGTTTTCATATGTGCTTTGTTAATTTACAGCTACGCATATATGAATTATGAATATTTCAATAATTCTCACAAATACAGTAAAAAAAACTTCAAGTAGATCCAAATAGTATAGGCTGGGATTTCTATTACAATTTACAGACAGCTTCTACATAGTCAAACTTGGCTCTATTAAAAAAAATCCTAATTTGTGTTATACATTTACTTAACTGCATGTATTGGCACAAATTAAACAGGACTGGCAGAAACCTAGAAGGAACAAAGTTGAGAAGTCTTACATTTGCTCCTCCTGGCGGGCCATAAGGTAGAGCTCAATAGCATTGTTAACTTCAGTTAAGCTCTCAAATGGTCCACGCACATGAGGGTATGTGTGGAAAGATCCCTTGAGATCAATTCTGGTGTAAAATCTAATTCCCCAGTGATCTGGCTGCTGGTACAGAAGAGGCAGCCCAAGAGACGAAAAGTTTTGCGCCCCTGGGAGGCAACTGGGAAGCACGGACAAATTTGAAAACTTGCTCTCTTGCTCTTTCTTTAAGGAGCGGGCAATGGACTCACGAATGGTTTGCCCTTGCGGCAGTACCAATAGAGCAGGCTTGTGCTCTGTCCCCCAAAACCTGAAGCGGAACAAGCAGGGAGATTTCATGAGCAGAGGAGATGCATAATTCATTCATACAAGGACAAAAATGAATAATCCGTATAATCGACGTGCTATGACCAAGTTGATTTTATTACTCCCTCCGTTCACTTTTATAAGTTGTTTCAGACAAGTGAAATTAAGTTATTTTGTATAGTGTCGGAAACATCAACAAAGCCTTATAAAAGTGAATAGAGGAGTAGTAGTTAAATAAAATACTAGACATCACAAGATCGCCCACCAAAAACCATGGACAAATAAAATCGATTTAGAAGAACAGAAATATATTGCCGTTGTATAAACTAAACAACAACGTGTCCACTCCCACGAGAAATCTGAGGATGCTAATCTATGGAGATAGAACACAACGTGAAAACGACATGTGGGTTGTTCATAGGGAAGCAGTTTTTTTTTTTTGGCGAAAAACATACGGACGCAGTGTAGCTGCTGCACTGGAGCAATGGGCCGGGGGCGGGACGGAGTAGCCGAAGGTCCCATCGTCGGAGACCGGGATTGTGGTCAAGATACCACGCCGGGAACGAGGAGATGACATGGCACATGGCAGCAGCCGGGGTGGATGAAGGAAGGCAATTAGGGTTTGGTGCTCGGTGCTTTTCCATCGCGACGGGAACGGGAGGGGGTCGATGGTGGGACTTGCTGCAACGACGCGTGTCCCTCCAGGATATAAACTCACGAGCCTGGATTTCGGCCCGAACACAGAGTCGGTTTTTTTTTAACAAAGCGAAGGCACGGGGAGTCCACAAACTTGCTCCTGCTGGCTCCTACTCGCAGCAGGGCCGGGCCCATAGTTGTGCAGAGTGTGCGGCCCGCACAGGGCCCATAAGTATTAGGGCCCCCAAATTTCCTCTAGGCCTATGTACATTTCCTCCTGAAAGAAGTATAGAAACCACCCTCAAATCCACTCCAATAGAGCCATATCCCCCTCAACTCGATTTTGGTCTAATTTAGACCCTGAAATTAGTAAAACCAGCCTAATAACCCCCTGAGTGGTTTCAACTCACACCAATTCCGGTTTGAGTCACGTCATAAGCAGTTTCGAGTTTCATGATGATGACTCGACTTTGACTGTGTGCTAGCTCAGCTTTGACCCGAAACCCCCCACTCTCATCTTCAGCATTGAGATGGTTTATGTCTGAGATTTTTAGCATTGAGATGCTGGTGGCGGTTTTGAGTCACGTCATCAAGATCTCACTGGTGCGTTGTGCTGATGGCCAGAGGTAGTGCTCTCCTTTGTCCCGAGCCCACTCTCAAGCACCTTGGCGAAGGAGCTTCTCATGAAGCAAGGAATATACGTACGGAGTACTACGTAATAATCAACGCAGTCGTCAATATATTCGTGATCCATGTCCGCCATACCGGCTGGCGCGCTTTCGGCGGCGATCTTGCCGCCGGGCGAGCTCCAAAGACAGAGCGCACCCATCGCGGTGGCGTCCGTGTCGCCTTCCCATGCAACTCAATTTAGTCAAGCGGACGCTGCTCCAACCGATCACGAATCACATCAAGAGCGATCGAGAACACGCGCGACGTACACGGGTTATCTCGGCGTTGGCGCAGACCGACCGCCACCTCCGTGAGCACCCCGAAGCCACGCCGGCGATGTCCGCCTCGACCGCTTTGTGGCGGCGTATTGGGAAGACACTGGTGGAAAAGTGTGAGCAGCGACGTGTTGAAGACGGTGTTGAACGCCACCGGTATCCCTCGCACCCACCGCCGAGAAGTGAAACCAGAGCACGCATGACCACGGAGGCCACGAAGCACCCATCGCCATTGGTGGTGCTTGCCGTTATTAGCGAACTTAGGCAGCTTCAGCTGTTGCAACAGCTCCAAGTGGTCGGATGGTTGAACACATGCATTGCATGAACCTTGCGCGTCAATGGTGTTCATGCTCATGCATGAAGGACGTACTTCCCAAACATATGTTGTCAGGTGCGCATGAGCATCTTGAGGAGGTGGGCGTCGCTCTGCTCCGTAACAAACATATGTTACCCCGCAAAAAACAAACATATGTTGTCAGGTGATCTCGGAAGGCGCCGATGCGGCCGAGCGAGCCCGACGAGGAAGACGAGCTCTAGAGCACAGGGCGCCAAAGAGGACACGATCTATACTTGTGGGACCCACCTACTCATCTAGTCCAGTCAGCGCTTAATCAGCAGAACATGGGCAAAACCACCTTCGATGTGACAAAAACCGCCATAGGGCCACATTAACCCGGTTTTAATAACTTCAGGGTCTAAATCATACTAAAATTGAGTTTAGGGGGGTATGGCTCCGTTGGATTGGATTTGGGGGTGATTTCTATACTTCTTTCTTTCCTCCTGGGTGCTGGGCCACGCATGGCACTGGGCCACTGGCACCTGGCGCGTCCGCGGGAGGCCGCTACTCGATGAGAGAACGATCGCATCCGGAGGAAATTGGCAGACGAGACGGTACATCCTGACCAGGCCAAAATCGATCACATCGCATCCAGAACCGGTGGCGGGCGACACCGCGACATGCTGGGCAACGAGCCTTCCGAGTTTCGATTAACTTCATCTGAACTCTGATGAACATGTTCCTCTCGCCATCGCCAAAACAGGTAGATCAACGAAACATGTTTCTCTCGCCACGCTAGTTATGTGATATCATGTGAAGGATCGGTCCTGGAGGGTTCCCCGTCTTGATTTGATACCGGCAGGAGTTTAAAAAATCATCAAGACTTGCATAGTCCAGGCCCTAGTTTAAGTATTTAACTACTCCTGCCGGCTGCTTGCTTGACCTCCTAATTAACTTTGGCTTCTACAATTCTACTCCTAATTCCTAAATTCTAATTATGTTTTGGCAGGGATCGTTACTTCATTTGAGATTGTTTCTTGCCTCCTTGATGAAAGATTAGTATAGCAGTTCATTCGGACAGGATATGAAACTAGGTGGAGTTGGACGGTTCGTCTAATTGCTAAACATTGACGCATAATCTATATTGATATTTGCTAACAGATGCCGTATCATTTCAATTTTATTTTATTTACCTTTTGTATCTTGTATATCAATAATACAGATTTGAGTCATCATGGGGAGAAGATTGATTATGAGGATATGATTAAAGATTTTATTTCAAAGAATACTAAAAGACTGATGTTGTTCAAATAAATATTATGCAACCCGGAGTTGAATAGGTATGATTTTTTATGTATCCAATTGGTATCTAAGGCATTATATCACATACCCAGGAGTACATTATAATTGTTCCTTAGTTTTATTTTCTAGTGAGATAGGGCCCCATTTTCTAGTTTTGTACAGGGCCCTGGATTTTGCCGGCCCGACCCTGACTCGCAGGTGCAGGGAAAGGCATGGCAGCGTGGATGCACTATGTAGGACGGAAGCGCAGTGGCCATCTTTGACGCCGCCGTATAGCGATCTGACCAGTCGTGGTGGGCGCTGCCACTCATCGTGATTTGAGGCAAGGCTTCTCCTTTTTCACGTGCTCCTCCTAGATTAGACATGGCGTGCCGCACATGGTCGCGAGAGGAGTCGGGCATGTGGAAGAGGTGAAGACGACAGTGAGGATAGGAGAACGACGTTAGCGACGGCGGCCCCGCGGCTATGGCTCGCGGAGGAGAGGAATCAACAGGGGAAGGGGTGCGGCGTAGCTTGTGACAGGAAGGGGTCATTCTTTTTAGAGAGAAAAGGCTCAAAAGGCCGGCTTTAAATTAACAACGAAAAAACTAACGCCCACACGTGTGGGCGTTTGCACATCGTCCACACGTCTTCATCACCATTCATTTTATCATGTATAAACAGATGACGTCAGCAGAAATCTTTTTGATTTTCGGCTTAAAAATGTTTTATCTTCTAAACTAAAATTGAATAAAAAATTCATTTTCACCATTAAATCCGTCTCGACGAGATCTTCAAAACTAGACCCCATGTTGATATGTTTCGACGATTTTTTTTTGCCTAAAAATTGCCATGATGTTTACATTGTACTTGCCATAGTGCTTAAACTAAAGTTGCAATGTAGCAATTTAGTTTGTAGAGCATGGCAGTTTAGTTTTGTGATAATGGCAATTCCAGTACTTTGATCATGAAAATATTTTTTTGTGTGAACCATAGCAATTTTAAGTGCATGTATCATGGCAATTTTAGTTTATGGTGCGTGGCAAGTCTAGTTTCTTAACTCCCCGTTTTATAATATGCCAAAATTTACTTTTAAATATAGAAAAAAAATGGCTGAAACATATCATGGCAACTTCAGAGTAAACATCATGACAATTCATGTGCAATAGACATGGCAACTTTTAACCCCCAAAAAAATTCGTCGAAATATATTGATATGGATGTAGTTTTGAAGATCTCGTCGCTTCATCAATCGGATTTTTTATTTAAGAGATAAACTATTTTAAAAACTGAAAATCCAAAAAGATTCTCACATGCCACCAACCGATCAGAAGGACAAATTATAGAGGATTATATAGAGAAAACAACTAAAACCAGAAAAAAAAACAGCAGACATAACATCTCAAAGGCAACCACAGCTGCGAGGAACAAGCAGTGCTAATGCCATCACTCTACACTAGGACCAACACCGGAGGGAAGCAACGGTCTTGAATTAAGGCACCATCGACGGTGGCAGAGGACGAAACTTTTTTAAGGTGGGGCGAATTCTTAAGGCAAATATTTGTGATGTAAAACAAACATAGATAATATATACTCCCTCCGTCCGAAAATATTTGACATCAAAATGGATAAAAAGAGATGTATCTAGAACTAAAATACATCTAGATACATCCTTTTTTATTCATTTTGATGACAAGTATTTCTGGACGGAGGGAGTACAACAACAGTGCACACCAATATTTTCTTATGATCCTAGACAAAATAACCAAATACAACATATTTTAAATAGAATAACAACTTAAAACATTACTGACAAGGATTTTTTTTTTGAAATCTGACAAGGAAGCTTTAATGACGTGCGCTCCTGCCACCGGGAAGAGTGCGCGCTCCTAGCCGCCGGGAAAGCGCCCTCGCCCCGCCCAGGCGCGCGCTCAGCGCTCCTGCTGGTCACCGCCCCCGCCCAAAAGCTCCTGCTGGCCGCCGTCCCCGAACGCCGCCGCCACGGTTAGTGGTCTGGCGTCGTGCGTGTTTTTTTTTTTTTTGAGAATTGCGTCGTGCGTGGCTTGGACGAGCGATTCGACCGAGCGAGGCTGCGAGGCCCAGTCCGAGGCATGGCCTGCTAGTTTTCTTTAGAATAACGTGTGATGTGCTAATTGCTAAGGCCAATAAGAAGTACAGGATTCACTGCCCAGTAGAACTTTTCACCGGGATTTTTAGCGATCGACTGGAAAGCCGTTAGAGCAGCCGCAAGTAAACAAGGCCGGCACAATGGGACATCACTAACCCTACCATAGAGAAATTCGCCGGAGCGCAAGGCGCCCACCAAATAGGTTACAGCTGTCGCCGCAGAGGGAACTCGATCCCCTCGCGCCGAACTCGAGGACAACGGCCTGCCAACAACACCGGCAGAGACCCTCCACTCTTCGAGGAGAGGCCCAGCGACAGGAAGGGGTCACTTCTCTTCGAGGAAAGGCCCAGCGACCATCTGGCCTAGAATCAGAAATGTCCAAATTTGGTCCTCCATCTGGATACGTCATACTTCAAACTATAAATCCATATAAAACATGCAAACGAGGAAATACATGTACTATGTAGATCAAATAACCTACGCTACCATAATTATAGTCAAAGATGTTCATTATCTTCGTGCCCGACTCCGGGTACATAGATTTCAGCCCCAACTCCGGCTCCTTCGGCTGCTCTGCGTCGGCCTTTGACTCCATCTCTGCGTCAAGTTCGGCGAAAAGTGCTTCGGTCGCCGCTTGTTCCTGCCCTATGAATTTCCGGTTGGCCTCAACATAGGCCTCGTCCTGGATGGACTCCAGGATGGCCTGCTGCTGTGTCATATTCGCCGCTTGGGCAACCGCAAACTCCGCCATAGCATCCTTCATGTCGAAGCCCGGCGCCAGCTCCTTCGGATGCTCCATCTCGTCCTCCTCTTTCGGGTCCGCCACCTCCATCGGAACCGACTGCTGCTTCGGCTATGACTACTCCTCCTCCTCTTCCTCCTTCAGCTCCTCCTCCACCTCCTCCTTCGGCTCCGGCGAGTCTAGAGGTAGGTCGGTCATGATGGTGGCGCGCCTTACCCGAATCTCCTCCTCGATCTAGGGGCGGCGCTCCGGTGTCAGCATAGCGCAGGTGATTTTCTTCTGCCGGGTCATGTCGTACGGCGAGGGAAGAGGGAGGTGGAGACGGAGAGAAATGACCTTAGGCTGGAAGGGCGGAGAGGGAGGAAGAGGTTGTGGCTAGGGTTGGGGATGCCGGCCGGTTTAAATAGCCGGACTTTGGTCTCGAGCGACGAGCCGAAGTGGCGCCACGCGGCGTCACACCCTCACTGGAGGAGACGCCCGTCGAAGTATTGGGTTCCCGGGCGATTCTGTGTGGAACCCTGCCGTCAGTCCGACGTCGCGGACGCGCCTGGTCGCGCTGGGGCATCCCCATATCGGTCCCATATTTGGAATGAATATGACAGTTGCCGGTCCGCCCGGGCGTTTGAGGCGCTCGTCTGGATTAGTTTTTTTTTTACTGATCACTGACTGGAACGTCCGCCAAGGCGTATGAGAGGGGTTTAGGGTGCCCGACTGTAGATGCTCTAAGAAGAGCATGAGACTTGAATGCTTATTGCTAGAGTCCGTGTAAGAATATATGATTATAAGTAGGGACAAGTCCTATTCCCGCGACTCTAAAATGATGGTATATAAATTTGGTCTAAAGTTAAATGTTGCAAAATTTCAAAAAAATTGTAAGAAAATTTATCAATAACTACTAATTTTGGTAAGTATAATATGAAAAATATATTTTACTACACATTTAATGATGACAATTTGGTATAATAGTTATTGGTAGTGTTTTCTGTAAATCTTGTTAAATTTTACACCATTTGACTTTACATGCCTTCTCTTTAGTCGGAGAGAGCAATAGAATTAGGTTTCCTAATCCTAGTCAACTCCCAAGGCATATATGAAGGTGTGTATAAGCACCGGCAGAAGTTCTTTTTTTAGGGAATACCATCATGGTTAATTTTGTGCTCTAAGTGTTGCACATCTAAATCTATGGCATTGATTTTACGCTAAGATTCATGCAGTTATTTTCTTTTGTCATTTTCCTTTTTCTTTCTAGTTTGTTCAGTCATTTAGATGTACAATAACTAAGGCAAATTTAGATATGCCCTAAACATACCTTAATTTTATTAATCATCAGACAATGAATACGTTCTTTATAAGACTAGAGATAATAAAACTCGGAGCTCATCAACCCAAAAACGTGGTTGCGGTATAGCCTCCCTAGCTAAGGTATGAGGTACAATGTTGGCATCCCTATTACAGTAATTGTATTCCTCGAGAGAACGAAGTTGCTTGGACACAATATCAACATAGTAAGAAGCAGCTGCCAACAAACAGGAGAACCGGTGGAAGTTGCTTCTTATATATTAGCAAAAATTGAGAGAGAAAAGAACTTAAAAGATACCACTCGTGCATTTGGCTATTACTAGCAAAGAGCCCGTGTGTTGCAACAGAAGAGAAAATAACACACGCTTTTAATCTAATAACCATGACTCAAGACCCTAATAGGTTCGTGTTCTTTATTTTCACATGGCATCATATTTGTGTTGTCGACGATGGCCTCGGTGCTCATACAGAGAAAACGCGTTTGAATGTGGTCAGCCCTAAGGCGCCTCTCTCTCCCTCTCTCACTCACTCTCACTCTCTCTCTCTCTCTCTCTCTCACTCTCTCTCTCTCTATCTATCTCCCTCTCTTGCGCACGTGCACACACACAGTCACTCGGAATAAGATGAGAAATATGTTCTTTCTCCCCCGCAAGGTTTTTCAGAGGTGTGCATGCTTAGTTATCGATGTTTTCTTTTCTCTCAATATGGTTTAATGGATGTTTGTTTACAATTCGGATCCTCGCCGGTACGAAAGAAAAATGGACCATGAACTATAGATTAAGTTTGCATCAAACATAATATTTTAGAAATTTTTAACATCTAAAAATAATATCAAGTTTAGATTCAACATATTTTTCTAATCATATTTCATATATAACATGTTAAAATCAGAATTGCAGTTTAAAAGATATGGACAATTTTATTTTAGATAAGCTGTGAATTGATTAACCAAAAAGTCAGGGTTTTCTGATAAAACAAAAAAGAATTCTTCTCACTTAAATATGGACGACGGATTGATTATCTGAAACATCAGGGGGTTTTCTAAGAAAATGCAAAAAACGGTTCGGTTGTCACTTAAATGTGTATTGCATGTTAATTTACGGAAAATAGATGGGGGTTGTAAAATGGCATGACAGTGAGCCAACAGAGGAGGTTCGGCTGTGACTTAAACGTGTACTGTGCTTTATTATTACAAGCAAAAGAGCCCGTGTGTTGCAAGGGAAGAAAAAATACCACATGTGAAACAATATCATATTCAGATTATGCACATTTTTCTAATCAATTGTCATATATAACATGTTAAAATTGGAGTTAGGGTTTAAAAATTATGAATATTTTTAAAGCATTTGAATCTGTACCTAAATAGCATTTCAAAATGATTAATGGGTAAAAATAACGTCATATTAATATTGTACACATTTTTCTAATCAATTTTCATACATAACATGTTAAAATTGCAATTACGGTTTAAAAGATATGAATATTTTTAAAGCATTTAAGTTTGTTCCTAAACCAAATTTAAAAATGGTTGACATGTAAAAATAGTGTCATATTCATATTCTACACGTTTTTCTGATCAGTTTTCATATATAACACGTTAAAATTAGAGTTACGGTTTAAAAGAAGATGTTTATTCTTAATAAACTACGGGGTGATTAACGCATATATCAGGGGGGTTTATGTAAAACTGCAGAATAATGATTCGTTGTGACTTAAATATGGATCACGTATTAATTAGCCAAAAAGGCAGGGTTTTGTGTAAAATATGAAAAAAATGATTCGTTCTCACTTAAAATAGGATTGCAGTTTGTATTCTCAAAATCAACGGAACTTTTCTGCAAAAATGATGACGATGTACGACCAGAAGCATCGTTTTATTATTAGGCAAAGATGTAGTCTCCCAATCTGTCATTCATGTTAAACCACATGTATAATGTACTTGAGTTTTGGACGTAGTTGTACAGTATGATAGCGATAGCATGCGTGTGTGTGTGGTTTGTACTCAGCACACACACTCTCCACCTCTCAAACATGGCCTAACCACGATCACTATGGTGGGCTTGCGCTTTGTGTTCCCCTTGTATAAGTATAGCCATGATCGATGCAATATGTGTGTTCGGTTTCTTCTTCCTCAAACGTGGTATCAGATGCAGAGGAAACCAACCCCTTGGCGCCCGATCACCCCTTCCTTCAGCTGCAATGGACACCAATCCTCTAGCCTCCCCTGACACCTCTGATGATGATGCACCCGACCCTGCCGGCGTGCTCCATGTTGCCCTTGCCAACACCCCTCCTACACCGTTGCTGGCTCACGGCGCATTTCATCGTCAGTAATCCAAACCATCGACATCAGACGCCACGTCCCTATCACCATGGATCTCCACAGCAGCAACCACGCGCAATGGTGTCGCTTCTTCTTCACCGTCATGGGCATGTTTGGCGTCAACAGCCACCTCATCGCCCCGGGCGCTCCTCGCCACCGTGATCCTTAGTGGTTCATGGCCGATCACTCACACCGGCCATGGCTCACTCATCACCTCTAACTGCCCCCTCGAGCTTCACAATGTTCTTCTCTCTCTGTCCCTCATCACCAATCTACTTTCTGTTCGTCGCCTCACATGCGACAACCCTGTGTCGGTTGAATTTGACTCTTTTGGGTTTTCTATCACGCTGTGTTTGGATGTCTGTATTGGAGGCCTTCGTATTGTATTGGTTTCAGTTCCAATTCAGAGAGGAAACTGTAATGGACATGAATACGAATTTGGTTGTTTGGATGTTTATTGAATTGGCTCACAGAACCCATCCTGAGGTTTTGAGGTTTCAATATAGAATCATGTTTGGATGTCAAACTATGGAACGACATAGCAACATTAATATATGCATCAATACAGAAGTTGTATAATGTGTGACTACAATTGGATGATTATATAGTAAAAAAATCATCAAATATTCTAGAAATGGGGGACGACATCATATAATATTGTCAAAAAACAAACAAAAATTATTTTACATCAACAAAGTGCAACACATATAGTTTAAATAGGTGTTCCAAGTTCTCGACGACAATAAGATATAGTTCCAAATTTAACAACACAATTGTTCAAATAAGTTGAAGTTGAACATTACATAGTTCCAAATGTAACAAAACAAATAGTTCAGCTACGACCAAGTTCAATCAGACAAATAGGAAAGCATAATTTGCATAACTTTCAAGGCAACAATAGCTACCAAACCTTCCTCATGTGCATGGTAAACTCGATTAGTGCTTCAAGCAAATGCTCATTAAGAATCAACTTCACGTAAGAGCGCAACATGTCTGCTTCTGCCAACTCTAGTATCAACTCAAGTGCAGCAAGTATTTCATAAGTAGTAACCTTTGGCAATGGAAGTGGACCAGTTGTCTTCAAAGCATCCTTAAAACTAGTCCTCATTTCTCCAATCATGCATATATTGGCATCACAATGTCCGTTGCCTCTTTGGTACCACCTGGGGAGATTTCATTTGGTTCTTCTAAATCTACAATAGTCTTGGCACCTTCACCATTGGAAAGATCATTTGAATATATGGTAGATATGGCTTCCCAGTGCTTCACTACTCTGGTCTTGTAAGAAGCTAAACCTTTCTATTTATTACTAGCCTACACAACCCCCTGAAAGTGCTAGTTATCGCCTAGAGGGGGGGGGTGAATAGGCGATTTTTAGGAAAGTCTTCTAAACACGGATGTTTAAAAGACAAACATTAGAAATGACCTAATTGATATGCAGCGGAAGATAAACTACAACAAGCAAACCACAGTCTAGTATGCAATAACGTGAAAGTACAAGACTAATAGCAGCTTGGTAGTAGGATCAAGATGGAAGATAGTGAGAAGCCAATCATCAAAAGTAGTCAAGCAATGAAGTCAAACAGGTATGACAAATAGGCAATGACTTCACGAAGACAAACTCTAAGTAAGGTGAGGGAGAAAATAGAACCAGTCACTTGTTGAAGACACAGGATTTGTTGGACCAGTTCCAGTTGCTGTGACAACTGTACATCTGGTTAGGGAGGCTGAGATTCAACTCATAAGACCGCGTCTTCACCTTATTCCCCTTGAGCTAAGGACACACAGTCCTCGCCCAATCACTCTGGTAAGTCTTCAAGGTAGACTTCCGAACCTTCACAGACGGCGTTCACCGGCAATCTACAATGGCTCTTGGATGCTCAGAACGCGATGCCTAACCGGCTGGAGGATTCACAGTCCTCAAGTGTAATAAGTCTTCGTGTCACATGACGTAAAGACTTGATGATGCCTAACACTCTTTGGCTCGGGTGTTTGGGCTTTGTCCTCGCAAGGATTTCTCTCTCTCAAAGGCTTCGAGGTGGGTTGCTCTCAAACGACAAAAGCCGTGCACTAACTCGAGCAGCCACCAATTTATGGTGTAGGGGTGGGCTATTTATAGCCACTAGGCAACCCGACTGATATGTCCGAAATGACCCTGGTCACTAAGGAACCGACACGTGTTCCAACGGTCGATTTCAAACACACACGGCAACTTTACTTGGGCTCCAAGCAAAGCTGACTCATCCAGCTCTAGATAAGTTTTTCTCTCATTGTCTTCGCTCGAAGACATAGGATTTGGGTTGAGCATCACTTCAGCCATTCTGACTATGATCACTTGGACCCCACTTAATAGTACGGTGGTTCCTATGATTCAACAAAGAAGAAAAGGAAACAACGAAACGACACAGTCTTCGCGCTCCATAGTCTTCACTGAGTGTCTTCTCATGTCATAGTCTTCAATGTGAATATCTTCACATACCACCATTGTCGTCAATGTCTTCATACATTTTTAGGGGTCATCTCCGGTAGGTAAACCGAATCAATGGGGACACCACTGCGTTATCTTGCAATTCTCACAAACGCATTAGTCCTCAACCACATTTGTCGTCAATACTCCAAAACCAACTAGGGGTGGCACTAGATGCACTTACAATATCCCCTTTTGGTGATCGATGACAAACTGGTTGAAGTTTTCAACGGGATAAAATATGTGAAATTGTAAAGGATAGGAATTGTCTTCATAAGTGGCAAAGGCTCCCCACGAAGATGTGCATGTAAGTAGTTTGCTTTTGGAATGCAAATGCACATGGCAGGTTGTACTTGTGGAGATCCTCTTCAACTTATGAAGATAATTCATCATGCATGAAATGATATAACTAAGAGAATGACATGCATAATGAAAAATGGACGTCTGCAGAATGATCTAAGTGCGGAAGTTATCATCGCACATGCGGAATTTATCATCGCACCACAGTAAAGCAAATAAGTAGCAGACGACCATCGAGTTTAAGTGTTACAACTCAAAGAACCAAATGTATCAAAAGCGAGAGTTGTAAACACTAGGCAAAATGTTATGCAACCGCCCTTATGAACCCGCTTGAAGACTATCAAACTCATATGCTTCTCCCCTTTGTCAAGAAGGACCAAAAGGTTTGAAGACATAGAGCGCCTACTCGTCCTCTTCGTAAGTAGATGATGCAGCAGGTTGTCGTTGTTGGTTGGCGGTGCGCATTTAACTTGGTGCAAAGGTCGTCGCGCGCGTAAGTAGAGGCGGTGAAGTAGCATCGGCTTCATCATCGATCACTCTGGCATTCACCGTTGCCGCGGAGGAAGAATAGTCAGAGTCTTCAAGTGATGGAGTTCATCGTAGGACTGCATTCCGTGGAGGAGTGGAGTCAAACTTGAAGCGTTCAGTGAAGCGATCGTCTTGAAGATCTGCTTCAAAGATCGAAAGGTGGTCAAACTCTTCCATGATCGCCGACAGGTCTCGTGAGTGACAAAAGCATTCTTGGTGGCAAGGTTTCGAATGCGATCGACGTCCACCAAGAGGCTTTGCATCTGTCGCTTGAGCCAGGAGTGATGCTTATCTTGTTTCTGATGCAGTGCCACAAGAAGTTCTCGGTTATT
This sequence comes from Aegilops bicornis, assembly GCA_021605145.1. NCBI lineage: Eukaryota > Viridiplantae > Streptophyta > Magnoliopsida > Poales > Poaceae > Aegilops > Aegilops bicornis. Next base: position 238,523,495 of record CM038670.1, read on the forward strand.
TAGGATGCGAGAGCGCTTCCGAGGCCTTTGTGCAATAGTGCTCTCAGTAGCTTCAGTTTGCGCACGGTGAGGCAGACGTGTGTTCCCAGCCAGAGGATAGACACGAGATACTGCTTGGACGCCTTCCATGGGTTGAGAGAAGCTATGGTGATCTGCATTCTGAAGACAAAGTGGCATTTTGGCAGGATCAGGGTATATGGCTTCAACTGACATATCAACCTCTGGGAGAAAGATCAGACGATTGCGAGCAGAGGGCTGATAGTTGATAGCAGAGTGCATCTTGATGAGACGCATAACCCATGGAGCATAAAATTTCATACCAAAAAGATCAGATCCAGACACAGCCAATTGCCGGATGAAGAATTCTTGCGTATTGAAGTTGATGCCATTGAGGATGTAAAAGACCAATGTCTTCATGGCTCCTTCAAGTTTTGCAGATGATGAATGCCCTTTGATAGGCCATAGAGTTCGCCTGATGATGTGATATATTGTACAAGGCGATACTCAAGGTCATCAACAAAGAATTCTGAGGGTATTCAACGTCATGTGGCGTAGGCTTCATCATGCTCAACATCCGACTCATGTTGGGCTCGCTTATGAAAGATGCTCTCCGGTGCATCGCGGTGGAGTTGACAACTGTGTTCAAACAGCTCTCCGGAGTGGGTAGGCCTGTGAGCTCAATGACGTCAAGAGCTTTGGCTTCATGATGAACATTTCCTGTCATCCACTCGAGAACCCATGTCTTCGTGATTCTCTGTAGTAGCCGCGGATGTAGAGGGTAGCATAGAATTGAAGCAAAAGTTCTTCATTCCAAAGTGTTCTTCGTTCATTACGAAGCCGAGCACTGCATCTCGAAGCAGTCAAGTGCTTCTTCTAAGCCCGGCAGCCCGCAATGGCTTCGGGTGTCGAAGCGCATATGAGGGAAAATCGCGCCTTGATCATACGTAACGCAGGAGTAATAGCTTCGTTCTTGATAGCTCCGTAAACGGTCGATGATATCCTTGGCCTTGTGTAGGGGTTCTTTGCTCACAAAGAAAGTGTTGTGGGCTTTGAAGCCATTTGCATTGAAAGACCACCTGTAGAGGTGGCGGTTCGGAAACCTTGGCGATCGTGGCTTTGGTTTACGGACCAGAGGCCTATGCTCAACATGATATTCAAACTGAGGACCAGAGGCATGAGGCAGAGGGACTAGAACGAGCCATCTTACTGTGATTAGCTGACCATAGTTGTATGCTTGCTCAATTGTGTAGGGCCTTGGTGGCGGAACTGGAGCAGTGGCAACAACTGAGGCTTCAGCTGCTCGTGCCAGATGCTTCAGAGCAATTGCCTCATTGGCTTGTGCACATTTGGTGCAGGCTCCACATTTGCTTCAGCCATGACTGTGTCATTGGCTTCATTGGTGTTGGAGGTGGCAGCCTCAATGTTTTCATCCTCCACTTGAGGAGCTGGAGGGTCGGGCACTGGCACGTTGATACCAGGAATAACTTATTCAATGACACGGGGTGTAGGGACACGTTCTTCTTCTTCTTGGGTGTCTTCGGCTGATGCAGCCGGATTGTCTTCAACAGCTTTGGCTTCAGACTTGGAGACATTCACAGTCGGAGTGGCTTCTGAAAACACTTGACGTGCAACAGGTTGGTGGTGCACTTCTCCTTCTGGAACGCTCGAGAGAGGGACTTGAGGCATTTATCCTTTGCGAAGCCTGCGAAATGCTGGCGACGCCTTTGGAGATGGAGTTGGCTGGGCCTCAATGTCTTCCTCTTGTTGTTGTTGTTGTTGGGGAGTGACTTGTTGTTGGGGAGTACTAGGGGAGTCTTCTGGTTGTGGGTGATCAGCCCATGAAGCATCCTGAGCAATTGGTGTCAGAGGACGACCAATGCTGATGAGTTCGCTGTTAAATGAACAAAGCGATGATACCACATTGTATTCAATTTGAGGAAGAACTTCATCATCTTCAACATTGTCATGGTGACCAATGTCTTCAACAAAGTGATGGGATCAAGCTACTGGAATCTCTTGACTTGAGGAGCCTCTGTGGAAGCAGGCTCATGAACAGTCATGCGAAGTTCTTGGGTTGCAGACGCGGGACGAACCACTAAAATGGGTTCAACAACCAAGGGCTCTGTGGGAGTAGCCCGATTCTTCTTGGTCTTGAGCTTCTTCTTGGAGGGAGCAGCATCAGAGGCTTCAGAAGTTTCCTTTTTCCTCGGCTTCACCTCGGTAGCCCTTGTCTTCTTCTGCTCGAGCGCGGTTGACCAGGACCTTTGGCTTCGAGCCACCATGCCGCTTGGGAAGACTATGCGGATTCTTCCTGCCTTGAAGGTGCAACTTGGTCAGTTGAAGACTTCTTCCTCTTTGCAGCCATTCTGGGGTCAATGCCAGGACGGCCAAGAGCCTTGCACTTCTCAGCCTCATTGTAGGCTAGCACACACTTGTCAGCCAGACTCTTCATGCGCTCACGAGAGCTTCTGGCTTCTTCTCGCTTCTTGAGAAAGGCTTCTTTGAGCTCGTGCAGCATGACTTTGAAGTTTTTGACATCTTGCACGCTGAGTGCAACCATATGCTTCTTGAACTGAGCTTTTTCATAGTCGATTTTGTTCTTCAGTTCAACAATGCGCTGAGCAAGAGCTAGCTCAGAAGCAATGGCTCCATTGAAGGAGACGCTGAGGCCGATAGGAAGTTGCAGATCTTCAAAGCTGATGTTTGGGGTGTCAAACCACTCATCAATGAAGTGATGGATGATTGCCACATCAAAAAGAGGCAAATTGTTGAAGATTTCTGCTTCTTCTTTGCTCTTGATAAGTTGCTCAAGAGCATCATCTGCAAGATCTTCATCACTGGACAGATCAATGTGCTCTTCACGCAGAATGGCAGCAGGAGTCAGTGTCAGTTCAATATTCTTGACAATTTTCTTTCTCTTCTCCATCTTCTTGGAGATACGGGATTGATCTTCAGACTGCACACCGCTTCGTGGAGGTGCAAGAGCTGCTGGCTTCACACGTGAAGCTTTTGGAGGAGCAATGACTTTGAAGCCTTGACTTTCTTTTGCTTATGCGGCTTTGGAGCAGGAGCAGGAGCTGAGCTGGGGCTTCATCGGACTCAAAGATCGCCATCGAGTGATCCACTTTGGCACCTTGGACCAAGATGTAAGTGATGAGGCCATCAAGGTTTGAAAAGGGCCGATGGCATTGGGTTCAAAGATCACGTGAGTCGGCCAAGACGGGAGCAGAGGGACCAGGGTTGAAGTCTAATCCCAATGACTTCTTGTTTTCCTTGGCAGAAGCCTTTGCGTGCTGGAAGTTGTGCTTGAAGAGATTATCGTCACGACACCAGAGCAATGACGTTGGTCGGCATTTTCAGTCGAGGTCCACGGACCATACAAGGATAGAAACCTTGTGCAATAGCTTCACCATGTTCTTGGGTGGAAGGCCTCGAAGAGAATATCACCCCAAGGGCTTCGATAGCATTCTTCTCGGCATATTCCTGGGTCACGAAATTGTACTTGAACCATTGTTCAGCCCAATATCGACGAATCCATTGGATTCGTCTTCTTGTTGATTGTAGTTCTCTTCGATCTGTCTTGTAAAGCTCTGCGAGGTCATCGAGCAGATCTTTTGAGGTTCCCCACGGCGCCCCGCCACCCTTCCCGACTGATTTATCTGCAGCTATGAACTTCAAACTAAATGGCTTCAATACGTTCAAAGGCTTCAAAGGCTTATGCTTTGGACAAACAGAACTGCTTCGGAGAGTTAATTTGATGTCAGTAAGAATTTCGCAAACGAATGCGCACTATGAGAACCAAGGGATTCTCCCACGGACATGTACCGTGACATTAGAGATGTGAGGGAAGGGAAGAGGTCATATGCATTCTCAGAAGATTTTGAAGATAAATCAGTTTGAAGATATTGACCTCATGATGCGAAGACATTCACTTATACGCTAAGAGTTGGTTCCAGATTTGTACGAATCCGTGAATAAGTACAAGTGAGGAATCTAACTAGCTGTGAAGCTTAAGTGAATATACTAGGCAGTATGAGATGCGCATGTAATAGATCTAACATTGTATGGGCAGAAACCAATTTTGGTAAGTAGGATGAATCTTGAAGATCAAACAGATGGTAAAAATAGAGTTATATTTACCACTCGAAGAACTGCTAGACGGGAAGAAAAGGAAGCCGAGCAGTTCAATCCACTGTGCCCTAACTTGGCAACGGAGGACACCTACGGCGGCGGCGGAGATGACGATGTTCGCGGCTGGCGTGAGGACGGCATCGGAGAAGTCGCGGCAGCTAAGCGCTTCGTCGCCGGCGTCGTCGAGAGCTAGCGGTGGTGCTAGGGTTTTGACGAGGTGGAGAGGTGGAAGAAGGTCTTCTTTACCGCAGGGGACAAGTATTTATAAGGAGGTGTGCGGCACAACGCAATTACGCAGGTGCCCCTGGCGGTTCACATCTGAGGGGCACGTGGCAAGCATGCAACATACTCTGAGTTGTCCCACGTTCCCACGCCCGCCAGGTTTGTTGGATGGTCGTTCCGGCTTCTCCGGATTTCAACAGTAAGGATGAATCATTTAAAACAGACTTAAAGTATGTCTCCGTGTCTTCTGCTGACAAGGACGCAGAGAAGACATTCGACAGTTTCAATAGAATGCATATGATTTGGACAGATAGAATTTGAGATAGAAAGCATAGAGAGATTTGGGGTCCGATCACATTCACTTAGTTCAAAAGATTCAACTTGGAAGACATAGCTATAAGTGAATGTTGTAGAGGACAGAACTATATATATATATATATATATTTATATATATATTTATATATTTATATATATTAGAATGCAACCAAATCAACATAGTGAAGAAAATCATGAAGATAGGTTGAAGTTGAAGACAAATCAAATGCGACGATATTGAGAAGTAACGCCATGAGTGAAACACTTCAAACAGAGAAATTTGGTGGTGGCGTTACCCACCGTATAGGAAGTATTAGACCTGCATACGGCGCACAATTATCGTGGCGCTCGAAGTCAAATTCCACGTTAATGTATTCACACTCATAATGTAAGTCTTCATTGATTGAAGATATACGTTACTTCGTGTGTTGCACATCTAAGTCATCAACATGCATAAGTGTTAGGATGTGTGCTTGATCACATGACATTTGAGGATTCCAAGATATTTAGCTCACACCGTAACTTGCAAAACCTTTTCTCATCCAAGGGCTTTGTGAAGATATCATCGCTTGCTCTTGATGTTGACGTGAATGATGTCAATATCTTTCTTCATGACATGATCCCTGAGAAAATGATGACGAATTTCAATGTGCTTTGTCTTCAAGTGTTGGACTGGATTGTTGGCAATCTTGATGGCGCTTTCGTTGTCGCAGAAGAGAGGTACTTGTGTCAGATTGATGCCATAGTCCTTGAGAGTTTGCTTCATCCATAGAAGCCGAGCACAACACGATCCAAAGCGAGAATGTATTCAGATTCAGCGGTTGAGAGTGATACGCTTACGCTTCTTTGAAGACCAACGGACAAGTGATCATCCCGTAAAGTGACATGTGCCTGATGTAGACTTGCGATCCACCTTGTCACCAGCATAATCAGCATCCGAAAATCCAACCAAATCAAATTTTGAGCCCTTTGGATACCATAATCCGAGTGTTGGGGTGCGAGCCAAATATCGAAGAGTTCGCTTCACAGCTAAGTGATGCGATTCCTTTGGTGCCGCTTGGAATCAAGCACACATGCAAACACTAAGCATAATATCCGCCTAGATGCACATAGGTAAAGTAAGGAACCAATCATGGAGCGGTATACCTTTTGATCGAACTCTTTACCATTATCGTCGGGACCCGGATGGTGTTTGCATTTGGCATTGGCGTCGTGTATCCTTTGCACTCTTGCATTCCAAACTTCTTCGCATAATCTTGGAGGTATTTTATTGAGATATAAAGATGCCATTCCTTTGTCGATTTAATTTGAAGACCAAGGAAGAACTTGAGCTCTCCCATCATGGACATCGATATTGTTCTTGCATCATGTATCCAAAGTCATCACTATACTTCTGGTTGGTGCAGCCGAAGATAATGTCATCCACATATATTTGGCATACAAGCAGTTCACCATCATATGTCTTTGTGAAGAGTGTGGGATCAAGGGATCCAGGTTTTAAGCCTTTGCTCTTCAGGAAGTCTTTGATTGTATCATACCAGGCGCGAGGAGCTTGCTTGAGGCCATACAGTGCTTTATTTAGCTTGTACACCATATCAGGATGTTTTGGATCTTCAAAGCCAGGGGGTTGAGCGACATATACTTCTTCTTCAATCTTGCCGTTGAGAAATGCACTCTTCACATCCATTTGATATAGCAAGATGTTGTGGTGGTTAGCATAGGCTAGTAGTATGCGAATAGCTTCAAGCCTAGCTACGAGAGCAAATGTTTCATCGAAGTCAATTCCTTCAACTTGAGTATATCCTTGAGCCACAAGCCGTGCTTTGTTTACGACGACTTGACCATGCTCATCTTGCTTGTTTCGATATATCCATTTGGTGCCAATAATGTTATGCTTATGAGGGTCGTATGCGATTGACAAGTTCCCAAACATTGTTTAGCTTGAACTGTTGAAGTTCTTCTTGCATAGCTTGTATCCATTCTCGGTTCCATAAAGGCTTCAAAGAACTTTCTTGGGTTACGATATTGACACAAAAGAAAAGTGCCCACGTAAATTTGCTAGTTGTGTTGCTCTTGGCGAGTAAGCGGACCAGTGCATTGATGCTATCGATTATCTTCTCAATCTGTACTTCATTTGCAACTCGAGGATGAATCGGACGAAGACTTTGCTCTTGCTGATCACTGTCATTATTGGGAGGATTGTCTTCAGGCTGAGCATTGTCTTCAGTTTGGTTAGGTGCAGAAATGATAAGTTCCTCTTCAGCCTGTGCTTCAGAAGGCATGATTTCACCAGTTCCCATTAGCTTGATAGATTCGCTGGGCGGAGCTTCGTCTAGTGTACTTGGCAGGAACTCTCTTTGTGAATCATTGGTTTCATCAAATCGCACGTCTACAGTTTCAACGATTTTGTAGAGATAAAGGTTGAAGACTCTGTAGGAGTGCGAGTCCTTTCCAGAATCGAGCATGAAGCCTTCGTGAGCTTTGGGTTCAAATTTTGACTTGTGATGGGGATCCTTGATCCAGCACCTAGCCCCAAATACCCTGAAGTAGCTGACATTTGGCTTCTTGCAGTAAGGAGCTCATAGGAAGTTTTGTTCAGAAGCTTATGGATGTAAACACGGTTGATGACGTGACATGTTGTATCAATAGCTTCAGGCCAGAACTTTCTTGGTGTCTTGTACTCGTCGAGCATTGTTCGAGCCATCTCAATGAGGGTTCTGCTCTTGCGCTCCATGATGCCATTTTGCTGAGGTGTGTATGGAGCAGAGAACTCATGAGTGATTCCCATGGTATCCAGATAAAGATCAAGTCCGGTGTTCTTGAATTCGATTGCGTTATCACTTCGATATGCTTGATCTTGACGCCATAATTGTTCATTGCTCGATTGGTTGCGTCCCAAGACATCTTGCACTTCAGTCTTGTAGAGAATTATGTGCACCCATGTGTATCTTGAGTAGTCATCAACAATGACGAAGCCATAGAGACAAGCAGTTGTTGTGAGGGTAGAGTAATGAGTAGGGCCAAACAAATCCATGTGTAACAGTTCAAGGGTTGAGATGTCGTCATGATTGTCTTCGAGGGTGCTTTGCTCTAGTCATCTTTCCAAATTTCGCAAGCACCACACAAATGATCCTTCTTGAACTTGACACCTTTGATGCCTATGACATGCTTCTTCTTGGCGAGTGTGTGTAAGTTCCTCATGCCAAGATGCCCCGACCTCCGATGCGAGCCAAAGATTCTCAAGCTTTTGCAAGAAGACATACGGCAAGCTATGGACCTCATTGATAAATCTACCATGTATAGATCATCTTTCCTATACCCTTCAAAGACTAGAGACTTGTCGATTCCATTAGTACAAGGCAACGATATTTTCCGAATATCACAATCATGTTCAAGTCACAAAGCATTGAGACGGACATCAAGTTGAAACCAAGGGATTCAACAAGCATCACTTTATCCATGTGTTGATCCTTTGAGATTGCAACTCTACCTAGACCCAATACCTTGCTTTTACCAGTGTGTGATGTGACTCTTGTCTGATGGACGTAAGGTTGAGTCCATGAGAACACTTTGATCACCAAATATATGATTAGTGCATCCACTATCCATAATCCATTCTCAAGCATGAGGTGTCATACCCTCTGATGCAGTTAGGGTAATAGGCTTCACCAAGAGCATTGTGAAGCATAAACATTTGACGGGCAAGTGGATTATTGAAGCTTAAATCAAGATTAGGACTGATAGGATGAATGGCAAACGATTCAGGAACAAAATACATAGTGAGACCATTTGGGCATTTGATCTTGTGCCCTACAAGATGTTTTAGGTCCCCAAAGAATATTATTAGACGCCTTTGATTTTCGGGAGACCCTTTCCTGCAAAAGAGAGTTAATTCTTCTTAACCACCCACATCTTCAGGGGTGGCTTAGAAGCAATGAGTCTAAGTGCAGCATCTAAGAATTTCGGCTTTGGTGCCCTAGCAAATAGCCTTGCAGGAGATGAATGATACTCATATGAATAAGCAGAAAATTTCTTAGTTCTATGAACATAGCGGTTTGAAGACACACACTCATATTCATAAATTTGAGTACGGTTTCCTGCAAAACATTGGCGTTAGGGTGACTCAGGTGAGTCCTACATGCATGAAGCCTTTGGACCATATGACGCCTTAGGTCTAGGGTTTGTCTTCTTCTCGTGTGGTGTCATGATGACATTCCTTTGGAAGATTCATAAAACAGCTTTTGGGAACCCAGATCTTCTTCATAGGCGGTCCATTCCTGCAGCTTAGTACCAATATACCGCAAACACTTCACCATTCTCGATTCTTGAACAGCTTATAGTTTGCATCAAAGGATTCATCAATGATAATAGGGTTAGCACAGGTAAAGCCGGATAAGGTGGATGGATCCACTGAAGGTCCCTTTGCAAGCAACCCATGTGGTTTTGGGATACCGCTTAGGCTTCCGAGGAACCATCAACATTCATTTTCCTCTCAGACCCAACACCCTCTTTCCTAGGGTTTCGGTTCGAGAATCTGCTTTTGAGGACATCATAAAGTGTCGATGCCCTTTCGCACTTTTATACATCCCTGTTTCAAGCAATGTCTTCAACCTAGCATTTTCATCAAGAATGGCGGTGGTATCCTCCGCAGAGGGGTTAGTTACCACATTAGTAGTTGAAGACAATGCAACGATGGCAGCTTGAACATTCAAAGAACAGAGGTAGCGATATCACGCTCAAGACATTTTAGACATGGTGGTTCAAATCCATCTGGCCGGAATTGATCTGTTGAGCGAAGTGACTCATTCTCTTTTGAAGATCTTCATGAGCCGCTCTCAATTTCTCAAGCTCTTGCTTCCTTTGAAGATAATCATAGGAGAGCTTTTCATGAGTAGTTGAGAGCGTTTCATGACGACTTTCAAGTTCTTGGTACTTAGCATGAAGATTTTTAATGTCTTCAACTAAGGAATGTGAACGTGTCATTTCCGCGTCCAACAGGTCATCGCTTTTGTCTAACCGTTTTTGAGTATGTTCCATAGCTCTTTGTTGTTCGGTTGCAATTTTAGCAAGTGTTTTGTAGCTGGGTTTGGATTCACAATCAGAGTCATCTTCACTTGATGTTTGAAAGTAAGCATCACGTGATTTTACCTTGGCATCGCGTGCCATGAAGCGATGGGTGGAGCGGGGGTCGTCCTTGTCGCCGACTTCAGCGTTGGTGTAGAAGTCATTGTCTTGAGTGTTGAAGATGGACTTGGCAACATAGGCTGTGGCTAAAGCCGAACTTGCAACGCCCGGTCGGACTCCTCTTGAGACTCCACCTCCACCTCCTCGAAGCAGACTCCTCCTCTGAATCCATTTCCTTGCCAACAAAAGCACGAGCCTTGCGGATGAGCTCTTCTTATGAGATGAAGACTTTGATGAGGACTTGGAAGAAGACTTTGAAGATTTCTTCTTCTTCTTGTCATCGTAATCATATTCCTTGCTCTTCTTCTTCTTCTTCTCATTGTCCCACCGTGGACACTCGGAGATATAGTGTCCAGCTTTTCTTGCACTTGTGACAGGTTCTCTTCTTGTAGTCATGAGTGGAAGCTTCATCATTTCTTGAGCTGGATCGTGAAGACTTTCAAGCCTTTCTTCCTAGTGAACTTGGAACTTCTTCACAAGCATAGCAAGTTCCTTTCCAATGTCTTCAGGATCATCAAAACCGCAGTCAGATTCTTCTTCAGATGAGGAAACAACTTTTGCCTTCAAAGCGCGAGTTCGGCCATAGTTGGGACCATAGATATCTCTTTTCTCAGAAAGCTGTAACTCATGTGTTTGAGCCTCTCAAGTATATCAGACGGATCAAGTGTCTTGAAGTCAGGGCATTCTTGAATCATGAGGGCAAGGGTGTCAAAAGAGCTGTCAAGTGATCTCAGTAGTGTCTTGACAATTTCATGCTTGGTGATCTCAGTGGCGCCGAGAGCATGAAGCTCATTTGTGATGTCGGTGAGGCGATCAAGCGTGAGCTGGACATTTTCATTGTCGTTTCTCTTGAAGCGGTTGAAGAGGTTGCGAAGAACACCGATCCTTTGATCTCTCTTGGTTGAGACGCCTGCCGTTGACCTTGGATAGCCGGTCCAGACTAGCTTCAACGTTTCGAGAGCACTCACACGGCCATATGTCCTTTGGTCGAGATGACCACAGATGATGTTCTTTGGAGTAGAGTCCATTTGGATGAACTTCTTTACATCGGCAGGGTGACACCTTCACCGATTTTGGGAGCGCTGTTCTTGATGACATACCGTAGGTCGACATCAATGGCTTCAAGATGCATCGCATCTTATTCTTCCGATAGGGATAGTCGGTTCCATCGAACACGAGGCAAGCGGCGGAGACTTTGATTATCCCTGCGATCGACATAGCTAAAACTCCAGGTGGTTAAACCGAATCACACAAAACAAGGGTGTACCTTGCTCTGATACCAATTGAAAGTGCTAGTTATCGACTAGAGGGGGGTGAATAGGCGATTTTTAGGAAAGTCTTCAAAACATGGATGTTTCAAAGACAAACAATAGAAATGACCTAATTGATATGCAGCGGAAGATAAACTACAACAAGCAAACCATAGTCTAGTATGCAATAACGTGAAAGTACAAGACTAATAGCAGCTTGGTAGTAGGATCAAGATGGAAGATAGTGAGAAGACAATCATCAAAAGTAGTCAAGCAATGAAGTCAAACAGGTATGACAAATAGGCAATGACTTCACGAAGACAAACTCTAAGTAAGGTGAGGGAGAAAATAGAACCGGTCACTTGTTGAAGACACGAGATTTGTTGGACCAGTTCGATTCTTTGTGACAATACTGTACATCTGGTTAGGGAGGCTGAGATTCAACTCGAAGACCGTCTTCACCTTATTCCCCTTGAGCTAAGGACACACAGTCCTCGCCCAATCACTCTGGTAAGTCTTCAAGGTAGACTTCCGAACCTTCACAGACGGCGTTCACCGGCAATCCACAATGACTCTTGGATGCTCAGAACGCGATGCCTAACCGGCTGGAGGATTCACAGTCCTCAAGTGTAATAAGTCTTTAGGTCATACAGACAGAAAGACTTCAGTGATGCCTAACACTCTTTGGCTCACGGGTGTTTGGGCTTTGTCCTCGCAAGGATTTCTCTCTCTCAAAGGCTTGAGGTGGGTTGCTCTCAAGCGACAAAAGCCGTGCACTAACTCTGAGCAGCCACCAATTTATGGTGTAGGGGGTGGGCTATTTATAGCCACTAGGCAACCCGACCTGATATGTCCGAAATGACCCTAGGTCACTAAGGAACTGACACGTGTTCCAACAGTCAGATTTAAAACACACACGACAACTTTACTTGGGCTACAAGCAAAGCTGACTCGTCCAGCTCTGGATAAGATTTGCTCTCATTGTCTTCGCTCGAAGACATAGGATTTGGGTTGAGCATCACTTGATCATTACGACTATGATCACTTGGACCCCACTTAACAATGCGGTGGTTCCTATGACTCAACAAAGAAGAAAAGGAAACAACGAAGCGACCACGATCTTGGCGCTCCATAGTCTTCACTCAATGTCTTCTCATGTCATAGTCTTCAATGTGAATATCTTCACATACCACCATTGTCGTCAATGTCTTCATACATTTTTAGCGGTCATCTCCGGTAGGTAAACCGAATCAATGGGGGACACCACCTGCGTTATCCTGCAATTCTCACAAACGCATTAGTCCCTCAACCACATTTGTCGTCAATACTCCAAAACCAACTAGGGGTGGCACTAGATGCACTTACACCCCCAACAGAAGAGTAAAGTTGTTGCCATGTTTTGTTACATACGAAAAAAAACTATGCAAATATATGGAAGTTACCTCCACATATTTAGTCCGCACATCGTCACTATTAATGGATAGATTATGGTTGACCCAATCCCAACCAAAACCTCTTTGAGAAAGGATCTTGTTAACGACTTCGTATTCCTTGTCGAAAGTCCTAAGCCTTGCTAATATGTTGTCCTTTCTGATATTCTTATTACACTTCTCCTTCACATTCTTGGTAGTTGCAATGTACACATGTGCTTTCCATTCATTTTGTGAATGGGTCACCCATGTTGTGATGATGAGCAAGTACCTCAAGCATTGCATCGTCCATCTCATCATCCCATGTGATGTAATTCCTCCTTGCAGGAGCAATTCCATCAACCATGTTGCTACAAAGAAAAACAATTTTGCAAAAAGGAAAATAGCATGTTGAATCAAATAAATGGTGCATGAGAGTGCAAATTTCAAGAAAATATATCATATATATTAATATCAAGATGATGCATGTATAGAAGAACACACAAGGCACCATCATAGTCAGCTAATCTATCACAAAAGATAATCAGCAAGCGACCATCATCACCTAGGTACTACACAAAATGAGACGAACACCACCTAGGCACTACACAAAATGAGTCCACCATCCACTAACTACTCCACCATTAACTAACTATGCCATCTCTAGTTCGGCATGCCGGAGAAGGCATTCAGCATACATGTCTTTCGATAATTGTTGCCTAGAGTTGGTCCATTCATTAGTGACTTGAACAGGTATCAAGTAAACGCCGTACACAGGCTCATGTTCCAAATTTACTAGGGAAGCATCAACTTCTTGCAGCAATAAATCATCCATCATATGTTGTCTATCCCTTGCAAAGTTGTGTAACACACAACATGCATTAATAATTCGAATCTACAATGATTTATATTTAAATTAGCATGTCATACAACCCATATGTTATTTAAATCCATATGGACATTTGTTACCTGGTACTTTATGTCAAAGAAAGATTTAACTCGTAGGATGGCCATTTTCTCTTCCATAAGCCAAAGGTTCTTTCCACAACATTTCTAGCACAAGAATGACGCAAATTATACAGCTCTTTATCTGTTTGGGGTTGTTGCTGACTTGAAATCCACTCTTTCAAGTGGTCCTAGTCGATCTAAAGGGAGCCAGAAAGCCAGGTCCATTGGTGTAGCCAGCAACCACTAAGTAGTATTTTCCTATGATGTACCAACTAGAGTTAGCTAACATTAACACAGAAAAGAAACAAAATGCGAAGAGAAACAATCATACCATGAGGTATAACAAATGCATCTTGATGATCGTTTCTCATTGCATCACGCTACACTCTGAAGTCAGATTCAGATCCCTCCCATCCAGGTAGAACATAAATAAATTTCATGTTCCAGCCAACAACACCTAACATGTTAGTGGTGATAGCTTGCTTTATGTTCCTATACCTCCCTTGGTCAGCCGCAACGACAGAAACATCAACATGACCCATATGTTTACCCAAGGCATTGCCAAACCACTTACATTTGTAATCATCTGGAGGTTCGATAGAATGATCACGAAGCTTGATAAACTCCCGACTTAGGGAAAGGACAACTATTAACACATTCGAGAAGTGCCTACTAATAGTCTCTAAAGAATGCTTGTAAGTGACATGCAACAATCTCATTTTGATACCATGTCCAACCAACAATAAGAACACGACAACCTTTTCTTCTACATTGACATATACGCTATCCTTCAAACCACAGTGTACGCAACATCGTGCACTAGTCACGGAAATTTCTTTTAAGCGCAACTCATCGTAGCAAGTTACTTCTGACCCAGTGTAAATTTATTTCAGCAAGTACTTCTTAGGAACATATCGAAGCTCCTCATCACTAAAGCATCCCAAACTCTTCGGTACTCTTTGCGTACTAAGATAAGCTAGGCCAAGACAAAACGACTCAACAAGCATTGCTGTCAATATGATCATTTATTTTTTCTTATTTTGTTCTCTTTGGTAAAGGAAGCAATCAAATCCATTTGCGACATGATGAAACTACATTCACATATATCATGTTAACTTTGGGCTAATTTCAATATAACCATGCATCATTCAACATAAAATACATGACCATATGCATCAGACCACCACATGCATATTGGTTCACAAAATTGCATGACCAGCATGCATCAAATCACACATAGGCATGCACCATATCCATCATATAACACATAAGCATATACATCAGACCACTACAAGTATATTGGTTCACAAAATCGTAATCCTCCATACCTCATATTAGCCTAAAGGGCTTCCAATTTTTAATCCAACCTACAACAAGAGTATACATCAGTGGTCAGCAAATGATTGAGAGCAAAAGGACATTTTTATTTCAACCGGACAAGAGAACAAAAGGACATGGGGAGGGAAGAATAAGAAATGGAGCAAGGCTATCTGGAGCTAGGGAAGAGGGATGAAGGAAGAATGGGCTGGCTGGAGCTAGGGAAGAAGGATGGAGCAAAAGGGGCATTGTCTGGAGCTAGGGGAGAAGCTTTTGGTGGTAGGGCCCGCTGACCGAAGAAGATGGGGCGGCTCAGGAGGTCGTCCGAGGGAGAGAGATGTGCACCAGCAGTGGGCCACCACATTGTCGGGAAGGAAAGGAAGGGCCGGCACCGGAGGGGACTGCCGCCGTTGGCATCATATGCGATCTAGTTGCGGTAAGCAGGGCCGGAGAGAACCAGCTCGTGGTGGCGCCGGAAGAGCGGAAGGAACAACGGTAGAGGAAGAAGGGGACGGAAGGCGGCGTGATGCGGCTTGAAGATACGTCGGTATTTCCCCAAAGAGGAAGGGATGATGCAGCACAGCGACGGTAGGTATTTCCCTCATATGTGAAACCAAGGTTACCGAACCAGTAGGAGAACCAAGCAACACAATGTAAACAGCACCTGCACATGAATAAAAACTACTCGCAACCCGACATATTAAAGGGGTTGTCAATCCCTTTCGGGTAACGACGCCTCAAGATAGGCAAACGGACGTGAATAAAATTGTAGTAGATTGATAGATCGAACGCCGAATAAAATAAATAAGAATAAATTGTAGCAAGGAATTTTTTTATTTTTGGTTTAATAGATATGAAAATAAAAACAAAGGAAAATTGATCGCAAAGGCAAATAATATGAGAAAGAGAGCCGTGGCCGTAGGTTGCACTAGTGGCTTCTCTCGAGAAAAATAGCAAACGGTTGGTAAACACATTACTGTTGGACAATTGATAGAACTTCAAATACCCATGACGATATCCAGGCAATGATCATTGTATAGGCATCACGTCCAAGATTAGTAGACCGACTCCTGCCTGCATCTACGACTATTACTCCACACATCGACCGCTATCCAACATGCATCTAGTGTATTAAGTTCATGAAGAAACGGAGTAATGCAATAAGAATGATGACATGATGTAGACAAGATCTATCTATGTAGAGATAGACCCCATAATTTATACTTAGTACCAACAATACATACGTGTCGGTTCCCCTTCTGTCACTGGGATCAAGCACTATAAGATCAAAGCCACTACAAAGCACCTCTTTCCATTTCAAGATAAAATAGATCAAGTTGGCCAAACAAAACCCAAATATCGGAGAAGAAATACGATGCTATAAGTAATCATGCATAAAAGAGATCAAAGAAACTCAATTACTTTCATGGATATAAAAAGATAGATCTGATCGTAAACTCAAAGTTCATCCGATGCCAACAAACACACCGCAAAAAGAGTTACATCATATGGATCTCCAAGAGACCATTGTATTGAGAATCAAACGAGAGAGAGGAAGCCATCTAGCTACTTACTACAGACTCGTAGGTCTACAAAGAACTACTCACGTATCATCGGAGAGGCACCAATGGAGGTGGTGAACCCCATCCGTGATGGTGTCTAGATTGGATCTGGTGGTTCTGGACTCTGCGGCGGCTGCAATTGATTTTCGTCGACTCCCCTAGGGTTTCTGGAATATTGGGGTATTTATAGAGCGAAGAGGTGGTCTGGGGGGCACCCGAGGTGGGTGTCAGTGTCAAAATCGGTGGATCTCGAGTAGGGGGTCCCGAACTGTGCGTCTAAGGTCGATGGTAACAGGAGACGGGGGACACAATGTTTACCCAGGTTCGGGCCCTCTCTATGGAGGTAATACCCTACTTCCTGCTTGATTGATCTTGATGAATATGAGTATTACAAGAGTTGATCTACCACTAGATCGTAATGGCTAAACCCCTAGAAGTCTAGCCTGTATGACTGTCTGTTTCCGGACTGAGCCCTCCGGTTTATATAGACACCGGAGGGGTCTAGGGTTGTACAAAGTCGGTTACAGAGAAAGGAATCTTCATATTTGATCGTCAATCTTGCCTTCCACGCCAAGGAGAGTCCTATCCGGACACGGAGAGAGTCTTTGGTCTTGTATCTTCACAGCCCATTAGTCTGGCCCATGTCCAACAGGCCGGATGCCCGAGGACCCCTTAGTCCAGGACTCCCTCAGTAGCCCCTGAACCAGGCTTCAATGACGAGGTGTCCGGCGCGCAGATTGTCTTCGGCATTGCAAGGCGGGTTCCCCTTTCCGAACACTCCAAGATAGTCTTCGGACGAACGTGTCCGGATCTGCAACACAAGTACCACACACACAGCCGTAGAGAGTATAATATTTCACGAGTCCCATCCGCTGACAACTTTTCGCAAGATGACATCATGTCTGCCCTGTCATTATTTCGAACCGTTTTCGTCTGTCGTTCCGTGTTTCGAGATGCGGTTTCCATTGGCACGTCTTGTCAGAGCAGAGATCATGTCCCCTTATTGCGGGATTCTCATCAATACGGGTGTGGGTAATCCAACCGTGCCATTTACACAGCCCTTGGGAATAGGCGAGTTTTAAGGTGAGTGGGGAGGCGTTCGATATTCACTGACTTTATAATGGGATAAGGATTCCCCTTCTTCACCCACGCCTTCTTTCTTCCTCTGCCCTTCCATTCTCGAGCTCCAGCGCCCAAGTTCTCATTTTTTCCACCCCGAGCAAGTTCTCAACCACGTCCGGCTCTGGAGGGCAAGGCAAGTGGATGGCCTCCTCCGTCAAGGAGAAGGACATCGCCGAGCTTCGAGAGGCCGGGTATCTGGCGAAGGAGATCGCCCACCGGCTTCCGGCCAAGGGACAAGTCGTCCCTACACCGAAACCCAACGTGAGGGTGGTGTTCCTTCCTCATTTCGTCAGCGGGCTAGGGTTTCCACTCCACCCTTTCGTCCGCGGACTTATGTTCTATTGTGGGCTAGATTTCCATGATCTAGCCCCGAACTCTTTCCTCAACATCTCGGCATTCATTGTCGTGTGCGAGGCTTTCCTTCGCGTCCAACCCCACTTTGGTCTGTGGCTTAAGATCTTCAACGTGAAGCCGAAGGTGGTGGATGGCCAACATGCAGAGTGGGGAGGAGCCATGGTGAGCAAGATGCCCAACGTCACATGGACCAAAGGCACATTTGTGGAGACCGTCAAGGAGTGGCAGAAGCTGTGGTTCTATATCACAGAGCCCCGCGACGCCACCTGGGCCGCGGCTTCCGAATTCAAGTCCGGAGCTCCAATGCGGCTGACCTCCTGGATGGAGAAGGGCCCAAATTGGTCTTCGTCGGATGAGCTGATGGCGCTGCAAACGCGCATCCAAAGCATGGTGGACAAAAACATCAAGCTCGTCGACGTGATCCAGGTTATGCTAGTTCGCCAGGTCCTCCCCTGCCAAAGCCGAACTTCCCCTCTATGGGAATTCGATTCGGAGAAGCACCAGACCTTGGTGAGGCTCTTCGAAACCACTCACGAAGACGCCTGGAAGCAGCTCTTCAAGGGCGACGAGAAGCCGCCGGCCATAGACTCAGATCATGGGCACGCTCTTGCTATCGGCGTTCTGGGAATGGTGGTCCCCAGACTTGCCTGCATGCGACCCACGGCGTGGCTCTGCTAGCAGGCCTGTACGGCCCATCTTCATCAACAAGGCATTCAAGACCCTTGCGAGGGGCCAAGCCTCGCGAGGTGAATGACGCAAGACCTCCTCAGGAGCGGCCTTGCCATGCAGGCTCGCGAGGGGCGGAGAGATCAAGGCAAGGCAAACCTCACGAGGCTCTCGTGACGAGAGCCATGACGATCGACACCAGGCGGGCGCCAGCGCACGCAGCGTCCTCGTTTCCTCTTTGGTGCTAAGGAGGCAGGCGCAGGCGCGGAGTACCGAGGCATCAAGCAAAGGTTTCCATATCGGTGCAACAAGACCAAGACCAGCAGGACGGCAAGGCGGAGGTCACCATGGAGCCCAAGACGGTGTCACCACCAGAGCCTTTTGCAGGCAAAGACTACTTTTGTCAGGATAAGCTGTACTAGTTGTCCCCTTTCAAACTGGCCATTGTTGGCTCCCTTCCTGCTCAATATTTGGGAAGAGGACCAGGGCCTATATAAGTAGAACTAGACACCACAGTAGAGAAAAAGCTAACCTGATCTAGAGCCAACCCTTAGCCACACCCCAAGCACAAGAACACCTCAACCTCGGGAGGTTGTTCTCCCCCTTGTACTGTTCATCATCAGCCCAAGAGGCAATCCACCACCACCACACCTGCAGAGGGTATTACACCTAGCAGTGGCCCGAACCAGTATAAATCTTGTGTCTTTGTGTTGCGAGTTCGCCGAGTTCGTCCGCGAGATCTTAGCGAGCTAGGGCGTGGATCGGTAGGGAGGAAATCTCCGCGGGCACCCCAGTGTTCGAACATTGAGGGTTTTGCCGGAACCCGTGATCCGACATTTGGCGCGCCAGGTAGGGGTGCGCCGGAACTTCCTTTCCGTCACTCTACGTCCAGTTGCTCCGGCGTCTCCATGGCGGACGCACGCCGTGCTCGCGTGGAGCACCGGGCTACCCTTGCCACCCGCGTCGCTTAAACGGCTCCCGTCGGCGGGCCACCCCGTCGTTCCCCGTCGCCTGCCGCCAACGACGCCACCGACCCGGCGGGGAACATGCAGCAAGCATCCTCGTTGCACCCCTCGATGCGGCGGGACGGCCGCACCGCCAGTCCATCGCAGACCCCGGCCAGTTCTTCGTCCCATGCACGTTGCGCTCCCATGGAGACGCGGGCTGCGCTCCTCATGGCGCACGAGCTCCTATGTTACCGCCCGGTCGAAGACCTCTACAAGGACTGGCTCGACCGCATCACCGAGCTCGTCCGCGCCGCTGGGGGCTCCCCTGCGCCGTCCCTCTCTCCGCCTCGCCCTCCGCCAGCCACGGGCGATGTAGCTCATGGAGCACCTCCACCACCTTTGCCCCAAGACGGCGCCCTGGCGCCAAGGCGCGCGGCTCCATGACGCGACCCACCGCATCCGGCGCCCGCATGAGAAGAAAGAAGCTGCCAAGAAGTCCCTCGGCCGCAAGAGAACGCTCCGCCGCTCCTCGCACCGCCGCACCAGGACCGTTTGCTGCGGCAGGACTGCGCGCCGCCTGCAGCCACAGCGCGCGGACCCCACCAAGACCAAGCTCCACCTCCCAGGCGGGCCGTGGTGACCACGGCCGGTTGCCGCGCCTTCACCCCCGAGCTGCATAGCGTCGCCTGGCCGGGCAAGTTCAAGCCAGATCTGCCTCCTCGCTACGACGGCACCCCCGACTGCGCGGAGTTCCTGCAGCTCTACGAGCTGAGCATTGAGGAGGCCAACGGCAACGAGAAAGTCATGGCGAACTGGTTTCCCATGGCTCTCAAGGACAGAGCCCGCTCCTGGCTCCTGAACCTGCCTCCGGGCTCGATCTCCTCCTGGGACGAGATGCGCAACCGCTTCGTCGCCAACTTCCAGGGCACTCGCGACCGTCCCCCTGTTGCGGGTGACCTGCACGGCGTCAAGCAGCAACTAGGAGAGACCCTCCAGAAGTACATCCAGCGCTTCAACAACGTCCGCCTCAAGATCCCCAAGGTGACGGACGAGTCCATCATCTCCGCGTTCTCTGATGGCGTCCGCGACGTCAAGATGAAGGAAGAGCTCGCGATCCATGAGGAGATGTGCACATCTCTTGAGTTGTTCAACCTGGCGACCAAGTGCGCAAGAGCTGAGGAAGAGCGCCTTTCCCTCCTCGAGCGCCCGGCTGCAGACCCGGAGGAGAAGAAAGCCAAGGCCAAGGACGTGAAGCGCAAGGGAGTGGTCGTGCTTGCGGCGGAACCCGACATGAAGCGCGGCAGAGACCAGCCCGAGTCATCCAAGGGCAGCTGAGGGAGCCCTGGATTAGGGTGTGTCCGGATAGCCGAACTATCACCGTTGGCCGGACTCCTGGACTATGAAGATACAAGATTGAAGACTTCGTCCCGTGTCCGGATGGGACTTTCCTTGGCGTGGAAGGCAAGCTTGGCGTCTGGATATGTAGATCTCCTACCATTGTAACCGACTACGTGTAACCCTAACCCTATCCGGTGTCTATATAAACCGGAGGGTTTTAGTCCGTGGGGACGAACGACAATCATACCATAGGCTAGCTTCTAGGGTTTAGCCTCTCTGATCTCGTGGTAGATCCACTCTTGTACTACCCATATCATCAATATTAATCAAGCAGGAGTAGGGTTTTACCTCCATCGAGACGGCCCAAACCTAGGTAAAAACATCGTGTCCCTTGTCTCCTGTTACCATCCGCCTAGACGCACAGTTCGGGACCCCCTACCCGAGATCCGCCGGTTTTGACACCGACATTGGTGCTTTCATTGAGAGTTCCTCTGTGTCATCATACTTAGGCCCGATGGCTCCTTCGATCATCGACAACAACGCGGTCCAGGGTGAGACTTTTCTCCCCGAAAAGATCTTCGTATTCGGCGGCTTTGCACTGCCGGCCAATTCGCTTGGCCATCTGGAGCAGATCGAAAGCTACGCCCCAGGCCATCAGGTCAGATTCGGGAGTTTGAACTACACGGACGACATCCGCGGAGACTTGATCTTCGACGGATTCGAGCCACAGCCAAGCGCGCCGCACTGTCTCGATGGGCACGATCTAGCTCTGCCATCGAGCAAAGGCTCGAGGTCACCACGTCCGCTCCGACCCTTAGCTCGGAGCCGACTCCGCCGATCGAGGACGAGTGGCTGGGCACCGCCTCGGGGGCTATGATCTCTACGGCGATTAAGCCAAATTCCATCCTTGTCCTTTGTGAAGATCGTGACTCCAAGGTGCCGGACTCCTCTCCGGACTCCGAACCCTCCGCGCCCCTGCCAATCGAAT
Organism: Aegilops bicornis; assembly: GCA_021605145.1. Lineage (NCBI taxonomy): Eukaryota > Viridiplantae > Streptophyta > Magnoliopsida > Poales > Poaceae > Aegilops > Aegilops bicornis. The sequence goes on from CM038670.1 coordinate 238,545,248, forward strand.
CCAATTGGGCGCCGGTTATGGAGTTCACTACCGTAGACGTCTTTAAGCACTCGCCCTTTGGCCACATCCTGAATTCACTAAAGTCTCTCTCTTTATCAGGAGAGCCCTGGCCGGACTACGGTCAGGAAGGTTGGGATGCGGACGACGAAGAAATTCAATGCCCACCCACCACCCACTTTGTAGCCACTTGTCGATGATTTAACCGACATGCTCGACTTCGACTCGAAGACATCGACGGTATGGGCGGCGATCTTTGGAGAGCGACCAAGAACCAGCGCCTACAGGGCACTGGAAGGCCACCTCGTCATACGACATATACATGGTGGACATCCCAAATGATGGGAACGACGATGGAACATCGGAGGATGACCCCTCCAAGAAACAGCCCAAGCGCCGGCGTCAGCGGCGCCGCTCTAAATCCCGCCACAGCAAAAACGGTGATTCCGGCACGGGAGATAATAACACCCCGGACAGTGTGGAAGACAACCTCCTCCAGCAGGATTCAGCACAGGAGGAGGGAGAAGCCAGCCCTCATGATAGAGCGGCAGACCGGGAGGTGGAGGACGATAATTATATGCCTCCCTCCGAAGATGAGGCAAGCCTCGACGACGACGAATTTTTCGTGCCTGAGGATCCCGCCGAAAAGGAGCGTTTCAAACGCAGGCTTATGGCCACGGCAAGCAGCCTCAAGAAAAAGCGGCAGCTTAGAGCTGACCAAGACTTGCTAGGCGATAGATGGGTGAAGTCCTTGCAGCGAAAATCTGAACTCGAACGCCCCTCAAGAGATACCCAAAGCAGGCTGCTACCCCAATTAGAGGAAGAAGCACCCAAACCTACATCACCGGTAGCATGATGCGACCCGGCCACCCCGTGGTCATGACGAAGGCCTCTAGACCCTCCATTCAAGCCGCACCCGGCGCTCGACCAAAACGCACGGGAAGCGCGCTGACCTCTGAGACATATTGGAGGACAAGGCAAGGCAAACAAGATCGATCTACGGATCGGCGTGGGCGCCCAGGACACGTGATGATAACCGTCACGCCCGGATACAGCAACTCCGGCGGGCGAACACGATGAACAAAACTCATTTGAGCTGCGTCGTGATATAGCTCAATCTGAGGCGCCGCACACCCACTATGCTTCACAGACGAAGTGATGGATCATCAAATCCCCGAGGGTTTCAAACTCGTAAACATCGAATCATACGATGGCACAACAGATCCTGCGGTTGGGATCGAGGACTACCTCCTCCATATCCACATGGCCCGCGGTGATGATCTACACGCCATCAAATACCTCTCACTCAAGCTTAAAGGACCAGCTCGGCATTGGCTTAACAGCTTGCCAGCAGAATCAATTGGTTGTTGGGAGGACACGGAAGCCGCATTCCTTGATAACTTCCAGGCACATATATACGACCACCGGGGCAGCGATGACCTCAGCCACATAATTCAGCAGCGGAAGAATCGGCGGAACAATTACGGACACGGTTCCTAACCAAGAAAAATCAAATCGTTGATCGTCCGGATGCAGAGGCCCTTGCAGCCTTCAAACATAACATCCATGACGAAAGTGGCTTGCCCGGCACCTAGGACAGGAAAAGCCGAAATCCATGGCAGCCCTCACAACACTCATGACCCGCTTTTGCGCGGAGAGGACAGCTGGCTAGCTCGTAGTAACAACTTGACCAAAAACCACGGTAGTTCGGATACCAAGGACAACAATGGCAGGTCGGCGTCGCAGCAAGCACAAGCGCGCGTGATTAACGGCGATAATCAAGATACGACGGTCAATGCCGGATTCAGAGGCTCTAAACCCGGTCGTGGAAAAAACCGTTCAAAAGAAATACTCGGGGCCGTCCAATCTGGACCGAATACTCGATCGCTCGTGCCAAATACATGGCACCCCGAAAAACCAGCCAACCACACCAATAGGGATTGTTGGGTCTTCAAACGAGCGAGCAAGTTAAATGTCGAACTCAATGACAAGGGGCTGCATAGCGATGATGAGGAGGAGCCGGCAGCCGAACAATAGAGGACGAAGGGCTTCCCCCCACAAGTGCGGACGGTGAACATGATATACGCAACCCACATACCCAAAAGGGAGCGGAAGCATGCACTAAGGGACATATATGCGATGGAGCCAGTCGCCCCAAAGTTCAACCCATGGTCCTCCTGCCCGATTACCTTTGATCGAAGGGACCACCCCACTAGCATCCGCCACGGCGGATTTGCCGCATTGGTTCTTGACCCAATCATCGACGGATTTCACCTCACTAGAGTCCTGATGGACGGCGGTAGCAGCTTGAACCTGCTCTATCAGGATCTGATCGCCAAAATGGGCATAGACCCCTCAAGGATTAAACCCACAAAGACGACCTTTAAAGGCATCATACCGGTGTAGAGGCCAATTGTACGAGCTCGATTACACTCGAAGTGGTCTTCGGATCCCCGGATAACTTCCGAAGCGAAGAGTTAATCTTCGACATAGTCCCGTTCCACAGCGGCTATCACGCACTGCTCGGATGAACCGCATTTGCAAAGTTCAATGCGGTGTCGCACTACACATACCTCAAGATCAAGATGCCAGGCCCTCGAGGAGTCATTACGGTCAATGGAAACACCGAACGCTCTCTCCGGACGGAGGAGCATACGGCGGCCCTCGCGGCGGAAGTACAAAGCAGCCTGTCAAGGAAATTCTCCAGTCCGGCCATTAAACGGCCGGACATCGTCAAGTGCGCCCGGAGTAACCTACAACAAGATCGCCTGGCACGTTCCGAGCATGCGTAGCGATGCGGCCCCAACCCCAGCCCTCGCGAAATTATGAAACCAGTACTACGCTTACATAACTACGCTCTGGAGATACCATGGGAATAAGGGGAGGGGCACGACCACGGCACGCCCAGAATGCGGCTCAACCGCACCAGGGGATCCCGATTGTGTCATTCTTTTTCTTTCTTCTTTTCTCTTACTTTCAGGACTCCGTTTTCCAGAATTCCTACCCGCCACTAGAATTGTCGAACTCACGATGCAACAGCCAGGGAAGCAGAAAGCTACGTCGAGTGTCCAGGTGGTCTCTACTACGAGCATTATACCTGTTTTACATACCATCCCGCAGCTTACCCTCGAGGGGACATGTCAAATGGTCCCATCCCTTGCTTATCGCACTATTCGTATCGTTCTGCTTTCATTGCAGTACCTTTTTGAATAAACAATACATAGCTTTCGCCTATTATTGCACTCCTTTCTTTATCTATATATATATGTTCATTCATGACACGTTGCACCCGTACACTTTGGTACGGCCAATACACCAAGGGCTTAAGTACCCCAAAAATATGGTGTGATAAGTCCGAACACTTTCACAAGTGCGGCACCCCGAACTTATAGCATTATATGCATCGGCTCTGAATCATGTCTTGGGTCAATAGTTGGGTTTGCCCGGCTCCCATGTTTTGGTACCTTACGTTCCGTTATATCGGCTAAGGTAGCGCTGGGAGAACCACTGCGATTGTGCCCCGGTTGAGCTGGGTTGAGAATGCCTTACCCGCCGCTATCTTCTTTAATGATTCAATTTCACATGCTTGCTTTGCATAAAGAATGCCTTACCCGCCGCTATCTTCTTTAATGATTCAATTTCTTGGAGGGCTTTTTGGGCTTCGGCCTTAGCGGCTTTGGCACTCTCAAGAGCCGAGGCGAGTTCGGACTCTCGAGTCTTCGAGTCACGCTCCAAACTCTCGTGTTTTTCCACGAGAGCCTGGAGCTCTTGCCGCACCTCCGCCACCCGTGCCTCCTGCTTCTCTCGCTCAGGTCGCTCCCACGGCCGCTTTGCTTTTGGCCGTGGACACCGCTTCCTTCGTGGTCGCCACCTCGTTCGTGGCCCCTACAATACCCACGTTAGTCCTGTCATTTTGCAACCAAATCCTTTCTATAAGGTATTACTTTAAGAAGGTATTACTCACCTTCCTTGTCCTCGAGCTGCTTCTTGGCAAGGCCGAGCTCGTTCTCGGACCGCTCGAGGCTCTGCTTCAATGCATTGACCTCCAGCATGATCGGTCTTGGCCGAGGTCGGCAGCGCTTTGAATTCCCATATTGACATACTTATGTTAGACTCCTGCGTATATCTTTTTAGATCCTCGGTCCGGTTTTTCTTTCCAACACCGAACTAAGCATCGAGACTCTTGTCTATGCGGTAATATTTTTACATATTCTAAACTTACCTCAAAGCCTGTTAGAAGGCTGGTACATGCTTAAGTCAGCCTGCTCTTGGTGGATCGAACTTTCTGGATCACCACACTCATAACGATCACGGTGCTCCTCGTCGATGGAGGCGCCCGTTAAGCGCCTCCGACAAGCTATCCGGTGCCTTCAGATGGGCCGGAGGTCACCGGCGTCCGCGATCTTGCCCTTCTTACGAAGGGGCTGCTTGCCGTGCCGGAACCACTGAAGGTTCGATGCGGAGTCCCGCATGAGGGCGGACTTAGAGCCCTCTGGGGTTTCGCCCCTTTGCGCCGGAGTCCGGGAGGCCGCCTGCGGTGCCTCCAGACCACCCCTCTGGTTGGGCCCCTTTTGGGATTCCACTGCGGTGTCGTCTACGTCCACGAGGAGAGGAGGCGGTCGAAGTGAAGTGCTATTCACATCCGACGAATCCAGGAGCCGCTCGACGGCGGGCGAGCTTCGCCTTTGGGCGGCTACATGGTTATATTCGGCGTTAGAAGACACTATGCGACAAATAAAAGTCATGAGCTATTCCGAGTCCGGACACTTACGATCTCGCCAGGGCTTGGCCTCGGTGGCCACTCCTCCTCGTCGTTGTCGGCGTTGGTGGAGAAGTCCGGACGAAGGTCCTTCCTTTCTTGGACCCTCGGCCTCCCGGTCAGGCGGCCTTCCTTTTCTTCTCTCCCGGGAGAGGCTTCTCTTCCTCCTCCTCGTCCTCGGGGAGGATTCCGCCTCAGTCGTCGGACGATGAGTCCGACAACACTTGGCGCCGAGCTCCTTGAGTTCCGTGGCCTTCTTCTTGGCCTTCTTCTCGGCACCACGTGAGGGTGCCGGAGCGGCTCTTCCGTCAATCGGGCGCCACTGGGTCTTCGGCAAGGGGGCGGACAGGCAATATGTCCGGGCGTCTTGATCGATCTGTCACAAAGGTTAGGGAGTTTTAGATCCCGCATAGAGTCAAACTATGAAAAAAGAGTCCCATAAAGGATAAAATAACTTACCTCGCTGGCTTGGCGCTGCGAGCTGAATCCGCGATCTTCGGTAGCGGATGCGGGAGCTTTGGCGCCCTTGAACAGCACCTTCCAAGCATCTTCGTACGTAGTGTCGAAGAGCCGGCTCAAGGTCCGGTGCTGTGCCGGATCAAACTCCCACAAATTGAAGGCCCGTTGCTGGCATGGGTGAATCCGGCGGATGAGCATCACACGGATCACGTTGACAAGCTTGAGATCCTTGTCCACCAGGTTTCGGACGCAGGTTTGGAGTCCGGACAGCTCTTCCGAATCACCCCACGTCAGGCCTTCTCTTTCCATGATGTGAGCCGTGTGGGGAAGCCAGACCGGAATTCGGGGGCCGCCGCACATTGTGAGTCGCGCGGCTCGGTGATGTAGAACCACCCCGATTGCCACCCCTTTATGGTCTCCACAAAGGAGCCCTCGAGCCATAGGACGTTGGCCATCTTGCCCAGCATGGCACCTCCGCACTCCGCTTGGCGGCCGCCCACTACCTTGACTTGACATTGAAGGTCTTCAGCCATAAGGCTGAAGTGGGGATGGATCTGAAGGAAGGCCTACTTTTACATGACGATAAACACCGAGATGTTGAGGATGAAATTGGGGCGGATCATGGAAATCTAGGCCGTAGTAGAACATGAGCCCCCGGACGAATGGGTGAATTGGAAACCCTAGTCCGTGGAGGAAGTGGGGGAGGAACACCACCCTCTCATGGGGCCTGGGGGTAGGGATGAGCTGCCCCGTGTTGGGGGAGCCGACCGCGATGTCGCCGGACAAGTATCCGGCTTTCCGCAGCTTTTTGATGTGCCCCTCCGTGACGGAGGAGGCCATCCACTTGCCTCCCGCTTCGGACATGGTTGGAGAAAGGTTTAGGTGGGATGTGCGGACGTGGGACTGGAGCTCGAGTGCGCGGAAATGGATGAGCAAAGGAGGAAGAAGGCGTAGGTTAAAAGGTGGATCCTTATCCCCTTATATGGACGGACAAAGCTATGCGTCCCCCGCCAGCCTAGTAAAACTCGCTTATCTCCCAAGCGTCGTAATCAATGGCGCGGTTGGGTTACCCACGTCTGTATTGATGGGAATCCCGAAATAAGGGGGCACAATCTCCGCTCTGATAAGACATGCCGAAGAAACCGCCTCGCTAAACGTGCTGAGGTGGAACAGTAAAAATGATTCGTATAAAGGCCTGGCCGTGGTGTGATGTCACGTCGCGGAATACGTCAGCAGATCTGTGCAAAGGTTATTCTCTACGCTGGTATGTAGAACTTGTTTTGCAGAGTCGGACACTATCCTTGTGTTCAAAATCTTCTATGAAGTATTCGGAGGAGGAACCCGCCTTGCAATGCCGAAGATAATATGCGGCGCGGATTAAATGCGTCATTGAAGCCTAGTTCAGGGGCTACTGAGGGAGTCCTGGATTAGGGGGTGTCCAGATAGCCGAACTATCACCGTTGGCCGGACTCCTCGACTATGAAGATACAAGATTGAAGAATTCATCCCGTGCCCGGATGGGACTTTCCTTGGCGTGGAAGGCAAGCTTGGCGAAATGGATATGTAGATCTCCTACCATTGTAACCGACTCTGTGTAACCTTAACCCTATCCGGTGTCTATATAAACCAGAGGGTTTTAGTCCGTAGGACGAACAACAATCATACCATAGGCTAGCTTCTAGGGTTTAGCCTCTCTGATCTCGTGGTAGATCCACTCTTGTACTACCCATATCATCAATATTAATCAAACAGGAGTAGGGTTTTACCTCCATCGAGAGGGCCCGAACCTGGGTAAAAACATCGTGTCCCTTGTCTCCTGTTACCATCCGCCTAGACGCACATTTCGGGACCCCCTACCCGAGACCGCCGGTTTTGACACCGACAGCAGCCGACCGTTCTGCGCCTTCCATAACCTAAATACCCACGACACCAGCGACTGCCAAAAGCTCAGAGCCATTCGTGAAGGACGCTTCGGTCGACGCCCCGACCGTGGCGACCGGGGCTACGGCCGAGGAGGAGGACATGGTGGCGGATGCTGGGACGACCGTGGCCCGCGCCAGGAGTGGCGCGACCGGCCTCGTGAGGATCGCTGGCAGGATCAGCCTCGCGAGGGCGCCTGGAGGGATCAGCCTCGCGAGGATCATCCTCAAGGCAACGCCGGGCTCCCTCCGCTACCACCAACACCAAGAAGGAACGAAGACCACCACCAAGACGAGGGGGCTGGGGGCTTCCAGGAGCCGCGTGCTATCGCTTGCATCTAGGGAGGAGCTCAGGCCCCAGCCTCGCAGCGCATCTTCAAACAGTTTGCTCGTGAAGTGAATGCAGTCCTCCCCAAGCTCGAGGCCACACGCCCGCTCAGATGGTCCCAGTGCCCCATCACATTCAATTCGGCAGATCAGCTCCAGTGTGCAGCTACCGCTAGCGCCCTCCCGATGCTTTGTTCACCAGTCATCAGCAACGTGCAAGTTACCAAGACCCTCATCGATGGCGGCGCAGGGCTCAACGTCCTGTCCATCGACACATTTGACAACCTCCAAGTGCCATATGACCAGCTTCAGCCTACCAAGCCTTTCTCAGGAGTGACCGACGGGTCTACCACACTGATAGGGCAGGTCCGCCTCCCTGTCACCTTTGGAGAACACAAGAACTACCGCGCCGAGCTCATTGACTTCGACGTCGCGCACATCCGTCTGCCGTACAATGCCATCCTCGGGTACCCAGCCCTGGCCAAGTTCATGGCGGTGACCCATCACAGCTACAATGTCCCCAAGATACCAGGAAGTGGGGGAATCATCACAGTCCCGTGCGAAGAAAGAGATGCGGTGTGCTCTCTCGAACGTGCCTTCCAAGCTGCGGCAATCGACGACCCCGACAGTAGGGGCGAGCGCCCTCCTGAGGCCAACCCCAAAAACAAGAAACATTTGCACCACGCGGGGCCTCAGGCGAGCGGTGCCTCGTCAGGATCGGCGCCCTCACCTGGGGCGCCTCCCTCCATCGCATAGGAAAGCGCGCCCAGCGCCCCTCTCAGGCAGGGGGCTCTCTTTTGGAGGGCCTCAGACTTTGCCAACATCACGAGGGAGGCGCTTGGGCACCACTTAGAGGCGTGCTTCACGTCATGTTTCCCTTAGGAGGACACAGGGCGAGGAGCGCCCACCGTTCAGGAGTTCATCACCAAGACCGCTCAGGAACTGCAAGACGCAAGGGACATGAGCAGCGACCGCTGCTCACCAGGCGCAGCTCCCCATCCAGGCAAAGATGCCGGGCTGCACGTCTGCATCGACGTCCTAGGACTCAACAGGGCCGCCTCTCAAGGGCTCTTCTGGCCTTCGCGCGTGGGATGCTGCGAGGGCCCACCCCACAGCTACGTTCGCATGCCTTTTGGCCTGCCGAGCGTGGTGACCGCCTATCAGCGAAACCTGCAGAGCATCTTGGCGGCTCAGGAAGCCAGGCACCACGCCGTGCTGACGAAGATGGAGACAGTCCTCAAGGAACCACCTGAGCCCCCAGAGCCTCCCGAGGCTCAGGGCCCCGGTGGCTCGTGAGGAGCAACCCCTTCACCGCGTACCTTTAGCTGCCCCAACTCTCCTTCATCAACAGAGCCAGGTGACATTTTCCAAGTTCATTTAGCTGGGAGCGCCCCTCGGGCTGCATCATTCCCAGGCCGCGTGGGTCCGTCCCTGTGGCATGTATCCATTTTATGTTTTTAGCTTACCTTGTTGGGAGCGCCCCTCGGGCTGCATCATCCCCAAGCCGCTCGGGCCTGACCCAGTGGCATGTATCTTCCTTGCACTTGCTTAAGCCTACTGCTTTCCATGCTTAATCTACTGATGGCTGTTACCTTCTTGATCGCCACCCACCACAGGGGATGCCCACGCCGGCACGACGCTGGTGCACCGGTCCGTCCCTGCCACGTCGACCAACCTGAGCGGTCGAGCTCTGGCTCGCGGCACGCCCCACGCACGTCACCTCATCGGGCCCTCAGTGCCTTCATTCCCTCGTGGAGCAACCAGTGGCAGGCTGGCAGCCATAACGGCAAATCGTGTTCTTCCTTGTGCTGGCTTGCAGGGATCTCATGAGGATAACGTCAGACGGCACCACGAGCCTCCACTTATTCCATGCAATCCGCTTGCGCGTTAAAAGGGGGGCTCCTGAGCATCGCGACTCAGGAGCTCTTACCGGCTCTCCAGCCCTCACCCCCTGGCCTTGACCACGGCACGCGACCTGGCATACCAGCGGCGGCTGAGCTTGCTCAAGGGCCGGGACCTGAGGACGTAGAGCACAAAGGAGAGCGCAGGAGAGGGGGAGACTCGAATGGACCCGACCTAGCTACGCTACGGACGCTAGCGCATAAACTTGGCGCATCACGAGGAATCGACCCCGGACCGCCAAGATAAGTCTCGTGCTCAGATCGATTAACCATTGGAACCTAGGGGTCGCGCTCGCCGCAGCCCCGCTGCGGCAACGTCACCTCCTTTTCTTATCTTACCACGGCTGCTTGAGCGCTAAAGGGGACCCCCTGAGCATCGCGCCTCAGGAGCTCTTACTGGACCTCGGGCCGCTCACCTCCTGGCCTTGACCACGGCATGCGACCTGGCATACCAGCGACAACTGAAGCTTACCTATGGACTGGGACCTGTCAGCGTAGAGCAACAAGCTGTCGCGAGGTTGGAAAGGGAGACCGAGCCTCAACAGGACTTGCGCTCACAGGTTTCCATAACCAGGATAATATATACAAAAGACATTACAGATCCTTTACACGCCCCCACGGGGCACTTCTTGATTCCTCACAGGGAACAAAAGATGTGAACATAGGAGAATCCTATCTACACACCCCCGCGGCCGACGCCATCATCAACAGTGGGCCACGGGAGGCCGACGCCAACCTCATCCAGATCAGCGGCGGCGGCGGCCGGACATTGCGGCCCTGCTCCGGGCGCGGCGAGAGCTCGGGGGCGCGTAGCTGTCGTCGCTCATCTCCGGAGTCTCGTAGAGGTCAGGAGAACCGCTGGACTCCCAAGAGTCGCTGCTGCTGGAGTAGCCGCGAGCAGGGCGCGCCTCATCCTGGCGCTCCCCTCCAGGGCAACACTCCAAGCGGCGTCCCTCCGCGTCGAAGACCTTGAAGAACGGCATGGAGGCGCCGTCGTACTCGAAGTGGATCGCGAGGGCGCCCTCCGCACGGCAAACCAGCGACCTCGCCCAGTACCGGGTCATGAAGATCTTGCGGTCGAGATCGCTGCCCGACCTCTGCTCCGGTCGCTGGAGCATCGCAGTCGGCATGCTGCAACCAGAGCTCAAGGGGTCCCCTCGGCGGCATCACATCGGAGAAGAAGAGCGGGAAACGGATCCAGGAGCTCGGGGGCATCGCCGCCCACAGCACGAACTTGCTTGAGGAGTCCGTGGCATGGACTCCAGGAGCGACGGCGCTCGCCGCCGCGGCGCATCGACCTTGGCCGCGGTGTGCACGCCGGTGCTCGCCGCTCTTTCCTCCTGAGCCCCCGGCTTGGGCGTACAAGGGCAGCGGATACCCAGGAGGAGGCCACTCGCACCAAGGCCTCGTCACCACCTGCATCGCCGCTGCATTGTGGCGGTGAGCCGACCTCTTCTTCGGCGGGAGAAGTATCGGCATGTCAACGGGAATCTTTCCCTTCTCCTCAGCGGAGAATCTTCGGATCAGCGCCATTGAAGTTGCGGAGGAAGAAGAAGCAGACAAAGCGGGAAGAAATGAGCGATGGGGGCTCTGCCCCCCCCCCTCCTCATTTATAGCAGGAGAAGGCCAACCAGCGGCCCCCACGATCACAGGTAATGATGGTTTTCCTTGCATGTCGCAGGGACTTGTCATGTCGAGCAGTTGTCGAGGCAGCATGGGGAAGCGGAGACGCCCATGTCCAATCAACCGCCATGCATAAACCGAGGCCGCAGGCTTTTGGGGCCCGCGGCGCCTCGCACTTGACCTTTGGCTTCACCTTGAAGCCAAGCCTGAGCGCGCCTTGGGCCCGGGGGCTACTGTCGGCGTTCTGGGAACGGGGGTCTCTAGACTTGCCTGCCTACGGCCCACGGCGTGGCTCTGCTAGCAGGCTTGTACGTCCCATCCTCATCAACAAGGCATTCAAGACCCTCACGAGGGGCCAAGCCTCGCGAGGTGGACAATGCAAGACCTCCTCAGGAGCGGCCTTGCCAGGCAGGCTCACGAGGGGCGGAGAGATCAAGGCAAGGCAAACCTCACGAGGCTCTCGTCACGTGAGCCATGACGATCGCACCAGGCGGGCGCCAGCGCGTGTAGCGTACTCGTTTCCTCTTTGGTGCTAAGGAGGCACGCGCAGGCGCGGAGTACCGAGGCATCAAGCAAAGGTTTCCGTTCAACAAGACCAAGACCAGCAGGATGGCAAGACGGAGGTCACCATGGAGCCCAAGACGGCGTCACCACCAGAGCCTTTTGCAGGCGAAGACTACTTTTGTCAGGATAAGCTGTACTAGCTGTCTACTTTCAAATTGGCCGTTGTTGGCTCCCTTCCCGCTCAATATTTGGGAAGAGGACCGAGGGAGTCCTGGATTAGGGGTGTCCTGATGGCCGGACTATGACCTTTGGCGGACTCCCGGACTATGAAGATACAAGATTGAAGACTTCGTCCCGTGTCCGGATGGGACTTTCCTTGGCGTGGAAGGCAAGCTTGGCGATACGGATATGTAGATCTCCTTCCATTGTAACCGACTCTGTGTAACCCTAGCCCTCTCCGGTGTCTATATAAACCGGAGGGTTGTACTCCGTGGGGACTTAACAACAATCATACCATAGGCTAGCTTCTAGGGTTTAGCCTCTCGATCTCGTGGTAGATCTACTCTTGTACTACCCATATCATCAATATTAATCAAGCAGGAGTAGGGTTTTACCTCCATCGAGAGGGCCCGAACCTGGGTGAAAACATCGTGTCCCTTGTCTCCCGTTACCATCCGCCTAGACGCACGCATTCGGGACCCCCTACCGAGATCCGCCGGTTTTGACACCGACATTGGTGCTTTCATTGAGAGTTCCTCTTTGTCGTCATCTTTAGGCCCGATGGCTCCTCCGATCATCAACAACAATGCGGTCCAGGGTGAGACTTTTCTCCCCGGACGGATCTTCGTATTCGACGGCTTTGCACTGCGGGCCAATTCGCTTGGCCATCTGGAGCAGATCGAAAGCTACGCCCCTGGCCATCAGGTCAGATTTGGAAGTTTGAACTACACGGCCGATGTCCGCGGAGACTTGATCTTCGACGGGTTCGAGCAGCAGCCAAGCACGCCGCACTGTCTCGATGGGCACGATCTAGCTCTGCCCGAGCGATGCCACAGGTGCCGCACGATGTCCGCTCCGACCCTTAGCTCGGAGCCGATCAAGGCTTAATCGAGGGCGGATGGCTGGACACCGCCTCGGGGCTGCAATCTCTACGGCGATCGAGCCAAACACCATACCTATCCTTTGGCGGCTCGTGACTCCAAGGTGCGGACTCCTCTCCGGACTCCGAACCTTCAGCGCCCACCAATCGAATCCGATTGGGCGCCGATCATGGGGTTCACCATCAAGGACATCTTTCGGACTTGCCCTTTGGCGACATTCTGAATTCACTAAAGTCTCTCTCTTTATCAGGAGAGCCCTGGTCGGACTATGGTCGGCAAGGTTGGGATGCGAATGATGAAGAAATTCAAACCCCACCCACCACCCACTTCGTAGCCACTGTCGATGATTTAACCGACATGCTCGACTTCGACTCCGAAGACATCGACGGTATGGACGATGATGCAGGAGACGAACAAGAACCAGCGCCTACAGGGCACTGGAAAGCCACCTCGCCATATGACATATACATGGTGGACACCCCAAAAGAAGGGAACGACGATGGAACAACGGAGGATGACCCCTCCAAGAAACAGCCTAAGCACCGGCGTCAGCGGTGCCGCTCTAAATCCCGCCACAGCAAAAATGGTGATTCCGGCACCGGAGACAATAACACCCCGGACAAAGGTCAAGACAACCCCTCCAAAGAGGATTCAACACAGGAGGATGGAGAAGCCAGCCCTCATGAGAGAGCGGCAGACAGAGAGGTAGAGGACGATAATTACATGCCTCCCTCCGAAGACGAGGCAAGCCTCGACGACGATGAATTTGTCATGCCTGAGGATCCCGTCGAACAAGAGCGTTTCAAACGCATGCTTATGGCCACGGCGAGCAGCCTCAAGAAAAAACAGCAACAACTTAGAGCTGACCAAGACTTGCTAGCCGACAGATGGACTGATGTCCTTGCGGCCGAAGAGTACAAACTCGAACGCCCCTCCAAGAGCTACCCAAAACGCAGGTTGCTACCTCGATTAGAGGAGGAAGCACCTAGACCTACATCACCAGCGCATGATATGGCCGACCGGCCACCTCGTGGCCGCGACAGAGAGGCCTCTCGGCCCTCCACTCAAGCCGCACCCTGGCGTCGCTCAAAGAATACCAAGGCACGAGGAAATGCGCCAGACCTGTGAGATATATTGGAGGACAGGGCAAGGCAAACAAGATCGATCTATGGATCGCGTGGGCGCCCTACGACACGTGACGATAACCGTCATGCCGGATATGGTAAATCCAGCCGGGCCGAACACAGCAGACAAAGCTCATTTGAGCTACGTCATGATATAGCCCAAATACAGAGGCACCGCACACCCACTATGCTTCACAGATGAAGTAATGGATCATCAAATCCCCGAGGGTTTCAAACCCGTAAACATCGAATCATACGATGGCACAACAGACCTGCGGTATGGATCGAGGACTATCTCCTTCATATCCACATAGCCCGGTGATGATCTACACGCCATCAAATACCTCCCACTCAAGCTTAAAGGACCAGCTCAAGATTGGCTTAACATCTTGCCGCCAGAATCAATTGGTTGTTAGGAGGACACGGAAGCCGCATTCCTCGACAACTTCCGGGGCACCTATGTAATGCGACCACCAGACGCCGATGACCTAAGCCACATAATCCAGCAGCCAGAGGAGTCGGCCAGGCAATTCTGGACATGGTTCCTAACTAAGAAAAATCAAATAGTCGACTGTCCAGACGCAGAGGCCCTTGCAGCCTTCAGGCATAACATCCATGACGAGTGGCTTGCCCGGCACCTAGGACAGGAAAAGCCGAAATCTATGGTAGCCCTCACGACACTCATGACCCGCTTTTGCTGGAGAAGACAAGCCCAGCTGGCTAGCTCGTAGTAATAACATGACCAAGATCCTCGGTAATTGGATCTGTCGTGGAATTAACACGTCAGATGTCCGTAGTGTCAGGACTTAGTCGCGAGGCCAACGCATCTATGTGGTAGCTTGAGAGGGGTTGAGCGGAATCGAGAGACGCAACACAAGACAAGGATTTAGACAGCTTCGGGCCCCGGGAAACATCATCCGGTAAAAACCCTACATGCTGTTTGAGGCTAGGTCTCATTATCATCACGAGGTAGTCGCTGTAAACCGGCTCTCCTCTTTGTGTCTAGCCCTAAGATTGTTTCTTCTTGCTTGTAGCTTGTCCTCTTTGGGGAGCCCTACCTCTCCTTATATATGCTGAAGAGGCGGGTTACATGTAGAGTTCAACTCGGACTTTAACTTAAACTATTCTAACTTATCGCCATGGGCTTCTTAACATCTTGGGCTTCATAACGTCTTGGGCTTCATAACCCCGACAACCCGCTTATCACTGTTTGCGGTTTAACATTGTCTCGCGGTTTAACATTGTCCGCCGGTTTAACATTGTTCAGTTTACCACCAGCCGGTTTACCGTCTGCCTAAGCCATCTGTTTTGACCGTCTCCGCCGGTTTAACATCCGCCGGTTTATCAAGTCGGCCGGTTTACGACTCGGCGGGTCATTCCATGAGGCATATCCCGACATTAGCCCCGCTTAATTTGGATTTATCCATGTTAAACTGATCCTGATCATCCTTAAGTCCTTGTCACTTCCTTCTTCTAGAAAATCCAGTTTAATAGGCCAGCTTCATAATCAATTTGCTGACATTGGTTTGTCACAGAGAAATATTGTGAAAAATAACTTTCTTGACTCAGCTCCCAATGCTTAACAAAAATATTGGTCTTTGAAATACTCATCTGATCTGCAGCCGGTTTAAGAATGTAAAACTTTGCCGGTTTACAAATATTGATGGCACCGGATCATAGCTGTTTGTTAACATCAGCTTTTGAAAATATACCTCTTATATGCCTATCACTTGTAGCCCTCAACTCTTAAGAAGGTAACGTAGTAACAGCTTAAGATTTGCTTCAATATGAATGTCACAAGCTTGAAGAAATCCAGGTTGTTCATCTCAATCACTAGCCAGAATTGAGTATTCCACATATGTAGCCCCCAAGTGCCGGGTCGTAAGCTTGCAGCAACATGGTACTTGTAATTTCCTTCAACCAGTGTAGCCCCCAAGGGCCGGGTCATTATGCACATAATGAACAGGGACTTTATATATACTTCATTGAGAATAACATTATATTATGTAACTCCCATCATGGGGCTTGAACCCACGTTCACAAGGTTGAGAGCTTTGTGTTTTACCAACCGAGCAAAGGACCTTTCAATATAATGGATAAAAATCTTTGTACCTTGAATAGTTGGCGATGAGCAATTGGTAGCCCCAAGGGCGGCTCATTATAATATGATGAGTCGGGTCTTCAATAAGGTGAGCAAACAATGACTTTGCATTAGCCCCCAAGTGTCATGGTGCATGCTTGCGGCGACATGAGACTTGCATATTTGATGTAATCTCAACTTGAATAATGTAGCCCCCAAGTGCGGGTCGTAAGCTTGCAAGAACTCGGGACTATTCCTTCAATTATAAAATAAATCATATCCATTGATAATATAATAGCCATTGCGCTTAAAGCGACTTTGAAAACCTTAATCATAGTACTGATTCTTGATAACCATAATAAAATCCAGCCATGTTGGCTATTTGAAGATTTGAATAATATAGTCCAATGATTTATGAGCGCATGATTGCAATGGCGCCAATCCAAATATATCTTGGCGACTTATAGTGAAACCAAACCGGGCTGATAGTCTCCGGATTATGATTTAATCGTGTTCCGTCAATCAGAATGGCGGCAGTTGGACGGATTTAATAATGTTGGGTGAAAACACAACATAAAAATATTTTATCAAAAGAAAAAGCGAAGCAAAGGCAAAGATAAAACCATTTGCAAAAAGAGGCTTTCTTGAGCCGATCGATGGTGTTACCATGGTCGGACACGACCAAGCTCCCAATAAGGTGTAGCTATGGTTCAAGTCAGCCAGTCCCCAAGCTGAAACCGTGGCATTATGCCGATCAAGTGGCGTGGCAATGGTTCGGGTTCGACCAAGCCCCCAAGTGACTCTATGGCCTTAGGCCGATCAAGAGGCGTGACTGGTTCAGACTTGACCATGTCCCCAAGTGATCTGGTGGCTTTCGCATATCAAAAGGTGTTGCATTGGTTCGGACACAACCAAAGCCCCCAAGTGATACTGTGGCATTGCGCCGATCAAGAGGTGTGACTATGGTTCAGACATGACCAAGCCCCCAAGTGATCAATAATATGATAAGCCAATAAGGCATGATACCCATGTCTGAACCGCGCATCATGGCAGCAGGTCCTCTTTGGCACCCTTTAACTTTTTGCAAGAGATAAATCCTTCTTGAACCGGGATTTTGAACTGGATTTGAGAGCTTCAAAGCTTTGTGGGAGATATCTTCCCCTTGAGCCGGATTTTACACCGGAATCCCTCTTTTTAAGCCGAAAATTTTCTGACGACCTTTAAATTTGCACCAATATGGCAGTTTAGGGTCCTGCATTAGACAACTTTGCAGGCCAAAGTAATTGCTCTTTTAAAGAAAACAATATAAAATATACTGGATGGATTTCACCTGATATGTCAGTCCAGTTAATATCCACCGCGGGGTTATACACCAGTACGGACAAGAGAGTCGGCCGCGGCATTGTTGATTTAGTCCGCACTGCGGGGACAGCGGTTTGTGGTCCGGTTCATCAGTGTGATATGCACAAATGTCGGTGTAGAACAGCTAGCGCGCGCCGTCCGTAGTAGGGCATCACTTTCATAGTGAGCACTTGTCATGTATAAAAAGATATAGGAAAGAGTAATTGTCTTCAAACAAAGCATGTGCGAATAGGAGGGATAGCGTCTGATTCACCCGGACAACCGATAAATCGACCGTGGCATTGAAATCCGGTGCGGACAGGAAGAGATGGCACCATCATTGTAATTCGGCACGGATGGGCGAGTCGGCCGTATGTTGATGTAGATCGAGCAGCACGGGCGTAGTTTGTGCACGTCGTGTCTCTCATGGACAGTGAACAACTGTCCTGACTTACTTTGGATGCCATTGGATATAGTGATCACACTGAAGCCGGGTTAATACCAATGGTGATTTGACCATCTCTTGTCCTTACACGGTGTGCCTCTCAAGTCCCCGTGCAATTTGTCTTCTTCTGAATTTCCCCTCTAATGGCTTCAACCTTGGACAACCACAGCACAAAATACATGGTGCGTCCCCACACGAAAGTGTCCGTGATCTCGATCTTTCTTTTTATGGAACCCCCGACCCAAGCTGGCTGTTGGACTGGGAATCATGAACAGGTAATGTTGTTTTGTAACGGGAAAAACTCTCTCCCTCTGATGTTATCCTTCAATGCTGATGTTAAGCATTTCATTCAACCACCAATCAATCCAGTAATCATCTGAATACTTATATCCAGATCGGTGCAAACTTGGTGCCCCTTTGTTTGACTTGTCTTTGCCAATTACCAATGTCAACAGAACTATCTCAGAACAGACTATGCGGACAGCGGCTCGACACTCAATAGAGGATTCTTGGCAGGCCCTGCAGGCGGAGACTCGGCAGGAGTGTTGGCGGGTCACGGCCTCTACGGTTTCCAGCAAAGGACGGCCCGTCGATACGAGAGGTCGGCATTGACGGAACCGCGCGAGCACAGGAGCCAGGACAGAGTGATTGGAGCAGAGGCAAGGGCGACTCAGCGTGATACGGATGTGGTAGGCGGTCGACCGCAGCGGAGTAACCCGGCGGAGAGCTGCTCGAAGTGAGAGTTCAGAGATTAGGCCAGCACAACGGCAGCTCGCAGCGGGACCGGGCGGTTCAACCGAGCGGCGCCTCAAGCTGGGCTCGGGAGCAGAGACCAGTGGCGACAAGGGCGGCTCAACACGATGTAGATGAGTTCAGCGGCCCGGGCAGTGCTGTTGCGGGTTGTGCTCCTAACTCCCATCATCAGTCGCGGCGGCGGCGGCGGTTTGTATGGCGACTCGCGGCGGGAGTAAACCGGCGAGGCATTGGCGAGGCCGGCTCAGCTGTGATGGTTGAATCCGGGCGGGTCAATATTGACCCGAGTCGACTCCGGTGAGAGGCGAGGCGCAACAGCGATTTGGACCGGAAGTCGGGTGAGACGCAGCAGACGGCAGCTTGAATCCGGGCACGGCGCGATGCAGCGATTGAGGTCAGCCGACGGGGGCAGCTTGTAGGCGAGGCCATGGAGATGGCGTGGTGGCATAAAGCGGCGGGTTGAAACGACTCGGGCCACTCCCCGGTTCAAGGCCACACCTGCCGAGCTAAAAACCAGCGGATGGAGCCTGAGCGTGGCGATCCGGTAGGGGCTCGGGTGGCCAGCGGGGCTGGACGGGGAGGCAAAGCCGGCACGGGGATGGGCCGGAGCGGGACGAGGCCGGTGGAGGCGACCCAGCCGATCAGGAGGTCAGCGGGGAGCCAGCTAGCCGGGTTGCGGGAAGCCGGGCCTTGGCGGAGCCGGACGGACAGCGTCCGAGCATGGGTGGAGCAGTGGTTGACGCAGCGCCGCAGGCAGGCGACGGCGGAGGCTGCGAAAGCAAGAATCGCCTGTGCCAGCGGAGGTGGAGACGGGCGACCGCCAGCGCGGCCAAAGCGAGTGAGGAGGCAGGAGCAATCCGGAGACTCGGCCGGACGCAGACCATGATAGAACGGCCGGTTCAGTGGCACCGGACCGTGGTAGATGGCGGAGACTGCGGCGGCGGCCTGAGGAGGTAACTGCGACATTTGAAGGCTCGATGGCAATTTGAAGGCGGCGGTTTGACCACGAAAATTGCAGGCCAGGTGATGGGGGCGCTCAAAGGCGGATGTGTGACCTGGCCCGCGCGGATGGCAGCAGAAGCACAAGGCCGGGCGGGACAAGTAGAACCGCGGCAATGGGGGCGGCTCGTAGGCCATGGTGAGAGCAGTCCGGTGGACTTAAACGACTCGCTGGTCGGTTCAATAGATGCGCCGCGATTTGAAGCTGCCGGATCGGAGGCGGGTCGAATCCACAATCGCAGTTGATTTTGCACCGAGTTAGAGCAGCAGTGGTACCTTGGAGCAGAACAGGGCGGACGGAGCCGGTGGCTTGAGGGTGAGGCTGGCCCGGCACAGCCGTGGCCAAGGCGGTGAGACGCACGAGGGCGGCTCAACATACACCGTGGCTGGTTTGATGCAGTTCTCGCTAGCAGAGGCGGGTCAGCCACGGCGGGGATGACCCGGAGCCATGTGATGCGGGCACTCAGGAGTGGAAGGGGCCGGTTCATGGCTATGGTGAGACCGGTCATGACGAGGGCGGCTTGACGGTGCAGCCGTGGCGGAAGGGCGAGGCCACTCGGGGCAGCTCAGTGGCTCAAACGGAGGTACGCCACTGCGGAAGGAACTTGACGAGACCGGCGGAGACACGGACAGGCATTGGAGGTATGATCCAGCCGGAGCAGAGGCGTAACCCGGCGGGGTGCCGGGTCGCCCGAGGCAGAGGCAAAAAGCAGCGATCGGCAAAGTCCGCGTTGATTCTTTGTGCTTGTCCGGGTCGTCGTCGGTATTGACGCTTTGACTATTGCCGTCCGTGTCTTCCAGGTAGTAGGATAGCCATGGCCGAGGCGGTTTGAGGCCAGCTATGGTGAATCACGGGATCGACTTAAGGCGGCCGGCGACTCCACGTCCATGGCTAACAGTGGCGGAGGTTTGAACCGGTTGGCGCTGGACCGCCGCTTGGAAGTGACTCGGAGGAGATTTTAAGATTTGTTTCGTGTTGACCCGGTCTTCATGTTATAGTTGAAATCAACATCGGACCGTGTGCTTATCCTGAACAGTAGATGAATTTGGTTGTTTCCACATTGGGACTCTGAACCTGCCCACAACAAAGCAACAACTCGTGGCTAAAAATAATTGTGCGTCAGCGTGACCACTGGCGGGTCGTGTAGAACAGCTATAGATGCCATGTCCCATCGATTGGATCAAGGTACGTAAAGATTGCCTCCGGGTTGATATGGTGAGTTACTGCGGTTGATGATATAGATCTTCGTAAATCGGCTCTTCATCCGAAAAAATTACGAACTTCTCAATTCCTGGGAGAGATCCCTTCAAGAACTCAACACCACCGTGCGCCGAGCCCCACGGTGGGCGCCAACTGTCGTGGAATTAACACGTCAGATGTTCTTAGTGTCAGGACTTAGTCGCGAGGCCAACGCATCTATGTGGTAGCTTGAGAGGGGTTGAGCGGAATCGAGAGACGCAACACAAGACAAGGATTTAGACAGCTTCGGGCCCCGGGAAACATCATCCGGTAAAAACCCTACATGCTGTTTGAGGCTAGGTCTCATTATAATCACGAGGTAGTCGCCGTAAACCGGCTCTCCTCTTTGTGTCTAGCCCTAAGATTGTTTCTTCTTGCTTGTAGCTTGTCCCTCTTTGGGGAGCCCTACCTCTCCTTATATATCTTTGAAGAGGCGGGTTACATGTAGAGTCCAACTCGGACTTTAACTTAAACTATTCTAACTTATCGCCATGGGCTTCTTAACATCTTGGGCTTCATAACGTCTTGGGCTTCATAACCCCTGACAACCCAGTTATCACTGTTTGCCGGTTTAACATTGTCTGCCGGTTTAACATTGTCTGCCGGTTTACCGTCTGTCTGAGCCATCTGTCTTGGCTGTCCGCCGGTTTAACATCCGCCGGTTTATCAAGTCCCGGCCGGTTTACGACTCCGGCCGGGTCATTCCGCGGGGCATATCCCCTACAGATCCCAAGGACAGCATTGGCAGGTCGCGTCGCAACAAGCAAAAGCGCCGCATTAACGACGACAATGCTGAGGATACGGCAGTTAATGCCGGATTCAGAGGCTCTAAACCCGGTCAGCGGAAAAAGCCATTCAAAAGAAATACTCCGGGCCCGTCCAATTTGGACCGAATACTCATTCACTCGTGCCAGATACACGGCACCCCCGAAAAACCAGCCAACCACACCAACACGGATTGTTGGGTGTTCAAGCTGGCAGGCAAGTTAAACGCCGAAAACAATGACAAGGGGCTGCATAGCGATGACGAGGAGGAGCCCCGACACGAACAATAGGGGATGTATGGTTTCCCCACCAGTGCGGACGGTGAATATGATATACGCAACCCACATAGCCAAAAGGGAGCGGAAGCGTGCACTCAGGGACGTATATGCGTTGGAGCCAGTCGCCCCAAAGTTCAACCCATGGTCCTCCTGTCCGATCACTTTTGATCGAAGGGACCACCCCACTAGCATCCGTTATGGCGGATTCGCCACGTTGGTTTTAGACCCAATCATTGACGGATTTCACCTCACTAGAGTCCTTATGGACGGCGACAGCAGCCTGAACTTGTTTTATCAGGACACAGTGCGAAAAATGGGCATAGATCCCTCAAGGATTAAACCCACAAAGACGACCTTTAAAGGCGTCATTCCAGGTGTAGAGGCCAACTGTACAGGCTCAGTTACACTTGAGGCGGTCTTCGAATCCCCGGATAACTTCTGAAGCGAGGAGTTAATCTTCGACATAGTCCCGTTCCGCAGCGGGCTATCACGCGATCGCCGGACGAACCGCATTTGCAAAGTTCAATGCGGTGCCGCACTACGCATACCTCAAGATCAAGATGCCAGGCCCTCAAGGAGTCATTACGGTCAATGGAAACACCGAACGCTCTCTCCGGACGGAGGATCATACGGCCTTCCTCGCGGCGGAAGTACAAAGCAGCCTGTCAAGACAATTCTCCAGTCCGGCCATTAAACGGCCGAACATCGCTGCCGCCGCCAGAGTAACCTACAACAAGACCGCCTCGGCACGCTCCGAGCATCGCCGTAGTAATGCGGCCCCAACCCCAGCCCTCGCGAAATTGTGAAACCAAGATTACGCTGCGTACATAACTACGCCTGGAAATACCATGGGCATAGGGGAGGGCACGACGCTGCATCGCCCAAAATGCGGCTCAACCGCACAATGGGCTCCCGATTTTGTCATTCTTTTTTCTTACTTTCGTGACTCCACTTTCCGGAAGGCCTGTCCGGCAAAGATAATCGCCGAACACACGATGCAACAGCCAGGAGGCGTAGCTACGTCGAGTGTCCAGGTGGTCTCTATAACGAGCAGTATACTTGTTTCACATATCATCCCGCAGCTCGCCCCTGGACGGGGGACATGTTAAATAGTCCCATCTCTTGCTTATCGCACTATTTGTATCGTTCATCTTTTACCGCAGACTTTTTGAATAAACAATGCATAGCTTTTGTCTATTATTGCATTACCTTTTTTCTATATAACAATATGTTCAGTTATGACATAATGCAACCGTACACTTTGGTACAACCAATACACCAGGCTTCATGCATTCTGCAGAATATGGTGTGAGAAGTCCGAACACTCTCATGAGTGCGGCACCCGAACTTATAGCATTATATGCATCGGCTCCGAATCATGTCTTGGGTCAATAGTTGGGTTTGCCCGGCTCCCATGTTTTGGTGCCTTACGCCCGTTATATCGGCTAAGGTAGCATCGGGAGAACCATCAAGGATTGTGCCCCGCTGAGCCGGGCTAAGCACCACAGTGGAGAAAGCTAAAACTGACCGTCATGATAGGGCGAGAGCTGGTCGCTGTTCGAGAGGTTTTCGAGTCCCTAAAGACTTATGCCGCTTAGAGCGAGGAGCCGGCTTTGTCCGGGCTAGGCGTGGATAGCGCCCCGAACTCGGTCTTCCGAATACTAGGGGCTTCGCCGAAATTTAAAATTATAGAATTCTATGGCTAAGTGAGAGCGTTCAAGCATTATAGTCTGATTGCCTTGTTCGTTGTGTTGAGCGCCTCCCTCGAAGGACCCAATAATGGGAAAAGGAGCGCTCAAGTTTATCCCGAACACGCCAGCACTCGCGGCATGGGGGCAGAAGCCGACGACTCTCCATCTCTCAATTTTGATAAACGGCTGCACAGAAGGTAATATTTTAAATTCAAAAGCGTTGCTTAGCGCATATGAAACAAGTTTTCAGCGTACAGGATTACAAATGCGAGTTTACTCAAAAATTACATCTTTGGAGCACCCATTCGCTATACGGCGAGCACCCTTCAGGACGCCCTCATAATACATCTCGAGCTTGCGATGCTCCTTGCCCGGCGGTGGTCCGTCCGTCACAAGCTTCTCAGCGTCCATCTTGCCCCAGTGCACTTTAGCACGGGCAAGGGCCCTACGGGCACCTTCGATGCATACAGAGCGCTTGATGACTTCAAGCCTTGGACAGCATCCACCAAACGCCTTACCAGCCGGCAGTAGCTCCGTGCATGGCTTCCCTGTGCCACAGCCGGATCATGAGACCCTTCATGGCCTGTTCGGCCACCTTATGGAGCTCGACCAGCTGCTTCAGTTGGTCGCTCAAGGGCACCGGGTGTCCGGCCTCAACATACTGAGACCAGAACACTTTCTCCGTCGAGCTCCCCTCTTTGGCTCGGTAGAATGCGGCTGCGTCGGACACACTCCGGGGAAGATCTGCGAATGCTCCTGGAGAGCTCCGGACTCAGGTAAGTAACAAATAATTCACTTTCGCGTGCTTGCTTTGCATAAAGAATGCCTTATCCGCCGCTATCTTCTTCATCGCCTCAATTTCCTGGAGGGCTTTTTGGGCTTCGGCTTTGGCAGATTCGGCGCTCCCAAGCGCCGAGGCGAGCTCGGACTCTCGAGTCTTTGAGTCACGCTCCAAACTCTCGTGTTTTTCCACGAGAGCCTGGAGCTCTTGCTGCACCGCCGCCACCCGTGCCTCCTTCTTCTCTCGCTCGGTGCGCTCCACGGCCGCATTACTTCCGGCCTTGGACAGCGCTTCCTTCAGGGTTGCCACCTCAGCTGTGGCCCCTGCATACCCATGTTGATCCTGTCATTTTTTGCAACCACATATTTTTTTAATATACTTGCATAAGGTATTACTTACCTTCCTTGTCCTCAAGCTGCTTCTCGGCAAGGCCAAGCTCGTCCTCAGACCGCTCGAGGCTCTGCTTCAATGCATTAACCTCCGCAGTCAGTGCGGCAGAGGTCAAGCAAGACACTGCATTCCCATATTGACATACTTATGTTAGACTCACAGATATCTTTTTGATCCTCGGTTCGGCTTTTCTTTCCAACACCAAACTGAGCATCAGGCTACCGCCTATGCGGTAATATTTTTACATATCTTAAATACATACCTCAAAGCCTCGTTAGAAGGTCGGCACAAGCTTCGTCAGCCCGCTTGGCGGATCGAACCTTTCGGATCACCGCACTCATAATAGTGCGGTGCTCCTTGTCGGTGGAGGCGCTTAAGCACCTCCAGAGATTATCCGGTGCCTCCGGTTGGACGGAGGTCACCGCGCCGTAGGCTTGCCCTTCTTAGTAGGGGGTCATTGCGGATGCCGGAACCGTTGAAGGTTCCGATGCGGTGTCTTGACCTAGGGCCGACTTGGAGCCCTTTGGGGTTTTATCCCTTGGCGCTCGATCCGGAGGTTGCCTTGCGGAGCCTCCAGACCACCTCCTCCCGGCTGGACCCTTTTGGGACGCCACCTCGGCATCATCCGCAGCGCGAGGAGAGGAGGTGGTCGGAAGTGAAGTGCTGTTCACATCCGACGAACCCAGGGAACCGCTCGACGAAGCGTCGAGCCCGGCCTTGGGCGAACTGCATGATTATATTCGGCGTCAGAAGGTACTGTGCAATAAAAGAGACGCCATGAGTTATTCTGGTACCTGGATACTTACGATTTCGCCACGGGCTTGGCCCTGGGTGGCCACTCTTCTTCGTTGTCGTCGGCGTTGGTGGAGTAATCCGGAGGGAGGGTCCTTCCCTTCTTGGACCCAACTGGGGAGGCCTTCCTTTTCTTCTCTCCCCCCGCTGGGGGAGAGGCCTCTTTCTCCTCCTCGTCTTCAGGGGAGGAGTCCGCCTCGAAGTCATCGGACGATGAGTCCGATACCACGAGGCGTCGGGAACTCCTTCGGGTCCCCGTGGCCTTCTTCTTGGCCTTCTTCTCCCAAGACCACGTGAAGGTGCCGGAACCAAGAGCCCCCGTTAAGCGGGCATCCGCCGGGTCCTTCCGGGCAAGGGAGCCGGACAAATAATCTGCCCGGACGCCCTCTCGCCAATCCTGTCAAAGGTAAGGGAGTTTAGATCCCGTGATAGAGTCAAACTATGAAAACAAGTGTCCCGTGAAGGGCAAAATAGCTTACCGCGTTGGCTTGATGTCGCATGCTGAATCCGCGATCCTCGGTAGCGGATGCGGAGCCTCGCGCCTTGAACAAGACCTTCCGTGCATCTTCGTACATAGTGTCGAAGAGCCTGCTCAGGGTTTGGTGCTGTGCCGGATCAAACTCCTACAAGCTGAAAGCTCGTTGTTGGCACGGAAGGATCCGGCGGATGAGCATGACCTGGACTGCATTGACGAGTTTGAGCTTCTTGCTCACCAGGTTTTGGATGCAGGTTTGGAGTCCGGACAGCTCCTCCGAATTACCCCACGACAAGCCCGTCTCTTTCCAGGAGATGGGCCTTGTAGGGAAGCCAGATCGGAATTCGGGGGCCGCTGCCCATTCAGGGTCATGCGGCTCGGTGATGTAAAACCACCCCGATTTCCACCCCTTTATGGTCTCCACGAAGGAGCCCTCGAGCCATGTAATGTTGGGCATCTTGCTCACCATGGCGCCTCCGCACTCTGCTTGTTGGCCGCCCACTACCTTCGGCTTGGCACTAAAAGTCTTCAACCATAAACCGAAGTGGGGCTGGATGCAGAGGAAGGCCTCGCACACGATGATGAACGTCGAGATATTGAGGATGAAGTTCGGGGCCAGATCGTGAAAGTCCAGGCCGTAGTAGAACATGAGTCCCCGGACAAATGGGTGAGGTGGGAAACCTAGTCCGCGGAGGAAGTGGGTGAGAAACACCACCCTCTTATGGGGCCTGGGGGTGGGGATGAGCTGCCCCTTGTCGGGAAGCCGGTGCGCGATGTCATTAGACAAGTATCCGGCCTTCCTCAGCTTTTTGATGTGTCCCTCCGTGACGGAGGAGACCATCCACTTGCCTCCCGCTCCGGACATGGCTGGAGAAGGTTGAGGTGGGATGTGCAGACTTGGGCGCCTGGAGCTCGAAAAGCGAAAATGGATAAGCAAAGGAGGAAGAAGGCGTAGATGGAAAAGATGGATCCTTATCCCCTTACATGGGCGGACGAAACTATGTGCCCCCACCAGCCTGGGAAAACTCGCTTATCTCCCAAGCGCCGTAAATTAATGGCACGGTTGGGTTACCCACGTCCGTATTGATGAGAATCCCGGAATAAGGGGACACGATCTTTGCTTTGACAAGACGTGCCAA
Organism: Aegilops bicornis; assembly: GCA_021605145.1. NCBI lineage: Eukaryota > Viridiplantae > Streptophyta > Magnoliopsida > Poales > Poaceae > Aegilops > Aegilops bicornis. The sequence continues at coordinate 238,572,130 of CM038670.1, forward strand.
GGAAACCGCCTTGCTAAACGCTACCGAGGTGGGACAAGAAAATGATTCAAATAAAGGCTTGGCCGTCGTGTGATGACACGCCGAAATACGTCGGCCAGATTAGATGTGTGTAAATATTATTCTCTACGGTGGTATGTGGAAATTATTTTGCGAGCGGACACTATCCTTGTGTTCAAAATCTTCTATGAAGTATTCGGAGGAGGAACCCGCCTTGCAATGCCGAAGACAAAGCTGGCGCCACGGACTCATCGTCGTTGAAGCCTGGTTCAGGGGCTCTTGAGGAGTCCTGGATTAGGGGTGTCCGGATGGCGGACTATGATCTTTGGCGGACTCTGGACTATGAAGATACAAGATTGAAGACTTCGTCCGTGTCCGGATGGGACTTTCCTTGGCGTGGAAGGCAAGCTTGGCGATACGGATGTGTAGATCTCCTTCCATTGTAACCCGACTCTGTGTAACCCTAGCCCTCTCCGGTGTCTATATAAACCGGAGGGTTGTAGTCCGTAGGACGCACAACAATCATACCATAGGCTAGTTTCTAGGGTGTAGCCTCTCTGATCTCGTGGTAGATCCACTCTCGTACTACCCATATCATCAATATTAATCAAGCGAGTAGGATTTTACCTCCATCGAGAGGGCCCGAACCTGGGTAAAAACATTGTGTCCCTTGTCTCCTGTTACCATCCGCCTAGACGCACAGTTCGGGACCCCCTACCCGAGATCCGCCGGTTTTGACACCGACAAGGACCAGGGCCTATATAAGTAGAACTAGCCACCACATTAGAGAAAAATCTAACCTGATCTAGAGCCAGCCCTTAGCCACACCCCAAGCACAAGAACACCTCAACCTCAGGAGGTTGTTCTTCCCCTTGTACTGTCATCATCAGCCCAAAAGGCAATCCACCACCACCACACTAGAGTAGGGTATTACACCACAACGGTGGCTCGAACCAGTATAAATCTTGTGTCTTTGTGTTGCGAGTTCACCGAGTTCGTCCGCGAGATCTTAGCGAGCTAGCGCGTGGATTGGCAGGGAGGAAATCTCCGCGCGCACCCCAGTGTTCGAACCTTGAGGGTTTTGCCGGAACCCGTGCTCCGACAGTTGCCCACCCCGTCAGTACGGTAAGTCCTTCACATCTCAAGGCGTACCCTCTACTTGCTTGTCCAAGGAGGGTAACTGAACTTTGCTAATTTGTCCTTTCAGGAATGGACGGAGAAAGCGGAGCGAATTCAATGTTCGAAGCCGCTTCCCGAAGAACTAGTCATCCCGCTCCTGGCAAAGATGCTGGTCCGGGCGCCCTATCAGCCGTCGGAGATGAAGGCCAAGGGGGGCCGGGGTGGCCCCCGCCGCAAGGGCACTTCGGACGTGATGTCCAAAGACAAGACTCACTCCTCTGCCGCCGAAGACGACAATGAGGAAGAGGAGGAAAGTGATGTCTACTACACAACCTTCTTCTTGTAGACGTTGTTGGGCCTCCAAGTGCAGAGGTTTGTAGGACAGTAGCAAATTCCCCTCAAGTGGATGACCTAAGGTTTATCAATCCGTGGGAGGCGTAGGATGAAGATGGTCTCTCTCAAACAACCGTGCAACCAAATAACAAAGAGTCTCTTGTGTCCCCAACACACCCAATACAATGGTAAATTGTATAGGTGCACTAGTTCGGTGAAGAGATGGTGATACAAGTGCAATATGGATGGTAGATATAGGTTTTTGTAATCTGAAACTATAAAAACAGCAAGGTAACTAATGATAAAAGTGAGCGTAAATGGTATTGAAATGATAGCAAATAAGGCCTAGGGTTCATACTTTCACTAGTGCAAGTTCTCTCAACAATAATAACATAATTGGATCATATAATTATCCCTCAACATGCAACAAAGAGTCACTCCAAAGCCACTAATAGCGGAGAACAAACAAAGAGATTATGATAGGGTACGAAACCACCTCAAAGTTATTCTTTCCGATCAATCCATTGGGCTATTCCTATAAGTGTCACAAACAGCCCTAGAGTTCGTAGTAAAATAACACCTTAAGACACACATCAACCAAAACCCTAATGTCACCTAGATACTCCAATGTCACCTCAAATATCCGTGGGTATGATTATACGATATGCATCACACAATCTCAGATTCATCTATTCAATCCAACACAAAGTACTTCAAAGAGTGCCCCAAAGTTCCTACCGGAGAGTCAAGACGAAAACGTGTGCCAACCCCTATGCATAGGTTCATGGGCGGAACCCGCAAGTTGATCACCAAAACATACATCAAGTGAATCACGTGATATCCCATTGTCACCACAGATATGCATGGCAAGACATACATCAAGTATTCTCTAATCATTATAGACTCAATCCGATAAGATTACTTCAAAGGGAAAACTCAATCCATTACAAGAGAGTAGAGGGGGAGAAGCAACATAAGATCCAACTATAATAGCAAAGCTCGCGATACATCAAGATCGAATCACCTCAAGAACACGAGAGAGAGAGAGAGAGATCAAACACATAGCTACTGGTACATACCCTCAGCCCCGAGGGTGAACTACTCCCTCCTCGTCATGGAGAACGCCGGAGAATGAAGATGGCCACGGTGAGGGTTTCCCTCCGCTGTGGTGCCGGAACAGGGTCCCGATTGGTTTTTAGTGGCTACAGAGGCTTGCAGCGGCGGAACTGCCGATCTATTCAGTTCCCCGAAGTTTTTAGGGTATATGGGTATATATAGGAGGAAGAAGTACGTTAGGGGAGCCACGAGGGTGGAGGGCGCGCCCAGGGGGGGTGGCCGCGCCCCCCTGCCTCGTGCCTTCCTTGTTGCTTTCTTGACGTGGACTCCAAGTCTCCCGGGTTGCTTTCTTTCTAAAAATAACTTCTCCAAAAGGTTTCATTCTGTTTCGACTCCGTTTGATATTCTTTTTCTGCGAAACTCTGAAATAGGCAAAAAACAGTAATTCTGGGCTGGGCCTCCGGTTAATAGGTTAGTCCGAAAAATAATATAAAAGTGAATAATAAATCCCAACAATGTCCAAAACAGAAGATAATATAGCATAGAGCAATCAAAAATTATACATACGTTGGAGACGTATCAAGCATCCCCAAGCTTAATTCCTGCTCGTCCTCGAGTAGGTAAATGATAAAAATAGAATTTTTGATGTGGAATGCTACTTGGCATAATTTCAATGTAATTCTTCTTACTGTGGCATGAATGTTCAGATTTGATATGATTCAATATAAAAGTTTAATGTTGACATAAAAACAATAATATTTCAAGCATACTAACTAAGCAATTATGTCTTATCAAACTAACATAGCCAAAGCAAGTTATCCCTACAAAATCATATAGTCTGGTTATGCTCCATCTTCCCCACACAAAATATTCATATCATGTACGACCCTGGTTTTAGCCAAGCAATTGGTTCATACTTTTAACGCGCTTCAGCCTTTTCAACTCTTACGCAATACATGAGCGCAAGCCATGGATATAGCACTATGGTGAAATAAGGTATAATGGTAGGGGTTAAGTGGGAAGACAAAAAAGGAGAAAGTCTCACATCAACGAGGCTAATCAATGGGCTATGGAGATGCCCATCAATTGATGTTAATGCGAGGAATAGGGATTGCCATGCAACGGATGCACTAGAGCTATAAGTGTATGAAAGCTCAAAAAGAAACTAAGTGAGTGTGCATCCAACTTGCTTGCTCATGAAAAACTCGGGCATTTGAGGAAGCCCATCATTGGAATATACAAGCCAAGTTCTATAATGAAATTTCCCACTAGTATATGAAAGTGACAAAATGAGAGACTCTCTATTATGAAGATCACGGTGCTACTTTGAAGCACAAGTGTGGTAAAAAGGATAGTAACATTGTCCCTTCTCTCTTTTTCTCTCATATTTTTTTATTTGGGCCTTTTCTCTTTTTTTATGGCCTCTTTTTTTAGTACGGAGTCTCATCCCAACTTGTGGGAGAATCACAGTCTCCATCATCCTTTCCTCACTTGGGACAATGCTCTAATAATGATAATCATCACACTTTATTTACTTACAACTAATGAATTACAACTCAATACTTAGAACAAAATATGACTCTATATGAATGCCTCCGTGATGTACCGGATATGCAATCAATCAAGAGCGACATGTATGAAAGAATTATGAACGGTGGCTTTGCCACAAATATAATGTCAACTACATGATCATGCAAAGCAATATGACAATGATGGAGCATGTCATGATAAATGAAACGGTGGAAATTTGCATGGCAATATATCTCGAAATGGCTATGGAAATGCCATGATAGGTAGGTATGGTGGCTGTTTTGAGCAAGATATAAGGAGGTTTATGTGTGATAGAGCGTATCATATCACGGGGTTTGGATTCACCGGCGAAGTTTGCACCAACTCCCAAGGTGAGAAAGGGCAATGCGCGGTACCGAAGAGGCTAAAAAATTGCGGAAAGGTAAGTGTGCGTATAATCCATGGACTCACATTAGTCATAAAGAACTCATATACTTATTGCAAAAATTTATTAGCCCTCGAAGCAAAGTACTACCACGCATGCTCCTAGGGGAAGGGTTGGTTGGAGTTAACCATCACGTGATCCCGACCGCCACAGAAAGGAAGACAATCAACAAATACTTCATGCTCCGACTTTGTTACATAACGGTTCACCATACGTGCATGCTACGGGAATCACAAACTCCAACACATGTATTTTTCAGTTCCACAATTACTCAACTAGCACAACCATGATATTACCACCTTTATATCTCAAAACAATTATCAAGCATCAAATTTCTCATGATATTAATTAAAGCAAATTGCCATGCTATTTTAAGACTCTCAAAATAATATAAGTGAAGCATGAGAGTTCATCTATTTCTTCAAAATAAAACTACCATCGTGCTCTAAAAGATATAAGTGAAGCACTAGAGCAAACAACAAACTACTCCAAAAAATATGAGTGAAGATCAATGAGTAGTTAAATAATTATGTAGCTATGTAAAGACTCTCTCTCATTTAAGAATTTCAGATCTTGGTATTTTATTCAAACAGCAAGCAAAGCTAAAGAATAAAATGACGCTCCAAGCAAAACACATATCATGTGGTGAATAAAAATATAGCTCCAAGTAAAGTTCCCGATGAACGAAGACGAAAGAGGAGTTGCCATCTGGGGCATCCCCAAGCTTACGCTCTTGGTTGTCCTTGAATATTACCTTAGGGTGCCTTGGGCATCCCCAAGCTTAGGCTCTTGCCACTCCTTATTCCATACTCCATCGAATCTTTACCATAAACTTGAAAACTTCACAACACAAAACTTAACCGAAAACTCGTAAGCTCCGTTAGTATAAGAAAATAAATCACTACTTAGGTACTGTAATGAACTCATTCTTTATTTATACTAGTAGAACGCCCGTGCGTTGCCACGGGCTTTTTGAAGAAAAAAATGCTACTCATGGTGCTAAAATAACCGAGAACAATGCATTTCTCAGCTACCACACATCTCAGATCCTCGGTTCTCAGGTAACACGCTTCTTCAATCAATTACAACTATCCTTTTACAAATTAAGAAAGTTCGACTCAGATACTAAAACTACATAAAAATATATAATCATGTCTTCTTCTGAACAAAAATATTGTAATACACAACAAATTCAGTTATTGTGACCACTATAAATATCTATCTTCTAGTAAAAATATTTATATCCCCGGTTATTGTGACGGCTATCTATATTTATCTTCTAGAACAGATACTTATATCCAGAAGACATACATTTGCAAGTGTTTCTTGCTGCCAAAACCTACGTTTAGCTAAAATAAGTAGACGTAGCATAAAATTTGAGATGAGCATAGCACAACAAGGCCAGCTTGCCTCCATGTCAGAGAAAAAACAACTTGATTGCTCCTACTTTCGTATGCAACATCTGTGCTAGTACATAACTAAGAGGACTACGAAAAATGACGGGTGAACACTCGACGGCCGCCGATGCACATTTTTTACATCGCTTTACTTCTTCGAAGAATGAATTGCTGTTGTGTTCACCATGCAAAGAACGTTTTTTATGCAAACAACATATAGCAGCAAATACAACATAGATGTGCGTTCTCGTTTCATACTAACCTGGGTGGATGCGATAAAAACGCCATGGACAAAGCGGTCTCTAGGATGGAGATATGAACACCAAATGAACCATAGATAATTCCCAATGTTAATATGTGACAAAGATCTCTACTAAATAGGGAATAATTATCTCTATCAATAAGCGTAAGCAAACAACTGAAAGAAGATAACTATCTCATTTCAATCCTTACATTCACACGCCAATTTGGCCTCACCTCCGCGCCCCAGCCTCACTTTTGAAAGCCTGCAAGAGCACGAGAGATGGGAGTAAGCACAATATTCTGCAATCAAATGAAAGAGAGTCAGGGAGCAATTAGCATTTTTGCCGTGCTCCCCCGCTCGGACCATATCGATGCCTCCACATCTCGCTCGTAAAAAAGCAAGAGCAACAAAGACCCAATCCCCATCGAGATATCTCAAGCAAGGTGCCCCTTCTCTTCTCTACACATCACCACTCCTCACCATCCAGCACTAGCAGAGCCTCATAGAGGCCAAACAGAGCATGACCCCGCCTTCCAAAACTGCAAGCAAAAAATTACTACTATGCATACTAAGTGTTTGATCCAACCCATTAGTGAATAATACTCCTCCCAACCCCATTATTATTAGATGAATACCCTCGAAGGATACACACATGCATATTCGTGTGTGAAGCTAGCTAACTACTCCATGCAACTTGATTGAATGTTGTATGAGCAGCTTCCTGCTGCATGTGCACATAATGCTTGCTTACTCCTACATTAGATGGATTCACCCGGCTTGTGGCTGCCTACTGCATATGTTGGCATTAGGTCGATTCGCCCCCTGCTTGCTGCTGCGCCTACACGAACCATCTCGTGCTATGCGCGCAATCGCCAAGACGATGAGCTGACGACCGTTGATGAGCCAAGCTGCCAAAGGATGGAAGGAGCAAGATATGTTCGATTATAGTGTAATTTTACTTCTAGGCTATTTTGAATTAAAATTTTGCTTTGAGTTGAAAATGTGCCCCTCCTCCCTTGATTGCTTGCCACGCTCCGCCACTGCCATCCAGCGCTGCTCCTCCTCTTCTACATCCATCTCCCACAAGTGGCTTGCGTCACCCCTCCCCCAGCTCCCTCCTATCAACGGATGGCCGTGCTCCACCCGCACCCTCGTCGCAATGCCCGTGCTCCAGCCACACTTACGAAGCCGCATAGAGAGCTCAGGCTCCCTTCCTCTTCCCTGACCGTGGCAAGGGTGAAGTTGCCGCCCCGTGCTCCCTATGTTGGAAATATGCCCTAGAGGCAATAATAAAAGGATTACTATTATATTTTCTTGTTTATGATAATTGTCTTTTATTCATGCTATAATTGTATTATCCGGAAATCGTAATACACGTGTGAATACATAGACCACAACATGTCCCTAGTGAGCCTCTAGTTGACTAGCTCGTTGATCAACAGATAGTCATGGTTTCCTGACTATGGACATTGGATGTCATAGATAATGGGATCACATCATTAGGAGAATGATGTGATGGACAAGACCCAATCCTAAGCATAGCACAAATCGTGTAGTTCGTTTGCTAGAGCTTTTCCATTGTCAAGTATCTTTTCCTTAGACCATGAGATCGTGTAACTCCCGGATACCGTAGGAGTGCTTTGGGTGTACCAAACGCCACAACGTAACTTGGTGACTATAAAGGTATACTACGGGTATCTCCGAAAGTAACTGTTGGGTTGACACGGATCGAGACAGGAATTTTTCACTCCGTATGACGGAGAGGTATCTCTGGGCCCACTCGGTAATGCATCATCATAATGAGATCAAAGTGACCAAGTGTCTGGTCACGGGATCATGCATTACGGTACGAGTAAAGTGACTTGCCGGTAACGAGATTGAACGAGGTATTGGGATACCGACGATCGAATCTCGGGCAAGTAACGTACCGACTGACAAAGGGAATCGTATACGGGGTTGCTTGAATCCTCGACATCGTGGTTCATCCAATGAGATCATCGAGGAGCATGTGGGAGCCAACATGGGTATCCAGATCCCACTATTGGTTATTGACCGGAGAGTCGTCTCGGTCATGTCTACGTGTCTCCCGAACCCGTAGGGTCTACACACTTAAGGTTCGGTGACGCTAGGGTTATTAGGAAGACTTGTATGTGATTACCGAATGTTGTTCGGAGTCCCAGATAAGATCCCGGACGTCACGAGGAGTTCCAGAATGGTCCGGAGGTGAAGATTTATATATGGGAAGTTGTCATACGGTCACCGAAAAGGTTCGGGGGCATATCGGTATTGTATCGGGGCCACCGGAGGGGTTCCGGGGGTCCACCGGGAGGGGCCACCTCTCTCGGAGGGCCTCATGGGCCGTAGTGGGCAGGGAACCAGCCCCTGGAGGGCTAGGTGCATCCCCCCCTTGGGGCCATGCGCCTAGGGTTGGGGGGGAAACCCTAGTGGGGGTGCCCCCTTGCTTGGGGGGCAAGCCCCCTTGTCGGTGTCAAAACCGGCGGATCTCGGGTAGGGGGTCCCGAACTGTGCGTCTAGGCGGATGGTAACAGGAGACAAGGGACACAATGTTTTTACCCAGGTTCGGGCCCTCTCGATGGAGGAAATACCCTACTCCTGCTTGATTAATATTGATGATATGGGTAATACAAGAGTAGATCTACCACGAGATCAAGGAGGCTAAACCCTAGAAGCTAGCCTATGGTATGATTGTTGTTCGTCCTACGGACTAAAACCCTTCGGTTTATATAGACATCGAATAGGGTTAGGGTTACAGAGTCGGTTACAATGGTAGGAGATCTACATATCCGTATCGCCAAGCTTGCCTTCCACGCCAAGGAAAGTCCCATCCGGACACGGGACGAAGTGTTCAATCTTGTATCTTCATAGTCTTGGAGTCCGGCCAAAGATGATAGTTCGGCTATCCGGACACCCCCTAGTCCAGGACTCCCTCAGTAGCCCCTGAACCAAGCTTCAATGACGACGAGTCCGGCGCGCATATTGTCTTCGGCATTGCAAGGCGGGTTCCTCTTCCGAATACTTCATAGAAGATTTTGAACACCAGGATAGTGTCCGGCTCTACAAAACAAGTTACACATACCACCGTAGAGAGAATAATTTTTGCACATATCTGCTGACGTATCCCACGGCGTGACATCACACCACGGCCAGGCCTTTATATGAATCGTTTTTTACTGTTCCACCTCAGCGCGTTTAGCGAGGCGGTTTCCTTGGCACGTCTTATCAAAGCGGAGATCGTGCCCCCTTATTCCGGGTTTCTCATCAATACGGACGTGGGTAACCCATCCGCGCCATTGATTACGGCGCTTGGGAGATAAGCGAGTTTTAGCAGGCTGGTGGGGGACGTATAGCTTCGTCCGTCCACATAAGGGGATAAGGACCCACCTTTTCACCTACGCCTTCTTCCTTCTTTGCTCATCCATTTCACAAGACTCGAGCTCCAATACCTTTCCGCACACCCCACCTCAACCTTCTCCAACTATGTCCTGAGCGGAGGCAGGTGGATGGCCTCCTCCGTCACGGAGGGGCACATCACGGCTGCTGGAGGCCGGATACTTGTCCAGCGACATCGCGACCGGCTACCCGGACGCTGGGCAGCTCATTCCAACCCCTGTGCCCCTTGAGAGGGTGGTGTTTCTCGCCCACTTCCTCCGCGGACTGGGTTTTCCACTTCACCCATTTGTCCGGGGGCTCATGTTCTACTACGGCTTGGACTTCCACGATCTGGCCCCGAATTTCATCCTCAACATCTCGGCGTTCATCGTCGTGTGCGAGGCCTTCCTCTGCATCCAGCCCCACTTCGGCCTATGGCTGAAGATCTTCAATGTCAAGCCGAAGGTAGTGGGCGGCCACCAAGCGGAGTGCGGAGGCGCCATGGTTGGCAAGATGGCCAAAGTCCTATGGCTCGAGGGCTCCTTTGTGGAGACCATAAAGGGGTGGCAATCGGGGTGGTTCTACATCACCGAGCTGCGCGACTCTCAATGGGCGGCGGCCCCCGAATTCCGATCTGGCTTCCCCACACGTCTCTCATCATGGAAAGAGACGGGCCTGACGTGGGGGAATTCGGACGAGCTATCCGGACTCAAAACCTGCGTCCGAAACCTGGTGGACAAGAATCTCAGGCTTGTCAACGTAATCCAGGTGATGCTCATCCGCCGGATTCTCCCATGCCAACAACGGGCCTTCAAATTGTGGGAGTTCGATCCGGCACAGCACTCAACTCTAAAAAGGCTCTTCGACACAACGCATTTAAGATGCCCGGAAGGTCTTGTTCAAGGGCGCCGAGGCTCCCACATCCGCTACCAAGATCATGGATTCAGCTCATGGCGTCAAGCCAGCGAGGTGAGTTATTTTACCCTTTATGGGACTCTTTTTCATAATTTGACTCTATGTGGGATCTAAAACTCCCTAACTTTTAACAGACTGGCCGAGGACGTCCGGACAGGTTAACCGTCCGCCCCTTTGCCGTAAGACCCAATGACGCTTGATTGACGGAAGGTTGGCTCCGGTACCTCATGTGGTGCCGGAGAAGAAGGCCAAGAAGGAGGCCACGGGAACTCGAAAGAGCTCCCGGCGCCAGGTGCTGTCGGACTTACCGCCCGACAACTCTGAGGCGGAATCCTCCTCTGAGGAAGAGGAGGAGGAAAAAGAAGCCTCTCCCCAGTGGAGAGAAGAAAAGGAAGGCCGCCCCAACCGGGAGGCCGGAGGGTCAGAAGGGAAGGACCCTTCCTCCGGACTTCTCCACCAACGCCGACAACGACGAGGAGGAGTGGCCAACAAGGGCCAAGCCCCTGGAGAGATCGTAAGTGTCCGGATACCCATGGCTTTTTTCCATTGCATAGTGTTCTCTAATGCCGAACAATCAGCCTGCCCAAGGACGAGTTTGCCGCTTCGTCGAGCGGGTCCCTGAGTTCGTCGGAAATGGAGAGTACTTCACTTCCGACCGCCTCCTCACCTCACGCTGCGGACGCCGAGGTGGGGCCCCAAGGGGGCCTGGTCAAGAGGAGGTGGCGCAGGAGGCGCCACAAGGCAACCTCCCGGACTCCGAGGCACGTGGGGCGAGACCCCAGGGCTCTAAGCCCGACCTCGTCCAGGACTCCATACCGAACCTTCAGCGGTTCAAGTCCGCAAGCGGTCCCTTCGTAGGAAGGAGTAAGACGCCGGTGTCCTCCGTCCAACCGAGGCACCGGATAACTCGAGGCGCTTAACAGCGCCTCCATCAAAGAGGAGCACCGCACTTGTTATGAGTGTGGTGATCCGAGAAGTTCGATCCGCCAAGAGCGGGCTGGTCAAGCCTGTACCAGCCTTCTAACAGGCTTTGAGGTAAGTTTAGAATATGTAAAAATATTACCGCATAGACAAGAGGCCTGATGCTTAGTTCGGTGTTGGAAAGAAAAGCCGGACTAAGGATCTAAAAAGATATACGCAGGAGTCTAACATAAGTATGTCAATATGGGAATGCAGGCTGCGACCTCTGTCGCCTTGTGGCTGGAGGTCAATGCATTGAAGCAGAGCCTCGAGCGGTCCGAGAACGAGCTCGGCCTTGCCAAAAGGCAGCTCGAGGATAAGGAAGGTAAGTAACACCTTATTAAAGAAATACCTTATAGAAAGGATTTGGTTGCAAAAGATAACAGGAATAACATGGGTACTGCAGGGCCACGGCGAGGTGGCGACCACGAAGGAGGCGGTGTCCATGGCCAAAACAAAGCGGTTGCGGAGCGCACCGAGCGAGAGAAGGGGAGGCGCAATCGCGGAGGTACGGCAAGAGCTCCAGGCTCTCGTGGAAAAACACGAGGGCTGGAGCGTGACTCGAAGACCCGAGAGTCCGAGCTTGCCTCGGCTCTTGAGAGTGCCAAAGCTGCTAAGGCCGAGGCCCAAAAGACCCTCCAGGAGATTGAGGCAATAAAGAAGATCGCGGCGGGTAAGGCATTCTTTATGCAGAGCAAGAATGTAAAAGTCAATTATCTAGTACTTACCCGAATCCGAGCTCTCCGGGAGGCGTTCGCAGATCTGCCCGTGGTGTGTACGATCTTTGCCGCGTTCTCTGCGCCAAGGAGGGAGCTCGACGGAGAAGGTGTTCTGGTCTCGATATCTTTGAGGCCGACCGTCCGTGCCCTGAGCGACCAGTGAAGCAAGCCTAGTCGAGCTCCACAAGGTTGCCGAACAGGCCATGAAGGGCCTCATAGTTCAGTGTGGCCATTGGAAGCCATGCATGGGAGCTACTTGAGGCTAGTCACGGCGGTGGTGGGCCTTTGTCCATGGATTGAAGTCATCAAGCGCTCCGTCTGCATTGAAGGTGCCCGTCGGGCCTTGCCCGATGCTAAAGTGCACTTTGGGGCAAGCTGGATGCGGAGAAGCTTGTGACCAGACGGGCCACCGAAGGGCAAGGAGCATCGCAAGCCCGAGATGTACTATGAGGGCGTCTGAAGGGTGCCCGCCAGATAGCGGATGAGTGCTCCAAAGATGTAATTTTGAATAGACTCGCATTTGTTATCCCAGACGCTGAAAACTTGTTCATATGCGCTAAGCAACGCTTGTGAATTTAAAATATTACCTTATGTGCGGCCGTTTATCAAATTTGAGAGATGGCAAGTCATTGGCTTGACCCCCATGCCACGAGTCTTTGGGGTGTTCGGATAAACTTGAGCGCTCTTGTTCCCATTCTTGGGTCCATCGAGGAGGCGCTCAACGCAACAAACAAGGCAACCGGACTTATAGTGCTTGAACACTCTCACTTAGCCATAGAATTCTATAATTTTAAATTTCGTGAAGCCCCTAGTATTCGAAGACCGAGTTCGGGCGCTATCCACGCCTTTGGCCGGACAATGTCGGTTCCTCGCTCTAAGCGGCATAAGTCTTTAGGGACCCGAAAAACCTCTCGAACAGCGACCGGCTCTCGCCCTATCATGACGGTCAGTTTTAGCTTTCTCCACTGAGGTGCTCAACCCAGCTCAACCGGGGCACAATCGCAGTGGTTCTCCCAGTGCTACTTTAGCCGATATAACGGAACGTAAGGTACCAAAACATGGGAGCCGGGCAAACCCAACTATTGACCCAAGACATGATTCAGAGCCGATGCATATAATGCTATAAGTTCGGGATGCCGCACTTGTGAAAGTGTTCAGACTTATCACACCATACTTTTGGGGTACTTAAGCCCCTGGTGTATTGGTCGTACCAAATTGTACGGTTGCGCAATGTCATAAATGAACATATATAATGGGAAAGAATGCAATAATAGGCAAGAGCTATATATTGGTTATTAAAAAGAAACTGCAAATAAGAGCAAAACGATACAAATTGTGCGATAAGCAAGGGATGGGACTATTTAACATGTCCCCCTCTAGGGGTAAGCTGCGGGATGGTATGTAAAACAGGTATAATGCTCGTAATGGAGACCACCTGGACACTTTCGGCGAAGTTTTCGCTTCCCTGGCTGTTGCATCCTCAGATTCGCGAATCGAATGCGGACAGGCTTCGGAGAACAGAGTCCTGAAAGTAAGAAAAAGAAAAAGAAAAAGAAAAAGAATGACACAATCGGAGCCCCAGTGCGGTTGAGCCGCGCGTGCAGGCGTCTTGTGGTCGTGCCCCTCCCTTATGGCCATGGTATCTCCAGAGCGTAGTTATGTACGCGTAGTAATCGCTTCGCAATTTCGCGAGGGCTGGGGTTGGGGCGGATTGCTACGCTGGCGTGCTTGGATCGTGCCAGCGGTCTTGTTGTAGGTTACTCCGGTAGCGCTTGGATGTTGTCCGGACATTTAGTGGCCGGACTTGAGAATTGCTGTGAGAGGCTGCTTTGCACCTCCGCCGCGAGGGTCGCCGTGTGCTCCTCCGTTCGGAGAGAGCGTTCGGTGTTTCCATTGACCGTGATTACTCCTCGAGGGCCTGGCATCTTGAGCTTGAGGTATGCGTGGTGCGGCACCGCATTGAACTTTGCAAATGCGGTTTGTCCGAGCAAAGGCGTCATAGCCGCCAGGAACGGGACTATGTCGAAGATTAACTCTTCGCCGGAAGTTATCCGGGGATCCGAAGACCACTTCGAGTGTAAGCGAGCCTGTACAATTGGCCTCTACACCGGTATGACGCCTTTAAAGGTCGTCTTTGTAGGTTTAATCCTTGAGGGTCTATGCCCATTTTGCGCATTGTATCACGATAAAGCAGGTTCAGTTGCTACCGCCGTCCATCGGGACTCGGTGAGGTGAAATCCGTCAATAATTGGGTCAAGAACCAATGCGCGAAACCGCCATGACGAATGCTAGTGGGGTGGTCCTTCGATCGAAGGTGATCGGGCAGGAAGACCATGGGTTGAACTTTGGGGCGATGGCTCCGTCGCATATCGTCCCTTTAGTGCACGCTTCCGCTCCCTTTTGGGTATGTGGGTTGCGTATATCATGTTCACCGTCTGCACTTGTGTGGGAAAGCCCTTCCATCCTCTATTGTTCGTGGCGGGGGCTCTTCCTCGTCGTCGCTATGCAGCCCCTTGTCATTGAGTTCGCACTTAACTTGCTGCTTGCTTGAACACCCAACAATCCATGTTGGTGTGGTTGGCTGGTTTTGGGGGTGCCATGTATCTGGCACAAGCGATCGAGTATTCGGTCCAAGTTGGACGGGCCCTGGGTATTTCTTTTGAATGGCTTCTTCCGCTGACCGGGTTTAGAGCCTCTGAATCCGGCATTTACTGTCGTATCTTCAGCATTATCGCCGTTAATGCGGCGCTTGTTCTTGTTGCGACGCGACCTGCCATTGCTGTCCTTGGTATCCGAACTATCAGGGTGTTTGGCCAAGTTGTTACTACGAGCTAGCCAGCTGTCTTCTCCCGCGCAAAAGCGGGTCATGAGTGTGGTGAGGGCTGCCATGGATTTCGGCTTTTCCTGTCCTAGGTGCCGGGCAAGCCACTCGTCATGGATGTTATGTTTGAAGGCTGCAAGGGCCTCTGCATCCGGACAGTCAACGATTTGATTTTTCTTGGTTAGGAACCGTGTCCAGAATTGTCTGGCCGATTCTTCTGGCTGCTGAATTATATGGATAAGGTCATCGGCGTCTGGTGGTCGCACATATGGGCCCTGGAGGTTATCAAGGAATGCGGCTTCCAGGTCCTCCCAACAACCAATTGATTCTGCTGGCAAGCTATTAAGCCAATGCCGAGCTGGTCCTTTATGCTTGAGTGGGAGGTATTTGATGGCGTGTAGATCATCACCGCGGGCCATGTGGATATGGAGGAGGTAGTCCTCGATCCAAACCGCAGGATCTGTTGTGCCATCGTATGATTCGATGTTTACGGGTTTGAAACCCTCGGGATTTGATGATCCATCACTTCGCCTGTGAAGCATAGTGGGTGTCTTGGCGCCTCAGATTGGGCTATATCACGGCGCAGCTCAAATGAGCTTTGTCTCATCGTGTTCGCCCGGCCGGAGTTGATGTATCCGGCGTGGCGGTTATAAATCACGTGTCGTAGAAGCCCACGCGATCCGTAGATCGATCTTGTATGCCTTGCCTTGTCCTCCAATATGTCTCGCAGGTCTGGCGCGTTTCCCCGTGCCTTGGTACTTTTCGAGCGACGCCGGAGTACGGCTTGAATGGAGGGTCTAGAGGCCTCTCTGTCGCGACCACGGGGTGGCAGGTCGGCCGCATCATGCGCTGGTGATGTAGGTTTGGGTGCTGCTTCCTCTAATTGGGGCAGCAGCCTGCGTTTGGGGTATCTCCTGGAGGGGCGTTCGAGTTCATACTCTTCGGCTGCAAGGACTTCAGTCCATTTGTCAGCTAGCAAATCTTGGTCAGCTCTAAGCTGCTGCTGCTTTTTCTTGAGGCTGCTTGCCGTGGCCATAAGCCTGCGTTTGAAACGCTCCTGTTCGGCAGGATCCTCTGGCACGACGAATTCGTCGTCGTCGAGGCTTGCCTCGTCTTCGGAGGGGGGCGCATAATTATCGTCCTCTACCTCTCTTTCTGCCGCACTGTCGTGCGGTCTTGCTTCTCCCTCCTCTGCTTGAGTCCTGCTGGAGGGTCATCTTCCAACTTGTCAGGGGTGTTATTATCTCCGTGCGGAATCACCGCTTTCTTGTGGCGGGATTTTGAGCGGCGCCACGACGTCGGCGTTTGGGTTGTTTCTTGGAGGGTCATCCTCCGCGTTCCATCACCATTCCCATCTTTTGGGATGTCCACCATGTATATGTCATATGACAAGGTGGCCTTCCAAAGTGCCCTGTGGCGCTGGGTCTTGGTCGCCTCCGGCATCGTCGTCCGCACTGGCCGATGTCTTGAGTCGAAGTCGAGCATGTCGGTTAAATCATCGACAGTGGCTACAAAGTGGGTGGTGGGTGGGCGTCGAATTTCTTCGTCGTCCGCATCCCAACCTTCCTGACCGTAGTCCGGCCAGGGCTCTCCTGATAGAGAGAGAGAGAGACTTTAGTGAATTCAAGATGTCGCCAAAGGGCGAGTCTTTGAAAGATGTCCGCGCGATGAACTCCATGACCGGGCGCCCAATCGGATTCGATTGGCGAGGCGCGGGGTTCGAGTCCGGCACACAGGAGTCACGAAGCCGCAAAGGACAGGGATGGTGTTCGGCTCAATCGCCGTTGAGATTGTAGCCCCCGAGGCGCTGTCCAACCACTCGTCCTCGATCGGGGGAGTCGGCTCCGAGCTAAAGGTCGGAGCGGACGCTGGTGCGGCCTCCAGGGCACTGTTCGGCGGCAGAGCTAGATCGTGCCCATCGAGACAGTGCGGCGCGCTTGGCTGTGGCTCGAATCCGTCGAAGATCAAGTCTCCGCGGATGTCGGCCATGTAGTTCAAACTCCCAAATCTGACCCGATGGCCGGGCGTAGCTTCGATCTGCTCCGGATGGCCAAGTGAATTGCCCGCAGCAAAAGCCGCCGAATACGAAGATCTGTCCGGGAGAAAAGTCTCACCACTGGACCGCGTCGTTGTTGATGATCGAAGGAGCCATCGGGCCTATAGGTGACGGCGACGGAGGAACTCTCAATGGAAGCACCAATGTCGGTGTCAAAACCGGCGGATCTCGGGTAGGGGTCCCAACTGTGCGTCTAGGCGGATGGTAACAGGAGACAAGGGACACGATGTTTTACCCAGGTTGGGCCCTCTCGATGGAGGTAATACCCTACTCCTGCTTGATTAATATTGATGATATGGGTAGTACAAGAGTAGATCTACCACGAGATCAAGGAGGCTAAACCCTAGAAGCTAGCCTATGGTATGATTGTTGTTAGATCCCTACGGACTAAAACCCTTCGGCTTATATAGACACCGAATAGGGTTAGGGTTACACAGAGTCGGTTACAAGGGTAGGAGATCTACATATCCGTATCGCCAAGCTTGCCTTCCACGCCAAGGAAAGTCCCATCCGGACACGGACAAAGTCCTCAATCTTGTATCTTCATAGTCTTGGAGTCCGCCAAAGATGATAGTTCGGCTATCCGGACACCCCCTAGTCCAGACTCCCTCACCCCTCCCTTGGCCGCCCCCCCTCTAGATCTCATCTAGAGGGCCGCCCTTCCCCTTCCCCTATAAATAAAGGGGCGAGGGAGGGCTGCACACAACATCCAAGGCGCAGCCCTCCCTCCCAACACCTATCCTCCTCCGCTAAGAGCTTGGCGAAGCCCTGCCGCAGTACTGCCTCTCCACCACCACCACGCCGTCGTGCTGCTGCTGGAGCTCTCTTCCTCAACCTCTCCCTCCACCTTGCTGGATCAAGGCGCGGGAGACGTCTCCGCTCCGTACGTGTGTTGAACGCGGAGGTGTTGTCCGTTCAGCACTAGGATCATCGGTGATTTCGATCACGTCGAGTACAACTCCTTCAACCCCGTTCTCTTGAACGCTTCCGCTCGCGATCTACAAGGGTATGTAGATGCACTCCTCTCTCTCGTTGCTAGATGAACTCATAGATAGATCTTGGTGAAACCGTAGAATTTTTTTATTTCTGCAACGTTCCCCAACAGTGGCATCATGAGCTAGGTCTATGCGTAGTTCTCTTTGCACGAATAGAACACAAATATGTTGTGGGCGTAGATGTTGTCAACTTTCTTGCCACTACTAGTCTTATTTTGCTTCAGCGGTATTGTGGGATGAAGCGGCCCGGACCGACCTTACACGTACGCTTACGTGAGACAGGTTCCATCGACTGACATGCACTAGTTGCATAAGGTGGCTAGCGGGTGTCTGTCTCTCCCACTTTAGTTGGAGCGGATTTGATGAAAAGGGTCCTTATGAAGGGTAAATAGAAGTTGACAAATCACGTTGTGGCTTTTTCGTAGGTAAGAAAACGTTCTTGCTAGAACCCTATTGCAGCCACGTAAAAGATGCAACAACAATTAGAGGACGTCTAACTTGTTTTTACAGCAATTGCTTTGTGATGTGATATGGCCAAAAGTTGTGATGAATGATGAATGATATATTGTGATGTATGAGATCATGTTCTTGTAATAGGAATCACGACTTGCATGTCGATGAGTATGACAACCGGCAGGAGCCATATGAGTTGTCTTAATTATTGTATGACCTGCGTGTCAACGATTTAACGCCATGTAATTACTTTACTTTATTGCTAAACCGTTAGTTATAGTAGTAGAAGTAATAGTTGGCGAGCAACTTCATGGAGACACGATGATGGAGATCATGATGATGGAGATCATGGTGTCATGCTGGTGACGAAGATGATCATGGAGCCCTGAAGATGGAGATCAAAGGAGCTATATGATATTGGCCATATCATGTCACTACTATTTGATTGCATGTGATGTTTATCATATTTTTGCATCTTGTTTACTTAGACAGACAGTAGTAAATAAGATGATCCCTCATTATAATTTCAAGAAAGTGTTCCCCTAAGCGTAAATCGTTCTGCGACAGTTCATTGTTTCGAAGCACCACGTGATGATCGGGTGTGATAGATGGTTCACATACAACGGGTGTAAGACAGATTTACACATGCAAAACACTTAGGTTAACTTGACGAGCCTAGCATGTACAGACATGGCCTCGGAACACAGAGACCGAAAGTTCGAACATGAGTCGTATGGAAGATACGATCAACATGGAGATGTTAACCGATGATGACTAGTCCGTCTCACGTGATGATCGGACACGGCCTAGTCCACTCGGATCATGTAACACTTAGATGACTAGAGGGATGTCTAATCTGAGTGGGAGTTCATTAAATAATTTGATTAGATGAACTTAATTATCATGAACTTAGTCTAAAATCTTTGCAAAAAATGTCTTGTAGATCAAATGGCCAACGCTCATGTCAACATGAACTTCAACGCGTTTCTAGAGAAAACCAAGCTGAAAGATGATGGCAGCAACTATACGGACTGGGTCCGGAACACGAGGATCATCCTCATAGCTGCCAAGAAAGCATATGTCCTAGAAGGACCGCTAGGTGAAGCACCCATCCTGCAGAACCAAGGCGTTATGAACGCTTGGCAGTCACGCGTCTTGATGATTACTCCCTCGTTCAGTGCGGCATGCTTTACAGCTTAGAACCGGGGCTCAAAAAGCGTTTTGAGCAACACGAAGCATATGAGATGTTCGAGGAGCTGAAAATGGTTTTCCAAGCTCACGCCCGGGTCGAGAGATATGAAGTCCCCGACAAGTTCTATAGTTGTAAGATGGAGGAAATAGTTACATCGGTGAGCACATACTCAAAATGTCTGGGTTGCACAACCTTTGTCCCGGTGGATATTAACCTCCCGGACGAGGCGGTCATTGACAGAATCCTTGATCGCTCCCACCGAGCTACAAGAGCTTTGTGATGAACTACAATATGCAGGGGATAGTGAAAACTATTCCTGAAGTATTTTCAATGCTGAAGTCGACAGGTAGAAATCAAAAGGAACATCAAGTGTTGATGGTCAATAAAACCACCAAGTTCAAGAAAGGCAAGGGTAAGAAGAACTTCAAGAAGGACGGCAAGGATGTTGCCGCCCGATAAGCCGATTGCCGGAAGAAGTCAAAGAATGGACCCAAGCACGAGGCTGAGTGCTTTTATTGTAAAGGGAAGGGTCATCGAAGCGGAACTGCCCCAAATACTTAGCGGACAAGAAGGCCGGCAACACTAAAGGTATATGTGATATACATGTAATCGATGTGTACCTTACCGATTTCGTAGTAGCTCACAGGTATTTGATACCGGTGCTTGTTGCTCATATTTGTAACTCAAAGCGGGAGCTGCGGAATAAGCGGAGGCTGGCGAAGGGCGAGGTGACGATGCGCGTCGGGAATGGTTCCAAGGTCGATGTGATCGCTGCCGCACGCTACCTCTACATTTACCTACGGGATTAGTTTTAAACCTCAATAATTGTTATTTAGTGCCAAGTTTGAGCATGAACATTGTATCTGGATGTCGTTTAATACGAGATGGCTACTCATTTAAATCCAAGAATAATGGTTGTTCTATTTATATGAGAGATATGTTTTATGGTCATGCCCCGATGGTCAATGGTTTATTCTTAATGAATCTCGAACGTGATGTTACACATATTCATAGTGTGAATACCAAAAGATGTAAAGTTGATAGCGATAGTCCCACATACTTGTGGCACTGCCGCCTTGGTCACATTGGTGTCAAGCGCATGAAGAAGCTCCATGCTGATGGACTTTTAGAGTCTCTCGATTATGAATCATTTGACACATGCGAACCATGCCTCATGGGCAAAATGACCAAGACTCCGTTCTCCGAAACAATGGAGCGAGCAACCAACTTATTGAAAATCATACATACTGATGTGTGCGGTCCAATGAGCGTTGAGGCTCGCGGAGGATATTGTTATGTTCTCACTCTCACTGACGACTTGAGTAGATATGGGTATGTCTACTTGATGAAACACAAGTCTGAGACCTTTGAAAAGTTCAAGGAATTTCAGAATAAGGTAGAGAATCAACGTGACCGAAAGATAAAGTTCCTACGATCAGATCGTGGAGGAGAATATTTAAGTCACGAATTTGGTACGCACTTAAGGAAATGTGGAATCGTTTCACAACTCACGCTACTGGAACACCTCAAATAACGGTGTGTCCGAACGTCAGAATCGCACTCTATTGGATATGGTGCGATCTATGATGTCTCTTACCGATTTACCGCTATCATTTTGGGGATTCGCACTAGAGACAACTACATTCACTTTAAATAGGGCTCCGTCTAAATCCGTTGAGACGACACCGTATGAATTATGGTTTGGGAAGAAACCTAAGCTGTCGTTTCTAAAAGTTTGGGGATGCGATGCTTATGTCAAGAAACTTCAACCTGAAAAGCTCGAACCCAAGTCGGAAAAATGCGTCTTCATAGGATACCCTAAGGAAACCATTGGGTATACCTTCTACCTTAGATCCGAAGGCAAGATCTTTGTTGCCAAGAACGGATCCTTTCTGGAAAAATAGTTTCTCTCGAAAGAAGTAAGTGGGAGGAAAGTAGAACTCGATGAAGTACTACCTCTTAAACCGGATAGTAGTGCAGCCCAGGAAAATGTTCCTGTGGTGCCTACACCGACTGGAGAGGAAATTAATGATGATGATCAAGGTACTTGGGATCAAGTTGCTCTTGAACTCGTAGGTCTACAAGGACACGTTCCACGCCAGAGTGGTATGGCAACCCCTGTCACGGAAATCATGTTGTTAGACAACGGTGAACCTTGAACTATGAAGAAGCGATGGCGGGCCCAGATTCCAACAAATGTCTTGAAGCCATGCAATCCGAGATAGAATCCATGTATGAAAACAAAGTATGGACTTTGACAGACTTGCACGATGATCGTGACGATAGAAAACAAATGGATCTTTAAGAAGAAGATTTGACGGATGGTAATATTACCATCTATAAAGCTCGACTTGTCGCTAAGGTTTATCGGCAAGTTCAAGGGTTGACTACGATGAGACTTTCTCTCCATGGCGAAGCTGAAGTCTGTCTGAATCATGTTCGCAATTGCCGCATACTATGATTATGAGATATGGTAGATGGACGTCAAAACGGCATTCCTTAACGGCTATCTTAAGGAAGAACTGTATATGATGCAGCCGGCAGGTTTGTTCGACCCTAAGAATGCTAACAAGGTATGCAAGCTCCAATGATCCATTTATGGACTGGTGCAAGCATCTCGGAGTTGGAACATTCGCTTTGATGAGATGATCAAAGCGTTTGGGTTTATGCAGACTTATGGAGAAGCCTGCGTTTATAAGAAAGTGAGTGGGAGCACTATAGCATTTCTCATATTATATGTAGATGACATCCTCTTGATGGGAAATGATATAGAATTCTTGGACAGCATTAAGGCCTACTTGAATAAGTGTTTTTCAATGAAGAACCTTGGAGAAGCTGCTTACATATTAGGCATCAAGATCTATAGGGATAGATTGAGACGCCTCATAGGTCTTTCACAAAGCACATACCTTGATAATATATTGAAGAAGTTCAATATGGACCAGTCCAAGAAAGGGTTCTTGCCTGTATTACAAGGTGTGAGATTGAGCTCGGCTCAATGCCCGACCACGGCAGAAGATAAAGAAGAGATGAGTGTCGTCCCCTATGCCTCAGCCATAGGATCTATTATGTATGACATGATGTGTACTGGACCTGATGTAAACCTTCTTTGTAAGTTTGGTAGGAAGGTACCAAAGTAATCCCGGCAAGGAACACTGGACAGTGGTCAAGAATATCCTGAAGTAACTGAAAAGGACTAAGGATATGTTTCTCGTTTATGGAGATGACGAAGAGCTCGTCGTAAAGGGTTACGTCGATGCTAGCTTCGACACAGATCTGGATGACTCTAAGTCACAAATCGGATACATGTATATGTTGAATCGTGGAGCAGTCAGTTGGTGCAGTTGCAAGTAGAGCGTCATGGCGGGGTCTACATGTGAAGCGGAGTACATGGCAGCCTCGGAGGCAGCGCATGAAGCAATATGGATGAAGGAGTTCATCACCGACCTAGGAGTCATACCCAATGCGTCGGGGCCAATCACTCTCTTGTGTGACAACACTGGAGCTATTGCCCTTGCCAAGGAGCCCAGGTTTCACAAGAAGACCAGGCACATCAAGCGTCGTTTCAACTCCATCCGTGAAAATGTTCAAGATGGAGACATAGATATTTGCAAAGTACATACAGATTTGAATGTCGCAGATCCGTTGACTAAACCTCTTCCGCGAGCAAAACATGATCAACATCAGAACTCTATGGGTGTTCGATTCATCACAATGTAACTAGATTATTGACTCTAGTGCAAGTGGGAGACTGTTGGAAATATGCCCTAGAGGCAATAATAAAAGGATTATTATTATATTTCCTTGTTCATGATAATTGTCTTTTATTCATGCTATAATTGTATTATCCGGAAATCGTAATACACGTGTGAATACATAGACCACAACATGTCCCTAGTGAGCCTCTAGTTGACTAGCTCGTTGATCAACAGATAGTCATGGTTTCCTGACTATGGACATTGGATGTCATTGATAACGGGATAACATCATTAGGAGAATTATGTGATGGACAAGACCCGATCCTAAGCATAGCACAAGATCGTGTAGTTCGTTTGCTAGAGTTTTTCCAATGTCAAGTATCTTTTCCTTAGACCATGAGATCGTGTAACTCCCGGATACCGTAGGAGTGCTTTGGGTGTACCAAACATCACAACGTAACTGGGTGACTATAAAGGTATACTACGGGTATCTCCAAAAGTAACTTTTGGGTTGACACGGATCGAGACTGGAATTTGTCACTCCGTATGACGGAGAGGTATCTCTGGGCCCACTCGGTAATGCATCATCATACTGAGCTCAAAGTGACCAAGTGTCTGGTCACGGGATCATGCATTACGGTACGAGTAAAGTGACTTGCGATAACGAGATTGAGCGAGGTATTGGGACACCGACGATCGAATCTCGGGCAAGTAACGCATCGATCGACAAAGGGAATCGTATCTGAGACTGCTTGAATCCTCGACATCGTGGTTCATCCGATGAGATCATCGAGGAGCATGTGGGAGCCAACATGGGTATCCAGATCCAGCTGTTGGTTATTGACCGGAGAGTCGTCTCGGTCATGTCTCGTGTCTCCGAACCCGTAGGGGTCTACACACTTAAGGTTCGGTGACGCTAGGGTTATTAAGAAGACTTGTATGTGATTACTGAATGTTGTTCGGAGTCCCGGATAAGATCCCGGACGTCACGAGGAGTTCCAAAATGGTCAGGAGGTGAAGATTTATATATGGAAAGTTGTCATACGGTCACCGGAAAGGTTCGGGGGCATATCGGTATTGTACCGGGGCCACCAGAGGGGTTCCGGGGGTCCACCGGGAGGGGCCACCTCTCTCGGACGGCCTCATGGGCCGTAGTGGGCAGGGAACCAGCCTGGAGGGCTGGGCGCATCCCCTTGGGCCCATGCGCCTAGGGTTGGGGGAAACCCTAGTGGGGCGCCTCCCTTGGCCGCCCCCCTCTAGATCTCATCTAGAGGGGCCGCCCCTTCCCCTTCCCCTATAAATAGAGGCGAGGGAGGGTTGCACACAACATCCAAGGCGCAGCCCTCCCTCCCAACACCTCTCCTCCTCCGTTAAGAGCTTGGCGAAGCCCTGCCGGAGTACTGCCTCTCCACCACCACCACGCCGTAGTGCTGCTGCTGGAGCTCTCTTCCTCAACCTCTCCCTTCACCTTGCTGGATCAAGGCGCGGGAGACGTCTCCGCTCCGTACATGTGTTGAGCGCGGAGGTGCTGTCCGTTCAACACTAGGATCATCGGTGATTTGGATCACGTCGAGTACGACTCCTTCAACCCCGTTCTCTTGAAGGCTTCCGCTCGCGATCTACAAGGGTATGTAGATGCACTACTCTCTCTCGTTGCTAGATGAACTCATAGATAGATCTTGGTGAAACCGTAGAATTTTTTTTATTTTCTGCAACGTTCCCCAACACCCTAGACCTCCATCCGCCCGCGACCCATCCCCCTACCATCCAGAACAGGCAGGAAAAAAAAGAACGGGGCCATCCCGTACTCCCTTCCCCTCCTCCACAACCAAGCAACTGCCACATGCTCGTCCACCAAGCCTCAACCGTGGCGACCGGATCGAGCATGAATGCATGCGCCGCCTGCTGGATCTGGCACGGATGCGCGCGGTGGCTCCTGACTTCCCCAATTTATGGGAGACACCGTGTTGGGCATGCGATGCCCTGTCGATCGATGGGGCGAGGGAGGCTAACGACACGAAACGACAATGTACTCCCCTTTAATAATAGAGATATATGGAATTTTTTATTATAAATTCTTGATCAACCAATATTTAGCACCTGGGAGCTGGGCCAATAAATAAAGCCTACATGCTATAAAACGAATAGGAAGGCTCATATGGACACAAAATCAAGCATCTATCCCCATTGGATGTACATATTTTAAGCACGAGCACTTTTGAGTTTCAGTTATACAAGTTGTTTTAGTAAATTTGAAGTGCAAATGTGTGATATATTAAGAGATTTACTCACACCGCATGTGCAGTACATGAGTGGCAGCCGGCAGGCATAGCAAACAACGAGATTCTAAACTTCGCAGAAAACACAAGATCACCTTCCAATCTGAGTATAAAAGGGTCTCATTCAGATCCAGAACTATCATAAAAGACATGTCTTTCAGGAGGCATGTCTAGGAGTTTTTCTGATGATGGTGAAACAAATCCCTACATTACATATAGTTTTTAGTATCGCAAGGAGCGTACAGTTGACAATATACAAAATGGTACGCCAATAACAAAAAGACTGCCCTTTTTTACTAACCTGAATTTGATCTTCAATTTGGCTCCTGACTTCAAGTAGAGGTCAATATAGCAGCAGCAGGAGCTGCATAATAGAACATACAATTTATACTAAGCAGGCAAAAGAAGGAAAGACTGAACAGATAAGCAATCTAAGCAGACAATTAAGATGTTACTACAGAGCCTAGCTAGCTGCTCAGGTTTATCAGTAAGCTCACGGCATGGTCCTTCCCTGTCATATGCATTTGCATAGAGCAATCTAGAATATGCACATAGAAATGTTACGATGCAATGATTTACATCTAGGTTGAATAGATTATAGCGAAAAATTTAGTATGAATGTCACCTGCCCTTCGTACTGATCGCAGTAAATAAAAACATATAATTTGATGCATTTTTTTCTTCTGTTACGGTCTAATGACATGGTTGGTACAATTTAACATACCTTCCCTAGTCCAAAGGGGACACAAGCTTCTATTGATAGTCCAAAGAGGCTAAGTATGCATGCTTAAACAATACACCATGTCTATTTAGTCACATGTGAGCTCTTCTTGATCATGAAAGGTACCAGGTACCACAAAAATAGTTCAGCACCATCCAAATTAAATAAGGACCGAATAAATTGGCAATGAATCCTAATGCAATGATTGGAATAAGAATAAGACAAAAAAGAGAACCAACATAATAAACAGAGAAAGATTAAACGGACTGGTGATATAATGTCTGCCTCTTCTCGGAAAATCTAATGGCAACTCTATCAATTTCAAGAACTCTTATTATAGATAACATCAGCATAAAACTTATATCTATTGATTCAAGGCTACGGATTTCTTTCTTGAAAAGGAAGACAATTTATATATGAAAGGTAGCGTCTTTCATCAAAAAAGATTCTTGCTCCTGACACATAATTTCTTTACTGGTTTCTCAGCTACGGAGAAGAAAACGATTTCTTAGTCACACACAGAATTAATGGGCACCAAGAGCATTTGCACATTTCAATTCACTTGATATTTCAAAAAAGTGTCTCCTCTGCCCGAACAACTGAACAAATGTTGAGAACTCAGAGGCCATGGCATGCTAGAAAGGGAGGGAGGGAAAGGAGGAAATATTACATGAACAGGAGCTCGGGTCTCCCATGTCAGCTCACCCCCTCAAGCAGGCCCAGATCTCTTTCCTTGCCCCCGTTCAAACAATCGATCCGTCCGTTGCGTGCAGAGGATTCCACAAATGCGTCCTCTCATAGCCATGGCGGTGAACCTGCAGAGCAAACACATGCAATGACTGAAATGAATGGGATGCTTTGCTCGGTTCTTCGAGGCCCATGCATACTCGAATAGATTAACACCTGTGTTCATCCTCCAAACAGGGCACGGCCGGCACAGTCTCCTCCAATCAGTGCAACGCGACCATGCCCTGCTCTGTTCGGCAGCGTCTGCATCGTCCGTGGGGATCCGCAGCAGCGGCGGCGTCCGTGGGGATCCGTGGCCAATTCTTTTAATGATCAAACATGACTCTTGCATAAGTGATATCAGTATCTGATTAAGATGATTTTTAAGGCACCAAAATAAGAACTGGGTGAAGATAACAATAATATATATTACTATCCGAGTAAGATGATCTAGCTAAATACATGTGGGTTTCCACAGAATAACTCCTCTTGACATGCACGTCAATTGCCTCCCTTTAATAGCCCAAATGCATAAGTTTACAACTACAAGTCGTGCGTGGGAACAAGATCACAAACATATATTCATTTCATTGATCAAAATAGATTTATAATAACTAATTTCATTTGTCAAAATAGACCAGTAATCGTAGAAGAAGAAAAGTAATATACAACATATATTATAACTCCGCACTACGGCCAACCGGCTACATCACCCATGCGGCTTCACCTTCGACAACTAATAAAATTTCTAATACCATCCACCTTGAATAATATAATAACATTCACTTTCATTTTATTTTTATCTTGGAGCCTCATGGTCACATGTTCTAGGAAATTTTAATTTCAGACAGCAATGGTATCTACCAGCAACAAGATTTCTAGATGTCCAGAAATGCAGTATATTTCTGTGTATGGCATCATCACAATTATCCATGCCATTATAGGATCTATCAATTCAAAATAAGTGAAAATAATGGGTGTTATCCCAGTTTGCAAAATTGATGAAGTTTTACCTTGGCGCTGAAGCTGCTGCAGAACTATATCGCAAGCAACCCAGAGGACGAAGCTTCCTTGACTTCCTTTTGATACTTATTTGCTCAGTCCCATGTTTATCAATGGTGGCTGCAGAAACTAGAATCAAGGAGCAAGCTATGCTTTTGCGACTTTTTCTTGGCCCTCCTAAAAAATCATTAAACAGTTAGGCAATTAATTCAGCGGGGTAAATGCGGAAAATTGTATGTGATTCTCCTATCCTTGGAGTGAATATCCTAAGTAAAGTCGAAGCAAAGGAGGGCCAATATGCTAACAGTTCATAGCACAAGTTTAACATACATGACAAAAAAATGCCATTGCTGCATTTTTGCAGAGCATGCCTACCATGAGATGAATATTAGAAGACTGATTGGGCCGAGAAGGCTGAGAAAGATCATCGTGATGGTGCTGGTAAACACATCTTGGGTTGGTTGGCTGGATTATACATTCACTCTCGATGGAAATCCCCAACCAGAATGTACATTTTCTAAACCAGCAGAATATCAAAGAAGAAATTCTGGTTTTTGGTTGGTGGGACATCAATCCACATATTAAATTGATTCTAAACCCAGAACCAACACTACAAGCACAACATCAAGTTTATGGGTTCAAAAGGTACATCAAAAAGTATCTACAAACAGTTTAACTTCGAAACAAGAGATTGAGATGCATGTCCGTATTTAGGTTTATTTGTTTTCTTAGCGGTGAAAGTAGGAGAGACTCTTACTGTTCAATTAGGCTATAGAAAAAACAAGTCCATTTCTCTTGTCAAGCAAAATAACTCAGGAAGCTAATTAATAGTGCAAACGGAGCTTACTTTTTTCTAAGGAAATTATTTTCTTCACATGACATTTGTTCCTGCACTATATAATTATAATATCATGTATTGTTGGTAATAGGCAAATTTATATCTGAACAAATTCTATGAGAAAGCGACGGGGCTCCATGAAACTACACGGCTCCCTGAAACTACACATTATACCCTTTGTGTTAGTCAAGATCAAAAAATAGCTAGGCATTGGTAATCATGATTGTACCTTATAATCAAGTTATTTGTTGCGTTGATGTCTCGGTTGAAGTATATCCGAGACTACTCAGTCATACGCAAGATAGCATCTGAAATCCAGTGCATACAATCAGAGGCATGTTACCTCCAGAAATCCCTATCAAAAGACACTGGTTTACTTCCCTGCATTACATATGCCAAAAGATACTAAGCATAACATTAGCCCATTTAGTTGTCTAGATAACCAGATTAAATCATAAGCATTACATGGTTCTTATTTCAGTGAAAAGGAATACCGTTGAATAATGATTACCAATGCATGTCAGCATGCATAATTCAGAAACCACACGTTTAATCATTTAGGGGGCAGATACATTTGTTTTCAGAGCCTGCAACTATGAAATGCTAGACAAGTTTATTGTCCTACTAAAAATATGAGGAAATTATTAATGTCAAAATTGTTGTGTCTAGTGCCAAAATTAACTACTATATCAGGTTATGTCTGCTAGAAATAACAGTGGTAAGTAAGAAACGTGACAAAAATTAAGCATCGACTCATATGTATACCTACGGATCTAGCCAAAAGCTTTGACACGCAAGAACAACAATAACAATGAACCTGCTCGAGTCTGGGCATATACTTGACTTCCCGTGCAAATCTATTCGCTATATTATTTACCCATAAATCACTCTTCATCATCTTCTTATTTCTCTAACAACTATATCTGCATGACCAATCCAAGTCCACCACCTCTGTTAATGACATATCCAACTCACAATCCCCCCTTCCACCTCCACCAACACACTTAGAATTTCAAACACTTACCGGTGCACTTGTCTTCCACAGCTCATTAATATTTACACGGTGTAGTGCAACTTCTCGAACTTCATCCCGGCTCATTAACTCCACCACTCTAGCGCACACACAAAATATTGATTATGCTCTACAGAACAAAGAACAAAATGACTTCACATGCTAAATATTGATTCTGACAATGACATACTGTTTCGAGAAGCTGATCAATACTCGTAAGATCTGTAGTAGGTACAGATGTTGCATAAGTTGATGTACTTTCTGAAGCCGGGATGACCATGCTAGAAAAGCAAGTTGTTTGCAAATCTAATTGGATGAATAAACTAGAAGTACAAATGTACTTAAAATAAAGAAGTTTTGATCAAGTTCATTAATAAATAACATGCACCAAACCACTTGTTAGAATAAGTATGCTAGAGAGATTACTTGAAATCCATACAAGCGAGCAATTAGAATTATGTGGTGCAGAAGAATACTTTGGGCTGTTAAAAATAAAGAACAATGATTGTGTCTATCTATACACGGTTTTCCTCTGCTCAAGCAAGCAAGCAAGAATCAAACAACACAATATACAACAATTTGATTGCACATACGTTCAAACTGGACGGATACGTGCACATTAGCAAACACCACCAAGTTGGGTCCAGACTATTTGCAATCAAAAGATGAGATGTGCAGGGAAGGGGGTGGAGCTCACCACACCAGGCCAGGGGGTAAGAGGAGGGAGTAGGCAGCCGCATCAGCGATGAGGGAGGGCTCGTCCTCGTTCACCTGAAGCAGTAGGAGCATCAGCTGGTCCAGATCCGAGCAACCTGCACAGAAAACAAAGGAAAGGAAAGGAAAGGAATCACAAGGAGGGGCATGAAGAAACCGACAAGACAAGGGAAGGAGGCGCGCGCACCATGGTCGGAGGTCGCCGGAGATGGCCTGCAGCCAGCACGCGTCCTTTCCTTGGAGGTTGAGGCGTCGGACCTCCACGGGTAGCTAGGGATTCGGGCATCTCAGTACATGGATGCAGCCGGGTCGGACCTCCATGGACGACCTCGAGGGACGGCGGCCCGCCGGTGCGGCTGCGGATCTGGGCGCTGCCTCCCCTTGCCACCGGATCCCTTCCTTTCCCTTCCCTCCCTTGGGAGAGGGAGAGAAGGTGAGGGGGAGGAGGAGGCCGGGCAGGGCTCCTCCCGCCTGCCCGCGACGGGAGGTGGCGGGGGCGGCCACGACGGGAGGTGGCGGGGGCAGCGGCGGCGGGCGGCGGCATTTGAGGGAAGGGATCGGTGGCGGCTGCGAGGGCGAAGGACCTGGTGAGGCGGCGGGGCAGAAGCTCCAGGAGACGGCGGCGGGGACCTTGAGGCCGAGCTCAGGCCATGGCTTCCCTGGCTCCAGAGGCCGTGGCGGCGCCGGATGCAGCGGCGGGGCGAGGAGGAGGCCGGCCGTCGGGGAGGCAGGAGCTCCTCGTCCCCTTTGATCCAGATCGGGGTCGAGGAGGGAGCAACAGGGGCGCGAGGGAGCGGGCGACCCGCGGGCGGCGGTCGGGGCGTAGGTTTAATTTTGTAGGTTAACCGTCGTAGATTCTTTTAGAATAATTTTCTGTCGATGAACCGTAGTGTTTCACAACTGGTATTATGGTAGCATACCGATTTTATTTCCTGGTTCGAGGGCGGAGGGGGGAATGGAGGGAATGCGGGAGGTGGGGTCAAGGACGAAAATTAACCGTCTCTGGTGGGATGAAAATTGACCGCGGAGACTACCAGCTACTTCATTAGGAGTAGAGGTTGGTGTTAAACCTACTATATTCTAACTTCTCTATGGGTTATAAACTATTTTACTAGCCATAGATTCATCAAAATAAGCAAGCAACACAATGAAAACAGAATCTATCAAAAACAGAACAGTCTGTAGTAATCTGTATCAAACGTATACTTCTGGAACTTCAAAAATTCTAAAATAAATTGGTATACCTGAGTAATTTATCTAGTAATCATATTAAAAAATAATCAACTAAATATCACTCTCCAGTAAAAAGTTTTAGGTAATCTCGTGAGCGCTAAAGTTTCCGTTTTTTACAGCATGATCATAAAGACTTCACCCAAGTCTTTCCAAAGGTTCTACTTGGCACAAACACTAATTAAAACATAAAAACACATCTAAAAATAAGCTAGATGGATTATTTATTACTAAACAAAACCAAAAATCAATAAACTAAAATTTGAGTTGGGTTGCCTCCCAACAAGCGCTATCGTTTAACGCCCCTAGCTAGGCATGATGATTTCAATGATGCTCGCATAAAAGATAAAAATTGAAACATATAGAGAGCATCATGAAGAATATGACTAGCACATTTGAGTCTAACCCACTTCCTATGCATAGGGATTTTGTGAGCAAACAACTTATGGGAACACTAATCAACTAGCATAGGAAGGTAAAACAAGCATAACTTCAAAAGTTTAAGCACATAGAGAGGAAACTTGATATTATTACAATTCCTACAAGTATATATTCCTCCCTCATAATAATTTTCAGTAGCATCATGAATGAATTCAACAATATAACCAGAACCTAAATCATTCTTTTCATGATCTACTTGCATAGAAATTTTACTACTCTCCACATAAGCAAAATTCTTCTCAGTCGGAATAGTGGGAGTATCATAAGAGACTTGAATACTATAAATTGTTTCCACATTAAAAGAGTAATGTTCAGCAAAAGGGTAATCACAATCATGACAAGTTTTATAAATATAATCATCACTACTTTTTATAGCATAAGTTTCATCACAATAATCATCATAAGTAGCAACTTTGTTCTCATCATAATCGATTGAAACCTCTTCCAAGATAGTGGAATCATTACTAAATAAAGTCATGACCTCTCCAAATCCACTTTCATAAATATTAAATGATTCAACATCCTCCAAAATAGTGAGATCATTACTTCCTAAAGTTGACACTCTTCCAAACCCACTTTCATAAATATAAACATCATAAGTAGGAGGCATGCTATCATCCTTATAAATTTGCATATCAAAACTTGAGAGACTAAAAATATCATCTTCATTAAACGTAGCATCCCCAAGCTTAGGACAAACATTAATTGCAGCAAATATATTCTCAAAAACATCATCTTCATCAAACATAGCATCCCCAAGCTTGGGCCTTTTCATATCATAAGCATAATCACTCTCATCATTAATAATATGGATAGCACCAATAGTATAGCAATTATCATATTCTTCCAAGCAAGTGCCAAAAAGATTTTCAAGATCATAAGAAGTATCATTATCTTCCCAATAATAATCATCACAACAAGCAATAGGTATAACGAGATCATCATCAAGTGCATCATCTTCATTTTCATGAGGCACAACAATAATAGGAGCAACATTATTTGGGAGAGATATCTTTTTACCTCTCCTCCTTTTTCTTTTCTTCTTCTTCACCACATCATGTGTGGGTTCAATCTTCTTTTTGCAGCTCCTTATTAATGAAATTGGTTGAATAGAGGGCCCCTCCTCGTTACCTGATTCATCATAAGAAATAATAGGAGGATATTGGGAAGTCTCTTCCATTTCATTAGTATTCTCTTCATCTTCTATTTGCTTTCTTTTATTTATGTAATTGGCAATATAAGGATTTTCAATGCAATTCACCGCACAATACATATAAATTTCCTCTAGATCAAAACCAAGAAGTTCATAACGGGCAAATTCTAGAAGATAGTTAGTTATACGTTTCATTTCTTCATAGCCCATAAGCAAACTAAGTTCATTATAATGTGCAAGGGAAATCAAGTCATCACAATTTTTGGACACGATTAGATCATGAAACAATTTGCATCGGATAGTTAAATGAGCACATTCATTGCAAAGTTCACAAGTATGGCCAAGAAAATTTAAATTTTCAGCACAAACATCTAGCCTTTCTTGCAACAATTTAGTTTCTAAGTACTTATGCCTCTTGCAATATCTATCTTCCCTATTTGGTGTGTACTTACAAACCCAATGCACTCCACAAGAATTGACATGTTTATAGGAGACATTTTCATCATAACTAGTGCAATCATAATTAGTACTATGGATATTCAAGGAGTTCATACTAACAACATTGCAATCATGCTCATCATTCAAAGATTTAGTGCCAAACATTTTAATGCATTCTTCTTCTAACACTTTGGCACAATTTTCTTTTCCATCATACTCACGAAAGATATTCAAAAGATGAAGCGTATGAGACAAACTCAATTCCATTTTTTTGTAATTTTCTTTTATAAACTAAACTAGTGCTAAAACAAGAAACAAAAAGATTCGATTGCAAGATCTAAAGATATACCTTCAAGCACTCACCTCCCCGGCAACGGCGTCGGAAAAGAGCTTAGTTGATGGGGTGTGAGTGCCGCTTACGAACCTCCCGGCAGCGGCGCCGGAAAAAAGAGCTTGATGTATACTACACAACCTTCTTCTTGTAGACGTTGTTGGGCCTCCAAAAATCTTGAGAGGTTTGTAGGACAAGAGCAAATTTCCCTCAAGTGGATGACCTAAGGTTTATCAATCCGTGGGAGGCGTAGGATGAAGATGGTCTCTCTCAAACAACCCTGCAACCAAATAACAAAGAGTCTCTTGTGTCCCCAACACACCCAATACAATGGTAAATTGTATAGGTGCACTAGTTCGGCGAAGAGATGGTGATACAAGTGCAATATGGATGGTAGATATAGGTTTTTGTAATCTGAAAATATAAAAACAGCAAGGTAACTAATGATAAAAGTGAGCGTAAACGGTATTGAAATGATAGGAAATAAGGCCTAGGGTTCATACTTTCACTAGTGCAAGTTCTCTCAACAATAATAACATAATTGAATCATATAACTATCCCTCAACATGTAACAAAGAGTCACTCCAAAGCCACTAATAGCGGAGAACAAACGAAGAGATTATGGTAGGGTACGAAACCACCTCAAAGTTATTCTTTCCGATCAATCCATTGGACTATTCCTATAAGTGTCACAAACAGCCCTAGAGTTCGTAGTAAAATAACACCTTAAGACACACATCAACCAAAACCCTAATGTCACCTAGATACTCCAATGTCACCTCAAGTATCCGTGGGTATGATTATACGATATGCATCACACAATCTCAGATTCATATATTCAATCCAACACAAAGTACTTCAAAGAGTGCCCCAAAGTTTCTAACGGAGAGTCAAGACGAAAATGTGTGCCAACCCCTATGCATAGGTTCATGGGCGGAACCCGCAAGTTGATCACCAAAACATACATCAAGTGAATCACGTGATATCCCATTGTCACCACAGATACGGCAAGACATACATCAAGTGTACTCAAATCATTAAAGACTCAATCCGATAAGATTACTTCAAAGGGAAAACTCAATCCATTACAAGAGAGTAGAGGGGGAGAAGCAACATAAGATCCAACTATAATAGCAAAGCTCGTGATACATCAAGATCGAATCACCTCAAGAACACGAGAGAGAGAGAGATCAAACACATAGCTACTGGTACATACCCTCAGCCCCGAGGGTGAACTACTCCCTCCTCGTCATGGAGAGCGCCGGGATAATGAAGATGGCCACCGGTGAGGGTTCCCCCCCCTCCGGCAGGGTGCCGAAACAGGGCCCCGATTGGTTTTTGGTAGCTACAAAGGCTTGCGGCGGCGGAACTCCCGATCTATTCTGTTCCCCGAAGTTTTTAGGGTATATGGGTATATATAGGAGGAAGAAGTACGTCAGGGGAGCCACGAGGGTGGAGGGCGCGCCCAGGGGGGGTGGGTGCGCCCCCTGCCTCGTGCCTTCCTCGTTGCTTTCTTGACGTGGACTCCAAGTCTCCCGGGTTGCTTTCTTTCTAAAAATAACTTCTCCAGAAGGTTTCATTCCGTTTCGACTCCGTTTATATTCTTTTTCTACGAAACTCTGAAATAGGCAAAAAAAAACAATTCTGGGCTGGGCCTCCGGTTAATAGGTTAGTCCCAAAAATAATATAAAAGTGAATAATATAGCCCAATAATGTCCAAAACAGAAGATAATATAGCATGGAGCAATCAAAAATTATAGATACGTTGGAGACGTATCAGAAAGCAACCCTCTCCCTGATGAGGGGGAGGAAGAAGAGGGCGGCCTCCACAAATCTGGAGGCGGAGGCGCCCAAGAAGGTGAAAGGCTCCCTTGCGAATAACACCACGTGGGACGTCGACAGCAATCCGGAGCGATGGCCCCGGAGCAAGCCCCTGGCCGCATCGTAAGTACTGAAAAACTCGTACTTGTCGGTGTATCCGGCCTCTCCTCTTCATTGTGTTAACATGGTTAATTGTGCTATTGCAGTCCGGACCACGACAGTTCCCAGCAATCTTCATCGAGAGGTTCGTTGGATTCAAAGGCTATGTCCAGTGCGTCACCGTCGGTCGCTTACTCTCCCACGGCCAAGGGCGACGCCGAGGTGCTGTCACGAAGGACATTCCCAGGCCAGGGAGAGTCTCAGGAGGCCGTCAGGGTGGCGCCAAAGAGCGAGACCTCGACCGCTGGACACATGGGGGAGCAGTCCCCCATGAAGACTGGCGATGGGGGCCGGATTCAGTTCGGCCCCTGTCCGGATACGGTTCCGGAGACTGCTACCTCTTGAGCACTGCGTTGGATTTCCTTGAAGAGGAAAGGGTGATGCAACATAGTAGCGTAAGTATTTCCCTCAGTTTTTGAGAACCAAGGTATCAATCCAGTAGGAGGCTATGCGCAAGTCCCTCGTACCTACACAAAGAAAATAACTCCTCGCAACCAACACGATAAGGGGTTGTCAATCCCTTCACGATCACTTACGAGGGTGAGATCTGATAGATATGCAAGGATAATATTTTTGGTATTTTTGTGATAAAGATGCAAACTAAAATAAAATCAAAGTAAAAAGCAAAGGAAATAAATAAGTGTTGGAAGATTAATATGATGAAGATAGACCCGGGGGCCATAGATTTCACTAGTGGCTTCTCTCAAGAGCATAAGTATTTTACGGTGGGTGAGCAATTCTTGTTGAGCAATTGATGTAATTGAGCATAGTTATGAGAATATCTAGGTATGATCATGTATATAGGCATCACGTCCGAGACAAGTAGACCGACTCCTTTGCATCTACTACTATTACTCCACTCATCGACCGCTATCCAAAGATGCATCTAGAGTATTAAGTTCATGAAAACAGAGTAACGCCTTAAGCAAGATGACATGATGTAGATGGATAAATTCATGCAATATGATAAAAAACCATCTTGTTATCCTCGATGGCAACAATACAATACGTGCCTTTGCTGCCCCTCATCACACGGGAAAGGACACCGCAAGATTGAACCCAAAGCTAAGCACTTCTCCCATTGCAAGAAAGATCAATCTAGAAGGCCAAACCAAACTGATAATTCGAAGATACTTGCAAAGATAACCAATCATACATAAAAGAATTCAGAGAAGATTAAAATATTGTTCATAGATAATCTTGATCATAAACCCACAATTCATCGCTCTCAACAAACACACGCAAAAAGAAGATTACATCGAATAGATCTCCACGAGAGAGGGGGAGAACATTGTATTGAGATCCAAAAGAGAGAAGAAGCCATCTAGCTACTAACTATGGACCCGAAGGTCTGAGGTAAACTACTCACACTTCATCGGAGAGGCTATGGTGTTGATGTAGAAGCCCTCCGTGATGGTGCTCCCTCCGTGAGCTCCTAACAGGCCCCAAGATGGGATCTCGTGGGTACAGAAGGTTGCGGCGGTGGAATTAGGTTTTTGGCTCTGTGTCTGATCGTTTGGGGGTACGTAGGTATATATAGGAGGAAGGAGTAAGTCGGTGGAGCAACAGGGGGCCCACGAGGGTGGACGGCGCGCCCTGGGGGGTGGGCGCGCCCCCTACCTCGTAGCCTCCTCCTTTCTTTCTTGACGTAGGATCCAAGTCTCCCGGATCATAATCTTCCTAAAAATCACGTTCCCCAAGGTTTCATTCCGTTTGGACTCCAGTTGATATTCCTTTTCACAAACTCAAATAGGCAAAAACAGCAATTACAGGCTGGGCCTCCGGTTAATAGGTTAGTCCCAAAAATAATATAAAAGTGGATAATAAAGCCCAATAATGTCCAAAGCAGTAGATAATATAGCATGGAGCAATCAAAATTATAGATATGTTGGAGACGTATCAAGCATCCCCAAGCTTAATTCCTCGTCATTCCTCGAGTAGGTAAATGATAAAAAAGATAATTTTTGATGCGGATTGCTACTTGGCATAATTTCAATGTAATTCTTCTTAATTGTGGTTTGAATATTCAGATCCGGAAGATTCAAGACAAAAGTTTAATATTGACATAAAAAAAATAATACTTCAAGCATACTAACAAAGCAATCATGTCTTCTCAAAATAACATGGCCAAAGAAAGTTATCCCTACAAAATCATATTGTCAGGCTATGCTATATCTTCACCACACAAAGTATTTAAATCATGCACAACCCCGATGACAATCCAAGCAATTGTTTCATACTTTTGACATTTTCAAAACTTTTTCAATCTTCACGCAATACATGAGCATGATCCATGGATATAGCACTATATGTGGAATAGAATGGTGGTTGTGGAGAAGACAAAAAGGGAGAAGACAGTCTCACATCAACTAGGCGTATCAACGAGCTATGGAGATGCCCATCAATAGATATCAATGTGAGTGAGTAGGGACAAATGCACTAGAGCTATAAGTATATGAAAGCTCAACAAAAGAAACTAAGTGGGTGTGCATCCAACTTGCTTGCTCACGAAGACCTAGGGCAATTTGAGGAAGCCCATCATTGATATACAAGCCAAGTTCTATAATGAAAAATTCCTACTAGTATATGAAGGTGACAAAATGAGAGACTCTCTATCATGAAGATCATGGTGCTACTTTGAAGCACAAGTGTGGTAAAATGATAGTAACATTGTCCCTTCTCTCTTTTTCTCTCATTTTTTTTATTTTTTGGGCCTTTTCTCTTTTTTATGACCTCTTTTCTTTTTTTCTTTTTTTATATTTTTCGTCCGGAGTCTCATCCCGACTTGTGGGGGAACCATAGTCTCCATCATCCTTTTCCTCACTTGGGACAATGCTCTAAAAATGATGATCATCACACTTTTATTTTCGTACAACTCAACAATTACAACTCAATACTTAGAACAAGATATGACTCTATATGTATGCCTCCGGCGGTGTACCGGGATATGCAATGATTCAAGAGTGACATGTATGAAAGAATTATGAATGGTGGCTTTGCCACAAATACAATGTCAACTACATGATCATGCTAAGCAATATGACAATGATGGAGCGTGTCATAATAAAATGTATTGGAAAGTTGCATGGCAATATCTCTCGGAATGGCTATGGAAATGCCATGATAGGTAGGTATGGTGGCTGTTTTGAGGAAGGTATATGGTGGGTGTATGTTACCGGCGAAAAGTGCGCGGTATTAGAGAGGCTAGCAATGGTGTAGGAGGAAAAGTGCGTATAATCCATGGACTCAACATTAGTCATAAAGAACTCATATACTTATTGCAAAAATCTACAAGTTATCACAGCAAAGTATTACACGCATGCTCCTAGGGGGATAGATTGGTAGGAAAAGACCATCGCTCGTCCCCGACCGCCACTCATAAGAAAGAAAATCAATAAATAAATCATGCTCCGACTTCATCACATAACGGTTCACCATACGTGCATGCTACGAGATTCACAAACTTTAACACAACTATTTCTCAAATTCACAACTACTCAACTAGCATGACTCTAATATCACCATCTTCATATCTCAAAACAATTATCAAGCATCAAACTTCTCATAGTATTCAACACACTCATAAGAAAGTTTTACAAATCTTGAATACCAAGCATATTAGGATTATTTAAGAAAATTACCATGCTATTTAAGACTCTCAAAATAATCTAAGTGAAGCATGAGAGATCAATAGTTTCTATAAAACAAATCCACCACCGTGCTCTAAAAGATATAAGTGAAGCACTAGAGCAAAACTATATAGCTCAAAAGATATAAGTGAAGCATAAAGAGTATTCTAATAATTTCCAAATCATGTATGGCTCTCTCGAAAGGTGTGTACAGCAAGGATGATTGTGGTAAACTAAAAATC
This sequence comes from Aegilops bicornis, assembly GCA_021605145.1. Classification (NCBI taxonomy): domain Eukaryota; kingdom Viridiplantae; phylum Streptophyta; class Magnoliopsida; order Poales; family Poaceae; genus Aegilops; species Aegilops bicornis. The sequence continues at coordinate 238,612,165 of CM038670.1, forward strand.
AAAGACTCAAATCGTACAAGACGCTCCAAGCAAAACACATATCATCTGGTGAATAAAAATATAGCTTCAAGTAAAGTTACCGATGGACGTAGATTTAAAGAGGGGATGCCTTCCGGCATCCCCAAGCTTTGTCTTTTGGTGTCCTTATATTATCTTGGGGGTGCCATGGGCATCCCCAAGCTTAGGCTCTTGCCACTCCTTGTTCCATAATCCATCAAAAATCTTTCACCCAAAACTTGAAAACTTCACAACACAAAACTCAATGTAAATATCGTGAGCTCCGTTAGCGAAAGAAAACAAAAGACCACTTCAAGGTACTGTAATGAACTCATTATTTATTTATATTGGCGTTAAACCTACTGTATTCCAACTTCTCTATGGTTTATAAATGAAAGTGCTAGTTATCAACTAGAGGGGGGGTGAATAGATGATTTTTATGAAAGTCTTCAAAACGTGGAAGTTTCGAAGACAAACAATAGAAATGACCTAATTGATATGCAGCGGAAGATAAACTACAACAAGCAAACCATAGTCAAGTATGCAATAATGTGAAAGTACAAAGACTAATAGCAGCGTGGTAGTAAGGATCAGGATGGAAGATAGTATGAAGCCAACCAACGATAGTAGTCAAGCAATGAAGTCAAACAGGTACGACAAATAGGCAATGACTTCACGAAGACAAACTCTAAGTAAGGGGAGGGAGAGGATAGAACCATTCACTTGTTGAAGACACATGATTTGTTGGACCAGTTCCAGTTGTTGTGACAAGCTGTACGCCCGTTAGGGAGGCTGAGATTCAACTCAGAAGACCGCGTCTTCACCTTATTCCCCTTGAGCTAAGGACACACAGTCCTCGCCCAATCACTCTGGTAAGTCTTCAAGGTAGACTTCCGAACCTTCACAGACTTCGTTCATCGGCGATCCACAATGACTCTTGGATGCTCAGAACGCGCGCCTAACCGGCTGGAGGATTCACAGTCCTCGAGTGTAATAAGTCTTCAGGTCACGCAGACAGAAAGACTTCAGTGATGCCTAACACTCTTTGGCTCTGGGTGTTTGGGCTTTGCCCTCGCAAGGATTTCTCTCTCTCAAAGGCTTCGAGGTGGGTTGCTCTCAAACGACAAAAGCCGTGCACTAACTCTGAGCAGCCACCAATTTATGGTGTAGGGGTGGGCTATTTATAGCCACTAGGCAACTCGACCTGATATGTCTGAAATGACCCTGGGTCACTAAGGAACTGACACGTGTTCCAACGGTCAGATTTCAAACACACACGGAAACTTTACTTAGGCTACAAGCAAAGCTGACTCATCCAGCTCTGGATAAGATTTGCTCTCGTTGTCTTCACTCGGAGACATAGGATTTGGGTTGAGCATCACTTGATCATTCGACTTTGTTCACTTGGACCCCACTTAACAAAGACGGTGGTTCCTATGACTCAACAAAGAAGAAAAAGGAAACAACGAAACGACACAGTCTTCGCGCTCCATATTCTTCACTCAATGTCTTCTCATGTCATAGTCTTCAATATGAATATCTTCACGTACCACCATTGTCGTCAAAGTCTTCATATATTTTTAGGGGTCATCTCCGGTAGGTAAACCGAATCAATGAGGGACACTACCTGTGTTATCCTGCAATTCTCACAAACACATTAGTCCCTCAACCAATTTTGTCGTCAATACTCCAAAACCAACTAGGAGTGGCACTAGATGCACTTAAAATAAACTATTTTACTAGCCATAGATTCATCAAAATAAGCAAACAACACACGAAAAACAGAATCTGTGAAAAACAGAACAGTCTGTAGTAATCTGTAACTAACGCAAACTTGTGGAACTCCAAAAAATCAGCCAAAATAGGAAGATCTAGGAAATTTGTTTTTTGATCAGCATCAATTGGAATCACTATTTTATCACGTTCTGGTGATTTTTAACAATTGTTTTCATGAACAGAAAGTTTCTGCAAATTGCAGCAAGATCAAATAACTATTATCCAAGAAGATCCTATAGGTTTAACTTGGCACAAACACTAATTAAAACCTAAAAACACATCTAACCAGAGGCTAGAACAAAGATTTATTCCTAAACAGAAGCAAAAAGAAAAAAATAAAATAAAATTGGGTTGCCTCCCAACAAGCGCTATCGTTTAACGCCCCTAACTAGGCATAAAAGCAAGGATAGATCTAGGTATTGCCATCTTTGGTAGGCAATTCATAAGTGGCTCTCATGATAGATTCATAAGGTAATTTTATTTTCTTCCTAGGGAAGTGTTCCATACCTTTGTTTAATGGAAATTGGAATCTAATATTCCCTTCCTTCATATCAATAATTGCACCAATCGTTCTAAGGAAAGGTCTACCGAGAATAATAGGACATGAAGGATTGCAATCTATATCAAGAACGATAAAATTTACGGGCACATAATTCCTATTTGCAACAATAATAACATCATTAATTCCTCCCATAGTTTTCTTAATAGTGGAATCCGCAAGGTGCAAGTTTAGAGAGCAATCATCAAAATCGCGGAAATCTAGCAAATCGCACAAAGTTTTGGGAATAGTGGAAACACTAGCACCCAAATCACATAAAGCATGGAACTCATGATCCTTAATCTTAATTTTAATAGTTGGTTCCCACTCATCATAAAGTTTTCTAGGGATAGAAACTTCCAACTCAAGCTTTTCTTCATAAGATTGCATCAAGGCATCAACGATATGTTTAGTAAACGCTTTATTTTGACTATAAGCATGAGGAGAATTTAGCACGGATTGCAACAAGGAAATACAATCGATCAAAGAGAATTTTTCATAATTAAATTCCTTGAAATCCAAAATAGTGGGTTTAGCAACATCTAGGGTTTTGATTTTTTCAATCCCACTTTTATCAATATTAGCATCAAGATCTAAAAACTCCGAATTTTTGGAACGCCTTCTAGGTAAAGGTGGATCATATTCAGTCCCATCATTATCAAGATTCATATTGCAAAACAAAGATTTAATAGGGGACACGTCAACAAATTTTAGATCTTCATCTTTGTTTTCATAAAAATTTGAAGAACACGCTTTTATAAAGCAATCTTTCTTAGCACGCATCCTAGCGGTTCTTTCTTTGCACTCATCAATGGAAATTCTCATGGCTTTGAGAGACTAATTGATATCATGCTTAGGAGGAATAGATCTAAGCTTTAAAGAATCAACATCAAGATAAATTCTATCAATGTTCCTAGCCAATTCATCAACTTTAAGCAATTTCTCTTCAAGCAAAGCACTGAAATTCTTTTGCGGATTCATAAACTATTTATTACTAGTCTCAAATTCAGAGGGCATCTTATTAAAATTTCCATAAGAGTTGTTGTAGGAATTTCCATAATTATTAGAGGAATTACTAGGATAAGGCCTAGGATTAAAGTTTCCTCTATCTGGCGTTGTTACCAAAATTATTCCTACCAACAAAATTCACATCCATAGATTCATTATTATTCTCAATCAAAGTGGACAAAGCCATATCATTAGGATCAGAAGAAACACTCTTAGTAGCAAATAATTTCATAAGTTCATCCATCTTTCCACTCAAAACATTAATTTCTTCTATCGCATGCACTTTTTTATTAGTAGATCTTTCAATTGTGCCATTGAGAATAATTAACCATAATATTATCTAGGAGTTTAGTAGCTTATCCTAAAGTGATTCTCATAAAAGTGCCTCCCGCGGCCGAATCTAAAAGATTTCTAGAAGCAAATTTCAATCCGGCATAATTTTTTTGTATAATCATCCACAAATTTAAACCATGAGTAGGGCAATTACGTATCATTAATTTCATCCTCTCCCAAGCTTGTGCAACATGTTCATGATCAAGTTGCTTAAAATTCATCATATCGTTTCTAAGAGAGATGATCTTAGCGGCAGGAAAATACTTAGAGATAAAAGCATCTTTGCACTTGTTCCAAGAGTCAATACTATTTTTAGGCAAAGACGAAAACCAAGCTTTAGCACGATCTCTAAGTGAAAAGGAAATAGCTTCAATTTAACAATATCATTATCAACATCTTTCTTCTTTTGCATATCACACAAATCAACGAAGCTATTTAGATGAGTAGCGGCATCTTCACTACGAAGGCCGGCGAATTGATCTTTCATGACAAGATTCAACGAAGCAGCATTGATTTCACAAGATTCAATATTGCTAAGAGGAGCAATCGGAGTGCTAAGGAAATCGTTATTGTTGGTATTGGTAAAGTCACACAATTTGGTATTATCTTGGGCCATCGTGACAAACAAGTAATCCAACAAACGGGCAAACAAAAAGCAAGCGAAAAAGAGGCGAACAGAAAAGAGAGGGCGAATAAAACAGCAAGGGTGAAGTGGGGGAGAGGAAAATGAGAGGCAAATGGCAAATAATGTAATGCGGGAGATAAGGGATTTGTGATGGGTACTTGGTATGTTGACTTTTGCGTAGACTCCCAAGAACGGCGCCGTAAATCTTCTCTCGCTACCTCTTGAGCACTACGTTGGATTTCCTTGAAGAGGAAAGGGTGATGCAAAGACAAGATGGCGTAAGTATTTCCCTCGCTTTTGAGAACCAAGTTATCAATCCAGTTTGATGCTACGCGAGAGTCCCTCGTACCTACACAAAGCAAATAACTCCTCGCATCCAACGCGATAAGGGGTTGTCAATCCCTTCACGGTCACTTACGAGAGTGAGATCTGATAGATATGATAGGATAATATTTTTGGTATTTTTGTGATAAAGATGCAAAGTAAAATAAAAGCAAAGTAAAAAGTAAAGGAAATAAATAAGTGTTGGAAGATTAATATGATGAAGATAGACCCGGGGGCCATAGATTTCACTAGTGGCTTCTCTCAAGAGCATAAGTATTTTACGATGGGTGAACGAATTACTATTGAGAAATTGATGAATTGAGCATAGTTATGAGAATATCTAGGTATGATCATGTATATAGGCATCACGTCCGAGACAAGTAGACTGACTCCTGCCTGCATCTACTACTATTACTCCACTCATCGACCGCTATCCAGCATGCATCTAGAGTACTAAGTTCATGAAAACAGAGTAACGCCTTAAGCAAGATGACATGATGTGGAGGGATAAATTCATGCAATATGATAAAAACTGTCACAGCCCTAGAAATCTTCTTGTAATTAGTGGCCTTGCATTCATGCATCATTTTCAATTTCTATTAATCTTGAAATGGGGATGCTTAAACCCTAGCACCAAATGAATTCAACTAGAGTCAAAAAAATAAAATCTTTTTCATTGAACTCAAAATGCCCTCTGAAAATGTTCAACATTTCTGGATTGAGGTGGAAGCATCTACCAAAAATGGTTTACATTTTTGCAGGACATATTTGGGCTTTGAATTAATTCAAACATATTTGAATTGGAGCTCTTTAAATGCTATATATATTTTAGATGCTCCAAAAATGTTGGAAGTTGTTATGGGTCACTGGAATAATTCAGACAACACCCCTAATTATTTCCAGGATTTTATAAAATGGTTTAGTATTTTACGAAATCAAAACAAAACAGAATAAATAGAAAACAAAAAAGAGAGAGAAAAAGGAAACTAACCTGGCGCCCACCTGGGCCTCACCTGTGCTGGCCCAGCCCACCTGGCCTGGTGCCGCCATCCCTAACCTCTGCCAAGAGGGCACATGCGGGACAACAGACGCCAGCCGAGGCGCCACGCCTCCTCTTGCTTGCCTTCGAGCCTCTGGACGCGTGGGTGAACGCCCTGGCGCCGTCCCGATCCGCCTGACCTCTCTCACTCTCCCCTTGCTCTCTCCCTCGCCTCTGCACCCCGGACCCGAACACGTCCGCCGCCGCCGTTCACTGCCACCACGCCCACCATGCTCCTCTCGCCCCCCCCCCCCCCCGTGTAGTCTGCAAGCTCCGCCACCACCCGTTACGCCGCCTCGAGCAAGCCCCGAGCACTCGGACGCCCCAACTCGACCGCCTCGACTTCGTCTTCAAGCTTCGGTCACCGGAGATCACCGTCGCCGTCCCGTCGCCCCAGGCCTTCCCCGAGCACGCCGACCGTCTCATCGTGATCCCCGTGAGCCCCTGCACCGTTCCCCCTAATTCTGTGGCCTAGTTCTTGTCGTAGCCGCTGTTTCCGTCAAGGCCGAGAGTGCGCCGCCGCACGACCTCGTCGCCGACGAATCTCCGATGACATATTGGTCCCGTGGGTGTTTCCGTTGGGTTCTTGAGCACGCGTACAGTCCGTAGGTGCAAACCGCTTGTTCTCCCGCGCGCTGTGGCGTCGAATCCATTCACGTTTGAACTCCGGCCGTCGCGGTGTTCATCGCCGGCGCCGTTCCCGGCCATCTCGAGCTCAGCCACCGCCACCAGACGATGCAGCTCACTCCTGTGAGCGCCAGAGGAGCAAACATGCTGGCGAATGGCGCCCTGAGCAGCGTTTCCGCATCTCGCCGCCACGTCTGGCCTCGCCGGCGTCATGTCGCCGGTGAGTTTGACCCGTTCGACTGGGGGTTTGACCTCCCTGGGGTCAATACATGTGGGCCTCGCCCCTAACTAGTTTAGCTTAGCACTAATTACCCCCTACAGACACTAACAGTGGGCCCAGTGCATGTTAACTTGATTAGTTAACCCTAATTAACCTTGTTAGTTAGTTGAGTCACTGACGGATGGACCCCACTCCCTAATTAACTCCAGCTTTATTTCCTGTTTAGATTAGTGTTAATCTTGCGGACCCCACGTGTCAGTTTGACTTTGGCCAAGTCAGCGTTGACTGGTCCCACATGTCAGCGACCTAAACAGCCCCGTGTCACTGACGTGTGGCCCCCACACGTCAGGTTTGACCTGGACCGGATCAATTGACCGCTGACGTCACACTGACGCAATCCTGACGCAGTAACTCTTTTTCTGGATTTATTCTTTTACATGAAATTCCAGAAAATAGCCAAAACTTCTAAAAATCATAGAAAATCAACCGTAGCTCAGAATGAATTAATTTATATATGAAAAATTATCAGAAAAATGCAATATATCCATCTGTATCATTTTCATGCATGTTTGAGAAAGTTAACCTCATGTTTAGGATGAAATATGATTAGGACAAATTTGATAATAGATTTGGAGTTGGAATTTGATCTAGTTTTGAATTCCACTTCAATCAAAATGACCTTCTGTTGCATTAGCTCAAATCACAGCATATTGCCATGTCATGATCATGCATCATATTGTGCATTGCATTGATGGTGTTTCTTTCTCTGTTGCCGGTATTTGTCCCCTCTCGATAGACGTGGTTCCGATGATGAGTTCGATGACACCGATGAAGAACTATACTATCTTCAGAAGTGCCAGGAAAGCAAAACCCCTTGTTCATTCTGATACAATCCCACTCTCTCGCTCCTGTTCTATTTTACTGCATTAGGACAACAACGATACAACTGTTACTTGCTGTGGTAGTTGAACCCCTTTATCCTCTGCATGACCTGTCATTGCCACAGTAAATAGATGAAACCCACTATCATGAGTAGGAATTGTTTGAGCCCTGATGTGCCTACTCATTCATGCTTGTTTGTCGTGCTTGCTATTGCTTAGAGTTGTGTCAGGTCTGATTCATCCGGGATGAATCGGAGGTGTGTGAACATGTCCTATTGTGTGTGAGCTAAGTGTGTGAACATGATTTGGTAAAGGTAGCGGTGAGAGGCCATGTAGGAGTACATGGTGGGTTGTCTCATTGAAACCGTCCTCAGGAACTGAGTTATGTGTTTGTGATCCATGAAAACCTACTACCACGCATTGGGCCCGAAACCAATGGACCCTCTCGACTTATTAACCGCCCTTGCCCTCTGTCCAGGAGTTGCAACTAGTTTCTGGTGTTTGTAGGATATGTGTTGGAGGCCGTGCATAGCGCTGACCCTAGGGGTGGGCTATGATGCGGTAGATACACCGTGTCTGGCGTACCGAGCCGCTGTTTGGTGTCTCGAACCCTGCACATATCGTTTGGGGCTGTGGAGCGAAACCCGGCCGGATCTCCTCGCAGATGGAACCCGAATAGGCGATAAACCTGACTAGAGACACATGCGGTTAGTCGTGTCGTGGCCGACTCCTCGCCAAAGCTTCTGCTTGAAGGTTGCCAAGATACACGACGTGTACATGGTGGTAAGTGGTGAGAGCATGTGTGAAGAATTACACCCCTACAAGGTTAACATCATCTATTCGAATAGCCGCATCCGCGGTAAAGGACTTCGTTGCCTATAACAGTTCATAGACAAGTGAAAGTGGATACTCTAAAATACGCAAGATAAGCGTGAGTGCTATGGATGGCGTTCTCGAAGGGAGACGGGAGCGGATCCATAGTGGTGTATTGATATGGTGAACATGTGGACTCGTGTGCGCCACCTCAAAATAGTTACTTGCAGTCGTAGTTTAGGATAGCCACCGAGTCAAAGCTGGCTTGCTACAGTTAAACTCCACCACCCCTTTGTTGATAATGATGCATATGTAGCTAGTTCTGATGTAAGTCTTGCTGGGTACATTTGTACTCATGTTTTCCTATTTTATGTTTCGCAGAGAGACGTCAGTCTCGCTAGTAGTTCCGTGTGGACTTCGACGTTTAGCTTGTAACCTCAACTACGATCTTGTGCCCTCAGCGGGATCTAGTAGATAGTCAGGCTTCTCAGCCTTTTTCATTTATAGATGTCTGTACTCAGACATGTTAAGCTTCCGCATGTGTTTGACTTGTATGCTCTGAATGCTGGGTCGAGAGACCCATGTTTGTAATATCTCGCTCCTCGGAGCCTATTGAATAAATACTTGAGTCGTAGAGTTATGTTGTGATGCCATGTTGTATTTACACATATCGAGCATATTGTGTGTATGATTGAAATGCTTGGTATGTGTGGGATCCACAACCTAGTTGCTTATCCTTGGTAGCCTCTCTTATGGGGAAATGTAGTCTTGTGCTTCCATGAGCCATAGTAGTCCGCTTCTGACCCGGTTCACCGGAGTCCTGCTAGCCCAAAGACTATCGCCTCGGAACACTTGATCGGGCCGGCATGTGATTCACTTCGCCTTATGTCGTCCCTTCGGGAAATGTCACGGTGACATCCGAGTCCTGCCTAGCCTGCTATAGCCTGGGTTCCGAGTCCTGTTAGCCCAAGTGCTACAGCCGGATTCGCTGACATCGTGAATCGACATGCTCGGTGTTGGTTCATGTATGCCTGTCCCTATAAGTTAGTGCCACTTTGGGTTCACGACTAGTCATGTCGGCCCGGGTTCTCTGTCATATGGATGCTAGCGACACTGTCATATACGTGAGACAAAAGGCGCAAATAGTCCCGGGCCATGGTAAGGCGACACCCGTGGGAATACTGTGCGTGAGGCCGCAAAGTGATATGAGGTGTTATCGGCTGGATCGATGTGACTTGGAATCGGGTCCCATCTTGTTATCCTCGATGGCAACAATACAATGCGTGCCTTGTTGCCCTACTGTCACTGGGAAAGGACACTGCAAGATTGACCCCAAGGCTAAGCACTTCTCCCATTGCAAGAAAGATCAATCTAGTAGGCTAAACCAAACCGATAATTCGAAGAGACTTGCAAAGATAACCAATCATACATAAAAGAATTCAGAGAAGATTCAAGTATTGTTCATAGATAATCTTGATCATAAACCCACAATTCATCGGTCTCAACAAACACACCGCAAAAAGAAGATTACATCGAATAGATCTCCACGAGAGGGGGAGAACATTGTATTGAGATCCAAAAGAGAGAAGAAGCCATCTAGCTACTAACTATGGACTCGAAGGTCTGAGGTAAACTACTCACACTTCATCGGGAGAGGCTATGGTGTTGATGTAGAAGCCCTCCGTGATGGGTGCCCCCCCGTGAGCTCTAATGTGCCCCAAGATGGGATCTCGTGGAGTGCAGAAGGTTGCGGTGGTGGAATTAGGTTTTGGCTCCGTGATTTGATCGCTTGGGGGTACGTGGGTATATATAGGAGGAAGGAGTACGTCGGTGGAGCAACAGGGGCCCACGAGGGTGGAGGGCGCCACAGGGGTGGGCGCGCCCCCTACCTCGTGGCCTCCTCCTTTTTTTCTTGATGTAGGGTCCAAGTCTCCCGGATCATAATCTTCCTAAAAATCACGTTCCCGAAGGTTTCATTCCATTTGGACTCCGTTTGATATTCCTTTTCTGCGAAAATCTGAAATAGGCAAAAAACAGCAATTCTGGGCTGGGCCTCCGGTTAATAGGTTAGTCCAAAAATAATATAAAAGTGGATAATAAAGCCCAATAATGTCCAAAACAGTAGATAATATAGCATGGAGCAATCAAAAATTATAGATACGTTGGAGACGTATCAGAGACCTACACGGCTCCGGAGTCCGGCGTGCAGCCTCCTTTGAAAGACGGAGGTGTGCCTATCCCACCGGTGACCTCTGTTCAACCAGGGGCATCGGACAATCTTCTGGAAGCGCTACGAGGCGCTTCCATTATGGAAGAACACCGTATCCTTATGGGTACGGTGATTGAGAGGGTTCAGTCCGTCAAGAGCGGATCGATCAAGCTCGCAGCTGACCTCACGGCTGTGTTTTGAGGTAAGAGACGCAAAGGAGAAAATCCCAATATAGATAGTAGCCCCTGAGACATTGTCCGGTGTTAGGAAAGCAAAGCCGGACAGAGGATCAATTCATTTTTTCAGGAAACTAACTAAATGTGTCTTGTATGAATGAGCAGGCGTCGTTGCTGGCCGCGACCTCACACGCTGCCGAAGTCTCCGGACTAAAGCAGAGGCTAGAGCAAGCCGAGGAGGAGCTCGGCCAAGCGAGGAAGCAGCTAGCAGACCAGCAAGGTATGTAATGACTCGCTATATATTCGGAAAGAATAAATGATGTGTGTTGACCATAGTGTTATGATATGTGTAGGAGCGACGACTAAGGTCGAGGCCCTTAAAAAGGCCCTGGCCGAAGCCGAGGAGAAATCTGCCAAGGAGCAAGCCGCCCGTAAGAAGCTCAAGGCCCGGGTGAACGAGGTCCAGAAAGAGCTCCAGGACGCTGTGAAGAAGTGTGAGGCCTTGGAATGCGATGTTTCGGCTCGAGAGGCCGGACTCGTCAAGGCTCGCCAGAGCGCGGAAGAAGCCCGGGTTGAGGCCCAGGGCGCCCTCCAGGAGATCCAGGAGGCCAAGAAGATCGCGGCGGGTAAGGCGTTTAGTATGCAAAGCAAGTATGTGAAGAAGAAGTATGTCTTACTAACCCGGATTCAGAGTTCTGTATGCGTTATGATCTGCCGCAGGTGTCGACGCCGCAGAGTTCTTCCGAGCCAAGAAGGGAGCTCAACGGAGAAGCTATTATGGTCGCAATACCTTGCGCCGTAACATCCAAAGGTTCTTCACCGACCAGCTGAACAGCTGGTCGAGCTGCATAGGGTGGCCGAACTGGCCATGAAGGATTTAATAATCCGGCTGTGGCCCGCCGAAGCTATACCCAGCAGCTACTTCGGCCTCGTGAAGCGGCTAGTGAACGCCTGTCCTCGGCTGGACGTCATCAAGCGGTCGGTCTGCATCGAGGGCGCGCGCATGGCCATCACTTGCGTCAAGGTCTGGTGGGCGAAGATGGACGTCGTCAAGCTTGTGACCGGAGGGCCGCCTAAGGGCAAGGAGCACCGCACGCCCGAGCAATATTTTGAAGACGTACTGGAGGGGTCTCGAATTGTAGCGACGCAGTGTGCAAAAGACATTATCTTTGAATGAATACATTCCTGTTTTCTCTGCCTTGTATGATGAAACAAAGTTGTTATGTAATATAATGTTTGTTATGTTTACAAAGTTTTACCTCCTGTACGGCCGTTTTGTATGAAATCTGAGAGTTGGCCAGTCGTTGGCTTCTACCCCCACGTAGGTAGTATGGGGGTGTTCGTGATGTAATCTAAACACTCTTGATCCAATTGTTTGGTCCTTGAAGGAGGTGTTTAGCGCAATGAACCAGGCAATTAGACTATGCGGCTTTAGCACTCTCACTTAACCATAGGAGTTTGACAATAAAAATGTGGGCTCAACCCCTAGTATCTGAACTAGAATGCTATAAGCACCTAATCGGGAAGTACCGATCCTTTGCGTAATGCGGGAAAAAATCTCTATCGGTTTGAAACCTCTAAAGAGCTGACCGGCTCTCGCCGCATCATGACAGTCAGTTTTCGGCTTTCTCTACTGAGGTGCTCCTTCGGGTAAACTAGGGCACAATCGCAGTAGTGCTCCCTTTAACACCTTAGCCGATATAGCGGAACATAAGGTAGCAAGCACAGGAGCCGGGCAACCCAACTATTGACCAAAGACATGATTCGGAGCCAATGCATATAGTGCTAAATTCGGGGTGCCGAACTATACTGTAAAAAGTGTTTGGACTTTGTTGTCGTAGTGTGGGGCACTATGAAGCCCCTGGCAATTTGAAACGTACCATAGTGTACGGGTGCTATCTGATAAGCTTAAAAAAGAAGGAAAACAGAAAAAGAGCAAAGGCAATGAGCAGGGGCCCTAAAATTTGGGCCGCAAACTGTTTTCATTATAATTTGATTAATATGTCAAAGCGCATTGATACAAATAATGTGACAAGCAACCGGTTATTTAACATGCCACGACCAAGGAAGAGCTGCGTGTGGGCCCTGGAAACAGGTAGAGTGGTCGTTAAAGAAACCACCTAGAAATCCCCCTCTACGTAAAAGCTGACTGCCGACTTGGTGTATTTGTCCTTCGAGAGGACCTACAATCAAGCCATGAGGGAAGGCCTGTGGAAAAGAAACCTGAAAAGGAAAAGGAAACAGTGAAAGTATATGTGTCCGGGAGCGGTTGAGCCGTATTGTGGATCACAAGCTAGTTATGCCTCCGCCTGTCCCCATGGTATTTTGAGTGTGTAGTTATGTACGCGTCGTGCGAATGCCGCCACTTCATCAAGACTAGGACGGAGGACAAATTGCTAGTCGAGCTCTTGACGAGCCGAGTTGTCCTGCTGCAGAGTAGTCCAGACCCTCTTGATAGTGTCCGGGGGCTCGGCCGCCGAATTAAGGCTCTGCTTGAAAAGGCCGCTCGGTACTTCTGCTGCTAAGGCAGTGGTGTGTTCCTCGGTACGGAGGGAGAGTTCTGTGTTTCCATTAACTGTTATGACGCCGCGTGGTCCGGGCATCTTGAGCTTGAGGTAAGCATAATGAGGGACCACATTGAATCGAGCGAATGCGGTTCGTCCGAGCAGTGCGTAATAGCCGCTGCGAAAGGGGACGATATCAAAGATTAACTCCTCACTTCAGAAATTGTCCGGAGATCTGAAGACAACCTCTAATGTGATTGAGCCCGTACATCGGGCCTCTACACCTGGTATGACTCCTTTAAAGGTAGTCGTTTTGGGCTTAATCCATGATGGATTGATGCCCATTTTGCGCATTGTATCCTGATAGAGCAGGTTCAGGCTGCTGCCACCGTCCATGAGGACTCGTGTCAGGTGGAATCCGTCAATTATTGGGTCAAGGACCAATGAGGCTGAACCGCCATGACGGATACTGGTCGGATGATCCCGTCGATCAAAAGTGATCGGGCATGACGACCATGGATTAGATTTTGGGGCGACTGGCTCTATCGCATAGACGTCCCTGAGCGCACGCTTGCGCTCCCTCTTGGGGATGTGTGTAGCATATATCATGTTCACCGTTTTGACCTGGGGGGAAACTTCTTTTGTCCCCCGTGTTCGGTTGTCGGGGCTCCTCGTCATCGTCCTTGCTTTGCGATCCCTTTTCCTTGTTCTCGACATTTTAAAACCCAACAATCTCTGTTGGTATGATTGGCTGGTTTGTTTGGGGTGCCATGGATCTGGCACGGATGATCGAGTATGCGGTCCAAGCTGGATGGTCCCTGTTTGTTTCTTTTATATGTCTTCTTCCGCTGACCGGACTTGGAGCCACTGAATCTGGCGTTAACTGTCGTGTCATCGGTGTTGTCATCATTGCTTTGGCGTTTGTGTCTGCTGCCTCGGATCTTGCCGTTGCTATTTTTGACCTCGGAGGTGCCCATTTCACTTGCTGTGTTTTTGCTACGGGCCAGCCAACTATCCTCACCCGCACAAAAGCGGGCCATGAGTGCCGTGAGGGCTGCCATGGACTTCGCTTTTCCTGGCCGAGGTGGCGGGCGAGCCATTCGTCATGGATGCTATGTTTAAAGGCCGCTAGGGCTTCGGCATTCGGACAGTCGACGATCTGGTTCTTTTTAGTTAGGAACGTAGTCCAGAATTTCCTGGCTGACTCTCCAGGCTGTTGAACTATGTGACTTAAGTCATCGGCATCTAGTGGCCGGACATATGTACCTTGGAAGTTGTCAAGGAAGGCTACTTCCAAGTCCTCCCAGCTGCCAATAGAATTTTCAGGCAGACTGTTTAACCAATGCCGAGCTGGACCTTTGAGTTTTAGTGGGAGGTATTTGATGGCGTGGGGATCATCTCTGCGGGCCATATGGATGTGGAGAATGAAATCCTCGATCCATACCGCAGGATCGGTTGTTCCATCATATGATTCGATATTTACGGGTTTAAACCCTTCTAGGAATTCATGAACCATTACTTCGTCAGTGAAGCAAAGAGGGTGTGCGGCGCCTCTATATCGGGCTGCATCGTGACGTAGCTCCGATGGAGTCCGTCTGTGGTTTTCGGCCCGGGCGTGACTAGGTTTGTCAAGTCCGAATAGGTAGCCGTCATCGCGTGTCGAGGCACGTCCTCACGATCCATAGATCGATCTTGTATGTCCTGCTCTACTATCCAGGTCCTGCCGAAGGTCATATGTGTAACCCCGAGCTGTTTTATCCCTGCCTTTACGGCGAGGTGGGGCGATCTGGTGTTCGGCTTGAGTTGCCGCTTTATCCCGACCGCATGGTGGTTGGTCCGTCGCATTGCGCGATGATGGTACGGGCTCCGGCGCCTCGTCATCGAACTGAGGTAGCAATTTGCGCTTCGGGTAGATTTTGGCTGGGCGCTTAAGGCCCTATTCTTCGGCTGCCAGGACATCAGTCCATCTATCGTTGAGCAGGTCTTGATCAGCGTAGAGACCAGACCTCAAACAGTCTGATCTCTGTGCATCAGTGTCATCCCCTGCATCGAATGTCGACACGCATGATTTGAAAGATTTATAACAGAGTAGCAATCACACACTTATTACATCGAATGTCTCAAAAGAGAACTTATTACAATAAAAATGGCTTAAGGCCATCTAATAATGATAACAACGGAAGACTTGGAAGAATAAGCGAGTCCATCAACTCCAACGACATCACTGAGTATAGAACCACGACCTAAGGCACCTTACTCGTCGTCTGAAAAGTCTGCAACATGAACTTTGCAGCCCGAGAACGGGTCAGCACATGGAATATGCTGGCAATGTAACACATAGAGAGTAATATGAAAGAGTAATGCTATACTACATGCATATATGGCTGGTGGAAAGCTCTATGGTTACAGTTTTGCATAAAGCCAGTTTTTCCCTACTGCAAAGGAATAAATTTTATTTAACTATCATGGTGGTTGTTAAACATTGAGAATGGTTGACAGCTTTCTCAATCCCAATTAAGCATCATCATTAAAACCCAACAACATTAACTAAAGTAACATGATGAGATTCACATGATAATCCAAGTACTAGATACTCAAGATGTCCATAACCGGGGACACGACTAACCATGATTAGTTTGTTACACTCTGCAGAGGTTTGTGCACTTTTCCCCACAAGACTCGATCTCCTCCGTTGGGATTCTCGCACTTCACGGTGTTTGAGAAACGGATGACCGAGACATAGTCTTCGTGGCGCTAGCACCTTACGAGCAGGTAGACCGTACCAACCTACATCCCCTGCATCTGCTAGTCTACCACTGTAAGAGTTCGCACGACTTAATCAACTATGCTAGAGCCCATAGTAGCTTGTGGCTGCAGACGGAAGTTTCTAGCATAAATAATCTTATGATCCCTTTGAGCCTGCGTGGCGGTCCATAAAGAAAAACATGCAATCCTGGAATACCCAGGTACCTCAATCCACCCAGATGTGTGTTTAAGTTGCCACCTTAAATAAACCATTAATTAACAATCTCACATCTGTCATGGATACACTCACCCAATCCACGTCTACTAACATAGCATGGCAATATAAGCAAACGTAGAAGTAACTCCCAAGGGTTTGTTAATAAAACAGGTAATAGGTACTACCTCATCTACTTTCCCAAAACCCACAATTTAATTAGTTCCTAATCATGCAATGTTTGAGGATTGATCTAATGCATAAAACCTGGGTATGAAGAGAGGTATGATCAAAGTGTTACTTGCCTTGCTGATGATCCGCGAAACCTAACGATTCAAAGTAGCAAGCAGCGCACTCTGGGTACTCTATCGCAAACAAACAAGCATACAATAAGTACTCATCTAATGCACATGTAAAACTCAAATAAGAGGTCTAACCAGAAAGTTCAACTTAAGAACTCCGGTTTGCAAAAAGAATCAAATCAAACGAAGCAACGAAAGTCAAATGGCGAAAGAAACAGGCTTCGTTTTACTAATATGGACCTAAGTAAAATTTTACAGTAGCAAAAACTTGTTTGAGTTGATTATTCAGAAAGAGGGTTTCGAGACGAAACTCTAGGCGCTTGAATCGCCTGATTCCGATAAACGAGCGAAACGTTATACTAGATCGAAAATTGGATCAGAAATCACGATCAGAAAAATCGCGGAATAAATCTGAGAAAAAGAAAAACGACGAACAGATTAACGAACGAACGTTCGTTAACTGGATCTAAACGATGAACGCGTCAGAAACGAAACGAACGAGCTTAACGCCGCTAATTAACCTAAACCGGAAAAAACCGATCTAATAAAAAAAGGGAAACTAAAAACCGAACGAAAATCGGCTGAAACCGACCGTTTTCTAGGAAAACCGCGGCGGGCGGGTCAACCTCGGCTCGGCGGGCGGCGGACGGCGGCGAAGCTCCGCGGCGGGCGGCGATCCGCGTGGCGGCGGCGCGCAAGGGCGGGCAACCGGTGAACTCCGGCGGCGCGGCGCGGCGCGCGGGCGAAGCCCGGCTGGCGGCGGCGGACGCGGGCGGCGCTTAGGTTCGGGCAGCGGCGGCTTGGTGGGCTATGGGTCGGGCGCCTGCTCTTAAAGGGCTGGCCGGTCGAGTCTCGGACACGACTTGCTAGGGTCGGTTTCGCTTTTTTAAATAATTACACGCAAAAAATCTAACGAAAGAAATACTAAACGAACTCCAAAAATCCTGAAATAAATTTTCCCTGGCTTCTAAAATCAAGACGGACAAGATGAACATTTATTTGGGGCCTAAATGCAATTTTGGAAAACGCGCATTTTCCTAAATTCAAATAAAATAGCGAAAAAACTCCAAATAAAATCTTATTTGATTTTTATTAAATCTTCAATATTTCTTTATTTTGGGAAAGTCATTTTATTCCCTCTCTCATATTTTGATAATTTAAATAATTGAAGATAAAATAAATAAAATCAAATGACCCTATTTTCAAAATTTGAGAAAACTCAAATATAAAAATAACGAAATCTCCAACTCTCTCCGTGGGTCCTTGAGTCGCGTGAAATTTCTAGGATCGAGCCAAAATGCAATAAAATATGATATGCAAGTGATGATCTATGTATAACATTCCTAATTGAAAATTTGGGATGTTACAAACCTACCCCCCTTAAGATGAATCTCGCCCTCGAGATTCGGTTTGGCTAGAAAATAGGTGAGGGTGGTCCTTCAGCAGATCTTCTTCTCGCTCCCAGGTGGCTTCATCCTCGGTGTGGTGGCTCCACTGAACTTTGCAAAACTTGATAACCTTGTTGCGGGTGACTACCGGGCATACTCGAGAATTTTGACTGGTTTCTCCTCGTAGGTCAAATCATTACCCAACTGAATCGCTTCTAGTGGCACAGTATCCCTCAGCGGTATATCAGCCATCTCAGCATGGCACTTCTTCAACTGGGAAACGTGGAACACATCGTGAACTCCTGACAATCCTTCGGGTAATTCCAACTTGTAAGCAACTTCTCCCATGCGCTCCAAAACTCTGTATGGTCCCACAAAACGTGGCGCTAACTTTCCCTTAACTCCAAAGCGCTTAACTCCTCGAAGTGGGGATACTCGAAGATAGACTCTATCTCCAACTTCGTAAACTGTCTCCTTACGTTTAGAATCCGCATAGCTCTTCTGCCTAGATTGGGCTACCTTGAGCCTGTCGCGAATCAACTTCACCTTCTATTCAGACTCCTTAATCAAATCTGGTCCAAACAACTGGCGGTCTCCAACTTCATCCCACAACAACGGGGTTCTACACCTCCTTCCGTACAAGGCTTCGAAAGGGGCCATCTTCAAACTGGATTGGTAACTGTTGTTATAAGAAAACTCCGCATACGGCAAGTTGTCATCCCAACTTGATCCATAATCCAATGCACAAGCTCTCAACATATCCTCCAAAATTTGATTGACTCTCTCGGTCTGTCCATCTGTCTGTGGATGAAAAGCGTACTAAACTCTAGCCTGGTTCCCAAAGTTTCATGCAACTGATTCCAAAACTTTGAGGTGAACTGGGTTCCTCTATCTGATACGATACTCCCCGGAACACCATGCAGACATTCGATCCTGGTCATGTATATCTTAGCCAACTTGGCACTGCTGTAGGTAGTCTTCACTGGGATGAAATGAGCTACCTTCATCAAGCGATCAACTACAACCCAAATCGAGTCATAGCCTGAACGAGTCCTGGGCAATCCAAAGGATAAAATCCATGCCTAACTTTTCCCACTTCCATTCGGTATTAGCAATGGTCAGAAACAATCCAGCTGGCTTCTGATGCTCTGCCTTCACTCTCTGACATACATCACAAACTGCTACATACTCCACAATATCCTTCTTCATACCGGTCCACCAGAAAGTATCCTTCAAATCCAAATACATCTTGGTATTTCCTGGGTGAGTCGAATACGGCGAATCATGGGCCTCTTGCAAAATCAACTTCCTGATCTGTGGATCACTAGGCACATAAATGCGGTCCTCAAACCATAGGGTATCGTGCTCATCCTCACGAAATCCCTTAGCTTTTCCCTTGCTCATTTTCTCCTTTATAGAGGCAATCTCCTTGTCAGTCTTCTGAGCTTCTCTGATCTTATCCATCAATGTAGACTGTACCTCCAATTCTGCTACATAGCCTCTCGGAACTATCTCCAAACATAGCTCTTAAAATTCCTCGGCTAACACTTTTGGTAAACCTCCAGTCATTAGTGTGTTGATATGGCTCTTGCGGCTCAACGCATCTGCTACTACGTTAGCCTTTCCGGGGTGATAATGCAATCTCATATCATAATCCTTGATGAGCACCAACCATCTCCTTTGCCTGAGATTCAACTCCTTCTGCGTGAAGATGTACTTCAAACTCTTTTGATCCGTGTACACCTCGCAATGGTTTCCAATGAGAAAATGTCTCCAAGTCTTCAATGCGTGTACTAAAGCTGCTAACTCCAAATCATGAGTAGCATAATTTAACTCATGGGGCTTAAGCTGTCGTGAAGCATACGAAACAACTCTTCCCTCCTGCATAAGCACTGCTCCAAGTCCTCGACGTGAAGCATCGCAATACACCTCATAATCCTTGCGCTGATCTGGTAGAATCAACATCGGTGACGTAACCAAACGCTTTCTTCAACTCATGGAAACTAGTCTCACATTCCTCACCCAATTGAACTTGGTATCCTTCTTTAATAACTCCGTCATAGGCTTCGCAATCCTCGAGAAATTCTCTATGAATCTCCGGTAGTATCCTGCCAGACCAAGGAAACTCCGGATCTCTCCAACTGTCGTTGGTGCTTCCCAGTTTGTCACAGTGGCAACTTTGGTGGGATCCACTACTATAACTTCTCCGGATATTATGTGTCCGAGGAATCCAACTTCCGTCAACCAAAACTCACATTTGCTGAACTTGGCATATAACTGATGTTCTCTGAGCTTCTCAAGTACCAAACGCAAATGCTCCTTATGCTCTTCTTCATTCTTCGAGTAAACCAAAATATCATCAATGAACACTACGACGAACTTATCCAAAAACTCCATAAACACCTTGTTCATCATGTTCATGAAATGGGCAGGTGCGTTAGTCAGACCAAATGACATAACGGTATACTCATACAGCCCGTACCTGGTGGTAAAAGCCGTCTTAGGTATATCTTGCTCTCGAATCTTTAACTGATGGTATCCTGATCGCAAATCGATCTTGGAAAATACCTTAGCTCCTTGCAATAGGTCAAACAAGTCGTTGATCATCGGCAACGGGTACTTATTCTTAATGGTCACTTCATTCAATCCCTGATAATCAACAACCATTCTCAATGATCCATCCTTCTTTTCCACTAGAAGTACTGGCGATCCCCAAGGCGAAGAACTTGGGCGAATAAAACCTTTATCCAATAACTCCTTAATCTGCTTCTTAATTTCTTCCAAATCCTGTGTAGGCATCCGGTACAGTCTCTTAGATATCGGCCCTATGCCTGGCAAAAGGTCAATCAAAAACTCAATGTCTCTATCCGGTGGCATGCCTGGCAACTCTTCTGGAAATACATCTGGGTAATCCTTCACTACTGGTACTTCCTCCTGCACAACTCCTGTTAAGGAGTTTACTTGTGTCCTCCTCGACTCATGCCGTGACACATACTTGATTCTTCTTCTTTCTGGGGTGGTAAGCAAAATCGACTTACTGGCGCAATCAATGTTCCCTCCATACTTTGATAACCAATCCATGCCTAATATCACATCCAATCCTTGCGATTCCAAAACTATTAGGTCCGAGGGAAACACATAGTTACCAATCCTTAATGGTAATCGATCACACCATAGACTAGCCATATATTCTCGCTCCAGCGGTTACTAGCATGGGTGACCTAAGGGCTTGGGTTGGCAATTTATATTTATCCACAAATCCCTTGATATGTATGAATGTGATGCACCAAAGATCGAAAAGAACAACCGCAGTAAATGTCTTAACCAAAAACTTACCTATTATCGCATCTCGGCCGAAGCTTCAACCTCCTCCACGGTAACGTGGTTCACCGTCCCTGTTGAAAGGGTTTGGCTTCTTCCCGAGGTTCCATTGCCATTTCCATTCTGGGCTTCGTGACATTCATTGGCATAATGTCCAAATTTCCGACACTTAAAGCAAGTGACTTGGCTCAGGTCTCTCTTTGCTGGGGTTGACGGGTTGGTGCGGTTTTGTCCATTGCTTCCTCCATTCCTGTTTCCATTCTTGGTACCATTATGATTGTGCGAGCTACCTCCTCCATGGGTATGCTGAAATTGTCCTCCGGTTTTGGGGTAAAGCGTAGCTTCACGAGCTCCGAATTGTACTTCCCCGTCCATACTTCCTCTTGCGGTTGTCAATCTGCTGTCGCTTCCCATCAATCATAAGAGCACGATCTACCAACTCCTGGTAGTTGTTGAAAGTGGCTACCATCAACTGCATGCTCAGCTCATCATTTAGTCCTTCCAGAAACTTCTCCTGCTTAGCTGCATCTGTAGCAACGTCATATGGGGCGTAACGTGCTAACTTACTAAAGTCCTCCACATACTGGCTTACAGTGCGCCATCCTTGGCGTAAGTTGCGAAACTCACGCTTCTTCATGGCCATAGCTCCTGCTTAAATTCTGTGTAGTACGGAAAGCTTGCTGAAACTGATCCCATGTGACAGTGTCAATTGGGTGTGTCACTACTAGAAAAACCACTACTAATGGCGCACCTAATTTGGCTATTAATGGCGCATCTGTGGTGCGCCATTAATAGCACGCCATTAGTAATTTTTACTAATGGCGCACCAGGTGGTGCGCCATTAGTATCTGGTATACTAATGGCGCACCACCCGGTGCGCCATTAGTATATGAGAGGGTGCGCCATTAGTATGCCTCCCGGGCATGTATACCAGTGCTTTGGCATACTAATGGCGCACCACCTCCGGATGCGCCATTAGTAATCAAGATACTAATGGCGCACCACCCGATGATGCGCCATTAGTAACCATGGCATACTAATGGCGCATCGACAAGTGATGCGCCATTAGTATGCTTTGTCATACTAATGGCGCACTATCATGTGATGCGCCATTAGTATGAATATTAGGTTTTTTATTTTTTATTTTCTGTTTTTGCACAGGTTACAAAATGTATAATTTGACAAAATATAGACAGCACACATCAACAATAGATTCATCGATACAATAGAAGATTAGTCTTTGAATACAATTCATCATATTAGTCTCCGAATACAATTCATCATATTAGTCTCCGAATTGAATAGACCGAACAAAGATAGAACATTATATTACAAGTCTCGAGACCGCGAGTAGCGAGTTTGTCTTCACATTACAAGTCGATATCGATCATCTAAACTACCATCACATAGAAGAGAGCTGCGGTCATCACGATGAGCATCATCACGATGAAACTCGTCTTCATCCGGTTCCTCCAACGCTCCTCCCTCTCCCGCTAGATAGCGGGCGATTCTAGATTCGCCTCGGCCCTAGTGGTGTACCTTTGTAATCTGTTACCGCTGAATCGGTGAACCTGTCTCCGACACTCCTCCCAGTCATCGTGAGACTCGAACCTTACCCTTGTACACGACATACGTCGGCATCGCTATGCACTAGCCAAACGTAAACGTTAGTACCAATTCACAGACAATACATAAGCAATATATAAGTATGCAAATGTAACGATCGGAAGAGAAAAGCAAGACATTAATAGCATCGATTACATCTAAGTTGAACGACTCTCGAAACCAAAGAGACATACTACAAGTTCATTAAAAGTTTAATTACAACATGAGCCAATCGATGTTTCGTAACTAGACAACTCGACTCAAGGGATCGGAGCGTGGATGAAGCCGCCGTCTATCGTGGGAGTCATGAAAGAACGGGCGTTGTCATCCTGCATTTGTAGCATTGTGTCGATGTCACCGCTGGACGGTTGATTTCGAGGTAAAACTGCCCCGAGGTACGAAGGACATCTTGATGGATGATTTCCGCAAACTCCATTTGGATGCGAAAGAATTCTTGTCGGAGGTCCGCGTCTGGATTGCCGACACGCCGCGGCCCAATCTTGGAGTTTACTCGGTAGCGAAGTTGATGATGGTCCCGTCACGATCGCCCGCATGTGATGGATGGCGTAGTAGGCACCCTTCGACCACCAGGCGGTTGCTTGACGCAGCGTAACGTCAGATTATGGGAGAACACGTGCTTGCCGTGCCACGAATAGGCCTGGTGAAGGTGCCTCCAGATTTGGCGTGGCAGGAGAACATCATCAAGAACCTTCTTGACATTTGTGTAGTCTACGCTCGATCGACGGTCCGGGTCGAAATACGTGGCCATGGAATATTTGGGGCTTAGGAGGATGAGCGTGCAACGTGTGTCACTGCAGAAAACACGGAATGTTAAAAGAAAAAACGATCGAAATGTAAGAATTCATATGTTACGAGCCGGTTGAGGGGAGGACTTACTCGGGAAAGTAAGGCACGAGGAAGTTATCCTTATCTTGGTTTGCCAGAATGACGCCTTCGAGGTAAGAACTCGCGACTTGCCGGTCCCCGCCGCTGCCCAAGAACTTGGCACGCATGTAGAAGGGTCGACTATCGCGATGTCCGGGTCTTGTCGCGAATGATCCGCATCTCCATACTCAGCGAAAATAGCCGAACGAAGGTGTAGTGCAGCGGATGAAGGTTCAACATAGCGTGGATGTCATCAAAAGCGCAGGACGATCGTCGCCCGATGGAGTTATCCACAAAGCCCTTGCCCTCCGCACCTTGGCCGCGAAAACCGGGTATGCCACATCCTTCTCCACGAGACGCAGCTTCTCCAAAGAAAGAACAACATCATGCAGACTCCGCATAGCACCGGTTGCAGCATTGAGCATATTTGTCGGTAGCATCGCCCTACCCGCCACATGCACCCTCCTCGAGATATCCTGCGGTGAAGGTGGCCCGTCCTGAGCACGGAACATACTCGGTGCCGGCTGGCTCGCACCCTTCTTAGTCTTTCTTTTGCGTGCCTTCTTCTTCTCCTGTAATGGGACCGAGTTTTGCTCACAAACCGCCTTCTTGAGTGTGTTGGGGCTGATAATATTTCACACCTCGCCTATCTGAGGCTCGGTGAAGTCGGCAATGGAGGCGTCTCACGAGAGCTGAACGCCAGACGGCGCTGTTGCAACTTGGCTTCTCCGCTGCACGAGCTAGATCGCACACGTCTTTTGTTGGGTTTGGTTCTTGAGAAGGAGGCCCCATGAAGTCGCCATCGCATCCATGCTCGGCAAAATCTTGATCGACGTTGCCAAATGTATCATAGTCGTCCGTGCCGTCGTCGTTCCGATCCTGTGCCATATGCATGTTTGGATCGATGGCATAGGGATGTCCGGCACCGTTCTGGCGGTCTTGCCATGGGTCGACTTGGCGCCACACGATCGGGCGGTGTTGTCTTTGGGGTGGTGTCCCCGCCTTCAAACGAATCTGGCTCTTCGCCAAAGCAGGGGCCAGCTCAGCAGCGCCGAGGGTCATCACGTCATCATCGCCGGCCCGACGGGTCGATTCGGAGGTAACAAGTCATCGCATCAAGGCAGCACCCGAACCAGTTGAACCCTAAACAAGTTGGGTGGCATCTGGGTACCGTGGAACAAGGGGTTGCCCGGTTGAACGATTTTGCCCTTGGCGACATCGACCAACTCGTTGTTCACGTAGTGGAGGAGAGTGCACGGAACATCGGCGGCGCCCTGCGAAAACATGTAGGGCGTCAGGGATGCCCAGTCAAAGGCAAGGAGATGAAGTCCTCGGCCGAGAGAGGCTTAATTAGTTACCGTGATGATGGCGTCGAGCTCGGCTAATGTAGAGGCACCGCCAGCAACGGGCGTCAGCGATTGACGGAGGGCCGCTTGCTGCAGAGGTGCTCGCCGGCGTACACCGGGTGCATTAAGCTCCCGTGCGGCGTCGGAGACACCAATGCCGCCTCACGGAGGCACCAATGGCCTCGCCATCGCATTATGCGAGTTGCTGGCCGTGAAGCTAGGAATCGGGGGCGGCCCCTGTTGGCCGCCCGCAATCCACGCACTCAACCCCGAGATCAAGGTAGGCACAAGGGCGGTGATCGTCGCTCCGAGTCGTTGTTCCACTTGCTCTTGGACAATCTCCAGAATCCGCGCCACTGTGCCTTGAGTTCTTGAACCTCTCGCTGGCTTTCCGAGCTGGTCTTTTCTCCTTCCGCACACCAAATGATATAGTATGACCCCATTTTTTCGACAAGCCTTTGCGGCCACCACGACCAGGCGTCGGCTTCTTGAGCTTATCCTTGTTCTTCATTACATTCAACCCTCTATTTAGAGTGGTGTCCCAAGGGTTGCTCTGAGTCGACCCAGCTCGCTTTCGATGCGCTGCGGAAGGAATGTGAACCATTTAGAAATTCGGCTTCATTAATTAGAATGCAACCATATGGAGCTAATTACGCTGGGTGTATTCCTTACGAGAACAAATTTGAAGCTGCCTGGTCTTCGGATCTGTGGTAAGCTCCTTTGTTTTCGGGTCCTTCTTGTATCGGGCCCCGACAAAGTTCCTGGTCCGCTTGTCACCGTATGTATCGAAGAGGCGGTAGGCCTTGCTCGGCACGCTCCGCCTCCTCCTTGTCCCATATAGGCTCCGCCACTCAGTAACCGCCGGGACCGAGTGTGTGTTCCCCTATGTTCAGCTCCGCATTTGTTTCCCCACTCACTTGATTGGGAGCTTGCGGTGCTCGAGCAATTGATCTTGAAGTCGTTGTAGTCATCTTCGGTGATCGAAGGATTTTCTCCTTGATCTTGATAACTCTCACCTTTCTCGATCATTCTCTTCACATTGCTTTTCCAAGTAGATGTGGCCTTGCTCATCTTCGTGAGGGCAGCATTGTTCACTTTATTCCCTTTGAGGCTTGTGTTTTCGAATTCAGCGGGAACTTGTATCGCTCGTGCAGCTTCGTGAAGAGGAGGTTGCGCCAAATTCCCTCGGTCAGATGCCTCGGGTTCTCGGTGTTGATCGAGACGGTGCTCGGAGAATGCACCCGAGCTGAAGCGAGTACCCCTTGACTATTCGTTCGGGCGCTGTTGGATTCCCGTTGGAGTCCACTTGATAACTTCCTCCTTGAGGGTGCGGAGCACGATCGGCGCCAGTCCTTCCGTTGCCTCTTCGGTTGGCTGCCATCTGCGTGCGCCGCCATCATCGATGGTGGCATCCTCGGCGGCACCATCGCTGGTGGCATCGGTGGGGTCATCCTCGGCGGTACCATCGCTGGTCTCAGGATCGATTAGGGAAGGCGGCGGCCTCATACAAGTGAGGTTGTTCCTCCATCTCCGGGACAGCTCCCTGAATGCCTTGCCGCCCGAACCCCGGCCTCATCGTTGTGGGCCATGTTTCTCTCTAAATAGAAACAAAGTTTGGTCAAAAGTTGGTTATTGTCAAGGAACAAGATCATGGTCTCATCATTTAGGGTTTGTCGACACTGAGGCATCCTAAAATCTAAGCTTTTATCATTGAGGGTTTTTCGACGCCGAGGCACCCTAAAAGCCTAAGCTTTCATCATTTCGGTTTTATCGACACCGAGGCACCCTAAAAGCCATGCATTAGTCACAAGTACGCCGGGCAGTTGATCCTACTTAATTAACTACTAAGATACCCGGCCCATGCATTAGTCACAAGTACCCCATATGTCCTATTTTTAGCAAAGTCATGCTAAAATTCACGGAAAATTTCAGCATGACCTTTGCTGAAAATAGGACATATGGAGTACCCGAATTTGTCGAACGGAAGTTAATCGACATTCCGGCAAACTCAAGGGCCTCTCGGTACTGCAAAATCATCACGACACGATGGTCGGAGACAAAACCCAACAAACTAGCAAAATCATCACAAATTGTTTTACATTAAAGATGATCATCATCTTTACAAGTCTTTCTCAATGTGATCACAAGTAATTCAGAGGCATCACAAGTAATTCAGAGCATCACAAGGCATTAGTAGTTCAAGACATGAACAAGTTTTACAAACCCATATAAGAACAAGTGAATTCTAGTCCCATTGACACTCCTGGTTTTCTACAAACACCAAGTACTAGGGCACACAAAAGTTCTGAAATTTGTGTGCCTAACTGAATTAACTGAATTTTCAGAACCGAATAAACTGAATTTTCAAAACTGCAAGAAGCCAATTAAAAAAATCCAACAGCACTAGAACTGAGCTGATTGATGTAGTTTTGTTCATCGTTATGAAGAGAAACTTCTTCTTGTAAGAAAGGACTTGGCGTGTGGTTTGGAATATTCAGAAATCAAGTTGAAATATAAAACCATATAGAGGTAGGTATGCTACAAGTCTACAACATATATACTAATTAATCAACTGCAATCAGAGATGCTTTCTTCTTCTAAGTCCATCTCACGGTTCGCTGAATTAAGAAAATACATCATCATTTCAGAAAACTTACATAAACTACTCAAAAGCAGGAAGAAGAAGAAAAACACATTTCGTAAGGAAAAAACTGCATGCAAAAATAGCTTTCAACTTAACTCGAATGCTTGTATATATCATTATAAAATTGGGTGCTAACTGACGCAAACTTCGATAATCATTCAGCAGCTCAACAAACTTTGAACAAGCAGGACTCATGGCCAAATTAAAGTAGAGTAATCCTACGGTGCATTTCCGATAAATCCATGGATGGATGTACGTATCACTACAGATTGAACACAACATTTCCATTAATTTTTTCTCCAACTGGTAGTATAATAACTGTACTCTAATTTAGTAAGTAATTTAATCTCTGGGCCAAGACCTACAAGTAGATTAATTGACTAAGTGCGCGCATAGGACAAGTGGTAATTAATTAGCTCTTCATGGAGGAGGATAAGAGGGACCACCAGAGGTGCCCTTCATGGCCTGCTCCATGACCCATCAACATCAAGAGCAACCTCCCAAGGTTCATGACCCATCCTCAATCAAATCTCAACCTTTTGTTCATCCTCCAATCGTGGGAGGACCATTTTCCTCAACAATAATGGTCTAATGTATGATTTGTGGCTCGAGCATAATTGAGATTATTTTACGTGTGAGTCTCTTTGTTGGGTTTTGGTGTATACTAGCAGCAGCATATAGTCGCAACACACATTAACACATATAGCTTGCTTGGTCTCTACTAATAAAAAGCTGAACCATCAATGGAGTGTCGCTACTTGTCTAGTAAGCGTTCCCACTATTGAGTGTTGTCTCACTCGTGCATTGGCATTGCTATCTACTTGGTGAATCGATTTTTCTTTTCATGTAAATCATGGTCTTGATCTGTGATTAAGGGCAAAAGTGTTGGAATTTCATTTTGATTGTTATTGTTAAGACTAGTGTAAATCGACGTGGCCAATCAAGTGATACCCTTATATAGCTAGAATTGTAATGCATTCAACAATCCAAACTTTTGTATTTCCTGGATAACAAACAATAATGATCTCTAGCCCTGACATTCATTTATTCATTCTTCTAGTAAATAGGTGCATAAATGTTCTTGCCGAATGGGTTTATTTTTTGTTGATCTATATGCTCATATATGCGCATTTAGGCTAGCCACTTTTACGCCACTCATATGCCAATCGATAAAAAATGAACTTTCACCAAGAAGTTGTAACTTGGCAGCCGGTCAGTTTATACAACAAAGATAATCATATATTTCTATGAACACTAGACGCCAACTGAGGATAAAAAGCATCTACTAGTAACTAGTGCATATGATCATCACTAGCCCATAATAGTAATTAAGTTTTTTGTAGACAAACAACATGTTTATCTTTCGTGCATCTACATCTCGAGTGTACCGAACAAAACCCGAGCTTGGTGCTATCCAACTATTAAAACCACACAGCTGCATGGCTCCTAGCAGAAATTTCACAAGTAAATTCAATGCAAGTCCAAGAAGACAAAGACATAGCTCGGACACATGGCTGTGGGGATTGTCCTCAATGCAACTCCTTCAAAATAGAGAGACTGTCTTCAATGTAAAGGTGTGAGAATTCACGATCACCGGCCAGTAAGTAGATGACGTCTTCACGGCACGCAAAAAAAGAAGAAGAAAATGTTAGCAAACTCTACAGCCTACAAATAAAGGCAGCTACATGTTAAACCAACCATGACGGGTACAAAGGCCATGACGCTGCAAACTGTGAGTCACTTTACTTAGTCCCCTTGATGTTATTGTTTGTTTTGGTTCTGCTTTTAATTAGGCCTGTAACCGTAATCCGATTGTTGTGAGTGTCCATGGCCTTTATGTATGGCATGGCCAGTGTGATTTTATTAATCTATAAAAGCTCGACCTACCAACTTGTAAGCATTCGACAACTCAATTAATTGGGTCGAGAAGGTCCAAACCTGCCATACATAGCAGCTCTGCTGCTCAAAACTCGTAAGCAAGATCGTTTACAAACAAAAAAAATTGTTCCACAATTTGCACTAGGGAAACTGACAGAAACAATACAAATTTAAACAAGAACCACCACGCGTACACGAATCAGTGGGTGCTATTTACCGCTGCGATTCGGCTGTGGTTGAGATAGCGAAATTTCTTACCGGGAGGGGATGGAGAGACAAGACGGCGCAGCGAGGAGATCCTGTGGGCGTGGTCGTGGTGGTGGTCGTGCGCGGGGTGAGATCTGCAGAGCAAGTCTGCCCAATGAAGGAAGCAAGCACGTGAGAGGAGGCTATGGACTTGCGGAATGGAGAAGTAAGGAGGAGGTGGTGGTCGTACCTTGGGCGTCTAGTCTAGGTCTGCTGGCGCCGTGGCGCCGAGGGAGGCGGGTCGACAGTGGTGTGGACGGCGGGGGTCGAGGTGGGGCAGCGTCGGCGGGCGGGCCGAGGCGGCGCTGGGCGGCGGGCAGCGTCTGGGCGGCGGGGCAAGGCCCGGCGGCCCGGGCGGCGGGTTTGGGCGGGTCGAGGCGGCGCTGGGCGCAAGGCCCGGGCGGGGTCGCCGAGGCGGCGGGCAGCGTCGAGGTGGCGGGGACGGTGGCGCCGAGGGGAGGCGGGCGAGGGAGAGGGAAGGCGAGGAGAGGGCGAGGGAGGAGAGGGCGAGGGCGAGGGCGAGGGCGAGGGCAGCAAGGCGGCGGGCGGTGGATCGAGAGGAGAGAACTGGCGAGGGGGATCGGGCGAAGGGGGATCGGGCGAAGGGGGGATCGGGCGAAGGGGGGGCACAATACTAATGGCGCACCTCACCGTGGTGCGCCATTAGCATGTCCATACTAATGGCGCACCTCACCGTGGTGCGCCATTAGTATTTTTTTTATTTCAACTCGAGCCAAAAGGTTATGTACTACCGGAACCTATCCATGTCAAGCCCACTCTACTAGCTCGACCGGTCGGCCAGTTCTCACACCAGAGGTCCTGGGTTCGACTCCTGTGCTCCACAATTTTTTTTTTAGCATTTAAAAATCTGTTTGATACTTATTTATGTTTAAATATGTTCAAACTTGTTTAAATAATAACAGTAATATTTTTTATAAGACAGTAGAATTTAAAAAGCTGTTTGATACTTTTTTTTAAGACGGTGTGAGGTGCGGGGTCGTGGCCGGTTGAGTAGGGGAATCGAGGGTGCGGGGTCGGCAGCGGCCGGTGGATCGGGGTGCTTTCGGCGAGGGGGACCGGATCTGGCGAGGTGGGACAGCGATCGAGATGGAGGGGGATCGAGGTGGGCTCCACAAATTTTTTTTTAGCATTTAAAAAGCTGTTTGATACTTATTTGTGTTTAAAAATGTTCAAACTTGTTTAAATAATAACAATAATATTTTTTTTATAAGACAGTAGCATTTAAAAAGCTGTTTGATACTAATTTTTTTTATAAGACGGTGCTGGGTGCGGGGGTCGGCGGCGGCGGTTGAGTAGGGAATCGAGGGTGCGGGGGTTTCATGGCGGCCGGGGGCCTGGGGGGGGGCTCGGCGGCGAGGGGGCCGGATCTGGCGAGGTGGGATAGCGATCGAGATGGAGGGGGATCGAGATCGAGTGTCCATGAAATTTAAAAATATTCATGATAGTTCAAAAAGTACCCATGAAATACAATCGAGAAATGAAGGCTACGATTTAAATACAATCGATCTTAGCTAGCTATCTGTTCGTAATCTTCTTGCCCTTCTTTTTCGCAAATGGAGTTCTTACGTGGAACGGACGTCCTTTAGGTAGGGTGGTCCTGCTTCTTCTTGTTGTGTATGCTGCTACTTCATCATCGTCGTCATGTTCGATCCTCGGGTCGCCGTACTTGTCGAAGTCTTGCTCATTGGCTACTCCATCCATTCCGATGATCTTCCTTTTGCCTCTCCTCACGACAACACGGCTGGGCTTTGGCGGGTCGGTAATGAAGAAGCATTGGTCCACTTGGGAAGCCAATACCCATGGCTCATTTTTCGCGGTGACGTTTTGCGCCCATGATCTTGGATTTGGCTTCGGGTATAACCATGGTGGTGAAATACCGGTCTTCTTTTATGACGTTCTTGGCCCATCTGACACAGAACATCGGGACCTTCTCTCCAGCGTAGCTCAGCTCCCAGATCTCCTCGATCCTTCCGTAGTATCTGTCCTTGTCGTTACCGGTGTAGGATTCCATCGTTACCCGGAGTTCGATAACCATCGCTCTTCATGTCCTTGGCCTCGGTGTAGAATGTGTAGCCGTTGATATCGTGCGCCTCATAGGTCATCGAGGTTGTGCTCGGCATACCGTGACAAGGCGAATATGAGTTGTTCTTCCGCGGAAGAATCCTCATGTAAAGGGTAACGAAGCTTATGCTTGAACCAACGCGTGAAACATGAGTTGTGCTCTTTGAGTGTATCTCCGTCCGTCCTCTGTTGGCCTCGGTCATTGTAACGCCTTTTTTAATAAAGGTTTTGTGCTCTACCACCCAAGGATCGACCACGTCTATGTGTTGTAGCGCGCAACTAGGTTTGCTCTTTCAAAGTCGGCGAGTCGACCCTCGAAGTCGACATGCATTTCGCGCGACCCTCACGGTGACCCCATCCGGCGAGCCTGCCGAGGTGCCTGTTGAAGCAGACCAACGGGTTCTCGATGCCTAGATAATTCGTGCGATGGGAGATGCACTCTTGATCGAAAAGCCCCTGGCTATGCTTCCTTCGGGCGTGACATGTTGCGAACGTATCCTTTGATGACACCATTCATCCTTTCGAACGGCATCATCTTTGTGCGAGGAACGTCGGCCCGAGTTGGATGATATCCTCCACTATATGGACCAGCGGATGCACCATAACGTCGAAGAATGCGGGCGGAAGTACATCTCAAGCTCGCATAGTATCACCACGATCTCTTCCTGTAGCCTTCGAGTTGCCTCACGCCAATCGACTTCCGAGAGATGACGTCGAAGAAGTTGCATAGGCCAAATGGCATTTCACGGACGTGCGCGTCCATGATCCCTGGATTGCAATCGGAAGTATCTGCGTCATCAACGCGTGATGTCGTGAGACTTCATCCCGCTGAACTTCGCTTGTTGGGTCTAGGTATCGCTTATCTTCCCAGCGTAACCGTAAGGAAGTTTTACTCCTAGGAGGCAGGTGAAAAACTGCTCGATCTCCTCGACTTAGAGTGAAGCACGCGGGAGGGTAGTCATTTCCGGTCTTCTTGGCCTTTTTGCCTTTGCGACGACTTTCTGTGTCCTGCTTCACCTCATCATCATCATCATCATCATCATCATCATCATCATCATATATAGCGTGAAGCTTCTGCCTGATGCCCATTGATTTCAAGTCTGCCCTTGCTTTCGCCCATCTTTGGTCCTCTCCGCATGTTGAGCAGGGTACCAAGCAGACTCTCGCACACGTTCTTCGTGATATGCATGACATCAAGGCTGTGAGGCACACGGTGGATCTTCCAGTACGGCAAGTCCCAAAAAACAGACCTCGTTTTCCATACCTTCAGCAGCGGCTCTGGCGCCTTTCGCTTCTTTCCCGGCTCTGGCGCCTTTTGCTTCTTTCGGCGTTGGGCGCCTATCCAATTTTTCAACAGCTTGTCTATTTCCTCGCCGCTCCTCGTATTAGGCGTTTTCGTGGTTCGGTTTCACCATCGAACAGATCCTTGCGTTTCCTCCACGGGTCATCGTCGCGAAGCCACCTTCGATGTCCCATGAACACGGTTTTCAAGACCCGGATCTCTATCTAGTGGCGATACGTTGTGTCATCCATGCACCTTACGCATCCGGAAAATCCGTGGACTACCTGCCCGCGAGATATCCGTGAACCGAGATAGTCGTGCACCGTCGTGAGCAGTGTGGC
Source organism: Aegilops bicornis (assembly GCA_021605145.1). Lineage (NCBI taxonomy): Eukaryota > Viridiplantae > Streptophyta > Magnoliopsida > Poales > Poaceae > Aegilops > Aegilops bicornis. The sequence continues at coordinate 238,645,514 of CM038670.1, forward strand.
TCTCATAGGGAAATATTCTTTCTCTCTGGCGTCCCACGTATTGGCTGGCGTTTTCCACAGCGTGTCAAGCTCCTCTTTCAAAGAGCCCCAGACATGATTGATGTTGTTCCTGGTTGTTTTGGCCCTTCAATTAGCATACTCATGTGAATGTACTTCCTCTTCATGCACAAACTGTGGGGAAGGTTGTACATCCACACAAACACGGGCCAGGTGCTATGTGTGCTTCTCACGGCTGCCAAACGGATTGACTCCATCGGTGCTCGCTACCAAAGACGATGTTCCTTGGATCGTTCCCAAATTCCGAGTCTTCGGTTCAACGCTTGCCACGGCTCGCATCCTTAGGGTGACTCAGCATCTTGTCTTTTTATCTATCTCCGGATCATTTGCGTCATCTTCCCGCTTCTTCTCCTCCCTATCCGCGTGCCAACGCAGGAGCTTTGCTACCTTAGGGTCCGCGAAATAGCGCCGCAGACGAGGAGTGATCGGAAAGTACCACACCACTTTTTAGGAGCTTTCTTCCTCTTCTTGTATCGAGTGACGCCGCTGCCGGACATATGGTAGACTCCGCGTGCTCGTCCCGATAAATGATGCAATTGTTCATGCACACATGGTATTTCACGTTCGGTAAATCGAGAGGACACACGATTTTCTTCGCCTCCTCCAAACTGGTTGGGAACTTGTTCCCCTTGGGAAGACGTTCGTGCTGTAATGACATGTTCTCGTCGAAGCATGCGTCGGTCACTTTGTGTTTTACCTTCATCTCCAGAGCCATGAGCGTTACTTTCTGGCGGGTATCCTCGGCCTGCATCCTTCATACAATGGAGTAACCGCGTCTAACTCAAGTTGATCCATCTTGGCTTTCTCTCGGGCGGCAGCTCTTGCGTTATCCGTCTCGCTTGAGAAGCAGCTCTTGAATATGAGGGTCCCGCACCCAGCCCATCGATGGTCCAAATACGCTCCGCCCGGCATCATCATCTTCATGATCATGCCCGTCGCTGCTCCGCATCTTCCTCATCATCATGTCCTGCATCTTCTACATGATGATCGTATGCGACATCACGGTCGTGATCATCTCACAGGGATTCTTCGTCTTCTCGCCCTCGCGAGCCGCGGTGGTTGTATTTATGAACTTCCTATTTTCTTGCCCGGCCCGCATGGAAGAGTTATTAGTCATCTTCATCACCTTGCCACCGATAGCCATCCATGAAACCACGCAACAGCAGGTGGTCCCGCACCTGCCCGGAATCCGGGTCCGCAATAAGGCTCTTCAGCTTGCATCTTCGACATGGACATCTTATCTCCGTCTCGTTCTTTTGAAGCATCTCGGCCTTCACGGACCTCAAAAACCTATTCACGATGCCTTCGGTCATCATGCGGACCATGGTCGCTCATGGGTAGAGCAAAACGATATTTTAGAACCAAATAAAAATTTGGCATGACTTTCCCTAAAAATAGGACCAAAAGAATGCTTAATGCCAAAATTCTACTTGAAACGGAAATGAATCAACATTCCGCAAAATATTGGCAACTATCGCATTTCAAATACCGGTACACCTCCAAACACAAACACATATGCAACACCACAAACATATGCAACACCGTAACATACATAGATCTAGCTAGGCCGTAAAAAGTGCATGTGCACATTGTTGTAGGGAGAACAACCTAAATATAGCTTCCCCTTACTTACCTATTAAAACAAGGTAATTTAACCACTTAATTTGAATGAATCTATGGTGGAAATGAGGTGAAAAAGAGGAGGCACCCGAGACAAGGAGGAGGTGGAGAGAATGAAGTGGGGAGAAAGTGAGTGTGTGGGTAGGAGAGGCTGCCCCAAATATCTTGTTGCTGCCCACTTACTAATGGCGCACCTCTTGCATGGTGCGCCATTAGTAGTTACAACTACTAATGGCGCACCTAAGCAGGATGCGCCATTAGTATGTTTGGATAGGCGCACTAGTTCAAAAAAAAGAATTTCTATACTAATGGCGCACCAACAGTCGGGTGCGCCATTAGTAGTTACAACTACTAATGGCGCACATTGGCGGGATGCGCCATTAGTAAGTTTGGATAGGCGCTTGTTCAAAAAAATTTATATACTAATGGCGCACCAACCGCACAGTGCGCCATTAGTAGTTACAACTACTAATGGCGCACCACATCGGGATGCGCCATTAGTATGTTTGGATAGGCGCGCGAGTTCAAAAAAAAAATTTCTATACTAATGGCGCACCCACAGCATGTTGCGCCATTAGTAGTTACAACTACTAATGGCGCACTTGGGCGGGATGCGTCATTAGTATGTTTGGACTGGCGCGCTAGTTAAAAAATTTTTTTTGATACTAATGGCGCACCCTTTGCCAGGTGCGCCATTAGTAGTATAAACTCTAATGGCGCATCAGATTGTGGTGCGCCATTAGTATATACTAATGGCGCACCAGCTCTCTGGTGCGCCATTAGTGTCAATCCCATCTATAGCCCTTTTTCTAGTAGTGTGTGGCTGTGTAATTCTCCCACCATGATGTTGCGGGTCCATCAAGCTGATGTGCGGCAAAACGCACTCTTTCCGCATCAGTGCATCCTGCAGTGGTCAGCTCCCTTCCAACCTTGCGGAGCCAATCATCTGCAACAATCGGCTCAGCGCTACTGGAAAACACCAGCGGATTTAGCCTCAAGAAATGAGTCAAATGGTCAACAGGTGGTGGTGGTGGTGGGTTGTGGTTGTTGTTGCCTTGGTTACATGCAGTGTTTGAATCAAAGCATTCTACTGCTGAATCAACTGAGTGATCTCCGGTGGGAAAACAAATCCGGTGTCGCGTCTCGGAGGCATCTGAGGGTGTTAGAGAAGATGAGAAAGTAGAATAGAATGAGGTCTAGTGAGAAAACACTACCCATATGCACATGAGACAAAAACAATCAATATCACTCCAATCAAATCAAACAAGGGCATACAACGGTCTAACTATCGTTACAAAAGTGCTTGGACTAAACTAGATACAATGGGGGAAATTCTACTACTGTTATGGTGGTCAACTAGAAAAACTGCTCTGACGAAGACTCCATGATATCCGCTCCAGCTTCATCAACATAGTCATCATCGCTGTCGTCGGGATCCGAGTCGGTGTCGTCGATGATGATATAGTTATCTGGGCAAGTGGAATCGTCATCATCTCTTCCTGGTGCGGGGTCTCCCATGAAAACTCCGAGCTTCCTGGTTAAGTCGACGTTCTTCTCCACTAGCACTTCAATTTCTTCCATGTAATCTTCACGTGTAGCCTTGAGTTCTTCCTCTAGCTCCTTGATCTTAGTCAAGGCCTTCTGCAGATCCTCCATGCCTGCGCACATCTGGTTCTCCTAGCGTCTGATGTGCTGGTTTAACTCCTGGATATAAGCAGCGATTGATCTATCCATCCTGGTGTTGATCATCTCCCATTGCTCATCTCTGCGCCCACAAATCTGGTAAATAGTATCCTTGAGATCATTGCGGTAAACTTCTCCAATGCGTCCCATGATGATGTGGGCTGCCATGCTCTTTCCTAGACTCCAGGTTGGTGCACCAAAATAAAACTCTATGGGCTCCGTGACTGGTGAAAACGTCCTTCCTGGAACTTGAACTTGAATCATCCAACGCTCCTCTTCGGGTAAAGTGGCGTTGTAGGTCTCGGTGAAGCTTGGTACTCCGATGTTCAGGTATCTAGTGACTTCCTTCAAGTAGCATCCAAAGGGTGTATCTTCATCCGGTTTTGTGAACCTATTCCTTGCATCCGCCATCCTAAAAGAATAGAAAAGATGAGGAGTCAGAAATGAGAAGAAAGAGTAGTGATCTAGGGCTTTAGCTTAGTGGTTGTCTGTGTGTGCTCTGATACCATCTTGTAGAGACCAGACCTCAAACAGTCTGATCTCTGTGCATCAGTGTCATCCCTGCATCAGTAATGCTGACACGCACAGTACTTGAAGGATTTATAACAGAGTAGCAATCACACACTTATTACATCGAATGTCTCAAAAGAGAACTTATTACAATAAAAATGGCTTAAGGCCATCTAATAACGATAACATCGGAAGGCTTGAAGAATAAGCGAGTCCATCAACTCCAACGGCATCACTGAGTATAGAACCACGACCTAAGGCACCTTACTCGTCGCCTGAAAAGTCTGCAACATGAACGTTGCAGCCCGAGAACGGGTCAAAGACATGGAATATGCCGCAATGTAACACATAGAGAGTAATATGAAAGAGTAATGTTATACTACATGCATATATGGCTGGTGGAAAGCTCTATGGTTACAGCTTTGCATAAAGCCGCTTTTTCCCTACGCAAAGGAATAAATTTTATTTAACTATCATGGTGGTTGTTAAACATTGAGAATGGTTGACAAGATTCTCAATCCCAATTAAGCATCATCATTAAAACCCAACAACATTAATTAAAGTAACATGATGAGATTCACATGATAATCCAAGTACTAGATACTCAAGATGTCCATAACCGGGGACACGGCTAACCATGATTAGTTTGTTACACTCTGCAGAGGTTTGTGCACTTTTCCCCACAAGACTCGATCTCCTCCGTTGGGATTCTCGCACTTCACGGTGTTTGAGAAACGGATGACCGAGACATAGTCTTTCAGAAGCGCTAGCACCTTACGAACGGGTAGACCAAACCAACCTACATCCCCTACATCTGCTAGTTTACCATTGTAAGAGTTCGCACGACTTAGTCAACTATGCTAGAGCCCATAGTAGCTTGTGGCTGCACACGGAAGTTTCTAGCATGAATAATCTCATGATCCCTTTGAGCCTGGGTGGCGGTCCATAAAGAAAAATAGGCAATCCTGGAATACCCAGGTACCTGAATCCACCCAGATGTGTGTTTAAGTTGCCACCTTAAATAAACCATTAATTAACAATCTCACACCTGTCATGGATACACTCACCCAATCCACGTCTACTAGCATAGCATGGCAATATAAGCAAACGTAGAATTAACTCCCAAGGGTTTGATAATAAAACAGGTAATAGGTACTACCTCATATACTTTACCAAAACCCACAATTTAATTAGTTCCTAATCATGCAATGTTTGAGGATTGATCTAATGCATAAAAACTGGGTATGAAAAGAGGTATGATCAAAGTGTTACTTGCCTTGCTGATGATCCGCGAAACCTGGCGATTCAAAGTAGCAAGCGGCGCACTCCGGGTACTCTATCGCAAACAAACAAGCATACAATAAGTACTCATCTAGTTCACAGGTAAAACTCAAATAAGAGGTCTAACCATAAAGTTCAACTTAAGAACTCCGGTTTGCAAAAAGAATCAAATCGAACGAAGCAACGAAAGTCAAACGGCGAAAGAAACAGGCTTCATTTTACTAATCTGGACCTAAGTCAAATTTTACAGTAGCAAAAACTTGTTTGAGTTGATTATTCGGAAAGAGGGTTTCAAGACGAAACTATAGGCGCTTGAATCGCATGATTCCGATAAATGAGCAAAAAGTTATACCAGATCAAAAATCGGATCAGAAATCGCGATCAGAAAAATCGCGGAATAAATCCGAGAAAAAGAAAAATGACGAACAGATTAACGAACGAGCGTTCGTTATGTGGATCTAAATGATGAACGCGTTCGTTAAAACGAACGAACGAGCGAACGCTCGCTAATTAACCTAAATCAGAAAAAAAAACTTATCTAATAAAAAACGAAAACTAAAAAAAACGAACGAAAACCGGCGAAAACCGAACGGTTTTCTAGGAAAAACCGGCGGCGGGGCGGGGTCAACCTCGGCGGCGGGGCGGCGGGGATCTGGCGGGCGGTCGGGCGGCGGGATCCGCAAGGGCCGGCGCGGCGTTAATGGCGGGCGGCCATGGCGGGACGCGGCGCTTAGGGTTCGGGCGGCGTGGCAGTGCTTGGCTGCGGGTCGGGCGCCCCGGCTCTTAAAGGGCCGGCCGGGTCGGAGTCCCGGACGGACACGACCCGGTTAGGTCGGTTCCAGTTTTTTTTAAATAATTACGTGCAGAAAATCTAACGAAAGAAATACTAAACGAACTTCAAAAATCCTGAAATAAAATTTCCCCGGCTTCTAAAATCAAGCCGGACAAGATGAACATTTATTTGGGGCCTAAATGCAATTTTTAAAACGCAGCATTTTCCTAAATTCAAATAAAATAGCGAAAAAACTCCAAATAAAATCTTATTTGATTTTTTATTAAATCTTCAATATTTCTTTATTTTGGGAAAGTCATTTTATTCCCTCTCTCATATTTTGATAATTGAAATAATCGAAGATAAAATAAATAAAATCAAATGACCCTATTTTCAAAATTTGAGAAAACTCAAATATGAAAATAACGAAATCTCCAACTCTCTCCGTGGGTCCTTGAGTTGAGTGAAATTTCTAGGATCGAGCCAAAATGCAATAAAATATGATATGCAAGTGATGATCTATGTATAACATTCCAAATTGAAAATTTGGGATGTTACAATCAGCTTGAAGATGCTGCTACTTCTTTTTCAGGCTCCTTGCAGTGGCTATTAGCTGGAGCTTAGAGCGCTCTTGCTCGAGAGGTTACTCAGGCACGATAAAATCCTCATTGCCAAGGCTCGCCTGATCCTCGGAGGGTGGAAGATAAGTGCTGCTCTCTGAGTCCTCGTTTATGGCCTGTTCATCGGGGCTAACTTGCCCATCTTCCCGATCGTCCTGTTCGGCCGTTTGTTCGTCGGGATCTTCTCTGTCTTCAGCGTCGTCCGGAGTGTGATCGTCTCCAGTGCCAGTGTTGCTGTCCTTGCTGCAGCGGGATTTAGAGCGGCGCTGCTGACGAAGGCGCTTTGGTTGTGTCTTAGGAGGCTCATCCTTGATTGGTTTTTCCTTGTCCTCACTGTTATTCTCTTTGGGTGTATCCATCATGTATAGGTCGTACGAAGAAGTGGCCATCCAGCGTCTGATAAACGGAGGGTTTTGGCCATGCTCCTCATCTGCATCGTCGTCCACACCGTCAATGTCTTCGGAGCCGTAATCGAGCCCGTCGGTTAAGTCCGCGAGAGTGGCTATGTAGTGGGTGGCGGGTGGGAAGCGAAATTCCCCATCATCAGCCTCCAATTCGAACTGTACATAGTTCCGCTGTGAGTCCCCCGCTAAGGACTGATTTTTTTAATGAGTTTAGCACGTCGCCTAGAGGCGAGTGCCGGAAGATGTCTGCTGCTCTGAATTTGGCGATCGATGACCGATCCAGCTTGACATAAGCGGATGCACATGGTTTAGAACTTATCACCGAAAACGAGTCCGAGGTCCTGGAGACACAGATGTCACCCGAGGTTAGGTCTGTGTGCGGCTCTAACGCTGCGGAGTCTGCGGCTTCCGTGGCGGGGTTGACCTTCCCGTCCTCGGATGTCGCGATCTGCTCCGGATCTAAGGCCGGAGCGGTTACAGGTGCAATTTCCTGTGTATGGTCCGATAACATATTTAATTCATGTTCGTCGTAGGGATAGGGAGCGGCTGCCGAGGTCTCGAATTCATTGAAGATCAAGTCTCCGTGGATATCTGCGACATAGTTCAAGCTCCCAAATCTGACCTAATGGCCAGGGGCGTAGCTATCGATCTGCTCCAGATGGCCAAGCGAGTTGGCCCGCAGTGCGAAGCCGCCGAACATGAAGATCTGTCCGAGGAGGAAGGTTTCCCCTTGGACAGCATCGTTATTGACGATTGATGTAGCCATCGGACCTTTTGGGGACGGCATAGTGGAACTCTCAATGGAAGCACCAATGTCGGTGTCAAAACCGGCGGATCTCGGGTAGGGGGTCCCGAACTGTGCGTCTAAGGACGATGGTAACAGGAGAGGGGGACACAATGTTTACCCAGGTTCGGGCCCTCTCTATGGAGGTAATACCCTACTTCCTGCTTGATTGATCTTGATGAATACTAGATCATTGACGGCGCGTTTGCTGCGCCCGTCTATTTTTAGTGTTTTATGATAGTGAGATAGGAACTTTTTGAAGTACACGGAGATAAGATCAACTATGAAAAATTCTAAAATAGACTGAAATAAGTTGTTTCACGAAGTAGCAAGTAAAAACCGAAAAGATACTAATATTGTACCGTACAAAGCTAGGATGGAGCTACACCTGCTTTCACTCAAAGGAACAGTAATTTAAGCAAGAATTTGCAGAGAATTGCAAGAATGCATAAGAGACATCATTGACTCACAGTTGTCATTGCAGTTTTTACCCATCTACAGGGAGAAAGATTTCAGAATGCAATAATTACTATGAGGATGGAAGTAAAATCTTCATATTATGATTTTAGCTTTGCATACATGATACATCTTTCACGAGAAACATGTCCTCTGGCCGGACGCTAACTAAATTGATAAGAGCATGTTTTTAGCACAAACACACTAAGACAAAATCCATTACTATTGATGTCTCGATCATGTCATTTTTGCAAGAATAAAAAACTCACTAACCTAAACACAAGAGGGAATGAAGTCTGAAGTAGATATTTTCTCTACCATCTGCAACTCCACAATATGGATGGAAGCCCTATGGGCACAGTGCAGTGAGTTCCATGGAAATCCTTCGTTAGCTCGGTAACAATCCAGCAGCGACTCAATGGAAATAACAATCGACCGCTGCATCCAACACCGATGGGAAAGAAGACAACCAATCATCACATATTTGGTGCATGAGAAAAGATCATCATGATGTTGCTACAAGTACAGCCTTGTAACACCAAGATACTTGAAATGCTCATAAGCCATAATCATCGTCATCGTAAAAAATCATCTGCAAGTAAAACATGATAAAAGAAAAGCTACATACTAAGAGAAGTTGCATAAGCTTCTGTTTATTTCTTCACAAGGAATTTATGTATATACGTTCAAGGACCATGGACTATTGGTGAAGATACATATCTTTTTTTTCTCTCTTGACAGGTGATGTAAGTACCAAAAACTTGCTGAAAATTCTCTCTTGACAGGTGATGTAAGTACCAAAAACTTGCTGAAAACGGATTAGACGTACATGTACTAAATAAACCCGCTCACATAAAAATTTCCTACCTCGTAAATAGTATCAAATATTTGGATTAATTAACTAAGGGTTTTGGATCACCAAGGCCATTAAAGTGATATCTAACATAGAGGCCAATATAGAGCCAGATAAACATAGTGATGATCAAGATGGATGTATGGTTCTGATACATACATGAAGATGTATTAGTCCTAAAAAGTGAGTGCATTGGTGCATCAGCAAAGAACTAACCGATATCAAAAGTAAAAAAGTTGCCAATATATTTTGAGCAAGCCAGCCGGTGCCATGGTTTTATCCTAATTAACTACTCTTTTTTGCGAGGGATCCTAATTAACTACTTTACCATTCACAGTATAGTAAAGTACTATATGCATCACAATTTCCTAGCATATAACAGTATAGTAAGACTAAAAGATACTCGGTAATGGGGTTGACCATTCGAGCAACCAATTTCATCACAGGTTTCCAGATATCTAGAGACAACACGTGTATGGACATATATCACAACTAAGCAACAGAATCAGGAGATAAATAATTTCAACAAAGAATGAATCTACGAACAGCTGAAGGTACAACACACTGACCTGATTTGCTAATTTTGCAGCACCATGTCTTGTTGGATGCTGGCCTCCTCCTAACCAATCAATCAATGCGATGGTCTTACTAAAACTGTATGAGAAGGAAATCATGGTGGAAAATGCAAAACCTAGGAAAGGAGATCAAGGAACTAAATTAAATTCTGAAAAAACCTTACAAGGGGGCGAGGAGTGCAGGAGGCTAAAAGATGGGATATGCATCCAGATTTTGGCTGATGGTGAAGCTGAGAGTCACATAGGGGTCATATCCATCGCCCGGAAACAAGAGCAAGGCAATTGTCGTGGTCATCACTGTCGTGTTGCAACCAAGGTCACCAGATGCCCCAGCCGATGAGGCACCGCAGCGGCCAGCGGTTGGGTCGCCTCGAGGATCTGCTCCCGAATCCCAGCCGCCACGCCCTGACTATCAGCGACACCTCCTCGCCCACGTGGATCCGTTGCCTGCTCATCCTCGCTGCTGATCATGGGAGTATGAGAAGAAATTAAAAAGGTTGGCGATTTTCTCTTTGGCTTTTTACAAAGACGTGGTGGAGGGACAGGCGAGGCGGCGGCGGTGGCTGAGCGGATGGAAGGCAGGCGCAGGATGGCGATGACGCAAACGCCACCCACGGACCTGAATCAACCAGAGTGTTCCGATTTTGCTACGGGAATAGTGGCCCTTATGACGTCAGCCCAGTCCGTCGCCCATTCTGGAGCGGAAGATGATCCGCGGCCCATGCGTGCATTGACCAAGGCATGTAATGGCAAGGAATGCCTAAAACATCCGATCCAGTGGCCAAAATCGCTAGTGCTTTTCCGCACCCATCCTGTGTTGAATCAGCAATAAGAATGCATACGCGGAGGAGTGGAGATACAGAGGGCATGAGCCTCCCCGTCGTTGTAATCTGATTGTTTCAGGCTCTTGTATAACTGCACCATCAAATCAACTACTCACAGATTCCTCGCACAAAAATACTTGCAGATTAACCAGATCCCAATTTCAAATCATCCAATGAGAGCATGAGGGGAAGGAGGCGCTGAATACTTCCGAGTACCGACCGAACACGGGCATCTGCACAATCGCTAATCAGATTGGCAAGAACCGGGTCAGGGCCGGAGGACGAGCGAGATGACGGGTTGGGTCAGGAGGAGGTGGGAAGGAGGGAGACCTTGCAGGTTGTGTGTTGAGGTCAGGCGATGGCGACGCTTCCAAATTGCTACATCCGCATCGTTGCTTCCAAATTGATGGACAAGCGGGACAGGAATGGACGTACCCGCTAAGGATCTTCATGCTCGCCGTGTATTCCTCCTTTTCTGTCGGACGGAGTGGTAGCGCGAGAGGGCTGGGAGCCTGGGAGGATCTCGGCCGCCACAGACATCTCTAGATCACAAAGGAAGCGAGGCGACACGGGGAGGGCGTCGGGCGAAGGGAGATGGGTGGCGTTTGATGTTTTTCTCCTTGTGATGTTTATTAGGGCTTCGTGCGAGATGGCCCAATTAACCACGGCCCCCCAATTTTGTCGCGGGAGTAGCTGCCCACTCCAGTCGCGGGAAGTATTGCGGAAGACTTTCGTTGGACGGCCGAAAACGCTGAAAACTATAGATCTGACGGCTGTGGACGCTAATGCCCTGAGATGGCTGGATTAGTGCTCAGTTTTAATATATCTAAATGAGTATTACAAGAGTTGATCTACCACGAGATCGTAATGGCTAAAACCCTAGAAGTCTAGCCTGTATGACTGTCTGTTTCCGGACTGAGCCCTCCGGTGTATATAGACGCCGGAGGGGACTAGGGTTGTACAAAGTCGGTTACAGAGAAAGGAATCTTCATATTTGATCGCCAAGCTTGTCTTCCACGCCAAGGAGAGTCCTATCCGGACAAGGGAGAGAGTCTTTGGTCTTGTATCTTCACAGCCCATTAGTCTGTCCCATGTCCAATAGGCCGGACGCCCGAGGACCCCTTAGTCCAGGACTCCGTCAGTGGGCACAACCCACCAGGCGCCGCCTAGGCCAATTAGGTGTCTTCTGGACTCAAAAAAATCTCTGTGAAGTTTCGTTGCATTTGGACTCCGTTTAGTATTGATTTCCTGTGATGTAAAAACATGCAAAAAATAGCAAGTGGCACTTGGCACTATGTCAATAGGTTAGTACCAAAAAATGATATAAAATGACTATAAAATGATTATAAAACATCCAAGATTGATAATATAACAGCATGGAACAATAAAAAATTATAGATACATTGGAGACGTATCATCATCCCCAAGCTTAACTCCTACTCGTCCTCGAGCAGGTAAGTGATAAAAACATATTTTTTTGATGTGGGATGTTGCCTAACATGTCATATCATATTCTTTTCTTTATATCATGGACATTTGGACTTTTATATTGTTCAAACAATAGTCTAGTTTTGACATGATAATTTAGATACTCAAGCATATCAACAAGCAACCATGTCTTTCAAAATATCAACGCTAAAACAAGCTATCCCTAGCCCATCATGCTCAATCATTGATCCATTCATGAAACACACTCGCATATTAACTACACCCACTCAAGTATGATCATAGTGCCTCCTAATTGGTGCTTTTATAAGAGAAGATGGAAACTGAAATTCAAAAATAAAAATTGTATAAAGTAAAAGAAATGCTCTTCGCGGAGGGAAGTGAGGATTTGTAGAGGTGCCAGAGCTCAAAGCAAAAAACTTAGAGATAAAAACATTTTGGGAGGTGCATCCTTCCCACCAGCGAAAACGACTTAGAGTTCCCAACACTTTCCATGCTAGATATATCATAGGCAGTTCCCAAGTAGAAATTAAAGTTTATTCCTTTTTCAACCATACTTTCACTTTCCATGGCTAACCGTATCCACGGGTGCCCTCCATACCAACACTTCCCAAGGAATTTATTATTTGATTAGATAAAGTAAATTCATTTTTCATTTCGGGACTGGGCATCCCTAATACCTTTGCCTTACTCTCGTGCAATGACAAGTGAATAAACACTCATCGAATAACACATCTACCATGGAAAAAATTAGCCACCCCTCACAGCTCCGCGAGTGGTACAAACACAAAAAAGAGAAGTTTATTTTGAAAATTAGAGATGGCACATAGAAATTTTCTTAGAACGGCAAAAGAATACCGCATATAGGTAGGTATAGTGGACTCATGTGGCAAAACTGGTTTAAAGGTTTTTCGATGCACAAGTAGTGATCATACTTAGTGCAAAATGAAGGCTAGCAAAAGATCGGGAAGCGACCAACCAAGAAACAAATAATCTCATAAGCGAGCATTAAGCATAATTAACACCGAATAATGCACCACAAGTAGGATATAATTTCATTGCATAATTATTGACATTCGTGCTTGCATAGGGAATCACAAACCTTAACACCAATATTCTTACTAAAGCATAATTACTCATCAACATGACTCACATATCACATCATAATAACTCAAAACTATTACTAAGAATCAAGTTTATTTTGTCCAATGATCTTCATGAAAGTTTTTATTATATCCTTCTTGGATATCTATCACTTTGGGACTAATTTTTATATGTTGCTTTTGGTAAGCTCAAACAAATATAAGTGAAGATCATGAGCATAATTTTTCTTTCTCTCAAATTAATTTAAGTGAAGCAAGAGAGAATTTCTTGAAAATTTTACTAACTCTCAAATAATTCTAAGTGCAGCAAGAGAGCATTTCTTCAAACAATACTAAAGCACACCATGCTAAAAAAGATATAAGTGAAGCACTAGAGCTAGTCCATAGCTCATAATTTTTTTAGTGAAGCATAGAGAGCAATTCTAACAAGTCATGACATAATTTTGGCTCTCTCAAATAGGTGTGTCCAACAAGGAATCAAGACTTAAAACACACACAAAAAACAAGCAAAGACGCTCCAAGCAAAACATATATTATGTGACGAATAAAAATATAGCTTTGAGTAAAATTCCGATGGTCATTAGAAGAAAGAGGGGATGCTACTCGGGGGCATCCCCAAGCTTAGTTGCTTGCTCTCTTTTCGATAATAGCTTGGGATGCCAGGGCATCCCCAAGCTTAGGCTCTTCTTACTCCTTAGTCCTTCATCCATCGTAAGATAACCCAAAACATGAAAACTTCAATCACACAAAACTCAACAAAACCTTCGTGAGATCCGTTAGTATAAGAAAACAAATCACTACTATAAGTACTGTAGCAAACTGATGACCCACAAGTATAGGGGATCTATCGTAGTCCTTTTGATAAGTAAGAGTGTCAAACCCAACGGGGAGCAGAACAAAATGACAAGCGGTTTTCAGTAAGGTATTCTCTGCAAGCACTGAAATTATCGGTAACAGATAGTTTTCTGATAAGATAATTTGTAACGGGTAACAAGTAATGAAAGTAAATAAGGTGCAGCAAGATGGCCCGATCCTTTTTGTAGCAAAGGACAATCTTGGACAAACTCTTATATGAAGGAAAACGATCTCGAGGACACATGGGAACTATCGTCAAGCTAGTTTTCATCACGCTCATATGACTCACGTTCATTACTTTGATAATTTGATATGTGGGTGGACCGGTGCTTGGGTACTACCCTTTCTTGGACAAGCATCCCACTTATGATTAACCCCTATTGCAAGCATCCGCAACTACAGAAGAAGTATTAAGGTAAACCTAACCATAGCATGAAACATATGGATCCAAATCAGCCCCTTACGAAGCAAATCATAAAATAGGGTTTAAGCTTCGGTCACTCTAGCAACCCATCATCTACTTATTACTTCACAATGCCTTCCTCTAGGCCTAAACAATGGTGAAGTGTCATGTAGTCAACGTTCACATAACACCACTAGAGGAGAGACAACATACATCTCATCAAAATATCGAACGAATACCAAATTCACATGACTACTTATAGCAAGACTTCTCCCATGTCCTCAGGAACAAATGTAACTACTCACAAATCATATTCATGTTCATAATCAGAGGGGTATTAATATGCATAAACAATCTGAACATATGATCTTCCACCAAATAAACCAACTAGCATCAACTACATGGAGTAATCAACACTACTAGCAACCCACGGGTACCAATCTGAGGTTTTGGGACAAAGATTGGATACAAGAGATGAACTAGGGTTTTAGAGGAGATGGTGCTGGTGAAGATGTTGATGGAGATTGACCCCCTCCCGATGAGAGAATCATTGGTGATGACGATGGTGATGATTCCCCCTCCCGAAGGGATGTTTCCCTGGCAGAACAGCTCCACCGGAGCCCTAGATTGGTTCCGCCAAGGTTCCGCCTCGTGGCGGTGATGTAAGTTAGCTCCACCGGAGGCCTGCCAGGGGGCCCACGAGGCAGGGGGCGCGCCCCCACCCTTGTGGCTAGGGTGTGGGCCCCCTCTGGTTGATTCTTTCTCCGGTATTTTTTATATATTCCAAAACGTGCCTCCGTGAAGTTTCAGGACTTTTGGAGTTGTGGAGAATAGGTCTCTAATGTTTGCTCCTTTTCCAGCCCAGAATTCCAGCTGCCGGCATTCTCTCCCTTCATGTCAACCTTGTAAAATAAGAGAGAAAATGCATAAGTATTGTGACATAACGTGTAATAACAGCCCATAATGCAATAAATATCGATATAAAAGCATGATGCAAAATGGACGTATCAACTCCCCCAAGCTTAGACCTCGCTTGTCCTCAAGCGGAAGTCAATAACGAAAAATATGTCCACATGTTTAGAGATAGATGTGTCGAGAAAATAAAATACGGACATGAGGGCATCATGATCATTCTTATAACAGCAACATAAATATATTGTCATATGATTTCTTATGCTAAAGTAATAATCTATTCACAATGTAAAGTATGAATCAGAAACTTCATTGGGAACCAACAAACTATAATCTTAGTCATTGAAGCAATTGCAATTTATCATAACATCGGAAAGAGTCAATATAAGAGCTTTTCAAAGAAGTCCACATACTCAACTATCATTTAGTCTTTCATAATTGCTAACACTCACACAATACTTATGGGTATGGAGTTTTAATCAGACACAGAGAAAGATAGGGGCTTATAGTGTTGCCTCCCAACCTTTTACCTCAAGGGTAATGTCAACAATAATAATTTATGCTAACTTACATCCAATGTAAAAAGGAAAGGTGAAGATCACCATGAATCTTGCATAAGGTATAAGACAAAAGTAAAAGATAGGCCCTTCGCAGAGGGAAGCAGAGGTTGTCATGTGCTTTTATAGTTGGACGCACGAAATCTTAATGCAAAAGAACGTCACTTTATATTGCCACTTGTGATATGGACCTTTATTATGCAGTCCGTCGCTTTTATTGCTTCCATATCACATGATCGTATAAAGCTTATTTTCTCCACACTAATAAATCATACATATTTAGAGAGCAATTTTTATTGCATACAACAATGACAACTTACTTGAAGGATCTTACTCAATCCATAGGTAGGTATGGTGGACTCTCATGGAAAAACCGGGTTTAAGGATATTTGGAAGCACAAGTAGTATCTCTACTTGGTGCAAAGAATTTGGCTAGCACGAGGGGGAAAGGCAAGCTGCACATGTTGGATGATCCATGACAATATACTTTATTTCAAATATAAGAAAACATAACCCGTTACGTTGTCTTCCTTGTCCAACATCAACTTTTTAGCATGTCATATCTTAATGAGTGCTCACAATCATAAAAGATGTCCAAGATAGTGTATTTATATGTGAAAAACTCTCTTCTTTATTACTTCCTATTAATTGCAACGATGACCAAAACTATGTTTGTCAACTCTCAACAACTTTTATTCATCATACTCTTTATATGTGAAGTCATTACTCTCCATTAGATCAATATGATCTCTTTATTTCCTTTTATTCTTTTCTTTTCCTTTTATTCCCTCACGATCATAGCAAGATAATCAAGCCCTTGACTCAACACTAATCTTTATTATATATAGCTCATGGACTCGATTACATAGAAGGATCATAAAGCAAAAATCAAAAGTAGATCATACTAAAACTTTATTCTACTAGATCAAGATATTACCAACAGGATCAAACTAAGAAAAACGGTAAAGATAGGAGTGTGATGGTGATACGATACTGAGGCACCTCCCCCAAGCTTGGCAGTTGCCAAGGGGAGTGCCCATACCAGATACTCAGTTCTCCTTTGCTGATGAAGAAGATGGTGGTGATGATGGGTAGTCGCACATCGAGCGCAGGAGATCCTCCAATTTGCGGATAATGCCCTTAAGTGCGGTGATATGCTCCTTCAACAAAATATTTTCATGTGTGAGATACTTATTTTGTATGCGAGCTAACTCAATCATCTTGAAAGCTTCAATCTCCGTTGGGGTAAGAAGATTATGATGAGGTTGGAGGATGTCTTCGTCTTCTGCTGCCGGAGCTTGGTCCTCCATGGCCTTCTTGATCTCATCATCCTTGTTGATCTCCCCGGGTTCTTCTCTCTTTAGCTTTATCTTAATTAGCCAAGCATCGTTGCCCTTGTTGTTGGAGGAGGGGTACGACATGATGCCTGGCCTTGACAACTCTGGCAGAAAATAGCTCGAAACAAAAACAGAGGATATTTGCGTGGTACGGTGGTCAAAACCTTCAGGAGATTATATAATGATCTTTAACCGACCAAAAGAAGTATCGTGCAAGAAAATGGAGTTCGGAGGGCACACGAGGTGCCCACAAGGCAGGGGGCGCGCCCTCCACCCTCGTGGACGCCTCGTGTCCTTCCCGGACTACTTCTTATTTTCCTATTTTTTAAAATATTCCAAAACAAAGGAAAATTGCTATTAGAACTGTTTTGGAGTCAGTTTACTTACCGTACCACATACATATTCCTTTTCAGAGTCTGAAACATTCTGGAAAGTGTCCCTTATATATTCCTTCGGGGTTACGGTTTCAATAACATTGGTTTCAACATTTATAGGATTACCTGAGATATAATGTTTGATTCTTTGACCGTTCACCACCTTTGGATTTTTGCCTTCGAAGTTGTTGATTTTTATGGCACCGGAATGATAGACCTCCTCGATAACGTAAGGACCTTCCCATTTAGAGAGAAGTTTTCCTGCAAAAAATCTTAAACGAGAGTTGAATAGCAACACATAATCATCTACATTAAACTCACGTTTTTTGTATCCTTTTGTCATGCCATCTTTTAACTTTTTCTTTAAACAATTTGGCATTCTCATAGGCCTGGGTTCTCCATTTATCAAGTGAGCTTATGTCAAATAACCTCTTCTCACCGGCAAGTTTGAAATCATAATTGAGCTCTTTAATGGCCCAATATGCCTTATGTTCTAGTTCAAGAGGTAAGTGACAAGCTTTTCCATAAACCATTTTATACGGAGACATACCCATAGGATTTTTATATGCAGTTCTATAGGCCCATAATGCATTATCAAGTTTCTTGGACAAATTATTTCTAGATATATTAACAGTCTTTTGCAAAATTAATTTGATCTCTCTGTTACTCAATTCTACTTGACCACTAGACTGTGGGTGGTACAGAGATGCAATTCTATGATTAACATCGTACTTAGCAAGCATTTTACGAAAGGCACAATGAATAAAATGTGAACCACCATCCGTCATTAAATATCTAGGGACTCCAAACCTTAGAAAAATAACTTCCTTAAGCATCTTAATAGAGGTGTTATGATCAGCACTACTAGTTGGAATAGCTTCTACCCACTTAGTAACATAAACAACATCAACTAAAATATGTGTATACCCATTAGAGGAAGGAAATAGTCCCGTATAATCAAAGCCCCAAACATCAAATGGTTCAATAACAAGTGAATAATTCATAGGCATTTCTTGACGTCCACTAATATTACCAATTCTTTGGCATTCATCACAGGACAAGACAAACTTACGGGCATCTTTGAAGAGAGTAGGCCAATAAAAACCGGAATGCAATACCTTATGCGCAGTTCTATCTCCAGCGTGGTGTCCTCCATAAGCTTCGGAGTGACACTTCATGAGGATATGTTCCTGTTCATGCTTAGGTACACAACGTCTAATAACACCATCTACTCCTTCTTTATAAAGGTGTGGGTCATCCTAGAAGTAATGTCTTAAATCATAGAAAAACTTTTTCTTTTGCTGGTATGTGAAACTAGGTGGTATAACTTTAGCAACAATGTAATTAGCATAATTAGCATACCATGGAGCAATACGAGAAGCAATTATGACAGCTAATTGTTCATGAGGAAAGCTATCATCAATAGGTAGAGGGTCATCAAGAACATTCTCTAACCTAGACAAGTTGTCTGCAACGAGGTTCTCAACTCATTTTCTATCAATAATATGCAAATCTAATTCTTGTAGTAGGAGAACCCATCTAATGAGTCTAGGTTTAGCATCTTTCTTTTCCATAAGATATTTAATAGCAGCATGATCAGCGTGAACAGTTACTTTAGAATCAACAATATAAGGTCTGAACTTATCACAAGCAAATACAATTGCTAAAAATTCTTTTTTAGTAGTAGCATAATTTCTCTGGGCACTATCTTGAGTTTTACTAGCATATTGGATAACATTTAATTTTTTATCAACTCTTTGTCCTAGAACAGCACCTACATCATAATCACTAGCATCACACATAATTTCAAACGGTAAATTCCAATCAGGTGGCTGAATAATAGGTGCAGAAATCAAGGCTTTCTTAAGTATTTCAAATGCTTCTACACAATCATCATCAAAGACAAAAGGAACATCTTTTTGTAAGAGATTAGTCAGAGGCCTAGAAATTTTAGAGAAGTCCTTAATGAACCTCCTATAAAAACCGGCATGACCAAGGAAACTTCTTATACATTTAATGTCCTTGGGACATGGCATCTTTTCAATAGCATCAACTTTAGCTTTATCAACTTCAATACCTCTTTCAGAAATTTCATGCCCCAAGACAATACCTTCATTAACCATAAAGTGACACTTCTCCCTGTTCAAGACAAGATTAGTTTCTTCACATCTCTGCAAAACTCAATCAAGGTTGCTTAAGCAATCATCAAAAGAAGTTTCGTAAACGGAGAAATGATCCATGAAAACCTCAACAATTTTCTCACAAAAGTCAGAGAATATAGTAGTCATACATCTTTGTAAGGTAGCAGGTGCATTACATAAACCAAAAGGCATACGTCTATAAGCAAAGGTACCTAAAGGGCAAGTAAAAGTGGTCTTTTCTTGATCCTCTTTTGACACAGGTATTTGAGAGAAACCAGAATAACCATCTAGAAAGCAAAAATGTGTATGTTTGGATAATCTTTCTAGCATTTGATCAATAAAAGGTAAAGGGTAATGATCCTTTTCAGTAGCTTTATTTAATTTGCAGAAATCAATTACCATTATATAACCTGTAATAATTCTTTATGGGATCAATTCATCTTTATCATTAGGAACCACAATAATACCTCCCTTCTTAGGGACACAATGGACAGGACTTACCCACTGACTATCAGCAACGGGATAAATTATACCTGCCTTCAGAAGCTTTAGTATTTCTTTTCTTACCACTTCTTTCATCTTAGGTTTTAACCGTCGTTGGTGATCAACAACCGGTTTAGCATCTTTCTCCAATTTTATTTTGTGTTGGCATAGAGTGGGACTAATGCCCTTAAGATCATCAAGAGTATACCCAATAGCAAAGACAAAGGTTTCTTCAGAGTTTTCAATAATTTCTTTTCTTCATGCTCTGAAAGGTTAGCACTAATAATAACAAGATATATCTTCTTTTCATCAAGATAAGCATATTTAAGAGTATTAGGTAATGGTTTAAGCTCAAATACGGGATCACCCTTGGGTGGAGGAGGATCCCCTAGGATTTCAATAGGCAAGTTGTGTTTCAAAATAGGTCCCTGTTTAAAGAATACTTCATCTATTTCCCTTCTTTCATTCATAAACATATCATTTTCATGGTCGAGCAAATATTGTTATAAAGGATCATTAGGAGGCACGGCAATAGAAGCAAGACCAATAATTTCATCTTTACTAGGCAATTCTTTATCATGGGGTTGTCTACAAAATTTAGCAAAATTAAACTCATGAGACATATCCCCCAAACCAATAGGAACAACATCCTTTTTGCAGTCTATCCTAGCATTAACAGTATTCAAGAAGGGTCTACCAAATATGATGGGACAAAAGTTATCTTGTGGAGAACCAAGAACAAGAAATTCAGCAGGATATTTAACTTTCCCACACAAGACTTCAACATCTCTAACAATCCCAACTGGTGAAATAGTATCTCTATTGGCAAGCTTAATTGTAACATCAATTTCCTCTATCTCAGCAAGTGCAATATCATGCATAATTTCTTCGTATAAGGAATGAGGTATTGCACTTACACTAGCACCCATATCACATAAGCCATGATAGCAATGATCTCCTATTTTAACGGAAATAATGTGCATGCCTACAACAGGTCTATGTTTATTTTTAGTATCGTGTCTAGCAATTCTAGCAGCTTCATCACGTATAAATAACATGCCCATCATATTATCAGCCAAGAGATTTTAACCATAGCAATACTAGGTTCAACTTTAATTTGCTCAGGGGGTGTAGGTGTTCTAGTATTACTCTTACGAACCACAGTTGAAGCTTTAGCATGGTCCTTTATTCTAATAGGGAAAGGTGGTTTCTCAATATAAGCAGTAGGAACAATAGGATCAACATTACAAGTGTTAGTCTTTTCTTCAAGTTTAATAGGTGCCACTACTTTTACTTCAATGGGAGGATTATATTTAAACCACTTCTCGTTAGAGAGATCAACATGAGTAGCAAAGGATTCACAGAAAGAAGCTACTATCTCAGAGTCAAGTCCATATTTAGTGCTAAATTCACGGAAAACATCGGTATCCATGAAAGATTTAACACAATCAAACTTAGGTGTTATACTTGACTCCTTACCTTCGTCGAGATCCCAATCTTCAGAGTTGCATTTAATTCTTTCCAATAAACCCCATTTGAATTCAATAATCTTCATCATAAAAGACTAGTACAAGAAGTATCGAGCATGGTATCGGTTCAATATCCGGCGTATCTCGTAGTAGGGGTCCTAGGCTAGGCGTCTTGGAGCGATGGTAACATGGACACATGATTTTACCCAGCTTCAGGCTCTCTTGAAGAGATAATACCCTACATGCTGCTTTTGATTGTTTTCATATGGGTGTAGTACAGAGTACATGTATCTACCATGAGATTGTAGTAATGAATATGAGATTGTCTATTGACTAGCCTGGCCTCGGTCTATATAACACACTAGAGGCCTAGGGTTTAGGGGAGTCCTTGTCTTGGGTGCCAAGTCTTGTGGAGTCCTTCTTGTATGCGGCATGGGCTGTCCGAACTAGCCCATGAGTGAACCGCCATGGGGGTCCTCGGCCCGATCCAGCTGGTCGGGAGACGACGTGGTGAGCACCCCCTAGTCCAGGACACCGTCAGTAGCCCCCTGAACCGGTCTTCAAATTGGGGACGCTCCTCGATTCTTCTGAACTGTTCTTCATCTTCGGTCGTCGGTCTTGAAAACTGGTTCAAAAAATCTTCTCATCTTCGATCTTGAGGATCGCCAAAGTGCATCCAAAGAGTTTACACGTCGGGTATCTGAGGAGCCCCTTTAAGTTTCTAGCCTTTATCAATGCCTTGTTATTTTTATGCCACACCTCAGGTATGAAATTGTTCCCAGGCGGCAGTGTCCTCTTGCGTCCGAGCTCAAATGCCGGATTGCATTCGAGGTATCTTTTGCAGCCGAGCACCAACACCGGACTACTTCCGAGCTCCAACGCCGGAATGTATCGAGCTCCACCGTCGGACTATGTCCGAAGAGTATTGTTACACCCGAGCTCCAACGCCGAACTGCATTTGAGCTCCAGCGTCGGACTATATCCGAGCTCCAACACCGGACTATGTCCAAGCCCCAACGCCGTATTGTATCTGAGGTTTCATAGATCACCTTGTTTCAAAAAAAGTTGAAGGAGTTTAGCCGAGCTTAATGCCGAAAATGCCCTCTATGGAGCCAGCCACTGGCGCCCGAGCTTTATGCCGATCGCTCGAGGTGGTGCACCACCCCGACTGCGGGCCGATTTTTTGTCAATATTTTTGATTGGTGCAATTTATTCTCTGCCAAGATATATAGCCAGTAGCCCTCAAGGTGTGTATCGGTCTAAAACCCGAGATGCACCTGAAGGATGACACAAGACTGCTGATCGCAGTAGCCCCTGAGACTCAGGTTGATTCGCAAAATTGGCCTGAGGATCAACTTCTACCTCGGCAGAATACTTCGGGACACAAAGAGCAGTGTGCAAAGTCCTCGAGACTCAGGTTGGGTGCGGTCGACCAATCTGAGGATCATAATCTCCTCAAAAACTATATTGCACTTTAAATTTCCTGCATTAGACTGTCAATGCAGTAGCCCCCGAGCCACTGGTCGGGTGGCAACACCAGATCAGGGGATCGATGTACCCCTTTAATATTTGTAAATTATAAGCACGAAGCCCAGTAACCCCTGAGCCTTAATGTGGGCAGGGGTGGCCGAATTAAGGATCGATATCCAGAGTAAAATCACAAATTATGTGTAATGATTCTATGTATCCAAGTACTCTACATCATTAATGCTCGGATCCGCATTGTACAAAACTTTGTTGACCGACCATCAGCTTCAACCTCCTCGGCTCGCAGTCGAGAAGTGTTTTTCCTACTTTATAAAGCTTTATGAGGGCAAAGATTGACTGCAAACAAGGCAATCCGGGCATACGATTTTATAAACAAAGGTACGCAGAGAGATATGTTATATTACTTTTTAACGTAAGAAACATCTTCCAAAGAAAATAGTCCCGCTATCGGTTCCTTTCTTTGGGTCGTCATGCTTATCATGATCATGAAACCCGACCTCCGATCAATGTGGGAGGAAAATATTGAGGATTTAGTTCGGGGAAAGTTCCGAAACTCTATGGTATTAATGAACCAAAATTTTCACTTCCGTCGTTACCGACCAATGTGGTCCTTTAAGATTGCTAGCTTTCGGCTTCACCCAGTCTGAGGTACTAACTCGGATGACCCGGTAGTAACAATCACAGAGGTGCTCCCTTTACCACCTAGCCGAACAATCAGGAATGTAGGGGTAAGCACAGGAGCCAGGCAACCCAGCTTTGCCAAAATCTTAAGTCAAATTGATGCATATTTATGGCTTTATATAACAATAATTATGGAAGGCAGCGCTTGTATAATGAATACAAACGCTGATGATATATACTTATTTTGACTCCATTGCGACCGTTTATCAGTTGAAAGTGGCCCATCGTTGGCTTCTACCCCTTTATAGATACTACGCAGGGTGTTTCCGCAATAACAAGACAACCCTTAGCCGACGTCTCGGTGCCCGAAGGCGGTTGTGTTAGCGGAAACGAGGCAATCAAATATCCGGGCTTTATAACTTTCACTTAGTCATAGGAGCTTTAAACTGGGGAAGCTAGCTACGAGCCCCCGGTTAGTGTTCGACGACAACTGAGGTCAAGCCGTAAAAACTTCGGCCAATGTTATGAACGACCCATCATTTAACACAGTCATCGGATTGCTAACCAGTTCGCGCTTATTATGTCAGTCAGTTGTCGGCTTTCTCCACTGAGGTGCTTAACCATGCGAGCTGGAAGCACAATTGCAGTGGTTCTCCCGTTGCACACCTAGCCGAACAAAGCGGAACGTAGGAGGCAAGCACAGGAGTCGGGCAACCCAACTATTGACTGAAGACACAATTCGAAACCGATGCATATATAGCAATATCCGAGAATGTTTTTCAGAATCTCTAAAGGTGTCCGGCGTTGCACTGCGGGACATATGCTGCAAACACACAAGTAGTTCAAAAGTGCCATAAGCTTGGAAAACCAAAAAACATCGGTAAAAACTTGACGTCCGAACAAGATCAAGTGTTCGGTGCCAATCCGAAAATTGGAAAAAAAAATTGTGCTTCTGTCGTGCTTTAACATGACACATCCGATCTCAAGACTTCACGCGGGTCGGCCTACGGCTTCAAGCTCCTTATCCCAAAGGTGGAGTACTTCTCTGAAGCTAGTTTAGCGAACTACACTTGAGCGGCTTTTAGAGAGAAGACATGATATCCGGCTATTGACCATATACTCGAGTCGAAAAAGGAGCGGTATAAAAAGACTTTGCAACGACCAAGAAGAAAACACATTTACTATAAAATGACTCATATAAATTTAAGAGCCCCCAAGTGACTAGGGTAAAAGAATTTTATGTATAACAATTGTATGTACCGAAGTACTTGTATCATATCTGTGTTCACCCGAACTTTAAACGCATCTTAACCGACCGTCGACTTCTCCCTCTTTGGTCAAGGGCCGAAAAGTGTTATGTACTCCACCTGTCGAGAATATCGATGGTGTTTCCGATAACCAGGCAATCATGCCATAAGGCTGTAACAGACAGAGCGTGCTCAGGGAACTGATGCTATATTACCGACGAAGTGTAAGAAGCATCTTCGAAGAAAAAAGTACCTCCACCGATACCTTTCTTCGGTTGCTCATTGTTACTATGAGACTTGTGCAATAAATTTTTTGTACTCATGAGTTCGGTTGTGTGCCGACTGTCGGTGTCAAAACCGGCGGATCTCGGGTAGGGGGTCCCGAACTGTGCGTCTAGGCGGATGGTAACAGGAGACAAGGGACACGATGTTTTTACCCAGGTTCGGGCCCTCTCGATGGAGGTAAAACCCTACTCCTGCTTGATTAATATTGATGATATGGGTAGTACAAGAGTAGATCTACCACGAGATCGTAGAGGCTAAAACCTAGAAGCAAGCCTATCGTATGATTGTTGTTCGCCCCTACGGACTAAAACCCTCCGGTTTATATAGGCACCGAAAAGGGTTAGGGTTACACAGAGTCGGCTACAATGGTAGGAGATCTACATATCCGTATCGCCAAGCTTGCCTTCCACGCCAAGGAAAGTCCCATCCGGACACGGGATGAAGTCTTCAATCTTGTATCTTCAAAGTCCAGGAGTCCGGCCAAAGGCTGTAGTCCGGCTATCCGGACACCCCCTAATCCAGGACTCCCTTAGTAGCCCCTGAACCAGGCTTCAATAATGACGAGTCCGGCGCACATATTGTCTTCGGCATTGCAAGGCGGGTTCCTCGTCCGAATACTTCATAGAAGATTTTGAACACAAGGATAGTGTCCGGCTCTGCAAAATAAGTTCCACATACCACCGTAGAGAGAATAACATTTACACAAGTTCAATCTGCTGACGTATTCCGCGGCGTGACATCACACCATGGCCAAGCCTTTATTCGAATCGTTTTTACTGTCCCACCTCAGCGCGTTTAGCGAGGCGGTTTCCTTGGCATGTCTTGTCAAAGCAGAGATCATGTCCCCTTATTCCGGGATTCTCATTAATACGGGCGTGGGTAACCCAGTCGTGCCTGTTGGCACGCCTCCTCTATCGAAGGCGAGTCCCGAATGGTCACGGGGAGGGCTCCTGGTATTCAACCTCTTTATAAAGAGACCAAGGCCCCGCTATTTTTTCTCAATCTCAATCGAATCCGCCCCTCGCTTCGAGTCCCAACACCCAAAGCTCACGGAGGAAGACGTCCTAAAGCTAAGAGATGCCAGGTATCTAACCGGCGAAATCTCACATAGGCTGCCTGCCCAAGGGCAGGTTATTCCCTCTCCCCAGCCCGGTGAAAGCGTGGTGTTCGCGTCTCACTTCCTTCGGGGGCTAGGTTTCCCGACGGACCCCTTCGTGAGGGGGCTCATGTTTTATTACGGGCTGGAATTTCACGACTTGGATCCGGAGTCCATCCTCCACATCTCATCGTTCATCGTCAGATATGAAGCATTCCTCCGCATTACCCCTCACTTCGGATTGTGGCTCAAGACTTTCAAGGTGGAGCCAAGATGATCAAGGGGCAACAGTGTGAGTGCTAGGGGCTGTTATAAGCAAGAATGCTGACGCTCCATGGCCCGATGGCTCTTTTCAAGAGGAGCTTAGTCTATGGCAACAAGAGTGGTTTTATATCACAGCTCCCAGGGGCACCAAATGGGTGGCGCCACCTGCCTTTCGCTCGGGTCCTCCACCACAGCTGGCATCATGGGTCAATAAAGGGCTTGACTGGGGGGCCGTCCAAGGACGTGCCCTTGTTGCAGGGCCGTATTCGTGACCTCTAGAGAGAGAGAGATCAATCTGGTCGTAGTAGCACAGGTCATGCTGATTCGTCGCATCCTGCCCTGCAAACGTCACCCCCTCCGCCTGTGGGAGTTCAATCCGGAGGGACCACGAGCTCTCCAACATTTTGTGGGCGCAACGCCCGTGGAGATGTACAAACTGTTCTTCAGATCACAA
Source organism: Aegilops bicornis (assembly GCA_021605145.1). Classification (NCBI taxonomy): domain Eukaryota; kingdom Viridiplantae; phylum Streptophyta; class Magnoliopsida; order Poales; family Poaceae; genus Aegilops; species Aegilops bicornis. The sequence continues at coordinate 238,672,488 of CM038670.1, forward strand.
GCAATGTGTCCGGACTTGACCGAGGACGCAGGTCTGAGCTGCAATCGCCCGAATGCTCAAGTAAGTAGTCCCGTGCCCGGACGCGCTATCCGTATATTTATCATAAACTTGCCCTTAAAAGAGTTGTCCCTTAAACAGGAATGGATAGCGAAAGCAAAACTGATCAGGTGTCCGGCCCCCCTCCCTGAGACCACGCCGGATCCCGTGTTAACCAAGATGCTGGAGGCTGCGCCTTTAAAAGAAGGCGAAGGGGGGAACAAGGAACCTACTGCCTCTGCGAAGGGGGTTATCAAGTAAGGAGGGATCGACAATCCCTCCATCCAAGGGGAGAAGAGGACCGCCTCTGAAGATCCGGAGACCAAGGCCTCAAAGCGCGGGAAGAAATCTTTGCCAGAGGGTCCTGCGCCAGAAGATGCCCCGGCCGCATTATTTCCCCAAGGAGATCAGCCCTCCAGCGAGCCGTAAGTAGAGAGGGGAGTTTTTTTCTAAAATAAGAGACATCCCTGTTTTTTTTTTCTGAAGATGACCAAAATTTTACCTTGTAGTACGGATCTCAGCCCTTCTCAGCAGAGCTCGTCTTCAGGGGATCTTCGTCCGGAGATGATGGACAGCGGAACGCCTCTCCCTGCCGTACCACCTAGCGAGGTAGACGATCCTGAGGTGTCGTCGCGGAGGGTTTCTCCGAATCCGGCAGGGGTGGAGGGCAGTCGTAGGGCCCCCCAGAGCCCTCCGTGACCGGCCTTCGAAAAAGGCCATCAGACGAGTCCGGCACCTCCTGGTGCATGGTCGGAGGAGTTGAAGGGTCTACTCGAGCGAGTGTCTATCTCAGAGGATCACCGTGCATTGATGGGTACAGTGATTGAAAAAATTTCGTCCGCGGAAAGCGGGTTGTACGAGGGCGCCAGAAGTTTACTGACAGGTTTTGAGGTACGTGCAATGATGTACCTTTTGACGGTTCCGCATATATAAGACGCGTCCTGTGTAGATAGTAGCCCCTGAGACTCGGTGCGTTTGTCAAAAATGACAGCGTGCGAGGATCATAATCCCAGGTTATAATATGTCGCCCTTCACATGTGTAGGCGGCGGGCGTCCGGTTGCTAGCCGGACCGATGAATTTGCCGAACTAAAGCGGCAACTTGACGTGGCGGATGCCGACATCGCGCTTGTCAATAAGCGGCTTGACGAGTCACAAGGTATGCGGTTTCTCCGCGGACACCTGGTAAGGGATCTTGATGCCCGTGCCTTACAACATGTATGCTTGATGCAGATGGTGTTGCTGCCATGGAGAACCTTCGTGCGGAGCTTGAAATAGCCAAGGAGCAGGCCAGAAAAAGTGATGCGGCTGCCTTAAAGGCGGCCGAAGAGCTAAAAGCCGAATAGGCTGCTCACTGCTCAAGCAAGAAGGAAATGGCCGAAATGGCCGTGAAGTTGAAGAATGCTACCGACCGCTGCAAGCTTCTTGAAAAAGAAGGTCGAGCGGAGCAAGAGGACCTGAAGAAGGCCACCACCGAGGCCAAGGATGCTCGCTCTGCGATGAGAGCTATGAAGGAGGAGCTATGTCGGCCGGAGATATCGCGGCCGAAAGCCCTTTTCGCTGCGGAGGAAATTCACGGATCCTAAATATGCTCGCTTGGACCGGCTGTGGAGTAGTGAGGATGCTTATCTGGACTTGGCGGCGAAAAGTCTGCGTGGGCCAGCGTCAACACTTCAGAGATCAAAAGGATCACGAGATGGAGGAGCTTTTTTGGTCGCAGTTCCGTAGTCCAGAGCGTCCACTTCCATTAACCGATCGTTTGTCCGAATGGGCGGAGCTGAATAGGATGTCCGGACTTGCCATGAATAATGTCGTGACTCATTTGTGGCCGAAAAGGCCCGAGCCGAAGAGTTATTTTGGCTTGGTGCAGCAGTTCCTTGGTGCGGTGCCGCATATCAAAGCAATGAGGCGGTCAGCATGCATACAGGGTGCGCGAATGGCTCTTGCCCGTGTCAAGACATACTGGGCGGAGATGAAGGCCACCGATGTTGCATCCCAAGATTCGGACGAAAGCCGAGTACCTGTCGAGCACTATTTTCAGGAAGTTCTGCAGGGCGCTCGTTTAATAGAGACGCAGTGCTCGAAGGATATTATGTTCGAATAACATGTATTATTGTGAAACAATGTTTCGATGGAATATAAAATCTTTTTTATACTTGTGCCTTCAAGAATTAAAAATACCTCCTGTGCGGCCGTTAATGTATATGTGTATATAACCTGAAAGATGGCAGTCTTTGGCTTTCAACCCACGCATATAATGCGGGGGTGTTTGCAGAAAGCGCATTTTCACACTTGATCCAACGTCTTGGTCCTACAAAGGAGGTGATAGCATAGCAAACTAGGCAACCGGACTATAATGCTTTATCACTTTCACTTAGCCATAGGAGTTCGACAGTGGGGCTACTATATAGCCCCTAGGGGCACCGCGCTCACCCGAATTCGGGACGCGTATGTGCCTGGCCGGGAAATGGCCCTTCGTCAATGCGGAGGAATTCTAAAGATTCTAGTGGGTCATCGAGTGGTTGACCAGTCTCACGGTATATCATGACAGTCAGTTTTCGGCTTTCTCTACTGAGGTGCTCGCCTGGCCGAACCGGGGCACAATCGCAGTAGTTCTCCTGGTGCCGCCTTAGCCGATAGAGCGGAACGTAAGGCAGCAAAACACAGGAGCCGCGCAAACCCAACATTTGACCAAAGACATGATTCGGAGCTGATGCATATAAGGCCAAACTCGCGACGCCGAACACTCCCTAAGGTATTCGGTCTTTATGAAAACGGGTCGAACAATCGCCCTTGGTAATAAGCCCCTGGTGTCCAGGTACGCGCGAAATTCTGACGTGGCCTATGCCAAAACGCCAGCCTCCTCCTCGGTTATAGCAAGAAACCGGGGGATGTGTATCAACAAGAGACAGTGAGAAAGGTTTACGCAGGGTCTTAATCTGAAAAGAATCCTTGCGACGGGTCCCTACTGCACGCTCATACCAGGTGTCTCCGCGCAGCCGTATCCTGGACGGGTGTAGCACGATGTCCATCTGTAAAAGAGAGGAACTTAGTTGAAAAAGGTCGTGCGAAAATGTACCTTATATTAAATAAACGAAGTACAATTCAAAAAATGAATAATATTGAGCTTTATGGTCTCTTGTTGCGGAGCCCCTTGTACGGGGGTATTTATCTAGTAAGCCCTTGTATGTTTACGCCGGACTCGTCCAGCCGTGTCCGGGGTCTGGACGACCTGTCTAAGTGCTTTTATTGGTGAAGCCGGTTTATTGTGTGGCTGTCAAGGCAACCGCGCGATTTTTCGGACTCGAGGAACCCTCGGTGTTTCCTTTTAGCGAGATGATGCCACGTGGACCGGGCATTTTAAGTGTAAGAGATGCATAATGTGGTATTGTGTTAAAGCGGGCGAAAGCTTCGCGCCCCAATAGTGCTTGATAGCTACTTGTAAATGGGGCGGGATGGAAGGTTAACTTTTCGCGGCGGAAGTTGTCGAGTGAGCCGAACACAACTTCTAGCAGTAGAGAGCCCATACAATGGGCATATGGGCCTGGCATTACCCCTTGAAAGGAAGTGTTGCTATGGCGAAATTTGGTTGGGTATATCCCCATTTTGCGGATTTTGTCCTGATATAGCAGGTTTAGATCACTGCCGCCGTCCATTAGGACTTGTGAAAATTGGAGTCCGCCAATTATCGGATCTAATATCAAGGCAGTCCAACCTGCATTCCGTATACTTCTAGAGTAATCCCGATGGTCGAAGGTGATTGGTTTTAACAACCAGTGGCGGGACTCCTCCGGGATAGGCCGTATGGCGCGTACCTCTATGGGCGCCGCTCTATTTTTCCCTTTTGTCACGTGAAGTGAGTTCACTGTTTTGATTTCTTGTGGGAAATTCTTTTGTTTTCCGGTGCTCGCTTTTGGGGTTCGTCATCGCCCTCGCTTGGTGTGTCGAGCCTTGTGTTCGGTGTTGAGTTTGCGGACTGCTTGAAGACCCAACAATCTCTGTGGGTATGGTTTGCGTGCTTCCGAAGTACTGTGGATTTGGCATATCTTGTCCAAAATTTTGTTTAAGTTGGATAGCTCGTCCTGTTATCCTTAAGGGGCAGCTTTTATGATTCTGCCAAGAGCTTTTGAATCCGGCGTTGATCGCCGTGCTCTTCGGCTGTTTCCCTTGGTCCGACGCTGGTCCTTGCTGCGTCGTGGTTTCCCGCTTCCATCCTCGACTTGGATGTACTTGGGTCGCTGGTGCTGCATCTTGCCAGCCAGCTATCCTCTCCGCCGCAAAGCGGGTCATGAGGCTTGTTAATGCGGCCATTGTTCTTGGCTTTTCTTGGCCGAGGAGTCTGGCGAGCCATTCGTCTCGGACGTTGTGTTTGAAAGCTGCTAAGGCTTCGCCGTCCTGGACAATCGACTATTTGGTTCTTTTAGTAAGGAATCTGTTCCAAAATTTCCGGCTGACTCTCCGGGTTGTTGAGTTATGTGACTTAAATCGTCGGCATCCGGAGGTCGGACATAGGTCCCTTGAAAATTTGCGAAAAAGCATCCTCAAGCTCCTCCCAACTTCCAATGGTGTTTTCGGGAAGGCTTTTAAGCCAATGCCGGGCTGGCCCTTTGAGCTTGAGGGGTAAGTATTTTATGACGTGAGATCATCTCCTCTAGCCATGTGTATGTGGAGGATGTAATCCTCAATCCAGACTCAGTGGTCATTGTTCCGTCAGATGCCTCTATGTTTACGGGCTTGAATCACTGAAATTCATAATCCAGACCTCATTGGTGAAACATAGGGGTGCGGCGCCCTATATTTAGGTGTACCGTGATGTTCGGATACTTGATGCGCTGCATTGCTTACTAGAGCTTGCTTTCTTGGCCCGTAGATAGATCTAACTGGGCCATCTTTTTGATGTGAATCCTTGTGCGGATCGCGTGTCGGCTTGTGTGCGGCGCCATTTGCCGCTCTCTGTTTGCCATGGGGTCGTCCATCTGACTGGGTGGCCTCTTTGTTTTTTGATTGCGGGGGCTCTACGGCCTCCTCACCAAATTCAGGCAGTAGTTTTCGCTTGGGGTAGCTCTTCGTTCGCGATCGTCAGCCAGATTTGTCTCATGTGTTGAGTACATTGCTCCATCTGATTCTAAGTGCATCTTCCGCTATTTTGAGCTTCCGCTTCTGCTTTTTCAGGCTACGTGCAGTGGCGACGAGCCTTTTGTGGAGGTTCTTCTTCTCCAGCAACTTGTCCGGCGTGAGATCGTCCGGACTGTTATCTTCACCGGGGACGGGTTGTTTCTCCAGATTGTCCTGTTCGGATGGTTGCTCGATAGCATGTTCGTCGTCCACCGGTTCGCCCTGCTCTATGGCTGGGCATGTATGGCTGTTGTCTTTGTCGAGGCGGGACTTTGAGCGGTGCTTACGTTGCCGTTTTGACTGCTTTTCGAGGGAGTGATCCTTCGTAGCGTCCCGTTGTTCCTCATCGTTGATTCCTTTAGGTGTGTCCACCATGTATACATCGTGAGATGAGGTGGTTCTCCAGTGCCCTATAGGTGCTGGTTCTTGTTCCTCCCTACATCGTCGTCCATACCGTCGATGTCTTGAGTCAAGTCGAGCATGTCGGTTAAATCATCGATAGTGGCTATGAAGTGGGTGGTGGGTGGGCTTTGAATTTCTTCGCTCATACGCATCCCAACCTTCCCGACCATAATCCGCCAGGGCTCTCGATAAAGAGAGAGACTTTAGTGAATTCAGAATGTCGCCAAAGGGCGAGTGCTGAAAGATGTCCGCGGTAGTGAATTCCATGATCGGCGCCCAATCAGATTCGATTGGCAGGGGTGCGGAAGGCTCGGAGTCCGGAGAGGAGTCCGACACCTGGGAGTTACGAAGCCGCAAAGGGCCAGGGTAGGTGTACGGCTCAATCGCCGTAGAGATCGCAGCCCTCGAGGCGGTGTCCAGCCACCCGTCCTCGATCGGCGCAGTCGGCTCCGAGCTAAGGGTCGGAGCGGATACTGGTGCGGCCTCCAAGACACTGTTCAGTGGCAGAGCTAGATCATGTCCCTCGTGACAGTGCGGCGTGCTTGGCTGTGGCTCGAACCCGTCGAAGATCAAGTCTCTGCGGACGTCAGCCGTGTAGTTCAAACTTCCAAATCTGACCTGGTGGCCAGGGGCGTAGCTTTCAATCTGCTCCAGATGGCCAAGCGAATTGGCCCGCAGTGCAAAGCCACCGAATACGAAGACCTGTCTGGGGAGAAAAATCTCACCCTGGAGTGCATCGCTGTTGATGATCGGAGGAGCCATCGGGCCTAAAGATGACGACACAGAGGAACTCTCGATGAAAGAACCAATGTCGGTGTCAAAACCGGCGGATCTCGGGTAGGGGGTCCCGAACTGTGCGTCTAGGCGGATGGTAACAGGAGACAAGGGACACGATGTTTTTACCTGTGTTCGGGCCCTCTCGATGGAGGTAAAACCCTACTCCTGCTTGATTAATATTGATGATATGGGTAGTACAAGAGTAGATCTACCACGAGAGCAGAGAGGCTAAACCCTAGAGCCTAGCCTATGGTATGATTGTTGTTCGTCCTACGGACTAAAACCCTCCGGTTTATATAGGCACCGAAGAGGGTTAGGATTACACAGAGTCGGTTACAATGGTAGGAGATCTACATATCCGTATCGCCAAGCTTGCCTTCCACGCCAAGGAAAGTCCCATCCGGACACGGGACGAAGTCTTCAATCTTGTATCTTCAAAGTCCAGGAGTCCGGCCAAAGGCTATAGTCCGGCTATCCGGACACCCCCTAATCCAGGACTCCCTCACCGACCATAATTGAAAACAATAAGAGCGCTAGCTTTCGGCTTCACCTAGTCTGAGGTCCGAGCTTGGATGACCTGATCGTGACAATCGCAGAGGTGCTCCCTTTACTCCCTAGCCGAACAATAGGGAACGTAGGGGTAAACACAGGAGCAAGGCAACCCAGCTTGCGGAACACTTAAGTCAATATGGTGCATATTTGTGGCGTAATACACGAACAAGGAACGAAGCCATACAAGTATAATCATATGCAAGAGGAAAAGCTTCATAAAGGAAGCCCCCAAGTAAATGGGGTATTTGAATTTGTGTGTCACAAACAAAGTTATGACAAGGAATTTTTTCATAAACAACTTTTTGCCAAAAAGGTATAGTGCTTGATCGAACCGAACAAAATTTTAAACTGGGAGTTTTTGGGCATGAAAGCGACTTAGCTGGTTAATGTGCTCGGTGTTGATGACGCGATTCGGGCTTGTGGCGGGACAAAGACACCCATTGATTTGTGAAAGATCCGACACTAAGGGGTCCTCGGGCGTCCAGCCTGTTATCCGTGGGCCGGACTGATGGGCTGTGAAGACATGAAGGCCGAAGACTGTACCCGTGTCCAGATTGGACTCTACTTGGCGTGGAAGGATAGCTTGGCGGCCGATTATAGAGATTCCTTCTTATGTAACTGACTCTATGTAAACCCTAGATCCCCCCGGTGTCTATATAAACTGGAGGGGTTAGTCCGGAAAGGACACACACATTACCATAGTCATATAGGCTAGACTTCTAGGGTTTAGCCATTACGATCTCGTGGTAGATCAACTCTTGTAATACTCATATTCATCAAGATCAATCAAGCAGGAAGTAGGGTATTACCTCCATAGAGAGGGCCCAAACCTGGGTAAACATCGTGTCCTCCGTCTCCTGTTACCATCGATCCTAGACGCACAGTTCGGGACCCCCTACCCGAGATTCGCCGGTTTTGACACTTCCAATGTGCCGTTGATGAAAGTCTCAATGGCTCGCCTTGTCCTTAAAGACAACATCACCGCCGGGGTAGCTCTGGCCCCGGGCCAAACCCTCCGGCTGGGCGACTTTACTATGATCGCCCGTTCGGCCGTTGAGCCGATGATGACCTCTCGGGCCATCGAAAACCCCCTTCGCATCAATTCCGAGCACTCCAAGCAGATGGATCCGGTTGAGTTTTCATCCTTAAATGAGCTCCTATATCGCATCCCCGCTTTGGGAATCGCCACAGATTACGATCGGATCGGTCCTAAAACCGACCAGGGAGAAACCGAAACTCCACCGGTCACCCACCAGATTGCGGTAGTCGTGGAGCAGGATGTGAGTCTTCTTCTCTATCGAAGATGGACTATGTTCGGATCGACGTTCGTGAAGAACCGGATACTCACCCACGAAAGGATGCGACCAACCCTCCGAACATAGCATTGGACGGCGGTCCCAAACAATCAGATATTCCGAAACCCGAACTGTCAAGCCCGGAAGGTCGTCAGACTCCGGATAATCGGTCAAGTCGGGGTTTAGATTTAATTCCACCCACCCACCCGGACATAGACACTCTCATGAGCATAAAACAACAGTCTTAGGAAAAGGTCCACCACTTCTGGGCCAGATTCCTCCTTGTCAAGGACAAGGTAAAAGATTGCCATGACGAGGACGCAATATCAGCGTTATGCAAAAGTTGTGCGGACGAAGGAATCCTCAACACCATCAATCGCCGCCGCATACTAAAATTCGCTGACTTAGCAAACATCTACAAAAGTATAGTGCGATGGAGAGTGCCTGGGAAACTCGGGCAGCTCGCTGGGAACCGTCAGTCCCAACCCAACTCCCCCTACAGGCGAAAAGGGCGCACCCTCGTGGCACGCCCAGCCCAATAGTCAAGATACACAAAGCCGCTATACGGCACAGCACCGTTCTGGAGGGATGGCTCGATGGCCCATGCAAAATACATACAACAAATGATGCCGTGGAAACCCACAGCCTTAGACCATGTTGGATACTACGACAGGTAGCCAAGAGCGGCGAGGACGTCCTTATCAAGAATGCCCAGGAACAGCATCCCCCAGAATACAACAACTCAAGAGTATTGACAGTCTTTGAGACATTCGCTTCAAACAACGAGCGCAAAAGGGCACTTCGCGAGCTCGACGAAGTCTGCCAAATTGCTGTAATAAACCCATGGAACGACACGGTGATAACATTCAACGCCGGTGATGAACCAAAGTACAGAACAGTACAAGTGCCAGCCGCGTTAGTCCTCAGTCCCATCGTGGATGGATTTCGACTCACCAAGGTCCTCATGGACGGCGGCAGTGGACTAAATCTCATTTATGAGGATACACTCCATAAAATGGAAATAGACAGGAGCCGCATCAGGCAAAGTAACACAACCTTCCGGGGAATTATTCCTAGTCGGGAGGCGCGGTGCATGGGCAAAATCACACTTGACGTGGTATTCGGCACGCGGAGAACTATTGAGCCGAAGAAATAACTTTCCAAGTGGCCCCTTTCAGCAGCGGATATCATGCCCTGTTGGGGCGGGATGCTTTTACACGCTTCCAAGCTATACCTCATTACGGGTATATGAAGCTCAAAATGCCCGAACCAAATGGTATAATCACTCTCGTAAGTGATCCGTACATAGCACTCCGCGCTGAAAACAAAACCGCATCCCTGGCCTTGGAGGCGCTATCTGAAGCCCTCGCGGCCGAAGAATTAACCGCACTACGCTCCACTGTGGACAGGGACGATGTGATCCTCGACAAATGCCCCAAATTCACCTCATTCAAACCAGCAGAAGAAATAGTCAAATTCCAGGTCCACCCAACGGACCCCAAGAAGACAGCATCTATCGGAGCTCAACTAAACCCAACAGTTGACGCTGCACTATGAGAATTCCTGCGCGAAAATTGGGACATATTTTCCTGGCACCCTTTGGATATGCCAGGGATCCCATGCAAGTTGGCCGAACATAGCCTCAACATATTAAAGGGATTTAAACCAGTCAAGCAAACACTACCACACTTTTCTGAACCCAAGCGACAAGCCATGGGGGAGGAGCTGGCCAAGCTCATCGAGGTCGGATTCATTAGAGAAATCAAGTATCCGGACTGGCTGGCAAACCTGGTGATGGTACCAAAGAAGGATAAATCCTGGCGCCTATGTGTAGGCTTGCCCTAAGGATCCTTTTCCCCTTCCCCGCATTGATGAAATCACTGACGCCACCGTAGGACATGACTCACTGTGTTTCCTCGATGCATATTCCGGATACCATCAAATCAAAATGAAGGAATCCGATCAAGCTGCAACAACATTTATTACCCTGTATGGGCCGTCCTGCTTCAACACTATGCCCTTGGGCTCAAGAACGCCGGCGCGACATACCAACACATGATTCAAACATGCCTGGAGAAACAGACCGGCAAAACGGTAGAAGCTTACGTCGATGACGTCGTCATCAAAACTATGAATGTCGAAACACTAATAGACGACTTACGTCTTACGTTTGACAACCTCCGGGCATATGAAATTAAGCTCAACCCGGAAAAGTGTGTCTTCGGCGTCCCCGCTGGAAAACTGCTGGGCTTTATCGTTTCCAATAGAGGAATCGAAGCAAATCCGGCTAAAATCCGAGCTCTGTCACAGTTGGCTACACCAACAGACCTCAAACAGATCCAAAAAACTGGCGGGATGCATGGCAGCACTAAGCTGCTTTATCTCCAGACTAGGAGAAAAGGCACTACCACTCTATCGCCTCTTACGGCGCACTGATAACTTTGCATGGATAGACGCGGCGACTACCGGACTGGAGGAAATAAAGACCCTCCTAGCAAGCAATCCAATCCTGGCCGCACCAAACGCGGGTGAACCCATGTTGCTATACATATCGGCAACACATCAGGTGGTGAGCGTCGTGCTCGTCGTCGAACGAGAACAGGATGGACACAAATTCCCGCTTCAAAAACCAGTATACTACGTATCTACTGTCCTCACACCATGGAAATCTCGGTACCCCCACTACCAAAATATAGCATACGCGGTCTTCATGGCATCCCACAAGCTACGACACTACTTCCAGGAGTGTTCAATCACAGTGGCTTCTGAGGTCCCACTCAATGACATAATAAACAACCGCGATGCCACGGGACGTATCGCCAAATGGGCCATAGAGCTACTTCCATTCGACATAACATAAAAGACACGTCGAGCCATCAAATCTCAAGTACTGGCCGACTTCGTCGCCGAATGGACAGAGGCCAAACTCCCTAAAGAGTATGGCGCATACTCCAACTGGGTCATGTATTTTGACGGCTCCAAAATGTTGGCAGGACTAGGAGCGGGAGTCGTATTAACATCCCCCACTGGAGACGTCGTCCAGTATGTACTCCAGATATTATACACAGACTCCAACAACGCAGCCGAATACGAGGCCCTACTGCATGGTCTTCGGATGGCCACATCCATGGGCATACAACGCCTGGAGGTGCGCGGGGACTCGAACCTCGCGATATCTCAGATAAACACCGACTTTGACGCCAAAGATCCAAAGATGGCAGCTTATCACAATGTCATATTAAAAATGTCGGCTCAGTTCAAGGGGCTTGAATTCCATCATGTTTCCCGTGAAAGCAATCAAGCAGCGGACGTCCTGGCTCGCATCAGCGCTAAGCGCGACCTCGTCCCACCTAACATCTTCCTGGAAAGGCTCTTCAAGCCATCCGTGGTGTGGCAAGGGGAGGGCGGCGACCACAGTTCAGATCCAAACACAACCTCAAATGCCGAACATACAGACAGTGCCGGGGGCTCAGCCACCGAAGTCGTCGGCCCATCTCATTATGGCAGTCATTGCCCCATGGACCGAACCCTTCTTGGCCTACATTAATAGGAAAGAGCTTCCCGACGACCAGAATGAGGCTCGACGCATTGTCAGGCGTTCGAAGGCCTACAAGGTTCACGACGGAGAGCTCTACAAGAAAAGCACTACCGAAGTACATCAAAGATGTATCTCCGAAGAAGAGGGGCGGCAGCTTTTAGCGGAAATTCACGCTGGCCTCGGCGGACACCACGCCGCAGCTCGGGCCCTTGTTAGCAAAGCCTTCCGCACGGGGTTTTATTGGCCGACAGCCCGAGCGGACGCACATGACCTTGTCCAACGTTGCGTCGGATGCCAGCTCTTCGCCAACCAAAGCCACATGCCCCCAACCGCCTTGCAAACTATCCCCATTACTTGGCCTTTTGCGGTCTGGGGCTTGGATATGGTTGGACCCCTTAAAGGGGAAGCCTTAAGAAAAATATCTGCTAGTTATGGTGGACAGATTCACTAAGTGGATAGAGGCTAAACCGGTCAAAACGGCTGAGTCCGGCCCGGTGATTGACTTCATATCCGGTGTTGTGCACCGTTATGGTGTCCCGCACAGCATCATCACCGAAAACGGCTCTAATTTCACAGCCGATGAGGTAAAGACCTGGTGTGCTAATCTGGGTATTAAACTCGATTACGCCTCCGTCTACCACCCACAAACAAACGGTCAAGTCGAACGAGCCAATGGTCTTATTATGAGCGGCATCAAGCCCAGACTAGTGCGGTCTTTGAAAGAATCACACAAGCACTGGGTTGAGCAGCTCGACTCTGTACTCTGGGGGCTGCGGACCACGCCCAACCGTACTACCGGATACACACCTTTCTTCATGGTGTATGGCGCAGAGGTCGTATTGCCCTGCGATATTATTCACGACTCACCTCGAGTGCGTATGTATGAAGAGAGAGAAGCCGAGCTTGATCGGCAGGACGGCCTAGATGCCCTGGAGGAGGAACACGATGTCGCGAAAGCCCGTTCAGCATTCTATCAACAGCAGGCTCGAAGATACCAAAGCAGAGAAGTACGGTCCAAGACTTACAATGTTGGCGAACTCGTTCTACGCCTGTCGGAGAAGAAAAAGGACAAACTCAAGCCCAAATGGGAGGGTCCCTTCATAATTGACGAAGTTCTCACCGGAGGAGCGTACCGTCTTCGTGATGCATCAGACAATCGCCTCGAGCCGAACCCCTGGAACGCAGCCAGACTCCGAAGATTCTATGCCTAGCGCCGAACTCCTTGTTCGTCTCCTTCTCCTCTGTGGGTTCCATTAATTTTTTCTCTTTTCCGATTACTTTTTTCTTCTTCACTTTAAAGTTTTGGTACGGCTAGACCACACACCGCTAACACATACATATTTAAAATATGTATGTCCATTATACCTGGGGGCTTCTTGGACAGAAGCTTTTTATCATTATTCCTCGAGCATCAAGCTCTTCATATATGAGTTCTTCCATATGTATCTTTTCTTCGCCACTATATGCATCGATATGACTTAAGTTTTGGCCAAGCTGGGTTGCCTGGCTTATGTGCTTATGCCCTACATTCTCGTTAGTTCGGCTAGGGCATAAAGGGAGCACCTCTGTGATTGTTACTGCTGGGTCATCCGGACGTGTACCTCAGACTGGGTGAAGCCAAAAGCTAGCGTTCTTAAGGGAATATTCGGTTGGTGAATTAAAGACGTTTTTGCAATTAGTCCATTGGTAACCCCCAGAAGTTACATACACTATGATTTTTCCATCACAATTCGGACATGTACATTAATACATGCACACCCAGGGAAAGGAACCCTTAACGGAACTTATCTCTGGAAGATGTTTCATATGATCTCAATGTACTGTAACATAACTAGCAAAATATAACTTGTCTGTTCAAGCAACTATGACCCCTACATCTAGTTTCCAGGCATACCCTGGCCTATTCGGCGGTGAGGGTATTCGGAAACACTCAGCACCCTTGGGTCAGGAGGTTGAGGCGAAAAGGTATGCCATGACAAATGCTATACAGTTCAGCTAGAATTACATAGGGTATACATAGTCACTTGGACTCAAACACTTCACCCTCTATGCCGTCCAACAGGCGGTCCGACTTACAATCCTGTTGGGGATATTTGGCGGCCACCTCTACTTGGTCATATACTAAACTAACAGGAATTTCTTCCCCATTTGACCCTACGGGTCCAACTCGGGCCATGTGATTCGGATCTAGCTTGGTATATCGCGTTTTCACCATGGCCCAGGCCTCTCGTGCACCCTCTCGACAGGATGATATATTCCATAGCCGGATACGCCGCCACACTCCCTTGAACAACTCTACAAGCTCCTCCATACTTCCTAGAGGGGAGGCGGACGGCCATAAGGCCTTGGCCATGCTCCGCATGGCTAGCCGAGCATACTCGTGCACTTGTGACAGCCTTTGCAGCAGATCACTTGATGATCCGGACACCTCCTCTTCAGGACGGCCCGTCAGTATACCTGCAAACATGACTATATCAGTCCCACTTATCTCTGAGCTACTTCAAAAATAGTTCGGACACATACTGAAGATACCGCCCCGAAGTTTTTTGTTTTCCTTCACGGAATCAGCTAGCTGGGCTCGAACATCTTTCAACTCTTCACCCAATGCAGTGTTGGAATCCTGTAGCTTGTTTTTCTCATCTCTGACGCGGGTCAGTGATACGGCTTCGTCGTATCTATAATTTTTTATTGTTCCATGCCAATATTATTCAACTTTCATATACTTTTTGGCAACTTTTTATACTATTTTTGGGACTAACATATTGATCCAGTGCCCAGTGCCAGTTCCTGTCTGTTGCATGTTTTTGGTTTCGCAGAATATCCATATCAAACGGAGTCCAAACGGGATAAAAATGGACGGAGCTTATTTTTGGAATATTTGGAAAATCTGGGAGAAAGATCAACGCGAAACGGTGTCCGAGGTGGCCATGAGGCAGGGGCCCACGCCCGTACCAGGAGGGCGCGCCCCCCACCCTCGTGGGCCACCCGTAAGGCGGTTGACGCTCTTCTTTTGCTGCAAGAAGGCTAATTTTCAGAAGAAAAAAAATCACGGCGAAGGTTTCAGTCCAATCGGAGTTATGGATCTCCATATATACACGAAATGGTGAAACAGAGCCAGAACAGAACGCAGAAACAGAGAGAGACAGAGAGATAGATCCAATCTCGGAGGGGCTCTCGCCCCTCCCACGCCATGGAGGCCAAGGACCAGAGGGGAAACCCTTCTCCCATCTAGGGAGGAGGTCAAGGAAGAAGAAGACGAAGGGGCCCCCTCTCCCCTTCTCTTCCGGTGGCGTCGGAACGCTGCCGTGGCCATCATCATCACCGCAATCTTCACCAACAAATTCACCGCCATCATCACCAACTCTTCCCCCCTCTATGCAGCGGTGTAACCTCTCTCTTACCCGATGTAATCTCTACTTAAACATGGTGCTCAACGCTATATATTATTTCCCAATGATGTATGGCTATCCTATGATGTTTGAGTAGATCTGTTTTGTCCTATGGGTTATTTGATGATCAAGATTGGTTTGAGTTGCATGTTTTATTATTGGTGTTGTCCTATGGTGCTCTCCGTGTCGCGCAAGCGTGAGGGATACCCGCTGTAGGGTTTGCAATATGTTCATAATTTGCTTATGGTGGGTGGCGTGAGTGATAGAAGTACAGACCCGAGTAAGTAGGTTGTTTGCGTATGGGATAAAGGGGACTTGATACTTTAATGCTATGGTTGGGTTTTACCTTAATGATCTTTAGTAGTTGCGGATGCTTGCTAGAGTTCCAATCATAAGTGCATATGATCCAAGTAGAGAAAGTATGTTAGCTTATGCCTCTTCCTCAAATAAAATTGCAATAATGACTACCGGTCTAGTTATCGATTGCCTAGGGACAAATAACTTTCTCGTAACAAAAATCTCTTTACTAATTTAGTTGTGTCTTTATCTAAACAGCCCCTAGCTTTTATTTACTCGCTCTTTATTATCTTGCAAACCTATCCAAAAACACCTACAAAGTACTTCTAGTTTCATACTTGTTTCCGTAAAGTTTAACGTCAAGTGTGCGAGAGTTGTATCGGTGGTCGATAGAACTTGAGGGAATATTTGTTCTACCTTTAGCTCCTCGTTGGGTTCGACACTCTTACTTATCGGAAGAGGCTACAATTGATCCCCTATACTTGTGGGTTATCAAGACCTTTTTCTCGCGCCGTTGTCGGGGAGTCATAGCGTGGGGTGAATATTCTCGTGTGTGCTTGTTTACTTTATCACTAAGTAATTTTTATTTGCTGTTCTAAGTTGTTCTTTATCTTTAGTTATGGATATGGAACACGAAATACCAAAAAAAATAGGTGTACTTGCTACTCATGGAGATGGGGTAACTCCTAAAACCCTCGATTCTCATTATGTGAAAGATATTAAGTACTACTTTGATAATCCTGAGAAAACCCCATTCAACTTTATAACGGGAGACACGTTGGATCGACGTGAATACTTTAGGGATTATCGCTCGACACAAAAAGGGAAACTATTATGGGATCAATTTATTATGTTGCGTTGGTATGCCCGGGATCTATGTTTGAGATATGATATTACTTGTTGCTCTTGGATGAATGCTCCACACCTTCCCTTTTCATGCAAATTTAATGATAATGAAATCTTAGCTTCTTATGCTAATGGTAGATACGATTACTATGATGTGGAACAAATAGAAGAATTTGTTGCTTTTAAGGCTGCTTATGAAATTGAATCCTTTTTTGGAAAGTATGAAGCTTTAGATGATGATGTTTATAGGCCTAAAAATCTTGCTATACTTAGATATTGCTATGAAAATTATGAATACAATTACTATATTAATGCATTTATTGAGAAAGTCTCCGTGGTCCAAAAAGAGACTAACATTTTGCAGGAAGCTATGGAAGAAGAAATTGATGAAATTGTGAGCTCATTGGATGAAAAAGATGATGAGGAGAGCGAAGAACAAAAGGAGGAAGAGCGGATTGATCACCCGTGCCCACCTTCTAATGAGAGTAACTCTTCAACTCATACATTGTTTAATTCCCCTTCGTGCCTACCAAAGGATGATTGTTATGATGATTGCTATGATCCCTTGAATTTGTTTGAAATATCCCTTTTTGATGATGCTTGCTATGCTTGTGGCCAAGATGCCAATATGAATTATGCTTATGGAGATGAACTTGCTATAGTTCCTTACATTAAACATGAAATTGTTGCTATTGCACCCACACATGATAGTCCTATTATCTTTCTGAATTCTCCCAATTATACTATATCGGAGAAGTTTGCTCTTATTAAGGATTATATTGATGGGTTGCCTTTTACCGTTGCACATGATGATTTCAATAGATATAATATGCATGTGCTTGCTGCTCCTACTTGCAATTATTATGAGAGAGGAACTATATCTCCACCTCTCTATGTTTCCCTACGATAAAATTGCAAGAAACGGTTTATACTATGCATTGGCCTTTACTATGTGTGCATGAATTGTTCTTTTATGACATGCCGATGCATAGGAAGAGAGTTAGACTTCGTCATTTCTTGATATATGTTGCTTTGTGCTCACTACTAAATGCTAAATCATTGCTAATTAAAATTGGCTTTGATATACCTTGGGATCCGTGGATTCACTACTTGAGCACTATATGCCTAGCTTAATGGCTTTAAAGAAACCGCTGCCAGGGAGACAACCCGGAAGTTTAAGAGAGTCATTTATTTCTGTTGAGTGCTTTCATATAGTTTAAAAACAACAAAAATAAATAGGGGAACCCAAAACTTTTTCAAAAAGAAAAGTGAAAGTGAGAGAGACAAGCATTGTTGAAGTGGGAGCTAGCCTTGAACTTTGTTCGTGCTCACGGAAACTTTGTGAATCTTGATTACAGAAAATTTTCAACAAAAATAATTATCCCCTTGTACAATTCCATTGTATTATAAAAATAATGTGCCAAGGTTTGCCTTTAGGATGTTTACAA
This sequence comes from Aegilops bicornis, assembly GCA_021605145.1. Classification (NCBI taxonomy): domain Eukaryota; kingdom Viridiplantae; phylum Streptophyta; class Magnoliopsida; order Poales; family Poaceae; genus Aegilops; species Aegilops bicornis. Next base: position 238,690,181 of record CM038670.1, read on the forward strand.
TGCTTGTTGGCTTGTGCGGTGCAGATGTAAACTTTGGTCAGTAGTCGCGAATTTCTTTTTACCGAACGTCAAATGGTTCTGATTCTTTTGCACTATCTTGCTATATAAATTGTTTTTTTCATAATTTTGGAAGAATTTTTCAAGTATCGTAAGTATGGTGAATGTTCAGATTGCTGCTGACTGTTCTGCTTTAGACAGATTCTGTTTTTGATGCATAGTTTGCTTGTTTTGATGAAACTATCAATTTATATCAGTGGATTAAGCCATGAAAAATTTATATTACAGTAGAAAAAATGCAAAAACAAAATATGAATTGGTTTGCAACAGTACTTAGAGTAGTGATTTGCTTTATTATACTAATGGATCTTACCGAGTTTTCTGCTGAAGTTTTGTGTGGATGAAGTGTTCGATGATCGAGAAGATTTCAATGTGAGAAGAAGGAAGAGAGGCAAGAGCTCAAGCTTGGGGATGCCCGAGGCACACCGAGTAAATATTCAAGGAGACTCAAGCGTCTAAGCTTGGGGATGCCACGGAAGGCATCCCCTCTTTCTTCAACAAGTATCGGTATGTTTTCGGATTCGTTTCATTCATGTGATATGTGCAAATCTTGGAGCGTCTTTTGCATTTAGTTTTCATTTTTTATGCACCATGCTGGTATGAGATGGTCCTTGGTTGATTTATAGAATTCTCTATGCACTTCACTTATATCTTTTGAGTATGGCTTTATAGAATGCTTCATGTGCTTCACTTATATCATTTGAAGTTTGGATTGCATGTTTCTCTTTACATAGACAACCGCCATTTGTAGTATGCTATTTTGCCTCACTTATATTTGTTAGAGCGTGGGTATATCTTTTGTAGAAAGAATTTAAACTCTCTTGCTTCACTTATATCTATTTAGAGAGATGACAGAAACTGGTCATTCACATGGTTAGTCATAAAATCCTACATAAAACTTGTAGATCACTGAATATGATATGTTTGATTCCTTGCAATAGTTTTGCGATATAAAGGTGGTGATATTAGAGTCGTGCTAATTGAGTAATTGTGAAACTGAGAAATACTTATGTTGAGGTTTGCAAGTCATGTAGCATGCACGTATGGTGAACCGTTATGTAACGAAGTCAGAGCATGAGGTGTTTACTGATTGTCTTCCTTATGAGTGGCGGTCGGGGACGAGCGATGGTCTTTTCCTACCAATCTATCCCCCTAGGAGCATGCGCGTAGTACTTTGTTTCAATGACTAATAGATTTTTGCAATAAGTATGTGAGTTCTTTATGACTAATGTTGAGTCCATGGATTATACGCACTCTCACCCTTCCATCATTACTAGCCTCTTGATGCCGTGCATTGCCCTTTCTCACCTCGAGAGTTGTTGCAAACTACGCCCGTGCATCCAAACCCCGTGATACGATACGCTCTATCACACATAAACCTCCTTATATCTTCCTCAAAACAGCCACCATACCTACCTATTATGGCATTTCCATAGACATTCCGAGTATATTGCCATGCAACTTCCATCCTCATCATATACATGACTTGAGCATTTATTGTCATATTGCTTTGCATGATCGTAAGATAGCTAGCATGATGTTTTCATGGCTTGTCCGTTTTTTGATGTCATTGCTACGCTAGATCATTGCACATCCTGATACAACGCCGGAGGCATTCATATAGAGTCATATCTTTGTTCTAGATATCGAGTTGTAATATTGAGTTGTAAGTAAATAAAAGTGTGATGATCATCATTATTAGAGCATTGCCCCAGTGAGGAAAGGATGATGGAGACTATGATTCCCCACAAGTCGGGATGAGACTCCGGACGAAAAAAAAAGAGAAAGGCAGAAAAAGAAGGCCCAAAAAGAAAAAAAGAAAAAAATGAGAGAAAAGAGAGAAGGGCAATGTTACTATCATTTTACCACACTTGTGCTTCAAAGTAGCACCATGTTCTTCATATAGAGAGTCTCTTGAGTTATCACTTTCATATACTAGTGGGAATTTTCATTATAGAACTTGGCTTGTATATTCCAACGATGGGCTTCCTCAAATGCCCTAGGTCTTCATGAGCAAGCAAGTTGGATGCACACCCACTTAGTTTCAGTTTGAGCTTTCATACACTTATAGCTCTAGTGCATCCGTTGCATGGCAATCCCTACTCCTCACATTGACATCAATTGATGGGCATCTTCATAGCCCATTGATTAGCCGCGTCGATGTGAGACTTTCTCCTTTTTTGTCTTCTCCACATAACCACCATCATCATATTCTATTCCACCTATAGTGTTATGTCCATGGCTCACGCTCACGTATTGCGTGAAAGTTGAAAAGGTTTGAGAAATGTCAAAAGTATGAAACAATTGCTTGGCTTGTCATCGGGGTTGTGCATGATGTGAATATTTTGTGTGGTGAAGATGGAGCATAGCCAGACTATATGATTTTGTAGGGATGAGCTTTCTTTGGCTATGTTATTTCAATAAGACATAATTGCTTAGTTGGTGTGCTTGAAGTATTATTGTTTTTATGTCAAAGGATAGACTATTGCTTTGAATCACTCGTGTCTTAATATTCATGCCATGATTAGACATATGATCAAGATTATGCTAGGTAGCATTCCACATCAAAAATTATCTTTTATCATTTACCTACTCGAGGACGAGCAGGAATTAAGCTTGGGGATGTTGATACGTCTCCGTCGTATCTATAATTTTTGATTGTTCCATGACAATATTATTCAACTTTCATATACTTTTTGGCAACTTTTTATACTATTTTTGGGACTAACATATTGATCCAAAGGCCCAAGCAGTTCACATGCTGTTGCATGTTTTTGGTTTCGCGGAATATCCATATCAAACGGAGTCCAAACGGGATAAAAAACTGACGGAGCTTATTTTTGGAATATTTGGAAAATCTGGGAGAAAGATCAATGCGAAACGGTGTCCGAGGTGGCCACGAGGCAGGGGCCCACGCCTTGCACAGAGGGCGCGCCCCCCACCCTCGTGGGCCACCCGTAAGGCGGTTGACGCTCTTCTTTTGCCGCAAGAAAGCTAATTTTCGGGGAAAAATCACGGCAAAGATTTCAGTCCAATCGGAGTTACGGATCTCCATATATACACGAAACGGTGAAACAGAGCCAGAACAGAATGCAAAAACAGAGAGAGACAGAGAGATAGATCCAATCTCGAAGGGGCTCTCGCCCCTCCCACGCCATGGAGGCCAAGGACCAGAGGGGAAACCCTTCTCCCATCTAGGGAGGAGGTCAAGGAAGAAGAAGACGAAGGGGCCCCCTCTCCCCTTCTCTTCCGGTGGCGCCGGAACGCTGCCGTGGCCATCATCATCACCGCAATCTTCACCAACAACTTCACCGCCATCATCACCAACTCTTCCCCCCTCTATGTAGCGGTGTAACCTCTCTCTTACCCACTGTAATCTCTACTTAAACATGGTGCTCAACGCTATATATTATTTCCCAATGATGTATGGCTATCCTATGATGTTTGAGTAGATCTGTTTTGTCCTATGGGTTATTTGATGATCAAGATTGGTTTGAGTTGCATGTTTTATTATTGGTGCTGTCCTATGGTGCTCTCCGTGTCGCGCAAGCGTGAGGGATACCCGCTGTAGGGTTTGCAATATGTTCATGATTTGCTTATGGTGGGTGGCGTGAGTGATAGAGGTACAGACCCGAGTAAGTAGGTTGTTTGCGTATGGGATAAAGGGGACTTGATACTTTAATGCTATGGTTGGGTTTTACCTTAATGATCTTTAGTAGTTGCGGATGCTTGCTAGAGTTCCAATCATAAGTGCATATGATCCAAGTAGAGAAAGTATGTTAGCTTATGCCTCTCCCTCAAATAAAATTGCAATAATGACTACCGGTCTAGTTATCGATTGCCTAGGGACAAATAACTATCTCGTAACAAAAATCTCTTTACTAATTTAGTTGTGTCTTTATCTAAACAGCCCCTAGCTTTTATTTACTCGCTCTTTATTATCTTGCAAACCTATCCAAAAACACCTACAAAGAACTTCTAGTTTCATACTTGTTTTCGATGGCGAGCGTCAAGTGTGCGTAGAGTTGTATCGGTGGTCGATAGAACTTGAGGGAATATTTGTTCTACCTTTAGCTCCTCGTTGGGTTCAACACTCTTACTTATCAAAAGAGGCTACAATTGATCCCCTATACTTGTGGGTTATCAGTCAGCACACGCTCGCCTGCGGCATGTTGCCTTTTCGCCTCTTTTTCTCCCTCTTGGGGGACCTTCAACTTCTCTTCAAGTTGATCAGACGGCCCTATAATGCGAAATAAGCAGTAGCATTAGCGCAATGGGTACACAATTATTGTTCCTCGGTGGAGGGGAACAATACTAGAGGACGACTTCTTCAAGCTTCCCAGTTCGGCGGTAGCAGCTTTTAGCTGCGCTCGACACTGCTCCAGCTCTTGGTCTAGCAGGCCATTCTTCTTTGCAAGGACCTGGTTGTTCAACGATCCTTAAATCAGTTGTGCCAAGTGCTTCCAGTCTCGGGGGCTACGGGCATATGGTTATCCTTTTTTACAAAGAAAACTTACCTGCACATCTGTCAGATATTGCCTTGTGGCTTTTCTAAGCCCGTCTCGAGCAGCCCGGATGTATGCGTCGCCCGAGCTAAAGGCATTGAATGCCTCATCCGAGAACTTGGGGTCTCGTAAAATAGCCCTGCAGCGCCGATGATTCATAGCGCTCTCTATCTCCGAGTTGGTGACGGACATATTGTCCGAACCCTCGGCTGAAGGACAGTCCGGCGTTGTTCCTACATTGGCCCCCATCTCCCCTACTGGATCTGAATCCTGGTTGTTGGGAGCGCGGCCGGCCGTGCCCCCGGATATAGTTTGGCGAACCTTTTTCCTGTATCCAAACAAACGCGCAAGTCACAGATGGGTATGGTCGCTGAAAAACATATTTTTCCATACCTCCTCATTGAAGTCCCGGTTGCGTTTTCACGGGCCTTCCTCTTCGTAGGCTTGCCCGGCGCAGGAACCGATCTCTTCGGAATCGCCGAACGCCTCCCCTGTGGAGCATGATACAGTGCGGCGGGTGAGGCAGGATAAAAGCACCATTGTAGACAAGGCGTTTCTGGATCACTTACATGTGAGGCAGGGAGAAGGCCAGGGTAGTCGGTGGTGATGGCCACTTCTGTGCCGTCATAGCTCACCTGGTAAAATACCCCCTCTGCGAGTATCACGAATATGTCCGGATCCTCTTCAAACCCGGGATCAAGCTCCCGGTTGTGGTTCTCCGGCTATGGGGCGGGACTATAAAGTCCTTCGGTGACCTTCCACCAGTGTGTCATAACAGACGGATTTGAAATTTATCAAAAATAATCCAGAAGTGAAATGAGTGAAACAGAGGGGTTGATGCTTACCCAACTGGGAGGATTATACATAGAATACCCATCTCTGCACTTAATGCAAAGAAATTCCTCTTCTTCTCCTTTAAACAGCTCGGCCAATATCTTGGCCAGAGCGGCGGAGGTGTCCAGCCCTTTCCGGCCATAGCGGGAAGCGTCATCCTCTCTGTTATAGCGCCACATTGGCAGCCCCCTGTATTGAAGTGGCTGAACCCCTCACACTATGGGAATCGCCATAACTTCGACTATTGTAAGTCTAGACTGAGCGAGCGTCTTTATCTTGTTCAGGAGCTGACGAATTTCCGCGCTGTCATCCTCTTCAAGACTCCGGGGACGCCAGCTGTGGCGTTTCTTCAGCGGAACACTCGCAAATTCAGGAAGACCCTTTCGAACCGGGTCAGGAAGTGCGACGTCCTCAATATAGAACCATTCGAAAGGCCATTCTTCAGATGCCTTCCTTGGTGTGCCGGACGGATATCTGGTATCGGCGATACGCCACACTTCGGCTCCGCCCACCTCAAATATCGACCCCTCATGATTGCATGGGACAAGACAGAACAATTTCCTCCACAACTCAAAATGGGCTTCAATGCCCAGGAATAATTCACATAAAGCGATGTAACCCGCAATGTGCAGAATGAAGGCAGGGGTGAAGTTGTGCAGCTGGAGGCCATAGTATTCCAGAAGGCCTCGTAGGAACGGATGGATGGGAAATCCGACGCCTCTTAGCAGGTAGGGGATGAAACATACTCGCTCTCCCCTGGATGGATTGGGAAAGTCCTCTGCCTGAGTCCCACCGTTGAAGAAGTCTAGCCCCTCTCGTTCAGGGAATAGATCTGCAGGAGGAAGAAATCCCTGCGTTTGCAACTTTGTCAATTGGATGTGGGACACCGAACATCTCTCCCACTCACCTCTCTCTGGGCCGGAACGGGTGGAGGAACTGGGGACGCTAGCCATCTGGAATGGTTTCTTTTGAACAGTCTCTGGGGATTTTCTCTGCGTGGTGCCCGATGGATCTAGGATCCAATCTCTTTAATAGGCGCTCTTCCTTGCATGGACGGGGTGTTATCTACAAATATACCCTGACCTTCCACCTTTGCTTGACGCATGGAAGACGAAGTTATTTAACACATAGAAGCCGAGGGGAGCGACATTGGATCAATGGCCGAATACTTTACTTGGAGATCATTAAAGGAGGAACCCGCCTTGCAATGCCGATGACAATTCATGTGCCGAACACCTCGCTATTGAAGACTGGTTCGGGGGCAACTGAGGTAGTCCTAGACTAAGGGGTCCTCGGGCGTCCGGCCTGTTATCCATGGGCCGGACTGATGGGCTGTGAAGACATGAAGGCCAAAGACTGTACCCGTGTCCGGATTGGACTCTACTTGGCGTGGAAGGCAAGCTTGGCGACCGATTATAAAGATTCCTTCTTATGTAACCGACTCCATGTAAACCCTAGATCCCCCCAGTGTCTATATAAACCGGAGGGGTTAGTCCTGAAAGGACACACACATTACCATAGTCATATAGGCTAGACTTCTAGGGTTTAGCCGTTACGATCTTGTGGTAGATCAACTCTTGTAATACTCATATTCATCAAGATCAATCAAGCAGGAAGTAGGGTATTACCTCCATAGAGAGGGCCCGAACCTGGGTAAACATCATGTCCCCCGTCTCCTGTTACCATCAATCCTAGATGCACAGTTCGGGACCCCCTACCCGAGATCCGCCGGTTTTGACACCGACAGAGGTCCCAGCCCCTAAGCCCGAGATGTCCGAGCAAAGAGTTCGATACTCCGGAGTAATGACACGGCTCGGCCGATGTGGTAAGGTGAAGCCCCCAGTCCGGCCGAGGCGTGATGATGACATCAGCACGCCAAGGTGAATGTGTGACATAGCCAAAGTCGTTAACACAGGGACGCGCGCCGAGGCGATGCCACAACTTGGTCGATGTAGGCAGGACGACGACGTCGGCCCACAGAGTTGACCGCGTGACGCGGTCGTGCTTATTACCTGCACATGTAAAATAGTGCAAGCAAGAAATAACAATAATAATAATAGCTGAAAGAAAATTGATTATTTGCACAATTAAGTTTATGCAAAGTAAAAAAGAAAAAATAACCGAGGCCGAGCTCAACGGTGGCGAAGGAGTAATAGCCTCTATTTTATAGGGTGGATCCGGTTGTAGATGCGACATTTGTGAGACTGTGGACAAAAATCCGGATACACTATTCGACGATGATGACCGCAGCAGACGGAAGCAAGAAGAACTGACTCATACTGAACGGATACCGAGAGTCAGACTGCTTCAATCTTTATATGAGGATTCACCAAAATGTGCGATATCTTGGTTGGATTACTAGTATCCACCAACTAGATTTAGGAGATCGTGCTACATGACTAAATCAATTGCATTAGTAGGAGTAGTTAGTAATTACGCATTCTCGTCAAAAGGTAGCGAAACGACTAGAAGCGAATCAAAAACAAAAGGAAGAGAATCTCCCGATCTTTGTCGGCCGACCGGCTGTGATTGATACAACATCTCGGTCCGCACGCACCGGTGCAAGCTCATCACGTCCTCACCGAACGCCGCCTAGCCAAACCCTGTCAGCCGACCACAGATCCTGCTGGTCGGGTTGATCTCCACGGGAAGTTGCCGCGAAAATTGGTGAAAAATAGGAAGAAACAAATATTAGTTTGGCCTTTACGTAGCTAGTATAGCAAGGGCTGAGGTGCACAATTCATTGGAACCATCTTGTACTCTAATTAACTAATAGTGCTAGCTGATGGCTCACGCGCAAAGGAGGACAAAGCCCACAAAAAGAATTGTTCCCTTGATCCGCATGCGGAAGAATCATTATTCAATCCATGCTTGCATGCATGGGTTTGCCTTGGCCTAATTTCTCCGACATAGCAGACGTGCAGGGCAACTCCTGTATGTTTGGCCATACGCACGCGCACCTCGCGAATACCTCGGCCATCCTACTGTGGCCGGATCATGCGGAAAAATGGCAGCCGCTCGTAAGACCAAAACCGATCTGCAAACAATATAGCAAGGCAGTAGAAATACTTCCAGAAGAAATTGCCTTATTTAATATGGATTTAACTGGAAAAATATCACCTGATAATTCATCGATCCGCGGCGATCGCTCAACAGGCTCTCAATGAAAGTACTAATGTCGATTCAATATCCGGCGTATCTCGTAGTAGGGGTCCTAGGCTAGGCGTCTTGGAGCGATGGTAACACGGACACTGGATTTTACCCAGCTTCGGGCTCTCTTGAAGAGATAATACCCTACATGCTGCTTTTGATTGTTTTCATATGGGTGTAGTACAGAGTACATGTATCTATCACGAGATTGTAGTAATGAATATAAGATTTTCTATTGACTAGCCTGGCCCCGGTTTATATAACACACCAGAGGCCTAGGGTTTAGGGGAGTCCTTGTCTTGGGCACCAAGTCTTGTGGAGTCCTTCTTGTATGCGGCATGGGCTGTCCAAACTGGCCCATGAGTGAACTACCATGGGGGTCCTCGGCCCGATCCAGCTGGTCGGGAGACGACGTGGTGAGTACCCCCTAGTCCAGGACACCGTCACATGGAGCGATTGTTGAGAGAAAGCCGAGCATAAAAATTTTGAATAATAATTTCTCTTGAGAGCTCATGATTGGGGCATGAATATAACATTGACTTAAGCCTCCCCCAAGCTTGAGCGATGCTTTCTCGTTCGTGAGGCCAAAAATTATATATATATAATTGCGATCACGATGAACAATATGCATAGGATAAAACTTCTGATGAAATTCCAATTTCAATCGGTTGTAGTTCCATGATCCCATATCATCACATAGCCTAAACCATGTCAATGACTTTCCCTTCAAAGATAAAGGGAAGACCTTCTTCTTGATAACATCCTCGGGCATACCTGCAAGCTTAAATAATCCACAAACTTCATCCACATAGATTAGGTGCAAATCAGGATGTAATGTTCATCTCCTATAAAAGGATTAGCTAGCAGTTTCTCTATCATACCCGAAGGAATTTCAAAGTAAACATTTTCAGTAGGTTCGGTAGGTTGAGGAGCAACTCTTTGCTCTAGTGGTCGGGGTGAAGATACCCCGAACAAGCCCCTCAAAGGATTATGTTCCATAGTAACAAGTGACAGTAAATTTTAGCACACTATATAAATTTTTCCTTACCAAATTCCACCTACCAAAGGTGCTTCACTCCCCGACAGCGCCTTTAAAAGAGTCTTGATGACCCACAAGTATAGGGGATCTATTGTAGTCCTTTCGATAAGTAAGAATGTCGAACCCAACGAGGAGCAGAAGGAAATGACAAGCGGTTTTCAGTAAGGTATTCTCTGCAAGCACTGAAATTATCGGTAACAGATAGTTTTGTGATAAGGTAATTTGTAACGGGTAACAAGTAATGAAAGTAAATAAGGTGCAGCAAGATGGACCAATCCTTTTTGTAGCAAAGGATAAGTCTGGACAAACTCTTATATGAAGGAAAACGCTCCCAAGGACACATGGGAATTATCGTCAAGCTAGTTTTCATCACGCTCATATGATTCGCGTTAGATTACTTTGATAATTTGGTATGTGGGTGGACCGGTGCTTGGGTACTGCCCTTTCTTGGACAAGCATCCCACTTATGATTAACGCCTATTGCAAGCATCCGCAACTACAAAAGAAGTATTAAGGTAAACCTAACCATAGCATGAAACATATGAATCAAAATCAGCCCCTTACGAAGCAACTCATAAACTAGGGTTTAAGCTTCGGTCACTCTAGCAACCCATCATCTACTTATTACTTCCCAATGCCTTCCTCTAGGCCCAAAAAATGGTGAAGTGTCATGTAGTCGACGTTCACATAACACCACTAGAGGAGAGACAACATACATCTCATCGAAATATTGAACGAATACCAAATTCACATGACTACTTATAGCAAGACTTCTGCCATGTCCTCAAGAACAAACGTAACTACTCACAAATCATATTCATGTTCATAATCAAAGGGGTATTAATATGCATAAATGATGTGAACATATGATCTTCCACAAAATAAACCAACTAGCATCAACTACAAGGAGTAATCAACACTACTAGCAACCCACAGGTACCAATCTGAGGTTTTGGGACAAAGATTGGATACAAGAGATGAACTAGGGTTTTAGAGGAGATGGTGCTGGTGAAGATGTTGATGGAGATTGACCCCCTCCCAACGAGAGGATCATTGGTGATGACGATGGTGATGATTTCCCCCTCCCGAAGGGATGTTTCCCCGGCAGAACGGCTTCGCCGGAGCCCTAGATTGGTTCCGCCAAGGTTCCGCCTCGTGGCGGTGGTGTTACGTCCCGAGAGCTTGCTCATAATTTTTTCAGGGTAAAAGACTTCATATAGCAGAAGATGGGCACCAGAGGCCTGCTAGGGGGGCCACGAGGCAGGGGGCGCGCCCCCCACCCTCGTGGCTAGGATGTGGGGCCCCTTTGGTTGATTCTTTCTCCAGTATTTTTTATATATTCCAAAACGTGCCTCCGTGAAGTTTCAGGAATTTTGGAGTTGTGCAGAATAGGTGTATAATATTTTCTCCTTTTCCAGCCCAGAATTCCAGTTGCCGGCATTCTCCCTCTTCATGTAAACCTTGTAAAATAAGAGAGAAAAGGCATAAGTATTGTGACATAACGTGTAATAACAGCCCATAATGCAATAAATATCGATATAAAAGCATGATGCAAAATGGACGTATCACAAACCAATTCATATTTTGTTCTTACATTATATGTATTGTATTCCAACTTTTGTATGGCAAAAACTCATCAAAGAAAACCATAGAGCCATCAAAACAAGCACACAACGCAAAGAAAACAAAATCTGTCAAAAACAGAACAGTCTGTAGCAATATGAATATTTCGAATACTTCTAAAACTCCAAAAATTCTGAAAAATTAGGACGACGTGAGAAATTTGTATATTAATCTAGTGCAAATAGAATTAGCATTTTTGCATGCTCTGGTAAAAAATAGGAATTGTTTTCGTGAGCGCAAAAGTTTCTGTTTTTCAGCAAGATCGAACAATTATCACTCAAGGAGATCCTAAAGGCTTTACTTGGCACAATCACTAACTGAAACATAAAAAACACAATCATAACAGTAGCATAATTGTGCTAACACTCAAGAATAGAAAGCAAAAGGTAAAAATAAATTTTATTCATTGGGTTGCCTCCCAACAAGCGTTATAGTTTTACGCCCTTAGCTAGGCATAAAGCAAGGATCTAATTTTTATCATCTTTGTTTCGAGATCCATAAGATGCCCTCATGACTGATTCATATGGTGGCCTAATTGTTGTTATAGGGAAGTGTTCCATACCTTTCCTCAAGGGAAATTGGAACTTAATATTGCCTTCTTTCATATCAATCACGACGCCAATAGTGCGCAAAAACGGTCTACCTAGAATAATTGGACAAGACAGATTGCAATCAATATCAAGAACAATAAAATCTATGGGCACATAATTCCTATCTGCAAGAATAAGAACATCATTAATTCTTCCCATAGGTTTTTTAATAGTACCGCCAAGTGCAAATTCAAAGAGCATGATTCAATATCGGTAAGACCAAGCACGTCACCTAAAGATTTCGGAATAGTAGAAACACTAGCACCCAAGTCACACAAAGCAAAACACTCATAATTTTTAATCTTCATTTTGATAGTAGATTCCCATTCATCATGCAATTTTCTAGGAATTGAAACTTCTAATTCCAACTTTTCTTCTAAAGCTTTCATCATAGCATCGACAATATGTTTAGTAAAAGCTTTATTTTGTTCATAAGCATGGGGTGAATTTATCATGGATTGCAACAAAGAAATACAATCAATCAAAGAGCAACTATCATAATTAAAGTCTTTGTAATCCAAAAGAGTGGGCACATCACTAGTTAAAGTTTTGACCTCTTCAAACCCAATTTTATCAATTTTCTCAACAAGATTTTCACCCTCCGAATTATCGGGACGCCTTCTAACTAAATTCGACTCTTCTCCAGTACCTTTTTCATCAATATTCATTTTATTAAACAAGGAATCAATAGAAGAAACGCCAATCATTTTAAGATCTTCATCATTTTTACGAAACTAATCACTAGAAAACGTTTTTTCTAAGAATTCTCTTTTAGCTCTAAGCATAGCGGTTCTTTTCTTACTTTCATCCATACATAAAGAGCTTTAATTGATTCATCAACCTTAGGCAAAAAAAATCATCTTGAGATTTTCCACATCATGAGAAATTATATCAACACTTCTAGACAAATCATCAACCTTAGTCAACTTTTCTTCTATGGTATTGTTGAAAATGTTTTGCGTGTTTATAAATTATTTCATATTATTCTCAAGATCAGAGGTGTTCCTATTATTATTATATGAAGGATTTCCATAGGAATTACCATAATTATTAGAGGAATTACTAGGAAAAGGCCTAAGATTAAAATTACCTCTTTAAGCATTGTTATTGAAATTATTTCGAGAGATCACATCTACGGCATCACTACTTTGCTCAATCAAAGTAGACAAAGGCATATCATTAAAATCAATAGGAGCACTTTTACTAGCAACCAATTTCATAAAAGCATCAACTTTTTCACTCAAAGAAGAAATTTCTTCAATCGAATTAACTTTTTTACTAGTAGGAGCTCTTTCGGCATGCCATTGTGAATAATTTTCCATGATATTATCAAGCAATTTGGTGGCTTCACCCAAAGTAATTTCCATAAAAGTACCACCTGCGGCAGAATCTAAAATATTACGAGAAACAAAATTCAATCCCGCGTAAAAAATTTGTATGACCATCCAAAGATTTAACCCATGAGTTGGGAAATTCCTTAGCATCATTTTCATCCTTTCCCAAGATTGTGCAACATGCTCATGTTCAAGTTGCTTGAAATTCATGATCTGGGTTCTAAGGGAAATATTTTTTGCGGGCAGAAAATGCTTAGTGATAAAAGCATCTTTGCACTTATTCCAAGAATCGATACTATTGTGAGGCAAAGAAGAAAACCATTTTTTTGCAGAATCACGCAAAGAAAACGGAAATAATTTCATCTTCACAATGTCATTGTCCACATCTTTTTTTTTGCAAATCGCATAATTCCACGAAGGTATTAAGATCAGATGCGGCATCCTCATTAGGAGTACCGAAAAATTGATCTTTCATGACAAGATTCAACAAAGCAGTATTAATGTCACAAGAATCCGCACTAGTGGCGGGAGGAGCAAGTGGAGTGCCAATAAAATCATTGTTGTTGGTATTTGAGAAATCACACAACTTGATGTTATCTTGAGTCATGATGACTACGCAACAAGATTGCACTAAAAATAGATCCAGCAAGAAAACGGCGAACGAAAAAGAGGGGTGAATAAAACGACAAATTTTTGTGAAGTGGGGGAGAGGAAAACGAGAGGCAAATGGCAAATATTGTAAATTGCGACGAGATGAGATTTGTGATTAGGAACCTGGTATATTTTGAAGATCCTCCCGGGCAACGGCGCCAGAAATTCCTTTTGATGCGGCTTGAAGCTACGTCGGTATTTCCCCAAAGAGGAAGGGATGATACAGCACAACGACGGTAGGTATTTCCCTCAGATATGAAACCAAGGTTATCAAACCAGTAGGAGAACCAAGCAACACAACGTAAATAGCACATGTTAGACTTAGATGTGGTTTTCACATGTTTTATGATGCTCTCTTTGTGCTTCAATTCTCGTCTTTTATGTGAGCATCATTGAAATCTCAATGCCTAGCTAAAAAGGCTTTAAAGAAAAGCGCTTGTTGGGAGACAACCCAATATATTTCCTTTCTGCCGTTGAATAAATATTTGATCTAGCCTCTGGTTAGATGTGTTTTTATGTTTTAATTAGTGTTTGTGCCAAGTTAAACCTATAGGATCTTCTTGGATGATAGTTATTTGATCTTGCTGTAATTTCCAGAAACTTTCTGTTCACGAAAACAATTTTTAAAAATCATCAGAACGTGATAAAATAGTTATTTCAATTGCTGATGATCAATAAACAAATTGCCTAGGTCGTCCTATTTTGGCTGAATTTTTGCAGTTCCATAAGTTTGCGTTAGTTACAGATTACTACAGCCTGTTCTGTTTTTGACAGATTCTGTTTTTCGTGTGTTGTTTGCTTATTTTGATGAATCTATGGCTAGTAAAATAGTTTATAAACCATACAGAAGTTAGAATACAGTAGGTTTAACACCAATACAAATAAAGAATGAGTTAATTACAGTACCTTGAAGTGGTCTTTTGTTTTCTTTCGCTAACGGAGCTCACGAGATTTCTGTTGAGTTTTGTGTTGTGAAGTTTTTAAGTTTTGGGTGAAATCTTTTGATGGATTATGCAACAAGGAGTGGCAAGAGCCTAAGCTTGGGGATGAACATGGCACACCCAAGATAATCTAAGGACACCAAAAAGTCAAAGCTTGGGGATGCCTCGGAAGGCATCCCTCTTTAAATCTACTTCCATCGGTAACTTTACTTGGAGCTATATTTTTATTCACCACATGATATGTGTTTTGCTTGGAGCGTCTTGTATGATTTGAGTCTTTGCTTTTTAGTTTACCACAATCATCCTTTCTGTACACACCTTTTGAGAGAGCCATACATGAATTGGAATTTGTTAGAATACTCTATGTGTTTCACTTATATCTTTTGAGCTACATAGTTTTCCTCTAGTGCTTCACTTATATCTTTTAGAGCACGGTGGTGGATTTGTTTTATAGAAACTATTGATCTCTCATGCTTCACTTAGATTATTTTGAGAGTCTTAAATGGCATGGTAATTTGCTTAATAATATTAATATGCTTGGTATTCAAGATTTGTAGAACTTTCTTTTGAGTGTGTTGAATACTAAGAAAAGTTTGATGCTTGATAATTGTTTTGAGATATGAAGATGGTGATATTAGAGTTATGCTAGTTGAGTAGTTGTGAATTTGAGAAATACTTGTGTTAAAGTTTGTGATTCCCGTAGCATGCACGTATGGTGAACCGTTATGTGATGAAGTCGGAGCATGATTTATTTATTGATTGTCTTCCTTATGAGTGGCGGTCGGGGGAATGCGATGGTCTTTTCCTACCAATCTATCCCCCTAGGAGCATGCGCGTAATACTTTGCTTTGATAACTTGTAGATTTTTGCAATAAGTATATGAGTTCTTCATGACTAATGTTTATTCCATGGATTATAAGCACTTTTCTTCCTTCCACCATTGCTAGCCTCTCTAATACCGCGCACTTTTCGCCGGTATCATACACCCACCATATACCTTCCTCAAAACAGCCACCATACCTACCTATCATGGCATTTCCATAGCCATTCCGAGATATATTAGATCAATGAGTGGATTAATAGTAGTATATGAGTGGAGTAATAGTAGTAGATGCAGGCAGGATTCGGTCTACTTGTCTCGGACATGATGCCTATATACATGATCATACCTAGATATTCTCATAATTATGCTCAATTCTGTCAATTGCTCAACAGTAATTTGTTCACCCACCGTAGAATACTTAGGCTCTTGAGAGAAGCCACTAGTGAAATCTATGGCCCCGGGTCTATCTCCATCATATCAATCTCCCATCACTTTATTATTGCCTTTGTTTTTTACTTTGCTTTTATTTTACTTTGCATCTTTATCATAAAAGTACCAAAAATATTATCTATCGTCTCTATCAGATCTCACTCTTGTAAGTGACCGTGAAGGGATTGACAACCCCTAATCGCGTTGGTTGCGAGGAGTTATTTGCTTTGTGTAGGTACGAGGGACTCGCGCGTAGCCTCCTCTTTGGATTGATACCTTGGTTCTCAAAAACTGAGGGAAATACTTATGCTACTTTGCTGCATCATCCTTTCCTCTTCAAGGAAATCCAACGCAGTGCTCAAGAGGTAGCAAGTACATACAAACATCTGTATTGGGGTTAGCCCATTACCAAATCCAATTGGACAATACAATGCAGACATCCAAACACAGCGTGAATTGTATTGGTATTTTCTTTTTAAACATGTGTGCCTTCTCGGGCCAACTTGTATGTGATACGTCTCCAACATATCTATAATTTATGAAGTATTCATGCCATGTTTACAACAATTTTATATGGTTTTGGTATGATTTGCATGGCTAACCCGGACTGATGCTATTTTCAGCAGAACTACTGTGGTGTTGTTTTTTGTGCAGAAATGAAAGTTCTCCAAATGAGCTGAAACTTTTTGACGATTTTTGTCTGGAACAAAAGAGACCCCCAAAGCTTCGTGGGAGGGCCAAAAGAGCCACGATGAGGGCACAACCCACCAGGGCGCGCCTGGCTTGCCCCGGTGGGTTGTGCTCACCTCCAGGCCATCTTAGCGTGAAACCAACGCCAAAAAATCCTATAAATAGAGAAACCATCAGGGATTAACCTAGATCAGAAGTTCCGCCGTTGCAAGGCTCTCTAGCCACCGAAACCAATCTAGACCCCGTTCCGGCACCTTGTCGGAGGGGGAAATCATCTCCGGTGGCCATCTTCATCATCCTGGCAGCCACCATGATGAGGAGGGAGTAGTCCACCCTTGGGGCTGAGGGTTTGTACCAGTAGCTATGTGTTTAATTGATACGTCTCCAACGTATCTATAATTTATGAAGTATTCATGCCGTTATATTATCATTCTTGGATGTTTTATAATCATTTCATAGTCATTTTATATCATTTTTTGGGACTAACCTATTGACGTAGTGCCAAGTGCCAGTTGTTGTTTTTCCATGTTTTTTATATCGCAAAAAATCAATATTAAACGAAGTCCAAACACCGCGAAACTTTTTGTGGATTTTTTTATGGGCCAGAAGACTCGATGGGCCGTAGCAAAGACTGGGTGCCCTGGGGCACAACCCACTGTATGCCGCCAGCCCTTCTAGCGTGCCTGTGTGGATTGATAGAGGCGGGGGTGTCCCGATCTTTCGATGAGATGATAACATTGATTTGGTGGAGTCGACTTTGACGATCCGACTACAAACGTGCATGACGTTGCGCCTTAGCAATTGCTAAACCAACTCTGGGAGGTTATTGACCACGCCAGAGCACGATCAACCTGACCATGAAGGTCTATTCCTGCAAGAAATCGAAGAACAAGCAAGAATAAGATAAAGCAATCTGAATATTGCGAATATATATGAAGTATTGATAATGGTGGGGATCCGTAAGCGGTCTTGGTCTGGTCGTTGGACACAAACAAAGTACACGGTTGCAATGGCTAACTTTAACTAAACAAATCCCAAGGAAAAAGCTACTAGATGGATCTACTTATATAGGAGCAATGGGTGGCGGCCAAGGAGGCGGGAGGACGTCCCAAGGCAGCCTAAAACTAACCCTAGGTCGTACAAGGCCAATGAGCCCAAGTGGAGGTGACGTAACACCTTTGGACTTGTAGTTTGACTCGGATTCTGGTGCAGCGTCAGATTGTTTCATCCATAACTCAACGCTCCGGACGGATTTTAAGGTGATTCCAATTGGGTTGGAAAGAGCATGAAATCTACTTTCCAACAAAAAAGAATCACCCAATTTGGAGTCCGTATGAAAAAGTTGTTGGCGTTATGAGTCAGGTATGTCTGCGGCATTCCGAATCTGAATCCCTAACGTGAGAGACTTGGACTCTATCTTCTCTTGGCCCAAAAGTGACGTGAGAGGACTTTTTGAACAACACCTAAACTTCTCCTTTTCCCTTATCTTCATATGTGTATTGTACAAATGTCCCATACACCTGCAATTAGACAAAACATAAAATTATGTGAAGTATTTTTGTTCTAGATAACATAAATAGATTATTGAATAGTTTGCACTAGAAATCACCTGACAAATATGCATGTATGCAGTATTTTTGGTCTTATCCAAGGTAGTCATGTCCTCATCATCCTCCACTTCTTGAAAACAAAGCTGTCCTCGGCGTTGCTTAGTCTGAAATGTGGCTAACAAAAGAGACAAGGTGTACATGTTGTATATGTATATGTCATCCATTTTACTTCCCTTGATTTTTGCACATATGACACATGAATAGATGAGTAACTTGCATAGTTCATAAAATCTAAAGCCAAAACATTATCACAAGAAGTAGAAGGCATGAAAATATTGCAACTCAGTTTGCACATATAAGTGAAGCTCTTATTCATTTCGAAAGATTGACAATGTTCATCATTAAACCATCCCAACATTGGTGACAAAACATAAAAGTATGTGAAGTATTTTTGTTCTAGATAACATAAATAGATTATTGAATAGTTTGCACTAGAAATCACCTGACAAATATGCATGTATGCAGTATTTTTGGTCTTATCCAAGGTAGTCATGTCCTCATCATGGATTGTGCCCACCTCGGTGGCCTCCCGCACCCCCTCTTTGCACTATAAATTCCCAAATATTCTGAAATGCTTCGGGGTTAACCTAGATCGGAAGTTCCGCCGCTGCAAGCCTCTGTAGCCACCAAAAACCAATCGGGAGCCTGTTCCGGCACCCTGTCGGAGGGGGGAATCATCTTCGGTGGCCATCTTCATCATCCCGACGGCCACCACGATGAGGAGGGAGTAGTCCACCCTCGGGGCTGAGGGTTTGTACCAGTACCTATGTGTTTAATATCCCTCTCTCGTGATCTATGTAATGGGCTTTGTTAATATAGTCGGATCATATGACGTTTCTCCCCTCTATACTCTTGTTGTGATCAATTGAATCTTTACCCTTTGAAGTTTTGTCATGTCGGTTTGAATGTTCAGATTTGGGAACACATGATATATGTATTGCGGTATGAATACTTGAGGTGACAATTGGGGTATCTTATTGATTCACTTGATATATGTTATGGCATTCAACTCGTGGATTCCTGCGGTGATATTGGGGTAGTCTATGCATAAGGGTTGTTGCACGTTCTTATTATCTTTTCTCTGATAGAAACCTTGGGGGCTCCTTGTAGTTCTTTGTGTGGATTGAGTATTATGAATATGAATTTGCTTTAGTGTTATTCTAGTATGAACTCTAGGATAGATCGAACAGAAATAATAGCTATGTGTTATTTTAGTACGAACTCTTGAATAGATCGAACAAAAAGAATAGCTTTGAGGTGGTTTCATATCCTACAAACAATTTCTACCTTTTGTTCTCCGCTAATAGGAACTCGGGAGTGATTCTCTATTGCACTTTGACGCATAATCATATGATCCAACTATGTTAACACTGTTGAGAGATTGCACTAGTGAAAGTATGGACCCTAAGCCTTGTTTGTAAGCATTGCAATACTGTTTGTGCTCACTTTTGTTACTTGCTACCTTGTTGTTTTTATTGTTCCTACTACAAAAATCAATATCAACTATCCATGTTACACTTTTATCACCATCTCTTCGCCGAACTAGTGCACCTATACAATTTGCCATTGTATTGGGTGTGTTGGGGACACGAGAAATTTCTTGTATTTGGTTGCAGGGTCATTTGAGAGAGACCATCTTCATCCTACACCTCTCACGGATTGATAAACCTTAGGTCATTCACCTGAGGGAATATTGCTACTGTCCTACAAAACTCTGTGCTTGGAGGCCCAACACGTGTCTACAAGAATAAAGTTTGTAATAGACATCAAGCTCTTTTCTGGCGCCGTTGCCGGGGAGGTGAGTACTTGAAGGTATATCTTTAGATCTTGCAATTGAATCTTTTAGTTTCTTGTTTTATCACTAGTTTGGTTTATAAAAAGAAAACTACAAAAAAATGGAATTGAGGTTGCATCATATTATTGATCATCTTTATAGTATCTTTCTTGAAAATGATGGATCGGAAAATTGTGCTCAATTGTTAGAAGAAGAAGTCGATAAAATGTTTGGCACAAAATATATAAATGATGATCATGATTGCAATGTTGTTAGTATGAACTCTTTGAATATCCATGATGCTAACGATATGCAAAGCCATAAGCTTGGGGGTGCTATGTTTGATGAAGATGATATTTTTAGTCCCTCAAGTTTTGATGAGAAGATTTATTATGATGATTGCATGCCTCCTATTTTTGATGACTATATTGATGAAAGTGGATTTAGAGAGGTCATGACTTTATTTAATGATGAATCCACCATTTTGGAAGAGGATGCAATTGATTATGACAACAAAGTTCCAATCTGTGATGATTATGGTGATGACATGTATGCTATATTTAATAATGATAACCATGAAACTTGTCATCATGATTTTACTTTTCAATCACATTATAGTTATTTTGTTGAGTTTGCTCCCGCCATTATTGATGAGAATAAATTTGCTTATGTGGAGAGTAATAAAATTTCTATGCTTGTGGATCATGAAAAGAATGCTTTATGTGATAGTTATTTTGTTGAATTCATTCACGATGCTACTGAAAATTATTATGAGAGAGGAACATATGCATCTACATATCTCAATAATATCAAGTTTCCTCTCTATGTGTTGAAAATTTTGAAGTTATGCATGTTTTGCCTTCCTATGCTTGTTGATTCTTGTTCCCATAAATTTTTGGATCACAAAATCCCTATGCATAGGAAGTGGGTTAGACTTAAATGTGCTTGACATGTGCTTCATGATGCTCTCTTTGTGTTTCAATTCTTATCTTTTATGCGAGCATCATTGAAATCATCATGCCTAGCTAAAAGGCATTAAAGAAAAGCGCTTGTTGGGAGACAACCCAACACTTTTACCTACTGTTTTTGTGTGTTCACATGATTATGCTACTAGAGTAATCATTTTATTGGTTTTATTTCCATGAAGTGCCAAGTAAAGCCTTTGGGATAGTGTGAATGATAGTTGACTTGATTCTATGCAAAAACAGAAACTTTTGCGTCTAGTGCAAAAATTCTTATCTTTTACTGGAACGTGGAAAAATTCTGAAATTTTTAAAGTTGATGGGTATATAAATTGTCAACTTTTTCCAAATTTTTCAGAATTTTTGGAGTTACAGAAGTATGAGGTAAATTCATATCTTTACGTAGTGTTCTGTTTTTGACAGATTTTGTTTTCAATGTATAGTTTGCTTGTTTTCTAGTTTCTATGGCTTATATTGCTCAATATAAATTGTGGAAATGATATGCTACAGTAGGCATTGTTTTAGAACAATTGTGAATCTTGTCTTTGACAGTACCAAAGTGAATGGTTTGTCTTTATCATAGTAACCCATCTCACAAAGTTCCGTTAAGTTTTGTGTGATTGAAGTTTTCAAGTTTTGGGTGAGATATTGATATGAGGAGAATAAGGAGTGATAAGACCCTAAGCTTGGGGATGCACAAGGCACCCCAAGGTAATATCAAAGTAATATCCAAGCAACTAAGTTTGTGGATGCCCCGGAAGGCATCCCTCTTTAAATCTCCAACATTATCGGTAACCTCACTTGGAGCTATGTTTTCATTCGTCACATGATATGTGTTTTGCTTGGAGCGTAAATTTATTTTGTTAGGATTTTCTTGCTTTTATTTAGAATAATGTTTTGCATCATTTATTTCAAGAAAAAGTGGCATTGATAGCCTTTACTATGTTTATTTTGCAAGTCTACATGTTGTTGTTTGAAAACAGAAAGTTTACCGCTGTTGTAAAAATTCCCTAGAAAAGTCAGGATGTGATAAAATGTTGAAACTTTTTGAAAAATAAGCTCTGATAAATTTTCTTTAGTGTGGTAAATTTTCATAATTTTTGGAATTTAATAAGTATTTATACTCTTGCATTCTTTACAGACTATATTGTTTTGGCAGATTGCTGTTATGTTTGCATTGTTTACATATATTTGCTTGTTTTAAGATTCTATTTGAAAATTGGAGTGTTAAATATGCAGAGGCATTTAGTAGGCAATGTTGAATAATAATTTTGGTGATTTGCTACAGTAGAGAATGATAAGGTTTTTGCATTGGTTTATACTAACTTATCTCACGAGTTCTTATTGAAGGAAATATGCCCTAGAGGCAATAATAAAGTTGTTATTTATATTTCCTTATATCATGATAAATGTTTATTATTCATGCTAGAATTGTATTAACCGGAAACTTAGTACATGTGTGAATACATAGACAAAACAGAGTGTCCCTAGTATGCCTCTACTTGACTAGCTCGTTAAACAAAGATGCTTATGTTTCCTGACCATAGACATGTGTTGTCATTTGATGAACGGGATCACATCATTAGAGAATGATGTGACGGACAAGACCCATCCATTAGCTTAGCATAATGATCGTTTAGTTTTATTGTTATTGCTTTCATCATTACTTATACATGTTCCTCCGACTATGAGATTATGCAACTCCCGAATACCGGAGGAACACCTTGTGTGCTATCAAACGTCACAACGTAAGTGGGTGATTATAAAGATGCTCTACAGATGTCTCCAAAGGTGTTTGTTGAGTTGACATAGATCGAGATTAGGATTTGTCGCTCCGTGTATCGGAGAGGTATCTCTGGGCCCTCTCGGTAATGCACATCACTATAAGCCTTGCAAGCAATGTGACTAATGAGTTAGTCACGGGATATTGCATTACGGAACGAGTAAAGAGACTTGCCGGTAACGAGATTGAACTAGGTATGATGATACCGACGATTGAATCTTGGACAAGTAACATACCGATGACATGGGAACAACGTATGTTGTTATGCGGTTTGGCCGATAAAGATCTTCGCAGACTATGTAGGAGCCAATATGAGCATCCAGGTTTCGCTATTGGTTATTGACCAGAGATGTGTCTCGGTCATGTCTACATAGTTCTCGAACCCGTAGGGTCCGCACGCTTAACGTTCGATGACGATTTGTATTATGAGTTATGTGATTTGATGACCGAAGTTTGTTCGGAGTCCCGGATGAGATCACGGACATGTCAGGGAGTCTTGAAATGGTCGAGAGGTAAAGATTCATATATAGGACGATGGTATTTGGACACCGGAAGTGTTCCGGGTGATACCGGGTCACCGGAAGGGGTTCCGGGCAACCCCTGGCAAAAATATGGGCTTAATGGGCCAAATAAGGGAACACACCAGCCCACAAGGGGCTGGTGCGCCCCCTATAAGGCCAACCACGTGGGGAGAAAGGGAAAGGAGAGGAGGAAAAGGAAAGTATGAGGTAGGACTCCTACTTCCTTCCCCTCCCCCCTCCTTCATTTGCCCCTTGTCCAAATATGGTAGTGGGGGGGGGGGTGAACTGGACTAGGGGCCCGAGTAGGATTCCTCCTACTTGGGCGCGCCCTAGGCTGCCTCCCTCCCTCTACCTCCTTTATATACATGGGGAGGGCACCCCTAGAACACACATCAATTGTTCCTAGTCGTGTGCGGTGCCCCTCTCCACAGTTAACACCTCGGTCATATCGTCGTAGTGCTTAGGCGAAGCCCTGCGCCGATAACTTCATCATCACCGTCGCCACGCCGTCGTGCTGACGGAACTCTCCGTCATACTCAACTGGATCAAGAGCTCGAGGGACGTCATCGTGCTGAATGTGTGCTGAACACGGAGGTGTCGTACGTTCGGTACTTGGATCGGTTGGATCGTGAAGACGTTCGACTACATCAACCGCGTTACTAAACGCTTCCGCTTTCGATCTACGAAGGTACGTGGACACACTCTCCCTGCTCATTGCTATGCTTCTCCTAGATAGATCTTGCGTGATTGTAGGATTTTTTTTGAAATACTACGTTCCCCAATAGTGGTATCAGAGCCAGGTCTATGTGTAGATGTTATATGCATGAGTAGAACACAAAGAGTTGTGGGCGATAATAGTCATACTGCTTACCAGCAACATCTTACTTTGATTCGACGGCACTGTTGGATGAAGAGGCCCGAACCGACATTACATGACCGCGTTCATGAGACTGGTTCTACCGACGTGCTTTGCACACATGTGGCTAGCGGGTGTCTGTTTCTCCAACTTTAGTTGAATCGAGTTTGACTACGCCTGGTCCTTGTTGAAGGTTAAAATAGCACACTTGACAAAAAATCATTGTGGTTTTGATGCATAGGTAAGAACGGTTCTTGCTAGAACCCCGTAGCAGCCACGTAAAACTTGCAACAACAAAGTAGAGGACGTCTAACTTGTTTTTACAGGGCATGTTGTGATGTGATATGGTCAAGACGTGATGAGATATAAATTGTTGTATGAGATTATCATGTTTTAGTAAAGTTATCGGCAACTGGCAGGAGCCTTATGGTTGTCTCTTTATTGCATAAGATGCAAGCGCCATATAATTGCTTTACTTTATCGCTATGCGATAGCAATAGTTGCAAAAGCAATAGTTGGCCAGATGACCATGTGACGACACATTGATAAATATCAAGATGATGGAGATCATGGTGTCATGCCGGTGACGATGGAGATCATGACGGTACTTTGGAGATGGAGATCAAAGGAAGAAGATGATGATGACCATATCATGTCACATATTTTGATTGCATGTGATGTTTATCTTTTATGCATCTTATTTTTCTTAGTACGGTGCTAGCATTATGAGATGATCCCTTACTAAAATTTCAAGGTATAAGTGTTCTCCCTGAGTATGCACCGTTGCGTGAGCTTCTTCGTCTTTGAGACACCACGTGATGATCGGGTGTGATAAGCTCTACGTTCACATACAATGGGTGCAAGCCAGTTTTGGACATGCAGAATACTCGGGTTAAACTTGACAAGCCTAGCATATGCATATATGGCCTCAGAACACTGAGACCAAAAGGTCGAACGTGAATCATATAGTAGATATGATCAACATAGTGATGTTCACCATTGAAAGTTACTCCATTTCACGTGATGATCGGACATGGTTTAGTTGATATGGATCACGTGATCATTTAGATGACTAGAGGGATGTCTATCTAAGTGGGAGCTCTTGAGTAATATGATTAACTGAACTTAAATTTATCATGAACTTAGTCCTGATAGTATTTGCATATCTATGTTGTAGGTCAATTGCTCGCGTATAGCTTCCCCGTTTTATTTATGATATGTTCCTAGAGAAAACTAAGTTGAAAGTTTATAGTAGCAATGATGCGGACTAGTTCCGTGATCTGAGGATTATCCTCATTGTTGCACAGAAGAATTATGTCCTTGATGCACCGCTCAGTGACAGAACTATTGCAGGAGCAAACGCAGACGTTATGAACGTTTGACAAGCTCGGTATGATGACTATTTGATAGTTTAGTGCACCATGCTTTACGGCTTAGAACCGGGACTTCCAAAATGTTTTGAAACGCCATGGAACATATGAGATGTTCGAAGAGTTGAAATTGGTATTTCAGACTCATGCCCGACTCGAGAGGTATGAGACCTCTGACAAGTATTTTTGCCTATAAGATGGAGGAGAATAGCTCAACCAGTGAGCATGTGATCAGAATGTCTGAGTACTACAATCACTTGAATCAAGTGGGAGTTAATCTTCCAGATAAGATAGTGATTTACAGAGTTCTATAGTCACTATCACCAAGTTACTGGAACTTCGTGATGAACTATAATATGCAAGGGATGACGAAAACGATTCCCCGAGCTCTTCGCGATGCTGAAATTGGCGAAGGTAGAAATCAAGAAAAGCATCAAGTGTTGATGGTTGACAAGACCACTAGTTTCAAGTAAAAGGGCAAGGGAAAGAAAGGGAACTTCAAGAAGAATGACAAGCAAGTTGCCACTCCCATGAAGAAGCCCAAAGCTAGACCCAAGCCTGAAATTGAGTGCTTCTACTACAAAGGAAATGGTCATTGGAAGCGGAACTGCCCCAAATACTTGGCCGATAAGAAGGATGGCAAAGTGAACAAAAGTATATATGGTATACATGTTATTGATGTGTACTTTACTAGTATTCATAGTAGTCCATGTGTCGTGGAATTGTCACGGCATATGTCCTCTTGCAAGGACTTAGTCGTGGAGCCATCGCAACTAGGAAGCTTAAAGGGGTTAATCGGGACAAAGGACACGAGAGGTTTATACTAGTTCGGCCCCTTACGGTGAAGGTAAGGCCTACGTCTAGTTGGGTTGGTATTGCTTGATGTTTCGATGACCAGGGAGCGAGACATGCTATGCCCGGTTCTCGATGAGTTGTTTCCCGTCCTAAGCCGCTAGCGGGTCGTCCTCTTATAAACACGGGTGGACGCCCTACGGTCTACAGAGTCCCGGCCGGCTCATAAACAGTGTACGGCTAGGTAACTAGTTAAATCTACCTTATGATACAAGTCATGCCATCATGGCGGTTTATCACTATGGGTGTCGGGGCAGGTTGATCTGGCCCACGAACACCTATGGGACCGGCGGACCGAGTCCCTTTTGGTTCGGCGGGGAGCGGAGGTCGCACGAAGAGCAGATCGAGGCGAAGCACACGAGAGGTTTACCCAGCTTCGGAGCTCTCCGGAGAGATAATACTCCTACTGCTGCATGTCTAGGTGTATTGTGTTCTTGCTCAGAGCGCTGAGTGCTACTGACACACAAGTCTGCTAACGTGATCGAAAGCGTGGGGGAACCGACCGACCCTCTCTACGCTAACATGGGCCTCCTTTTATATGCTCAAGGGGTCTCCGGCTGTGTGGCAACGTAGTCAAGGGCAAAATGGAAAAGGAGTGGTTGGTACACCTACTTGTACGATTATGATGTATCATACCTAACCCTCGACGGCAGGGACAAAGGCATTAAATGCCCGCTCACGCCGCCTAACAAAGGCAAACAGGGACCGTCGGGCGCCACCGCTTGCCACGATGGCAATCTTGTCACGCTGCTTGCCCCTCGCACCGGGCTGCCTGACCTCTCGCCACGCCTGGCGTCTGGAAAGGTCCTGTGGCGACACGTTAGTGGATGTGCTGGAGCGTAGGTACTGAGAGAGGTGGTGCCGCGGCAAGCGCCTTTGCCGGTTGTTGTCTTGTCGCGCCCGGAAGCTTGTCGCTCATTGGGCCTTCCTGGCAAGCTCCTCTTGCCGGGGCCGTGTCTCCTTGGCTTGAATACTTTGTTCTTGAATGGCTCCAAAGGACCCACGGAGGACCTTGGCGGTCACCCTAAGCCTTGCCGCGGAGGGTTGCAACTGCCCGTGCACAAGTTTGGGATACTAGGGTACCCCTACCTAGTACACCGGCAGAGCCCCGGCTGGGCCACACACGGTGCCGAACGCTGTTGGGCCAGGCCCAAAAGCAGGCACGGCACGCCGCGGCCTGGGTCACACCACAACTCACCCCAGACCCACCACGCCCTCCACGAACGGCACGCATCGAATGCGGCGTCGTGTGAGAGATCGTGGGCGAGATCATGGGGGTTTCTTTATTCGGAAAATCGAAACGTCCGCCCCCTCCCTCTTTATAAGCAGGGGAAACAGGGGTAGGTCGCCCACCTTGCCAGTTGTTGTCCAATCTCGAGAAAACCACCGCTGATCCCCCCTTCTCTTCAATTCTGAAAAGAGAGCAGTGCTCCGCCCCCCATCGCCACCAGCATCATCAACGCCGCCGACCTTCCTCACCACCTCCGCCATGGTCTCAAAGTCGACAAGGGAAGGCCGTGAAGTCGGCCGAGGCGCAGCGGCTTGCGGCCAAGGAAGGAGCGGGCGATCTTTCCCCCATCGCCCGCGAGGGAGCCGAGGAGAACTACTACCTCTTCCGGTCGACGGAGACGCGAGCGCATCCGCTGCGACGTATACTCCCCGCTACTGCTTCGGAACTGGCTCCGACTGGATATCCCTTCTTCGCGCTCTTCTTCTACTGCGGGCTCTGCCCGCCTTTCTCTGAATTCTTTTGTGACATCATGAACACCTACGGGTTCCGCCTCCTTGATTTCACCCCCAATGCCGTTCTGACCATGGCAGTTTTCGCACATCTTTGCGAAAACTTTGTCGGAGTCCACCCAAATGTAGCCCTTTTCCGCCACTTCTTTTTACCCCGAGTTGAGAGGGAGCCTCTTCTTGCCGGAGGAATCGCTTGGATCTCCGTGGTCGGCAAGAAGGAAGCCTATCTGGAGGAGAGCTCCGTAGCAAATGGGAGGAATGGAGGGCGGATTGGTGCTGGATTGTCGAGGAGAACCCGCAGCCATTTACCGCCCAAATACTAAACCCCGAGAGTCTTGGCAACGATTGGAGCAATCTGGCCCGGAAGATGCTAGGCTGAAGATTGCGATCACCGTAATCCTTCGCCTTAGACTTGCCGGGCTCACCGTGAGGCACCGTTACGCAGACTTTCTTCGCCGCCGCGACGCTTCCCCTTGCAGGAGAGGAGGAGGCCTGCCTGGGAGTTTCAGAACGCGCCAGATATCATGAGGCTGCGCCCAGGCCTCAACTTCAACTTCACCGTCTTGGAGCTTGACGCGATGCTCTTGGAGCTGTTCAAGCCCGATCCTGACCATCCAGAGATGTTTAGGTTGCCGAGGCGTCGTTCAGGTGCAACAATTCCTCGCTTGACCGCATCCGCGCAATGATGCCGTTGTGCGACTCGCATGGAATTGTCCCAACTTGGCAAGAGCCTGCAGATGACGTCGTGCGGCAGTTCTTTGACAATCTGGTAGAAATGCCGGTCCGCCCCGATGAGCAGAGGGGCCTCACCCGCGACACTACCGATGATGAGATGCAGCGCATCGCCACCAGGCTGGAAGAGGAGGCAGCAGCCGCTGCCGCAGGTGAGTTTGGCTTCACCGTGGAGGAGGCAGAGGCAGCAGAGGCGGCAAGCCTTGTCGAGCGAAAGGAGTTGGCCGGCGAGGAAGAGCTTGCCGAGCCTGAAGCCGAGTCGAGCGAGCCCGCCGAGGGCGCATCCTCCCCACCTTCAAGCAGCTTGCCGCGAGCGGAGCCCCCAGCTCCACCAAGATGGCGTCTTCGCAAGGCCGGAGACGTAGTGGGGCGGCAGACGGGCCAACAGCCGCAGCGCCGCACGACGACGCGCTTCCATCACAGCACTGCTGCTGGAGCACCTCACGCCCGCTGCGGTAATCGGAGCGAGGCCTCGCAGACCACCGGTTCCGCTCCCGCCAAGCGCCCAAGGGAACCCACTCCTCCGCCTCGTCGTCGAGGCGGGCTAGAATTTGATCTCTCCGCTCAGCTCCGGCGAGGAAGAAGAAGAGTAAGATTTTTCTTGTACTTGTAATTCTTCGATTTGTTGCTTTGTCTTGTATCTCGATTTGCTTTACTCGAACTCATTCCTTTTCAAGACGCTGGCCCGAGAGAATGTCGAAGAGAGCCAAGACCCCGGTGATTGTCGCCGAGGACGAACCCATCGCGACGCCAGGAGGCGCGTCGAGACTACCTTGCCGGATGCGGCAACTCTTCTTCAAAGCAGCCCCAGCCGCAGCCCCAGCGTAAGTATATGGTCTACTTCTTGCTGTTCAAGTGCATGGGTGCTCTTTCTTTGCTAATATCTGATCGTTGATTTGTGTAGGAGCAGAGCAGCCTCCTTCGCTTCGACTACGCCCGCCAAGGAAGGATTCCCGGCAAGGGGCGTTCTCCGGCAGAGAGATTTCTCCGGCAATGGGCAGTTCTCCGGTGGACGGCACCAGCGATCCCTTGGCGGCGGAGACCATGACCGCAGACCCTGGCACAGGTAATCTTCTTGCCTGAAAACTTCCCTTGTGTTCTTCTTCTTCTGATTTTCTCTTTGAATATTTGCTTGACTTTTCTTCATCCATCCGCCACAGAGCCAATGGAGACCAAGGTCGCCGGCGAGGAGGACGTGCGCGGCAACACTGATGACGCCGCCGCCATCGAAGAAGAAGCCGGCGCTGACGAGCCCGCCAAATAAGAGGCTGCTAAAGCCGCCGCCGCAGAGCCGGGCGAGGGGTCCGGCGATCGCACCGACGGCCCCGAGGTCAGCAGGAGCGCCAGGCGCTACACCGACCGCCGATCCCTCCGCCGCTGCGGCAGCGTCGGGCTCCGAAGAGCCCTAGCCCGGCGCCTATTTGAAGGCCAGCGATGGCGTCTTCATCAAGCTCCCATGGGAGTCGAGCTCCAGGGCGTCGGCCGAAGGAGAAACTTTTGATGAAGAGCTGCTCGCCTCCGCTGGACTGACACTAGTCGACGCGCCAAGCAGCAGCAGCGGCGAGCCTGGGGAGGAGCAGCTGCTGCGGAAGCTGCTGTCGCTCTACCGCGCCCGACAAGCCAAGCTGGAATCCCGGGAAGCGCTTGTCGCGAAGGCGGGAGCAGACATCGAGAAGCGCCATGAGGAGCTCCGGCCTCAACCAGAAGCTCTCCGGTCCTTGGCGGAGGAGCGGGAGCAACTTCGCCGAGGAGCGCAAGGCCTTCCTCCTTGAGAAGGCTGAAGCCGAGGAGGAACAGCTGCTTGCCGCCGAGAAGCCGCTCTGCAGGAAGGCGAGTTAGCGCAGCGGAAGGTTAACCTTGACAGCCACGAGGAGGAGCTTGCCGCGCGCGAGCAAACATTTGGCGGGGCTCTCAAGGAAGCAGAGGATGCTGCCTCAGCTGCCGGGGCCGCCAAGAAGGAGCTAGAGACGAAGGTGGCGCAGCTTGGAGGCCGGGCCTCAATGAGAGCGGCGAGGAGCTTGCTGCACTCAAGCACGAGCCGAGAAGGACGCCACACTCTTGGCGAGCTGCAGGCTGCCTCACGAGAGGAGCAAGGAGCTCAGCGCCGCCAAGGACTCCAATGCAGATCTTGAGTTGAAGCTAACTACTTTGACTCGGGACACTGGACGGCGCCAGGAGCGTGAAGTGGCCTTGAAGGAGAAGATCAAGGCCGACGAGGCGCGCCGGGCGAAAGTCTTTGCCGCCCAGAGTGCCTTGAGGGAGAATGTGGAGCACCGGACCGAGGGTCTCGTGAATGTTGCCGGGCAGCCATCGACGAGGAGCCGGGCGCATGGGATGGTGGATCTTGGATATTCCTCCGACGAGCACCTCCAACCCAGCGCCAAGCTCAGCTTGTTCTTCAAGGGCGTGGTGACGGCCCTCCAATGACTCCGGAAGAAGTCCCAAAACAGCTGGCCGAGGAGTCGCGCCAGATCTGCTGGGAGCTCTTCAAAGGTGCCGATGAAGGTGGCCTTCCGCAATCGAGGCCTCAACCTCAACAAGGTCCTCAAGTCCTTGCCGCCGGATGCTGATGTGGAGGCGCTCAAGACCCTTGTCGCACCCATCGTGGACAGGGTGAGCGGGATCAAGAGGGTTGAGGGCGACCGCGTAGATTAGGCCGCCCGCTTTCTCTTTTCCTTGCCGCTGCTGGTCATGTTAGGATAACAATCTATTAGAGCTGCGGCAAGCTATCTTGTAATATAACTCTATTTCGGTTATCAATTGCTATGTTATTTCCTTTACTTGATTCCTTCCTTTGTATGTTTTTGCCCTACGCTTTTTAGGGAACTTGTCGTCACAGTGCACCGAGTCATGAAGCGCCGAAAAGTGGACGTCAATTTCGGCGGTGCCGCTTCCGACAAGTAACCTTGTCGCAACTAGTCGCAGCTCACTTAAGTTGTTGAGCGGACTCAAACAAAGTAAGGGCGCAACTAGCTACGAGTTGGTTCCTCTCAAGACAAGTTTTCCATACAAAGTACGGTCGTTCGAGGAAGATAACTTAAAAAAATTTGAAACTGATTGCTCAAACTTTGGCAACTTAGCTTTTCTCGTCGTTTGCTTCCCGGTAAGGCTAGACTTCCTTGAGCGACGCTTGGTCCACACCATTATCTTCTCCTTTCCCCCCGGCAAACTTGTGTGCGAGGGAACCTTCCTTTCTTTAAGAAAGAGAAAGAAGAGAAAATAAAGATATGGAGCCTCATGGCTCGTTATTACTTACCAGGGGTAGGTGCTGCACAAAGTGTCAGATAATGCATGCAAATAGAAGTAAAAAGCATGAAATTGACAAGATGTGCGAAGCACGCTAGCTTTACTTATGCGCGGGGTCTCATACCGCTTTGTACAAAGGATTACATGCAACATCGGCAAGACTTGTATTAAAGGTGGTTGCTTAACGGGTTCAGGCAACCGCGCCCTACTGGTAAAACTTACGAAGATGCTCAATGTTCCAGGAGTTGCTCACCGGAATGCCATCTTCGGTCTCAAGGCGGACACCGCCGGGCCTAGTGACTCGTTTCACCCGGTAAGGGCCTTCCCACTTTAAGGCCAACTTGTTGGAATTATTGGCGGACTGAACGCTACCAAGAACAAGGTCGCCTTCCTCGAGACTTCCGCATTGACTTTAAGGCTATGGTAGCGCGCAAAGCTTGTCGGTACCGAGCAGCTCAGTCAAAGAAATCAAGACGATCTTCCTCAAGGAGCAGCGCGTCATCTTGTCGCAGCTGCTCTTGCTCAAGCTCATCATAAGCAAGCACTCGAGGCGATCCGTATACGAGTTTCGTGGGGAGAACTGCCTCTGCTCCATAGACTAGAGCGAAAGGTGTCGGCGCTGGCTCGATTTGGCGTCGTCATGATCGACCAAAGAACCACCGGCAGCTCCTCAATCCAGCTTTCTTCCGCACTTGTGCAGCCCGTCGAAAGTTCTGGTCTTGAGCTCGCGAAGACTTCAGCATTTTCCTCTCCACTTGACCGTTACTTCTCGGATGAGCAATGTAAGCGAAGCACCTTGGCGCCAAGATCTTGGACGATTGCATGAAGGTGCGGCTCGTGAATTGCGTGTCGTTGTTCCGTTAGGGATTCCAAACGGCAAACAATCGACCAAGAACTTGATCACGATCCGCTGTCACCTTCCTCATCGCTTCCACTTCCGGCCACTTTGTGAACTTGTCGATTGCAACGCATAAGTACTTCAAAGCCCCGATAGCTCGGGAAAGGGGCCAAGGATGTCGAGCCCCTGCATCAAAATGGCCAGGATAAAGGGATCGTCTGGAGAGCTTGAGCTGGCTGGTGTATTCGCTTGGAATGGAACCGCACGCTTCACACTTGGTTACTTGTGCAGTTGCATCCTCGAGGGCTGTCGGCCAAAGAAACCTTGCCGGAACGCTTTTGCTTGGCAAGTGCTCTCCGCGCCAATGTGGTGACCACATATGCCTCCATGTATCTCTCGCCAACAGTTTTTGTCCGTCTTCCCGATGAATACACTTCAATTTCACACCATTGAGTCTTCTTCATGCAAAGGTGTTGTCGAAAAACCGGTACATACTTGACCGCCGGGCTACTCTTTCCGCTTCTTCTTGCTCTTCGGGAAGTTCTCCGTTCAAGGAAATGGACACCCATCGTGCCCATGCCGGAGCTTGCGGCTCGACAACAAGGACCAAAGGCATATCTCGCCGCTGCGGAACATCCGCTTCTACGGCGAGAACTCGCGGCTCAGCCGGAGCTTGACGTTCTCGCAAGCTTGCCGGAGCAAAACTTGTCGGGAGCGCTCGCTTCAACGAAACAAACCTGGGCTTGTCGGAGCAGATCGCTTCCTCAAGATCAAGGTGTCGATCTTGGGGACCTTCTTGGCGGCGGCTTCGGAAGCTCACGGAAAGTAGTCACCGAGATCAACTTCCTCTTCTTGCTCTGGCCCAGCTTGATGGTGTTACAGACGGTTGAGTCAGCTTGAGCACAAAAATTCCTGGTTCCATTGTGTAACTTAAGCGCCGGCGCACTTTGGACAAAGCCATCAAGAATGTCGCTCGAGCCCTTGGAATATATTCCATCTCAGAGGTCACAAAGTGTTCTTCCAAATTTTCCTCACTTCATCAACATAAGCTTCCATCAACGGACTCGATAATTCTTATTCACTTGGCGGATGACAAACCGTGAGTCACCCTCGACAATGAGCTTCTTGATCCCAAGGTCTATTATGATCTCGAGACCGGCAAGCAAACCTTCATACTCTGCAGTATTGTTTGTTGCTTGCTCCTTGGGAAAGTGCATCCGACTACGTACTTGAGGTGCTCTCTGGTGGGTGCAACAAGTAGCACGCCCGCACCGGGCGCCTTTGCAGCGAGAAGGCACCATCAAAGTACATCGCCCACTCTTTGCTTGCTTCCTTGACGGGATGCTCGTTTCGAATTTCTTCATCCGTGTTGGCGCCCATTCTGTTATGAACTCCGCCAATGCTCGCTTTGGATAGTTGAAGTGCTTTCAAACTTGAGGCCAAAGCTTGATAGTTCCAGGCCCACTCGACAATCCCGCATGTTGCCTCTGGATTTTGCAAGATTCTCTTCGGAAAACGAGTGACGACCGTGATCTCATGTGCTGGAAGTAATGACGCAGCTTTCTCGAGGCCATGAGGAGGCCGAAAAGCAATTTCTGCACACCGTAGTACCTTGACCTAGCCCCTGTAGAAGGGAACTGACAAAGTAAACTGGGCGCTGCACCATTCTTTTCTGCATCTTCTCATGCTCTGCGCAGATCCGTCCTTGTCGGGACCAGAGCTTGCCGGTGAAGCCCCATGCTTGTTGCTGGATGCATCTGCCATGGTTGCTAGCTCATCATCCGCCTCCCTTTCCGCTACTAACGCAGCACTAACCACTTGATTGGTTGTCGCTATATATAGCAGCAACTTTTCTTGTGGCTTAGGTGCGACAAGTGTTGGAGTGGAGGACATGTATCTCTTCAAGTCTGCAGCGCAGCCTCCGCTTCCGAGTCCATTCATCGGACCTGCCTTTTTCAAGATTTTGAAAAATGGCGGGCGCTTCAACAGACCTAGAGATAAACCTCCGAGAGCAGCTACGCAACCGCAAGTCTTCGTACATCCTTGACGCGCTTTGGTGCTTCAATCTGCTCAATGGCCTTGATCTTGTCGGGATTGGCTTCAATTCCCGCCGAGAGAGACGAAGAACCCGAGAAGCTTGCGGAAGGGACTCCAAACACACACTTCTCGTGGTTGAGCTTGAGGTTGATCTTGGCGCAGATTTGCAAAGGTTTGGTCTAAATCTTGAATCGTGGTCGCCTTGTCCTTGCTTTTGACCACTATGTCATCCATGTAGGCTTCTACATTTCATGCATTTGCGGCTCAAAAGCGCCATGGACTACTCTTGCAAATGTTGAACCAAAGCATTCTTTAACCCGAAGGGCATCCGTACAAAACAGTATGTGCCACATGGGGTGATGAATGCGGTCTTCTCCTCATCCTCTTCCGCCATGAAGATCTGATGATATCCTCGAGTATGCATCCGTAAATGAAAGCAAATCACATCCGCCGTGGAGTCAACAATCTGTCGGCGCGCCGCAAGGGAAATGGGTCTTTGGGACAAGCTTTATTGACATCGGTAAAGTCGATACAAAGCCTCCATTTCCGTTAGCCTTGGCGCATAACTACAGGATTGGCCAACCACGTAGGATGGAGCACTCCTCCGACAAGGCCTCATTGCTTCCAATTTCTTTATTTCTTCTGCGATGAACTCTTGGCGCTCCATTGCCTGCTTCCTCACTTTCTGCTTGACGGGCCGCGCATGAGGACAAACGGCAAGATGGTGCTCAATTACTTTCCTGAGAACACCGGGGATGTCAGACGGTTGCCACGCAAACACGTCGACGTTCGCCCGCAGGAAGGCTACGAGCGCCTTCCTATTTAGGGTCGAGAGTGGCACCGATGGTGAAGGTACCACCAGCCGCCCCTCCTTGGCGGACACCTTCTTGGTCTCTCGTGGAGCTGCCATTGTCTTCTTACACTTGCCGGTGGAGCTCGATGGTGCGTCCTCGACGGTAGCGCAAAGACCAAGAGGTGCGCTTGCCGGAGTGGGCAACAGAGCTCTTGCCGGACTTGGTCTTCTTCTTCCCCCCGGGAGCTTCAGCGGCAAGTGGCTTGCAATCTGTTGCAGCTGCTGCTTCCCGGTAGATCTTGTCGGCGCAGATAAGAGCATCCTTCTTGTCGCCAAGGACAGAGATGACACTTATCGGGCCCGGCATCTTCAGCATGTTGTAGGCATAGTGAGAGGCCGCCATGAATTTGGCGAGTGCTGGACAGCCAAGTATCCCATTGTAAGGCAATGGAAAGTCAGCAACGTCAAAGGTGACCCTCTCGCCTGAAGTTCAACTTCACGCCAAATGTCACCGCAACTTGATCTTTCCTTCGCTTGCTCCTTCCCGGATTGATTCCTTGGAAAGTGTCGGTCTCTTCGAGCTCGCTATCGTGGATCCGGAGTTTCGAGCACCGCAGAGGAGATCAGTTCAAGCCGCCCGCCGTCAACTAGCATCTTAGTGACCTTGAGGTTGCGAATAGTTGGTGAAACCAACATCGGCAAGCACCCGACCGCAGTTACGCGATCAGGGTGGTCCTCAATATCGAAGATGATAGGCGTGCTGGACCATTTCAGAGGCCTGCGTGACTCGACGGATGGCTCTACCGCATTGACTTCCCGCATCCATTGCTTGAGCTGGCGGTGTGAAGTATGCAGAGAGGCACCACCGTCAACGCACAGGACCTCTGTGGCTTTCTGGAACTCCTGATCATCGGCCTCGTCATCATCCATGTCTTCATCACCGTCGTCTTCATCCTTGTCGCGGCCGCGGGGAGGTCTGTCTTTGCCGCTGCTTGGCCTTGCTGCCGTGTCCTCCCCGGCCGGACGCTTTCTTGCTAGCTCCTCCAAAGACCTTCCCTGGCCTTCTCCTTGTCGCGTTGCTCGTATTCAGCCTTCACATTCGACAAGTTGCTCGACCTTCTTGCAACTCGAGGTTATGACCCTTGGTGCGGTGGATCTTGCAAGATCGCTTGTTGGAGCCGTCCTGCTTGTCGGCGACCGCCACAGCCTGGCAGTTGGCGCCAGCAGCAACCTCCTTGCCGGAGCTACCAGCCTTGGCTTTCTTGGCGCCACCTCTGTTGCCAGACTGCTCAACAACTAGTACATCTCTGCCTTTCTTCTTCCTGTTGTTCCGCTGCCGGCTTTTCTTTGCCGGGGCGGTCTCCTCACTATTAGATCCTCCTGCTTCATTATTCTCTCCGGGGAGTCTCCTCCCTTCCTCAGCACGTGCACACTTGTCGTCCAGGGCATATAGCTCACTGACGTCTCTGATCTTGCACATCGCCATCTCCTCCCGCATCCCGCGGTTTCGCACGCTCGATGGAACGCGCTGACATCAAGGGCAGGTGGACATCCGGGATGTTGTCAGACGCTGGCTGAATCTTCGAATGTACTTTCAGGGGCTCTCCTTCCTTCCGGGCGGCAGATGAAGGTCGCTTTCTTGGCCATGGGCTTGTGGTCACCGTAAAGGCGCCGACAAACCGATGGCACAGATCTGCCCAAGAGGATATGGAGTTGTCCGGCAAGTGCATGAGCCAGATCTCGACATTGGGCTTGAGCACCGGGAAGTAGTTGGCAAGGATCTTGTCGTCTCGCCCCGCGGCAGCTTGCACCGCGATGGTGTAGATGCCGAGGAACTCCGACGGATGCGCCTTGCCGCTGCATTTCTCTCGCACGCCTGTCTTGAAATTCTTCTTCTTTGGGCCCTTTGGACTTGCCGCAGCTCACGAAAGTGAACGCAGGGCAACCTATCACAGACGGCAAGTCGCATGGTTCCTTCCGGGCGCATGCATGTCAACAGAGGGCCCAGCGGCTTGTCGGATTGACGCCACGCTTCTCTTTGGCGCTCGATGCGAAGTTCGAGCGTCTTCTTGCCGCTGCTCGTGAAGAACTTGGCGCTGATCGCGACGAGCTCGTGGATCTGATGACGGTGGAGTTGCGTCGAGGTGGATCCGGCGAGTCGGCGATCTTTGCCTTCCGGGTGGAGAGTGCATGGGGGTTGCACCCCCACCGGTCTCGCCGCCACCGGCTCGTGATTGGCAGTCCTGCTGCGGCAGCGATGCACTCGGTTGCAGCGGGCGTCACCGCTACGCGGCCGATGAGACTTCGAATGGTGGCCCTCCATTCATCGACCTTGTCGGCCGTTGGAGGGTAATCCAGAGCAGTTGAGCTCTCGCCAAAGCTTCGCTAGAGTGGTGGGTGGCGATGGCGAACGGCGCGAGGAGCGGATATGCTCGGACTTCTAACTATGTTAGAAGGAGCAGATATCCCGTCCAGCGACTGCGTTCGCCGCGCCAAAGATGTTGACGCAGCATGCTGGTTTTGAGCATCCCGAGATCCTCCACCGATCTTGGTCCAACGAGCGTATGGCATTGTGAATGCCATGACGCTGCCGGTCTCGCGCCCCGAGACGGGCGCGGTGCATGTACGAACGCCGAGGTCTGCGCGGCCTTGTCCTTGGACTTGGCAGCACCGTGAGCTCCCCCGTTGCCGTCCATTCTTCCGCCGGCGTCTACCCCACCACCTGGTTGCTCCGGTGGCGGTGGGTTCGATGCATACGGAGCTTCTGCCGCCGAAGCCTTCTTCTTCGGTGGCATGTCGATGAAGATGATGGAGATCTAGCTCGCGTGGACGCCGGATCAGGTTCACACAACCTCGACGCCCCCCTACCTGGCGCGCCAAAGATGTCGGGGCAGGCTGATTTGGCCCATTTAACACCTATGGGACCGGCGGACCGAGTCCCTTCGGTTCGGCGGGAGCGGAGGTCGACGAAGAGCAGATCGAGGCGAAGCACACGAGAGGTTTACCCAGCTTCGGAGCTCTCCGGAGAGATAATACTCCTACTGCTGCATGTCTAGGTGTATTGTGTTCTTGCTCAGGAGCGCTGAGTGCTACAGTACACACAAGCTGCTAACGTGACTGAGCGTGGGGGGAACCGACCGACCCTCTCTACGTTGCGCATGGGCCTCCTTTTATATGCTCAAGGGGTCTCCGACAGGTGGCAACGTAGTCAAGGGCAAAAATGGAAAAGGAGTGGTTGGTACACCTACTTGTACAAAGGTACATGCAGTATCATACCTAACCCCGACGGCAGGGGACAAAGGCATTAAATGCCCGCTTCACGCCGCCCTAACAAAGGCAAATAGGGACCGTCAGGGGCGCCACCGCTTGCCACGATGGCAATCTTGTCAGCGCCGCTTGCCACCTCGCACCGCTGGCTGCACAGCCTCTCGCCACGCGCGCCTGGAAAGGTCCCAGGGCGACACGTTAGTGGATGTGCTAGAGCGTAGGTACAGAGAGGTGGTCTGCCGCGGCAAGCGCCTTGCCGCGGTTGTTGTCTTGTCGCGCCCGGAAGCTTGTCGCTCATTGGGCCTTCCCGGCAAGCTCCTCTTGCCGGGGCCTTGTCTTGTAGGTGCCTTGGGTGGCCTTCCCGGCAAGCTCCTCTTGCCGGGCCTTGTCTCCTTGGCTTGAATACTTTGTTCTTGAATGGCTCCAAAGGAACCACGGAGGACCTTATGTCACCCGTAAGCCTTGCCGCTGAGGGTGCAGAATCGCCTCAGGCACAAGTTCGGGATACTAGGGTACCCCTACTCTAGTACACCGATAATGGGCCTTAAGCCTCCTGTGGGCCTTAGATCCCTTATTGAACCGCCATCTTCGTGCTTGGTCTTTGGGCTTCTTTCTGATGAGTCTTATTTATGTAACCCGACCCCTCCTGGGTGGCTTACACAAATAGTTATATACCCAACATTAGGCCCCAGATTGATTTGAACCGGTTCACATCAATCTTAAAATACCTTAAGAAATAAACCTTCAGCCTTCTGCTTGTGCAAAGGTTTTTAACCCGCCATGACGTCATCTTCTGGATCCGTGTTAACCCGCCGTGACATCACCTTTACTTAAATTCATTTTTTACTCCACCATATCCTCCAACGGATCGTTGCTTTTACTGACCATTCCAAAAACCGATCTGGATAATGATGTCTGGTCTCCTCGTTTCTCGTGCCATCCCAGTCGGCCTTTCCTTATAAATAGGCACGACCTAGGTCTTTTTCATTCTCCCCTCTCGGTCGTCTTCCTCCGCTTGTTGTCTCCCTGTCGTTTGAGCTCACGCCGCCGCATGATCTCCTCGTTTTCATCAACTCAGCCGATGCATCAACCTCGACTTGACGAAAAAATGCGATGGATCTCCACAAAGAACTCAAGATCTGTAAGTTTTTCCCTCCCTGTTCCTCAGATCTGCATTAGTGATTTTCGAGTTTGTCGGTGTTCGTCGCCGTCCGTCACGAACCCTTGATAGATTCCACCTCCGACACCTTTTTTTGATCTTTAGACAGTATAAAACTGCTGCGGTAGCTGTTTCACACCCGTTTCCAAATGCACATAGATCCCTTTCCATTGCACAGAGGCCCCGTTCGAGCCTATGAGCTTCATTTGTGTCGGCCTGGGTCTATAAATTTTTCCTTTCAGAACAGCCGTTTGATCCAAAATAATAGCTGCAACTTGTGAAACCTGTTTGTTCCATACTTAGCCAAAAAACTGTATCTGTTAAATCTGCTTCACACGGTAGCTCATGTAGTCGGTTTAAGAAGACAACACTAATTGTCAGCTTTGCTTGCTTCCCGCAGCTTAAGAAAATTTATTTGCCTTTGATACCTGTAGCGGCTTAAATATCACTGCATAGTTACCCATATGTCATTAGGCCCCTTATTAAGCCACCATTTTGAATAGACTTAAAATGTTTTCCTCCGGGTTAAATTTGAACCGGAACTTCTTATTTTGTCATAGGCTTCAATTTATACAATGGCACCCAAGGCTCCTAAAGCTCCCGTGACTGCAGAATCGGGTCAAATCCATCACATACAAGAAGCACTTTGTCTCGATTTTTGTGAAATCCGGCCACCTACCCAGGAGAGAGGTCATGTCTTATCATGCTCCTAACCTGTCAGAGGAGAGGCCTCAACCCAAGGAGGGGGAGGTGATCGTGTTTACTGATCACATGAACCGGGGCTTCGCTCCACCCGGTTCAAAATTCTTCAGGGATGTTTTACATTTCTTCGATCTCAGACCTCAAGACATCGGGCCCAATTCCGTGTCAAATATTTGCAACTTCCAAGTCTTCTGCGAGGTGTACCTTGGGGAAGAACCTAGCTTACTTTTATTCAGAGAATTGTTTTACTTAAACCGGCAGAACGAACGCGCCAACGGGCCTAGTTTGGAACTTGGTGGCATCTCGATTCAGCGGCGGAGAGATTGCCTTTTTCCTTATGCTGAACTGCCGAGTCATCCAAAGGATTGGAATCGTACATGGTTTTATCACGACGATACTTCTCCGCCGATTTAAAATCCTGCTCGCTTCCGCGCCTTGCGCCTTGAATCTAATCACCCGCTGCCGGATAAACTAACTGCTGTTGAACGTCTGCCACTTTCTCCCACCATTAGTAAAATCAAAGCTCTTTTGGGAAATGGCTTAGACGGCATTGACCTGGTCCGAGTCCGGGTCGCTGATTAGTGATTTCATTAAGCCGCCGCCCGGCTTAATGTGCACTTACTCAGCGTAGAAGAATGACCCATCGCGTCACAAATTCCCGACGACTTACCAGATGAAGTGGTAGATGCTACGACCCGCATATTGCCGAAGAGGGCACGGTGACCAGTAATGCCTTTGGCTTACTTCCTTTCTGCATAAAGAACCCGGCCCCTGCAGTAAGTCATCAACCTCAATAATTACTCCTTACTGCGTTATACCTTACTTTTACTCATAACCCCTTATCATTTTTCACAGGCCAATGATAACTTCTGGAAGGTCAACCATGAGGCGGCCAAACAAGCCAGAGCGGCAAAAAGAACCGAAAGGAAAGCCGCCAAGACTGGAACTTCGAAGAAGAGGAAGCCAAGCGGTTCAGATATGTTTAAACTTGACGATTCTGATGATGATGAAGAAGAGGTAACTTTTTTAACTCCCTTGACTCTTTATCATCACCTTGTTGACATTAAATCTTTTTA
Organism: Aegilops bicornis; assembly: GCA_021605145.1. Taxonomy (NCBI): domain Eukaryota; kingdom Viridiplantae; phylum Streptophyta; class Magnoliopsida; order Poales; family Poaceae; genus Aegilops; species Aegilops bicornis. The sequence continues at coordinate 238,732,165 of CM038670.1, forward strand.
GGAAGATACGGGGAATAGCCAAGCCGTCGAGGAAGAGGTAACTAGAATCTCCTCCGACTCCGAGCCCCTGCCTCGTCAGAAAATTCGAAGAGTAACCCGGAAAGTAAGATTTTCACATCCTTTGGCTTACCAAGATCCTCAATTTCTTTTGAAGCAACAGCAATTTGAAAGCCGGAGGCAGACCCGGACTAGCAAGGATGTAGAGCTCTCCTCCGGCTTACCTGACATAATCAGGAAGCGTCGGGCTGAGGTTATCTCCGATTTACGTTCTGTTTACCCTTTGGCGGGTTTAATTCGTCAACCTCTCAATCCATCTGACTCCAATTATCGTGGATACCTCTCCTTCCTCCGCGAAGTCTATGCAATCTAACATGCCGCTTTCAAAACTGCCCTCGATAATATAATTTTGTTTACCTTATGCTTTACTTTACTCATGCTTTTGTACTCATCCTTCCGCCTTTGTCCACAGCTGCATAAGTGAAAACCAAGAAGAGGGAAAAAGAGCAAACCGTCCCAAGACCCGGTCAGGATCGAACCGGAGCTTGGCACAGCCCGCTTCCTCGACAGCTTCTACCCATCACCGCCGCCTGAACCAGCCTCCGACATTCCAAAGACCAACCTCTCGATCCACCACCAAGATACTCTCAACAGCCTGATAACCCGAAGCTCCTAGCCCGACCAAGACAATTGATCCGAAGTTGAGATTCTCAAGACTCGCTTGTTGACCCGGTCAGCCCACTGTCCTTGCCAAGTGCTCGCCAAGGAGGAGCTTTTGGAGTGCCGAAGGCCAAGTTAGACATTGCGTAATATACTCATTTGAGCATTGGAGACATAGTCTCCGGCTATATCAATCAAGTACATAGCAATCGTGGACTGAAGTTAACATGGTGAAGCAAATACAAAGAAAAATCTGAGGTATAACTTATGCTACTTTTCTTAGTCATACTTATCAGACAGCCCCCAAGTCTATTGCTTATGGATAAACATGTTGTAGACTTAGAAAACTGCTTAGCACTGCTTTATCCGGTTTAGAAAGAAGATATTTAACCCGGTTGTAACATAATACCTTGAACTTGCGATACACATTAGCCCCCAAGTGTCAAGTACCTTTGCTTGCAAAGTGCTTGGGACTTAATTACCATGAACCGACATTGTAAATTTAAAAATTCTTCAGCATACATTAGCCCCCAAGTGTCAAGTACCTTTGCTTGCAAAGTACTTGGGACTTTAATGTTATCTTACCATGATTCTGATTATAACTCGCATCAATGCAGGCCATCACAAGTCAATTTGAGTCGGAAATTGCTGACCTGAAGAGCCGCCTGGCAGCTCAAGAACTTGAACTTCAAAAGGCCAACTCCAAATTTGAATTTAGCTCTCTGAACAAGAGAAATTGAAGAAGAATATTGAGGCGGAGAAGAAAATCTGGGCTGATGAGAAGGCCTCATCAGGACTCCGGGCCGAGACAAGCAGAACGCTACTTGTCAAGCAATACCGAAATGTCCGCTTAAAGCGCTAGATATCTCAAATGGTCTCAGCAATCTTCTGAGAAGTTACTATATATAACCTCAAATATTGCAATCCTTCCTTTGATGACTATTTTAAGTATTATCTTCGGCTCACCTTGTATTTATGAACGCAGGCCCCAGGAGCACTAACCTCAAGCAGAACATGTTGATCAAGCTGAAGGCGGTTTACACTCTGGTGGAACAACTGTACACCGGGTCACAACGTGCTTTGGCCATTGTGGTTTTATCAAATGACGTTCCCCGTCTCCTGCAAGATGTGCTAAAGCAGCTTTTCGTGCTATCCCAGCGGATCCAAGAGCTAAGACAGGCATCTGCCAGAACCGGGGCTATAGCTGCCTTGAGCCGGACCAAGGCGTTGCTTCCAGAATTAGACCTGGCAGACGTTGCTCTTGGATATCCCAGCTTGAAGGAAGATAGCTCTTTATTCGATGAGACAGACTTTACCGCTTGTGTGAAAGTCGTACGTCCTGTTGCTACTATCATTGGGAACGATATTGACCTTACCAAGTATCAATCGGGCTATGACAGCGAGAACCAGAGAATTCCAACACCTCACTATGATGATGTCAGCCTGATCCCTCCAACTCGTAAGCACACCTTTGCCCTCGGTTGACCCAGCCGGTTTAATAGATGATGAAGCTGAGTTTCAAGCCTTAAGCGGCATTGATCGGGCCTCGCTAACCTTCCAGATGACAGGGCAGCGTACGGAGAGGCAGCGAAGGATAACCCGGAATCTTCAAGCCCACCAAAGGAGTGAACCGCCAGCGTTTATGACTTTTAAGTAAAACAACGCTTCATTATTCAGACTCGGGAGTCTTGTAATAGGGTAGAAAAAACTCTCAATTTTTGTCATGCCTTCGCGCATGTTTGTGGCGCTTAATACTTTCGTAAGCCGCCCTCGCTATATACTTCCAGCTTATGTTGATCTTTCCTTGATGTTAAAAACTCGCTTGCCTTATCCTGCATATAAAACAAACAGAATTCCCTTGGCGACTTATCGCATCCGAGGTCACATAAAGTATTGATAACCCAGAGTACGAACCAAAACATCATATAAAGGCCGGTTTATGATTATAATCACAATAGCATACCTGCGATCTTTTAGGTATTCTCGTCGGCTTATGTGACCCACATCATGAGAGTAAGTTTAACTCCTGAAAGTTGGCACATATAATGTTCACCTGGCCCTTAATAACATTTACACTTACAAAGTATAATGAGTAGTAAACTTAATTTCAAAGGCCTCTGATTCGAATACCATCAGTGAACCGTTCCAAAGGGGTTAAGCTAAGATTCGGATACGATCATATAGCCCCAAAGGGCTTTGGCGATGCCGATCAAGTGGGTATCGACAGCTATGTTCTCTTTGGTTCAATACGACCTATGTTTGAACAGAAGCCACCAAGTGACCATAAGAGTTGTTTAATGACGCTGATTCGAATACGATCCACGTCAGACCCAAAGAGGTTAAGCTATGATTCAAATATGATCAAGAAGCCCCCAAGTGGGTTTGGCAGTATGCCGATCAAGTGGGTACCGACAGCTATGTTCTCCTTGGTTCGAATACGACCTATGTTTGAACAGGAAGCCCCCAAGTGATCATGGCTAGATTCATATATGATCATAAGTCGGACCAAAGGGAAAGCCGGATTCAGATATGATCCGCTCCCTGTTGGTTGTCTCCACCACCTGATAAAGAAGACATATAAACCTTTGAGGGTGAAAAGGACAGAGGTCCTGCTTTATTGCTTTATATAATATATACATTTTTAAAATATATACATCTTGGGAGCCGGTGGCTTAAGTATAATAAGGCCAAAGATGAGCAATGTTCCACGGCCCGTAGGTCTCTTCCTCCGACTTACGTGAGTCTTTGTGCTCTCGAACATCGATGAGGTAGTATGACTCGTTGTTCAGATTCTTGCTGACCACAAATGGTCCTTCCCAAGGAGGGGATAGCTTGTGCATATCAGACTGATCCTGGATGAGCCGGAGCACTAAGTCGCCTTCCTGGAAAGCTCTGCTTCTAACCCGACGGTTGTGATAGCGGCGCAGGTCTTGCTGGTAAATCGTCGAGCGGGCTATTGCCAAGTCTCGCTCCTCATCCAACAAGTCAAGTGCGTCCTGACGAGCTTTTTCGTTATCAGCCTCAACGTAAGCCGCCACGCTGGGTGAGTCGTCTTTATGTCACTTGGCAGGACTGCATCTCCGTACACCATGAAGAAAGGTGTATAACCTGTAGATCTGTTAGGCGTGGTGTTGATGCTCCACAAGATGCAGGGTAGCTCCTCCACCCAACAACCCGGAGTTCGGCCAAGGGGACTAAGAGTCGGGTTTAATACCCTTCAGGATCTCCCGATTAGCCCTCTCGCTTGACCATTGGATTGAGGATGAGCAACAAATAAACATCAAGCCGGATATGTTCTCGCTGATGTAACTCTTCCATGGAACCTTTGGAGAGATTAGTGCCATTATCGCTATGATGTTGTGTGGAAAACCAAAATGAAAGATCACCTTTTTCATGAACCGAACCGCCGTAGCTGAATCACACTTACCGATCGGCGCTCTCGCCTCAACCCACTTTGTAAACTTATCCACTGCCACCGTGAGGTGTGTCTTTTATCCTTAGACCTCTTGAAAGGTCCAACCATGTCAAGCCCCTGCATCGCGAACGGCCAAGTAATTGGAATCATCCTCAACTCTTGAGCCAAAGACATGAGCTCGTCGTGAGAAGTTTTTACATCCGTCACATTTGCTAACCAGATCCTCCGCGATCAAAGATGAGTCACGTACCAATAGAAACCATGACGGAAAGCTTTGGCAACAAGAGATTTTGAGCCGCATGATGACCACAGTCTCCTTCATGGATCTCACGAAGTATCTCCCGACCCTCCGCAGCGACACACAACGTTGAAACGCCTCAAAGAATAATCTGCGGTGATGTAACTCGCCATGAACAATCGTCATAGATTTGGATCGCCTGATGATTTGTCTCGCCAAAGTCTCATCCTCGGGCAACTCTCCCTGGGTCATATAGGCCAGATATGGCACTGTCCAATCCGGGATGACGTGCAGGGCTGCTACCAGTTGTGCCTTCGGGTCTGGCACTGCTAGTTCTTCTTCTGTAGGTATCTTGACAGAAGGATTATGCAAAACATCAAGAAAGGTGTTAGGCGGCACCGGCTTACGCTGAGATCCCAGCCGGCTTAAAGCACCAAATTACCTCATTCTTCCTTCGATCAATGTGCTCCACTTGATAACCTTTGAAATGTCCAGCCACAGCATCAACTTCACGACGGTAAGCCGCCATAAGGGGATCCTTAGAATCCCACTTGCCTGACACCTGTTGAGCCACAAGATCTGAGTCCCCCAAACACCTTCCCGGCTCAAAATCATCTCCTTGGCCATCCTGAGACCATGGAGTAAAGCCTCGTACTCAGCTGCATTGTTAGTACAAGGAAACATAAGCCGGAGCACATAACAAAATTTGTCACCTCGGGGGGAAGTTAAAACAACTCCAGCCCCCGAGCCTTCCAACTGCCTGGACCCATCAAAGTGAATAGTCCAATATGTGTTATCTGGCTTCTCCTCAGGTGCCTGCAACTCCGTCCAATCATTGATAAAATCCACCAAGGCTTGAGATTTAATAGCGGTGCATGGCATGTACTTCAAACCATGAGGCCCAAGCTCAATGGCCCACTTGGCGACTCATCCCGTGGCTTCCCTGTTCTGGATGATGTCTCCCAAGGGGGCAGAACTTACCACAATTATAGGATGACCTTGAAAATACTGCTTTAGCTTCCGGCTTGCCATAAACACTCCGTAAAAAAGTTTCTGCCAATGCGGATACCTTTGCTTAGACTCAATGAGCACCTCACTGATGTACTAAACCGGTCGTTGAACCGGATGCTCCTTCCCAGCCTCCTTACGCTCCACCACAATGGCAACACTGACAACTCGTGAGTTACCAGCCACATATAACAGCAACGTCTCTTTATCAATGGGAGCCGCAAGGACCGGTGGCTCAGACAACTTTCTCTTTAAATCTTCAAAGGCAGTATTAGCAGCATCACTCCAGACAAAAGTGTCCGTTTTCTTCATCATGTGATACAGCGGTAGGGCCTTCTCACCTAACCGACTTATGAACCGGCTTAAAGCTGCAACACGACCCGCCAGTCGCTGAACATCATTGATGCACGCCGGTCTAGCCAAAGAGGTAATTGCCTTGATCTTCTTCGGATTAGCTTCAATGCCTCTGACTGAGACCAAGAAACCCAAGAGCTTGCCTGTAGGTACACCAAATACACACTTTGCCGGGTTAAGCATCATCTTATAAACTCGGAGATTATCAAAGGTCTCTTCCAAATCAGATATCAAGGTTTCCTTCTCTCTGGACTTCACCACGATGTCATCCACATAAGCGTGAACATTGCGCCCAATTTGATCGTGGAGACAGCTTCAGACACATCGCTGAAAAGTCGCCTAAGCACTCTTGAGACCAAATGGCATAGAAACATAGCAGAAGGCTACAAACAGAGAAATGAAATCCGTCTTCTCCGGTCCTTAATCGCCATTTTGATCTGATGATAACCGGAGTAAGCATCCAAAAAGCTCAAACGCTCGCAACCCGCCGTAGCATCAATGATTTGATCAATACGGGGAGAGCAAAGGGATCAGCCGAACAAGCCTTATTTAAGTCCGTGTAATCCACACACATCCGCCAGGTGACGTTCTTCTTGAGCACAAGCACCGGGTTAGCCAACCACTCCAGGTGAAAAACTTCCACAATAAACCCAGCCGCTAAGAGCCACGCGACTTCCTCTCCAATAGCTTTCCGTCTCTCTTCGTTGAACCGTCGAAGAAACTGCCTGACCGGCTTATACTTCGGATCAATATTGAGAGTGTGCTCAGTGAGTTCTCTCGGTACACCCGGCATGTCATAAGGTTTCCATGCAAAGATGTCCCGGTTCTCACGGATGAACTCGATGAGCACGCTTTCCTATTTAGAATCCAAATTGGCACTGATACTGAACTGCTTAGACGAATCGCCTGGAGTGAAATCAACAAGCTTGGTTTCATCAGCCGACTCAAACTTCATCGCCGGGTCATGCTCGGTGGTTGGCTTCTTTAGAGAGGTCATATACGCCGGGTCAACATTGTCTTGATAAAACTTCAGCTCCTCTCACGCACAAACAGACTCGGCATAAGCCGCCGCCCTCCTCACATTCCGGGGCTACCTTTCGACTTCCATGCACAAGTGATGGTGCCCTTGTGACCCGGCATCTTAAGCTGCAGATAAACATAACACGGTCGTGCCATGAACTTGGCATAAGCCGACCGACCAAACAGAGCATGATATGGACTCTTGATTTTGACCACCTCAAAAGTTAATTTCTCAGCTCTAGAATCATACTCATCTCCAAAGGCCACTTCCAGTTCAATCTTGCCAACTGGGTGCGCCGACTTACCAGGCACCACTCCATGAAAGATAGTGTTGGACGTCCTCAAGTCCTTATCAGTCAACCCCATGCGGCGAAAGGTCTCATAATAGAGGATATTGATGCTGCTACCTCCGTCCATGAGTACCTTAGTGAATTTATATCCACCAACCTGAGGTGCTACCACCAAGGCCAACTAAACCGGATTATCAACCCGGAGGGGGTGATCTTCCCCGCTCCATATAATGGGCTGTTCTGACCACCTCAAATAATGGGGAACCGCCGGCTCAACAGAATTCACGGCCCTCTTATGAACCTTCTGGTCACGTTTGCACAAATTAGTGGTGAACACATGATACTGCCCACCATTCAGCTGCTTCGGGTGGCTTTGATAACCTGACTGTTGCTGCTGCTGTCCCCCTTGACCAGACTGCTGTTGATTATAGCCGCCTTGATTTCCTTGAAAGCCGGAACTTGAACCGCCGCCCGGGCCATGAAAGCCGCCGGCTCCTGAGCCGCCCGGCCCATGATTGCCATCAAACATGTTGGAATTCTTGAAAGCCTTCATGATCGTGCAGTCTTTCCATAAGTGAGTGGCGGGTCGTTCCCGGGTGCCATGTCTCGGGCAAGGCTCATTGAATAGCTGCTCAAGAGATGGGCCTGACCCGCCAGATCGAGGGGGCGGTTTTCCCTTACGTCTCTGATTGTTACCCTGCGCATTGGCATTGGCCACAAACTCCGGGTTACCCTCAGCCTTACGCTTGTTGCCTCCTTGATTCATCGGGTTATGCTGCTGACCCTTTCCATTGCCGTTCTTCTTTCCCTTCCCTGTCTTTTCCTCATCAGACGCGGGATCCTTGGTACTATCAGAGTCGGCGTATTTGACTAAAGCTGCCATCAGCGTACCCATATCATTGCAATCACACTTAAGGCGCCCCAGTTTACGCCTTTAGCGGCTCAAAGCGGCAGTTCTTCTCCAACATGAGGACTGCAGAGCCGGCATCCATCTTATCAGATGAATGTATTATCTCCTTGACCCGGCGCACCCAATGAGTTGTGGATTCACCCTCCTCCTGCTTACAATTCGTCAAGTCCACAATTGACATAGATTGCTTGCAAGTGTCCTTGAAGTTCTGGATAAACCGGGCCTTTAGCTCTAGCTAATGGAATTGGGCGGCAAACCCTTTAACCAAGACCGGGCCATTCCGTCCAACATCATGGTGAAGTACTTAGCCATTGTTGCGTCGCTGACCTCCAATAGCTCCATGGCCATCTCATAACTTTTGATCCATGCTCCGGGCTGTAAGTCGGCCGTGTAATTTGGCACCTTTCGAGGTCCCTTTAAGTCCTTGGGTAGACGTACATCCCGCAGAGCCGGCACCAAACAAGGAACACCGCCGGTTCTAGTAGCCACTCCTGCTCCAACGGAAGTCGTCGGATACTCTGGGAGATCTTGATGAGCCGCCTGTTGAGCCGCTAGCTGAGCCGCTTCGCCGCCTCCCGACGCATTCGGTCCTCGCACCGGTTATATCCGCTGGCCGGTTACAGCGCTAGGCGTTGCTTGACAAAGCTTCGACTCCATGTGCTCGCTGTAACTCGGACTCCGGTTTGGACGAGCCGGAGCTAACCAAGGCGGAGGAGTTGAATGAATCATGTCCCGGCTGTAGGAATAAGTCTCTTGCTGAGCCAAGGCTGTCTGGACGAGGTCTCTGATCCTTCGGGTCTCCACTGTTGTCGGATCATCACCGTCCACTGGGAGAGCCGCCAAACGCGCCGATGCTGCAATTAAGTTCTCCATGGGGTTGGAAAAATGACCCGTGGTATTGGTACATAGCGGCGGGCCATACTCCCATGAGGAGGTGCCATCTCTCGAGGCCGAGCCGGTCCTCCGCCTCCGTTGTCATAAACTGATTTGCTTCGGGCGGGTTGCTAGGACCGCACCGGTGTAGCGAAAAGGTTCCGAGGGTCGTAAACCGGAGGCAAACGGGATTGAGTTTTCTCGTGCCTCCTTCTCATCACCTCATTAGATGCGTTCAGGCTCATATTGTCGAAAGCCTCGACTGAGTTGCTGCGCCTGCGTGCATCCAAAGCCGCCCGTTCTGTAGCTAACCTGGTGTCCTCAGCTGCCAAGGCCTCCTTGGCCCGAGCTATCTCCTCACGCACCTTTGCCACCTCCGCATTATGCTCATCTTGATTTGTAGGAATAACCGTGGCGGTTAACAGGGCCCTCAGCTTATCCATGAGATCCATCAAGACTGAGCCGGCGACAGGCCTTCAAATTTCCGCCGCTCTCGACCGGACGTTATTGCTGTTGCAGTACCATGAGTTTTGACCGGGTTGAGTACCAGCCATGAAGACTCCTGCCCAGCTTGGCGGCTCATAGGAGTCTGGAATACTAGAGCCGCTTTAACAGCCCCAAGCATGCCCTCTTGTACTTGATACAGCGAATCTGTTGAACCGGCGGACGAATCACCATCAGAGAGGACGTCCGTCTCACCACCATCTTCAGATCCTTTAGAAAGTTCCTCTCCGTGGATGCAGCCCACGAAGGCACGCTTCATGTCGGGTTGAACTCAGGCGGGTCTCAAGATCGAGCCGTCTCGACGAGGTCGATGCGCTTGTCCGGCTCAGGCCGGCTCACCAATCCGCCGATGAAGACGTGGATTCCGTCGAAGGGGACCCAGTACACGTACTTCGCTGAGTCGGCGTCGGGGCCCAGCCTTCATTGTCGATGTAGATCTTGCCGCGGCGACTCTTGGTCATCCGCCCATCACAGATCCCTTGAGCCCTTCAAGCTGCCCTTCAAGAACTCAAATCCACCGTATACCGGCCCCACGGTGGGCACCAACTGTCGTGGAATTGTCACGGCAGATGTCCTCTTGCAAGGACTTAGTCATGGAGCCATCGCAACTAGGAAGCTTAAAGGGGTTAATTGGGACAAATGACACGAGAGGTTTATACTAGTTCGGCCCCTTACGGTGAAGGTAAGGCCTACGTCTAGTTGGGTTGGTATTGCTTGATGTTTCGATGACCAGGGAGCGAGACACGCTATGCCCGGTTCTCGATGTGTTGTTTCCCGTCCTAAGCCGCCAGCGGGTCGTCCCCTGATATACACGGGTGGACGCCCTGCGGTCTATAGAGTCCTGGCCGGCTCATAAACAGTGTCCGGCTTGGTGACTAGTTAAATCTACTTTATGATACATGTCATGCCATCATGGCGGTTTATCACTATGGGCCTTAAGCTGCCTGTGGGCCTTAGACCCCTTATTGAACTGCCATCTTCGTGCTTGGTCTTTGGGCTTCTTTCTGATGAGTCTTATTTGCGTAACCCGGCCCCTCCTGGGCGGCTTACACAAATAGTTATATCCCCAACACCCTGGGTATTTTATACTGATTCAGTTGCTATGATTAGTAACTTGAAACAGGAGTTATAAAATGAACAGAGACTAGTTGAGGGCAAGGTGACGATGTGTGTTGGAAGTGATTCCAAGGTTGATAAGATCACCATCGCACACTCCCTTTACCTTCGGGATTAGTGTTGAACCTAAAATAAATGTTATTTGGTGTTTGCGTTGAGCATAATATGATTGGATCATGTTTATTGCAATACGGTTATTCATTTAAGTCAAAGAATAATTGTTATTCTGTTTACATGAATAAAACCTTCTGTGGTCATACACCCAAGGTGAATGGTTTATTGAATCTCGATTGTAGTGATACACATATTCATAATATTGAAGCCAAAAGATGCAAGGTCAATAATGATAGTGCAACTTATTTGTGGCAATCGCCATTTAGGTCATATTATGTAAAGCGCATGAAGAAACTCCATGTCGTGGGCTTTTAGAATCACTTGATTATGAATCACTTGATGCCTGCGAAACATGCCTCATGGGCAAGATGACTAAGGCTCCGTTCTCCGGAACAATGGAGCGAGCCACTGATTTATTGGAAATAATACATACCGATATATGTGGTCCGATGAGTGTTGACGCTCGTGGCAGGTATCGTTATTTTTTGACCTTCACAGATGATTTAAGCAGATATGGGTATATCTACTTAATGAAACACAAGTCTGAAACATTTGAAAAGTTCAAAGAATTTCAGAGTGAAATTGAGAATCATCATAACAAGAAAATAAAGTTTCTATGATCTGATCGCGGAGGCGAATATTTGAGTTACGAGTTTGTCCTTCATTTGAAACAATGTGGAATAGTTTCACAACTCACGCCACCTGGAACACCACAGCGTAATGGTGTGTCCGAATGTCGTAATCATACTTTATTAGATATGGTGCGGTATATAATGTCTCTTACCGATATACCACTATCATTTTGGGGTTATGCATTAGAGACAGCTGATTCACGTTAAATAGGGCACCGTCTAAAAATCCGTTGAGACCACACCATATGAACTGTGGTTTAGCAACAAACCTAAGCTATCATTTCTTAAAGTTTGGGGTTGTGATGCTTATGTGAAAAAGTTTCAGCCTAATAAGCTCAAACCCAAATCGGAGAAGGGCGTCTTCATAGGATACCCAAAAGAAACTGTTGGGTACACCTTCTATGACAGATCCGAAGGCAAGATCTTTGTTGCTAAGAGTGGATCCTTTCTAGAGAAGGAGTTTTTCTCGAAAGAAGTGAGTGGGAGGAAAGTAGAACTGGATGAGGTAATTGTACCTTCTCTCGAATTGGAAAGTAGCTCATCACTGAAATTAGTTCCAGTGATGCCTACACCAATTAGTGAGGAAGTTAATGATCATGATCATGAAACTTCAGATCAAGTTACTACCAAACCTCGTAGGTCAACCAGAGTACGATCCGCACCAGAGTGGTATGGTAATCCTGTTCTGGAAGTCATGTTGCTAGACTATGATGAACCTACGAACGATGAGGAAGCGATGATGAGCCCAGATTCCGACAGATGGCTTGAGGCCATGAAATCTGAGATAGAATCCATGTATGAGAACAAAGTGTGGACTTTGGTGGACTTGCCTGATGATCGACAAGCCATTGAGAATAAATGGATCTTCAAGAGGAAGACGGATGCTGATAGTAGTGTTACTATCTACAAAGCTCGACTTGTTGAAAAGGGTTTTTGACAAATTCAAGATGTTGACTACGATGGGATTTTCTCACTTGTATCGATGCTTAAAGTCTGTCCGAATCATGTTAGCAATTGCCACATTTTATGAAATCTGACAAATGGATATCAAAACTGCATTCCTTAATGGATTTATTAAAGAAGAGTTGTATATGATACAACCAGAAGGTTTTGTCAATCCTGAAGGTGCTAACAAAATGTGCAAGCTCCAGCGATCCATCTATGGATTGGTGCAAGAATCTCGGAGTTGGAATATACGCTTTGATAAGTTGATCAAAGCATACAGTTTTATACAGACTTGTGGTGAAGACTGTATTTACAAGAAAGTGAGTGGGAGCACTACAGCCTTTCTGATAAGTATATGTGAATGACATATTGTTGATCTGAAATGATGTAGAATTTTCTGGAAAGCAAAAAGGAGTGTTTGAAAGGAGTTTTTCAAAGAAAGACCTCGGTGAAGCTGCTTACATATTGGGCATCAAGATCTATAGAGATAGATCAAGACGCTTGATAAGATCTTTCAATGAGTACATACCTTGACAAGATTTTTGAAGTAGTTCAAAATGGAACAGTCAAAGAAGGAGTTCTTGCCTGTATTGCAAGGTGTAAAGTTGAGTAAGACTCAAAACACGACCACGACAGAAAATAGAAAGAGAATGAAAGTTGAGTATGCTATGCTGTGTACCAAACCTATTGTGCACCTTGCCATGAGTTTGGCAAGGGGGTACGATATTGATCCAGGAGCGGATCACTTGATAGAGATCAAAATTATCCTTAGAAGACTAAGGAGATATTTCTCGGTTATGGAGGTGATAAAGAGTTCGTCGTAAAGAGTTACGCCGATGCAAGCTTTACACCGATCCGGATGACTCTGAGTCTCAATCTGGATACATTTGAAAGTGGGAGCAATTAGCTAGTGTAGATCCATGCAGAGCATTGTAGACATACAAAATTTGCAAAATACATATGGCTCTAAATGTGACAGACCCATTGACTAAGCTTCTCTCACAAGCAAAACATGATCACACCTTAGTACTCTTTGGGTGTTAATCACATAGCAATGTGAACTAGATTATTGACTCTAGTAAAACCCTTTTGGTATTAGTCACATGGTGATGTGAACTAATCACATGGTGATGTGAACTAATCACATGGTGATGTGAACTATTGGTGTTAAATCACATGGCGATGTGAACTAGATTATTGACTCTAGTGCAAGTGGGAGACTAAAGGAAATATGCCCTAGAGGCAATAATAAAGTTGTTATTTATATTTCCTTATATCATGATAAATGTTTATTATTCATGCTAGAATTGTATTAACCGGAAACTTAGTACATGTGTGAATACATAGACAAAACAGAGTGTCCCTAGTATGCCTCTACTTGACTAGCTCGTTAATCAAAGATGTTCATGTTTCCTGACCATAGACATGTGTTGTCATTTGATGAACGGGATCACATCATTAGAGAATGATGTGATGGACAAGACCCATCCATTAGCTTAGCATAATGATCGTTTAGTTTTATTGCTATTGCTTTCATCATGACTTATACATGTTCCTCCGACTATGAGATTATGCAACTCCCGAATACCGGAGGAACACCTTGTGTGCTATCAAACGTCACAACGTAACTGGATGATTATAAAGATGCTCTGCAGATGTCTCCGAATGTGTTTGTTGAGTTGGCATAGATCGAGATTAGGATTTGCCACTCCGTGTATCGGAGAGGTATCTCTGCGCCCTCTCGGTAATGCACATCAGTATAAGCCTTGCAAGCAAGGTAACGAGATTGAACTAGGTATGATGATACCGATGATCGAATCTCGGACAAGTAACATACCGATGACAAAGGGAACAACGTATGTTGTTATGCGGTTTGACCGATAAAGATCTTCATAAAATATGTAGGAGCCAATATGAGCATCTAGGTTCCGCTATTGGTTATTGACCGGAGATGTGTCTCGGTCATGTCTACATAGTTCTCAAACCCGTAGGGTCTGCACACTTAACGTTCGATGACGATTTCTATTATAAGTTATGTGATTTGATGACCGAAGTTTGCTTGAAGTCCTGGATGAGATCACGGACATGACGAGGAGTCTCGAAATTGTCGAGAGGTAAATATTCATATATAGGACGATGGTATTTGGACACCGGAAGTGTTCCGGGTAATATCGGGTCACCGGAAGGGGTTCCGGGCAACCCCCGGCAAAGATATGGGCTTAATGGGCCAAGTAAGGGCACACACCAGCCCACAAGGGGCTGGTGCGCCCCCTATAAGGCCATCCACGTGGGGAGAAAGGGAAAGGAGAGGAGGAAAAGGAAAGTATGAAGTAGGACTCCTACTTCCTTCCCCTTCCCCCTCCTTCCTTTCCCCCTTGTCCAAATATGGTAGGGGGGCGAATTGGACTAGGGGCCCAAGTTGGATTCCTCCTACTTGGGCGCGCCCTAGGCTACCTCCCTCCCTCTCCCTCCTTTATATACGTGGGGAGGGCACCCCTAGAACACACATCAATTTTTCCTAGCCGTGTGCAGCGCCCCTCTCCACAGTTAACACCTGGGTCATATCGTCGTAGTGCTTATGCGAAGCCCTGCAGCAGTAACTTCATCATCACTGTCGCCACGCTGCTGACGGAACTCTCCCTTGTCCTCAACTGGATCAAGAGCTCGAGGGACGTCATTGTGCTGAACGTATGCTGAACACGGAGGTGCCGTACGTTCGGTAGTTGGATCGTGAAGACGTTTGACTACATCAACCGCGTTACTAAACGCTTCCGCTTTCGATCTACAAGGGTACATGGACACACTCTCCCCGCTCGTTGCTATGCTTCTCCTAGATAGATCTTGCGTGATCGTAGGAAAAATTTAGAAATACTACGTTCCCCAACACTTGTTGAGTTTTATGTGGATGAAGTTTTTGAGATTTAGGAAAACCGTGATATTAGAGGAATTAAGGAGACACAAAAGCTCAAGCTTGGGGATGCCCAAGGCATCCCAAGATAATATCCAATAAGTCTCAAGCATCTAAGCTTGGGGATGCCCTGGTAGGCATCCCACCTTTCTTCTTCATCAATTATCGGTTAGTATCGGTCGAGCCTAAGTTTTTGCTTCTCCACATGAGTTGTTCTATTCTAAGAATGTCATTTTATTTTTATTTTGCTGGCTGTTGTAATAAAGTACTTAGACCTGAAAGTTTTTAAATAAAATAGAGTCCTCAAATAGCTGCCATGGAGGCTAAGTAAGCAGCATTCACATCCCGTCAACGAAGCTCTTTTCTTTGGAATTGCTCTAGTGCTTCACTTATATCTTTTTTATCATGGTGTGATTTAGTGTTTTTGAAGAAATTCTCTCTTGCTTCACTTAAATTAATTTGAGAGAAAGAAATATTATGCTCATGATCTTCACTTATATCTTTTTGGAGTAGCTTGTCATTTACTCTTGTGTTTCACTTATATCCTATGAGTAAATTGTTGAATAAATTGAATGTCATGAAGTTGAAATCATATCATGCCTAGTGGTAGCTTCACATTGGGTTTAGAAAGTGAAATCTTTTGAGGCTTGACAATCACCATATTGGTCATACAAGCAATTCAGGAATAATTAGTATAAGGAAGAGAACTTTCACATGCAAATACACTATCTTGGAAATCTTTTGTGATTGTGAGCCCCCATCAAAATATAATATGCCAAAATTGTTGATGTTGGACAAGGAAGACAACATAATGATTTATGTTTGTTCATATTCACATAGAAGTTATATTGTCATAGATCCTTCAACATGTGGTGCTTGCCTCTATCTTTGCTAGCTAAAATTCCGCACCAAGTAGAGATACTACTTGTGCATCCAAAAACCCTTAAACCCAAATCTTATTTTCAGGAGTCCACTATACCTACCTAAGGATTGAATAATATCCTTCAAGTAAGTTGTCATCGGTGCAATAAGGTAATAAAAATTGCTTCTAAAAGTGTTAGATCATTTAGTGTAAGAGAAAATTGAGCGTTTTAAGAACTTGTGATGGCAAAGAATAAAAACGACAAACTGCATAATAAAGGTTGCTATCATAAGGGGCAATATAAACGTGACGTTCTTTTGCACTAAGGGATTGATCTTACAAACAAATAAGCGCATGGCAACCTCTGCTTCCCTCTGCGAAGGGCCTATCTTTTACTTTTCAGTATTTATTTTTATGCAAAGAGTCAAAGTTATTCTCTCTATTCCTTTTATTTTTCTCTTTTGGCAAGCATCATGTGGTGAGGAAAGATCTAGGCACATATGTCCAGTTGAATATGGGTAGCATGAGTTATTATTGTTGACATCACCCTTGAGGTGAATACGTTGGGAGGCAAAACAATAAGCCCCTATCTTTCTATGTGTCCGGTTGAAACGTTTTGCTCATGTGAATGCGGTGAGTGTTAGCAATCATAGAAGACTATATGATGGTTGAGTATGTGGAGCTCTTACTTAAACTCTGTTGAATAAGTTGAATTGCAATTGCTTGGTGACTAAGAACATAGATTGTTGAGTTTCAAGAGAGTTCATTGTTTGAACCTTAACATGTGAATTGGTTGCTACTATAACATGATAAAATTTATAAGAAAGAATTGTTGTTATGATGCTAGGAAAAGTGATGGAAATTATCATTGATCAAACTTATGCACTTTGCTAGCATTCACACTTCATAAATTATTTCTTTTATCATTTACCTACTCGAGGACGAGTAGGAATTAAGCTTGGGGACGTTGATACGTCTCCAACGTATCTATAATTTATGAAGTATTCATACCGTTATATTATCATTCTTGGATCTTTTATAATCATTTTATAGTCATTTTATATCATTTTTTGGGACTAACCTATTGCATACTGCCAAGTGCCAGTTGCTGTTTTTTCCATGTTCTTTACATTGCAGAAAATCAATATTAAACGGAGTCCAAACACCGCGAAACTTTTTGTGGATTTTTTATGGGCCAGAAGAGTTCCGATGGGCCAGAGCAGCACCAGGGGGTTCCCCGAGGGGGGCACAACCCACCAGGGCGTGCTAGGCCCCCCGACGCGCCCAGGTGGGTTGTGCCCACCTCGGTGGCCTCCCGCACCCCCTCTTTGCACTATAAATTCCCAAATATTCTGAAACGCTTCGGGGTTAACCTAGATTGGAAGTTCCGCCGCCGCAAGCCTCAGTAGCCACCGAAAACCAATCGGGAGCCCTTTTCGGCACCCTGTCGGAGGGGGGAATCATCTCCAGTGGCCATCTTCATCATCCCGGCGGCCACCACGATGAGGAGGGAGTAGTCCACCCTCGGGGCTGAGGGTTTGTACCAGTAGCTATGTGTTTAATCTCTCTCTCTCTCTCTCTCTCGTGATCTTTGTCATGGGCTTTGTTAATATAGTCGGATCATATGATGTTTCTCCCCTCTATACCCTTGTTGTGATGAATTGAATCTTTAACCTTTGAAGTTTTGTCATGTCGGATTGAATGTTCAGATTTGGGAACACATGATATATGTCTTGCAGTATGAATACATGAGGTGACAATTGGGGTATCTTACTGATTCACTTGATATATGTTATGGCATTCAACTCGCGGATTCCTGCGGTGATATTGGGGTAATCTATGCATAGGGGTTGTTGCATGTTCTTATTATCTTTTCTCCGATAGAAACCTTGGGGGCTCCTTGTAGTTCTTTGTTTGGATTGAGTATTATGAATATGAATTTGCTTTGGTGTTATTCTAGTATGAACTCTAGGATAGATCGAACGAAAATAATAGCTTTGTGTTATTTTAGTACGAACTCTTGAATAGATCGAACGGAAAGAATAGCTTTGAGGTGGTTTCATATCCTACAAACAATTCCTATCTTTTGTTCTCCGCTAATAGGAACTCGGGAGTGATTCTCTATTGTACTTTGAAGGATAATCATATGATCCAACTATGTTAGCACTGTTGAGAGATTGCACTAGTGAAAGTACGGACCCTAGGCCTTGTTTCTAAGCATAGCAATACCGTTTGTGCTCACTTTTTTTACTTGCTACCTTGCTGTTTTTTATTCTTCCTACTACAAAAATCAATATCTACTATCCATATTACACTTTTATCACCATCTCTTCGTCGAACTAGTGCACCTATATAATTTGCCATTGTATTGGGTGTGTTGGGGACACAAGAGATTTCTTGTATTTGGTTGCAGGGTCATTTGAGAGAGATCATCTTCATCTACACCTCTCACGGATTGATAAACCTTAGGTCATCCACTTGAGGGAAAATTGCTACTGTCCTACAAAACTCTGCGCTTGGAGGCCCAACACGTGTCTACTGTGTAGTAGACATCATTAATCTCTCTCTCTCGTGTTCTTGAGATGTCACAATCTTGATGTATCGCGGGCTTTGTTAATATAGTCGGATCATATGGTGTTTTCCCCTCTCTATCTTGTTGTGATGAATTGAGTTCTCCCTTTGAGATTTCGTTGTTATCAGATTGAATACTTTTATGGATTTGAGAACACCTGATATATGCCTTGCAATTGAATACTCGTGGTGACAATGGGGTATCGTATTGATTCACTTGATATATGTTTTTGGCACTCAACTCATGGATTCGAGGTGACATTGGGGTAATCTACGCATAGGGGTTGATGCATGCTCTTGTCTTTGTTTCTCCGGTAGAAATCTTGGGGCACTCTTTGAAGTTCTTTGTGTTGAATTGAGTATTATGAATATGAATTTGCTTTGGTGTTATTTTAGTATGAACTCTAGGATAGATCGAACGGAAATAATAGCTTAGTGTTATTTTAGTACGAACTCTTGAATAGATCGAACGAAAAGAATAGCTTTGAGGTAGTTTCGTACCTTACAAGCAATTTATTCGTATGTTCTCCGCTAGATAGGAACTTTGGAGTGATTCTTCACCGCACTTTGAGGGGTGGTTATATGATCCAGTTATATTAGCATTGTTGAGAGGTTGCACTAGTGAAAGTACGGACCCTAGGCCTCATTTTCAAGCATTGCAATACCGTTTTTGTGCTCGTTTACTATTTTCTACCTTGCTGTTTTTATTTATTCAGATTATAAAAATGTATTTTTACCATCCATATTACACTTTTATCACCATCTCTTCACCGAACTAGTGCACCTATACAATTTGCCATTGTATTGGGTGTGTTGGGGACACAAGAGACTTCTTGTATTTGGTTGCACGGTCGTTTGAGAGAGACCATATTCATCCTACCCCTCTCACGGATTGATAAACCTTAGGTCATCCACTTGAGGGAAAATTGCTACTGTCCTACAAAACTCTGCGCTTGGAGGCCCAACACGTGTCTACAAGAATAAAGTTGCATAGTAGACATCAAGCTCTTTTCTGGTGTTGTTGCTGGGGAGATGAGTGCTTGAAGGTATATCTTTAGATCTTGCAATTGAATCTTTTAGTTTCTTGTTTTATCACTAGTTTGGTTTATAAAAGAAAACTACAAAAAAATGGAATTTAGGTTGCATCATATTATTGATCATCTTTATAATATCTTTCTTGAAAATGATGGATCGGAATATTGTTCTCAATTGTTAGAAGAAGTCATAAAATGTTTGGCACAAAATATTTGAATGACGAGCATGATTGCAATGTTCTTAGTATGAATTCTTTGAATATCCATGATGCTAATGATATGCAAAGCCATAAGCTTGGGGATGCTGAGTTTGATGAAGATGATATTTTTAGTCCCTCAAGTTTTGATGAGAAAATTTATTATGATGATTGCATGCCTCCTATTTATGATGATTATATTGACGAAAGCGGATTTGGAAAGGTCATGACTTTATTTAATGATGAATCCACTATTTTGGAAGAGGTGTTAATTGACTATGATAACAAAGTTGCTATCTATGACGATTATGGTGATGACATGTATGCTATATTGAATAATGATAACCATGAAACTTGTCATCATGATTTTAATTTTCACTCTCATGATAGTTATTTTGTTGATTTTGCTCCCACTACTATTGATGAGAAGAAATTTGCTTACGTGGAGAGTAATAAAATTCCTATGCTTATGCATCATGAAAAGAATGCTTTATGTGATGGTTATATTGTTGACTTTCTTCATGATGCTACTGAAAATTATTATGTGGGAGGAACTTATGCTTGTAGGAATTGCAATAATATCAATTTCTCTCTCTATGTGTTGAAAATCTTGAAGAAATGCTTGTTTTCCCTTCCTATGCTAGTTGATTCTTGTTACCATAAGTTGTTTGCTCACAAAATCCCTATGCATAGGAAGTGGGATAGGCTTAAATGTACTAGTCATATGCTTCATGATGCCCTCTTTACGATTTCCATTCTTATCTTTTATGCGAGCATCGTTGAAATCATCATGCCTAGCTAAAAGGCATTAGAGAAAATCGCTTGCTGGGAGACAACCCAACACTTTTACCTACTGTTTTTGTGTGTTCACATGTTTAAGCTACTGTAGTAATCATGTTTTATATCTTTTGTTCCAATAAAGTGCCAAGTAAATCCTTTGGGATAGTGTGGATGACAGTTGACTTGATTCTGTGCAAAAACAGAAACTTTTGCGTCCAGTGCAGAAATTCTTATCTGCTACTGGAACGTGGAAAAACTCTGAAATTTTTACAGTTGATGGGTATACAAATTGTCTATGTTGTCCTAATTTTTTCAGAATTTTTGGAGTTACAAAAGTATGAGCTTAGTTCAGATCTTCACGTACTGTTCTGTTTTTGACAGATTTTGTTTTCAATGCATAGTTTGCTTGTTTTTTAGTTTCCATGGCTTATATTGTTCAATATAAATTGTGGAAATGATATGCTACATTAGGCATTGTGTGATAACAATTATGAATCTTATCTTTGGCAGTACCAAAGTGAATGATTTGTCTTTATCATACTAACCCATCTCACGAAGTTCCGTTAAGTTTTGTGTGATTTAAGTTTTCAAGTTTGGGGTGAGATATTGATATGAGGAGAATATAGAGTGACAAGATCCTAAGCTTGGGGATGCCCAAGGCACCCCCAAGGTAATATTCAAGAAAGATCCAAGCAACTAAGCTTGGGGATGCCCCGGAAGGCATCCCCTCTTTCGTCTTCAACATTATCGGTAACCTCACTTTGAGCTATGTTTCCATTCGCACATGATATGTGTTTTGCTTGGAGCATCAATTTATTTTGTTAATATTTGCTTGCTGTTATTTAGAATAATGTTTTGCATCTTTTATTTCAATAAAAGTGGCAATGATATCCTTTACTATGCTTATTTTGCAAGTATACATGTTGCTGTTTGAAAATAGAAAGTTTACCGTTGTTGCAAAACTTCCCTAGAAATTTCAGAATGTGATAAAATGTTGAAACTTTTTGCACGATAAGCTTTGATAAATTTTCTACAGTGTGTTAAATTTTCATAATTTTTGGAGTTAAATAAGTATTGATACTCATGCATTCTTTACAGACTGTACTGTTTTGGCAGATTGCTGTTATATTTGCTTGTTTAATGATTCTATTTGAGGATATGAGTATTAAATATGCAGAGGCATTTAGCCTTTAGTCCCAAACAAGTTGTGGTAGGCTATAGGTGAAACCCATAAGATCTCGTAACCAACTCATGGCTCTGGCACATGGATAGCAAGCTTCCACGCACCCCTGTCCATAGCTAGCTCTTTGGTGATACTCCAATCCTTCATGTCTCTCTTAACGGACTCCTCCCATGTCAAATTCGGTCTACCCCGCCCTCTCTTGACATTCTCCGCACGCTTTAGCCGTCCGCTATGCACTGGAGCTTCTGGAGGCCTGCGCTGAATATGCCCAAACCATCTCAGACGATGTTGGACAAGCTAAAAGGCAAGTTCTACAGGATGACGGTTCGACCTGCAATGTTGTATGGCGTTTAGTGTTGGCCGACTAAAATGCGACATGTTCAACAATTAGGTGTGGGGGAGATGTGTATGTTGAGATGGATGTGTGGCCACTCGAGGAAGGATCGAGTCCGGAATGATGATATACGAGATAGATTTGGGGTAGCATTTAGTATGTAATGTTGAATAATAATATTGGTGATTTGCTATAGTAGAGAATGATAAAGTTTTTGCATTGGTTTATGCTAACTTATCTCACGAGTTCTTGTTGAGTTTTGTGTGGATGAAGCTTTTGATATTTAGGAAAACCGTGATATGAAAGGAATTAAGGAGACACAAAAGCTCAAGCTTGGGGATGCACAAGGCATCCCAAGATAATATTTCAAGAAGTCTCAAGCATCTAAGCTTGGGGATGCCCCGGTAGGCATCCCACCTTTCTTCACCAACAATTATCAGTTAGTATCGGTTGATCCTAAGTTTTTGCTTCTTCACATGATGTGTGCTATTGTTGGAATGTCATTTTATTTTGTTTTGCTTTCTATTTTAATAAAATTCTTGGTTCAGAAAGTTTTTAATAAGAGAGAGTCCTCAGTTAGCTACCCATTTACTTAATTACTCGCATGATCTTTACTTATATCTCCTTTGGAGTAGTTTGTCATTTGCTCTAGTGCTTCACTTATATCTTTTTTAGCACGGTGTGCTTTAGTATTTTTTAAGAAATTCTCTCTTGCTTCACTTAAATTAATTTGATAGAATGAAATATTATGCTCATGATCTTCACTTATATTTGTTTGAGCTTATCAAAAGAAACATATGAAAATTAGTTCCAAAGTGATAGATATCCAAGAAGGATATAACAAAAACTTTAATGAAGATCATTGGACAAAATAAACTTGATTCCTTGTAATAGTTTTGAGATATGATGATGTGATATGGGAGTCATGTTGATGAGTAATTATGCTTTAGTAAGAATATTGGTGTTAAGGTTTGTGATTCCCTATGCAAGCACGAAAGTCAATAGTTATGCAATGAAATTACATCCTACTTGTGGTGCATTATTCGGTGTTAATTATGCTCAATGCTTGCTTATGAGATTATTCGTTTCTTGGTTGGTCGCTTCTCAATCTTTTGCTAGCCTTCATTTTGCACTAAGTATGATCACTACTTGTGCATCCAAAATCCGTTAAACTAGTTTTGCCACATGAGCCCACTATACCTGCCTATATGCGGTATTCTTTGCCGTTAAGAAAATTTGTATCTGCCATCTCTAATTTCAAAATAAATTTCTCTTTTGTGTACTCATACCGCTCGCGAGGCGGTGAGGGGTGGCCAATATTTTCCATGCTAGATGTGTTATTCTCACGATGAGTGTTTATTCACTTGTCATTGCACGAGGGTAAGGCAAAGGTATTAGGGATGCCCAGTCCCGAAATGAAAAATGACTTTACTTTATGTTGTCAAATAATAAATTCCTTGGAAAGTGTTGGTATGGAGGGCACCCGTGGATACGGTTAGCCATGGAAAGTGAAAGTATGGTTGAAAAGGGAATAAACTTTATTTTCTGTTTGGGAACCGCCTATGATATATCTAGCATGGAAAGTGTTGGGAGCTCTAAGTCATTTTCGTTGGTGGGAAAAGTATGCCTCCCAAAAAAAATGGATCTCTCAATTTAAGCTTTGAGCTCTGGCACCTCTACAAATCCCTACTTCCCTCTGTGAAGGGCCTATCTATTTAATTTATGCAAATTTTTTTATTTGAGTCTCCATCTTCTCTTATAAAGCACCAACTAAGGGGCACTATGATCGTACTTGAGCATTGGATGTAGCTAATATGCGAGTGCGTTTCATGAATGGATCAATGATTGAGCATGATGGGCTAGGGATAGCTTTCTTTAGTATTGATATTTTGGAAGACATGGTTGCTTGTTGATATGCTTGAGTATTGAAGTCCTCATGTCAAACTATAGACTATTGCTTTGAATCATTTAAGTCCAAATGTCCATGCTACAAAAGAAAAGAGTGTATGATGAATATGATAGGTAGCATTCCACAACAAAAATTCCATTTTCAATTGCTACTTTATCATGATAAGTTTTATGAGAAAGAGTTGCTGTTATGATGCTACGAAAAGTGATTGAAATTACCATTGATCAAACTTATGCACTTTGCTAGCATTCACACTTCATAAATTATTTCTTTTATCATTTACCTACTCGAGGACGAGTAGGAATTAAGCTTGGGGATGCTGGTACGTCTCCAACGTATCTATAATTTATGAGGTATTCATGCCATGTTTACAACAATTTTATATGATTATGGTATGATTTGCATGGAACTAACCCAGACTGACGTTGTTTTCAGCAGAACTACTGTGGTGGTGTTTTTTGTGCAGAAATGAAAGTTCTCCAAATGGGCTGAAACTTTTTGACAATTTTTTTGGAACAAAAGAGACCCCCGGAGCTTCGTAGGAGGGCTAGAAGAGCCATGAGGAGGGCACAACCCACCAGGGCGCGCCTGGTGGGCCTGGCTTGCCTGGTGGGTTGTGCTCACCTCGACGCCCATCTTAGCATGAAACCAACGCCAAAAATCCTATAAATAGAGAAACCATCAGGGGTTAACCCAGATCAGAAGTTCCACCGCCGCAAGGCTCTGTAGCCACCGAAAACCAATCTAGACCCCGTTCCGACACCCTGCCGGAGGGGGAAATCATCTCCAATGGCCATCTTCATCATCCCGGCAGCCACCATGATGAGGAGGGAGTAGTCCATCCTCAGGGCTAAGGGTTCGTACCAGTAGCTATGTGTTTAATCTCTCTCTCTCTCATGTTCTTGAGATGTCACAATCTTGATGTATCGCGGGCTTTGTTAATATAGTCGGATCATATGGTGTTTTCCCCTCTCTATCTTGTTGTGATGAATTGAGTTTCCCTATGAGATTTCGTTGTTAACAGATTGAATACTTTTATGGATTTGAGAACACCTGATATATGTCTTGCAATTGAATACTCGTGGTGACAATGGGGTATCGTATTGATTCACTTGATATATGTTTTGGCACTCACTCACGGATTCCCGAGGTGACATTGGGGTATTCTATGCATAGGGGTTGATGCACGCTCTTGTCTTTGTTTCTCTGGTAGAAATATTGGGGCACTCTTTGAAGTTCTTTGTGTTGGATTGAGTATTATGAATATGAATTTGCTTTGGTGTTATTTTAGTATGAACTCTAGGATAGATCGAACGGAAAGAATAGCTTAGTGTTATTTTAGTACGAACTCTTGAATAGATCAAACGGAAAGAATAGCTTTGAGGTGGTTTCGCACCCTACAAAAAATTTATTCTTATGTTCTCTGCTAGATAGGAACTTTGGAGTGATTCTTCATCGCACTTTGAGGGGTGGTTATATGATCCAATTATATTAGCATTGTTGAGAGGTTGCACTAGTGAAAGTATGGACCCTAGGCCTCATTTTCAAGCATTGCAATACCGTTTTGTGCCCGTTTACTATTTGCTACCTTACTGTTTTTATTTATTCAGATTATAAAAATATATTTTTACCATCCATATTACACTTTTATCACCATCTCTTCACCGAACTAGTGCACATATACAATTTGCCATTGTATTGGGTGTGTTGGGGACACAAGAGATTTCTTGTATTTGGTTGCAGGGTCGTTTGAGAGAGACCATCTTCATCCTATAACTCTCACGGATTGATAAATCTTAGGTCATCCACTTGACGGAAAATTGCTATTGTCCTACAAGACTCTGCGCTTGGAGGCCCAACACGTGTCTACAAGAATAAAGTTGCATAGTAGACATCACTATGTTGCTTTGAACTCTTTTTCTGACTCTCCTTTTTATTTAAGTGTGCAACACTAAGCAAACCTTCTTCCTCCGGCACAACATGTTGGACTTTATATGAATCACTCAAAATACTATTAGATGTACATATTTTTTTTCTTGAAGTTGCTTTTGAAGGCAATCAGTGTGTTGTCCACCAACAAACAACATTCTGGATAGCTTGTAGCTTGATATGCCAAATTCAGGAATTTGTGAGACCAGAACTTATAGTAGAGCGTAGCATCCAATTTTGTAGTTTCAATGAAAGGCAGTGAAAGAGTGAATATTTCAGACAAATAGCATACTAGGCAGCTTGGGTTCCTGCTCTCGCCCTCTTTGACATGAATCTGAAATAAAGTACCAAGGAGTCTCTGTTGCTTGAAATCTAATAGGGACACAAACCTGAAGCAGAGTGAAGTCGAGCAGCTTCCATCTGCTCCGTCTCAACTACGACGACGCAGCCAGCAACGTGTCGAGGCGTCCAGGCACCCGACGATCGCCCCAATCGCTAACTGAGACGAGAACCCGCGCTACACACCCCGCCCCCGCCAAAAGTTACAATCCTCGCTTTCCCTCCTCCAGGCCCTCTAGTTGGGCCTTCTCTAGGTAAATACGGGCTGGCGTTGTTTCAGTTTAGGTCGGTTGTTGTGCACAGAGAGAGGTGGGTAGTTTAGGATCCGTGGGATGAGAAATTGATGGCATCCGTGAGAGGAAAGGTACAGGGTGCCTTTTCTATGGCAAGGTAGAGAATTTGCTCCCTGTTTCTTCACCTCAGTTAGGCCTCATTTGGTTGTTGGGGATGAAAATCCTGGGTAGTAAACCCTTGAAGTGGGATTTCCCTGTCCATACGGGATCCCCTCCTACTATGTGAAAATGCACGTTGACATTTGGACACCAAGGGGGGGAAGAGAAATCCCCCGCAAGCAATACAAGGGGAGGGCGCTAACCCTTGATCAGATGGGATGAATACGTCCACGAAACCGTCGTCGTCAGCGTAGCCTTCTCCGGAGGGGATCGGAGCCTTGAGGTAGAGGGGAGATCCATGGAAGGAGAACGATGACGGCCACGGTCTATCGCCACCGCTGGAGGGGCAGAGCTAGGATCCTCAGCACCGGAGGGAGGGGGTCGGGGTGTCACTTCTGTCGCTGGCGAAGGAGCTCGGAGGCGGTCAGGGACGCTGGATCTTGGTCGACGGTGTTGCCGTTCGCTCGTCTCGCTCGAGCCGTGGGTTTCCTCCCCAAGCTATGGAGTCGTGGGTTTACTTCCCGCGGAAAGGACGTGGGTCGGGCAGGTTTACCCCGACAACGATGCGGTCCAAATGACCAACCCGATTTCCTTGGGCCAACTCGGCCCGTGGTTCTCCACCCCGGGGAAACAGCGGGGATCCCCCCGGGAAACCCTGCAACCAAATGAGGCCTTAGTGTGTTCTTCTTGCACATGTGTTTAAATAATTGATGTTTCACATCACAAATTAGACGTTGAACAGAGTTAATTTGGTACTAGTTTCATTTGTATACTGAGATTTTATTAGCACGAAATTTTGTGACAAAACCAAATGCGAAAATTCAGCATCCCAGCTGGATATTAGGATCATCGAAACGATATTAGAAGTAAGGTGGAATGAATCAAATAATGGTCTCGTTCATAGCAAGAACAAAAGAGTAATTACATGATCATCAACACAAAGAATGGCATGCTGGCACACGTACTAGACACCTCCCACACCACCGCGACCCATACATACACGCACATGCCCACACCTCACACCATGACGTGAACACACGCACCGAGACAACAAGTAAACCAAGGCGCATCTTCTGAACTGCTCCCTTGGTTCTTACCCTTTCAAATACCTGGGCCTCCCAATCTCCCCTCTTAAGCTATTGGCAAAAGACTTTGCCCCGACAGTGACTAAAGTAGGGAACAGAGTCCTGCCGTGGAGAGGCCGCTATAATTCCCAGGCGGGCAAGGTTGCCCTCACTAATGCGTGCCTCTCCTCCCTTCCGATGTTTCTAATGGGCTTTTATCTCCTGTCCGTAGGGACTCGCGCTGGTTTCGACAAGCATAGGGTGCTTTTTATTGGAACTCCTCTGACAATAACCACAAGTATAGGATGGTTAAGTGGGATCTAATATGTAGGCCTAAGAACATGGGGGCTTAGGCATCATTAACACGATGGTCATGAACAAGTGCCTCATGATAAAATGGTGGTGGAAAATTATGTTCCTCGAGGAGCGCCCCCTCTGGCTATCTCTTCTCAAAGCTAAGTATTTCCCCTCCTCGAGCCCCATGTTCTCCTCCTCCTCGGGTGGTTCCCAATTTTGGCGCCAGCTTGTTAAAGTTCGTCCGATCTTTCGGTCTCTCGTTAAGTTTGTAGTTAGGAATGGTAAGTCCACTCGCTTTTGGTTAGATTGGTGGATTGGTGATACCACTCTCGCGGTGGCCTTCCCAACCCTGTTCTCGTATTGCTCTACTCCCGAGATCTCTATCTCTGAGCTCTCGGCTCTCAATTGGGACCTTGACTTCCGGCGATCCCTTTCTCCTGTGGAGTTGGATGATTGGCAACGTCTTACTGCATGCTTCCCCTTGCTCTTGGAGGAAGATGACTCGGTGGTCTGGCCTCACTCTTCTTCGGGTCGTTTCTCAATTAAGTTTGCGTATGCCAAACTTATCTCGGGTGCCCATACAGTGAAATTCAAGGATATTTGGTCGGCCTGTATACCCCCAAAGATAAAAAAAATCTTGTGGCAAGCCTTCCGTCGTAAACTCCCTGCGGCTGATCAAATTAGGAAGAGGAACGGCCCGGGCTCTGATAGATGCGCTTTATGTGGGGCTCTTGAAAACACCGAGCACATATTTTTTCATTGCTCGTTGACTAAATTCCTTTGGAGTTGTATTAGACATTAGCTTCATGTTAATTGGAATTCATCTTCCTTCGAGGACCTGCGGCGTTGTGTTAGTACTTTATCAGGCCGGTCTAAGAGGGTATTCCGGGTTGGTTGGGCAGCGATCTGTTGGTCGCTGTGGACTACTAGAAATAAGTTCACTATCGAGCATATTTTTCCAGCTAACCCTGTGAATTGCTTATTTGAATCCAATGTCTTTTTGCAGCAGTGGAGATCATTGACTAAGAAAGTGGACTTAGAGGCTTTCGACGACATGTTGTCTAAGATGAGATCTACGGCTTCTTCCCTGCTGCGGCGATCTAGGAGAATGGCTTGATCTCCTGTTCTTTTGGTCTCTAGGCTGGCCTGCGTGCCATGTTTGGCTGGTTGCCATGTACTCGTACTTCTTAACTGTGCTCTGCTTCTGTGACGTTTGGATGGTTGTGTCGTGACTTTGTCTGGTGGCTTTATTTATAAAGTCAGGTATATGCCTTTTCTCTAAAAAGTAAACCAAGGCGGACAGGCGAAGAAGGTCATCATACGCCACCGCGATAGGCAGTCGACAGATCTAGCAGAAGAGGTGTCCGAAGGCAGCGGCGGCGAAGGGGCCCCAACGAGGGGCATGGCAGAGGCCTTTGCCGGGGCCGAGGCCGTGGAGGTGACGAGCATGGCGACCATGGTGGCGACGGCGACGGGCTTCCTCCTGAAACCGGCCATTGGCGACTTGGTCTTTCTTTACTAAATTTAAGAAATTTTTTGACACTTTTTACCCCTAAAAATTGCCTTTGTGACTCGTTGGCCACACATATACATAAGATCTAGCACAGCTGGCCACATGGACTAGTTTTTTTTACGCCCGTTGGCTAAACCGAGAGCGGTGGTGGTGACTGCCGACGTTATTGATGTCCTAGGCTCCTTAGGTTGTTGTTCAGAGGTGATTAGCTGACTGCTGCATGACAAGACGTTTGTGCAATGCCTCCATGAAGTGGCATCTAAAAAACACCGGTAACTCCTTCCAAACGCTCTACGTTGCTTTTTTTGGAGCAAGCACTTCCTTCCATTAAACGTCATGTGTCACGCACACACGGCTCACTGTGTGACCTTCACGAGGGGGTAGAGGTAACCTAGCCTCACCTATAGAGACCATTAAAGTGGTGTGACCCATTAGCGCCTGAGAAGTTTCTACTCTAATTTTGGCGGTTCCAGGAAGGTTGCGGGTCTTTTTTTCTTTGCGTTTCTTTTTGCTTGTTTCCTATTTTCTTTTTTCGATGTTCTGTCTTTTCTTTTTATTTTCATTTTTTTGCTTCTTTATTTTTTGTTCTTTTTAAAATTCATGATTTTTTTAATTCGACATGTTTTAGTGTCCCAGCATTTTCCGAGTACACATTCAGCTTTTTTAATACATGTTAGAGTGTTTTTCATATATACATTTTTTCTAGGACATGTTGAACAGTTTAAGAATCACATTAAACAATTTTCAGATACACATTGAATATTTTCGAACACATGTTGAACAATTTTTATGGGAGAATATCACATGAAAACCAACATTCAAAGAAAACTTTGCGAAAAACCCGTTTGAAAGTTAAAAAACTAAAAAAATACCATAAGTCAAGAGTGTGATGACTATTAACATGTGAAATTCCAAGTTGGAACACGTAATGAGATGAGTTTGACACTATTCATCGCCAAATTTGTTTTTTTTATATCTCACATCCCGAAATGTGTTTAAACTTGAAATTTCACATGGCAATAGAAAATCACCCTCCTAACATCCGTATTTTTTTAGATTTCTTCGCAACTTGAAACTTTTCGCGTGGTTTTCACCACTTTTCACCGAATGTTGGTCTTCTCCTTTTTTTAATAAAAATTAAGCATTTTGGATAAAGAATGAAAAATAATGCACATTGAACATATTTTCATGAGTTTGAACATTTCTAAATACATGGAGAACATCTTCCATATGCCACGAAATTTTTTCAATGTCACCAACATCTTTTAACAAACGCATGAACAAAATTGTCACACTATATGACATTTTTAAATTGGATGAATAATGTTTATAAAATCTAAGTAAATTATGTTTTCAAATATATACATTTAAAAGTTTTCAAAATATTAACAAAAGTAAAGAAATGAACTAAAGTAACATACCTAGCGGCAAGCGGGCGAGTGCTGGGCCGGCCCATTTAGGCGACGCCAGTGTCGGTCTGCAATGAGCCAGACCTAGGTCAGCGCTTCGAGAGCTATGTCTCGCATACAGCGAGACGTATGGACCTCTCGCTGATGCGTCATGAGAAATTAGGCCAGCCCACTAGCGATTTTTTTTTTAAAAATTGAGTAAAATGGAAGCGCGTGGGGGATCAAACCTAGGATCTCTGGTTGCTTCGTCGCACTCGCACTGATGGCCACCGAGCCAAGATCGAGTTTGTGTTAAATAACTCGGGCGCAATATTAGAATGAAAAAAGTTGGTTTGTTCACCGGTTTCAACTTTCTTCTTTTTTCGTCAGGTTTTCTTCGTTTCTTTTTACTATATTTTTTCTTTCTATTCTTCTTTATTTACTTTTACTTGGTTTTCTCCGGTTTGCT
Source organism: Aegilops bicornis (assembly GCA_021605145.1). NCBI lineage: Eukaryota > Viridiplantae > Streptophyta > Magnoliopsida > Poales > Poaceae > Aegilops > Aegilops bicornis. Next base: position 238,763,410 of record CM038670.1, read on the forward strand.
TTCTTTTCATCTCGTTTTTTTTGTTTTTTGTTCGGTTTTGTTATATCTTCTCCATTATTTTTGTGTTTTTCTTTTCATTTTACATTGTTCCTTTCATTGTTCTTGTAAGTTTTTTCATTCTTTTGGCATTTGCTACTTTGGTTTTATTTTTTTCATGTTTTTCTTTGGTTTATTTTGTTTCTTTTTTTGTTTTCATTTTCTAGCTTTGTTCGTGTCTTTTTTCTTTCATTCAACATTTTTGTATATGTCAGCAACAGTTACCTAATACATGCTTATCATTTCTCCAACACAAATTTAATATTTTTAAATATATGGTCAATATTTTTCTATACACATTTTTCAAATGCTTGATCAATATTTTTCAAACTCAAGATTTACTTTTTTAATACATAGCCAACATTTTTATATACACATTTAAAAAAATCAAATGCTTGATTAAAAATTGAAAATAAACACTAACATTTTCTAACATATGGTCAACATTTTTTCTATTCACATCTACGTATTTACTGGAATAATATTTTAAATTGCAATATTTAACTTTTTTAACACATCGAAAACATTTTTTTCTAAATACATTTAGCATTTTAAAATGCTTGATTAATATATTTTTCAAATACTTGTTCAAGATTTTTATTCTGAATGTTTGATTAATGCTTTTATGTACTTGATCAAAAGTTTCCATCATTTTTTAATACATGGTCGACACTTCTTCTATACACATTTCACATTTTTTGAATACTTGATTAATATTTATCAAATTATTATTCAACATTTTTCAAATGCTTCATTGAAAAAATGTATTTACATGATCAAAATTTTCTCATCATAATTTTAATACATGGTCAACATTTTTGTTTACACATTTAACATTTTCTAAATGATTGATTAACATTTTTCAAATACTTATTCAACATGTTTTAAATGTTTTATTGACATTCTTTAAATTCATGATCGAATTGTTTCATATAAAAATTATAAATTTTTCATATACGTTAGAAACATTTTCTCTATACGTATTTAATATTTTTAAATGTTGGTCAACATTTTTCTAATATTTATATAATGTGTTTTTTAATATATTTATTTAGGATATTTGGAAGTATAAACAAAAACAAAATACAAAACAGAAAACGAGGCTGTTGTTCCATCGTGTCTGGGCCGGCACAACTCGAGGCAGAGCGAGGGGATCCTCCCGTCGCGCTAAAGGCGAGATATAGGGGTTCCTCCCGTGTGGCGTCAAGCTAGACAACTTTTTTTTTCGAGAATCTCAAGCTAGACAGTTAGACAGTACTGTAGGACATTTCCCGTCAGAAAAAAAAAGACAGTAGGACATCTCGCTGAAGGCAGCCGCCCGACTGGGCCAGCCCAGCACGGACACAGGCCTTGAACGCTTTATTTTTCGCCTTTTCAAAAGAATTATTCGTATCTCAAAAAAAGAATTATTCATTTTTTTGTGTTTTCTTACTTTTGCTTGTGTTTCAACTTATTCTGAATATAGCTATTATAAAATCACTTTATATACAAAGGTTGAAAATTGTTAATTATGCATTTGCAAAATGTTAAATGTGTTTTTAAAATGTTTCTGATGTATACAAAATAATGTATACACAGATTGTACAATGCATTTGAAAAAAAGGAGCCAAAACAAATATTAATTTTCGTTTTTTTCAAAAGTATTAATCATGCATTAAAAGAATGTTAAATGTGTAAAAAATGTTTCCGATGTATACAAACAATGTACAATGTGTGTGGAAAATGAGAGACATACAAAAAATAAGTTTAAAAAAATGATAATCATGTGTTTGGAAAATGTGAAAGGTAGAAAATATTCCTAATGTATATAAAAATTATAGGATGTGTATGCAAAAAGTATATATAAAGTATATATGTTTAAAAAATGTTTGTCATATATTTAGAAAATGTTAAAAGTGTATACATATAATGTTTCGTCTCTTTTTTTAGAACACATATATAGTGTTTCCTGATGTATAAAAAATATACAACGTTTATGGAAAAAGTAGACATGAAAAATGTATGTTTAAAAAGATTAATTATGTATTTCCAAAATAGCAAAATGTATATAAAAATGTTCCATGTGTATAAAAAATGTACAATATATATAGAAATGTAAACAGGAGAAAATACAGGTTGTTAAAAATAGTAACCATGTATCCAAAAAATGTTAAATGTGTAGGTAAAAACGTTCTTGGTGTGTATGAAAAATGTACAAATGTGTATGGAAACATGTGATTTCAAAAACATATGTCGAAAAAAAAGTTAATCATGTACTCCCTCCATCCCATAGTATAAGACGTTTTTTGACACTACACTAGTATAAAAAAAAGTTCTATATTATGGGACGGAGGGAGTATTTTAAAATGTTCGTGGAGTTTAAAAAATGTTTCTTACAATAAAAAATGTTCAGCATGTATTCAAAAATTGTTGAACATGTATTAAAAAAGTGTACATAGCATGTATTTTAAGAAAATTATACATCGTGTATTTGAAAATGCCAAACATGTATCAAGAAAATGCTTCACGTATACACCAAAAATGTACAATGTGCACTAAAAAATTAGATATGTGTTGAAGAAATAGGAAAAATGATGAGAAGTGACTAAAAAACATAAAAAAGTGAAAAGAAACTGAGATAAAACCAGAGGAAACCGAAGTATAGCAAAGAAAAAAGGAAGAAGCAAGAAAGAAACAAAAGAAAACCAAAGAAAAAACAAGAAACCGAAGGAAAACCTGTGTAAAAAGACAAGGAAACAAAAGAAATGGGAGAAACCCGAGGAAAGAAACAAAAAAATGAAGAAAAATGGTCTAGAAAGAAAAAAAACAAGAAAGAAAACAAAAGTACAGTGAAAACTAGTGAAAAACAATAAAATCAGAAAAACAAAGTAAACCCATTGAAGAAATAGAGAACCCGAATGAAAAGAAAAAATACAAGAACGAAAAAAAGAGACAAAGCGAACACACCCCCCACCCCCCTGATTTTCACAGGGTGGGTCCCTCATCTCCCTTAATCTCCAATCAAAGCCCACCTGTCTGTAAAACCTCCGTAAACCTATTTATGTTTAGCATTACTGAAAAACATTAGACGAACGGTTCAATTCACCTTACCATTTCCATGATACCGTTGGTGCGTCGTAGCAGAAAATGATAACAGTTGGTACGGTTGCCCTACCTCGACAACTCAGCTGTGGACCGATGCTGAGCAGCTGCACATGGCGGCCACATGGTCCAATCATTCCAACCTTTGGATCGCTCACCCAATTAACAACCTGGCGTCTCCAAACAAACCATGCAAGTACATGTACCACACAAACAATTGGAAAAATCCCCAAGACTGTTCTTCAGAAAACAGAAGGCCTATTTGGTTTTCAGATTGCATTGCTCCAAGATCTTAATTCATTTTTCACCTCTTATTACGACACAGAAACCAGCAGTTCCGAGCTTGAATAATTGATGTTTCTTCTTATGGCAAATTGGACAGTGAACACAGTTCATTTGGCAGGGAGTAATTTCTTTTGTATACTGAGGTTTTATTAGTATGAAATTTCCTGATGTTAGACTTGGTCTCATTCATAGAAGAACTTGTGATGCGAAATGCAAAGATTCATCATCTCAATGGCATGCATCAGAACAGTCAAGACTTGATGTTTAAGCTGGAGAGAAAGAATCAAATAAATGGTCTCATTCATAGCAAGAACAAGAGAGTAAGTACATGATCACCAACACAAAGAATGGCACGCCGGCGCACGCACGTACTCGACACCTCCCACACCACCGCGACCCATACATACACGCACGCGCCCACACCTCACACCCTGGCACGAACACGCTCACGCACACACACCAAGACGACGAGCAAACCAAAGGACGGACGGGTCACGCGCCACCGCGACGGGCAGCCGACGACGGATCTAGCAGAAGAGGTATCCGAAGGCGGCGGCAGCGAAGGAGGCCGCGGCGAGGGGCACGGCGGCCGCGGCGTCGGAGGCGGGCGCCGGGGCGGGGCCTCGGCGGCGGCCGCGGAGGCGACGAGCGCGGCGGCCATGGCGGCGACGGCGACGAACTTCATCCTGAGACCGGCCATTGGCGAGTTGAGTTGATTCCTGGTGCTGGGGAGGAGGGCCGGAGGGGTCTCGCCGCTGCTTACTCGGCTGTGAGATCTCTAGGGGGAGCTAGAGAGATGCTGCACGCGGATGAGCGAGAGGCTTGAGAGTGGCGGCTTGGGAGGTGGGAGGGAGAGGCGAGCGGGGGTGGCGGGTTATATAGCGGCGGGGCGGTGAGGGGAAGGATGGATGGCCAGGTCGGTCGCGTAGGGTTGTGGGAGAAGGGAGAGGAGTACGGCTGGCCGTCTGTTGGGTTGGGGTTCCGGGCGGGGCGCGTTTGGTGGCCGGTTGGGCTGGCGTTCGTTACCGTTGCGGCCGGGATCCTCTCTGACCGCGCCCGTTGGAGCGCGTCTCCGGGTCTGTGTGTGTGTGTGTGGTGGGTCGGCGTTCATCAACGTGCGCGCCGCGCTTCCGGGTTTCTTCCTTGAATTGGATGCGTGTTCTTGGATGACTTGAGCTGAAAATTTCTACTTACTCCATGATGAGTATAGTTGGCACGTCTATTTCCAATAACATCAGCGACTTGGAGTTCAAGGCCGTGGAGCACCAACGAACACGCACTTCACATTTGCATCTCGTCATAAAACTTAGTATTGATTGACGTGCCGGCTACACGAAGTACTCCCTCCGTTCCAAATTACGCGTCGCTGTAATGGATGTATCTAGAACTAAAATACATCTAAATACATCCATATGTACAACAAGTAATTTGGAACGGAGGGAGTACCAGTTATAAACGGACGGGGAGCCTAGAGGCGAGGACTTTGGTTCTGTACGCCTTATCAAATGGTTTTTGCGGCGTGCACATTCTATCTATCTATTGAGTAAAATACGGACCGGTGCAAGTATTATTATCTCTCAAATTAGGCTTTTGCTTCGTTATGATTTATGAAGTACTAACAGTCAAAATTGGTTTGGTCTTTCGAAAGTGCTCATAGAGTAGGATGTGTACGTCCATTCACATGTGTGACTCTGTGTACGTATATGTGAGTGTTTCCATTATTACCGTGTTTGTGGAAAAATACACAGAGAAAGTTTCAAGATAATGACAAAGTCCTCTTACAAAGTAGGTAAACATATAATCGGGCAACAGAAATCGAACAAAAAATGGCACACTAAGGCGAGAAAACGACACGAAAATGTTGTCAGGCATAAGCACAAAGTTGTTAGAACACATCGCCACAGCCCGATCAATGGCGCGTGAGCCCCCAGCAGCGCCCCAAGGAGGGAAACCACGCAAAGCGTCACTCTCATCGAGTCCGAATCGACCTAGGTTTTGACCCATAGCACTGGCCTTGGGAAGAGTCCTGCAACGACGTCCCCAAGAGGAGAGCGACACCCACCGTCTTTGTTATCGCAACGCCAAATCACAAGAAAATCTCTCGGAACCTCACTTGCGCCACCACGAGATTCCGCCAGATCTAGGCACTGCTACTACCAACGAAAGAGATCGTGCCAGGGCCACCCGCCGCTAACCCCATGTCGCCCATAGGAAAGAGGCGAAGCCACCACTACCACCACAAGCTTGTCGGAGAGCCGAGCGGGTAGCCAACTGTAAGGGCATTTCCCGCCTTAAGTGTTTTGGTGTTGATAACAATGCAATCTGCGGACTAACCGTGTGCCTAAGCTACACAGGTATACACTATGTGGCACAAGACGGCTGGGCACCCCTCCGGACAGAAAAGAGCGAAGACGACATTTCCAACGCTTTTGTTTCTTTGGTCGTAGGAAATCCGTACTATTAAGAGAGGGTCCGCATCGAAGGCACTGGGTGAATTAAACACATACACACTAATATTGCACCCACACATAGGTTTTTGTACGAGGAGAGAACCTCAAATTCGACTTAAGTGCGGGATTTTCATCACTAGTTGTGTACCGCTAGTGGGTACGATAGTACCGGCTGACCGGTGCTTCCAGAGCAACTACCGCGCGAGGGATGATTCCCTCAGGTCAGGCAGTGCTGGTGCGGTTGTACCGCTACTCTCGCGCGGTTGTACCGCGAGGGACTTGGCCGCTACATAGGGCACTGTCGGGCAGTTGTTCCAGCTAATGTACCACCCCAACCACCACAAAAGGGTGATTCCTTTTGGGTGGCTAGGCGGTACTTAGCGGTAGTTGTCCGGTTGTCCCGACTTCTATCCTTGTAGTGGTACAACCGGTGGCCTGAGGCGATATGTGGTAGTACCGCTCAGGACTTAGTGACAACAGGAGTCCGGTCGCTATACTTGTTTCAATCCATGTGCCTGCCCTTGTACCGCGCACGGGTGACTCCGTTCTGGTGCTAGGGCGGTAGTCGCGTAGTTGTCCCGGCTGCTATCTTTGAAGCGAAACTATCGGTATACCTTACTTGGAGCTATATTTTTACTCTTCACATAATATGTGTTTTGCTTTGAGCGTCTTTTTGTTTATGTATATTTGCATATAACTTATATTGTCATGTATCCTCCAAAATGTGGTGCTTGTTTATAATCTTTTGCTAGCCTAAATTTTCGTACTAAGTAGAGATACTACTTGTGCATCCAAATATCCTTAAACCTGATTTCTTGCCATGAGACTTCACCATATCTACCTATGGAATGAGAGATCCTTGAACTAAGTTGTCATCAGTGCAAACAATAAAAATTGCTCTTAAATATGTATGATATTTTATTCTAAGGAAAAATAAGCTTTATACAAACTTATGATGGTAACACAATAAAAGCGACGGACTGCTCAATAAAAGTTGTTAAGAGGCAATATAAAGTGACGCTCCCTTGCATTAAGAGCTTGCACATCCAAAAATCAAAAGGTGCATGACAACTTATGATTCCCTCTGTGAAGGGCCTAACTTTTATCATTTAAGATTACTTTTATGCAAGAGCCGAAATATTTACCCCTATTCTAATCTCAATTATTATCCACTTGGCAAGCAACATATGGTGGGGAAAGATCCATACACATACATCCGGTTGAATATATATGATCATGAGTTATTAGCATTGACAATTATTTTTGTGATAAGTAAGTTGGGAGGTGAAACACTGAAATCCCCATCTTCCTTTCTGTCCAATGGAAACAATTTGCTCCAAAAATATGATTTGAGTGCCAACAATCATTAGAAGACTATATGGTGGTTGAGTATGTGAAGTTTGCTAAGCTAAAGCTCTTACATAGACTCTTTTGGAAAATAAGATGAATTGTAATTGTTTGATGACTAAGAACGAAGTTTGTTAAGTTTCAACAGAGTTAATGGTCTGCGGTTTAACATGTTAATAGCTTGCCACTTGATCAGGAGAAGTTTTATGAGAAATGAGATGTTGTTTATGATAATAATTATCCTAGATAAAGTGATTGGAATAACATTGATCAAACTTATGCATTGTTCTAGCATTCACACTCATAATTTATTTCTTTTATCATTTACCAACTCGAGGACGATCAAGAATTATGCTTGGGGATGCTGATACATCTCCAATGTATCTATAATTTATGAAGTACTCATGCTATATTTATATGAGTTTTATATGGTTTTGGTGCACTTTTACAATATTTTTATGGACTAACATGTTAATCCAGTGCCTAGTGTCAGACCCTGTTTTTTGCATTTGTTTTGTTTCGCAGGAAAACCATACCAAACGAAGTCCAAACACAACAATTTTTTTTGATGATTTTTTATGTAAGGAAAGACACCCGGGAAGTTTCTGGGGGGGGGGGGGTTCTCAGGAGTCACGAGATCAGGGCACGCAGTCCAAGTTTGTCGGGCCCACGGGACTCCATCCGGCGTGAATCCAACGCAAAAAATTCTATAAATATAGAAACCCCCAAAAAGTAACCTAGAACTTCTCCTGCATCGTTGCAAGCCTCTGTTCCAAAGCAATCTCATCTTGAGCCCATTTCTAGCGCCCCGCCGAAGAGAGAAGCCATCACGGAGGCGATCTTCATCATCCTTTTTGCCTCCATGGTGATGCATGAGTAGTTCATCCTCGGGCTGAGGGTTTGTACCAGTAGCTATGTGTTTGATCTCTCTCTCTCTCTCTCTCTCTCTCTCTCTCTCTCTCCGTGTTCTTGATTTGGCATGATCTTGATGCATCATGAGCTTTATCAATATAATTGGATCTTATGATGTTCTTCCCCTCTATCTCTTTTGTGGTGAATTGAGTCTTGCTCTTTGAATGATGCATGTCTAACTCGCGGATTCCGTGGTGATATTGGCGTAATCTAGGTGACCTAATAGTTGATTGATCCATATCATATGGTGTTATCCTAGTTTGATCTCTAGAACTATTTATGACACTTTGGGGGTGGTTCAATAGATTGATTGGAAACACAACTTTGAGGTGGTTTACTACCTGCGCGATCTTATCCTACTTTCTCCGATAAGAATAGAGACTTTTAAGTGATTGTTTGCCACATCTTGAGGCATTATCATATGATTCAATTATGTTAGTATTGTTGAGAGGTTGCACTAGTGAAAGTATATATGAACCCTGGACCTTGTTTCTAAGCATTGAGACACCATTTTCACACACTTTTGTTACTTGCTACCTTATTGTTTTTATTTGTTTAGATTATAAAAAGCTATTTCTACCATCCATATTACACATCTATCATCACCTCTTCGCCGAGCTAGTGCACCTATACAATTGACAATTGTATTGGGTGTGTTAATGTTGGGGACACAAGACACTACTTGTATTTGCATGCAGGATTATTTGAGAGAGAACGACCTTCATCCTACACCTCCCACGAATTGATAAACCTTGGGACATCCACTTGAGGGAAATTTGTTGCTGTCCTACAAAACTCTGCACTTGGAGGCCCAACCAAGTCTAGAAGAATAAAGGTTTCTAGACATCAGATTGTCACCTTTTCCCCAGAGGTGACCCTGACTTATCGAACCCATGAGAGGTTGATGCACTTTAATCTAGGGTTTCAAACAAGCTTTTGAAAGAGAATAAATTCCAGCTTTTGACTGGATCGTAAATCAAGATGACATTGAAAACACTTATAGTAAAAATAGGCATGAGTATAAGGTCTTATGCTTACAACAATATATTTGTGTTGGGATCATCATGATCATAATTTGTGCTCTAGAAGTCACCCATCAAGATGTTCTTTCTATGTATCAAAGTGGGGGGTGGGTGTCCAAATTACGTCTTGATAGGCACACGTCCTGCATCAATAGTCAGTTGTCCAGCCGAAGGCCCTATCTGTCGCATGGGGTTTTCCCGGTAATTAAGATAGCAATAATCAGACAAAAGCATTGGGCGTTTAATGACTACACTCTTGAATCCCCAGAGATATGATTCGTGTTACCGTACTAAACCTTTCTATCACTGGTGTTCAGAATAATACTTCATGGTCTCCCTAACCTTAGCTCTCCCTGACTCGCTCTCCGTGATCCTGGGTACTTGCAGGGATGAGGAACGTGAATGAGACAAGAGAAAACTACAAAACAACTTTATGCTACACATATGGGACATTAATTCAAAGTACTTCCATCGACCCCTCCAACAAATACATTGGGTTGCAAGGCTCTTGCCTCAACCCATAACCTTACCAAACTACTCACATATGGAGATCGGATCACACGAAGAACTCATCGAAGAACACATGATGAAGATTGATTGATTGAATAATATGTCTCTGTTGGAAATATGCCCTAGAGGCAATAATAAAAGCATTATTATTATATTTCCTTGTTCATGATAATTGTCTTTTATTCATGCTATAACTGTATTATCCGGAAATCGTACTACACGTGTGAATACATAGACCACAATACGCCCCTAGTGAGCCTCTAGTTGACTAGCTCGTTGGTTGACAGATAGTCATGGTTTCCTGACTATGGACATCAGATGTCATTGACAACGGGATCACGTCATTAGGAGAATGACGTGATGGACAAGACCCAATCCTAAGCATAGCACAAAGATCGTGTAGTTCGCTTTGCTAGAGCTTTTCCAATGTCAAGTATCTCTTCCTTAGACCGTGAGATCGTGTAACTCCCGGATACCGTAGGAATGCTTTGGTGTACCAAACGTCACAACGTGAATCGGGTGACTATAAAGGTGCATTATAGGTATCTCCGAAAGTGTCTGTTGGGTTGACACGGATCGAGACAGGATTTGTCACTCCGTATGACGGAGAGGTATCACCGCCCACTCGGTAATGCATCATCATAATGAGCTCAAAGTGATCAAGTGTCCGATCACGGGATCATGCATTACGGCACGAGTAAAGTGACTTGCCTAACGAGACTAAACGAGGTATTGGGATATCGACGATCGAAGTCTCGCAAGTAACATACCGTCGACAAAGGGAATAGCATACGGGTTGCTTGAACCCTCGACATCGTGGTTCATCCGATGACAACATCGAGGAGCGTGGGAACCAACATGGGTATCCAGATCCCGCTGTTGGTTATTGACCGGAGAGCGCCTCGGTCATGTTCAGATGTCTCCGAACCCGTAGGGTCTACACACTTAAGGTTCGGTGACGCTTAGGGTTAATAGGAAGACAAGTATGTGATTACCGAATGTTGTTCGAGTCCGGATGAGATCCCGGACGTCACGAGGAGTTCCGGAATGGTCCTGAGGTAAAGATTTATATATGGAAAGTGGTTAAACGGACTCCTAAAGTGTCTGGGGTATACTGCAGAATGTACCGGGCCACCGGAGAGTTCCGAGGTCCACCGAGGGGCCACCTCCCGGGGGCCACATGGGCTAAGTGGGAGAGGGAGCCAGCCCCTGTGGGCTGGGCGCACCTCCCACCTAGGCCCATGCGGCTAGGGCATGGGGAGGAAACCCTAAAGGGGCGCCTAGCTTGGGGGCAAGCCACCCTCCCTCCTCCTTTGTCACGCCCCCATCTAGGGTTTCCCCAGATGGCCGGCCCCTGCCCTCTCTCCTCCTATAAATAGAGGGTGGGGGAGGGCTGCACACACCATTAAAGGCGCAGCCCTCCCATCCCCAACACCTCTCTTTCTCCACGCGAGCTTGGCTAAGCCCCCGCCAAGAATCGCTGCATTCAACCGCATCACGCCGTCAGGTCAGCCGCTGGAGTTGTCTTCCTCAACCTCTCCTTCATCCTTGCTGGATCAAGACGGAGGAGACGCCATCGTCTCGCACGCAGTGTGTTGAACGCGGAGGTGCTGTCCGCTCAAAGACTTGGTCATCGGTGATCGGAATCACGTTGGGAACGCCTTCATCATCACCACTCCCTCGAACGCTTCCGCATCGATCTACAAGTGGTATGTAGATGCAAACTCTCTCTCTTGACTCGTTGCTTAGATGAACTCATAGATAGATCTTGGTGAAACCGTAGGAAAATTTTAATTTTCTCGCAACGCTCCCCAACAAAGTGGCATCATGAGCTAGGTCTATGCGTAGTTCTTTATTGCACGAGTAGAACACAATTTAGTTGTGGGCGTGGATCTTGTCAATTTACTTGCCGCTACTAGTCTTATCTTGCTTCCGCGGTATTGTGGGATGAAGCGGCCCGACCAACCTTACACGACGCTTACGTGAGACCGGTTCCACCGACTAACATGCACTAGTTGCATAAGGTGGTCGCGGGTGTCCGCCTCTCCCACTTTAGTTGGAGCGGATTCGATGAAAAGGGTCCTTATGAAGGGTAAATAGAAGTTGACAAGATCACGTTGTGGTTATTCATAGGTAAGAAAACGTTCTTGCTAGAACCCAATTGCAGCCATCGTAAAAGATGCAACAACAATTAGAGGACGCCTAACTTGTTTTTGCAGCAATTGTCATGTGATGTGATATGGCCAAGTTGTGATGAATGATGAATGACACATTGTGATGTATGAGATCATGTTCTTGTAATAGGAATCACGACTTGCATGTCGATGAGTATGACAACCGGCAGGAGCCATAGGAGTTGTCTTTATTTTATATGACCTGCGTGTCATTGAAGAACGCCATGTAACTTACTTTACTTTATTGCTAAACGCGTTAGCCATAGAAGTAGAAGTAGTCGCTGGCGGACAACTTCATGGAGGCACAATGACGGAGATCATGATGATGGAGATCATGGTGTCATGCCGGTGACAAGATGATCATGGAGCCTCGAAGATGGAGATCAATGGAGCTTTATGATATTGGCCATATCATGTCACTACTATATAATTGCATGTGATGTTTATTATGTTTATACATCTTGTTTACTTAGAACGACGGTAGTAAATAAGATGATCCCTTACAACAATATCAAGAAGTGTTCCCCTCAACTGTGCACCGCTGCTAAAGTTCGCCGCTTCTAAGCACCACATGATGATCGGGTGTGATGGATTCTTACGTTCACATACAACGGGTGTAAGACAAATTTACACACGCAAAAACACTTAGGGTTAACTTGACGAGCCTAGCATGTACGCATATGGCCTCGAACACGGAGACCGAAAAGTCGAACACGAATCGTATGGAAGATACGATCAACATGAGAATGTTCACCGACGATGACTAGTCCGTCTCACGTGATGATCGGACACGGCCTAGTCGACTCGGATCGTGTAACACTTAGATGACTAGAGGGATGTCTAATCTGAGTGGGAGTTCATTGAAATAATTTGATTAGATGAACTTAATTATCATGAACTTAGTCTAAAACTTTTGCATAATATGTCTTGTAGATCAAATGGCCAACACTCATGTCAACTTGAACTTCAACGCTGCTCCTAGAGAAAACCAAGTCGAAAGATGACGGCAGAACTATACGGACTGGGTCCTAACCCGAGGATCATCCTCATAGCTGCCAGAAACAATATGTCCTAGAAGGACCACTAGGTGACGCCTCCGTCCAGAGAACCAAGACATTATGAATGCTTGGCAAACTCGCTACCGATGATTACTCCCTCATTCAAGGCGGCATGCTTTACAACTTAGAACCGGGCTCCAAAAGCGCTTTTGAGCATCACGGAGCATATGAGATGTTCAAGAGCTGAAACTTGTTTTCCAAGCTCACGCCCGGTCGAGATATGACATCTCCGACAAGTTCTATAGTTGTAAGATGGAGGAAAACAGTTCTGTCAAGGAGCACATATCAAGATGTCCGGGTTGCACAACCGTATGACCCAAATTGGATATTAACCTCCCCGATGAGGCGGTCATCGACAGAATCCTCCGCCGCTCCCACCAAGCTACAAGAGCTTTGTGATGAACTACAACATGCAGGGATGGTAAAGACCATTCCTGAAGTGTTCTCTATGCGTCAAGTCACCGAGGTTGAAATCAAGAAAGAACATCAAGTGTTGATGGTCAATAAGACCACTAAGTTCAAAAAGGGCAAGGGTAAGAAGAACTTCAAGAAGGACGGCAAGGAAGTTGCGCCTTGAAGCAAGTTACCGGGAAGAAGTCAAAGAATGGACCCAAACCCGAGACCGAGTGCTTTTATTGCAAGGGAAGGGTCATCGAAGCGGAACTGCCCCAAATACTTAGCGGATAAGAAGGCCGGCAACACCAAAGGTATATTTGATATACATGTAATTGATGTGTACCTTACCAAGATCGTAGTAACTCCCGGTATTTGATACCGTGCCGCGTTGCTCATATTTGTAACTCACAAAGGAGCTGCGGAATAAGCGGAGATCATGGCGACGAGGTGACGATGCGCGCCGGGAATGGTTCCAGAGTCGATGTGATCGCCGTCGGCACGCTACCTCTTCATTTACCTACGGGATTAGTTTTGAACCTTAATAATTGTTATTTGGTGCCAAGTTTGAGCATGAACATTATATCTGGATCTCGCTAATGCGAGATGGCTACTCATTTAAATCCGAGAATAATGGTTGTTCCATTTATATGAGAGACATGTTTTATGGTCATGCTCCGATGGTCAATGGTTTATTCTTAATGAATCTCGAGCGTAATGTTACACATATTCATAGCTGAAGGAAATATGCCCTAGAGGCAATAATAAAGTTATTATTTATTTCCTTATATCATGATAAATGTTTATTATTCATGCTAGAATTGTATTAACCGGAAACATAATACATGTGTGAATACATAGACAAACAGAGTGTCACTAGTATGCCTCTACTTGACTAGCTCGTTAATCAAGATGGTTATGTTTCCTAACCATAGACATGAGTTGTCATTTGATTAACGGGATCACATCATTAGGAGAATGATCTGATTGACTTGACCCATTCCGTTAGCCTAGCACTTGATCGCTTAGTATGTTGCTTATGCTTTCTTCATGACTTATACAAAGTTCCTCAAACTATGAGATTATGCAACTCCCATTTACCGTAGGAACACTTTGTGTGCTACCAAACGTCACAACGTGAATCGGGTGATTATAAAGGTACTCTTCTGTGTGTCTCCAAAAGTATATGTTGAGTTGGCGTGAATCGAGATTAGGTTTTGTCACTCCGATTGCTCTGGAGAGGTATCTCTGGGCCTTCTCGGTAATACACATCACATAAGCCTTGCAAGCATTGCAACTAATAAGTTAGTTGTGAGATGATGTATTACAGAACGAGTAAAGAGACTTACCGGTAATGAGATTGAACTAGGTATTGGACACCGACGATCGAATCTCGGGTAAGTAACATACCGATGACAAAGGGAACAACGTATATCGTTATGCGGTTTGACCGATAAAGATCTTCAGAGAATATGTAGGAACCAATATGGGCATCCAGGTTCCGCTATTGGTTATTGACCGAGAATGGTTCTAGGTCATGTCTACATAGTTCTCGAACCCGTAGGGTCCGCACGCTTAAAGTTTCGATGCGATGCTTATATTATGAGTTTATGAGTTTTGATGTACCGAAGGAGTTCGGAGTCCCGGATGAGATCGGGGACATGACGAGGAGTCTCGAAATGGTTGAGACGTAAAGATCGATATATTGGACGACTATATTCGAGTTCGGAAAGGTTCCGAGTCATTCGGTATTTTTCGAGTACCGAGAGTTACGGAATTCGCCGGGAGAAGTATTGGGCCTTATTGGGCCCTCAAGGGGAAAGAGAGAGAGGATGCCTAGGGCAGGCTGCGCGCCCTTTGCCCTAGTCCGAATTGGGCTAAGGGGAGGCCGCACCCTCTTTCCTTCCCTTCTCTTTCCTCTTCCTAGTCTCCTACTCCTAATACATGGAAGGATCCCTAGTTGGACTAGGAAAAGGGGAATCCTACTCCTGGTGGGAGTAGGACTCCCCATGGCGCCGCCTCCTCCTAGGGCCGCCTCCTCCTCCTCCCTCCTTTATATACGGGGCAGGGCACCCCATGAACACACAAGTTGATCTACGGATCGCTCCTTAGCCGTGTCTGGTGCCCCCTCCACCATATTCCACTTGGTCATATCGTCATGAGCTTAGCGAAGCCTCGCTACCGGTGAAGTCATATCGTCATGAGCTTAGGCGAAGCCCCGCGTCGGTGGAGCATCATCATCGCCACCACGCCGTCAGTCGACGGAACTCATCCCCGACGCTTTGCTGGATCGGAGCCCGGGATCGCCATCGAAGCTAAACGTGTGAACACGGAGGTGCCGTGACGCTCAGTTTCTGGATCGGTCGGATCGTGAAGACGCATTTACTACATCAACCGCGTTGTTATAACGCTTCCGCTTTCGGGTTCACGAGGGTACGTGGACGTACACTCTCCTCTCGCTGCTATGCCATCACCATGGTCCCGTGTGTGCGAGGAAATTTTTGAAATTACTACGCTCCCCAACAAAGTGGCATCCGAGCCTAGGTTTTATGCGTTGATGTTATATGCACGAGTAGAACACAAGTGAGTTGTGGACGGTATAAGTCATACTACCTACCAAAGATGTCATACTTTGGTTCAGCGGTATTGTTGGATGAAGCGGCCCGGACCGACATTACGCCAGACGCTTACGCCGAGACCGGTTCTACCGACGTGCTTTGCACACGTGTACCGGCGGGTGTCGGTTTCTCCAACTTTAGTTGAACCGAGTGTGACTACGCCCGGTCCTTGCGAAGGTTAAAACGGAGTCTATTTGACAAACTATCGCTGTGGTTTCGATGCGTAGGTGAGAACGGTTCTTGCTAAGCCCGTAGCAGCCACGTAAAATTTGCAACAACAAAGTAGAGGACGCCTAACTTGTTTTTGCAGGCATGTTGTGATGTGATATGGTCAAGACGTGATGCTATATTTTATTGTATGAGATGATCATGTTTTGTAACCGAAGTTATCGGCAATCGGCAGGAGCCATATGGTTGTCGCTTATTGTATGAAATGCAAACGCCTGTAATTGCTTTACTTTATCACTAACGGTAGCGATAGTCGAGAAGCAATAGATGGCGAGACGACAACGATGCTACGATGGAGATCAAGGTGTCGCTACGGCGATTTATGGTGATCACGACGGTGCTTGAGATGGAGATCACAAGCACAAGATGATGATGGCCATATCATATCACTTATATTGATTGCATGTGATGTTTATCCTTTATGCATCTTATCTTGCTTTGATTGACGGTAGCATTATAAGATGATCTCTCACTAAAATTATCAAGAAGTGTTCTCCCGAGTATGCACCGCTGCTAAAAGTTCAGAGTACCTGCACACCACGTGATGATCGGGTGTGATAAGTTCTACGTCCATCTACAACGGGTGCAAGCCAGTTTTGAACACGCAGTAATACTCAAGTTAAACTTGACGAGCCTAGCATATGCAGATATGGCCTCGAACACGGAGACCGAAAGGTCGAGCGTGAATCATATAGTAGATATGATCAACATAGTGATGTTCACCATTGAAACTACTCCATCTCACGTGATGATCGGACATGGTTTAGTTGATTTGGATCACGTAATCACTTAGATGACTAGAGAGATGTCTATCTAAGTGGGAGTTCTTAAGTAATATGATTAATTGAACTTTAATTTATCATGAACTTAGTCCCGGTAGTATTTTGCAAATTATGTTGTAGATCAATAGCTCGCGTTGTTGCTCCCCTATGTTTTTATATGTGTTCCTAGAGAAAATTGTATTGAAAGATGTTAGTAGCAATGATGCGGATTGGATCCGTGATCCGAGGTTTATCCTCATTGTCGCCAGTAAGAATTATGTCCTTAATGCACCGCTAGGTGATGCACCTATTGCGAGGAGCGTATGCACGTTATGAACGTTTGGCTAGCTCAATATGAGCGTATATGACGTTATGAACGCTTGGCTAGCTCAATATGATGACTACTTGATAGTTTAGTGCACCATGCTTAACAGCTTAGAATCGGGACTTCAAAGACGTTTTGAACGTCATGGACCATATGAGATGTTCCAGAATTGAAGTTAATATTTCAAGCAAATACCCGAGTTGAGAGATATGAAATCTCCAACAAGTTCTATAGCTAAAAGATGGAAGAGAATCGCTCAACTAGTGGGCATGTTCTCGCATTGTCCGGGTACTTCAATCGCTTGAATCAAGTGGGAGTTAATCTTCCGTATAAGATAGTGATTGACAGAATACTCTAGTCACCAACACTAAGTTACTAGAACTTCGTGATGAACTATAGAATGCAAGGGATGACGAAAACGATTCCCGAGCTCTTCGTGATGTTGAAATCGACGAAGGTAGAAATCAAGAAAGAGCATCAAGTGTTGATGATTGACAAGACCACTAGTCTCAAGGAAAAGGGCAAAGGGAAGAAGGGGAACTTCAAGAAGAACGGCAAGCAAGTTGTTGCTCGAGTGAAGAAGCCCAAGTCCGGACTTAAGCCTGAGACTAAGTGCTTTTGCTGCAATGGAACTGGTCACTAGAAGCGGAACTACCCCAAGTATTTGGCGGATAAGAAGGATGGCAAAGTGAACAAAGGTATATTTGAGATACGATTATTGATGTGTGTTTTACTAGTGTTCAGAGCAACCCCTCGGTATTTGATAATCGTTCAGTTGCTAAGAGTAGTAACTTGAAACGGAGTTGCGTAATGAATGTAAACTAGTTGAAGGGGAAGTGAAGATGAGTGTGGGAAGTAGTTCCAAGATTGATATGATCATCATCGCACACTCCCTATACTTTCGGGATTAGTATGGAACCTAAATAAGTGTTATTTGGTGTTGAGCATAAGTATGATTTGATCATGTTTATTGCAATACGGTTATTCATTTAAGTAAGAGAATAAATTGTTGTTCTGTTTACATGAATAAAACCTTATATGGTTACACACCCAATGAAAATGATTCATTGGATCTCGATCATAGTGATACACATATTCATAATATTGAAACCAAAATATGCAAAGTTAATAATGATAGTGCAACTTATTTGTGGCAATCGCCGCTTAGGTCATATTGGTGTAAAGCGCATGAAGAAAACTCCATGCCGATGGACTTTGGAATCACTTGATTATGAATCATTTGATGCTTGCGAACCATGCCGCTTTGGGCAAGATGACTAAAACTCCGCTTCTCCTAACAATGGAACAAGCTACCGACTTATTGGAAATAATACATACCGATGTATGCGATCCAATGAGTGTTGATGCTCGTGGCAAGTATCGTTATTTTCGACTTTCACAAGATGATTTGAGCAGATATGGGTATATCTACTTGATGAAACATAAGTCCTAAATAGTTGAAAGGTTCAAAGAATTTCAGAGTGAAGTGGAAAAATCATCGTAACAAGAAAATAAAGTTTCTGCGATCTAATCGCAAAGACGAATAATTGAGTTACGAAGTTTGGTCTTCAATTAAAATAATGTGGAATAGTTTCACAGCTCACGCCACCGAACACCACAATGTTATGGTGTGTCCGAACGTCAGAATCAGCACTTTATTTGATATGGTGCGATCTATGATGTCTCTTATCGGTTTACCACTATCATTTTGGGGTTATGCATTAGAGACAGCCGCATTCACGCTTAATAGGGCACCATCTAAATCCGTTGAGACGACACCATATGGACTATGGTTTAACAAAGAAACCTAAGTCGTCGTTTCTTAAAAGTTTGGAGTTGTGATGCTTATGTGAAAAAGTTTTCACCGATAAGCTCAAACCCAAATCGGAGAAGTGCGTCTTCATAGAATACCCAAAGGTAACTATTGGGTACACCTTCTATCATAGATCCGAAGGCAAGTTTTTCGTTGTTAAGATGGATCCTTTCTAGAGAAGAAGTTTCTCTCGAAAGAAGTGAGTGGGAGGAAAGTAGAACTTGATGAGGTAATTATACCTTCTCCCTTATTGGAAAGTAGTTCATCACGTAAATCAGTTCCCAAAGTGATTCCTACACCAATTAGTGAGGAAGTTAATGATGATGATCATGAAACTTCAGATCAAGTTGCTACCAAACCTCGTAGGTCTTCCAGAGTAAGATCTCGCACTGTAGTAGTACGGTAATCATGTTCTGGAAGTCATGTTACTAGACCATGATGAACCTACGAACTATGACGAAGCGATGATGAGCCCAGATTCCGCGAAATGGCTTGAGGCCATAAAATCTGAGATATGATCCATGTATGAGAACAAAAGTATGGACTTTGATTGACTTGCTCGATGATCGCCAGCCATGTTAAATAAATGGATCTTCAAGAGGAAGACGGACAATCGATAGTAGTGTTACTATCTACAAAGCTCGACTTGTCACAAAAAGGTTTTCGACAAGTTCAAGGTGTTGACTACAATGAGATTTTCTCAATCAGAGCGATGCTTAAGTCTGTCCGAATCATGTTAGCAATCGCCACATTTTATGAAATCGCAAATGGATGTCAAAACTACATTCTTTAATGGATTTATTAAAGAAGAGTTGTATATGATGCAACCGTAAGGTTTTGTCAATCCTAAAGGAGCTAACAAAATGTGCAAGCTCCAATGATCCATCAATGGACTGGTGCAAGCATCTCGGAGTTGGAATATACGCTTTGATGTGTTGATCAAAGCATATTATTTTATACAGAATTTTGGAAAGGCCTGTATTTACAAAAGAGAGTGGGAGCACTACAGCCTTTCTCATAAAGTATATGTTAATTACATATAGTTGATCTGAAATAATGTAGAATTATTCTGCAAAGCATAAAGGAGTGTTTGAAAGGAGTTTTTCAAAGAAAGACCTCGGTGAAGTTGCTTACATATTGAGCATCAAGATCTATAGAGATAGATCAAGACGCTTAGATAAGTTTTTCAATGAATACATACCTTGACAAGATTTTGAAGTAGTTCAAAATGGAACAATCAAAGAAAGAGTTCTTGCCTGTGTTACAAGGTGTGAGATTGAGTAAGACTCAAAACCCGACCACGGCAGAAGGTAGAAAGAGAATGAAAGTCATTCCCTATGCATCAGCCATAGGTTCTATAAAGTATGTCATGTCAGGTACCAGATCTATTGCATACCCTACCACTAAGCTTGGCAAGGTAGTGCAATAGTGATCTAGGAGTAGATCAATGGACAGCGGTCAAAATTATCCTTAGTAGAATAAGGATACGCTTTCGATTATGGAAGTGAAAAAGGTTCATCGTAAAGGGTTACGCCGATGCAAGTTTTAACACTAATCTAGATGACTCGAGTCTCAATCTGGATACATATTGAAAGTGGGAGCAATTAGCTAGAGTAGCTCCGCAAGAGCATTGTAGACATAGAAATTTGCAAAATACTTACGGCTCGAATATGATGTACCGTTGACTAAAATTATCTCACAAGCAAAACATGATCACACCTTAGTACTCTTTGGGTGTTAATCACATAGCGATGTGAACTAGATTATCGACTCTAGTAAACCCTTTGGGTGTTGGTCACATGTCGATGTGAACTATGGGTGTTAACCACATATAGATGTGAACTATTGATGTTAAATCACATGGCGATGTGAACTAGATTATTGACTCTAGTGCAAGTGGGAGATCAAGGAAATATGCCCTAGAGGCAATAATAAAGTTATTATTTATTTCCTTATATCATGATAAATGTTTATTATTCATGCTAGAATTGTATTAACCGAAACATAATACATGTGTGAATACATAGACAAACAAGTGTCACTAGTATGCCTCTACTTGACTAGCTCGTTAATCGAAGATGGTTATGTTTCCTAACCATAGACATGAGTTGTCATTTGATTAACGGGATCACATCATTAGGAGAATGATCTGATTGACTTGACCCATTCCGTTAGCCTAGCACTTGATTGTTTAGTATGTTGCTTATGCTTTCTTCATGACTTATACAAAGTTCCCTGAAACTATGAGATTATGCAACTCCCGCTTACTGTGAGGAACACTTTGTGTGCTACCAAACGTCACAACGAATCGGGTGATTATAAAGGTACTCTGTGTGTCTCCAAAAGTATATGTTGAGTTGGCGTGAATCGAGATTAGGTTTTGTCACTCCGATTGTCTGGAGAGGTATCTGGGCCTTCTCGGTAATACACATCACATAAGCCTTGCAAGCATTGCAACTAATAAGTTAGTTGTGAGATGATGTATTACGTAATCTAGTAAAGAGACTTACCGTAACGAGATTGAACTAGGTATTGGACACCGACGATCGAATCTCGGGTAAGTAACATACCGATGACAAAGGGAACAACGATATCGTTATGCGGTTTGACCGATAAAGATCTTCAGTAGAATATGTAGGAACCAATATGGGCATCCAGGTTCCGCTATTGGTTATTGACCGAGAATGGTTCTAGGTCATGTCTACATAGTTCTCGAACCCGTAGGGTCCGTGACGCTTAAAGTTTCGGCGATGCTTATATTATGAGTTTATGAGTTTTGATGTACCGAAGGAGTTCGGAGTCCCGGATGAGATCGGGGACATGACGAGGAGTCTCGAAATGGTCGAGACGTAAAGATCGATATATTGGACGAATATATTCGGAGTTCGGAAAGGTTCCGAGTCATTCGGGTATTTTTCGGAGTACCGGAGAGTTACGGGAATTCGCCGGGGAGTAGTATTGGGCCTTATTGGGCCTCGCGGGAAAGAGAGAGAGGATGCTCAGGGCAGGCTGCGCGCCCCCTTGCCCTAGTCCGAATTGGCTAAGGGAGGCCGCACCCCTCTTTCCTTCCCTTCTCTTTCCTCTTCCTAGTCTCCTACTCCTAATACATGGAAGGATCCCTAGTTGGACTAGGAAAGGGGAATCCTACTCCGGTGGAGTAGGACTCCCTATGGCGCGCCTCCTCCCTAGGCCGGCCTCCTCCTCCCTCCCTCCTTTATATACGGGGCAGGGGCACCCCATGAACACACAAGTTGATCTACGGATCGTTCCTTAGCTGTGTGCGGTGCCCCTCCACCATATTCCACTTCGTCATATCGTCATGAGCTTAGGCGAAGCCTCGCGCCGGTGAAGTCATATCGTCATGAGCTTAGGCGAAGCCTCGCGCCGGTGGAGCATCATCATCGCTACCACGCCGTCAGGTCGACGGAACTCATCCTCGACGCTTTGTCGGATCGAGCCCGGGATCGCCATCGAGCTGAACGCAGTGCTGAACACGGAGGTGCCGTCGTTCGGTACTTGGATCGGTCGGATCGTGAAGACGCACGACTACATCAACCGCGTTGTTATAACGCTTCCGCTTTCGGTCTACGAGGGTACGTGGACAGACACTCTCCCCTCTCGTTGCTATGCCATCACCATGGTCCTGTGTGTGCGTAGGAAATTTTTTGAAATTACTACGTTCCCCAACAATAGCGTGAATACCAAAAGATGTAAAGTTGATAACGATAGTCCCACATACTTGTGGCACTGCCGCCTTGGTCACATTGGTGTCAAGCGCATGAAGAAGCTCCATGCTGATGGACTTTTGGAGTCTCTAGATTATGAATCATTTGACACATGCGAACCATGCCTTATGGGCAAGATGACCAAGACTCCGTTCTCCGAAACAATGGAGCGAGCAACCAACTTATTGGAAATCATACATACCGATGTGTGCGGTCCAATGAGTGTTGAGGCTCATGGAGGATATCGTTATGTTCTCACTCTCACCGATGACTTGAGTAGATATGGGCATGTCTACTTAATGAAACACAAGTCCGAGACCTTTGAAAAGTTCAAGGAATTTCAGAATGAAGTAGAGAATCAACGTGACCGAAAGATAAAATTCTTACGATCAGATCGTGGAGGAGAATATTTAAGTCACGAATTTGGCACACACTTAAGAAAATGTGGAATCGTTTCCACAACTAACGCCGCCGAACACCTCAACAGAATGGTGTGTCCGAACGTCGTAATCGCACTCTATTGGATATGGTGCGGTCTATGATGTCTCTTACCGATTTACCGCTATCATTTTGGGGATACGCCTAGAGACAGCTACATTCACTTTAAATAGGGCACCGCCTAAGTCCGTTGAGACGACACCGTATGAATTATGGTTTGGGAAGAAACCTAAGTCGTCGTTTCTAAAAGTTTGGGGATGCGATGCTTATGTCAAGAAACTTCAACCCGAAAAGCTCGAACCCAAGTCGGAAAAATGCGTCTTCATAGGATACCCTAAAGAAACCATTGGGTATACCTTCTACTTAAGATCCGAGGGCAAGATCTTTGTTGCCAAGAACGGATCCTTTCTCGAAAAGAGTTTCTCTCGAAAGAAGTAAGTGGGAGGAAAGTAGAACTCGATGAAGTACTACCTCTTGAACAAGAGAGTAGTGCAGCTCAGAAAATGTTTCGTGATGCCTACACCAACCGAAGAGGAAATTCATGATGATGATCAAGGTACTTCGGATCAAGTTGCTACCGAACTTCAGAGGTCCACTAGGACACGCTCCGCACTGCAGTGGTACGGCAACCTGTCTTGGAAATCATGTTGTTAGACAACAATGAACCTTCGAACTATGAAGAAGCGATGGCGGGCCCAGATTCCAACAAATGGCTAGAAGCCATGAAGTCCGAGATAGAATCCATGTATGAAAACAAAGTGTGGACTTTGACTGACTTGCCCGACGATCGGCGAGCAATAGAAAACAAATGGATTTTTAAGAAGAAGACGGACGCAGATGGTAATGTCACCATCTATAAAGCTCGACTTGTCGCTAAGGGTTATCGGCAAGTTCAAGGGATTGACTACGATGAGACTTTCTCTCCGTAGCGAAGCTTAAGTCCGTCCGAATCATGTTAGCAATTGCCGCATACTATGATTATGAGATATGGCAGATGGACGTCAAAACAGCGTTTCTTAACGGATATCTTAAGGAAGAGTCATATATGATGCAGCCGGAAGGTTTTGTCGATCCTAAGAATGCTAACAAAGTATGCAAGCTCCAAATGATCCATTTATGGGCTGGTGCAAGCATCTCGGAGTTAGAACATTCGCTTTGATGAGATGATCAAAGCGTTTGGGTTTATCTTGAGACTTATGGAGAAGCCTGCGTTTACAAGAAAGTGAGTGGGAGCTCAGAAGCATTTCTCATATTATATGTAGATGACATACTTTTGATGGGAAATGATATAGAATTCTTGGACAGCATTAAGGCCTACTTGAATAAGTATTTTTCAATGAAGGACCTTGGAGAAGCTGCTTATATATTAGGCATCAAGATCTATAGGGATAGATCGAGACGCCTCATAGGTCTTTCACAAAGCACATACCTTGATAAGATTTTGAAGAAGTTCAAAATGGATCACCCAAGAAGGGTTCTTGCCTGTGTTGCAAGGTGTGAGATTGAGCTCAGCTCAATGCCCCACCACGGCAAAAGATAAAGAAGAGATGAGTGTCATCCCCTATGCCTCAGCCATAGGATATATTATGTATGCCATGTCAGTGTACCAGACTGATGTAAACCTTGCCGTAAGTTTGGTAGGAAGGTACCAAAGTAACCCCGCAAGGAACACCGGACAGCGGTCAAGAATATCCTGAAGTACACCGAAAGGACAAAGGACATGTTTCTCGTTTATGGAGGTGACGAAGAGCTCGTCAGAAGGGTTACGCCGACGCTTAGCTTCGACACGATCCGATGACTAAGTCACAAACCGGATACGTGTATATGTTGAATGGTGGAGCAAGAAGCTGGTGCAGCCGCAAGCGAAGCGTCGTCATGGATCTACATGTGAAGCGGAGTACATGGCAGCCTCGGAGGCAGCGCATGAAGCAATTTGGGTGAAGGAGTTCATCACCGACCTAGGAGTCATACCCAATGCGTCGGGGCCGATCAAACTCTTCTGTGACAACACCGGAGCTATTGCCCTTGCCAAGGAGCCTAGGTTTCACAAGAAGACCAGGCACATCAAGTTGCCGCTCAACTCCATCCGTGAAAATGTTCAAGATGGAGACATAGAAATTTGTAAAGTGCACACGGATCTGAATGTCGCAGATCCGCTGACTAAACCTCTCTCATGGCAAAACATGATCAACAATGTAACTCTGTGGGTGTTCGATACATCACAATGTAAACTAGATGATTGACTCTAGTTCAAGAGGGAGACTAATGGAAATATGCCCTAGAGGCAATAATAAAAGCATTAATATTATATTTCCTTGTTCATGATAATTTTCTTTTATTCATGCTATAACCGTATTATCCGGAAATCGTAATACACGTGTGAATACATAGACCACAATACGTCCCTAGTGAGCCTCTAGTTGACTAGCTCGTTGGTCGACGAGATAGTCATGGTTTCCTCGACTATGGACATCGATGTCATTGACAACGGGATCACGTCATTATGAGAATTAAGTGATGGAAAAGACCCAATACTAAGCATATCAGAAATATCGTGTAGTTAGTTTTGCTAGAGCTTTTCCAATGTCAAGTATCTCTTCCTTAGAACGTGAGATCGTGTTACTCCAGGATAACGAGGGAATGCTTTGGGTGTACCAAACGTCACAACGTAATCGGGTGACTATAAAGGTGCATTACGGTATCTCCGAAAGTGTCTGCGGTTGACACGGATCGAGACAGGATTTGTCACTCCGTATGACGGAGAGGTATCATCGGGCCCACTCGGTAATGCATCATCATAATGAGCTCAAAGTGATCAAGTGTCCGATCACGGGATCATGCATTACGGCAGACGAGTAAAGTGACTTGCCGATAACGAGACTAAACGAGGTATTGGGATACCGACGATCGAAGTCTCGGCAAGTAACATACCGTCTCGACAAAGGGAATAGCATACGGGTTGCTTGAACCCTCGACATCGCGGGTTCATCCGATGACAACATCGAGGAGCGTGTGGGAACCAACATGGGTATCCAGATCCCGCTGTTGGTTATTGACCGAGAGCGTCTCGGTCATGTCTCATGTCTCCCGAACCCGTAGGGTCTACACACTTAAGGTTCGGTGACGCTAGGGTTAATAGGAAGACAAGTATGTGATTACCGAATGTTGTTCGAGTCCGGATGAGATCCGGACATCACGAGGAGTTCCTAATGGTTCGGAGGTAAAGATTTATATATGGAAAGTGGTTAAACGGACTCAGGAAAGTGTCGGGGTATACTGGGTAATGTACCGGGCCACCGGAGAGTTCCTGAGGTCCACCGGGAGGGGCCACCCCTCCGGGGGCACATGGGCTAAGTGGGAGAGGAGCCAGCCTGGTGGGCTGGGCGCACCTCCCACCTAGGCCCATGCGGCTAGGGCATGGGAGGGAAACCCTAAAGGGGCGCCCCTAGCTTGGGGGCAAGCCACCCTCCCTCCTCCCTTGTCACGCCCCCATCTAGGGTTTCCCTAGATGGCCGGCCCCTGCCCTCTCCTCCTATAAATAGAGGGTGGGGGTGGGCTGCACACACCATTAAAGGCGCAGCCCCTCCCATCCCCAACACCTCTCTTTCTCCACGCGAGCTTGGCGAAGCCCTGCCGAAGAACTGCCGTACCAACTGCATCACGCCGTCGTGCTGCCGTTGGAGTTGTCTTCCTCAACCTCTCCTTCATCCTTGCTGGATCAAGACGGAGGAGACGCCATCGTCCCGTACGTGTGTTGAACGCGGAGGTGCTGTCCGTTCAGCACTTGGTCATCGGTGATCGGAATCACGTTGGGAACGTCTTCATCATCACCACTCCCTCGAACGCCTGCATCGATCTACAAGTGGTATGTAGATGCAAACTCTCTCTCTTGACTCGTTGCTTAGATGAACTCATAGATAGATCTTGGTGAAACCGTAGGAAATTTTTAATTTTCTGCAACGTTCCCCAACAGTCTCATAATTGATGTCGTGTGTGATAGACAATATTACAAGTATGGACATATGGCTGAGAACTATGGTAGTCGTGAAGGTTGTGGCTATGAAAATGGGGAATGGCGGTGGCTAGGGTTGCTGGACATGGCTTCTATGAAGATGACTGGATTGTTTCGCAATGTTCTATTGCTCATTCGACGTAGGTCCCTTTATAAAGGTTGTTTAGGTGGATCAAGCACCTCCATTTGCAGTCCATACGACCACCCATACGAGCGAGAGTGGTCGTATGAAAAACCGTCTTCTACTCTGGCGCCTCTTCTGCGCCTCCCACTTGATCTCCACTTTACTCTTTTCCATGTATTGGTTTGATTTCATCCATAAATAGCCCATTTCTTGTGGAAAAAATAAAGATAGGATATTTGGAATTCTTTCCATTCATTAGTAATTAGTGGCAATATCAGAGCGAATATCTCAGTTTTAATAAAATATATCGGTTTAAACTCATGTTAGAGGAGTGTAAAAAAACACTCATCAGCCCGGCACAAAGATTGCACCGGCGCCGATTTCATCGTTGATATTGTCTCCCATTGATCTGTGACGATCACCTAGCAAGACATACATGGGCCACCACTGACGGAACCTAAACCGATGGATCTCAAGGTAGGGCATCCTAAGCTAGGCGTTTAAGAGCATGGTAAAAAAGGCAGAGGGTTTTACCCAGGTTCGGGCTCCCAAGGAGATAATAACATACATCCTACTTATGTTTATTTGTGCTGGAGTGCGTACAAAGTAAGTATCTACCCAAGAGATTATAAGTATGAGAATATCTCTGTTCTACAAGCCAGGCCCCTCAATTTATATAGGTATGGGGGGGTCCTAGGGCACAATATCCTAGTCGACTACGTACAAGGAGGCAGAGTCCTCCACGGGTCCAGCATCTTGTTATGTATGTCAAGTCTTCGCGAACCTTATGATGATATACCGTGGGACGCCCTATGTGTCCAAGGTGGGAACCGACAAGGGGTCTTTAGCCTGGCCCACTAGTCCGGGAGTCGACATGGTGAGAGGTCCCTTAGCCAGGGCACCGTCAAGAGCCGCACATATATCGCCATATAGATGTGTGCAGCTCAAATTGCGTCAACGAAGGGGGAGGAGGTCCCGATGGAGGACGCGGAGGAAGAGGGGGAGGTGTGTTGGGGAACATTGTAGAAAATAAAAAATTTCTACGGTTTCACCAAGATCTAGCTATGAGTTCATCTAGCAACGAGAGAGAGGAGTGCATCTACATACCCTTGTAGATCGCGAGCGGAAGCGTTCAAGAGAACGGGGTTGAGGGAGTCGTACTCGTCGTGATCCAAACCACCGATGATCCTAGTGCTGAACGGACAGCACCTCCGCGTTCAACACACGTACGGTTGAGGAAGACGTCTCCTCCTTCTTGATCCAACAAGGGGGGAGGAGAGGTTGACGGAGATCCAGCAGCACGACGGCGTGGTGGTGGATGCAGTAGTGATCTCGGCAGAGCTTCGCCGAGCTTCTACGAGAGGGATGTTGGGGAACGTAGTAATTTCCAAAATTTTCCTACGCACACGCAAGATCATGGTGATGCATAGCAACGAGAGGGGAGAGTGTGTCCACGCACCCTCGTAGACCGAAAGCGGAAGCGTTATGACAACGCGGTTGATGTAGTCGTACGTCTTCACGATCCGACCGATCCAAGTACCGAACGTCGGCACCTCCGTGTTCTGCACATCGCTCAGCTCGATGGCGATCCCGGACTCGATCCAGCAGGTGTCGGGGATGAGTTCCACAAGACGACGGTGTGGTGACGATGATGATGCTCTATCGGCGCAGGGCTTCGCCTAAACTCCGCGACGATATGATCGAGGTGGAATATGGTGGAGGGGGGCACCGCACACGGCTAAGGAACGATCTGTAGATCAACTTGTGTGTTCTAGGGTGCCCCGCCTCAGATATAAAGGAGCAAGGGGGTGCGGCCGGCCCTAGGAGGAGGCGCACGAGGAAGGACTCCCCCTTTTCCTAGTTGGATTAGGACTTGGGGGAGGGAAAGAGGATGAGGCGCCGCTTCCCCCCCTTCCTTGTCCTATTCGGACTAGGGGGGGCGCGCCTGCCCCCTGGCCGCCCTCCTCTTCTCCCTCATGGCCCACTAAGGCCCATTAACCCCGGGAGGGTTCCAGAACCCGGTGTTCCTAGAAAATCCCGATTTCACCGGAACTATTCAAGTCCAAACATAGGCTTCCAATATATCAATCTTTATGTCTCGACCATTTCGAGACTCCTCGTCATGTCCGTGATCACATCCGGGACTCGAACAAACTTCGTACATCAAAAAACTCATAAAAGCTGTCATCGTAACGTTGCGTGCGGACCCTACGGGTTCGAGAACTATGTAGACATGACCTAGAACTATTCTCATTAATAACCAATAGTGGAACCTGGATGTTCATATTGGTTCCTACATTTTCTCTGAAGATCTTTTATCGGTCAAACCGCATAACAACATACGTTGTTCCCTTTGTCATCGGTATGTTACTTGCCCGAGATTCGATCGTCGGTATCCAATACCTAGTTCAATCTCAAGCACGGCAAGTCTCTTTACTCGTCCGTAATACATCATTTCATAACTAACTCATTAGTTACAATGCTTGCAAGGCTTAGGTGATGAGTATTACCGAGAAGGCCTAGAGATACCTCTCCACAATCGGAGTGACAAAACCTAATCTCGAATTATGCCAACTCAACATATGCTTTTGGAGACACCAGAGAGTACCTTTATAATCACCCGATTACGTTGTGACGCTTGGTAGCACACAAAGTGTTCCTCCGTAAACGGGAGTTGCATAATCTCATAGTTGCAGGAACTTTGTATAAGTCATGAAGAAAGCAATAGCAACATACTAAACGATCAAGTGCTAGGCTAACGGAATGGGTCAAGTCAATGACATCATTCTCCTAATGATGTGATCCCGTTAATCAAATGAGAACTCATGTCTATGGTTAGGAAACATAACCATCTTTGATTAACGAGCTAGTCAAGTAGAGGCATACTAGTGACACTCTGTTTGTGTATGTATTCACACTTGTATTATGTTTCCGGTTAATACAATTCTAGCATGAATAATAAACATTTATCATGATATAAGGAAATAAATAATAACTTTATTATTGCCTCTAGGGCATATTTCCTTGATCTCCCACTTGCACTAGAGTCCATAATCTAGATTACACAAGAATGATTCTAACACCCTTTGAGTCTTGGTGCTGATCATATTTTGCTCGTGAGAGAGGCTTAGTCAACGGATCTGCAACATTCAGATCCGTATGTATCTTGCAAATCTCTATGTCTCCCACTTGGACTTGGTCCCGAATGGAATTGAAGCGTCTCTTGATGTGCTTGGTCCTCTTGTGAAATATGGATTCCTTTGCCAAGGCAATTGCACCAGTATTGTCACGTAAGATCTTCATTGGTCCCGATGCACTAGGTATAACACCTAGATCGTAAATGAACTCCTTCATCCGAGACTCCTTCATTTGCCGCTTCCAAGCAGCTATGTACTCCGCTTCACATGTAGATCCCGCCACGGCGCTTTGTTTAGAACTGCACCAACTTACAGCTCCACCGCTTAATAAAAATACGTATCCGGTTATGCGATTTAGAATCGTCTCGATCAAGTGTCAAAGCTTGCATCGACGTAACCCTTTACGACAAGCTCTTTGTCACCTCCATAAACGAGAAACATATCCTTAGTCCTTTTCGTATTTCAGATATTCTTGACCGTCCAAAGGATCCACTCTGGATTACTTTGGTACCTCCTCGCTAAGCTAATAGCAAGGCACACATCAGGTCTGGTACACAGCATTGCATACATGATAGAGCCTATGGCTGAAGCATAGGGAACTCCTTTCATTTTCTCTCTATCTTCTGCAGTGGTCGGGCATTGAGTCTGACTCAATCTTACACCTTGTAATACAGGCAAGAACCCTTTCTTTGTCTGATCCGTATTGAACTTTTTCAAGACTTTATCAAGGTATGTGCATTGTGAAAGTCCAATCAAGCGTCTTGATCTATCTCTATATATCTTGATGCCCAATATGTAAGCAGCTTCACCGAGGTCCTTCATTGAAAAACTTTTATTCAAGTATCCTTTTATGCTATCCAGAAATTCTATATCATTTCCAATCAACAATATGTCGTCCACATATAATATTAGAAATGCTACAGAGCTCCCACTCACTTTCTTGTAAATACAAGCTTCTCCAAAAGTCTGTATAAAACCATATGCTTTGATCACACTATCAAAGCGTTTATTCCAACTACGACAGGCTTGCACTGCACCATAGATTGATCGTTGGAGCTTGCACACTTTGTTAGCTCCCTTAGGATCGACAAAACCTTCCGGTTGCATCATATACAACTCTTCTTCCAGAAATCCATTCAGAAATGCAGTTTTGACATCCATCAGCCATATTTCATAATCATAAAATGCGGCGATTGCTAACATGATTCGGACAGACTTAAGCATCGCTACGGGTGAGAAGGTCTCATCGTAGTCAACTCCTTGAACTTGTCGAAAACCTTTTGCAACAAGTCGAGCTTTGTAAACGATAACATTCTTGTCGGCGTCGATCTTCTTCTTGAAAATCCATTTATTCTCTATTGCTTGCCGACCATCGGGCAAGTCAACCAAAGTCCACACTTTGTTCTCATACATGGATCCCATCTCGATTTCATGGCTTCAAGCCATTTTGCGAATCTGGGCTCACCATCGCTTCTTCATAGTTCGTAGGTTCACCATGATCTAGTAGCATGACTTCCGAATAGGATTACCGTACCACTCTGGTGCGGATTTTATTCTGGTTGATCTCTGATTCAAGAACAACTTGATCTCGACATTTCATGATCATCATCATTAACTTCCTCACTAATCGGTGTAGGTATCACAGAACCGATTTACGTGATGAACTACTTTCCAATAAGGGAGCTGGTACTGTTACCTCATCAAGTTCTACTTTCCTCCCACTCACTTCTTTCGAGAGAAACTCCTTCTCTAGAAAGGATCCATTCTTGGCAACGAATGTCTTGCCTTCGGATCTGTGATAGAAGGTATACCAAATTATCTCCTTTGGGTATCCTATGAAGACACAATTTTCCGATTTGGGTTCAAGCTTATCAGGTTGAAGCTCTTTCACATAAGCATCGCAACCCCAAACTTTCAGAAACGACAACTTTGGTTTCTTGCCAAACCATAGTTCATAAGGTGTCGTCTCAACGGATTTTGATGGTGCCCTATTTAACGTGAATGTGGCCGTCTCTAAAGCATAACCCCAAAACGATAGCGGTAAATCGGTAAGAGACATCATAGATCGCACCATATCTAGTAAAGTACGATTACGACGTTCGGACACACCATTACACCGTGGTGTTCGGTGGCGTGAGTTGCAAAACTATTCTCGCATTGTTTCAAATGTAGACCAAACTCAGAACTCAAATATTCTCCTCCACGATCAGATCGTAGAAACTTTATTTTCTTGTTACGATGATTTTCAACTTCACTCTGAAATTCTTTGAACTTTTCAAATGTTTTAGATTTATGCTTCATTAAGTAGATATACCCGTATCTGCTTAAATCATCTGTGAAGGTGAGAAAATAACGATATCCGCCACGAGCTTCAACATTCATCGGACCACATACATTTGTATGTATGATTTCCAACAAATCTGTTGCTCTCTCCATACAACCGGAGAACGGTGTTTTAGTCATCTTGCCCATGAGGCACGGTTCGCAAGTACCAAGTGATTCATAATCAAGTGGTTCCAATAGTCCATCTGTATGGAGTTTCTTCATGCGCTTTACACCGATATGACCTAAACGGCAAGTACACAAATAAGTTGCACTATCATTATCAACTCTGCATCTTT
Organism: Aegilops bicornis; assembly: GCA_021605145.1. Classification (NCBI taxonomy): domain Eukaryota; kingdom Viridiplantae; phylum Streptophyta; class Magnoliopsida; order Poales; family Poaceae; genus Aegilops; species Aegilops bicornis. The sequence goes on from CM038670.1 coordinate 238,796,480, forward strand.
TGGCTTCGACATTATGAATATGTGTATCACTACCGCCGAGATTCAATAAGAATAGACCACTCTTTAAGGGTGCACGACCATAAAAGATATTACTCATATAAATAGAACAACCATTATTCTCTGATTTAAATGAATAACCGTCTCGCATTAAACAAGATCCAGATATAATGTTCATACTCAACGCTGGCACCAAATAACAATTATTTAGGTCTAAAACTAATCCTGAAGGTAGATGTAGAGGTAGCGTGCCGACCGATCACATTGACTTTGGAACCGCTTTCCCACGCAGCATCGTCACCTCGTCCTTTGCCGGTGCTCGCTTATTCCGTAGTCCCCTGCTTCGAGTTGCAAATATTAGCAATGTAACCGGTATCAAATACCTGTGTGCTCTGCGAGCTCTAGTAAGGTACAAATCAATAACATGTATATCACATATACCTTTGTTCACCTTGCCATCCTTCTTATCCGCCAAATACTTGGGGCAGTTCCGCTTCCAAAGGACCAGCTTGCTTGCAAGAGAAGCACTCGGGCCAGGCTTAGGTCCAGACTTGGGTTTCTTTTCTTGAGCAGCAACTTGCTTGCTGTTCTTCTTAAAGTTCCCCTTCTTCTTTCCTTTGCCCTTTTTCTTGAAACTAGTGGTCTTGTTGACCATCAACACTTGATGCTCCTTCTTGATTTCTACCTCCGCAGCTTGTAGCATTGCGAAGAGCTCAGGAAGTGTCTTGTTCATCCCTTGCATATTATAGTTCATCACGAAGCTCTTGTAGCTTGGTGGCGTTGATTGGAGAATTCATCAATGACACTATCATCCGGAAGATTAACTCCCAGCTTGAATCAAGTGATTATTATACCCGGACATTTTGAGTATATGCTCACCGATGTAACTATTCTCCTCCATCTTGCAGCTATAGAACTTATTGGAGACTTCATATCTCTCAATCCGGCATTTTCTTGAAATATTAACTTCAACTCCTGGAACATCTCATATGCTCCATGACGTTCAAAACGTCGTTGAAGACCCGGTTCTAAGTCAGTAGCATGGCACAATCGAACTATAGAGTAGTCATCACTTTTGCTCGCCAGACGTTCACAACTTCGGCGTTGTTCTCGCAACAGTTCGGCACCTAGCGGTGCTTCCAGGACGTAATTCTTCCGTGCAGCAATGAGGATAATCCTCAAGTTACGGACCCGATCCGTGTAATTGCTACCATCATCTTTCAACTTTGCTTTCTCAAGGAACGATTAAAATTCAACGGAACAACCGCACGAGCCATCTATCTACAATAAACATAGATAAGCAAAATACTATCAAAGCTAAGTTCATGATAATTTTAAGTTCAATTAATCATATTATTTAAGAACTCCCACTTAGACAGACATCTCTCTAGTCATCTAAGTGAACACGTGATCCAAATCAACTAAACCATAACCGATCATCACGTGAGATGGAGTAGTTTTCAATGGTGAACATCACTATGTTGATCATATCTACTATATGATTCACGCCGACCTTTCGGTCTCCGTGTTCCGAGGCCATATCTACATATGCTAGGCTCGTCAAGTTTAACTTCGAGTATTCAAGGTGTGCAAAACTGGCTTGCACCTGTTGTAGATGGACATAGAGCTTATCACACCCGATCATCACGTGGTGTCTTGGCACTACGAACTTTGGCAACGGTGCATACTCAGGCAGAACACTTCTTGATAATTTTTAGTGAGAGATCATCTTAAAATGCTACCGTCAATCAAAGCAAGATAAGATGCATAAAGGATAAACATCACATGCAATCAATATAAGTGATATGATATGGCCATCATCATCTTGTACTTGTGATCTCCATCTCAAGCACCATCATGATCACCATCGCCACCGCGCCGACACCTTGATCTCCATCGTAGCATCGTTGTCGCCTCGCCAACTATTGCTTCTACGACTATCGCTACCGCTTAGTGATAAAGTAAAGCAATTACATGGCGCTTGCATTTCATACAATAAAGCGACAACCATATGGCTCCTCGCTAGTTGCCGATAACTCGGTTACAAAACATGATCATCTCATACAATAAAATATAGCATCACGTCTTGACCATATCACATCACAACATGCCCTGTAAAAACAAGTTAGACGTCCTCTACTTTGTTGTTGCAAGTTTTACGTGGCTGCTACGGGCTGAGCAAGAACCGTTCTTACCTACGCATCAAAACCACAACGATAGTTTGTCAAGTTGGTGCTGTTTTAACCTTTCGCAAGGACCGGGCGTAGCCACACTCAGTTCAACTAAAGTGAGAGAGATGACACCCGCCAGTCACCTTTAAGCAACGAGTGCTCGCAGCGGTGAAACCAGTCTCGCGTAAGCGTACGCGTAATCTCGGTTCGGACCGCTTCATCTCACAATACCGCTGAACCAAAGTATGACATGCTGGTAAGCAGTATGACTTGTATCGCCCACAACTCACTTGTGTTCTACTTGTGCATATAACATCAACGCATAAAACCAGGCTCGGATGCCACTGTTGGGGAACGTAGTAATTTCAAAAAATTTCCTACGCACACGCAAGATCATGGTGATGCATAGCAACGAGAGGGCAGAGTGTGTCCACATACCCTCGTAGACCGAAAGCGGAAGCGTTATGACAACGCGGTTGATGTAGTCGTACGTCTTCACGATCCGACCGATCCAAGTACCGATCGTACGGCACCTCCGTGTTACGCACCACGTTCAGCTCGATGACGATCCCGGACTCCGATCCAGCAGGTGTCGGGGATGAGTTCCACAAGACGACGGCATGGTGACGATGATGATGCTCTCGGCGCAGGCTTCGCCTAAACTCCGCTGACGATATGACCGGGGTGGAATATGGTGGAGGGGCACCGCACACGGCTAAGGAACGATCCGTAGATCAACTTGTGTGTTCTAGGGTGCCCCCTGCCCCTCAGATATAAAGGAGCAAGGGTGCGGCCGGCCCTAGGAGGAGGCGCGGCCGGAGGAGTCCTACTCCCACCGAGTAGGACTCCCCTTTTCCTAGTTGGATTAGGACTTGGGGGAGGGAAGAGGAAAGGCGCCGCCCTTCCTTGTCCTAATCGGACTAGGGGAGGGCCTTGCCTGCCCTGGCCGGCCCTCCTCTTCTCCCTCATGGCCCACTAAGGCCCATTAACCCCGGGAGGGTTCCGTAACCCCGGTGTTCCGGTAAAATCCCGATTTCACCTGGAACTATTCCGAAGTCCAAACATAGGCTTCCAATATATCAATCTTTATGTCTCGACCATTTCGAGACTCCTCGTCATGTCCGTGATCACATCCGGGATTCCGAACAAACTTCGGTACATCAAAAAACTCATAAAACTGTCATCATAACGTTAAGCGTGCGGACCCTACGGGTTCGAGAACTATGTAGACATGACCTAGAACTATTCTCGGTCAATAACCAATAGTGGAACCTGAATGTTCATATTGGTTCCTACATTTTCTACGAAGATATTTTATCGGTCAAACCGCATAACAACATACGTTGTTCCCTTTGTCATCGGTATGTTACTTGCCCGAGATTCGATCGTCGGTATCCAATACCTAGTTCAATCTCGTTACGGCAAGTCTCTTTACTCGCTCCGTAATACATCATTTCATAACTAACTCATTGGTTACAATGCTTGCAAGGCTTAGGTGATGAGTATTACCGAGAAGGCCTAGAGATACCTCTCCGACAATCGGAGTGACAAAACCTAATCTCGAATTATGCCAACTCAACATATGCTTTTGGAGACACCAGAGAGTACCTTTATAATCACCCAGCTTACGTTGCCAGGACGCTTTGGTAGCACACAAAGTGTTCCTCCCAGAACGGGAGTTGCATAATCTCATAGTTGCAGGAACTTTGTATAAGTCATGAAGAAAGCAATAGCAACATACTAAACGATCAAGTGCTAGGCTAACGGAATGGGTCAAGTCAATCACATCATTCTCCTAATGATGTGATCCCGTTAATCAAATGACAACTCATGTCTATGGTTAGGAAACATAACCATCTTCGATTAACGAGCTAGTCAAGTAGAGGCATACTAGTGACACTGCTTGTGTATGTATTCACACTTGTATTATGTTTCCGGTTAATACAATTCTAGCATGAATAATAAACATTTATCATGATATAAGGAAATAAATAATAACTTTATTATTGCCTCTAGGGCATATTTCCTTCAAGGGAGAGGTGTAGCAAGGGGGAAGGGAGGCGCCTATGGCATGGGTGCGGCTGCCCTCCCTCCACCCCCTCCCCCTTTATATAGGCCAGCCTAGGGGGGGCGCCGGCCCTGGGAGATGAGATCTCCTGGGGGACGGCGGCCAAGGGGAGGCTTGCCCCAAGGCAGTGGGCGCTTCACCCTAGGGTTTCCAACCCTAGGCGCAGGGGGGGCGCACCAGCCCACCAGGGGCTGGTTCCCCTCCCCACTTCAGCCCACGGGGCCCTCCGGGATAGGTGGCCCCACCCGGTGGACCCCCGGGACCCTTCCGGTGGTCCTGGTACAATACCGGTGACCCCCGAAACTTTCCCGATGGCCGAAACTGCACTTCCTATATATAATTCTTCACCTCCGGACCATTCTGGAACTCCTCGTGACGTCCGGGATCTCATCCGGGACTCCGAACAACTTTCGGGTTACTGCATACTCATATCTCTACAACCCTAGCGTCACCGAACCTTAAGTGTAGACCCTACGGGTTCGGGAGACATCTGCGTACATGACCGAGACGGCTCTCCGGTCAATAACCAACAATGGGATCTGGATACCCATGTTGGCTCCCACATGCTCCTCGATGATCTCATCGGATGAACCACGATGTCGAGGATTCAAGCAACCCCGTATACAATTCCCTTTGTCAATCGGTACGTTACTTGCGCGAGATTCGATCGTCGGTATCCCAATACCTCGCTTAATCTCGTTACCGGCAAGTCACTTTACTCGCATCAGAATGCATGATCCCGTGACCGGACACTTGGTCACATTGAGCTCATTATGATGATGCATTACCGAGTGGGCCCAGAGATACCTCTCGTCATACGGAGTGACAAATCCTATCTCGATTCGTACAACCCAATGTACACTTTCGGAGATACCCGTAGTGTACCTTTATAGTCACCCGATTCACGTTGTAATGTTTGGCACACCCAAAGCACTCCTACGGTATCCGGAGTTGCACAATCTCATGGTCTAAGGAAATGATACTTGACACTTGGAAAAGCTCTAGCTAAACGAACTACACGATCTTTGAGCTATGCTTAGGATTGGGTCTTGTCCATCACATCATTCTCCTAATGATGTGATCCCGTTATCAATGACATCCAATGTCCATAGTGAGGAAACCATGACTATCTGTTGATCAACGAGCTAGTCAACTAGAGGCTTACTAGGGACATATTGTGGTCTATGTATTCACACGTGTATTACGATTTCCGGATAACACAGTTATAGCATGAATAACAGACTATTATCATGAACAAAGAAATATAATAATAACCAGTTTATTATTGCCTCTAGGGCATATTTCCAACAGTCTCCCACTTGCACTAGAGTCAATATTCTAGTTACATTGTGATGAATCGAACACCCATAGCGTTCTGGTGTTGATCATGTTTTGCTCTAGGGAGAGGTTTAGTCAATCGGATCTGCTACATTCAGATTCGTATGTACTTTAAAATATCTATGTCTCCATCTTGAACATTTTCACGTATGGAGTTGAAGCGACGCTTGATGTGCTGGTCTTCTTGTGAAATCTGGGCTCCTTGGCAAGTGCAATAGCTCCGGTGTTGTCACGGAAGAGTGCGATCGCCCCGACGCATTGGGTATGACTCTAGGTCGGTGATGAACTCCTTCACCCATATTGCTTCATGCGCTGCCTCCAGGCTGCCATGTACTCTGCTTCACATGTAGATCCTGCCACGACGCTTTGCTTGCAATCGCACTACCATCGCCCCACCATTCAAAATATACACGTATCCGGTCTGTGACTTAGAGTCATACAGATATGTGTCGAAGCTAGCATCGACGTAACCCTTTACGACGAGCTCTTCGTCACCTCCATAAACGAGAAACATATCCTTAGTCCTTTTCAGGTACTTTAGGATGTTCTTGACCGCTGTCCAGTGTTCCTTGCCGGGATTACTTTGGTACCTTCCTACCAAACTTACGACAAGGTTTACATCGGTGCAGTACACAAGATGGCATACATAATAGACCCTATGGCTGAGGCATAGGGATGACACTCATCTCTTCTTTATCTTCTGCCATGGTCGGGCATTGAGCCGAGCTCAATCTCACACCTTGCAACATGTGCAAGAACCCTTTCTTGGACTGATCCATATTGAACTTCTTCAATATCTTATCAAGGTATGTGCTTTGTGAAACACCTATGAGGCGTCTCGATCTATCCCTATAGATCTTGATGCCTAATATGTAAGCAGCTTCTCCAAGGTCCTTCATTGAAAAACACTTATTCAAGTAGGCCTTAATGATGTCCAAAAGTTCTATATCATTTCCCATCAAAAGTATGTCATCTACATATAATATGAGAAATGCTACAGAGCTCCCACTCACTTTCTTATGTAAACGCAGGCTTCTCCATAAGTCCGCATAAACCCAAACGCTTTGATCATCTCATCAAAGCGAATGTTCCAACTCCGAGATGCTTGCACCAGCCCATAAATGGATCATTGGAGCTTGCATACCTTGTTAGCATTCTCGTGGTCGACAAAACCTTACGGCTGCATCATATACGCTTCTTCCTTAATATGGCCGTTAAGGAATGTTGTTTTGACGTCCATTTGCCATATCTCATAATCATAGTATGCGGCAATTGCTAACATGATTCGGACGGACTTCAGCTTCGCTACGGGAGAGAAAGTCTCATCGTAGTCAATCCCTTGAACTTGTCGATAACCCTTAGCGACAAGTCGAGCTTTATATATGGTAACATTACCATCCGCGTCCGTCTTCTTATTAAAAATCCATTTGTTTTCTATTGCTCGCCGATCATCGGGCAAGTCTGTCAAAGTCCATACTTTGTTTTCATACATGGATCCTATCTCGGATTGCATGGCTTCAAGCCATTTGTTGGAATCTGGGCCCGCCATCGCTTCTTCATAGTTCAAAGGTTCACCGTTGTCCGACAACATGATTTCCAAGACAGGGTTGTCGTACCACTGGTGCGGAACGTGTCCTTGTGGACCTTCAAGTTCAAGAGGAGCTTGATCCAAGTATCTTGATCATCATCATTAATCTCCTCTCTTGTTTGGCAGCACCACCACAGAACATCTTCCTGAGTTGCGCTACTTACCGTTTCAAGAGGTAATACTTCATCAAGCTCTACTTTCCTCCCACTTAATTCTTTCGAGAGAAACTCTTTCTCCAGAAAGGAACCGTTCTTGGCAACAAAGATCTTGCCTTCGGATCTTAAGTAGAAGGTATACCCAATGGTTTCCTTAGGGCATCCTATGAAGACGCATTTTTTCGACTTGGGTTCGAGCTTTTCAGGTTGGAGTTTCTTGACATAAGCATCGCATCCCCAAACTTTTAGAAACGACAGCTTAGGTTTCTTGCCAAACCATAATTCATACGGTGTCGTCTCAACGGATTTAGACGGTGCCCTATTTAAAGTGAATGTAGCTGTCTCTAGAGCGTATCCCCAAAATGATAACGGTAAATCGGTAAGAGACATCATAGATCGCACCATATCCAATAAAGTGTGATTACGATGTTCGGACACACCGCTGTTACCGAGGTGTTCGAGCAGCGTGAGTTGTGAAACGATTCCACATTTCCTTAAGTGCGTACCAAATTCGTGACTTAGATATTCTCCCCACGATCTGATCGTAAGAACTTTATCTTTCACCACGTTGATTCTCTACCTCATTATGAAATTCCTTGAACTTTTCAAAGGTCTCAGACTTGTGTTTCATCAAGTAGACATACCCATATCTACTCAAGTCGCCGTGAGAGTGAGAACATAACGATATCCTCCATGAGCCTCAACGCTCATTGGACCGCACACATCAAGATGTATGATTTCCAATAAGTTGGTTGCTCGCTCCATTGTTCCGGAGAACGGAGTCTCATTTCGCCCATGAGGCATGGTTCGCATGTGTCAAATGATTCATAATCGAGACTCTAAAAGTCCATCGACATGGAGCTTCTTCATGCGCTTGACACCAATGTGACCAAAGGCGGCAAAGGCCACAAGTATGTGGAACTATCTTTATCAACTTTACATCTTTTGGTATTCACACTATGAATATGTGTAACATCACGTTCGAGATTCATTAAGAATAAACCATTGACCATCGGGGCATGACCATAAAACATATCTCTCATATAAATAGAACATCCATTATTCTCGGATTTAAATGAGTAGCCATCTCGTATTAAATGAGATCCAGATACAATGTTCATGCTCAAAGCTGGTACTAAATAACAATTATTGAGGTTTAAAACTAATCCCGTAGGTAAATGTAGAGGTAGCGTGCCGATGGCGATCACATCGACCTTGGAACCATTCCCGACGCGCATCGTCACCTCGTCCTTCGCCAGTCTCCGCATATTCCGCAGTTCCTACTTTGAGTTACAAATATGAGCAACCGCACCGGTATCAAATACCCAGGAGCTACTACGAGCACTGTTAAGGTACACATCAATTACATGTATATCAAATATACCTTTGGTTTTGACGGCCTTCTTGTCCGCTAAGTACTTGGGGCAGTTCCGCTTCCAGTGACCACTTCCCTTGCAATAAAAGCACTCACCTCGTGCTTGGGTCCATTATTTGACTTCTTCCCAGAATCGGCTTGCGGGCGCCGCAACTCCCTTGCCGTCCTTATTGAAGTTCTTCTTACCCTTGCCTTTCTTGAACTTAGTGGTTTTATTCACCATCAACACTTGATGTTCCTTTTTTATCTCTACCTCCGCTGATTTCAGCATTGAATATACCTCAGGAATGGTCTTTTCCATCCCCTGCATATTGAAGTTCATCACAAAGCTCTTGTAGCTCGGTGGAAGCGATTGAAGGATTCTATCAATGATCGCGTCATCCAGGAGATTAACTCCCAGCTGAGTCAAGCAGTTGTACAACCCAGACATCTTGAGTATGTGCTCACTGACAGAACTATTTTCCTCCATCTTACAATTTGAAGAACTTGTCGGAGACTTCATATCTCTCGACCGGGCATGAGCTTGGAAAACCATTTTCAGCTCTTGAACATCTCATATGCTCCGTGTTGCTCAAAACGCTTTTGGAGCCCCGGTTCTAAGTTGTAAAGCATGCCGCATTGAATGAGGGAGTAATCATCAAGACCGAGACTGCCAAGCGTTCATAACGCCTTGGTTCTTCGATTGGTGCTTCACCTAGCGGTGCTTCTAGGACATAATCTTTCTTTGTAGCTATGAGGATGATCCTCAGGTTCCGGACCCAGTCCGTATAGTTGCTGCCATCATCTTTCAACTTGGTTTTCTCTAGGAACGCGTTGAAGTTGAGGGTAACGTGGGCCATTTGATCTACAAGACATATTGTAAAGATTTTAGACTAAGTTCATGATAATTAAGTTCATCTAATCAAATTATTTAATGAACTCCCACTCAGATTAGACATCCCTCTAGTCATCTAAGTGAAACATGATCCGAGTCAACTAGGCCGTGTCCGATCATCACGTGAGACGGACGAGTCGACGTCGGTGAACATCTCCATGTTGATCGTATCTTCTATACGACTCATGCTCGACCTTTCGGTCTTCCGTGTTCCGAGGCCATGTCTGTACATGCTAGGCTCGTCAAGTCAACCTAAGTGTATTACGTGTGTAAATCTGGCTTACACCCGTTGTATTCGAACGTTAGGATCTATCACACCCGATCATCACATGGTGCTTCGAAACAACGAACCTTCGCAATGGTGCACAGTTAGGGGGAACACTTTCTTGAAATTATTGTGAGGGATCATCTTATTTACTATCGTCGTTCTAAGTAAACAAGATGCAAAAACATGATAAACATCACATGCAATCAAATAGTAGTGACATGATATGGCCAATATCATATAGCTCCTTTGATCTCCATCTTCGGGCTCCATGATCATCTTTGTCACCGCATGACACCATGATCTCCATCATCATGATCTCCATCATCGTGTCTCCATGAAGTTGCTCGCCAACTATTACTTCTACTACTATAGCTAACGGTTTAGCAATAAAGTAAAGTAATTACATGGTGTTGAATCAATGACACGCAGGTCATACAATAATTAAGACAACTCATATGGCTCCTGCCGGTTGTCATACTCATCGACATGCAAGTCGTGATTCCTATTACAAGAACATGATCTCATACATCACATATATCATTCATCATTCATCACAACTTTTGGCCATATCACATCACAATCACATGCTGCAAAAACAAGTTAGACGTCCTCTAATTGTTGTTGCATGTTTTACGTGGCTGCAATAGTGTTCTAGCAAGAACGTTTTCTTACCTACGTAAAAGCCACAACGTGATTTGTCAACTTCTATTTACCCTTCGTAAGGACCCTTTTCATCGAATCCGCTCCAACTAAAGTGGGAGAGACAGACACCGGCTAGCCACCTTATGCAACTAGTGCATGTCAGTCGGTGGAACCTGTCTCACGTAAGCGTACGGGTAAGGTCGGTCCGGGCCGCTTCATCCCACAATACCGCTGAAGCAAAATAAGACTAGTAGTGGCAAGAAAGTTGACAACATCTACGCCCACAACAAATTGTGTTCTACTCGTGCAAAGAGAACTACGCATAGACCTAGCTCATGATGCCACTGTTGGGGAACGTTGTAGAAAATAAAAAATTTCTACGGTTTCACCAAGATCAATCTATGAGTTCATCTAGCAATGAGAGAGAGGAGTGCATCTACATACCCTTGTAGATCGCAAGCGGAAGCGTTCAAGAGAACGGGGTTGAGGGAGTCGTACTCGTTGTGATCCAAACCACCGATGATTCTAGTCTTTGAGCAGACAGCACCTCCGCGTTCAACACACGTGCGATTGAGGAAGACGTCTCCTCCTTCTTGATCCAGCAAGGGGAGGAGAGGTTGACGGAGATCCAAACAACATGACGGGCGTGGTGGTGGATGCAGAGTGATCTCGGCAGAAGCTTCACGAGCTTCTCTACGAGAGGAGAGGTGTAGCAAGGGGAAGGGAGGCGCCTATGGCATGGGTGCGGCTGCCCTCCCTCCCCTTTATATAGGCTCCCCTAGGGGGACGCCGCCCCGGGAGATGAGATCTCCGGGGCGGCGGCCAAGGGGGAGGCTTGCCCCAAGGCAGTGGAGGCGGCCCCACCCTAGGGTTTCAAACCCTAGGCGGGAGGGGCCCAGAGCGCACCAGCCCACCAGGCTGGTTCCCTCCCCACTTCAGCCCACGGGCCCTCCGGGATAGGTGGCCCCACCCGGTGGACCTCGGGACCTTCCGATGGTCCCAGACAATACCGGTGACCCCAAACTTTCCCGATGGTCAAACTGCACTTCCTATATATAATTCTTCACCTCCGGACCATTCCGGAACTCCTCGTGACGTCCGTGATCTCATCCGGACTCCAACAACTTTCGGGTTACTGCATACTCATATCTCTACAACCCTAGCGTCACCTAACCTTAAGTGTGTAGACCCTACGGGTTCGGGAGACATGCAGACATGACCGAGACGCCTCTCCGGTCAATAACCAACATCAGGATCTGGATACCCATGTTGGCTCCTACATGCTCCTCGATGATCTCATCGGATGAACCACGATGTCGAGGATTCAAGCAACCCCGTATACAATTCCCTTTGTCAATCGGTATGTTACTTGCCCGAGATTCGATCGTCGGTATACCAATACCTCGTTTAATCTCGTTACCGGCAAGTCACTTTAGTCGTACCATAATGCATGATCCCGTGACCAGACACTTGGTCACATTGAGCTCATTATGATGATGCATTACCGAGTGGGCCGGAGATACCTCTCCGTCATACGGAGTGACAAATCCAGCCTCGATTCGTGCCAACCCAATGTACACTTTTGGAGATACCCGTAGTGTACCTTTATAGTCACCCAGCTTACGTTGTGACGTTTGGCACACCCAAAGCACTCCTACGGTATCCGGAGTTGCACAATCTCATGGTCTAAGGAAATGATACTTGACACTTGGAAAAGCTCTAGCTAAACGAACTACACGATCTTTGAGCTATGCTTAGGATTGGGTCTTGTCCATCACATCATTCTCCTAATGATGTGATCCCGTTATCAATGACATCCAATGTCCATAGTCAGGAAACCATGACTATCTGTTGATCAACGAGCTAGTCAACTAGAGGCTTACTAGGGACATGTTGTGGTCTATGTATTCACACGTGTATTACGATTTCCGGGTAACACAGTTATAGCATGTATAACAGACTATTATCATGAACAAAGAAATATAATAATAACCATTTTATTATTGCCTCTAGGGCACATTTCGAACAAGGTGTTGGAGGACATGGCGGACGAGGCGCGGGCATGGAGGTTGACCTGACGACTTTGGCTTGAAGTAGGCAGAAGCATAGTTTCAACATGCCCAAGCCGCGGAGACAGCGACGCAGTTCGAGACCAAGCAGCCATACTCAACTCAGTCCAATCCAAGCCAGAGGTCACGGTGAACTCATTGTCGTATCCACCTCACTGATGTGAGGTGGGAGTGGCTCTTCACGGGCGTGGACGACGAGGAAGAGGAGTTGGGGCTTTGCCCCACCAACAATGACCACGAGGTCGGTCCTTCTGGACGGGGGTCACCAACATCTCCGATGACGATGAGTAAATTAGGTAGTTTGCTTGTGTTTATTAGCTTGCTTGTTTCATGTAATGTGTTATGTATGATGAAATGAATGTTGCATGGCTAGTAAAAGATTTGAGGGTTTGGAAATAGAGGTTGTTGTTGGAATGGCGGGTGACGGAGCTAAAGCCAGCAAATCTCGGATAGGGGTCCTGAGTTGGTGATCTTGGCTTGATGGTTACATGATAGAAAAGAGACACGATGTTTACCCAGGTTCGGGCCCTCTCGAAAAGATAAAACCCTACGTCCTGCTTGTATTGTATTAATTGTAGATGGGATACAATGTACAGGTTGGTCTACCTCGAGATCGTATGTGTGAATGAATCTACCTCTAGGGTGAAACCCATCGGCTAATAAGGACACCGGGGTACCTAGGGTTACACCTAGGTCGGTTACGTCGGGGGATAAACATGTCGAGGATTACATCATGCCTTGGAGTGTGAGCCAAGTCTTCGGGAGATTCAATCTTGAGTTTGTCGTGGGGCCTATCAAACGTGGCCCAGTGGTTAGTAGTTGGGGGGTTCTTGGCCCAACCAGGGATAGGGAGCCGCCGTGCTTAGCATCCCCCTTATCCAAGACACCATCAGCGGGCATACGAGTGGTGGCCCGATGTTGTCCCATGATGTTTAGAGGGTCAATTTTTCATAGCCGTTTGTAATAGCTCTAACAAATTAAAAATTGCTTTTACTAGTCAGCCTAGAGCCTTAGCATTATACAAGGATGTGTACTCCCTACGTCCCAAACATAGTGGGTATTAGAATTTTTTTTCAAAGTTGACCTGTTTATAGAAATTTCTATCAATATTTACAATACCAAATAAAGCATCATATTCATCCCAAAATGTATTTTGTATGATGTCTATTTGGTATTGTAAATATATATGATTTTCTTTGTAAACTTGGTCAAATTTTATAAAATCTGACTTTCACATGAAAAACAATGTATATTCTAAGATTGAGGGAGAAGGTTTGGAGCAATGACACGGCCCAAAACTAAGAGAGGATGAACAATGTCACATGGTGCTTATTGGCCCTCATAATCACAGATCCGTCGTTTAGTTAACTGCGGCAGCTAGAGGTGGAGGATGATGTGCCTGGCTGCCGGTGCCAGGGTTTGCCGAATTCGCCAACATCGTCCAGTCAATTGTAAATGTTGCCTCTCATCTGTTTTACTACTCCCTTCATTCCTAAATATTTGTCTTTTTATAGGTTTTAAATGGTGACTATATACGGAACAAAATGAGTGAATCTACACTCTAAAATATGTATATATACATCCGTATGTGGTGACCATTTGAAATCTTTAAAAAGACAAATATTTAGAAACGGAGGGAGTAGGTGAAATCGCATGGTGCTAAATACTCGTTCCTCCGCTGATTTGGAGAGCACGGCCCTCGCACAACCGGCGGCATACGGAGATAGCGGCTCAGAGGATCATAGGTGCATGGCCATGGACGCATGGGCAAGACCAGCCTAGTGGAAACAGCTGGCTTGACAGTTGCCGATGGACCCCCAGCAAATTAGCTGTCAAAGTTACTAAATAAATGCTCCAGACCTGCGGTAGTCCCTCCCTCCCGCCAGAGTGCCAGACCACGCCACCGGTGCTAAAAGCCTCCTCCTTTGTCCATTCTTTCCTGTCCACCCCCGAAAAGTTCGTTGGAACGTCGGACGGAGTGCTTCGCTCGGCCATTTGTGCTACCAGACGGCGAAAATATCACGTCCGCTCGGACAGTTCCGGTAGAAAATGAATCGTGACTGTGAGCTGCCAAGCTGGGTTCAACTCGACGTGATTGCGGCCTCCTAACAGACACTGAAAACGCGTAGTACGAGACAAAGTAGCCGCTCGTATTCTTTTGCGGGAAAGAATAGAGTGCGTGCCTACCAGCACCAGCCGGGGAGGGGGTGGGTAATCCGGACGGGTACTCCACGCCGTGGAAGAAGGCTGTGGAAGGTCGTGGCGCGAGTAGATTTCTCATTTCTCGGAGGCAAAGTCGGCGCCGGCTTTCAACGCGCATTAGGTTAGGTGCATCTCCTCTTGCTCTCTCGTGGGAGTGGGGGGAGTGGATTTTATTTCCCGGGCGTAGTTTTGGCAGCCGACCGTCGTCGCTTTTGCCGCGTGCGGCGGAGCGGGTGGTGATGCGCGTGGTTAACCGCCTTTCGTCGCGCGTCACGACACCCAGGGCGCACGCCGAAGTTATGGCCGTCCAGCACGGGCGGTGGGGCGTGTCGTCTACGGCGTGGTCGCCGAAGCATGGTGCTACGCTAGGAAATGCTGTACGTACAGTACAGGGATTGGTGGACCGTGGGCGTGGGGCTTTGTCGACTGAGGCATGGAGCACTTGACGCATAATTGATTTGGTGCCAACATTTGGCATTGCCAATATTTGGCAAGCCAACGGTTGGCAAAATCAAAAGTTGTCATATATTGTAACTTTTTGTGAGGCTGACGAGAAAAGTTGATAGCCAATCAATCATTAATCAATATTTGGTATTTGCTAAATATGTCATGTCAATTTTTGGCATCGAACTAATCATGCTCTTGATCTGATTCTGAACCCGCGAATGCTATACGGACTTGCCTAGGTGAAGCTGCCAAAACTTCGTCTATCGTGCCTGGGTGAAGCTAATGCATCAGGCGCTATATTTATTGATCATAGTACCAGTGTAGTATTCTTTCCAAAAAAAAAATTTAGGGAAGAATGCTTGATACCTTGAGGTTTTTTAGTCAAAACAGATTTTATTTATTGATCATAGTCTAAATACATTGGTATACAATTTATGTCTGTCTCCCGTGAAGAACGCGCATATGGGCCTACTAGCGCATGTGCTCTCTCGCTACCGCTCGATCAACGTACTGGTTAGGCCTTGGTTTGGTTCTTTTCTGTTTCTCTATAATTTTTCCTTTCGGTTTACTCTGCTTCTTCATCAGTTTTCTTTGTTTTTTTTTGTTTTCTTTGTTTTTATCGGGTTTTTGTTTCTTTCACGGTTTTTTACCGATTTGTTCTTTCCTTTCTTTTTCTGCATTTCTTTCTTGATTTCATTGGCTTTTTTCGCTCTTCTTTCTTTCTTCATTTTTCTTTCTTTCTTTTCTGGGTTTTCTTCCTTTCTTTGTTCCCTTCTTGGGTTTCAATGTTTTCATTCTTTTACATTGATTTTCTTTAGTTTTCATTTTCCTTTCTATTATTCTTTGTCTATTTATGGATTTTCATCTGTTTATTTTTTGTTCAACACACGTCTACTTTTGTCAGTGCACAATATACATTTTTAGTACACACATGAAAGAAAATTTGGTACACGGTTGAACATTTTTCAAATACAAGATGTACATTTTTCTTTTAGTACATGTTTTGAACATTCTTTTAATACATGTTCAACATTTTTTCAAATACACAATAAACATTTTTTGTGATAATAAAAAAATGATAAAACTACGTGGACATTTGTTTACATTTTATAAGTATTTCAAATGTTTTTAGTACACATGAAACATTTTGTATACATGATGAAAAATTTTCAAATGCGCAATATGCACTTTTAACTTAAATATATGTTTTGAACACTTCTTTGTATAAATAGTCAACATTTTTCAAATACACGTTAACATTGTCATGGTTAAAAATATATTAATAAAACTATGAGAATATTTTTTCAATTATATAACAAAATTCTAAATGTTTTCGGTACACAATATACATATTTTTGTACATGTGAAACATTTTTAATACACATTGAACATTTTTTATATGTGATGTTTTAAAGAAATATTTTCATGTTCCAAGAAAATGTTTGTGAAATTTTATAAATTGTTTATAAAATATACAAAAATGTTTGCGTGGTTTTAAAAAATGTTTATTTTCATAATAAAATGTAGAACATGTATTTGGAAAAGTGTGAAACATTTTTAATATTACGCAATTTTTTTTATATTGTACGCATATTTTTCAATATTTTGACATACTGTTTTTGAAACGTAGAAACGTTTTTCATTGTTACAAACACTTTTCTTGAAAGCTATCAACATGTTTTCAGTTGCACTAACATTTTTTTATACCATGTTAACATCTTCCAAATTCATGGTTTTAGTTTTGTTAATAAATTTAAGTATTTTAAAATGTAGATAAAAGGGGAAAAATGAAGTTAGCGTGCTTTGACAGTCATACGAGAGGGAAGAGACTCAAAGTTGATGAGAGTAGTCGATTTGACTGGTATCACGAATAACAGTTTTAGTAGGTTTTCTCCTCGAACCACTAATAACTTTGTTAGCTTTTGTCATTTTGATGGTACTAAATGGGGTCAATATTTGGAATAACAAATATTGCATCCACATCACCTTCCTGAAAATTCAAGGAGAGCCACGAATTCAACTATATTACTTCTGTACACCCGGTAGTACCGTTGTGCCTAGCGGTAGTACCGCTTCCCTCACGGGAGCAGTACCTCTACTGGCACTTCAAGTCGGTAGTAACGCTCCCCCGTTTGGAGTGGCACTACCGCTCCAAGTGTCAGAGCTATTACCCGGGGTGGTCTTCCTCTCTGGTCTTGGCAAAGAAGATTTGAGCGGTAGTGCTACGGTACCGGCTATTTTCAATAGCCGATACTACGTGTGTTCATATCGATAATACTACTCTGTACATTGTGCTATGACTCACAACGGTCCAGAAGTACCGCTCCCTTGGTTGGAGCGGCACTACCAGACCTAATGTCGGTCTAACTGCCGCAGGGGGCTCATTCTCCCTTCTATTGCCACCAGCACCAAGGCGTTGTTGGGGATCGTTGCAAAAATTAAAAAATTTCTACGCATCACCAAGATCAATCTATGGAGAGACTAGAAACGAGAGAGAGGGAAGTGCATCTTCATACCCTTGAAGATCGCGATGCGGAAGCGTTACAAGAACGCGGATGAAGGAGACGTACTCGCAAGGATTCAGATCGCGGTTGATTCCAATCTCAGCGCCGAACAACGGCGCCTCCGCGTTCAACACATGTACAGCCCGGGGACGTCTCCTCCTTCTTGATCTAGTAAGGGGGAACGAGAATTTGGGGAAGAGCTCCGACAGCACGACGACGTGGTGGTGGAGCTTGCAGTTCTCCAGCAGGGCTTCGCCAAGCTCAACGGAGGAGGAGGGGGTGTTGAAGAGGGGGAGGGCTGCGCCTTGGATGTGGTGTTGCTGCCCTCCCTCCACCCCTCTATTTATAGGGCGAAGGGGGAAGGGGGCCGGCCCCTCTAGATGAGATCTAGAGGGGGGCGGCGGCCAAGGGGAGGGGGCTTGCCCCCCAAGCCAAGGGGGCGCCCCCTTTAGGCCCCCCCCCCCAACCCTAGGCGCATGGGACCTAGCGGGGATGGCGCCCAACCCACTTAGGGGCTGGTTCCCTTCCACATACAGCCCATAGGGCCCTCCGGGGCAGGTGGACCCTCCCGGTGGACCCCCGGAACCCCTTCGGTGGTCCCGGTACAATACCGATAAACCCCCGAACACTTCCGGTGACCGTATGATGACTTCCCATATATAAATCTTCACCTCCGGACCATTCCGGAACTCCTCGTGACGTCCGGGACCTCATCCGAGACTCTGAACAACATTCGGTAACTGCATACTATTTCCCATAACAACTCTAGCGTCACCGAACCTTAAGTGTGTAGACCCTACGGGTTCGGGAATCATGCAGACATGACCGAGACATCTCTCCGGCCAATAACCAACAGCGGGATCTGGATACCCATGTTGGCTCCCACATGTTCCACGATGATATCATCGGATGAACCACGATGCCGGGGATTCAATCAATCCCGTACACAATTCCCTTTGTCTACCGGTATGATACTTGCCCGAGATTCGATCGTCGGTATCCCTATACCTTGTTCAATCTCGTTACCGACAAGTCTCTTTACTCGTTCCGTAACACATCATCCCATGATCAACTCCTTGGTCACATTGAGCTCATTATGACGATGTCTTACCGAGTGGGACCAGAGATACCCCTCCGTCACACGGAGTGACAAATCCCAGTCTCGTTTCGTGCCAACTCAATAGACACTTTCGGAGATACCCGTAGTGTGCCTTTATAGCCACCCGATTCGTTGTGGACGTTTGGCACACCCAAAGCATTCCTACGGTATCCGGGAGTTGCACAATCTCATGGTCTAAGGAAATGATACTTGACATTAGAAAAGCTTTAGCGCATTTAACTATACGATCTTGTGCTATGCTTAGGATTGGGTCTTGTCCACCACATCATTCTCCTAATGATGTGATCCCGTTATCAACGACATCCAATGTCCATGGTCAGGAAACGTAACCATCTATTGATCAACGAGCTAGTCAACTAGAGGCTCACTAGGGACCTGTTGTGGTCTATGTATTCACACATGTATTACAATTTCCGAATAACACAATTATAGCATGAACAATAGACAATTATCATGAACAAGGAAATATAATAATAACCATTTTATTATTGCCTCTAGGGCATATTTCCAACAGTCTCCCACTTGCACTAGAGTCAATAATATAGTTACATTGTGATGAATCGAACACCCATAGAGTTCTGGTGTTGATCATGTTTTGCTCGTGGAAGAGGTTTATTCAACGGATCTGTGACATCTGTGTCCGTATGCACTTTACAAATATCTATGTCTCCATCTTGAACATTTTCACGAATGGAGTTGAAGCGACGCTTGATATGCCTAGTCTTCTTGTGAAACCTGGGCTCCTTGGCCAGGGCAATAGCTCCAGTGTTGTCACAGAAGAGAGTCATCGGGAACTCCTAGGTCGGCAATGAACTCCTTCATCCAGATTGCTTCATGTGCTGCCTCCAAGGCTGCCATTTACTCCGCTTCACATGTAGATCCCGCCACGACGCTTTGCTTGCAACTGCACTAGCTGACTGCCCCACCATTCAAAATATACACGTACCCGGTCTGTGACGTAGAGTCATCCAGATCTATGTCGAAGCTAGCATCGACGTAACCCTTTACGACGAGCTCTTCGTCACCTCCATAAACGAGAAACATATCCTTAGTCCTTTCAGGTACTTCAGGATATTCTTGACCGTTGTCCAGTGTTCCATGCCGGGATTACTTTGGTACCTTCCTACCAAACTTACGGCAAGGTTTACATTAGGACTGGTACACAACATGGCATACATAATAGACCCTATGGCCGAGGCATAGGGGATGACACTCATCTTTTCTCTATCTTCTGCCGTGGTCGGGCATTGAGCCGTGCTCAATCTCACACCTTGCAATACAGGCAAGAACCCCTTCTTGGACTGATCCATATTGAACTTCTTCAATATCTTGTCAAGGTACGTGCTTTGTGAGAGACCAATGAGGCGTTGATACGTCTCCAACGTATCTATAATTTATGAAGTATTCATGCTATTATATTATCCTTCTAGGATGTTTTATATGCATTTATATGATATTTTATATGATTTTTGGGACTACCCTATTAACCTAGAGCCCAGTGCCAGTTTCTGTTTTCTCCTTGTTTTAGAGTATCGCAGAAAAGGAAAACTAAACGCAGTCCAATTGACGTGCCACTTGACGGAGATCATTTCTGGACCAGAAGAAGCCCACGGAGTACCAAAAGCAGGCCAGAAGAGTCCCGGGCTGCCCACGAGGGTGGGGGGCGCGCCCCCGTACCTCGTGGACAGCCCGGACACCCCCCTGATGTGAAATCAACGCAGAACTCTTCTATATATACAAAAACTTCCAGAAAGAAACCTAGATCGGAAGTTCCGCCGCCGCAAGCCTCTGTAGCCACGAGAAGTCAATCTAGGCCCTCTCCGGCACCTGCCGGAGGGGCCATCATCACCGGTGGCCATGGAAGAGTATCCGGATGGGCCATCATCACCATGAAGGCCAAGGACCAGAGGGTGGAGGCCATGGAGGAGGAAGCACAAGGGGGAGAACCTCTCCTCCTCTCTTCTGGAGGTGCCGGAGTGCCATGGGAGGGGAATCATCGCCATGGTGATCGTCTTCATCAACATCACCATCATCATCACCATCCTCATCTCTTTTTATGCGGTCCACTCTCCCGCACCCCGCTGTAAGCCCTACTTGAACATGGTGCTTTATGCCACATATTATGATCCAATGATGTGTTGCCATCCTATGATGTTTTGAGTAGATATCTTTTGTCTTTGGGTTGATTGATGATCTAGATTGGTATGAGTTGTATGTTTTATTTTGGTGCTGTCCTATGGTGCCCTCCGTGTCGCGCAAGCGTGAGGGATTCCCGTTGTAGGGTGTTCCAATACGTTCATGATTCGCTTATAGTGGGTTGGTGAGTGACTGAAACACAAACCCGAGCAAGAGGGATTGTTGTGTATGGGAATAAAGAGGACTTGATGCTTTAATGCTATGGTTGGGTTTTACCTTAATGATCTTTAGTAGTTGCGGATGCTTGCTAGAGTTCCAATCATAAGTGCATATGATCCAAGTAGAGTAAGTATGTTAGCTTATGCCTCTCCCTCATATGAAACTGCAATAGTGATCACCGGTCTTGTTAACAATTGCCTAGGACAATTCCGCACACTGATCCACCATTATTCCACACTCTCTATTTATAATATTTAGTAATATATTCTAACTTTATGATAACAACACCTACTTTTATATTTTAGCTCTCCGATATCATACAAAGTTATTCTCTTCATACCCACAACGTAGTTTTATTTCTCGTTTCTAGTTGGAAGTAAACGTTCGGTGCACGAAGAGTCGTATCAGTGGCAGATAGGGCTTGAGAGAATATTGATCTTACCTTTAGCTCCTTGTGGGTTCGACACTCCATACTTATCACTTCCACCTTTGAAAAGTGCTACAATGATTCCTTGCACTTGGGGATTATCAAGCTCTTTTCTGGCGCCGTTGCCGGGGAACAATAGCGTGGGGTTGATATTCTCGTGTGTGCTTGTTTGCTTTCTTCACTAAGTAGATTTTGTTTTTACTTTTTGTTTCTGTTTAGTTGTGGGTGAAACATACAAAAAAATTAAAAATTAAAATACAAAAAAAATTACTTGCCTTTCATGCCTAAAAAGTTTTTCGAAAAGAGAAGTGATTGGAAAGTTATGCATTGAAGAAGTGAGGGTCGACCTTGAGCACTTGTGTTCATGCTCACGGAAACAATGTAAAAATTTTCATGGAAGTTTCTCTGTAAATAATTATCCCCTTGTATATATTCATTGTATTATAAAAATAATGTGCCAAGCTTTGGTTTTAGGATGATTAGATTGCTTGTTTACTATATGCAGAACAAAAACAGAAACTTTGGCTGTAGTGAGTGAATTTACATTTTTTACTGGAAAGTCAAATGAGTCTGAAACTTTCTGCACATTACCTCTGTACAAATTGTTAAAATTTTCAAATTTATTTCATAATTGTAGGAGAAGTTTACCAAACTTCCAGATTACTACAGACTGTTCTGTTTTTAACAGATTCTGTCTTGCGTGTGTTGTTTGCCTATTTCGATGAATCTATGGCTAGTATCGGAGGGTATGAACCATTGAGAAGTTGGAATACAGTAGGTTTAACACCAATATAAATAAAGAATGAGTTCATTACAGTACCTAAAGGTAGTGATTTGCTTTATTACACTAACGGATCTCACAAGTTTTTGTTAAAGTTTTGTGTGGATGAAGTGTCCGAAGGTCGAGGAGCTATCAATATGAGAAGAATAAAGAGAGGCAAGAGTTCAAGATTGGGGATTCCCAAGGCACCCCAAGTAAATATTTCAAAGTATACTCAAGCATATAAGCTTGGGGATGCCCTAGTTGGCATCTCATCTTTCTTCTTCAACAAATATCGGTATACCTCGGTTTTTGCTTTGTTCACATGATTTGTGTCCTTTGTGTTTTTGTTTTTCCTTTAAGAACCATGCTAGCATGAGATAGCCCTTCATTTATTTATAGAATACTTCACGTGCTTCACTTAAATATTTTAAGTATGATCTGATAGAATTGCTCTTTGTGCTTCACTTAAATCTTTTGAGTATGGTTTTATAGAACGCTTCATGTGCTTCACTTATACATTTTGAGCTTGGATATTGGTTAGTCTATATTAATTGTAGAATGCTCCATGAACTTCAATTCTATCCTTTGGAGTATGAATAATACTATCATTAAAGTGGGTTTGGAAGAGTGTCAACTTTAGGAATTAGTGATCCCACTATCTTGGAGGGTGTTGAATCTTAGTGTGATATTTATGAAAGTGAATTTGGAAGAGTGTCAACTTTAGCTAGTAATGATTCCTCTATTTCGGAAAAGGTTCCAATTGAGAATGAGAACAAAGTTGCTATCCATGATGCTACTGAAAATTATTATGATGGAGGAATACATGCTTGTAGAAGTTGCAATAATATCAAGTTTCCTCTCTATGTGCTTAAAGTTTTGAAGTTATACTTGTTTTGCCTTCCTATGCTAGTTGATTCTTGTTCCCATAAGTTGTGTGCTAACAAAATCCAAAGGCATAGGAAGTAAGTTATATTTAAATGTGCTAGTCATATTCTTCAAGATGCTCTCTTTGTGCTTTAATTCCTATCTTTTATGTGAGCATCATTGAAATCATCATGCCTAGCTAAAAGGCATTAAAGAAAATCGCTTGTTGGGATACAACCCAATATTTACCCTTACTGTTTTTGTGTGTTTACATGATTAAGCTACTGTAGTAATCATGTTTTATAGCTTTTGTTTCAATAAAGTGCCAAGTAAGACCTTTGGGAAGACTTGGGTGAAAGTTAATGTGATCTTGCTGTAAAAAACAGAAACTTTGCGCTCACGAGAATAGATGTCATTTTTTACAGAAGAATGCTTTTCAGTTGATTATTTTTGAAGAAGATTAATAGACAAATTCCTCACGTCGACCAATTTATTTCATAATTTTTGGAGTATCATAAGTATGGTTTATGTTCAGATCATTGCAGACTGTTCTGTTTCTGACAGATTCTGTTTTCATTACATAGCTTGCTTGTTTTCTAATTTCTATGACTTATATTCCTCAATATAAATTGTAGAAATGATATGTTACAGTGGGAATTGTGTGAGAACAATTATGAACCTTGTATTTGACAATACCAAAGTGAATGGTTTGCTCTTTATCATACTAACCTATCTCACGAAGTTTGGTTAAGTTTTGTGTGATTGAAGTTTTCAAGTTTTGGGTGAGATATCGATATGAGGAGAATAAGGAGTGGAAAGACCCTAAGCTTGGGGATTCCCAAGGCACCCCAAGGAAATATTCAAGAAAGACTCAAGTACCTAAGCTTGGGGATGCCCCGGAAGGCATCCCATCTTTCGTCTTCAAAACTATCGGTATACCTTACTCGAAGCTATATTTTTATTCATCACATGATATGTGTTTTGCTTGGATCGTGTTTTCAATTTTACTTGTTGTTTGAATAAAATCATTGGATCTGAAATATTGAATGAAAAATAATCCTCCCATGGCTAGTTAATTATTTGACTACCCAGTGTTCTTCACTCATATCTTTTTGAAGTAGTTTGTCATTTACTCATGTGTTCAAGTATATCCTATTAGTAAATGGTTGAATAAATTGAATGTCATAAACCTGAATTTATATATGTTTCATATGCTTATAACATGGGGAGTAATGACTTCACACATAGTAAGTATAGGTAGTAAACTTATTGAATGTTAGCAAACATAGAATTGGTCACTTGAACAATTCACGAAAGAATATTGAAGGAAGAGAGGTTTCACATATAAATATACTATATTGGACATCTTTTATGATTGGGAGCACTCATTAAAATATGACATGCTAAAGAGTTGATGTTGGACAAGGAAGACAACGTAATGGGTTATGTTTTCTTATATCTGAAATAAAGTATATTGTCATGGATCATCCAACATGTTGAGCTTGCCTTTCCCCATCATGCTAGCCAAATTCTTTGCACCAAGTAGAGATACTACTTGTGCTTCCCAAAACCCTTAAACCAGTTTTGCCATGAGAGTCCACCATATCTACCTATGGATTGAGTAAGATCCTTCAAGTAAGTTGTCATCGGTGCAAGCAATAAAAACTGCTCTCTAAATATGTATGATTGATTGGTGTGGAGAAAATAAGCTTTATACGATCTTGTGATGCGGAAGAAATAAAAGTGACGGGTTGCATAATAAAGGTCCATATCACAAGGGGCAATATAATGTGACATTCTTTCGCATTAATATTTTGTGCATCCAACCCTGAAAGCGCATGGCAACCTCTGCTTCCCTCTGCGAAGGGCCTATCTTTTATTATTATCTTCTACCTTATGCAAGAGTCATGGTGATCTTCACATTTCCTTTTTACATTTTATCCTTTGGCAAGCACAGGGTGTTGGAAAGATCCTGATATATATATATATATATATATATATATATATATATATATATATATATTTAATTGGATGTAAGTTAGCATGAGCTATTATTGTTGACATTACCCTTGAGGTAAAAGGTTGGGAGGTGAAACTATAAGCCCCTATATTTCTCTGTGTCCGATTAAAACTCCATAACCACAAGTATTGCGTGAGTGTTAGCAATTGTGAAAGACTAAATGATAGTTGAGTATGTGGAGTTTGCTAAATCAAAGCTCTGACATAGACTCTTCCTAAAAATAAGATGAATTGCAATTGTTTGATGACTGAGAATATTGTTTGTTAGTTTTCAAGAAAGTTTATGATCTATACTTTAACATGTGATTAGCTTGTTACTTTATCATGAGAAGTTTTATGAGATGAGCTACTGTTATGACATGTAATGATGCTAGAAAAGTGATTGGAATTATCATTGATCAAACTTAAGCACTTGCTAGCATTCACACTTCATAAATTATTTCTTTTATCATTTACCTACTTGAGGACGAGCAGGAATTAAGCTTGGGGATGCTGATACGTCTCCAACGTATCTATAATTTATGAAGTATTCATGCTATTATATTATCCTTCTAGGATGTTTTATATGCATTTATATGATATTTTATATGATTTTTGGGACTAACCTATTAACCTAGAGCCCAAAGTGCAGTTTACATTTTCTCCTTGTTTTAGAGTATCGCAGAAAAGGAAAACTAAACGGAGTCCAATTGACATGCCACTTGACGGAGATCATTTTGGACCGTAAGAAGCCCACGGAGTACCAAAAGCAGGCCAGAAGAGTCCCTGGCTGCCCACGAGGGTGGGGGGCATGCCCACCCCCCTAGGGCGCGCCCCCTACCTCGTGGACAGCCCAGAGACCCCCCCTGACGTGAAATCAACGCAAAACTCTTCTATATATACAAAAACTTCCAGAAAGAAACCTAGATTGGAAGTTCCGCCGCCGCAAGCCTCTGTAGCCACGAGAAATCAATCTAGGCCCTCTCTGGCACCCTGCTGGAGGGGGCCATCATCACCGGTGGCCATGGAGGAGTATCCTGGATGGGCCATCATCACCATGAAGGCCAATGACTATAGGGTGGAAGCCATGGAGGAGGAAGCACAAGGAGGAGAACCTCTCCTCCTCTCTTCCGATGGCGCCGGAGTGCCATCGGGAGGGGAATCATCGCCACAGTGATTGTCTTCATCAACATAACATCATCATCACCATCCTCATCTCTTTTTACGCGGTCCACTCTCCCGCACCCCGCTGTAATCCCTACTTGAACATGGTGCTTTATGCCACATATTATGATCCAATGATGTGTTGCCATCCTATGATGTTTTGAGTAGATATCTTTTGTCTTTGGGTTGATTGATGATCTAGATTGGTATGAGTTGTATGTTTTATTTTGGTGCTGTCCTATGGTGCCCTCTGTGTCGCGCAAGCATGAGGGATTCCCGCTGTAGGGTGTTGCAATACGTTCATGATTTGCTTATAGTGGGTTGGTGAGTGACTGAAACACAAACCCGTGTAAGAGGGATTGTTGTGTATGGGAATAAAGAGGACTTGATGCTTTAATGCTATGGTTGGGTTTTACCTTAATGATCTTTAGTAGTTGCGGATGCTTGCTAGAGTTCCAATCATAAGTGCATATGATCCAAGTAGAGAAATTATGTTAGCTTATGCCTCTCCCTCATATGAAACTGCAATAGTGATCACCGGTCTTGTTAACAATTGCCTAGGACAATTCCGCACACCGATCCACCATTATTCCACACTCTCTATTTATAATATTTAGTAATATATTCTTCATGCGTTTGACACCAATGTGACCAAGGCGGCAGTGCCACAAGTATGTGGGACTATCATTATCAACCTTACATCTTTTGGCATTCACACTATGAATATGTGTAACATCATGTTCGAGATTAAATAAGAATAAACCATTGATCAGCGGGGCATGACCATAAAACATGTCTCTCACATAAATAGAACAACCATTATTCTCAGATTTAAATGAGTAGCCATCTCGCATTAAGCGAGATCCAGATACAATGTTCATGCTCAAAGCTGGCACTAAATAACAATTATTGAGGTTTAAAACTAATCCCGTAGGTAAATGTAGAGGTAGCGTGCGGCGCGATCACATCGACCTTGGAACCATTCCCGACGCGCATCGTCACCTCGTCCTTCGCCAGTCTCCGCTTATTCCGTAGCTCCTGTTTTGAGTTACAAATATGAGCAACCGCACCGGTATCAAATACCCAGGAGCTACTACGAGTGCTGGTAAGGTACACATAAATAACATGTATATCATATATACCTTTGGTATTGTCGGCCTTCTTATCCGCTAAGTACTTGGGGCAGTTCCGCTTCAAAGGACTGCTTTCCCTTGCAATAAAAGCACTCAGTCTCAGGTTTGGATCCATGCTTTGGCTTCTTCCCGGCAACTGGCTTACCGGGCGTGGCAACTCCCTTGTCGTCCTTCTTGAAGTTCTTCTTACCCGTTCCTTTCTTGAAACTAGTGGTTTTATTGACCATCAACACTTGATGTTCCTTTTTGATCTCCACCTCCGCTGATTTCAGCATTGAATATACCTCAGGAATGGTTTTCTCCATCCCCTGCATATTGCAATTCATCACAAAGCTCTTGTAGCTAGGTGGGAGCTGTTGGAAATATGCCCTAGAGGCAATAATAAATTAGTTAGTATTATTATATTTCCTTGTTCATGATAACTTTTATTATCCATGCTATAATTGTATTGATAGGAAACTCAGATACATGTGTGGGTACATAGACAACACCATGTCCCTAGCAAGCCTTTAGTTGACTAGCTCGTTGATCAATAGATGGTTACGGTTTCCTGACCATGGACATTGGATGTCGTTGATAACGGGATCACATCATTAGGAGAATGATGTGATGGAAAAGACCCAATCCTAAGCCTAGCACAAAGATCGTGTAGTTCATATGCTAAAGCTTTTCTAATGTCAAGTATCATTTCCATAGACCATGAGATTGTGCAACTCCCGGATACCGTAGGAATGCTTTGGGTGTACCAAACGTCCACAACGTAATCGGGTGGCTATAAAGGTGCACTACGGGTATCACCGAAAGTGTCATTGGGTTGGCACGAATCGAGATCGGGATTTGTCACTCCGTGTGATGGAGAGGTATCTGGGCCCACTCGGTAGGACATCATCATAATGTGCACAATGTGACCAAGGGGTTGATCACGGGATGATGTGTTACGGAATGAGTAAAGAGACTTGCTTAACGAGATTGAACAAGGTATCGGCATACCGACGATTGAATCTCGGGCAAGTACAATACCGCTAGACAAAGGGAATTGCATACGAGATTGCTTGAATCCTTGACATCGTGGTTCATCCGATGAGATCATCGTGGAACATGTGGGAGCCAACATGGGTATCCGGATCCCGCTGTTGGTTATTGACCGGAGAACTTCTCGGTCATGTCTGCATGGTTCCCGAACCCGTAGGGTCTACACACTTAAGGTTCGGTGACGCTAGAGTTGTTATGGGAAATAGTATGTGGTTACCGAAGGTTGTTCGGAGTCCCGACTGAGATCCCGGACAAGATGAGGAGCTCTGGAATGGTCAGGAGGTGAAGATCGGTATATTGAACGAAGGGTATTGGAGTCCGGAATTGTTCCGGGGGTACCAGGTGATGACCAGCGTGTCCGTAAGGGGTTTCGGAGGCTCCGGCAAGCTTTGGGGGGCCTTATGGGCCAAGGGGAGAGGGCACATCAGCCCACTAAGGGGCTGAGCGCCCCTCCCACCCCATCTCACGTAACCTGGAAAGGTGGGGCGCCACCCCTAGGGCAGCCACCCTCCCGGCTTGGGGGCAAGTTTCCTAAGGGTGGGGGCGCCAAAACCCATCTAGGGTTTCCCTTATGGCCGCCGCCTCCCCTAGGGAACCCTAGGGCGCCTCCTCCTCCCTTCCCCTATATATAGTGAGTGAGAGAGAGGGCAGCCGCACTTTCCTGGCGCAGCCCTCTCCCTCCTCCAACACCTCCTCCTCCTCCGTAGTGCTTGGCGAAGCCTCGCCGAGAACCACGAGCTCCATCACCACCATGCCGCCGTGCTTTTGGAGTTCTCCTCAACTTCTCCTCTCCCTTGCTGGATCAAGAAGGAGGAGACGTCCCCGAGCTGTACGTGTGTTGAACGCGGAGGCACCGTTGTTCGGTGCTTAGATCGGAATCAACCGCGATCTGAATCACTGCGAGTACGACTCCTTCATCCGCGTTCTTGCAACGCTTTCGCTTAGCGATCTACAAGGGTATGTAGATGCACTCCCCTTTCCCTCGTTGCTAGATTACTCCATAGATTGATCTTGGTGATGCGTAGAAAATTTTGAATTTCTCGCCACGCTCCCCAACAGTGGCATCATGAGCTAGGTCTATTGCGTAGATTTTATGCACGAGTAGAACACAAGTTGTTGTGGGCGTTGATTTTGTTCAATATGCTTACTGTTACTAGTCCTATCTTGTTTCGACGATATTGTGGGATGAAGCGGCCCGGACCGACCTTACACGTACACTTACGTGAGACAGGTTCCACCGACTGACATGCACTTGTTGCATAAGGTGGCTAGCTGGTGCCGCCTCCCACTTTAGTCGGATCGGATTCGATGAAAAGGGTCCTTATGGAGGGTAAATAGCAATTGACATATCACGTTGTGGTTTTGTGTAGGTAAGAAACGTTCTTGCTAGAAACCCATAGCAGCTATCAGAAACATGCAAACAACAATTAGAGGACGTCTAACTTGTTTTTTGCGGGGTATGCTATGTGATGTGATATGGCCAAAAGAATGTGATGAATGATATGTGATGTATGAGATTGATCATGTTCTTGTAATAGGAATCACGACTTGCATGTCGATGAGTATGACAACCGGCAGGAGCCATAGGAGTTGTCTTAATTTATTGTATGACCTGCGTGTCAATGAACAACACCATGTAATTACTTTACTTTATTGCTAAACCGTTAGCCATAGTAGTAGAAGTAATAGTTGGCGAGACAACTTCATGGAGACACGATGATGGAGATCATGATGATGGAGATCATGATGATGGAGATCATGATGATGGAGATCATGGTGTCATGCCAGTGACAATGATGATCATGGAGCCCCGAAGATGGAGATCAAAAGGAGCAAAATGATATTGGCCATATCATGTCACTTTTTGATTGCATGTGATGTTTATCATGTTTATGCATCTTATTTGCTTAGAACGACGGTAGTAAATAAGATGATCCCTCATTAAAATTTCAAGAAAGTGTTCCCCTAACTGTGCACCGCTATGTAAAGTTCGTTGTTTCAAAGCACCACGTGATGATCGGGTGTGATAGATTCTAACGCTCACATACAACGGGTGTAAGCCAGATTTACACACGCGAAACACTTAGGTTGACTTGACGAGCCTAGCATGTATGCATATGGCCTCGGAACACAAGAGACCGAAAGGTCGAGCATGAGTCGTATGGTAGATACGATCAACATGAAGATGTTCACCGATGATGACTAGTCCGTCTCACGTGATGATCGGACACGGCCTAGTTGACTCGGATCATGTAATCACTTAGATGACTAGAGGGATGTCTATCTGAGTGGGAGTTCATAAGATGAACTTAATTATCCTGAACATAGTTAAAAGGTCTTTGCAAATTATGTCGTAAGCTCGCGCTTTAGTTCTACTGTTTAGATATGTTCCTAGAGAAAATTTAGTTGAAAGTTGATAGTAGCGATTATGCGGACTAAGTCCGTAAACTGAGGATTGTCCTCGTTGCTTGGAAGAAGGCTTATGTCCTTAATACACCGCTCAGTGTCTTTGAACCTCGAGCGTCGTCTGTGGATGTTGTGAACATCGACATACACGCTTTGATAACTACGTGATAGTTCAAGAATGTTAAATGGTTTAGAGTTAAGGCAATCAAGACAATTTGGAAACATCGCGAAACATCTGAGATGTTTCGAGGGCTGAAATTGGGATTTCAGGCTCGTGCCCACGTCAAGAGGTATAAGACCTCCGACGAGCTTCTTGGCCTACAAACTAAGGGAGAAAAGCTTAATCGTTGAGCTTGTACTTAGATTGTCTGGGTACAACAACCACTTGAATCGAGTGGGAGTTAATCTTCCAGATGATATAGTGATGTTTCTCCAAAGTCATTGCCACCAAGCTACTAGAGCTTCGTGATGAACTATAACATATCAGGGATAGATATGATGATCCTTGAAGCATTCGCGATGTTTGACACCGCGAAAGTAGAAGTCAAGTAGGAGCATCAATTGTTGATGGTTAGTAAAACCACTAGTTTCAAGAAGGGCAAGGGCAAGAAGGGATACTTCATGAAACGGCAAAACAGTTGCTGCTCCAGTGAAAACCCAAGGTTGAACCCAAACCTGAGACTAAGTGCTTCTGTAATGAGAGGAACAGACACTAAAGCAGAACCACCCTAGATACTTGGTAGATAAGAAGGCAGGCAAGGTCAACAGAAGTATATTGGATATACATTATGTTAATGTGTACTTTACTAGTACGCCTAGTAGCACCAGGGTATTAGATACCGGTTCGATGGCTAAGTGCTAGTAACTCGAAATAAAAGCTACGGAATAAAAGGAGACTAGCTAAAGGTGAGCTGACGATATGTGTTGGAAGTGTTTCCAAGGTTGATATGATCAAGCATCGCACGCTCCCTCTACCTTTGAGATTGGTGTTAAACCTAAGTAATTGTTATTTGGTGTTTGCGTTGAGCATAGACATGATTGGATTATGTCTATCGCAATACGGTTATTCATTTAAGGAGAATAATGGTTACTCTGTTTATTTGAATAATACCTTCATTGGTCTTGCACCTAAAATGAATGGTTTATTAAATCTCGATCGTAGTGATACACATGTTCATGCCAAAAGATATAAGATAGTAATGATAGTACCACCTACTTGTGGCACTGCCATGTAAGTCATATTGGTATAAAATGTATGAAGAAGCTCCATGTTGATGGATCTCTGGACTCACTCGTTTTTGAAAAGTTTGAGACATGCGAACCATGTCTATTGGTGTATACGCATGAAGAAACTCCATGCAGATGGATCGTTTGGACTCACTTGATTTTGAATCACTTGAGATATGCAAATCATACCACATGGGCAAGATGACCGAAAAGCCTCGTTTTCAGAAGATGGAACAAGATAGCAACTTGTTGGAAGTAACACATTTTGATGTGTGCAGTCCAATGAGTGCTTTGAGGCATGCAAAGGAATATCGTTATGTTCTTACTTCACAGATGATTTGAGTAGATGTTGAGTATATTTACTTGATGAAACACAAGACTGAATTATTGAAAGGTTCAAGTAATTTCAGAGTGAAGTTGAAGATCTTCGTGACAAGAGGATAAAATGTCCGTGATGTGATCATAGAGATGGATATCTGAGTTGCGTAGTTTGGTACACAATTGAGACATTGTGGAAATTGTTTCACAACTAACACCGCTGGAACACCATAGTGTGATGGTGTGTCCGAACATCATAGATGCACCCTATTGGATATGGGGCATACCATGATGTCTCTTATCGAATTACCACTATCGCTCATGGGTTAGGCATTAGAGACAACCACATTCACTTTAATAGGGCACCACATAGTTCCGTTGAGATGACACCGTAAGAACTATGGTTTAGAGAAACCTAAGTCGCCGTTTCTTGAAAGTTTGGGGCTGCGACGCTTATATGAAAAAGTTTCATCCTGATGAGCTTGAACCCAAAGCGGATAAATACATCTTCATAGGACACCCAAAACAGTTGGGTATACCTCCTATTTCAGATCCGAAGCAAAAGTGATTGTTTCTAGAACGGGTCCTTTCTCGAGGAAAAGTTTCTCTCGAAAGAATTGAGTGGGAGGATGGTGGAGACTTGATGAGGTTAATGAACCATCACTTCAACCAGAGTGTAGCAGGGCACAGGAAGTTGTTCATGTGGCACCTACACCAATTGAAGTGGAAGCTGATCATAGTGATCATAATGCTTCGGATCAAGTCACTGCCAAACATCGTAGGACGACAAGGACAGGTACTGCTTCAGAGTGGTACGGTAATCCTGTCTTGGAGGTCATGTTGCTAGACAAAAATGAACCTACGAGCTATGGAGAAGCGATGGTGGGCCCGGATTCCGACAAATGGCTTGAGGCCATAAAATCCGAGAGAGGATCCATGTATGAAAACAAAGTGTAGACTTTGGAAGAACTACTTGACGGTCGTAAAGGCTGTTGGGCATGTATGGATTTTAGAAGAAGACGGACAATGATGGTAAGTGTCACCATTAAGAAAGCTCGACTTGTCGTTAAGATGTTTTCCGACAAGTTCAAGGAGTTGACTGCAGTGAGACTTTCTCATTTGTAGCGATGCTAAGAGTCTGTTGGAATTATATTAGCAATTCTTGCATGATTTATGAAATCTTGCGTATAGGATGCCAAAACATTGTTTCCTCGACGATATTCTTGAGGAAAGGTTGTGTGTGATACAACCGTAAGGTTTTGTCAATCCCGAAAGATGCTAACAAGTGTGCAAAGCTCCAGAGTCCTTCTAAGGACCGGAGTAAGCATCTCAGAGTTGGAATATACGCTTTGATGAGATGATCAAAGATTTTGCGTTTATACAAAGTTTATGAGAAACTTGTATTTCCAAAGAAGTGAGTGGGAGCACTATAGAATTTCTGATGAGTATATGTTGTTGACATATTGTTGATCAGAAATGATGTAGAATTTATGGAAAGCATATAGGGTTATTTGAAAAGTGTTTTTCAACAGAAAACCTGGATTAAGCTGCTTGGACATTGAGCATCAAGATCTATGAGGATAGATCAAAAACGCTAAATGGTACTTTCAAATGAGCACATACCTTGACATGATCTAGAATGTGTTCAAGATGGATCACCAAAGAAGGAGTTCTTGCACGAGTTGTAAGGTATGAAGTTAAGACTTAAAGCTCGACCACGGCAGAAGAGAGAGAAAGGACGAAGGTCGCCCCTATGCTTCGTATATAGGCTCTATAGTATGCTATCTTTGTGTAGCGCTTGCGGAAGTGTGCCTTGCCATAAGTCTGGCAAGGGGGTACAAGAGTGATCCAAGAATGGATCATTGGACAGCGGTCAAAATTGTCCTTGGAGTAAATAAGGACATGTTTCTCGATTATGGAGGTGATAAAGAGTTCAACGTAAAGGGTTACGTCGATGCAAGCTTTAACACCTATCCGAATGACTCTGAGTAGCAAACCGGATACGTATAATGGAGCAACCATTTGGAATAGCTCCAAGTGGAGCGTGGAAGCAGCATTTACAATATGACCTAGAGATTTATGCGAAGTACATACGTATTCGAATGTTGCAGACCCGTTGACTAAAACCTCTCTCACAAGCAAAACATGATCAAACCCCATAACTCATTGAGTGTTAATCACATGATGATGTGAACTAGTTTAGTGACACTAGTAAACTCTTTGGATGTTGGTCACATGGCGATGTGACCTGTGAGCGTTAATCACATGGCAATGTGAACTAGATTATTGACTCTAGTGCAAGTGGGAGACTGTTGGAAATATGCCCTAGAGGCAATAATAAATTAGTTATTATTATTATATTTCCTTGTTCATGATAACCTTTATTATCCATGCTATAATTGTATTGATAGGAAACTCAGATACATGTGTGGGTACATAGACAACACCATGTCCCTAGTAAGCCTCTAGTTGACTAGCTCGTTGATCAATAGATGGTTACGGTTTCCTGACCATGGACATTGGATGTCGTTGATAACGGGATCACATCATTAGGATAATCATGTGATGGACAAGACCCAATCCTAAGCCTAGCACAAAGATCGTGTAGTTCGTATGCTAAAGCTTTTCTAATGTCAAGTATCATTTCCTTAGACCATGAGATTGTGCAACTCCTGGATACCATAGGAATGCTTTGGGTGTACCAAACGTCCACAACGTAATCGGGTGGCTATAAAGGTGCACTACGGGTATCTCCGAAAGTGTCTGTTGGGTTGGTACGAATCGAGACTGGATTTGTCACTCCGTGACGGAGAGGTATCTCTGGGCCCACTCGGTAGGACATCATCATAATGTGCACAATGTGACCAAGGGGTTGATCATGGGATGATGTGTTACGGAACGACTAAAGAGACTTGCCGGTAACGAGATAGAACAAGGTATCGGCATACCGACGATAGAATCTCGGGCAAGTACAATACCACTAGACAAAGGGAATTGCATGCAGGATTGCTTGAATCATTGACATCGTGGTTCATCCGATGAGATCATCGTGGAACATGTGGGAGCCAACATGGGTATCCATATCCCGCTGTTGGTTATTGACCGGAGAACGTCTCGGTCATGTCTGCATGGTTCCCGAACCCGTAGGGTCTACACACTTAAGGTTCGATGACGCTTAGAGTTGTTATGGGAAATAGTATGTGGTTACCGAAGGTTGTTGAGTCCCGTATGAGATCCCGGACATGAAGAGGAGCTCGAGAATGGTCTGGAGGTGAAGATCGGTATATTGGACGGAAGGGTATTGGAGTCCGGAATTGTTCCGGGTACGGTGATGACCAACAGGTCCCAAAGGGGTTTTGAGGCCCCGGCAAGCTTTGGGGGGGGCTTATGGGCCAAGGGAGAGGGCACATCAACCCACTAAGGGGCTGAGCGCCTCCCACCCCATCTCACGTAACTGGAGAGGTGGGGCGCCACCCCTAGGGCAGCCACCCCTCCCGGCTTGGGGGCAAGTTTCCTAAGGGTGGGGGCGCCAAAACCCATCTAGGGTTTCCCCTATGGCCGCCGCCTCCCTAGGGAACCCTAGGCGCCCCCTCCTCCCTTCCCCCTATATATAGTGAGAGAGAGAGAGGACAGCCGCACCCTTCCCCTGGCGCAACCCTCTCCCTCCTCCAACACCTCCTCCTCCTCCGTAGTGCACTCCCCTTTCCCTCGTTGCTAGATTACTCCATAGATTGATCTTGGTGATGCATAGAAAATTTTGAATTTCTGCTACATTCCCCAACAGGAGCGACTGAAGGATTCTGTCAACGACCGCGTCATCCGGGAGATTAACTCCCAGCTGAGATAAGCGGTTGTGCAACCCAGACATTTTGTGTATGTGCTCACGACGTAACTATTCTCCTCCATCTTACAACTGTAGAACTTGTCAGAGACTTCATATCTCTCGACCCAGGCATGAGCTTGGAAAACCATTTTCAGCTCTTGGAACATCTCATATGCTCTGTGCTGCTCAAAACGCGTTTGGAGCCCCGATTCTAAGCTGTAAAGCATGCCGCACTGAACCAGGGAGTAATCATCACTACGCGACTGCCAGGCATTCATAACGTCTTGAGTTGCTGGGAAAACAGGTGCGTCACCTAGCGGTGCTTCAAGTAGATATGCTTTCTTGGGAGCTATGAGGATAACCCTCAGGTTACGGACCCAGTCCGTGTAGTTGCTACCATCGTCTTTCAGCTTGGTTTTCTCTAGGAACGCGTTGAAGTTGAGTGTCACAGCCCCAGATCAGCCCTTGTTTGTTTTTGCTTTAGCATCCATGCATCATGTTTAAATTTTAAGAAACTTGAAATGGGGATTGCCTAAACCCTAGCATTAAAGGAATCCACTAGGTTCACCTAAAATATTTTCAGTAATCCAAATGGCCTTAAAGAAAATGTTCATCATTTATGGGAAATGCTGTAAACAGTAACCAGAGATGTTGCACATTTTTCCATGACATTTGGATCTTTGAATTAAATCATAAGTATTTGAATTTGGACATTTATATTCTATAAAATATTTTAAATGTCCAAATACTCCTAAACTGAAATGTTCCATGTTAGATATATTCTATACATTGGGCATGCACAGTTTGGTGATTTTTAAAAGTGCTCGGATATTTTAATAAAGCCGCAGAAGTTTTCAGAATAATAGAAAACAGAAAATAAAGAGAAAGAGAGAGACTCTTACCTGACCTACCTGGCGCCCACCAACTGCCCAGCTCCAGCTGCCCAGCCCACCACCGCCTTTGGCTCCTGTCGCCTTCCTCCTCGCGCCCGGTGGCAGGCGCGTGCCCAGCAGCGTGGCCACACGCCGACCACCTCCTCCCGCCTGGCTGCCTCCTCCTCCCCTGACGCCTCCATGCGCCGCCACGCATCACCCCGGCCCTCTCGCCCACTTCCTCGTCCTCGTCCCCTCCTCGCTCCCTCCTCTTCCACCGAAGCGGAGCTGCCGCCGCTTCGCCACCACCGCGCCACAGGCCCTCCCTCGCTTCCCCGACTAGCCCACAAGCTCCGCCACTCCATCCTCGCCCTCCCCGGTCACACGCGACCGAGCTCGAGGCGCCGCCGCCGCTTCCTCCTCGACCCGCCGGTCGCCGTCGCCCGATTCGTCGGCTCGGACCGTCCCGACCTCGCCGAAGCGTCCCTGTCGTCTTCATTGTGAGCCCCCCGAACCTTCCTCTCCCCGGTGCCGATCTCTTTACCTAACCGCGCCAACCGCCGCAACCGAGAGCTCTTCGCCGCCGGCCATGTCGCCGCCGTGGCCACCGTGACCTATAGCCGCAACCGAGCGCTTCACCGCACCCACCATGTTCCCAGGAGCCCGCAGCACCCCTCCGCACCTCCTGCCAGTGCCTCCTAGCGACGTGCTGAGGCTCGCCTGAAGCTCCGCCATCGCCAAACACGTCGCCGGGCGCCGATTCCGCCGCCCGACCCCGACTAACTCCACCAAGAGCTTGGCTCCTCAGCTCCTCCTAGATGCCCTCCATGAGCCATTTGGTTGCGGAGTGGCCAAAACCACTCTCGCCGCCGCGTCGGGCTCGCCGGCGGCTAGACGCCAGCAGCCGATGTTGACTTTGACCACGGTGGGCCCTAGTTGACCCTGTTGACCCTATGACAGGTGGGGCCCAGCCCTGTTAACTAAATAGGTTTAGTTTAATTAAAATTTAGTTAAGCTAATTATGCTGACACGCGGGACCCACTGTCAGGTTTGACCCGGACCATGTCCCGTTGACCACTGACGCCACATCGACGTCAGTCGACGCAAAGAATTGATTTTCTGGATTTAATTTAATTCAGGAAATTTCGAAAATACCCCAAACTTCAAATATTCATAACTTTTAATCAGAACTCCAAATTAAATAATTTATATATGAAAATGATCGTAAAAATATGAAGAATCTGTTTATGGCACTTTCATGCATGATTAAACAAGTTAACCTCACTGAATAGGATGAATCGTGATTAGGGCAATTTATGAAATAACATTTGGAGTTGGAATTTGTTCTTGTTTGAATTCCACTTCAATTAACTTGGCTAGATTTTGCATTAGGTGAATTCAGTACCTTAACATGACATGTCATTCATGTGATTGTGCATTGCATTGATTGTGTCCCTTCTCGATTTGCGGTGTTTGCCTCTCAAGAGACGGCGTTAAACGATTGTTCGATGACACCGATGAAGAACTATATTATCTTCGAAGTGCCGTGCAAGCAAAACCCCTTGTTCATTCCGATATAATCCCACTCTCTCGCTCCTGCTCTATTTTACTGCATTAGGACAACAACGACTCATGTGTTACTTGCTGCGGTAGCTGAACCCCTTTATCCTCTGTGATGACCTGTCATTCCACAAGAATTAGATGAAACCCACTAGCATGAGTAGGAGTTGTTTGAGCCATGTTGTGCCTACTCATTCATGCTTGTTGTCATGCCTGCCATCGCTTAGAGTTGAGTCAGTCCGATTCATCGGGAATGAATTGGAATGGTTGTGTGAACATGTCCTACTGTGTGAGCTAAGTGTGTGAACACGATTTGGTAAAGGTAGCGGTGAGAGGCCATGTAGGAGTACATGGTGGGTTGTCTCATTGCAGCCGCCCTCGTGAATTGAGTTCTGTGTTTGTGATCCATGAAACAGTTACTACCATGCATTGGGCGAAACCAATGGACCCTCTCGGCTTCTTAACCACTCTTGTCCTCGGTCAGGGAGTTGCAAGTAGTTTCGGTGTTTGTAGCATCTTTGGGGGCCTTAACGCTGACCGTAAAGGGGTGGGTTGTGTTGCGGTAGGCACCGTGGCCGGTGTACCGATTCGCCCGTTTGGTGTCTCGGGAACCTGCACACATCGTTCGGGCTGTATGGGAAACCTCGGCCGGACTCCCTACGGATGGAACCGAATAGGCGATAAACTGGACTAGGGACTTGTGTGTTTAGGTAGGTCGTGGCCGACACCCACGTTGGGCTTCCGCTTGAAGGTTGCCGAGTACATGTCGTGTAAACGGCGGTAAGTGGTGAGAGCGTGTGTGAAGAAGTACACCCTGCAGGTTAATATGATCTATTCGAATAGCCGTGTCCACGGAGAAGGACTTCTGGGTTGCCTATATCAGTTCATAGACAAGTGAAAGTGGATACTCTAAAATGCGCAAGATAAGCGTGAGTGCTATGGATGGCGTTCTCGTAGGGAGACGGTAGCGGGTCCATAGTGGTGTATTGATATGGTGAATATGTGGACTCGTGTGCGCCACCTCAAAAGGGTTACTTGCAGTCGTAGTTCAGGATAGCCACCGAGTCAAAGCTGGCTTGCTGCAGTCAAACTCCACCACCCCTTTTGATAATGATGCATATGTAGCTAGTTACGATGTAAGTCTTGCTGAGTACGTTTGTACTCACGTTTGCTTATTTTATGTTTTGCGAGAGACTTGATCTCGCTAGTAGTTCCGCTTGGACTTCGACGGTTAGCTTGTTACCTGAGCTACGATCTTGTGCCCTCGGCAGGATCTGGTAGATAGTCAGGCTTCTCAGCCTTCTTCATTTATAGTTGTCTGTACTCAAACATGTTTAGCTTCCGCTTGTGCTTCAACTTGTATGATGTGAGTGTTGGGTCATGAGACCCATGTTTGTAATATCTCGCTCCTCGGAGCCTAATGAATAAATATTTGAGTCGTAGAGTTATGTTGTGATGCCATGTTGTATCTACACATATTGAGCATATTGTGTGTATGTTTGAAATGCTTGGTATGTGTGGGATCCGACAAACTAGTTGTTTATCCTTGGCAGCCTCTCATATGGGGAAATGTAGT
This sequence comes from Aegilops bicornis, assembly GCA_021605145.1. Taxonomy (NCBI): domain Eukaryota; kingdom Viridiplantae; phylum Streptophyta; class Magnoliopsida; order Poales; family Poaceae; genus Aegilops; species Aegilops bicornis. Next base: position 238,836,816 of record CM038670.1, read on the forward strand.
CTCGTGCTTACGAGCGATAGTAGTCCGCTTCTGACCCGGTTCACCGGAGTCCTGCTAGCCCAAAGACTACCGCTTGGACACTTGATCGGCATGTGTTTCACTTCGTTCCCATGTTTGTCCCTTCGGGGAAATGTCACGCGGTGTTATTTGGAGTCCTGCCTAGCCTGCTACAGCCCGGGATACCGGAGTCCTGTTAGCCCAGTGCTACAACCCGAATTTATACGTTGATGACCGACATGCTCGATGTGATTCATGTATGCCTGTCCCCATGGGTTAGCGCCGCTTTGGGTTCACGACTAGCCATGTCGGCCCGGTTCTTTGTCATATGGATGCTAGCGACACTATCATATACGTGAGCCAAAAGGCATAAACGGTCCCGGGCCATGGTAAGGCGACACCGTGGGAATACCGTGCGTGAGGCCGCAAAGTGATATGATGTGTTACATGCTAGATCGGTGTGACTTAGGATCGGGTCCCGACAGCGTTGGTATCGAGCCCGATCGCTCAGAGGATTACCAAGCCAAACTGGTCAAGTTGTGTCTAGAAATGCTTTAGTTATGTAAGGAATTGATTGTGGAAGGGAACGTAAGGCTCTTTTACTCCTTATACCTCATGGCCTTCTGATCTGAGTCAACCTCTTCTTTTCTACGGGGTTAAGAACTAGGCTTCTCATCTATCTATCAGGATGACGTGTTACTAAACCATAGACTATTAAGATTGTTGGTTTTAAGCCCTAGTTCAGTTCCTACTATTTCTGTATGATAACTGTTGATTTCGGAACCTTGATATTGTGATGTTGAGTGGCTATGCCACGATTTTGCATGATGTCTCAAATCATTTTGAGCATTTACAAGTTATGCCGTCCGAGTCATCCTGTGTCTCTAAATAGTCTCGATGCATTTGCAAATCCTTTCCTTCCGTTTCCGATGTCCTTTTGGTCAGAATAAGCACACTAATCGGTAGGTTGAGGTACTTTGTTGCCTCGGCATAGATGTTGGAGCTATTATTATGACCCTAGTTGTTTAGGAAGTCATCTAGCAATTTAGCAATGCTTTTGTATCCCCAGTGTGATGATTCTGGCCATTATTCTTGAAAGCATCCTGTGATGTTATTAGTTAGTAGGCATTCCACTCCTGGGTTCTTGAACCCGAGATTCACCCTATCTCATGTTGTTAGTATTTGCTAGTTCCTTTAGGATATTAGTAACTTTGCGATAGTCCTCGAGGTTCGTGGCATTTCCTTCTTCCAAATACCATGAACTAGTTATGGCAGAAGTTCTTTGAACCAAAAGATCACAATAAGAGTGCTCTTGAGGAGTTTTCCATTCATAATTGTGACTCTGCCGGTCTCACCTTCTCTGCATGGGTTATCCGGGAGAAATGTTGAGCTTTGCTCGATATACTAATCCATGCCTCCACAACTCGAAAAATTATATGTTCCTTTGAGTTGCTCTCTTTAGTTGTATCCCGACCATCCTCTATCAGTTGATAACCAAGAGTATGTATGCATTCGTTTATCGATGCCTATTATCCTTGTGGTCCGTCAAGCCATTCTGCTCGGAATGACTAGGAGAAACAAACTCCGAGACCTCATCCATATCTAGGACTGGGTCAAAGCGATTGTATTCCGCAGATCAAAATGCCAATCCAGCTTTGATTCTGCTCTACCTTGGAGTGTTACCATCTTTATGTCGTGAACATCATGAGAATTGCACCTTCTCTTATGAACTCTTGTCGTAGTGATACTTCTCACCATCATCATTCATTCCTCGGTCCTCGTGTTGTTGCAACCGGAATGCCGACTAGTGAATTGTGGTGTGTGAAATCGATACTCCTGGCAACCTCGTTGCTTGGTAGTAAATGGACAATATTTTCATTTCTTAGAGTGTTGGTTATTAAATCATCATACTAAGATTGATCATGCTACCTAGTTCTTATTTCTGGTGCACCCTTCGATCAATGAGTTAGGATTTCAATCCCTTGCTTATTTGATCATATTGTCTTGCCCTCAAAAGCAAGATTGATCTCGAGCTTAGTAACATACCGGCGGTTCGTGACTTTCCAAATATCTTCTTGGAAGGGTTACCGGGTTGTTTCCTGATTGTTATGTTGAGCTCGTGATCAAGTTGGTTTCCTGTAAACCACCCATTCTCCAAGACTCTGTGTTGGATATCCCTGAACTAGTTGGTTGAGCTAGACAACAACTTGGAGAGTTGGAAGATAAAAGCTTGCCTAACTTAGTTCGTTCCAAAGGGATATTCTTGTGTAGTGTGTGTTGAAGAAAGATGATATCTTCATCAATTGGTCCTTGTGATCAGTTGCCAGACCTATTGTCTTATTAATCCTTTGATTTGAGTGTGGGCTATCGTCAAATCGAATCAGTACCAATGATGCTCGTAATGTTGTCTTACTCGTGGTTGATCCCTCGAGCATACCCCATTACATCTTTTGGTCTGACCAGTGCTATCACCGTGTTCACATGATGGTGGAAGTCCAATGATATGGAAATTCTGATGAGTTGTTGTTGAACCCATCAGTAGCATTTTGTCTCCCCCATGAGTCATGTTGAACATCAACCTGGTGTTGGAAATTTGTGTAAGCATTTCTTCGTGTTTTGTTCATGAAGCATATGTTTGGATGAAAGTAGTGACTTCCTCTAATTCATGTGCATCTGATGCAAGTTGCCGCCGTGAATTTGAGAAAGGTTTGTTTTGTTTCCTATGGTACCATCCCAAGTCAGTCATGCACATGCGAAGTGCTCTATGGTTTGATAGGTTGGCCGCCTCCACTCCATATGTGTTCCTGGCACACCAAGCCACTGGTTGAATTGTTCAAGGAAAAGGAGTTGATGTGTGAATACTAGTTCATGCACACGACTTTGATATCCTTGTTGATGGTGCCCAACCTGAACTCGGTAGTGTTTTATTATAAGACTACTAGGTGGTAATGCTTGTCTAGGACAACGTGTTCACTTGTCAAGATGCGTAACCAGCTCATGTTTTGGAGCTTGCTATCGTAGTTCATTCCCGAGAATCTCGCAACATCTTTCCGTCGATTTGTGTTGCAAACTTTCATTTTCTTTCTAGACTCGATGAGTCCGAATATCCTAACACCAACCAGATCTGAATCTCGTGCAGATATGATGGTTGGAACATTCCCAAAGATTTGCATTTTGTTCCCAGCTTGCACCCTATTGTGCCAACTCCCCATGGGCTGCCTTTCTCAGTAGTTGCTGTCCAATATTATCTTCAAAAGTGGACTTACCATGGGTCCCATCCATTTCCGATGATAAGCAAAAGTCATCCATTGCGTTGTCTTCAACAAGGTAGTCCACATCATCCATTCTAGTCTGGGTATGCCATTCCTTTGCACTCCACCAAACGATCGTTTGCGAATGCCTTAGGCTGGTATAAGAGTTTCAATGATGTTATATCAAAAGTAATTCTTTTTGCCACTTAAGGGAATAGTTCATCGCGTCACCTCCCCTGGGGTGCCCCGTTATTGAGTCGTGTCAATTTTTTTCCTCGCCACCTTGACACCATCTACCATCTTTCTAAGCGTGGAATTGTTGCCCACTAACCACACACCGTTGTTTGTTCTTCCATCCCTCTCGATGTGTTTTGTGTCTCAACTCGAGATGTTCACCCTCTCATTCCGTGAGTTGATCGTGAATTGCTCGACCTTCAAGAAGATTAAATCCGGTAGGGTTTTTCCCCCTCTTTCTGTTGTCGTGTCGAGTGAAGATCTCGAAAGCAAAGACGTCAAGACCAAGATGATGGAATGAATCAACATTTTTCGAGAAGGGAAAATGGATCATGAAGATTGTGATAGTTCTGTGACTCCCCTTTTCCTCTTACCTCACGTCTTGAATCTCGGGGCGAGATTCTTGTTTAGTGGGGGTGAGTTGTCACAGCCCCAGATCAGCCCTTGTTTGTTTTTGCTTTAGCATCCATGCATCATGTTTAAATTTTAAGAAACTTGAAATGGGGATTGCCTAAACCCTAGCATTAAAGGAATCCACTAGGTTCACCTAAAATATTTTCAGTAATCCAAATGGCCTTAAAGAAAATGTTCATCATTTATGGGAAATGCTGTAAACAGTAACCAGAGATGTTGCACATTTTTCCATGACATTTGGATCTTTGAATTAAATCATAAGTATTTGAATTTGGACATTTAAATTCTATAAAATATTTTAAATGTCCAAATACTCCTAAACTGAAATGTTCCATGTTAGATATATTCTATACATTGGGCATGCACAGTTTGGTGATTTTAAAAGTGCCTGGATATTTTTAATAAAGCCGCAGAGTTTTCAGAATAATAGAAAACAGAAAATAAAGAGAAAGAGAGAGACTTACACGGACCTACTCAGCGCCCACCAACCGGCCCAGCTCCAGCCGCCCAGCCCACCACCGCCTGGCTCCTGTCGCCTTCCTCCTCGCGCCCAAGAGGCGGGCGCGTGCCAGCAGCGTGGCCACACGCCGCCACCTCCTCCCTGCCTGGCTGCCTCCTCCTCCCCTGGGCGCCTCCATGCGTCGCCACGCATCACCCCGGCCCTCTCGCCCACTTCCTCGCCCTCGTCCCTCCTCTGGCTCCCTCCCTCTTCCACCGAGCGGAGCTCGTCGCCGCCGCTCGCCACCACCGCGACCACAGGCCCTCCCTCGCTTGCCCGACTAGCCCACAAGCTCCGCCACTCCATCCTCGCCCTCCCCGCCGTCACACGCGACCGGAGAAGCCCCGAGGCGCCGCCCCGCCGCTTTTCCCCTCCTCGGACCCGCCGGTCGCCGTCGCCCGATTCGTCGGCTCCGGACCGTCCCCGACCTCGCCGAGCGTCCCGTCATCTTCGTTGTGAGCCCCCGCACCCAACCTTCCTCTCCCCGATGCCGATTTCTTTACCTAACCGCGCCAACCGCCGCAACCGAGAGCTCTTCGCCGCCGGCCATGTCGCCGTCGTGGCCACCGTGACCTATAGCCGCAACCGAGCGCTTTCACCGCACTCCACATGTTCCCTGTGGAGCCCGCAGACCCTCCGCACCTCCTGCCAGGCCTCCTAGCGAGACGCTGAGCTCGCCCGAGCTCCCGGCCGCCAAACACGTCACGGCGCCGATTCCGCCGCCCGACCCGACTAACTCCACCAAGAGCTTGGCTCCTCCCGGCTCCTCCTAGATGCCCTCCATGGGCCATTTGGTCGCCGGAGTGGCTAAACCACTCGCCACTCTGGCTCGCCCGGCGGCTAGACGCCAAAGCAGCCGATGTTGACTTTGACCACGGTGGGCCCTAGTTGACCTGTTGACCCTATGATGTGGGGCCCGACCACATTAACTAAATAGGTTTAGTTTAATTAAAATTTAGTTAAGCTAATTATACTGACACGCGGGACCCACTGTCAGGTTTGACCCGGACCATGTCCCGTTGACCACTGACGTCACACTGACGTCAGGCTGACGCAGTAATTGATTTTCTGGATTTAATTTAATTCAGGAAATTTCAGAAAATACCCCAAACTTCAAATATTCATCACTTTTAATCTATAACTCCAAATTAAATAATTTATATATGAAAAATGATCAGAAAAATATGAAGAATATGTTTATGGCACTTTCATGCATGATTAAACAAGTTAACCTCACTGAATAGGATGAATCATGATTAGGGCAATTTATGAAATAACATTTGGAGTTGGAATTTGTTCTTGTTTGAATTCCACTTCAATTAACTTGGCTAGATTTTGCATTAGGTGAATTCAGTACCTTAACATGACATGTCATTCATGTGATTGTGCATTGCATTGATTGTGTCCCTTCTCAGTTGCCGGTGTTTTCCCCTCTTAGTAGACGACGTTCCGACGATTGTTCGATGAAACCGATGAAGAACTATATTATCTTCAGAAGTGCCAGGCAAGCAAAACCCCCTTGTTCATTCCGATATAATCCCACTCTCTCGCTCCTGCTCTATTTTACTGCATTGGGACAACAACGACTCATGTGTTACTTGCTGCGGTAGTCGAACCCCTTTATCCTCTGCATGACTGTCATTCCACAAGAATTAGATGAAACCCACTAGCATGAGTAGGAGTTGTTTGAGCCATGTTGTGCCTACTCATTCATGCTTGTTGTCATGCCCACTCGCTTAGAGTTGAGTCAGGTCTGATTCATCGGGAATGAATTGGAATGGTTGTGTGAACATGTCCTCGTGTGTGAGCTAAGTGTGTGAACACGATTTGGTAAAGGTAGCGGTGAGAGGCCATGTAGGAGTACATGGTGGGTTGTCTCATTGCAGCCGTCCTCAGAATTGAGTTACGTGTTTGTGATCCATGAAACAGTTACTACCACGCATTGGGCCCGAAACCAATGGACCCTCTCGGCTTCTTAACCACTCTTGTCCTCAGTCCGGAGTTGCAAGTAGTTTCGTGTTTATAGCATGTCAGGGCGACGCAACGCCGACCGTAGGGGTAGGTTGTGTTCTTGGTAGGCACCGTGGCCCGGTGTACCGATTCGCCCGTTTGGTGTCTTGGGAACCCTGCACACATCGTTCGGGGCTGTATGGGAAACCTCGGCCGGACTCCCTGCGGATGGAACCCGAATAGGCGATAAACCTGGACTAGGGACTTGTGTGTTTAGGTAGGTCGTGGCCGACACCCACGTTGGGCTTCCGCTGGAAGGTTGCCGAGTACATGTCGTGTAAACGGCGGTAAGTGGTGAGAGCGTGTGTGAAGAAGTACACCCTGCAGGTTAATATGATCTATTCAATAGCCGTGTCCACGGAGAAGGACTTCTGGGTTGCCTATATCAGTTCATAGACAAGTGAAAGTGGATACTCTAAAATGCGCAAGATAAGCGTGAGTGCTATGGATGGCGTTCTCGTAGGGAGACGGGAGCGGGTCCATAGTGGTGTATTGATATGGTGAATATGTGGACTCGTGCGCCACCTCAAAAGGGTTACTTGCAAATGTAGTTCAGGATAGCCACCGAGTCAAAGCTGGCTTGCTGCAGTCAAACTCCACCACCCCTTTTGATAATGATGCATATGTAGCTAGTTCTAATGTAAGTCTTGCTGAGTACGTTTGTACTCACGTTTGCTTATATTATGTTTTGCAGAGAGACTTCAGTATCGCTAGTAGTTCCGCTTGGACTTCGACGGTTAGCTTGTTACCTCAGTTACGATCTTGTGCCCTCGGCAGGATCTGGTAGATAGTCAGGCTTCTCAGCCTTCTTCATTTATAGTTGTCTCCATTTCGAGACATGTTTAGCTTCCGATTGTGCTTCAACTTGTATGAGGTGAGTGTTGGGTCAAGAGACCCATGTTTGTAATATCTAGCTCCTCGGAGCCTAATGAATAAATATTTGAGTCGTAGAGTTATGTTGTGATGCCATGTTGTATCTACACATATTGAGCATATTGTGTGTATGTTTGAAATGCTTGGTATGTGTGGGATCCGACAAACTAGTTGTTTATCCTTGGCAGCCTCTCATATGGGGAAATGTAGTCTCGTGCTTACGAGCGATAGTAGTCCGCTCTGACCCGGTTCACCGAGTCCTGCTAGCCCAAAGACTACCGCTTGGACACTTGATCGGCGGCATGTGTTTCACTTCGTTCCTATGTCCTGTTCTTCGGGAAATGTCACGCGGTGTTATTCGAGTCCTGCCTAGCCTGCTACAGCCCGGGATACCGGAGTCCTGTTAGCCCAGTGCTACAACCCGAATTTATACGTTGATGACCGACATGCTCGATGTGATTCATGTATGCCTGTCCCCATGGGTTAGCGCCGCTTTGGGTTCACGACTAGCCATGTCGGCCCGGGTTCTTTGTCATATGGATGCTAGCGACACTATCATATACGTGAGCCAAAAGGCGCAAACGGTCCCGGGCCATGGTAAGGCGACACCCGTGGGAATACCGTGCGTGAGGCCGCAAAGTGATATGATGTGTTACATGCTAGATCGGTGTGACTTAGGATCGGGGTCCTGACATTGAGGGCAACATTAGTGTGGGCCATTTGATCTACAAGACATATTACAAAGATTTTTAGACTATGTTCATGATAATTAAGTTCATCTAATCAAATTATTTAATGAACTCCCACTCAGACAGACATTCCTCTAGTCATCTAAGTGATACATGACCCGAGTCAACTAGGCCGTGTCCGATCATCATGTGAGACAGACTAGTCATCATCGGTGAACATCTTCATGTTGATCGTATCTTCTATACGACTCATGTTAGACCTTTCGGTCTTTCGTATTCCGAGGCCATGTCTGTACATGCTAGGCTCGTCAAGTCAACCTAAGTGCATTGCGTGTGTAAATCTAGCTTACACTCGTTGTATGCGAACGTTAGAACCTATCACACCCGATCATCACGTGGTGCTTCGGAACAACGGACCTTAGCAACGGTACACAGTTAGGGGGAACACTTTTTTGAAATTATTGCGAGGGATCATCTTATTTAAGCTACCGTCGTTCTAAGCAAATAAGATGTAAAAACATGATAAACATCACATGCAATCAAATTGTGACATGATATGGCCAATATCATTTTGCTCCTTTTGATCTCCATCTTCGGGGCGCCATGATCATCATCATCACCGGCATGACACCATGATTTCCATCATCATGATCTCCATCATCGTATCTTCCTGAAGTTGTCTCGCCAACTATTACTTCTACTACTATGGCTAACAGTTAGCAATAAAGTAAAGTAATTACACGGCGTTTTCAGTGACACGCAGGTCATACAATAAATTAAGACAACTCCTATGGCTCCTGCCGGTTGTCATACTCATTGACATGCAAGTCGTGATTCCTATTACAAGAACATGATCAATCTCATACATCACATATATCATTCATCACATCCTTTTGGCCATATCACATCACACGGCATATGATGCAAGAACAAGTTAGACGTCCTCTAATTGTTGTTGCAAGTTTTTTTACGTGGCTGCTATAGGTTTCTAGCAACAACGTTTCTTACCTACGCCAAAACCACAACGTGATATGCCAATTTCTATTTACCCTTCATAAGGACCCTTTTCATCGAATCTGATCCGACTAAAGTGGGAGAGACAGACACCCGCTAGCCACCTTATGCAACTAGTGCATTTCAGTCGGTGGAACCAGTCTCACGTAAGCATACGTGTAAGGAAGGTCCGGGCCGCTTCATCCCACGATGCCGCTTAATCAAGATAAGACTAGAAACGACAAGTAAATTGACAAAATCGACGCCCACAACAACTTTGTGTTCTACTCGTGCATAGAAACTACGCATAGACCTAGCTCATGATGCCACTGTTGGGGATCGTTGCAGAAATTAAAAAATTTCTACGCATCACCAAGATCAATCTATGGAGAGACTAGCAATGATAGAGAGGGGAGTGCATCATCATACCCTTGAAGATCACGATGCGGAAGCGTTACAAGAGCGCGGATGAACGAGTCATACTCGCAGCGATTCAGATCGCGGCTGATTCCGATCTCAGCGCCGAACAACGGCGCTTCCGAGTTCAACACATGTACTGAAGGAAATATGCCCTAGAGGCAATAATAAATTTATTATTTATTTCCTTATATCATGATAAATGTTTATTATTCATGCTAGAATTGTATTAACCGGAAACATAATACATGTGTGAATACATAGACAAACAGAGTGTCACTAGTATGCCTCTACTTGACTAGTTCGTTGATCAAAGATGGTTATGTTTCCTAACCATAGACATGAGTTGTCATTTGATTAACGGGATCACATCATTAGGAGAATGATGTGATTGACTTGACCCATTCCATTAACTTAGCACTTGATCATTTAGTATGTTGCTATTGCTTTCTTCAGGACTTATACATGTTCCTATGACTATGAGATTATGCAACTCCCGTTTACTGGTGGAACACTTTGTGTGCTACCAAACGTCACAACGTAACTGGGTGATTATAGAGGTGCTCTACAGGTGTCTCCGAAGGTAGTTATTGAGTTGGCGTATTTCGATATTAGGATTTGTCACTCTGATTGTCGGAGAGGTATCTCTGGGCCCTCTTGGTAATGCACATCACTATAAGCCTTGCAAGCAATGTGACTAATGAGTTAGTTGCGGGATGATGCATTACGGAACGAGTAAAGAGACTTGCCGGTAATGAGATTGAACTAGGTATTGAGATACCGATGATCGAATCTCGGGCAAGTAGCATATCGATGACAAAGGGAACAACGTATGTTGTTATGCGGTTTGACCGATAAAGATCTTCATAGAAGATGTGGGAGCCAATATGAGCATCCAGGTTCCGCTATTGGTTATTGACCGGAGACGTGTCTCGGTCATGTCTACATAGTTCTCGAACCCGTAGGGTCCGCACGCTTAACGTTCGGTGATGATTTGTATTATGAGTTTATGTGATTTGATGTACCGAAGGTAGTTCAGAGTCCCGGATAAGATAGGGGACATGATGAGGAGTCTCAAAATGGTCGAGACGTAAAGATTGATATATTGGATGACTATATTCGGACATCGGAAAGGTTCCGAGTGGTTCGGGTATTTTTCGGTGTGCCGGAGAGTTACGGGAATACGGGGGAAGAAGTATATGGGCCTTATTGGGCTTTAGGGGAGGGAGAGAGGCAGCCCCCCCCCCCATTTGACTAGTCCAAATTGGACTAGGGGGAGGGGTGGCGCCCCCTCCTTCCTTCTCTTCCCTCTTCCCCTTCCTTGTCTCCTACTCCTACTACTTGGAAGGGGAGGAATCCTACTCCTGGTGGGAGTAGGACTCCTCCAGGGCGCACCATAGGGGCCGGCCCTCTCCCCCTCCTCCACTCCTTTATATACGTGGTTAGAGGGCAGCCCATAGACACACAACAATTGACTCTTGATCTCTTAGCCGTGTGCGGTGCCCCCCTCCACCATATTCCACCTCGATCATATCGTAGCGGTGCTTAGGCGAAGCCCTGCGTCGGTAGCAACATCATCACCGTCATCATGCCGTCGTGCTGACGGAACTCTCCCGTGAAGCTCTGCTGGATCGGAGTTCGCGGGACGTCATCGAGCTGAACGTGTGCTGAACTCGGAGGTATCGTACGTTCGGTACTTGGATCGGTCGGATCATGAAGATGTACGTCTAGATCAACCGCGTTGTGCTAACGCTTCCGCTTTCATTCTACGAGGGTACGTGGACACACTCTCCCCTCTCGTTGCTATGAATCACCATGATCCTGTGTGTGCGTAGGAATTTTTTTGAAATTACTACATTCCCCAACAGTGGCATCCGAGCCAGGTTTTATGCGTAGATGTTATATGCACGAGTAGAACACAAGTGAGTTGCGGGCGATACAAGTCATACTGCTTACCAGGATGTCACACTTTGGTTCGGCGGTATTGTTGGATGAAGCGGCCCGGACCGACATTACGCGTATGCTTACGCGAGACTGGTTCTACCGACGTGCTTTGCACAGTGGGTGGCGGGTGTCGGTTTCTCAGCTTTAGTTGAACTGAAAAGCTACGCCCGGTCCTTGATAAGGTTAAAACGGCACTAACTTGACGAACTATCGTTGTGGTTTTGATGCGTAGGTAAGAACGGTTCTTGCTCAGCCCGTAGCAGCCACGTAAAACTTGCAACAACAAAGTAGAGGATGTCTAACTTGTTTTTGCAGGGCCTGTTGTGATGTGATATGGTCAAGACATGATGATAAATTTTATTGTATGAGATGATCATGTTTTGTAACAGAGTTATCGGCAATTGGAAGGAGCCATATGGTTGTCTTGTATGCAATGCAATCGCCCTGTAATTGCTTTACTTTATCACTAAGCGGTAGCGATAGTCGTAGAAGCAATAGTTGGCGAGACGACAATGATGCTACGATGGGGATCAAGGTGTCGCGCCGATGACAATGGTAATCATGACGGTGCTTCGGAGATGGAGATCACAAGCACAAGATGATGATGGCCATATCATATAACTTATATTGATTGCATGTGATGTTTATCTTTTATGCATCTTATTTTTCTTAGATCGATGGTAGCATTATAAGATGATCTCTCACTAAATTTCAAGGTGTAAGTGTTCTCCCTGAGTATGCACCGTTGCGGAAGTTCTTTGTGCTGAGACACCACGTGATGATCGGGTGTGATAAGCTCTACGTTCAAATACAACGGGTGCAAGACAGTTTTGCAATGAGAATCATCGAGGTTAAACTTGACGAGCCTAGCATATGCAGATATGGCCTCGGAACACTGAGACCGAAAGGTCGAGCGTGAATCATATAGAAGATATGATCAACATAGTGATGTTCACCATTGAAACTACTCCATCTCACGTGATGATCGAACATGGTTTAGTTGATATGGATCACGTGATCACTTAGAGGATTAGAGGGATGTCTATCTAAGTGGGAGTTCTTTAGTAATACGATTAATTGAACTTTAATTTATCATGAACTTAGTCCTCGTAGTATTAGCATATCTATGTTGTAGATCAATAGCTCGCGATGTTACTCCCCGTTTATTTTGATATGTTCTTAGAGAAAAACTATGTTGAAAGATGTTAGTAGCAATGATGTGGACTGGTCCGTGATCTGAGGATTATCCTCATTGCTGCACAGAAGAATTATATCCTTGATGCACCGCTAGGTGACAGAACTATTGCAGGAGCAGATGCAGACGTTATGACCTACTGATAGTTTAGTGCACCATGCTTTACGGCTTAGAACCGGGACTTCAAAAGTGTTTTGAATGCCACGGAGCATATAAGATGTTCTAAGAGTTGAAATTGGTACTTCATACTCATGCCCGTGTCGAGAGGTATGAGACCTCTGACAGTACTTTGCCTACAAGATGGAAGAGAATGGCTCAACCAGTGAGCATGTGCTCAGATTGTCTGGGTACTACAATTGCTTGAATCAAGTGGGAGTTAATCTTCCAGATAAAATAGTAATTCACAAAGTTCTCTAGTCACTATCACCAAGTTACTAGAACTTCATGGTGAACTATAATATGCAAGGTATGACGAAAACAATTCCCAAGCTCTTCGCGATGCTAAAATCGGTGAAGGTAGAAATCAAGAAAACATCAAGTGTTGATGGTTAACAAGACCACTAGTTTCAAGAAAAAGGGCAAAGGGATAGAAGGGGAACTTCAAGAAGAATGGCAAGCAAGTTGCTGCTCAAGTGAAGAAGCCCAAGTCTGGACCTAAGCCTGAGACTAAGTGCTTCTACTACAAAGGGACCGGTCACTGGAAGCGGAACTACCCCAGGTAATTGGCGGATAAGAAGGATGGCAAAGTGAACATAGGTATATTTGATATACATGTTATTGATGTGTACTTTACTAGTGTTTATAGCAACCCCTCGGTATTTGATAAGAGTAGTAACTCGAAATGGGAATTGCGGAATGAACAGAAACTAGTTAAGAGTGAAGTGATGATGTGTGTTGGAAGCAGTTCCAAGATTGATATGATCATCATCGCACACTCCCTATACTTTCGGGATTAGTGTTGAACCTAAATAAATGTTATTTTGTGTTTGCATTGAGCATGAATATGATTTGATCATGTTTATTGCAATACGATTATTCATTTAAATTAGAGAATAATTGTTGTTCTGTTTACATGAATAAAACCTTCTATGGTCATACACTCAACGAAAATGGTTTGTTGGATCTCGATTGTAGTGATACACATATTCATAATATTGAAGCCAAAAGATGCAAAGTTAATAATGATAGTTGTCGGTGTCAAAACCGGCGGATCTCGGGTAGGGGGTCCCGAACTGTGCGTGTAGGCGGATGGTAACAGGAGACAAGGGACACGATGTTTTTACCCAGGTTCGGGCCCTCTCGATGGAGGTAATACCCTACTCCTGCTTGATTAATATTGATGATATGGGTAGTACAAGAGTAGATCTACCACGAGATCAAGGAGGCTAAACCCTAGAAGCTAGCCTATGGTATGATTGTTGTTCATCCTACGGACTAAAACCCTCCGGTTTATATAGACACCGGATAGGTTAGGGTTACACAGAGTCGGTTACAATGGTAGGAGATCTACATATCCGTCTCGCCAAGCTTGCCTTCCACACCAAGGAAAGTCCCATCCGGACACGAGACGAAGTCTTCAATCTTGTATCTTCATAGTCTTGGAGTCCGGCCGTGACGATAGTCCGGCTATCCGGACACCCCCTAGTCCGGGACTCCCTCAGTAGCCCCTGAACCAGGCTTCAATGACGATGAGTCCGGCGCGTTGATTGTCTTCGGCATTGCGAGGCGGGTTCCTCCTCCGAATACTTCATAGAAGGTTTTGAACACCAGGATAGTGTCCGGCTCTGCAAAACAAGTTCCACATAACACCGTAGAGAGAATAATTTTTGCACAGATCTGTTGACATATTCCGCGGCGTGACATCACACCACGGCCAGGCCTTTATATGGATCATTTTTTACCGTTCCACCTTAGCGCGTTTAGCGAGGCGGTTCCCTTGGCACGTCTTATCAAAGCATATATCGTGCCCCCTTATTCCGGGATTCTCATCAATACGGACGTGGGTAACCCATCCGCGCCATTGATTACGACGCTTGGGAGATAAGCGAGTTTTACCAGGCTGGTGGGGACGCATAGCTCTGGCCCGTCCATATAAGGGATAAGGATCCACCTTTTCACCCTCGCCTTCTTCCTCCTTTGCTTCTCCATTTCACAAGACTCGAGCTCCAAATAGCCCTAGTCCGCACATCCCACCTCAACCTTCTCCAACCATGTCAGGAGCGGGAGGCAGGTGGATGGCCTCCTCCGTCACGGAGGGGCACATCACAAGGCTGCGAGAGGCCGGATACTTGTCCACTGACATCGCGCACAGGCTGCCCGATGCTGGGCAGCTCATTCCAACCCCCGGGCCCCATGAGAGGGTGGTGTTTCTCCCCCACTTCCTCCGCGGACTAGGTTTTCCAGTTCACCCATTTGTCCGGGGGCTCATGTTCTACTACGGCACAGACTTCCACGACCTCGCCCGAATATCGTCCTCAACATCTCGGCGTTTATCGTCGTGTGCAAGGCCTACCTGCATCCAGCCCCACTTCGCTTATGGCTGAAGATCTTCAACGTCCTACCGAAGGTAGTGGGCGGCCGTCAGCGAGTGGGCGCCATGGTTGGCAAGATGGCCAAAGTCCCATGGCTCGAGGGCGCCTTCGTGGAGACAATAAAGGGGTGGCAATCGGGGTGGTTCTACATCACCGAGCCATGCGACCGCGAATGGGTGGCGGCCCCCGAATTTAGATCTGGCTTCCCCACACGGCTCTCGTCATGGAAAGAGACGGGCCTGACGTGGGCGAATTCAGAAGAGCTATTCGGACTCCAAACATGCGTCCGAAACCTGATGGACAAGAATCTTAGGCTTGTCGACGTAATCCAGGTGATGCTCATCCGCCAGATTCTCCCCTGCCAACAACGGGCCTTCAATTTGTGGGAGTTCGATCCGGCACAACACCGAACCTTGAGCCGGCTCTTTGACACTACGTAGGAAGACGCCTGGAAGGTGCTGTTCAAGGGCGCCGAAGCCCCAGCATCCGCTAACAAAGATCGCGGATACAGATCGCGATGTCAAGCCGGCGAGGTAAGTTATTTTACCCTTTACGGGACTCTTTTTTCATAGATTGACTCTAGGCGGGATCTAAAAACTCCCTAATCTTCGACAGGACTGGCTGAAAACGTCCGGACAGATTAACTGTCCGGCTCCTTTGCCGGAAGACCTGGAGGACGCCTTGGATTGGAAGCTGCTGGCTCCGGCACCCCATGTGGTGCCGGAGAAGAAGGCTAAGAAGGAGGCCACGGAACTCGAAGGAGCTCCCGACGCCAGTGCTGTCGGATTCTGAGCGTAATCTTCTCCAAGACGCAGGAGGAAGAAGAAGAAGCTCCTCCCCCAGCGGGGGAGGAGAAGAAAAGGAAGGCGGCCCCAACTGGGGACGCCGGAGGGTCCAAGAAGGGAAGAACCCTTCCTCCGGACTTCTCCCCCAACGTCGACGATGACGAGGAGGATTGGCCAACAAGGGCCAAGCCCCTGGCGAGATCGTAAGTGTCCGGATACCGATGGCTTTTTATTATTGCAGAGTGTTCTCTAATGTCGAACAACCGTGCAGCCCGCCCAAGGGCGAGTTCGCCGATTCATCGAGCGGGTCCCTGGGCTCGTCGGAAATGGAGAGTACCTCGCTTCCGACCGCCTCCTCGCCTCACGCTGCGGACGACGCCGCGGTGGGGCCCCAAGAGGGGCTTGGTCAAGAGGAGGTGGCGCAGGAGGTGCCACAAGGCAACCTCCCGGACTCCAGGCGCGCGGGGGGCAAGACCCCCAGGGGCTCTAAGCCCGACCCATGTCCGGACTCCATGCCGGAACCATCAGCGGTTCCGAAGTCCGGCCAGTGGATCCTTCGCAAGAAGGGTAAGACGCCGGTGTCCTCCGTCCAACCGGAGGCACCGGATAGCTTACTGGAGGCGCTTAAGAGCGCTTCCATCGAGGAGGAGCACCGCACTATGATGAGTGCGGTGATCCGGACGGTTCAGTCCGCCAAGAGCGGACTGACCGAAGCCTGTACCAGCCTTCTAACAGGCTTTGAGGTAAGTTTAGAATATGTAAAAATATTACATGACAGACAAGAGTTCTGATGCTTAGTTCGGCGTTCGTAAAGAAAAGCCGGACTAAGGATCTAAAAAGATATACGCAGGAGTCTAACATAAGTATGTCAATATGGGAATGCAGGTTACGCTGCTGACCTCTGCCGCACTGATCGCGGAGGTCAATGCATTGAAGCAGAACCTCGAGCGGTCTGAGAACGAGCTTGGACAAGCCAAGAGGCAGCTCGAGGACAAGGAAGGTAAGTAATACCTTATTAAAGAAATACCTTATAGAAAGGTTTTGGTTGCAAAAATAACAGGAATAACTTGGAGTACTGCAGGGCCACGAACGAGGTGGCGACCACAAGGAAGCGGTGTCCGTGGGCCAACAAAGCGGGCCGTGGAACGCACCGAGCGAGAGAAGGGGAGGCGCAGCTGGCCAAGATGCGGCAAGAGCTCCAAGCTCTCGTGGAAAAACACGAGAGTTTGGAGCGTGACTCAAGACTCGAGTCCGAGCTCGCCTTGGCTCTTGAGAGTGCAAAAGCTGCTAAGGCCGAGGCCCAAAAGCCCTCCAAGAAATTGAGTCTTTAAAGAAGATAGCGCGGTAAGGCATTCTTTATGCAAAGCAAGCATGTGAAAGTGAATTACCTATTACTTACCCGGATTCGAGCTCTCCAGAGCATTCGCAGATTTGCCCGTGGTGTGTCCGATGCCGCCGCATTCTACCGCGCCAAGGAGGGGAGCTCGACGGAAAAGGTGTTACGGTCTCGGTATCTTTGAGGCGAGCGATCTGTGCCTCGAGCGACCAAATTAACTGGTCAAGCTCCATAAGGTCGCCGAACATGCCATGAAGGGCCTTCTAGCGTGGCTATGGCCATTGGAGGCCATGCCCGGGAGCTACTTCGGCTTGGTGCAGCGGCTGGTGGATGCCTGTCCGCGGTTTGAAGTCATCAAGCGCTCCGTCTGCATTGAAGGTGTCCGTCGGGCCCTTGCCTGTGCTAAAGTGCACTGGAGCAAGCTGGATGCGGAGAGGCTTGTGATGGACGAGCCACCGAAGGGCCATGAGTATCGCATGCCCGAAATGTACTATGAGGGCCTCCTGAAGGGTGCCCGCCGAATAGCGGATGAGTGCTCCAAAGATGTAATTTTTGAATAAACTCGTATTTGTTATCCTGTACGCTGAAAACTTGTTCATATGCACTAAGCAACGCTTATTAATTTAAAATATTACCTTCTGTGCGGCCGTTTATCAAATTTGGGAGATGGCAAGTCGTTGGCTTCAGCCCCATGCCACGCAGTGTTGGGGTGTTCGGGATAAACTTGAGCACTCTTGTTCCCATTCTTGGGTCCATCTAGGAGGCGCTCAACACAACGAACAAGGCAACCGAACTTATAATGCTTGAACACTCTCACTTAACCATAGAATTCTATAATTTTAAATTTCGTGAAGCCCCTAGTATTCGGAAGACCGAGTTCGGGCGCTATCCACGCCTTGGCCGGACAATTCCGGTTCCTCGCTCTAAGCGGCATAAGTATTTAGGGACCGAAAAACCTCTCGACCAGCGACCGCTCTCGCCCTATCATGACGGTCAGTTTTAGCTTTCTCCATCGAGGTGCTCGACCCAGCTCAAGCTGGGCACAATCGCAGTGGTTCTCCGGTGCTACCTTAGCCGATATAACGGAACGTAAGGTACCAAAACACGGAGCCGGGCAAACCCAACTATTGACCCAAGACATGATTCGAGCCGATTCATATAATGCTATAAGTTCGGGGTGCCGCACTTGTGAAAGTGTTCGGACTTATCACACCATAATTTTGGGATACTTAAGCCCCTGGTGTATTGGTCGTACCAAAGTGTACGGTTGCAACATGTCATGAAATGAACATATGTATAGATAAAGCAAGTAGTGCAATCATAAGCGAAAGCTATGTATTGTTTATTCAAAAAGGTACTGCAATGAAAGCGAACGATACAAATAGTGCTATAAGCAAGGGATGGGACTATCTAACATGTCCCCTCCGAGGGTAAGCTATGGATGGTATGTAAAACAGGTATAATGCTCGTAATAGAGACCACCTGAACATTCGACGTGGCTTTCCGCTTCCCTGGCTGTTGCATCGTGAGTTCGGCGATTCAAGTGCCGGACAGGACTTCTTAAAGACGGAGTCCTGAAAGTAAGAAAAAAGAAAGAAAGAAGGAAAAAAGAAAAAGAATGACACAATCGGGAGCCCCTGGTGCGGTCGAGCCGCATTCCTGGCGTGCCGTGGTCTTGCCCCTCCCCATATGCCCGTGGTATCTCCAGAGCGTAATTATGTACGCGTAATACTAGCTTCGCGATTTCGCGAGGGCGGGGGTTGGGGCCGGATTGCTACGCGTGCTTGAATCGTGCCAGGCGGTCTTGTTGTAGGTTACTCCGGACGCTTGATGTTGTCCGGACGCTTAGTGGCCGGACTCGAGAATTGCTGTGAGAGGCTGCTTTGTACCCCCGCCGAGGGCCGCCGTGTGCTCCTCCGCTCGGAGAGAGCGTTCGGTGTTTCCGTTGACCGTGATTACTCCTCGAGGGCCCGCATCTTGAGCTTGAGGTATGCGTAGTGCGGCACCGCATTGAACTTTGCAAATGCGGTTCGTCCGAGCAATGCATGATAGCCGCTGCGGAATGGGACGATGTCGAAGATTAACTCTTTGCTTCGAAAGTTATCCTGGGATCCGAAGACCACTTCGAGTGTAACTGAGCCCGTACAACTGGCCTCTACACCCAGTATGACGCCTTTAAAGGTCGTATTTGTAGGTTTAATCCTTGAGGGGTCTATGCCCATTTTGCGCCGTATCCTCGATAAAGCAGTTCAGGCTGCTACCGCCGTCCATCGGGACTCGGTGAGGTGAAATCCGTCGATAATTGGGTCAAGAACCAATGTGGCGAAGCCGCCGTGACGGATGCTAGTGGGTGGTCCTTCGATCGAAGGTGATCGGGCAGAAGACCATGGGTTGAACTTCGGGCGATCGATCCATCGTGACATACGTCCGTGAGTGCACGCTTCCTCCCTTTTGGGTATGTGGGTTGCGTATATCATGTTCACCGTCCGCATTTGTGTAGGAAAACCCTTCATCCTCTATTGTTCGGCCGGGCTCTTCCTCGTCATCGCTATGCAGCCCCTTGTCATTGAGTTCGCACTTAACTTGCTCGTCTTGAACACCCAACAATCCCTGTTGGTGTGATTGGCTGGTTTTCGGGGTGCCATGTATCCGCACAAGCGATCGAGTATTCGGTCCAAGTTGACGGGCCACTGGTATTTCTTTTGAATGGCTTCTTCCGCTGACCGGGTTTAGAGCCTCTGAATCGGCATTGACGGCCGTATCTTCAGTATTATCACCGTTAATGTGGCGCTTGTTCTTGTTGCGACGCGACCTGCCATTGCTGTCCTTGGTATCCGAACTATCAGGATGTTTGGCCAAGTTGTTGCTTCGAGCTAGCCAGCTGTCCTCTCCCGCACAAAAGCGGGTCATGAGTGTTGTGAGGGCTGCCATGGATTTTGGCTTTTCCTTTCCTAGGTGCCGGGCAAGCCACTCGTCATGGATGTTATGTTTGAAGGCTGCAAGGGCCTCTGCATCCGGACAGTCAACGATTTGATTTTTCTTTGTTAGGAACCGTGTCCGTAATTGTCCGGCCGATTCTTCCGCTGCTGGATTATGTGGCTAAGGTCATCGGCGTCGGTGGTCGCACATATGTGCCCCGGAAGTTATCGAGGAATGCGGCTTCCGTGTCCTCCCAACAACCAATCGATTCTGGCGGCAAGTTGTTGAGCCAATG
Organism: Aegilops bicornis; assembly: GCA_021605145.1. NCBI lineage: Eukaryota > Viridiplantae > Streptophyta > Magnoliopsida > Poales > Poaceae > Aegilops > Aegilops bicornis. Next base: position 238,857,198 of record CM038670.1, read on the forward strand.
CCGAGCTGGTCCTTTAAGCTTGAGTGGGAGGTATTTGATGGCATGTAGATCATCACCATGGGCCATGTGGATATGGAGGAGATAGTCCTCGATCCAGACCGCAGGATCTGTGGTACCATCGTATGGTTCGATGTTTACGGGTTTGAAGCCCTCAGGGATTTGATGATCCATTACTTCATCTGTGAAGAGATGAAGCATAGTGGGTGTGCGGCACCTCTGTATTGGGCTATATCACGACGTAGCTCATATGAGCTTTGTCTACTGTGTTCGGCCCGGCCGGGTTTGCTGTATCCGGCGTGACGGTAATCATCCCGCGTCGTTGGGCGCCCACATGATCCGTAGATCGATCTTGTATGTTTTGCCTTATCCTCCAATATATCTCGCAAGTCCGGCGCGTTTTCCCGTGCCTTGCTACTTTTTGAGCGGCGTCGGGGTGTGGCTTGAGCAGAGGGCCGAGAGGCTTCTCTGTCACGGCCACGGGGTGGCCGGTCTTCCATGTCGTCTTATTTGGTAACTTGGGTGCTTCCTCCTCCGATCGAGGCAACGGCCTGCGTTTGGGGTAGCTTTTGGAGGGCGTCGAGTTCGTACTCTTCTACCGCAAGGACTTGGTCCATCATCACCTAGCGAGATCCTGGTCGACTCTAAGTATTGCTGCTTTTCTTGAGGCTGCTTGCCGTGGCTATAAGCCTGCGTTTGAAACGCCTCCTGTTCGGCGGGATCCTCGGGCACGACAAATTAAATGCGTCGTCAAGGCTTGCCTCATCTTGAGAGGAGGCGCATAATTATCGCCCTCGACCTCTCTTTACGCCGCACCGCTCATGCGGACTTGCTTCTCCCTCCTCCTGTCTTTGAGTCCTGCTGGAGGGGTTCTCTTGACCTTGTCGTAGTGTTATTATCTCCCGTGCGGAATCACCATTTTTATTGTGGCGGGATTTAGAGCGGCGCTTGGCGGCGTTGGCGGTTCGGCTGTTTCTTGGAGGGTCATCCTCCGTTGTTCCATCGCCGTTCCCATCTTTTGGGATGTCCACCATGTATATGTCATATGACGAGGTGGCCTTCCAAAGGCCCTCGTAGGCGCTGGGTCTTGGTCGTCTCCGGTGTCGCCGTCCATACCGTCGACGTCTTGGTCAAGTCGAGCATGTCGCTTAAATCATCGAGTGGCTACAAAGTGGGTGGTGGGTGGGCGTTGAATTTCGTCGTCCGTATCCCAATCTTCATGTCCGCAGTCCGCCGAGGCTCTCCGGATAAAGAGAGAGACTTTAGCGAATTCAGAATGTCGCCAAAGGGCGAGTCTTTGAAAGATGTCCGCGACGCGAACTCCATAACAGCGCCCAATCGGATTCGATTGGCAAGGGCGCGGAGGGTTCAAGTCCGGAGAGGAGTCCGCACCACAGGTCGAGGTCTTCGCAGCGAGGATGGAGTTCGCTCAATCGCCGTAGAGGTTGTAGCCCCGAGGCGGTGTCCAACCACTCGCCCTCGATCGTGGAATCCGGATATGGATTAAGGGTCGAGCGGATCTTTGGTGCGGCCTCGAGGCAATCGCTCGGCCGCAGAGCTAGATCATGCCCATCGAGACAGCCTTGGCCGCGCCGCTTTGCGGCTCGAATCCGTCGAAGATCAAGTCTCCGCGGATATCGGCCGTAGTTCAAACTTCCAAATCTGACCGATGGCGGGCGTAGCTTTCGATCTGCTCCAGATGGCTGCGAATTGGCCCGCAGTGCAAAGCCGCCGAATACGAAGATCTGTCCAGGGAGAAAAGTCTCACCATGGACCGCGTCGTTGTTGATGATCGATGTAGCCTTCGGGCCTATCGGTGACGACACAGAGGAACTCTCTATGATATCACCTTTGTAGGTGTCAAAACCGCTGATCTCGGGTAGGGTGTCCCGAAAGGTGCGTCTAGGCTGATGGTAACAGGAGACAAGGGACACGATGTTTTTACCTGTGTTCGGGCCCTCTCGATGGAGGTAATACCCTACTCTGCTTGATTAATATTGATGATATGGGTAGTACAAGAGTAGATCTACCACGAGATCAAGGAGGCTAAACCCTAGAAGCTAGCCTATGGTATGATTGTTGTTCGTCCTAGGACTAAAACCCTCCGGTTTATATAGACACCGGATAGGTTAGGGTTACACAGAGTCGGTTACAATGGTAGGAGATCTACATATCCGTATCGCCAAGCTTGCCTTCCACGCCAAGGAAAGTCCCATCCGGACACGGGACGAAGTCTTCAATCTTGTATCTTCATAGTCTTGGAGTCCGACCGTGACGATAGTCCGGCTATCCGGACACCCCATATCATCAATATTTGTGGCACTGCCGTTTAGGTCATATTGGTGTAAAGCGCATGAAAGAAACTCCATGCTGATGGGTTTTTGAAATCACTTGATTATGAATCACTTGATGCTTGCGAACCATGCCTCATGAGGCAAGATGACTAAGACTCCGTTCTCCGGAACAATGGAGCGAGCAACTGACTTATTGGACATAATACATACTGATGTATGCGGTCCGATGAGTGTTGAGGCTCACGGCGGGTATCGTAATTTTCTGACCTTCACAGATGATTTGAGCAGATATGGGTATATCTACTTGATGAAACATAAGTGAAACATTTGAAAAGTTCAAAGAATTTCAGAGTGAAAATCATCGTGACAAGAAAATAAAGTTTCTACGATCTGATCGCGGAGACAAATATTTGAGTTACGAGTTTGGTCTTCAATTAAAACAATGTGGAATAGTTTCACAAATTCGTGCCACCTGGAACACCACAGCATAATGGTGTGTCTGAACGTCATAACCGTACTTTATTGGATATAGTGCAATCTATGGTGTTTCTTACCGATTTACCACTATAGTTTTGGGGTTATGCATTAGACATAGATGCATTCACGTTAAAAAGGGCACCATCTAAATCCGTTGAGACGACACCGTATGAACTGTGGTTTGGCAAGAAACCAAAGTTGCCGTTTTTTAAAGTTTGGGGTTGCGATGCTTATAAGAAAAAGTTTCATCCTGATAAGCTCAAACCCAAATCGGAGAAATGTGTCTTCATAGGATACCCAAAGGAGACAGTTGGGTACACCTTCTATCACAAATCCGGAGACAATATATTCGTTGCTAAGAATGGATCCTTTCTAGAGAAGGAGTTTCTCTTGAAAGAAGTGAGTGGGAGGAATGATGAGGTAATTGTACCTGCTCCCTTATTGGAAAGTAGTTCATCACAGAAATTTGTTCCTCTGACTCCTACACCAATTAGTGAGGAAGCTAATGATGATGATCATGTAACTTCAGATCAAGTTACTACCGAACCTCGTAGGTAAACCAGAGTGAGGTCCGCACCAGAGTGGTACGGTAATCCTGTTCTGGAGGTCATGTTACTTGACCATGACGAACCTACGAACTATGAGGAAGCGATGATGAGCCCAGATTCCACAAAATGGCTTGAGGCCATGAAATTTGAGATGGGATCCATGTATGAGAACAAAGTGTGGACTTTGGTTGACTTGCCCGATGATCGGCAAGCCATAGAAAATAAATGGATCTTCAAGAGGAAGACGGACGCTGATAGTAGTGTTACTATCTACAAAGCTAGACTTGTCGAAAAAGGTTTTGACAAAGTTCAAGGTGTTGACTACGATGAGATTTTCTCACTCGTAGCGATGCTTAAATCTGTCCGAATCATGTTAGCAAATTGCCACATTTTATGAAATCTGGCAAATGGATGTCAAAACTACATTCCTTAATGGATTTCTTAAAGAAGAGTTGTATATGATGCAACCAGAAGGTTTTGTCGATCCTAAAGGTGCTAACAAAATGTGCAAGCGCCAGTGCTCCATCTATGGACTGCTGCAAGCATCTCGGAGTTGGAATATACGCTTTGATGAGTTGATCAAAGCATATAGTTTTATACAGACTTGTGGTGAAGCCTATATTTACAAGAAAGTGAGTGGGAGCACTACATCATTTCTGATAAAACATATGTGAATGACATATTGTTGATCGGAAATAATGTAGAATTTTCTGGAAAGCATAAAGGAGTATTTGAAAGGAGTTTTTCAAATAAAGACCTCGGTGAAGCTACTTACATATTGAGCATCAAGATCTATAGATATAGATCAAGACGCTTGATAAGTTTTTTCAATGAGTACATACCTTCACAAGATCTTGAAATAGTTCAAAATGGAACCGTCAAAGAAAGAGTTCTTGCCTGTGTTACAAGGTGTGAAATTGAGTAAGACTCAAAGCCCGACCACGGCAGAAGATAGAAAGAGAATGAAAGTCATTCCCTATGCCTCAGCCATAGGTTCTATAAAGTATGCCATACTGTGTACCAGATCTATTGTATACCCTACCACTGAGTTTAGCAAGGGAGTATAATAGTGATCTATGAGTGGATCACTGTACAACGGTCAAAATTATCCTTAGTGGAATAAGGATATGTTTCTTGATTATGGAGGTGACAAAAGGTTCGTCGTAACGGGTTACGTCGATGCAAATTTTGACACTGATCCATATGACTACGTTCCCCAACACGTACAGCCCGGGGACGTCTACGGCGGTACTTGAGAGGTAGTGCTACGGTAGTATCGGCTATTTTCAATAGCCGATACTACGTGTGTTCATATCGATAATACTACTCTGTACATCGCCGGGAAGCACGACGGCGTGTTTTTCAAGTTGGGGAAGAGCTCCAGCAGCACGACGGCGTGGTGGTGGAGCTTGCAGTTCTCCAGCAGGGCTTCGCCAAGCTCAACGGAGGAGGAGGGGGTGTTGGAGAGGGGGAGGGCTACGCCTTGGATGTGGTGTTGCTGCCCTCGCTCGACAGCTCTATTTATTGGGCGAAGGGGAAGGGGCCCCTCTAGATGAGATCTAGAGGGAGGCGGCCAAGGGAGGGCTTGCCCCCCAAGCCAATGGGGCGCCCCCTTTAGGGTCCCCCCCCAACCCTAGGCGCATGGGCCCTAGGGGGGATGGCGCCCAACCCACTTAGGGGCTGGTTCCCTTCCACATACAGCCCATAGGGCCCTCCGGGGCAGGTGGACCCTCCCGGTGGACCCCCGGAACCCCTTCGATGGTCTCGGTACAATATCGATAAACCCCCGAACACTTCCGGTGACCGTATGATGACTTCCCATATATAAATCTTCACCTCCGGACCATTCCGGAACTCCTCATGTCGTCCGGGATCTCATCCGGGACTCCGAACAACATTCGGTAACTGCATACTATTTCCCTAACAACTCTAACGTCACCGAACCTTAAGTGTGTAGACCCTACGGGTTCGGGAATCATGCAGACATGACCGAGACATCTCTCCGGCCAATAACCAACAGCGGGATCTGGATACCCATGTTGGCTCCCACATGTTCCACGATGATCTCATTGGATGAACCACGATGTCGGGGATTTAGTCAATCCCGTACACAATTCCCTTTGTCTACCGGTATGATACTTGCCCGAGATTCGATCGTCGGTATCCCTACACCTTGTTCAATCTCGTTATCGGCAAGTCTCTTTACTCGTTCTGTAACACGCCATCCCGTGATCAACTCCTTGGTCACATTCATTGAGCTCATTATGACGATGTCTTACCGAGTGGGCCTAGAGATACCTCTCCGTCACACAGAGTGACAAATCCCAGTCTCGATTCGTGCCAACTCAACAGATACTTTCGGAGATACCCGTAGTGTGCCTTTATAGCCACCCAGTTACGTTGTGACGTTTGGCACACCCAAAGCATTCCTACGGTATCCAGGAGTTGCACAATCTCATGGTCTAAGGAAATGATACTTGACATTAGAAAAGCTTTAGCAGACGAACTACACGATCTTGTGCTATGCTTAGGATTGGGTCTTGTCCATCACATCATTCTCCTAATGATGTGATCCCGTTATCAACGACATCCGATGTCCATGGTCAGGAAACCGTAACCATCTGTTGATCAACGAGCTAGTCAACTAGAGGCTCACTAGGGACATGTTGTGGTCTATGTATTCACACATGTATTATGATTTCCGAATAACACAACTATAGCACGAACAATAGACAATTATCATGAACAAGGAAATATAATAATAACATTTTATTATTGCCTCTAGGGCATATTTTCAACATGCGTCATCACAGCTGCGGCAATACCAGCTATTTTTATACCTAGAGTGTTAGTACTGCTCAGGCCTTCACAACGCATCCTGAAGGGACCAACGCTTGTACCGATCTGTAGAGTAGTACTACCGCTCATTGCAAAATCCGCATAACGGTAATATTTGAGGCTCTCCTCGAAAACTTGGGAACGTCCAATATTTGTTTTCTGTGTGTGTTTTGATTCCACCCGTACCTTCCAACGCAACCCCTCTAAATAGTACGGATTTTCTACGACCAAGGAAATAAAAGTGTCGGAAACGCCATCTTTGATATTTTCCTTCCACAGTGGAACTTAACAGTCTTGTGCCACTTCCAAAATATGCATGTGTAGTTTAAGCACATGGTTAGTCTGCAAAATGCGTTGTCATCAACACCAAAACCATTTATGGAGGGAAATGTCCTTTCACACATTATCACATGCTGCCTTAGTCATGCTAGCCTTGACGTTTGTGGGTGATATGGTCGGCGAGGAGGAAAGCAATACACGATGGAGTTTTTCAGAGCCCGACATGAACACTTTTATTTATCAGCAATTTTATCGTTTAACTTGATAAAGTGAGGCTGAAGCAAACATTGTTGGGGAACGTAGTAATTTCAAAAAAAATCCTACGCACACGCAAGATCATGGTGATGCATAGCAACGAGAGGGGAGAGTGTCGTCCACGTACCCACGTAGACCGTAAGCGGAAGCATTATGACAACACGGTTGATGTAGTCGTACGTCTTCACGACCGACCGATCCTAGTACAGAACGTACGGCACCTCCGTGATCTGCACATGTTCAGCTCGGTGACGTCCCATGAACTCACGATCCAAAGAGAGCTTGAGGAGAGTTCCACAAGACGACGGCGTGATGACGGTGATGATGAAGCTACCGACGCAGGGCTTCGCCTAAGCACCGCTACGATATGATCGAGGTGGATTATGGTGGAGGGGGGCACCGCACACAACTAAGGGATCAATGATTAATTTGTGTGTCTATGGGGTGCCCCCTCCCCCGTACATAAAGGAGTGGGGGAGGGGGAGGAGGTCGGCCTCCTAGGCGCGCCCCAAGGGGAGTCCTACTCCCACGGGGAGTAGGATTCCACCCCTTCCATGAGTAGGCCAAGGAGGGAAGGAAGGAGGAGAGGGGGGGAAGGAAAAAGGGGGGGATGCCCCCTTCCTAGTCCAATTCGGACTAGAGGGGGAGGGGGGGCGCGGCCTGCCCTGGCCGCACCTTCCTCTCGCCACCAAGGCCCATGAGGCCCATTAAACTACCCGGGGGTTTCGGTAACCCCCCGGTACTCCGGTATTCGTCCAAACTCTCTCGGAACCCTTCCGAAGTCCAAACATAGTCATCCAATATATCGATCTTTCTGTCTCGACCATTTTGAGACTCCTCATCATGTCCGTGATCATATCCGGGACTCGGAACTACCTTCGGTACATCAAAACACATAAACTCATATTACTGATCGTCACCGAACGTTAAGCGTGCGGACCCTACGGGTTCGAGAACTATGTAGACATGACCGAGACACGTCTCCAGTTAATAACCAATAGCGGAACATGGATGCTCATATTGGCTCGTACATATTCTACGAAGATCTTTATCTGTCAGACCGCATAACAACATACGTTGTTCCTTTTGTCATCGGTATGTTACTTGCCCGAGGTTCGATCGTCGGTATCTCAATACCTAGTTCAATCTCGTTACGGCAAGCCTCTTTACTCGTTCGTAATGCATCATCCATAACTAACTCATTAGTCACATTGCTTGCGAGGCTTATAGTGATGTGCATTACCGAGAGGGCCCAGAGATACCTCTCCGACAATCGGAGTGACAAATCCTAATCTCGATCTATGCCAACTCAACAAGTATCATCGGAGACACCTGTAGAGCACCTTTATAATCACCCAGTTACGTTGTGACATTTGGTAGCACACAAAGTGTTCCTCCGGTACTCGGGAGTTGCATAATCTCATAGTCATAGGAACATGTATAAGTCATGAAGAAAGCAATAACAATATAATAAACGATCAAATGCTAAGCTAACGGAATGGGTCAAGTCAATCACATCATTCTCTAATGATGTGATCCCGTTAATCAAATGACAACTCATGTCAATGGCTAGGAAACTTAACCATCTTTGATTCAACAAGCTAGTCAAGTAGAGGCATACTAGTGACACTCTGTTTGTCTATGTATTCACACATGTACTAAGTTTCCGGTTAATACAATTCTAGCATGAATAATAAATATTTATCATGATATAAGAAAATATAAATGACAACTTTATTATTGCCTCTAGGGCATATTTCCTTCAAACATCGCATATGTCAACTGGTCCAAGAAGGGAGGCTCCAATCTGCCCAAAGTCCCCTCCCACTAGCTATGGAAAGATGCATGTCGATGCGAGTGTGGCAAGGTCATGTAGTGGAGGTTATGCGAGACGGTATTGCCGCGGAAAAAATGACAACTACTCCCTCCGTTCCAAAATAGATGACTCAACTTTGTACTAACTTTAGTACAAAGTTGGGTCGTCTATTTTGAAACGGAGGGAGTACCTGGGAAGCTCGACGCTAGTCATAAATGGCATTATGTACGTGTCCACACTATAGGCACTATGAGGGTTTGTCGCTCGCGGATGATCTCATGTTGCATAGCTTCGTCATTGCATAGAATTCTAAAAAGGTAGTAAATGACATTATCAAGGGCAACCAAAGGACGATATGGCTGAGTCAGCAATGAGATCAAGTTGCAGGCTATGATATTCGAAAGTAAATTCTGTTTTGAAGAGCATGTAACTAACGCGGAAGCTAATAGTTTAGCAAAGTTTTCTCATACGTCATGTTTGGCTAGTCCAGACCCATGGCCCCTTATGTATATCACTTTTCATCGATTTTGATCAATAAAGCTTGGCGATTACCCCTTAAAAACATAGCAAATCCTATTGGACACACATTGCTTCAAACGGTCGAGCCAATGCACAGCGAGTGATCTGGGCTAGTCCATTTAACGTTATGTACAGGAGATTACCTGTTCCGATTTTGGGAACCTTCTAGAAGGCAGCTGGTCATTTTTTTGTAGTTGGTTCATTTTGGGTTTTCTTTTCTTTAAAAAAATTTCTTCAGAATATTTAGAGATATTTGAAAAATATATTTTTATTGTTTTTACAAAATTTGTTTGAAAAAAAATCAAAAAACTTAAAATCAAATACATGAAAAATGTTCCATTTTTTAAAAAACTTAAAAATTGCTCACGTTATGGAAAAACTAGAGTTTTAAAAAATTCTGTAATTTTCTTAAAAAGTTTGTAAATTTGGAAAAATTATAAGTTTTTTTAAAATAGAGTATTCGAAACAAATGTTAAATTTCTAAAAAATGTTCGTGTTTTAAAATATTTAGATTTTCCAAACATATTTTTAAATACTGACAAAAAAACGGGGTTCAGTGTTTTCTGTTAGCTACAGTGCTTCAATATCTCAACAGTTGTACGAAAGAAAAACACAGACCGACGCTGGTGGCTTAATGCGCCGGCCTGGTTTGCGCGTGTCTGTTCGAATGGTGGGCATTTTGACGCAAGGAGGGTCACATAGCAAATCCTATTGGACGCCGACTGCGTTAAATAGTCGACCCAACGGAAGAGTGATCTGAGCCCACCTATTTATCATTTCTCAGAGGTTCCTGATCGTTTTTTCCTTTTTTTTCATTGCAGGTTTATTTCGTGGTTTTCTTTTCTTTCTTTGAAGAAATTCAAAACATCTAACAAATTAGTGCGGAATACTAGACTTTCTTTTTTGTGTTTTAAACAATTTGTTCATTAACTTCAAAAGATGTTCAATGTTTGAAAATTTGATTGTGTTTTAAAAACATTCTTTCATTTTTAGAAATAGTTTTCAAGTTTTAGAAAAAGTTAAAATGTATGAAAAAATGGAATCATTTTCTAAAATTGTCCGCAAGTTTCAGAAAAATGTTCGGGGTTTCATTTTTTTTCAAATTTGTTCGCATTACCTAAAAATGTTCATGGTTTTTAATTTTTTTGAAAAAATGGGCTCATTTTCCAAAACTGTTCACAAGTTTCGGAAATATGTTTTGGTTTTTGAAAAATGTAGTCATTTTAAAAATCGCATTTCCCTAAAATGTTTAAGGTTTTTAAAATGTTGACAATTTTGAATAAAAGTTCATGTTTTAGAAAAAACATCGAAATTTTTGAAAAAGTTCACGTTTCAAAGCAAATGTTCACTTTTTTCCAAAAAAACACGAATTTGAAAAAAGATGTTATAATATACAAAAAATGTTCATACTTTTAAAATGTGTTTGATTTTACTAACAGTGTTATTGTTCTAAAAAATAATTTAACTTTTTTATGAATTCATCATGAAAAAGGGGTGCAACATTTTTTGGTTCTTGAGAGTGCCTTTTGGTTCAGTACAGTGACTTCTAGGTCTTTGCATTGCTTCAAGGTTGCTACAATGTATGAAAGAAAAATGCGGACCGATGCTGGCGGCTTAGGATGCATTTGGTTGAATGGATTGTTCAGGATGAGTTGATACCGTACCAAACAAACAGTTATTTGGTTAAAGCACTTGAATGGTTCTGACCAAAAGAGGGAATATTGTTGGGGATCGTAGCAGAAATTTAAAATTTTCTACGCATCAGCAAGATCAATCTATGGAGTCATCTAGCAACGAGAGAGAGATGAGTGCATCTACATACCCTTGTAGATCGCGAGCGGAAGCGTTCAATAGAAAGGGGTTGATGGAGTCGCACTGGCCGTGATCCAAATCACCGATGATCCTAGCGCCGAGCAGACGGCACCTCCGCGTTCAACACACGTGCGGTGGAGACGTCTCCTCCTTCTTGATCCAGCAAGGGGAGAAGTTGATGAAGATCCAAAGAAGACGGGCGTGGTGGTGGAAGCGGGATTCCGGCAGGCTTCGCCAAGCGCCACTGGAGGAGGAAGAGGTGTCACGGGAGAGAGAGGAGGCGCCGAGGGCTTGGGGTGCGGCTGCCTCCTCCCTCCACTATATATAGGGGCCGAGGCGCATGCCCTCCTTGGAGATCCCATCTAGAGGCGGTGGCCCCTTGGGAGGGCAACGCCCCTTAGGAATTTCCAACCGGGCGCATGCCCCCTCGAAGCACCCCCTAGGGTTTCTAACCCTAAGTGCCTTGGGCCCTTGGATGGGGCGCGCCAGCCCACCAGGGGCTGGTTCCCACGCCACTTCATCCCATGGGCCCCTCAGGGATAGGTGGCCCCACCCGGTGGACCCTCGGGACCCTTCCGGTGGTCACGGTACAATACCGGTGACCCGCGAAACTCTTCCGGTGGCCGAAACTGGACTTCCTATATATAAATCTTTACCTCCAGACCATTCCGGAACTCCTCGTGATGTCCAGGATCTCATCCGGGACTCCAAACAACTTTCGGTTAACCGCATACTAATATCTCTACAACTCTAGCGTCACCGAACCTTAAGTGTGTAGACCCTACGGGTTCGGGAGACACGTGAACATGGCCGAGACAACTCTCGGTCAATAACCAACAGCGGGATCTGGATACCCATGTTGGCTCCCACATGCTCCACGATAATCTCATCGGATGAACCACGATGTCGAGGATTCAATCAATCCTGTATACAATTCCCTTTGTCTATCGGTACGATACTTGCCCGAGGTTCGATCGTCGGTATACCGATACCTTGTTCAATCTCGTTACGGCAAGTCTCTTTATTCGTTCCCGTAACACATCATCCCATGAACAACTCCTGGATCACATTGAGCTCATTATGATGATGCCCTACCGAGTGGGCCCAGAGATACCTCTCCGTCATACAGAGTGACAAATCCCAGTCTCGATTCGTGCCAACCCAACAGATACTTTCGGGGATACCCGTAGTGTACATTTATAGCCACCCAGTTACGTTCTGACGTTTGGCACACCCAAAGTACCCTTACGGTATCCAGGAGTTGCACAATCTCATGGTCTAAGGAAAGGATACTTGACATTAAAAAAGCTTTAGCAGACGAACTACACGATCTTGTGCTATGCTTAGGATTGGGTCTTGTCCATCACATCATTATCCTAGTGATGTGATCCCGTTATAAATGACATCCTATGTCCATGGTTAGGAAACCGTAGCCATCTATTGGTCAACGAGCTAGTCAACTAGAGGCTCACTAGGGACATGTTGTGGTCTATGTATTCACACATGTATTACGATTTCCGGATAACACAATTATAGCATGAACAATAGACAATTATCATGAACAAGGAAATATAATAATAACCTTTTTATTATTGCCTCTAGGGCATATTTCCAACAGTCTCCCACTTGCACTAGAGTCAATAACCTAGTTACATTGTGATGAATCGAACACCCATAGAGTTACGGTGTTGATCATGCTTTGCACGTGGAAGAGGTTTAGTCAACGGATCTGCGACATTCAGGTCCGTATGCACTTCTACAAATTTCTATGTCTCCATCTTGAACATTTTCACGAATGGATTTGAAGCGGCGCTTGATATGCCTGGTCTTCTTGTGAAACACAGGCTCCTTGGCAAGGGCTATAGCTCCAGTGTTGTCACCGAAGAGAGTCATCGGGCCCGACGCATTGGGAATAACTCCTAGGTCGGTAATGAACTCCTTCATCCAGATTGCTTCATGTGCTGCCTCCGAGGCTGCCATGTACTCCGCTTCACATGTAGATCCCGCCACGGCACTTTGCTTGCAATCGAACCATTGATCGCCCCACCATTCAAAATATACACGTATCCGGTTTGTGACTTGGAGTTATCCAGATCCGTGTCGAAGCTAGCATCGATGTAACCCTTTACGACGAGCTCTTCGTCACCTCCATAAACGAGAAACATATCCTTAGTCCTTTTCAGGTACTTCAGGATATTCTTGACCGCTGTCCAGTGTTCCATACAGGGATTACTTTGGTACCTTCCCACCAAACTTACGGCAAGGTTTACATCAGTGCGGTACACGGCATGGCATACATGATAGACCCTATGGCGAGGCATAGGGGATGACACTCATATTTTCCCTATCTTACGCATTGGTCGGGCATTGAGCCGTGCTCAATCTCACACCTTGCAATACAGGCAAGAACCCCTTCTTGGACTGATCCATATTGAACTTCTTCAATATCTTGTCAAGGTACGTGCTTTGTGAATGTAACATCCCAAATTTCCCATTTGGAATGTTTTACAATTATAGCTAAGCATCTATGCATTATTGTTTGAATTGAGTGACATTTGAAGTATTTCAGAGGCTTTTGAGTTTGTGGAATTTGAATTCAAATTGTCTGTTGAAATTTATTTCAAAACAATGCCTGACAAATACTTGAGAAAAAGTATGAGAGGAGTAAACATGACACTCCAAAAATGTCAGATGAAAAATGTTGCCAAAAAGTTTGAATTCAAATCTGATTTTATTTGGGATTTTTTTAGAAAATGTTTTTTTTAAGTTTGAGTTTTGCCCCTGGAAAAATGTCCAAGTTGTAGGGTAAATTCCCCTGGTCATTTTGATATATATATAGATATATGTCCTATATAAAAATATATATATTATATATATATTCCCCTCTCCCTAATTCAAAAAAAAAAGGAAAAAGAAAACCCCAGGCGCCGGCCGAACTAGCCGACCCGGCCAGCCCAGCAAAGTGTGACCCACCACGCCCAAACCGGCTTTGCCCAGCGCCGATCTTGCCGAACCCCTTTCCTCGATTACCGCTCGCTCACCTCTCCCTCTCTCACCACGCCTTGGGCCCGCCCTTGTCCCTTTCCTCGCCCATGACCTGCCCGCCGCCGCGCCGAATCACAGGGATCCCGAGATCGCCTCCCCCGATTCGCCCCCTCCTCCAAGCCGGTCCCCCCTATAAATACCGACCCCCTCACCCCGTTCCGCCCCTCCCCGACCCCCTAAACCCTCTACCTGCTTGATTCCTCGGGAACCCGTGCCCCTCGCCATTGCCGCCCCACCGCTCGTCTCCGACCCCCGAGCTCCACCGACTCCACCCCGAACTCCCTCGCCCGTCCGCACCGCTGGCCTCCTCATGGTCGCCCGGACCACCGAACCACCAGCGCCGTCGCCCGCCCGACGGCCGTCGCCGTCGTCGCCACTGATAAGCCATGGAATCGCCCACCACCGTTAGATCTAGAACCTAGGGTTTAGATTAGACTAGCGAAGGGGTATGTTTTTATTTTAAAAAGGCCGGTTTAAGTTACGGTTTTATTTGGTTTAGTTAGCGGTTTAGTTAGACCGGCCCGATCAGTTTATTTCCTGTTAGCCGCGGGCACGCTTTAGTTATTTGACGCCTGAGCGTTAGATAGGCCCGTTAGTGCTAGTTTTCTTTTTTAGTTTTATTTTTCGTTTCTGTTTTTAACAGAATAGTTTCAGTTTTGTAAAATCCATATCTTTTAGGTTACTTAATATTTTTAATTGATTTTTTTGTTAGTTTGCAAATTTGTTGTAGTTTCTGTAGAAAATATGTTTAGCCATATTTAAATTATTAGAAATTGTTTTATTTTAGTTTTAGACAGATTAGTATTTCTGCTATAAAATGAGTTAGGATTATTTTATTTTAGTGATTCTTTTAAATCCTTTGCTTTGTTTTGACCTTGCCTAACAGTAGGAATTTATTTGGGTATTTTAGATTTAATAAAAAAAATAGTTTTAGTCAAAATCATGTGTTTCTTGTTTATTTAACTAGCTACTGTTTTCCTATTGTTTTATTTAGTAAATTATTTTATTTTTACTATGTTATAGTTTATTTTAGATTAGTTTCTGTAGCTACAGAGGATGAAGTTTTATTTACAGTAGAATAAAATTTTTAATTTATTTTTCCTTGCTAGGATTGTTATAGGCATAATAGGAGTTCTATAATAGCTTTTGATGTGATTCTTTTTGCAACTAGTTTGTATGATATTTTCCCTTCTGTTGGTTAGCAAAACCCATGCTTAGGTTCTGTTAAGAAAAGTTTTAGTTGTGTAAAACTATTTCTTAGTTGTTGCTTGATGTGGTGAAAACCTTGATTTGCTTTCTCCGAGTTTTCTTTGGATTTTGGTTTGAGTGCTTGGGTGTTTTACTTCCAACTTGCTGTGATGTTATATTGTGCCACCCTTATTTGTGCTATTGTTTGATTCGATAGAATTTCCGGAGTCTGGCCTGCTATTCTGAGTCCCTAGCTTTCAAGACCGTCGGCCAGCAAGTCATTTGATCATGTTTTCTTTTACAATACCTATGATTTTATTGCATTAGAATTATACCTCCCCACCATGCATGCAGATGGGAGAATTTTAAGTTATGTTCTTGAGTAGTATCATGAGGTAGGATGAAACCAATTCCCCTTGTTACCATGGCCCGAATAAGTAGTTTATTTTTGCTATGCTCAGAAGCAGGGGTTGGTTGAGTGATTCATAAGGGAGATGTGAGAGTCAAGATGATGACAACCCCATGACTTCAAGCTCAAGATGGACTTCAAAATTCACTCTTGGGTGGAGGGACGGTTGTGGGCACCTGGAGAAACCAGCAGCTGGCCGGGTTGCATGGAGAAGCGCCATGACATCTTGCGGAAAGCTTCACCCAGCCACGAAGAGACGGATGAATACCCCATTGACCGGAAGCTTACATGTGCAGCCGCAAGCCATTATGGGCTCTGGCTTGGTCGACCCTAGGCGTGACTCTGGCCGGACGGTGCTACGAGATGTAGAAGAACGGTAGGATTGGATGGGCACTGGCAGTGGCCCAGAGGAACTCTTTGGAAGACCCTGTTTCGTTCGTCCCATCTTCAAACACCGGGAAGTGCGAAGACTTAAAGGAGGGAGCGATTCTTGCGGGTAAAGTCGCAAACCTCTGCAGTGAAGATCTAATCGGTTAGCCGTGTCCCGATTCTGAGACAATTTGAGCCTCTGGAACTTGGAGTATTTCGGATATCTCAACACCGAACTTAATAAATTAATTGAGGGGGTTATTTAATAATTGGGAATGATACATTGGTTGGCGGAACCATCTCAATAACTACCAACATTTTGTAGTATTTGCAAACAAGTCCTTGTTGTAGGGAAAAACTGGCTTTTTCACAAAACAATGAAACTTAGAGCCCCACAGCCAAATTGCATATAGTGTTAGTAATTTTATTGTTGTTCTCTTTTGACTTGCGGCATATTCAAAATCTTTGACCTACCGCAACGCGTCTTATGTTGCGAGAGGAGTTTTCCGATCGGGAGTGAGGCTACGATCCACGCTTGGCGATTGCCCTATGGAGTCGGATGGACTCGCTATTTAAATCTCGCTTCCGCAACTTTATTTAGTTTATTTCTCATGAGTTGGCCTTGACGAATTTATTCTATTGTAATAAAGACTCGATATGAGAATCGTGTAATAAATTCAGGTGTGATTGAACTTTGAATACTTTCATCAATGTACTGTGTGTGCCAGCATGATCTTGGGATGGTACAGCTACACAGAGACTTGACCGATTTTGGGTCGGGTCGCTACAGTGAAAGACCAATGAGGCGTCTCGATCTATCTCTATAGATCTTGATGCCTAATATGTAAGCAGGTTCTCCAAGGTCCTTCATTGAAAAACACTTATTCAAGTAGGCCTTTATGCTTTCCAAGAATTCTATATCATTTCCCATCAATAGTATGTCATCCACATATAATATGAGAAATGCTACAGAGCTCCCACTCACTTTCTCGTAAACACAGGCTTCTCCATAAGTCTGCGTAAACCCAAACGCTTTGATCATCCCGTCAAAGCGAATGTTCCAACTCCGAGATACTTGCACCAGCCCATAGATTGAGCGTTGGAGCTTGCATACCTTGTCAGCATTCTTAGGATCGACAAAACCTTACGGCTGCATCATATACAATTCTTCCTGAAGGAAACCATTAAGGAATGCCGTTTTGGCGTCCATTTGCCATATCTCATAATCATAGAATGTGGCAATTGCTAACATGATTCGGACGGACTTGACTTCGCTACGGGTGAGAAAGTCTCATCGTAGTCAACCCCTTGAACTTGTCGATAATCGAGGGAGTCTGGATTAGGGGTGTCCGGATGGCTGGACTATAACCTTTGGCGGACTCTGGACTATGAAGATACAAGATTGAAGACTTCGTCCGTGTCCGGATGGGACTTTCCTTGGCGTGGAAGGCAAGCTTGGCGATCTGGATATGTAGATCTCCTCCCATTGTAACCGACTGCGTAACCCTAGCCCACTCCGAGTCTATATAAACCGGAGGGTTTTAGTCCGTGGGGCGAACAACAATCATACCATAGGCTAGCTTCTAGGGTTTAGCCTCTCCGATCTCGTGGTAGATCTACTCTTGTACTACCCATATCATCAATATTAATCAAGCAGAGTAGGGTTTTACCTCCATCGAGAGGGCCCGAACACAGGTAAAAACATCGTGTCCCTTGTCTCCTGTTACCATCCACCTAGGCCGCGATTCGGGACCCCCTACCCGAGATCCGCGGTTTTGACACTGACATTGGTGCTTTCATTGAGAGTTCCTCTGTGTCATCATCTTTAGCCCGATGGCTCCTCCAATCATCGACAACGATGCGGTCCAGGGTGAGACTTTTCTCCCCGGACAGATCTTCGTACTCGGCAGCTTTGCACTGCGGGCCAATTAACAGCCATCTGGAGCAGATCGAAGCTTCGCCCACAGCCATCGGTCGATTTGGAAGTTTAAACTGCACGGTGACGTCGCGGAGACTTGATCTTCGACGGATCCGAGCCACAGCCCGAGGGAACCGCACTGTCTCGATGGGCATGATTTAGCTCTGCCATCGAGCGATTGCCACAGGTCGCGCACGATGTCCGCTCAGACCCTTAGCTCGGAGCCGATCATTGCGCTAATCGAGGACGGGTGGCTGGACACCGCCTCGGGGGCTGCAATCTCTACGAAGATCGAGCCGAACACCAGCTTTGTCCTCTGCGAAGCTCGTGACTCCAAGGTGCCGGACTCCTCTCCGGACTCCGAACCTTCCGCGCCCCTGCCGATCGAATCCGATCGGGCGCCGATCATGGAGTTCGCCGCCGCAAACATCTTTCAGCACTCGCCCTTCGGCGACATTCTGAATTCACTAAAGTCTCTCTCTTTATAAGGAGAGCCCTGGCCGGACTATGGTCAGCAAGGTTGGGATACGGATGACGAAGAAATTCAAAGCCCACCCACCACCCACTTCGTAGCCACTGTCGATGATTTAACCGACATGCTCGACTTCAACTCCGAAGACATCGACGGTATGGACGACGATGTAGGAGACGAACAGGAACCAGCGCCTATAGGGCACTGGACAACCACCTCATCTCACGATATATACATGGTAGACACACCTAAACGAAACGACGACGAGGAACAAAGGGACGCTACGAGGGATCGTTCCCTTGAAAAGCAGTCAAAGCGGCGGCGTAAGCGCCTCTCCAAACCACACCTCGACAGTGACCGCAGCCATACAAACCCAGCCACAGAGCAGGGCGAACCGGCGGACAACGAACATGCCATCGAGCAACCGTCCGAACAGGGCAACTTGGATGAACAAACCGAACAACCCGTTCCCGGCGAAAATAACAGTCCGGACGACCTCACGCCGGACAAGTTCTTTGAAGCGAAGAACCTCCACAAAAGGCACAAATGCCGCCATCATGCTGTAGCTGAAAAAGCAGAAGCGGAAGCTCAAAACAGCGGAAGATGCACTCAGAATTAGATGGAGCAAAGTACTCAACACCGCAGACAAATACGGCGACAGTCGCCACACAAAGAGTTATCCGAAGCGAAAATTACTGCCGTAATTTGATGAGGAGGCCTTAGAGCCCCCACAATCAAAAAATAAGGAAGCCACCCGGTCGGGTAAACAACCCCATGGCCAACATAGAGCGGCAAAGGGCGCCACACACAAGCCGACGCAGCGATCCGCATGAGATTCGCATCAAAAAGATGGCCCAGCCAGATCTATCTACGGGCCAAGAAAGCAAGCTCTAGTAAGCAATGCAACGCATCAAGTATCCGAACATCACGGTACAGCCAAATATAAGGGTGCCGCACACCCCCTATGTTTCACCAATGAGGTGTTGGACCATGAATTTCCAGCGGGATTCAAGCCCGTAAACATAGAGGCATACGACGGAACAACAGACCACAGAGTGCGGATTGAGGATTACATCCTCCACATACACATGGCTAGAGGAGATGACCTCCACGCCATAAAATACTTACCCCTCAAGCTCAAAGGGCCAGCCTGTCATTGGCTTAAAAGCCTTCCCGAAAACACCATTGGAAGTTGGGAAGAGCTCGAGGACGCTTTTCGGGCAAATTTTCAAGGGACCTATGTCCGACCTCCGATTGCAGACGATTTAAGTCACATAACTCAACAACCCGGAGAGTCAGCCCGGAAACTCTGGAACATATTTCTTACTAAAAAGAACCAGATAGTCGACTGTCCGGACGCCGAAGCCTTAGCAGCTTTCAAACACAGCGTTCGAGATGAATGGCTTGCCAGACACCTCGGCCAAGAAAAGCCAAGAACAATGGCCGCATTAACAAGCCTCATGACCCGCTTTTGCGCAGGAGTGGATAGCTAGTTGGCAAGATGCAGTACCAGCGACCCAAGTACATCCGAAGTTAGGGATGGAAACGAGAAACCGCGACGCAGCAAGGACCAGCGCCGGACCAAGGGAAACAGCCCGAAGAGCACGATACCAACGCCGGATTCAAAAGCTCTCGGCAGAATCGAGAAAAAGCTGCCCTCAAGGATAACAAGGACGAGCTATCTAACCTAAACAAAATCTTGGACAAGATATGCCATCCACAGTACTCCGGGAAGCACGCAAACCATACCCACAGAGATTGTTGGGTCTTCAAGCAATCCGCAAACTCAACGCCCGAACACAAGGGCTCGACACACCAAGCGAGGACGATGACGAACCCCACAAGCGAGCACCGGAAAACAAAAGAATTTCCCACAAGAAATCAAAACAGTAAACTCACTTCACGTGACAAAAGGGAAAAAGCAGTGGCGCCTATAGAGATACGCGCCATATGGCCTATCCTGCAGGAGTCCCGCCTTTGGTTGTTAAAACCAATCACCTTCACCATCGTGATTACTCTAGAAGTATCCGGAACGCAGGCTGGACTGCCTTGATATTAGATCCGATAATTGTGGACTCCACTTTACACAAGTCCTAATGGACGGCGGCGGTGATCTAAACCTGCTATATCGTGACACAATCCATAAAATGGGGATAGACCCAACAAAATTTCGCCATAGCAACACTTCCTTTCAAGGGGTAACGCCAGCCCAGATGCCCATTATGCGGGTTCTCTCCTCGCTAGAAGTTATGTTCGGCTCCCCAACAACTTCCGCCGCGAAAAGCTAACCTTCCACATCGCCCCATTTACAAGTAGCTATCAAGCACTACAGGGACGTGAAGCTTTCGCCCGCTTTAACGCAATACCGCATTATGCATCTCTTACGCTTAAAATGCACGGTCCGCGAGGCATCATCTCATTAAAGGGAAATATCGAGTGTTCCTCGAGCGCGGAAGGCCCTGCGGCTGCCTTGACAGCCAAACCGGCTTCACTAATCAAAGCACCTAAACAGGTCGTTCAGACCCCGGACATGGCTAGACGAGTCCGGCGTAAACATACAAGGGCTTACTAGCCGCATACCCCCATACAAGGGGCTCCGCGCATGTACAACAAGAGACAATAAAGCTCAATTTTACCCATTTTTTGAATTATACTTTGTTTATTTAATATAACATACATTTTCACATGATCTTTTTCAACTAAGTTCCTCTCTTTTACAGATGAACACCATGCTACACCCGTCCGAGGATACGGCTGCGGAGACACAAAGCGCAGACATGCGATGAGGGACCCGCTTCAAGGATTCTTTTTAGATTAAGACCCCGTAAACCTTTCTCACTATCTATTCTTGATACACATCCCCGGTTTCTTGGTATAACCAAGGAGGAGGTCAAGCGTCTTGGCATGTGGCCACGTCGAATTTTTGCGTACACTGGACACGAGGGCTTATTACCAAGGGCGTTGTTCACTGCTTTCATAAAGACCGAATACCTTAGGGAGTGTTCGCGTCGCGAAGTTTGGCCTTATATGCATCAGCTCAATCATGTCTTTGGTCAAATGTTGGGTTTGGCCGGCTCGTGTTTTGCTGCCTTACGTTCGCTCTATCGGCTAAGGCGGCACCAGAGAACTCTGCGATTGTGCCCCGGTTCGGCCAGGCGAGCACCTCAGTAGAGAAAGCCGAAAACTGACTGTCATGATATAGCGTGAGACTGGTCAACCACTGATGACCCGCCGGAATCTTTAGGATTCCTCCGCATTAACGAAGGGCCGTTTCCCTGCCAGGCACACACGCCGCCCGAATTCGGGTGAGCGGTGCCCCTAGGGGCTATATAGTAGCCCCACTAACAAACTCCTATGGCTAAGTGAAAGTGATAAAGCATTATAGTCCGGTTGCCTAGTTCGCTGCGCTATCACCTCCTTAATAGGACCAAGACGTTGGATCAAGTGTGAAAATGCGCCTTCTGCGAACACCCCGCATTATATGCGTGAAATTTGAAAAGACGCCATCTTTCGTGTTATATATGCATATCGTTAACGGCCGCAGGAGGTATTTTAATTCTTGAAGGCACAAGTATAAAAAGCTTTTATATTCCCGAAACATTGTTTTACAATAATACATGTTATTCGAACATAATATCCTTCGAAATCGCGTCTCTATTAAACAAGCGCCTGCAGACTTCACGAAAATAGTGCTCGGCGGTACTACTCCCGTCCGAATCTTGGGATGCAACAGCGACGGCCTTCATCTCCGCCCAGTATGTCTTGACATGGGCAAGAGCCATCCGCGCACCCTCTATGCACGCTGACCTTTTCATTGCATTGATATGCGGCACCGCACCAAGGAACTGCTGCACCAAGCTAAAATAACTCTTCGCCTCGGGCCTTTCCGGCCAGAGATGACTCACGACATACTTCATGGCGAGTCCGGATAACCTATTTAGCTCCGCCCATGCGACCAAATGGTCGGTTAATGGAAGTGGGCGCTCTGGATTGTGGAACTGCGACCAAAAAAGCTTTTCCACTTCGTGATCCTTTTGATCTCGGAAGTGTTGACGCGTCCACTCGCCGCCAAGTCCAGATAAGTGTCCGCCGCACTCCACGGCCGGTCCAACGGAGCACATTTAGGATCCCCGAACTTCATCCGCAGCATAAAGGGCTTTCCAGCCGCGATATCTCCGGCCTGACGTAGCTCCTCCTTCATAGCTCTCATCGCAGAGCGAGCATCCTTAGCCTCGGTAGTGGCCTTCTTCAGGTCCTTCTGTTTTGCCCGATCTTCTTTTTCAAGAAGCTTGCGGTGATCGGCAGCATTCTTCAACTTCACAGCCATCTCGGCCATTTCCTTCTTGCTTCGGCGATGAGCAGCCTGTTCGCTTTCAGCTCTTCACCGCCTTTAAGGCAGCCGCATCGCTTTTCTGGCTTGCTCCTTGGCTCGGGCAAGTTCCGCCCAAGGTTCTCCATGGCAGCGGCACCATCTGCATCAAGCACACATGTTGTAAGATACGGGCATCAAGCTCCTCTTACCGGTGTCTTCGGAGAAATTACATACCTTGTGCCTCGTCAAGCCGCTTGTTGACAAGCGCGATGTCGGCATCTGCCACGCTCAAGTTACCGCTTTAGCTCGGCAAATTCATCAGTCCGGCTAGCCACCGAACACTTCGCCACCTACATACGAAGGGTGACATATTATACCTGGGATTATGATCCTCGGCGCGCCGTCATTTTTTGACAACGCACCAAGTCTCAGGGGCTACTATCTACACAGGGTGCATCTTATATATGCGGAACTGTCAAAAGGTACATCATTTCGCGTACCTCAAAACCTGTCAGTAAACTCCTGACGGCCTCGTACAACCCGCTCTCCGCGGATGAAATCCTTACAATCACCGTACCCATCAACACACGCTGTTCTTCTGAGATAGACGCTCGCCCGAGCATATCCTTCAGCTCCTCTGACCATGCACCGGACGGTGCCGGACTCGTCCGATGGCCTTTTTCAAAGGCCGGACACGGAGGACCTTGGGGGGCCATACGATTGCCTTCCGGCCTGCGGATTCGAAAACCCTCCGTGGCGACACCTCGTGGTCGCCCGCCTCGCAAGGCGGCACGGCAGGGAGGCGTTCGCTCTCCTTCATCTCGGACGAAGATCCTCAAGATGAGCTCTGCGAGAAGGGCTGAGATCCGAACTACAAGGTAAAATTTCGGTTATCTTCCTCGTAAATAGAACAGGATGTCCCTTATTTTAAAAAATCCCTCTCTACTTACGGCTCGGTGGAGGGCTGATCCCCTTGGGGCACAAAGTCGGCCGGGGCATCCCCCGGCGCAGGACCCTCTGACGAAGATTTCTTCCCCCGCTTTGAGACCATGGTCTCCGGGTCTTCAGAGGCGGTCCTCTTCTTCCCCTGGATAGAGGAATTCTCGATTCCTCCTTTCCTGACAACCTCCTTCGGGGAGGCGGTAGCTTCCTTGTTGCCCCTTCGCCTTCTTCTAAAGGCGCAACCTCCAGCATCCTGGTTAACACGGGATCCGGCATGGTCTCAGGGAGGGGGGCCGGACACCTGATTAGTTTTGCTTTCGCTATCCACTCCTGTTTAAGGGACAGCTCTTTTACGGGCAATTTTATGATAAATGTACGGATAGCGTGTCCCGGTACAGGGCTACTTACTTGAGTATCCAGGCGATTGCAGCTCAGACCTGCGTCCTCGGTCGAGTCCGGACACATTGCTTGTGATCCGAAGAACAATTTGTACATCTCCATGGGCGTCGCGCCCGTAAAATGTTGGAGGGCTCGTGGTCCCTCCAGATTAAACTCCCACAGGCGGAGGGGGCGACGTTTGCAGGGCAGGGTGCGGCGAATCAACATGACCTGCGTCACTATGACCAGATTGATGTCTCTTTCTAGGAGATCTCGAATGCGGCCCTGCAACAAGAGCACGTCCTTGGACGGCCCCCAGTTAAACCCTCTATTGACCCATGACGCTAGGCTGTGGCGGGGACCCGAGCGAAGGCAGGTGGCGCCACCCACTTGGTGCCCCTGAGCTGTGATATAAAACCACTCTCGTTGCCATAAGCTGAAATCCTCTTGAAAAGAGCCCTTGGGCCATGGAGCGTCAAGATTCTTGCTTATGACAGACACCTCCGCACTCCAGCGTGCTGCCCTCGATCATCTTCGGCTCTACTTTGAAGGTCTTAAGCCACAATCCGAAGTGAGGAGTAATACGGAGGAAGGCTTCGCACACGACAATGAACGATGAGATGTGGAGGATGGACTCCAGAGCCAAGTCGTGAAATTCCAACCCATAATAAAACATGAGGCCCCCTCACGAAGGGGTCCGTCGGGAAGCCTAGCCCCCGAAGGAAGTGAGACGCGAACACCACGCTCTCACCTGGCTTGGGAGTGGGAATAACCTGCCCTTGAGCAGGCAGCTTATGCGAGATTTCTCCGGTTAGATACTTGGCATCTCTTAGCTTTAGCACGTCTTCTTCCGTAACGAAGGAAGGCATCCACCGGCCTTAAAGGTCGGAACCGGACATCATCGAAGGTCCAAAGCGCCTGAATCTGGAGCTTTGGGTGTTGGAACTCAAGGTGAGAGGCGGATTCGATTGAGATTGAAAGAAAGGAGTCGAGCCTTGGTCTCTTTATAAAGAGGTTGAATACCAAGAGCCCTCCCCGTGACCGTTTGGGACTCGCCTTCGATAGAGGAGACATACCAATGGGCACGATTGGGTTACCCAGCCCGTATTGATGAGAATCCCGGAATAAGGGGACACGATCTCTGCTTCGACAAGACGTGCCAAGGAAACTGCCTCGCTAAGTGCGTTGAGGTGGGACAGTAAAAACGATTCGAATAAAGGCTTGGCCGTGGTGTGATGTCACGCTGCGGAATACGTCGGCAGATTGGATTTGTGTAAATATTATTCTCTCTACGGTGGTATGTGGAACTTATTTTGCAGAGCCGGACACTATCCTTGTGTTCAAAATCTTCTATGAAGTATTCGAAGGAGGAACCCGCTTTGCAATGCCGAAGACAATCTCCGCGCCGGACTCGTCGTCATTGAAGCCTGGTTCAGGGGCTACTGAGGGAGTCCTGGATTAGGGGGTGTCCGGATGGCCGGACTATAACCTTTGGCCGGACTCCTGTACTATGAAGATACAAGATTGAAGACTTCGTCCTGTGTCCGGATGGGACTTTCCTTGGCATGGAAGGCAAGCTTGGCGATACGGATATGTAGATCTCCTCCCATTGTAACCGACTCTGTGTAACCTTAGCCCTCTCCGGTGTCTATATAAACCGGAGGGTTTTAGTCCGTAGGCGAACAACAATCGTACCATAGGCTAGCTTCTAGGGTTTAGCCTCTCTGATCTCGTGGTAGATCATTAATCAAGCAGGAGTAGGGTTTTACCTCCATCGAGAGGGCCCGAACCTGGGTAAAAACATCGTGTCCCTTGTCTCTTGTTACCATCCGCCTAGACGCACAGTTCGGGACCCCCTACCTGAGATCCGCCGGTTTTGACACCGACAATAACCCTTAGCGACAAGCCGAGCCTTATAGATGGTCACATTACCATCCACGTCTGTCTTCTTCTTAAAGATCCATTTATTTTCTATGGCTCGCCGATCATCGGGCAAGTCAATTAAAGTCCATACTTCATTTTCATACATGGATCCTATCTCGGATTTCATGGCTTCAAGCCATTT
This sequence comes from Aegilops bicornis, assembly GCA_021605145.1. Classification (NCBI taxonomy): domain Eukaryota; kingdom Viridiplantae; phylum Streptophyta; class Magnoliopsida; order Poales; family Poaceae; genus Aegilops; species Aegilops bicornis. Next base: position 238,883,131 of record CM038670.1, read on the forward strand.
GTCGGAATCCGGGCCCGCCATCGCCTCTTTATAGTTCGAAGGTTCACCATTGTCTAACAACATGATTTCTAGGACAGGGTTACCATACCACTGCAGTGCGGAACGTGTCCTTGTGGACCTCTGAAGTTCAGTAGTAACTTGATCCAAGTTCCTTGATCATCATCATTAACTTCCTCTCTAGTCGGTGCAGGCACCACGAAACATTTTCTTGAGCTGCGCTTACTCTCCGGTTCAAGAGGCAATACTTCATCAAGTTCTACTTTCCTCCCACTTACTTCTTTTCGAGAGAAACTCTTTCTCTAGAAAGGATCCATTCTTGGCAACAAAGATCTTGCCTTCGGATCTGAGGTAGAAGGTATACCCAATAGTTTCCTTAGGGTATCCTATGAAGACGCATTTTTCCGATTTGGGTTCGAGCTTTTCAGGTTGAAGTTTCTTGACATAAGCATCGCATCCCCAAACTTTCAGAAACAACAACTTAGGTTTCTTCCCAAACCACAATTCATGCGGTGTCGTCTCAACGGATTTCGACGGAGCTCTATTTAAAGTGAATGCGGCAGTCTCTATAGCATAACCCCAAAATGATAGCGGTAGATCGGTAAGAGACATCATAGATTGCACCATGTCCAATAGAGTGCGATTACGACGTTCAGACACACCATTACGCTGAGGTGTTCCAGGCGGCGTGAGTTGTGAAACGATTCACATTTCCTTAAGTGCGTGCCAAATTCATGACTCAAATATTCTCCCCCACGATCTGATCGTAAGAACTTGATTTTCCTGTCACGTTGATTCTCAACCTCACTCTGAAATTCCTTGAACTTTTCAAAGGTCTCAGACTTGTGTTTCATTAAGTAGACATACCCATATCTACTTAAGTCATCAGTGAGGGTGAGAACATAACGCTAACCACCATGAGCCTCAACGCTCATTGGACCGCACACATCAAGATGTATGATTTCCAATAAGTTGGTTGCTCGCTCCATTGTTCCGAGAGAAACGAGTCTTGGTCATTTTTTCCATGAGGCATGGTTCGCACGTGTCAAATGATTAATAATCAAGAGACTCCAAAAGTCCATCTGCATGGAGTTTCTTCATGCGTTTGACACCAATGTGACCAAGGCGGCAGTGCCACAAGTATGTGGGACTATCATTATCAACCTTACATCTTTTGGCATTCACACTATGAATATGTGTAACATCACGTTTGAGATTCATTAAGAATAAACCATTGACCAACGGGGCATGACCATAAAACATGTCTCTCATATAAATAGAACAACCATTATTCTCAGATTTAAATGAGTAGCCATCTCGCATTAAACGAGATCCAGATACAATGTTCATGCTCAAAGCTGGTACTAAATAACAATTATTGAGGTTTAAAACTAATCCCGTAGGTAAATGTAGAGGTAGCGTGCCGACGGCGATCACATCGACCTTGGGACCATTCCCGACGCGCATCGTCACCTCGTCCTTCGCCAGTCTCCGCTTATTCCGCAGCTCCTGTTTTGAGTTACAAATATGAGCAACCGCATCGGTATCAAATACCCAGGAGCTACTACGAGCGCTGGTTAGGTACACATCAATAACATGTATATCACATATACCTTTGGTATTGCCGGCCTTCTTATCCGCTAAGTACTTGGGGCAGTTCCGCTTCCGATGGACTGCTTCCCTTGCAATAAAAGCACTCGATCTCGTGCTTGGGTCCATGCTTTGGCTTCTTCCGAGAATCGGCTTACGGGCGCGGCAACTCCTTGCCGTCCTTCTTGAAGTTCTTCTTACCCTTGTCTTTCTTGAACTTAGTGGTTTTATTCACCATCAACACTTGATGTTCCTTTTTGATCTCCAGCTCCGCTGATTTCAGCATTGAATATACCTCGTGAATGGTCTTTTCCATCCCCGCATATTGAAGTTCATCACAAAGCTCTTGTAGCTAGGTGGGAGCGATCAAGGATTCTCATTAACGACCGCATCATCCGGGAGATTAACTCCCAGTTGAGATAAGCGGTTGTGCAACCCAGACATTTTGAGTATGTGCTCGCTGACAGAACTATTCTCCTCCATCTTACAACTGTAGAACTTGTCGGAGACTTCATATCTCTCGACCCGGGCATGAGCTTGGAAAACCATTTTCAGCTCTTGGAACATCTCATATGCTCCATGCTGCTCAAAACGCTTTTGGAGCCCCGGTTCTAAGCTGTAAAGCATGCCGCACTGAACTGTGGAGTAATCATCACTACGCGATCGCCCGGCGTTCATAACGTCTTGAGTTGCTTTGGGAAAAAAGGTGCTTCACCTAGCAAAGTGCATCAAGGACATATGCTTTCTTGGCAGCTATGAGGATAATCCTCGAGTTACGGACCCGATCCGTGTAGTTGCTGCCATCGTCTTTCAGCTTGGTTTTCTCTAGGAGCGCGTTGAAGTTGAGGGCAACATTAGCACGGGCCATTTGATCTACAAGACATATTGCAAAGTTTTAGACTATGTTCATGATAATTAAGTTCATCTAATCAAATTATTTAATGAACTCCCATTCAGATAGACATCCCTCTAGTCATCTAAGTGATACATGATCCGAGTCAACTAGGCCGTGTCCGATCATCACGTGAGACGGACTAGTCATCATCGGTGAACATCTTCATGTTGATCGTATCTTCTATACGACTCATGTTAGACCTTTCGGTCTTCCGTGTTCCGAGGCCATGTCTGTACATGCTAGGCTCGTCAAGTCAACCTAAGTGTATTGCGTGTGTAAATCTGGCTTACACCCGTTGTATTCGAACGTTAGAATCTATCACACCCGATCATCACGTGGTGCTTCGAAACAACGAACCTTCGCAGCGGTGCACAGTTAGGGGGAACACTTTCTTGAAATTATTATAAGGGATCATCTTATTTGAGCTACCGTCGTTCTAAGCAAATAAGATGTAAAACATGATAAACATCACATGCAATCAAATAGTGACATGATATGGCCAATATCATTTTGCTCCTTTTGATCTCCATCTTCGTGGTGCCATGATCATCATCGTCATCGGCATGACACCATGATCTCCATCATCGTGTCTTCATAAAGTTGTCTCGCCAACTATTACTTCTACTACTATGGCTAACGGTTAGCAATGAAGTAAAGTAATTACATGGCATTTTCATTGACACGCAGGTCATACAATAAATTAAGACAACTCCTACGGCTCCTGCCGGTTGTCATACTCATCGACATGCAAGTCGTGATTCCTATTACAAGAACATGATCAATCTCATACATCACATATATCATTCATCGCATCCTTTTGGCCATATCACATCACATGGCATATGCTGCAAGAACAAGTTAGACGTCCTCTAATTGTTGTTGCAAATTTTTACGTGGCTGCTATAGGTTTCTAGCAAGAACGTTTCTTACCTACGTAAAACCACAACGTGACATGCCAATTTCTATTTACCCTTCATAAGGACCCTTTTCAACGAATCCGATCCGACTAAAGTGGGAGAGACAGACACCCGCTAGCCACCTTATGCAACTAGTGCATGTCGATTCGGTGGAACCTGTCTCACGTGGCGTGCGTGTAAGGTCGGCCCGGGCCGCTTCATCCCACGATGCCGCTGAATCAAGATAAGACTAGTAGCGGCAAGTAAATTGACAAAATCGACGCCCACAACAACTTGTGTTCTACTCGTGCATAGAAACTACGCATAGACCTAGCTCATGATGCCACTGTTGGGGATCGTAGAATAAATTTAAAATTTTCTGCGCATCACCAAGATCAATCTATGGAGTCATCTAGCAACGAGAGAGAGAGGAGTGCATCTACATACCCTTGTAGATCGCGAGCGGAAGGTTCAAGAGAACGGGGTTGATGAAGTCGTACTCGTCGTGATCCAAATCACTGATGATCCTAGCGCCGAACGGACGGCACCTCCGCGTTCAACACACGTACGGAGCGGAGACGTCTCCTCCTTCTTGATCCAACAAGGGGGGAGAAGAAGTTGATGGAGATCCAGCAGCACGACGGCGTGGTGGTGGAAGCAGCGGGATTCCAGAAAGACTTCGCCAAGCGCTACTGGAGGAGGAAGAGGTGTCATGTTAAAGAGAGGGAGGCGCCAGGGCTTAGGGTGCGGCTGCCCTCCCTCCCCTCCACTATATATAGGGGCTAGGGGGGCGCATGCCCCCCTTGGAGATCCCATCTAGAGGGGGGGGGGGGTGGCCCCCGGGGCGGCGACCCCTTGGGGGCAACGCCCCTTGGGGTTTCAACCAGTATGCCCCTAGGGTTTCTAACCCTAGGCGCCTTGGGCCCTTGGGTGGGGCGCACCAGCCCACCAGGGGCTGGTTCCCACGCCACTTCAGCCCATGGGGCCCTCCGGGATAGGTCGCCCCACCCTGTGGACCCCCGGGACCCTTCCAGTGGCCCCGGTACAATATCGGTGACCCCCGAAATTCTCCCAGTGGCCGAAACTGGACATCCTATATATAAATTTTTACCTCCGGACCATTCCGGAACTCCTCATGACGTCCGGGATATCATCCGGGACTCCGAACAACTTTCGGTTAACCGCATACTAATATCTCTACAACTCTAGCATCACCGAACATTAAGTGTGTAGACCCTACGGGTTCGGAAGACACGTAGACATGGCTGAGACAACTCTCCGGTCAATAACCAACAGCGGGATCTGGATACCCATGTTGGCTCCCACATGCTCCACGATAATCTCATCGGATGAACCACGATGTCGAGGATTCAATCAATCCCGTATACAATTCCCTTTGCAGCCGATGCGATACTTGCCCGAGATTCGATCGTCGGTATACCGATACCTTGTTCAATCTCGTTACGGCAAGTCTCTTTACTCGTTCTCGTAACACATCATCCCGTGAACAACTCCTTAATCACATTGAGCTCATTATGATGATGTCCTAGCGAGTGGTCCCAGAGATACCTCTCCGTCATACGGAGTGACAAATCCCAGTCTCGATTCGTGCCAACCCAACAGATACTTTCGGGGATATCCGTAGTGTACCTTTATAGCCACCCAGTTACGTTGTGACGTTTGGCACACCCAAAGTACCCTTACGGTATCCGGGAGTTGCACAATCTCATGGTCTAAGGAAAGGATACTTGACATTAAAAAAGTTTAGCAGACGAATTACACGATCTTGTGCTATGCTTAGGATTAGGTCTTGTCCATATTATCCTAATGATGTGATCCCGTTATCAATGACATCCTATGTTCATGGTTAGGAAACCGTAACCATCTATTACGATTGTGGTCTATGTATTCACACATGTTGTGGTCTATATATTCACACATGTATTACGATTTTCGGATAACACAATTATAGCATGAACAATAGACAATTATCATGAACAAGGAAATATAATAATAACCTTTTTATTATTGCCTCTAGAGCATATTTCCAACAAATATGCCCTGAAGATACCGAACCATCCCACCCCAGAAAATTGACCGGACCGAGCGACCCAATCCCTATTTGGCTCCTCACATGACTATTTTATGTAATGATCTCTCTACGCCCTATGAATATTTTATATGTGATGACCACATCCAAACCACCTTTATCCCTACAGCCAAACAGAAAATGGATTCATCCCACTCATCTTAACCGAACCCCAGAATTGAACCATCTCATTCACAAAATTTGGATTTTTTGTTAGGAAATTCACAAAATTTGGATTATTTTTAGACAACCTCGCGAAGCTTTTTATTTAACTTGTCACAATGTTTACAGGGACGAAAGATAGATCACCTGGGTTGCTCAACCACACACGGCGGCCAACACCCAGTGAGAGAGCATGCTTCGCTAAATTGTGAGCCTCGACATTCGAGCTCCTAAACTCATGACTAAAAAAACAATTGACAAAAACTTTAGAATGATCTACTATCTCCCTAATGATAGCTCCATATACCGCTGCACTCGGCTGCCCAATCTCGCCAATGACTACCTTACAGTCCGAGGCAACTGAGATACTGTTTTGATACAAATCCTCTGCCAGGGCTAAAGATTCCCGCACAGCCAGGGCTTCGAGCGTTGTGGGTTCATCAATGCCATGGAAGGTAATCGTGGATGCGCCCAGGAAGGCACCTGGCGATCCCCTCGCAAACCGCAGCCACCGCCCCCAGGTCTAGTCCTCATAATCGCTGCATCAACATTAATCTTGCATGTTCCCTCTCTTGGTGGTAACCAATGTCTCGGCCGAGGTTGAGCCACCATCTGTTGCTCTTGTGGCTTTACTAGGACCTGAAGATCGTTGAGAAAAGATCCCACAAAAGCATTTGTAGCATGTGGTGTTTGGTGCAGCCCTTCGTGAATCAATTTCCGCCTTGAGCTCCATATTGCCCACAAGGTTACTCCGAGCCCGTGAATTCCTCATGTGATAACGCGTTCCTCATCGAGAAAAGCCAGGATTTAGCACTCGGGTTGACGCAGCTAGCCATTTGGCCGACCAAGTTCTCCGGTGCTAGGGCCCACACGCTCCTCGACATGGCACGGTCAAGTAAGGCGTGTCTCCAGGAGTCCGGTGCCCCACATATCTGGCATGCTGGTGAAGTCGCCATCTTGCGATGGTGGAGTATATCATATGTGGGTATAGATTCCCTCGCCAACCTCCACAGAAACACACGTATTTTGTTCGGAACCTTAGTGTGCCAGAGTGATGTCCAGATGCTGCTCTCCACGAAACTATAATGCCCCACGCTAACATATAGCCAATATTATCGGCTTAGCTTGGTGGTTTGGATCATGCGATATGCCGAGCAGACGGTGAACATACCTTTCTTCTCCCTACTCCATGCCCAAAAGTCATCAATTCTCCTTGTGCATAGTGGGATCTTGAGTATGGCCTCGGCATCAATTGGTATGAATACCGACGGACCACAGCCTCATCCCATGTTCTTTGTAGTTTGATCTATGAGCTCATGCACGCCGGGTAGGTGGGTCTTGATCGAGAGAAACTATGGGCACTGGGATGCCATCCCTCGGGATCTGTTATGTTCCCAAATCATCATGTCCTCTCCGTCCGATTCTCCTAATGACCCCTTGCTTCATAATGTCCCTTCCACAATTATTGCACGCCAAATCTGCGAGGGTGTGCACCCAACTCGACCTCCAAAATTCTGAATCGAGGAAGTAGGCTGCCTTTAATCAGCCGAGCTCAAAGTGTTAGGATTATTAAGCAATCTCCAAGCACTGTCTGCTAACAGCGAGATTGAAAATCTCAAGGTCACGGAAGCCCAGCTCTCCCATATATTTTGGCCTTGTCATGATCTCCCATGATACCCATCTTTGGTTTCCGTTTGCCTTGCTTGCTACCCCACCAGAATCGCCAGATGATGGATGTAATATTTTCACATAGGCCTCTCGGCAGCGTAAAGCAAGCCATGGAGTAGACTGGGATTGCTTGAGCAACGGATTTGATGAGCACTTCCTTTCCTGCTGAAGACAACAACTTCTCCATCCACCCCTTTACCTTCTCCCACACACGGTCACAGAGGTATTTAAAAGTGCCTTTCTTTGAGTGCCCCACATCTGTTGGCATTCCCAAATATTTGTCACTCAAAGATTCTTTTTGGACCTGGACATAAGCTTCCTGACTCGTCTCGGGTTGTCGAGGACACCCCTCTTGAAGAAAATAGTAGATTTGTCATTGTTCACTCTTTGGCCCGAAGCACGACAATAAACATCCAATAGGTTTGACACCGCTTCCGCTCCCTCAACATTGGCTTTGAAAAACAGCAGTCATCATCCGCAAACAAAAGGTGGTTTACAGCCGGGGCTGTTGGGGCCACCTTGAGTCCTTCTAGAATTGATGACTGAGAACTGGATTTTAAAAGGCACGAAAGGCCCTCCGCTGCAATAAAAAACAAGTAAGGGGAGATGGGGTCTCCCTGTCGAATACCTCTCGAAGGCTTGAACTGGTCTAGTTTCTCTCCATTAAAGAGAACTGAGAAAGACACTGACGATACCATGTTCATTACTATGTCAATCCATGTTTGTGCAAATCCCAATTTGGCCATTATAAGCCCTCAAATACGCCACTCCAACCGATCATACGCTTTCATCATATCAAGCTTTAGAGCGCATGTGCTGCTACTCTTTGCCCTAGACCTCTTCATGAAATGTAGGCATTCAGATGCACATATGATGTTGTCTGTAATTAGCCTGCTTCGGGACAAAGGCCGATCGCTCCTCGGAGATGATGTCAGCAAGATGTTGTTTAAGTCTGTTTGCCACAACCTTTGAAGCTATCTTGTAGAGGACATTGCACAAACTTATAGGTCTGAACTGAGATAGGAGAGTTGGGTTTGTTACCTTGGGTATTAGCACCAAAACTGTATCATTTATACTCTCCGCACTCTCCTCTCTGCGGACGATTCTGAGAACCACCCTCGTAATCTCCTCGCCGCACAAAGACCAGTGCCTCTGATAAAAGTGAGCTGGAAAACCATCTGGACCCGGTGCCTTCGTTGGGAACATTTGGAAGAGAGCCACTTTCACCTCGTCACTTGTGTAAGGGGCGCATAAGATGTCATTCATACTTGATGTGACCTTAACTTAACATGAGACATGACCTCGTCGAGCCTGTCACACCTTCGAGGTGTATAAGGTTTGATAGAAGTCATTTACCATCTCTAAGATCTCCCGGGTCGTCAATGAGCACACCCAACGAGTTAGCTGTGGCCTTCACCATATTCTTTTTGCGTCTCATGCTTGCTGTCGGTGAAAAAAACGTGTGTTCTTGTCCCCGGAGGCTAGCCACTCGATCCTCGATCTCTGTCGCCACATCAATTCCTCCCTGTGATACAACTCAACTAGTTTGTCATTGATTTTTATCTCAACATGTGAAGGTCCCGATCTCGCAGGTTCGGCCCTTAGGCGTTCCAGTTCGAGTTTTAACGCCAGATTTCTTTTCGGACGCTACCAAAGGTGTCTCTGTTCCACCTTGATAGATCTGTAGCTAGTGCAGCTAGCTTACGCCGAAGCTCCTCCACAGTGTGGCCCGGGTGCTTCGAGCTCCACTTCTCTGAAATTGTGGCCTGCCAGTGGTCATGAGTCTCCCACATGGTCTCGTGCACCAAGCCCTTGCGTTCGATTGTGCGCAGCTCATTTATTTCAGAGAAAATTGGGCAAGTGATCCGAGGTGGCCGCTGTCAAGTGAGACAGACTGGCAAGGGGGAACTGAGCGCTCCACTCTGCAGATCCAAGCGCCCTATCAAGCCTGACACATGTGAAGGTGCCACCCGCAACCTTCTTTTCGAAAGTCCAAAAACGGCCCTTGTACCCCAAGTCCATCAACATGCACACGTCAATGGCGTCTCGAAAGCCCTGGATCTGGGCATTACTGCGTTGCCCCACCCCCTCGTGTTCATCCGGACGTAGAACTTCGTTGAAATCTCCGATACAAAGCCATGGCAATGCACTTTGACCGCTTATGTTTTTTAACACCGCCTGTGTTTGATGCCTCAACGGGTCTGTGCTGCACCATACACACATGTGAGACGCCACGGATCTTTCCCCGGGTCGAGAATTGAGCAATCAATATGATACACGAGTAACCAAGAATCTCAAGTTTTATTGGATTGTTCCGTAAAATACCAATGCCTCCACTCCTCCCTTGACTATCTATAGCAAAACTGTTATCATAACCCAAAGTACCAAAGAAGTGCTTATACCCTACCTCTTTCAACTGAGTTTCAACAATACAGAGAATAGGGGGCGCAAAGTTCTTTGCTAGCTCGCGAAGCTCATTGACTGTCGCAGCGTTGCCCACACCGCGACAATTCCAACATAGGGTATTCATTGCGGCGACCCTCCATTTCGGAGGACGCCGATGTGCTTTCTTGAAACTTGCCGCTAGCGAGAGTTTTGGAGCATTCTTGGAGGCTGCAGCCTAACTTGGCCCGCTTGGGTTCTGTTTTGAGTTTAATGACATCCACGGTGGTGGTAAGAGCATGAGTGTTGAGTTTCTGTCTTCACAGAGGCTGCAGGCGCCACCTGCGCCTGGGGGTTTTGCTTCTCCCCCATGTCGCCCTTGGTGCGCTTGCGAGTGTCCTCCGCTTCTGCCATCGCAGTATCACGCTGCATGCCCTCCTCCGTGTAGTCCTCCGTTACTGAACTCCGTCCTGACCGGCTAGACCGCCAAAGACCTCGGCCACGTCCCCCTGGCCCACCTCTTCCTCGATGATCTGTTACATTCTGCCCGGGCCAGCCCACGGAACCATTCTGCTCTAAGCTCCTTAAAAACTAGGGCCGACTTAGGATGTATGCCGTCCCCATGTTCCTTGAATCGATGCCCTGTGTGGCATAAGCGGCACACCGGTCGGGTAGCCTCTCATACTTGACCTTGAAAATTTGCCGCTCTTCCTTGTGAACCAAGCTAACCGCATTCTTCAAAGGTTTGAACACATTAATCTCGATTCTAACCTGTAAAATTTCCTTCAAAATCCTGCGACTTTGGCTCCGCATAGACAAACTCCCCTACCTTCTGGCTAGAGCTTTTATAAGGGGTAGAAACCATCGTGTAAGTCATGCACTTGCATCCATAGCTCTAGCATATCCAACTTCACCAATGAGGGTTTTGTGAAACCATCGTCTTGAGCCATAATCACCGCGTTTCCTTGTAGTTCCACGGCCCCTCTAGCATCGCCTCTCCCGATCACCTAGGCATGCAAATTGCATCGTATCTGATTTTCCTCCAAGGGCCGAATCTGAACTTGTCAGCGAGATCCCGTGCAGCTCTCATCGTCTTGTAGAAGCCGTCTTGGCTGTACTTCTTCTTCGTATGGACGCCGACTATGGCCATCCATCTAGTCGTCTTCTTGCAATGGATCCTCCCGATCCACCACCACATCGTCCATGTCCTCCTCATGGAGTCCAAGTTCGCTCATGAGCGCCTCCAAGTCCTTCGCCTTTGAACTCGAAGCCGATTCCGCCATGGTTGCCCTAACCCGAGAAAACTTCGATCGGGTGTTGTCGCCAAAACCCTAGCCTGACCCCAAGCCGCAGGAGCGTGTACCAGACCGGTCAAGATTTGAAAAGTGCGCCGTGGTCAGTCCGAGCACAGTCTTACGGCGAAGACGGGGGGAGGGTAGCCGGAACCCTACCGGGCGATTCGATCGCCGCCGAGGGGAGAGAAACCCTAGCGAGAGGGGAACAAATTTGATACTTCACAAAATTTGGATGGTCGCAACCCACTCATACCCACCAACCTAAACACACTCTTAAAGGCCGGCCGGGCTCGATCATGCCTGTGCGAACTGGGGGCCTTTTAATGCAAGGAGTGTCACATAGGGGCTCCCGCTCAACAGAGCCATGTAAGCCGGGCCAGATCAGTGCATTAAAAGACTCCAAAAGAAAAAGCCATGTAAATCTCCGGTCAGGCCAGATCAGTGCCACTCAACCGGCCCATCTGGGAATCATTCAAGCCGGGCCGAGGTGCTCTTCTTCCCCACGCTCGCGTGTGCCGTGCCGTGCCGACCGAGCGACCACCGAGCGGCCAGCGAGGCACCCCCGCTCCACGCACACACACAGAGACCCAGACCCACACACACCAAGGCGTGCACGCAATGAGGCCCTTCCTGCTCACGCCGGTGGGCGCCCAGCTCGCGTCGCTCCCCTCGCCGTCAACGCTCTCGCGACTGCTCCGCCCGCTCCACCTACAAAACCGCCATGCTCACGCCATCCCCGCCCCCACCTCCTCCTCCTCCTCGTCGCCCCTCCTCCACCCTCCCCGCCGCAGCACTAGCCGCCGCGGCGATCGCTTCCTCGCCTCCTCCTCGCCCTCTCAGGTCCGTCTGGCCGAATTCCACCTGATTGAGGGGTGGTCTCGGACCAAGTGTTCGATGGAATGCGTCCCCTGCGGTGATTGTGGATTTGGCTGATGGCACCCCGCCGTTTTGTTTGTCTTGCAGATGGCCGCGCCTGCTGATGCCCCCGGAGGATCCGCGGACGCGTTCGAGGTGATCCGCGCTCACCAGGTGCGGCTCTTAGCCTTGGCTCTGACTAGTGATCATGTAGTTACTAATTTACTACTCCCTCAGTCCCATAATACAATAGTGCCAAAAACGCTCTTATATTATGGGACAGAGGGAGTATGTGGTAATCCGAGGACGCGATAGCTGCACAACTTCTAACACTAAAAATTGGGTGCTCTGCTCAGTACCATGGGGAATTTCACAAACTTAAGGCATCTTTTTTTCAGAACCATGTGTTGAGTATATGTTACGGAGTCTGATAGATTATCAGGAGGATTAAACAGTAGTCTGGAATAGGCTTAAAATATTATTCATGTGTAACTAACTGAATTTTTGAAATTTAGTATGGTGGGGGAGGAATGTCATCGACGATTAACAATGATAGGGAAGGTACTTGGTGCTTTTCTTTTCAGAACCATGTACTTGGCATGTGTTTATGGGCCAGATTAATTACCAGGAGGATTACTGTGAAATAGGCTTAAAATTGTTCCCTGGTAGTGATTTTCTTCAACAATTAGTGTGACAAGGAAAAAACATATCATCATCAATAATTTAACAACGATATGCAGAGTTTTCCTCCACAATAGTCGACATATTCCAATACTGTGGGAGTTTTTTATCTGTCAACCATTCATCAGTATTCCCTACCCAAACCACCATCAACCGGAGCAACTTTGCAAAATATGCCCTTTCCAGTTCCTATTAGATATTTGAATGATCAGCCTGTGGAACAAGTACGTGCAACATTTATGACCGGTCTTAGCAAATACCATAAGTAACAAGTTACAAAGTTGCCTTGGATTTTAGTTAAGAGGAACTCTCACGATTGTTGGTTTTAATCTTTTGCCATCTCGAGATCTTTTTTATTCACTCAACATCATCATGATTATAGGTAAAAGCTGCCCGGCTTCCTCCTGTTGAAGAAATACGAACTATTCTGGACCAAAGTGTCCGAGGTGTTCTGGCTACCCATTCTCAGGTATGCTAGAACTATTATTGCATTTGCAGTCTAGTGAACATGCATTGGCCAGTCTTTTCCCGTTTCGTCCTTTTAGAATTCTATTGAAACTGGCCAGTCTTCTCAGTTCTCGCTGAAACGTGGCATGTGCTTGGCAAGGTACCTGTCGTATATTTAGTGCATCGTGATATATAGTTTTCTACCATGCCATACTGGCTGGGATAGTCACCTTCCAGTATGTGCCTTTTCTGCTTTGTGAATGGCAAAGGCAAATTATAATTTTCTTCTTTTTCCTTCTATTGCCAATTAGTTGATTACAGGAAAATAAAATTATAACGTGTCATTCTGTTTACAGGAACATATGGGTTATCCATCTGGTTCAATGGTTGATTTTGCGTGCGATCAAGATGGTTCCCCCATATTAGCAGTGAGTAGTTTAGCAGTTCACTCAAAGGTATGCCAGTATTGTGCTCTCATGATTATGTATACATATAATACTACCTGTCGACACCGTTCTAAGCACATGGAGACCCTATGCATTTGGTGACTTAACTCAAATGCACATGATAACACTGACAATGGCCGGAGTACTGACGTGTAAATGCGGGCATAAAAAACAAAATGGATAAAACATGAAAAGTATAAAACGCATGGACAGTGTTCTGTGAAAAGAATAGGGTGCTGGTCTAATCTACTAAATTCACAATAGCTTCTGATAGTTATGTCTTTTGTTGCCACCATTTTGCAGAATCTCGCAGGAAGTACTAAATGCTCACTTTTGGTTGCCAAAGACCCAGAGGACAGAACAGATACTGTAATCACTGTATATGGCGATGCTAAACCTGTAATTCTCTCCTGTCACTTGCCCCATATATTAGTGTGCTTATGTCCTGATAAATTTCTTAACTCGATATTTGTTAAAGCATACTGTATACGTTACCTGATAATTGTGTGTTGGCTCACTTTGTATTTGGTTCTGTTCCAAAGGTTCCCGATGAAGAAAAAGATGCAGTGAGAACTGCATATTTACGGAGACACCCTGAGGCCTTTTGGGTATGTTTGTTGAACTGTTTCTAAAGTAACTGAATAATATCGTACTAATTTCTGATGGAAATTTGCCAAATCAAGGTTGACTTTGGTGACTTCCGCTTTCTGCACATCAAACCAAAAGCTGTACGTTATGTATCTGGGGTTGCAACAGCTATCCTTGGCTCTGGAGGTTTGTGTCCCGCCTTTTTGAATGCCCTAGTTAAAACTACTTATAGTTAGAAGCCTGCATAGCCTTTCTGACCAGAAGGTCAAGGTTCTACACGGCTGTTAATTTGTTTTTGAGTTGCTATGTAATGTTCCTGTAGCGCTCTTGCGAAAATTGTGAGTTGCAATACGAGAACCATGAAAAGCAATATCCTGAATAAGAAAACAGAAACCGAGGAAACTATAAGAGTAAAAACTAGTAGCCTCTCGTGTTATGTCATTCTCTTCTCCTTTTTCACTTGATGTTTCATCCGAAGTTAACGACCAAATTTTCTCTATGTCTATTCTATGATATTCCTATATATATAGGATATATGTTGTCTAATATGACACCCCATCTGTGAAAGGGATTGGATTAGTGACTTGCACATTCAGTGCCTTGCACTTGTGCTCCTATAGTTTGTTTTTGTGACCTAAATGTCAAATTATGTATGAAATGCAATATGATTTGTTATGATGGTCCTTGAGAAACCTTCTCCACATCCCCAGAATTTAGTGCTGCTGAGTTCAAGGAAGCAAAAGTGGATCCTATATCTCAGTTCTCCGCTCCTATTGCAGTACGTTTTATATTTGCTTGACTTCACACTAAATCTATTGATCTTCAATTGGCATATTTATGCTCAAGTTAGCTGCATGTATTCCACAGGGCCACATGAACAAGGATCATGCTGATGATACAAAGCTCATTGTGCAACACTCAACGTCTGTTAAGGCAAGTACAATATAAATCTTACTTAAGTGGTATCTGGTCATGAATGCGAGCGACTCTGCAAGATATACTAGAAACAAGTCTTAGCTATATTAGTTTGTGAGACAGTTATACTATTTATCTTCTGTTCATTCCATACTTAAGTTTTCTTCTGTAACTAAATAACCAGTACTCCCTCTGTCCCAAAATAAGTGACGTGGCTTTAATTCAAAATTGAGCTAAAACCACTCCACTTATTTTGGGACAGAGGGAGTACTATTTTAGTTATTGTATGGTGTGTGCTCGGTCACCGTGATATATTTAGTGTGAAGAGAGGAATGTTTTAGTTCAAGCATATGATTCCTACTTTTTGTCCCAAACATTAGATAAAAAGTGCAAACATCACACCGAGCTATGCAAGTCTTGACTCAGGAAAACAGCTTCGCGTCTAAATTTATAAACCAGTTTACAAATTAAAAAAGCAATAAGTTTTATAATGTAGTTTCTGTTTATCTGCTTAGTCTATCGGGCACCACGAACTATTATAATTTCAGTGTGCTGAGTCTGCAACATGAACACTTGGGTTTAGAGTTTTAGCATTGCAAAATACAGTTTGTCAGTGCTAACTGCTGACAGACTATGTAATGTCCGTCTTTTATTTAGTAGTAGCACATAGCAGTATAGCACATGAGTTCTTTTTTTTACAGTAAACACATCTATGCCTTGTATCACTCTTTTCATTTTCTTGATTTTGACACTTCTAGACTTTTACCAAATGTTATTGTTTCCAATTAAATATATTGAGGGATGACAAATGTAAGCTATTTCAGATGGATTTTGCTTCTATTCTGGATGTGGATAGCCTCGGTATCAATGTGAAGGTAACAACCCTCTCAAAGCTGGTCTCGGTTTTCTTGTATAGACCTCTGTATAGCCCCCCCCCCCTCTCACCCACACACCCTCTGTTGTAAATATCTCCTTGTGTTCTTAATAGAAAATTACTGTCGAGGCCTCCCTCTTTAAAAAATGGGAATGTAATAATTATACAAAGGCTATGTCTTTTTCTTGTTTGCTAAAATGACATATCAATGAATCATAGTGATGTCGTCTTGTGAATGCTTTTCTACCCTCAGCTCCGATACTCAACCAGTAAATTGTCATATGCACTGTATTAGCGGTTTTGACGGTTTCATCAGAACTGAATTCGAAATAGACAATTTATTCCTAAGGGATGTTCTTTTTTTAGTGGATAAGGGCTGTTCTTTGGTTGGACAATATGTACTATGCTTTCATATCTTTGAATTTACTTGACCGGACCTTTAATGTGCCATGCTATATTCTAGTCAAAGCCAACCGGTGCGGCAACATGGTAATTGACACTTTCCTTCTCGTGCAGGCTGGTTATGATGGAACTGTTCTGAAGCTGCGAATTCCCTTCCCTAGACGTGCGCAAGACAGAAAGTTAGTCCCTGCTCTATTATATTTTCCCCATAGTTATAATTCGTGCATACTCATTTCTCCATTCTGCTCTATACTTATATCTGCTACTCTCTTTATAATCTTGTTTTCTAAATTGGGTTTATACACGAATACATGTTCCTTTCTTTTGGGATGATCATGCATTTTCTCAACACTTAGTTGTTCATCAAGACCTCCCAGGTCTATATAATATGCTGAATGGCGGTTTAATTGGTAACTAGGACATGCTTATTCTAATTATTCGATTGACTGACTCTAAACGGTCATGTGCTTTTACAGGGATGTTAAGACACTTATTGTGGAAATGCTACAGGCTGCAAAGGCCTCATCCTGACATGCTGAATGACCTCTTTGTTCTGGAACGCGGTGGCGGCGTCCATGTAAAAAAGAAAGCCCTAGCCGATAAGAGCTTTCAGGTTGCTCTCTAGTCTCAGCGTCAGCGAAGATGGATGATCCACAGAAAATTCCATGGTTTCATACATCATTCAACACCATTGTGACAGCGAACTTGTGTGAACTACTTCCAGTCAAACTTAAAGAAATGCAAAGCGACTTGTATATTGTACTGAACTGTTTTGCACTCATACATGACTGAAGTTGTTGTCATGTCGGTCTTTATGTGACTTGTACTTTGATCTTTATGATATGAATGAGACAAGAATTACCATGCAAAAAAAGGGTCATCTCATGTCATGCCCAATATGCGACCCTATCCAAAAGGAACTCGACGGTCCCACCAAGGATAGACCCGCATATTGGAGCAACGCTGAGTGGATATCATTACATCAACATTACATAATAGATGGGGATACATACATAAGGCACAAATGCCACAAGAAAACATCAACATCATATACAAGAACAACATCCGACTACGGATGAAATATAAACAGAAGCTCAAACGACAACCACCCCGCTAGCCCAGGCTGCCGACCTGGAACCTATCCCCTGATCGAAGAAGAAGCAGAAGAACTCCAAACAAGCAAACATCGCTCTCGCGTCATGATCATCGCAAACCTGTACCTGCAACTGGTGATGTAGTAATCTGTGAGCCACGAGGACTCAAAGAATCCCATGACCATGGGTATCAAGACTAGCAAAGCTTAAAGGAAAGGAAGGGGTAAAGTGGTGAGGTTGCAGCAGCGACTAAGCATATATGGTGGCTAACATACGCAAATGAGAGCGAGAAGAGAAACAAAGGAACGGTCGTCAACTAGTAATGATCAAGAAGTGATCCTGAACTCCTACTTACGCCAAACATAACCCGAAACCGTGTTCTCCTCTCGATCAACCCGAAAAGGGACACTCACGCGATTCTGCTTACGGTTGGTGTATTTTAGAAGAGTTTACTTTGAGTTTACTACAACCGGATATTAACAAATTCCCATCTGCCACATAACCGCGGGCACGGCTCTCGAAAGTTTATACCCTGCAGGGGTGTCCCAGAAATCACCCGAGCGCGTTAGGGACGCAAAATCCGGGAACATAATACCGATATGACGGAAACTAGGGCGGCAAGAGTGGAACAAAACACCAGGCATAAGGCCGAGTCTTCCACCCTTTACCAAGTATATAGATGCATTAAGTAAATAAGATATATTGTGATATCCCAACAAGTAAACATGTTCCAACAAGGAACAGCATCTCCATGTTCCAACAGGAACAAACTTCATCTTCACCGCAACTAACAACGCTATAAGAGGGGCTGAGCAAAGCGGTAACATAGCCAAACAATGGTTTGCATAGGAAGGGTGCAAAAGGTTAGAGGTCGACATGGCAAATAGGGGAGCTTGAGCAAGAAGTGATAGGTAGCGCAAAGATAGCGAAGAGCGAAGCAACTAGCATAGCAATGATAGTAGTGAGATCCGTAGAAGCGGTCATCTTGCTGAAATCCCGCAAGGAAGAAGAACGAGTCCATGAAGAAGATGAGCGGATGAAGCGAACCAAGCGTGACGAAGCGAATCCTCACGATCGCAAGCGCAACAGGAACTAACAAGAAGAAGCACACAACAAAGTAAACACACCACCATGAACAAGGCAAGATGCACAACAAGCATGATGCATGACAAGACTACATGAAACTACTCATGGCAAGAGATGATGCAAACAAGAACAACACATCAAAGCAAGTTTAAATGAGGCCGGAAACAACATATAACAATTCCGGTAAGTCCTCATATGCAAATTTCGAAATTGGTCCAGATCTGAATAAACCTTATGTTCAAGTTGTTAAACAGCAAGTTAATATGCACCACGATGATCTACACGAAATTCTAGTTAAGTTACATATAAAGTTCATTTAATTTGGAACTACGGTCTAGAAGATATGAGCAAAACAAGATAAGCATGGCATTGATGCAAAATACATACAAACATCAAGCAAACACCTCAAAACAAGGATGCAACATGATAATATGAATATACATGCAAAATCAATCAAGTTTCATGTACAACACACTCAAAACGGAGCAACGGTTCAACACATACACACAATACAAGTTCTAGCAACAATCTGTCCATAACAGCAACTAGGCATATTGCAAGCATCAAAACAACAAGCTACAGCATCTTAACATGATAACAAAAGGCATAGGCATGATGCACAGGTAAAGTATTACAAAACATGAACACTGAACTATCTCCAGAAATCACTAGAACATGCTCAAAAACACATGGCAAGATTGCAAATAATAACAGTTTCAGGCATTGGCAGAAATAACATCAGGTTGCAATGTTTAGAGCTATCAAACAACATGTTACAGGAACTTAACATGGCAAACAAAGGCATGGCATGAATATACTCAAAGCATAGAACAAAAGTCCCTTACTTACCATAAGCCAAAAAGGAACAGAAGATATGATGGCACCCACGTAAACATGACAAGTTATATGACACATTCATACATGGCAGGAACAACAATAAGTAGGCATGTTGGTGAGCTTAAACCACTCACTACAGAGCAATACATGTCATGGAAAGGCAACCAACAGTAAGAAGACATGGCATAAAAGCTATACATGGCAAGAACAACATCATAGCATACACGGATCAACTACAACAACCTTGGCAAAATTGAATAACATGTAAACAATCTGCCAGGAAACATTTTATAGCAAAAGTAGAGCTCGATTGACTCAAGCTATGGCACTCCATAATTGCAAAAAAGGGCATGGATGGATATAGCAAGACATGTATAACAAAACATCCTTACTGAAGTATCTCAAAATATGCATGTATCTCTCGGTAGCTTCAAGTTAACATGGCAACACAATATAACAGAATCTGTCAGGAAAACAGCAACAGCAAGTACCCTACTTGACAAGCTTGATGCACTCACTAATCAACTCACAAAAAATACATGGCAAGCACCCCTGGAAAGATGGCATGGCATATTACAAAACACATGTAGGGCTCAAGTTCATAGGGTGCACACATCAATCATGGCAAAAATGACAAAAATGCATGTTCTGTTAAGAAACAGAAACTAACATCACATAGCCCTCTTCTAACAGCATTTCTGGCATCAAGATGAGCTTAAATGAAAATGATGCAATGAGATGAAATGATGTACTCGTCGAGGCGAACATTTTGACATATTACACGCCCGAAACGGAGCTACGGATGCAGAGTTATGGCATGATGAATATGCATAAAAATATCACAGATTCGGGACTTGAGAGGAATCGGGGTCAACCTCGAGCACGGATTACGATGCACGTCGGGATCTCGCCGAGACGCGTCGCCGGAGACGAGGGAGGCAGCCGGAGACGGAGAGGAGGCCGGGGAGGTCGAGGAGGAGGCCGGACGGGGCGGATCCGGCGCGGAGGAGGCCGAAGAGGCCGGGGATGGCGGCGCGGCCGGGCGGCGTCGGCGGTGAGCGAGGCGGAGGCGGCGCCAGCGGCGGGCGGCGGGCGCGCTGCCGGACGGCGGGAGGCTCATGGCGGCGCGGCGGAGCTGGAGACGCGGGACGGCGTGGACGGACATGTGGGCGCGGGCGGCGGTCAGACTCGGCGAGGCTCGGTGGCCGAGCTCGACGGGCGGCGGCGATCGGGCGCTGGCACTCAAGGGCGGGCGGGCTGGATCTGTGCAGGCAGCAGTGGAGGGAGGCGGCGCGACAGCGGCGGCGGCGATTGGTCAGAGTCGGCGGCGACGTGAAACCGGCGCAAGTGACGCGTCTGGCTCATGGAGGAAGAGGAAAGGCTAGGGTTAGGGTGGAAATTGATCCGCGAAAATTTCGGGGGAGGCACACATATATATAGGCAGATGGAGCTAGGAGAGTTCAAATGAGGTGCGGTTTTCGGCCACGCGATCGTGATCGAACGAACGAGAGCATGGAGGGGAGTTAGGTGGGTTTTGGGCCACTTTGGAAGGGGTGTTGGGCTGCAAACAAAAGAGGGCGTCATGTTACCTTGCTAACCGTTGGAGTATCAAACGACCTCCAAATGATCCGAAACTTGACAGGCGGTCTACCGGTGCTATACCAAGGCCGCTTGACAAACCTCGGTCCATTCCAAGACCGTTTAACACCCGCACATGGAAAGAGGTAAAAGAGGGCGCCGGGAGACATAGGAGTGCCGGATTGCAAAACGGACAACGGGGAAAATGCTCGGATGCATGAGACGAACACGTATGCAAATGCGATGCACATGATGACATGATATGAAATGCAGATGATGACATGGCAAAGAGAGACACGCAAGCCAATGACATGGCAACGACGGCGAATAACTGGCGGACACCTGGCGCATCGAATCCGGGGCGTTACATCTCATTGGAGGTTTCACATGTCAAAATTAGATACTGTCTTTCCCTTTATGAGTTTTTACCATGTGAACTGGGAAGCTGACAAGCTGTAAGATAATTTGCTCGGGTAAAAGAAAAAAAATGGACTTCTTTGATTCAAAGGAGCATTATAAGTTTTATAAAGGATTTGATTCATTAGGAAAACATCCTACTTAGGGTGTTTGATTTGCATGATTAAAGTCTTTAGAATTTTCTTCCTAAGCATTCCTTTTGGAGAGAAAAATCAACCCATCCAAATTTCTTGCTATAAGAGCAACTCTAGCGGAGTCGCCATATGGAGTCGCCATATGGATTTGGACTGTATTAGTTAGGAACTAGACTGCATATATTTAGTTGTCACAATGTGTCACACTACATATATTTTGTGACTTTACATTGTCATTAAGGTCATTTTAAAATATGCAATGTCTCTATTCGGCATTGCTACTACTACCTAGACTAGTCGTCCTCCTCTTCCTCATCTGATAGACTAGTCGTCCTCCTCTTCTGAATTTAGGTCTTGAGGTAGGTGCAGGGGTTGGAGCAATGACCGCCAGCTGTCCTACCTCATTGTCGATTCAAGGGAGCCGCATCACGGCCACAGTTGGGTCCTTGGGCTCCGACCCTGGCTCCTATACGTCGAGTGGGGTGGCGTCGATGGGGACAACCTCGTTCGCGGGGACAATGGTGCCTGAGGCGCCAGATCCACTGCGGTCGCCGCCACGGGGGCCTCCATCTCCGTCGCACCCGCCTCCACGCGAGGAGGATTTGCCAGCTCCGTGGGTAGCGCGCCGCAAGGAGAATTTGCCCCGCGGTTGCATGTCGTCTTTTTTTTTAACCGTGAATGACCGTAGGAGAGTTTCCTACAGTGAGTTAGTACAGTCTGGTCAACCAAGTTACATTTGGGGGGTGGGGGGAGGGGCTGAGTTTTTACATTGTGAGGGGGGTGGCAGGGGTAAAATGATTGTGGTCCTAGCTAGAGGGCACCAAGAGAGAGAGAGAGAGAGAGAGAGAGAGAGAGAGAGGATCTACCGCAAACTAAGTAAAAAGGATGAAATGAATACCCCAAGTCCGGGCTTGGTTCTGTGCCTCAAAAGGTCAAGGTCCTCTTTGCACGTCGTCTTAGCCAATTCGTTGCACTTGCGACAACATTGTCTTTGAGAGAGTGGAGGAGACGGAAAGGGATGAGGCGAGAAGAGGGGAGAGGCGGCTAGGGCCTTGGTGATGGGGACACGTTGATGCCGCATGACAGCCAACCGAAATGGCCACGTCATTAATGAACATGTGGTTAGCGGGCACGTCGCCCCACTCGTCCATAATTAATTGGAAACACGGAGGTGTGTTAAGCCCTTTTGATGGTAATTCTAGTTGTTTCACAATCAACAAGATTCAAGTACATGACATCTCAAACCATTGTTTTCCTATTGTAGTACTCCCTCCGTTCGGAATTACTTATCGCATAAGTGGATGTATCTAGAACTTTTATGCGACAAGTAATTCCGAACGGAGGGAGTATTTTACAAATCCTGAGAATCGAAGAGGCTGTGTCGTCTGGGTGTCGCCGGTGGTGGTACAAGAAATTTTACTAAATTTGAAGAAGCTAAAAATGCACCACTTCTGAAAAACAAAATGCCAATTAAATGTTTTTAGATGATTAAAGAGACATTTGCAAACCAGGAAGTAGCACGTGAGAGGTGAGACCCACTCGTCAGAGGCCAAAGGAAAAGCTAGCACCAAATCCCTCTCTCCGCTCTCTTTCTGTTTCTCTTCTTCCTCGCCGCCGTGATTCTTTCCTCACTCCCCACCCCGGCCCGCTCCGCGCTTGCTCACTACTGATCTCACGGGAAGGGCCCGGCGGCCAATCTCCGCCTCCAGCATCGTCGAGCCTCGCGCCTACTCCTCCCCCTCCCCCTCCCGAGCCGGCAACCGCGGCAGCAGGAGCGGCGAGAAGAGGACAAGGCGAAGGCCCCAGAGGACTCAATGGAGTACAGAAGAGTGAAGGATCAGGTGAGCTTAAAACCCGCAACCCTAGGGAGGAATGCCGCTACTCGCGCTGGCCCGCCGTCGACGGCGCCTTTAGGTTAGAATAGATCGCTGCCGCGGCGGATTTTCGTTTCTCCTTTTCCTTTTTGTTTGTTCGGTCTCCCGCCGTAGGGTTCCAAGATTCTTATTACATGCTGATGTTCGACATTGGTAACCCGGGGCTGAGCTAAATTTCAAGCTCTGGTCTTCCCGTGTTCCTTTGAGGTTCCTTGTGGTATGGTGAGCCTGTACTTTATCAATTGTGTTGTGTGCTGACAACCTGTCTATCCTGTATAATCTAAAGGAGAGTTATGATGCCATATCTCAGAAGGACATAGAAAGCCCTGATGGGAGGTCTCTTTCTAGCAGTAAGCTCTTTGTTCATTGTTGAAATTTATCTTTGGGCTATAATCTGTAACATCACATCTTTAATGCATGTGCTATATACAGCTGCAGCAACCGCCCCCCTTGGCACCGCAGGAGGTTCGAAGGGCAAGAATAGTTGGAAGCAAAAGTAAGACTGTTTGCAACCTTTGTGCTGTATAACATAGTTTCTGAAAAATCAGAATATTTACTGGCAAGTGTCGATTGTTGTTGCAGGTCTATTGTAACAATCGCATTGACATTACTAACAAGTTCCCAGGCAATACTGATTGTGTGGTCAAAAAGAGCTGGAAAGTATGAATATAGTGTCACAACAGCAAACTTTTCGGTGAGAATTTGAGTTTTCTCTCGGTGATAGTAGGGTCAGGAGCTTCCCCTTTCGTTCTCTTGAATTTATTCATCTATGTGTAGGTGGAAGCTTTAAAATGTCTATTATCACTTCTAGCCCTGTACAGAACATGGAACAGTCAAGGTGTTACAGAAGATAATAGGTGACCATTCTACCATAATCTACCGATTAAATTTCGAATCTCTATTTCCTTTTCGCTATTCTCTACCAACATTTTTATCATTTTCAGGTTAAGTACATCATTTGATGAAGTTAGTGTTTATCCTATCCCCGCCGTACTTTACATGGTAAAGAATCTATTGCAGGTATGCCCACTTGTCAAGTTCTCTTGTCATAAAATAACTTCATGTCTGCAACAACAAAAGTTTGAACCATGTTTCCTCTTCCTGCCAGTATTACATCTTCGCCTATGTGGACGCACCAGCTTACCAGATCCTGAAGAACCTGAATATTATCAGCACTGGTGTCTTATACCGTATCATTTTAAAGAAAAAGTAAGATCGACTAGCTTAATGTGGCTTTGGAAGTTGGGAACAGAGGGAACTAATAATATGTGCTCTTTTTTCTAATTTGCTGATATCTTTATTCTTTATATTTCTTTTTTCTTTCAAGCCTTGTAATATAATGTTGGATACTTTAGCTTTGCTGAAATGATGTAGCAGCATTCAGCTCCTCACCAAGTATTCATCATTCTGCACGACCACACAAAAATGTAACATCATGACCTGTAGGCATTTGGAAATAATTCACTAGCCTGAGCTTCCCATCATAATTTATATGATGTTCTTTAAGTGCCACAAATGTTCTTATTCCTCTTCATTCTTTCCAGAACTGTTCATAGGACTCTTCTTCCCTAACATAGCAACACCTGTTTTCAATTGTTAATCTGGCATGGTGATTGTTGAACTATGTTGCATCACTGAATGATTCGTGTTCTTTCCAGATTAAGTGAAATTCAGTGGGCTGCATTTATTCTCCTATGTGCTGGCTGCACTACGGCTCAGCTAAACCCCTCGTAAGCAAAATAAGTTTGGATTCTTTTTCCCTTGGTATTCTTTTCCTCATTTCTTTAATCAATATGTTCAGCTAAGAGAAATAATATGTCCCTTTCAGATCAGACCATGTTCTTCAAACCCCAATTCAAGGTTGGATGATGGCCATTGTAAGCATATAAGAGAAACGAATCGTTCAGTCTAGTCACTTCAACATGTTATAGCAAGTTATTTCACCCAACTTACTGACTGTATTTCTGTTTCAGGTGATGGCTCTTCTAAGTGGTTTTGCTGGGGTATACACAGAAGTATGTGACTTTGTGCAATTGCTCCTCTTTGCTTATGTATCTTGCTTTAGAAATAATCATTTGATTCGACTGTCAAGGGAATTTCTGAAGGGTGTAAGTCATATTTATTTTTTAACAATGCAGGCTATAATAAAAAAACGTCCTTCGAGAAACATCAATGTGCAGAATTTCTGGCTGTACATTTTTGGAATGCTCTTCAACCTAGTTGCCATTTGTGTTCAGGACTTTGATGCTGTCATGAACAAGTTAGTTGTGTTGTAAATTGCTTAATTTCTTGTCATAATATTTTGTTACAATGCATGATATTGCTTATTCTAACCTGGCTGCCATCTAATGCAGAGGCTTTTTTCATGGCTACTCATTCATTACACTTCTGATGATTCTTAACCATGCACTCAGGTACTACTGCTGGATCTCTGATCTGATTTAAAATTTGATCATTTGGGATGAGCTTACCTTGTAATATTTTTTGTTTTTCTTTGCAGTGGCATTGCTGTATCAATGGTGATGAAGTATGCTGACAATATCGTCAAGGTACAAATTCTTAAATTCTACAATGGGTTTCGTGGTTTCAATTATTGTGTTATAACCATCTTTGCTACAAAATTGCATATTCTAATAGCTGTAACTTATTCCATCACCTCACGTTAGCCCTACTGAGTCACCACTTGCCGTTTTAGTAGCAGTTTTTAATTAAATCTTGGATGTTCTCCTAAAATCTTTCACCCGTCATGCTGGTTTTAAACTTTTTATTCAAAGGAAAGATGTGGTTTACATACTCGTCGCATTGCATTAGAAATATTCATGCATTGCTAGTCCAACTTAGTTTAGATGGCTGTCTCATTGAATTATGCCAAGTGGAGAACTTTTTGCATCTTTCTGTTATTAATTTCCGTGTCTTGATGGACTACAAAAGTTAGCCATGGATTTAAGTAATGATGAATTGTCTAAGGCAGTTTACAGTCCTTTTTCAACAGTGTGGCTGTTTTATTTTACATGCATTGCTTAAATTTGGATTACATCTTATAGCATGTACTTTATGCATGTCTGCATTCGTAAGTGTAATGACATTATGTCCATACCTGTTTGATAGGGAATAAGCCATGGCATTCTCTATGCTCACGTTTTCCACAGTTTGTAATCTGGGAAACTTTGACATTCCACATTCTGTCATCTGGGAAATATGTTACTACTCGACAGTCCACCCATTCTGTTATCTGAGAAACTATTGTAATTGTCCGACCATCTAAATCTTTTCACAAAATAATCAGCAGATTCTGTTCATCCTTTCTGAAGCAAGAAAACGAGACTGTATCAGTCAGTTATCCTGCAATTTGGACAGTAGCTTAATGTGGTCTTTAGATATCAAAACTTGTGATATTTAAGACGCCTTGGTTTATTTATTTATTTTGAGCTTCTATGAATTATGAAATGCTCCAGTAATTATTGAGGAAGATCAAAAGATTTTTGATACCAGCCATTCACGCTACTCTTTATAGTGTTTACACTCACACTTTCTATTTGATTGCCTAACCATGTGTCTCTGCATACGCATACAGGTGTATTCAACCTCAGTCGCAATGCTTCTGACAGCAGTCGTATCAGTCTTCTTGTTCGGCTTCAATCTATCCCTTGCATTCTTCCTCGGGTCTACGTAAGTGATGATGCAAGTGTACCAACAGGATGTCTCAAGTGGAGCCTTGTAACCACCCATGATGGCCTAACAAGCTGTGCTAACATTTCAGGGTCGTCTCAATCTCCGTGTATCTGCATTCTGTCGGGAAGCCACAGCAGCAGAAATGAGTTCCGCACCCATCTTCTTTCCAAGATTGGCAGCGAAGGTCTTGATGCCGCATTGCGGAACGGGTTGCCCAGTGACGTATTCAGCTTCACCGCCCGCTTAAACTGCTTCTGTGGTTGCATCCCTGGTTCAGTTTTGCTTGTTGACCAGGGTGGATGACGCTAGTTTCTTGTCTAGGTAGGTCAGCGAGAATGTGAGAATGTGTCAGCAAACACGCTGTCACGAACTGCTCGATGTGTCTTACTCTTGGCATGAAATTACCATAGCCAGCTTTGTAACTTTTGCTGTAGAAAGAGAAATTTGAACATCGTCTGCAGACTGTCATGGATCACGAGGCCTGCACTCGGCGAGCGTGGCAGCTGTGTCTTGGAGCGTAGGAGAGCAGCGGCACACAACATGGAGCCTAGGCGATGAGAAGTAGGAATCCACATTCGATGGCCACCCCCACCCGTGAGCCCAAGCAAGACCCGTGCCGTGCGTCGTACCCGTTGGTTTGCACTGTGGATGATCAAGCCCTAGCCCGAGACAGGGTGCGCGGCCATGCTGGCAACAGTAACCGAGCTGCTACCTGCCGGGCAGATACTACCGAGTACTCATCCTAAAACGACGTCTCTCACAGGATGATGATGGTTCACAGTACGCTAACTTTGCTGCTCAATTATTCAGAGGCCATTCTGTCGCCTTCCCTTCAGAAAGTAGTCTATAAAATAGAGTGGAATGGAGCAACGTAGTACAGCACTGTGCTGGCCCTGTGCTCCACTGCAGGATACACTCCCGTGTACGCTGACGGACTCGCGTACAGCTCCACAGCACATTCACCAACATTTCGAGCCCAACGTTACGATTATGATTCAGTGGCTCCATTCTCTCCCCTGCTGACCCAGCTCTGCTACCCTTTCTTGTTTGACGAAGAATCTGGCTCTGCGACTCTTTGGTGAAAGGCATGGCAGGCAGTCCCAAAGAAAAAGGCAATACTCAAATACTCCGTGCCAAGTAGAAAGACATCGTGCTTTATCTCTGCCGTATAGTAGTACCATGCTGCTAAAGTACGGAGATAGAGACCAGAGTATAGTCCTCAAGTCATATGTTTGAAAAGCTGTCTGCCTATTATCTTTACCGGCCATCCGAAGAATCAAATGAGAGTGAGAAGATGTGTAGCCCTTTATTTCAAAAATTCGAAAATGATGTTTCCAAGTCTAAAAAGATCCTGTGAAAACTTATACATATTCACACGGATCTGTAAATTTTCGTTCAAGAATATGATTTGCAAGTTACAAAAAAATAAATCCAGCTCAACAAATTTTTTTGGCCCATTTTCACGTATGTATTTGTCTTTTTTTGTCCACCTTGCGTATGAAAGTATATTGTTATGAATTTTTTCTCAAATGTGTTATATATGTATTTTTGTATGTACAAATATTTTTACACTTTTGAAAATGGTATGACGTACCAGTTTAGATGCACTCCCATGGTTTGATGTCCTACCTGAATTTTTATATACCGTCTCAATTTTTGAAGTGTCTATATTCCTACGTTTTTTGAGTTCTTTGTTTCATACATACACAATGGTTTAAGATCTTGCTTTATATGCTTCATTTCACTTAACCTATCCTCATTATAACTGGGTTTGATAAGGGCATCACCAGTGCCTCTGAGGTAAGTCTCACATGGCCTACCTCTGACATGACAATCTTGCTCACATTGTTAGCATGTAACTCATGATGCCATCACTTGCCTCTAAATCATTTTGCTTGCAACATTTCACACATGTAGAGATATTTCTATTCTATTCAATAGAGTCGTCCTCCAATTTATTTTTTCGTCCTTAGAGGCGGTTGTGCACAGTGCATAGAGTCAACTTTAGAGGCAGAAAACACACACACTTGCATGCTCTAACAGGTTACTAATGACACGTTTGGTAGCCTGCACCACAACCAACTAGACACACTCGATGCAAAAATTTAAAGCACCTCCCATCTAGGTCCGCTTGGAATGGTCAAATCAGCCGTTTCCTCTCAGTATGGCTCACGGACTACAAAATCTCGGCTATTTTGTGACGTTTAACTTGTGTCACGTAAAATCATTTTTCGTCATGGAAAATGCCCTAGTGACGCTTTTTGGCCGTCACACCCACCGTCATTGAAGCGATGTCGTAGAAAATAAAATCTTGACGGTACCACTTCCTCCTTCACGCAAGATCGTGTCTTAGGTTACGAACACAAAATTGTCATCGGTGGTCGTTTTAGGTGACAACCCAGAATGTCACCTACGATAGGCCAATCTGTCGCCTAAGATCATTTCTTGTGACGATAATCCGTCACCAGTGATTGATCCACAGGTTTGATCGGTCAAAGATTCTAACAAGTGGGGCCAGAAGTTGCTGACGTGGCTGCTTCCATGTGGGTCCGCCTTAGCTTTTATCGCCAAAGATCCCGCCAGTAACAGTTGCATTGACATTACTAACAAGTTCCCACTAATTGTGTGGTCAAAAAGAGCTGGAAAGTATGACTATAGTGTCACAACAGCAAACTTTTCGGTGAGAATTTAAGTTTTCTCTTGGTGATAGTAGGGGAGCTTCCCCTTTTGTTCTCTTGAATTTATTCATCTATGTCTAGGTGGAAGCTTTAAAATGTCTATTATCACTTCTAGCCCTGTACAGAACATGGAACAGTCAAGGTGTTACAGAAGATAATAGGTGACCATTCTACCATAGTCTACCAATTAAATTCCAAATCTCTATTTCCTATTCCCTATTCTCTACGGACATTTTATTTTTTATTTTCAGGTTAAGTACATCATTTGACGAAGTTAGTGTTTATCCTATCCCTGCCGTACTTTACATGGTAAAGAATCTATTGCAGGTATGTGAAAGTGCGTTATATCGACTAGAGGGGGGGGGGGGGTGAATAGGCGATTTTACAAATTAAATCCTTTGAGGAATTCAAGGTGAGGAATTTCCTAAGTCACGAACAACTAGCAGCGAAATAAGTACTCAGATGCAAGCATAACAAAGTAGTAACACAGTCATCATGATGAAATGAAAACAAGCACATAGTACAAGTAGCGTGAAAACGGGATAAGCAGGCTGAAGACAAACTGACTGAAGAAAGGATTGAGGAAATTGAGAAAGTCTTCAGTCAAAGTCTTCAAAGCGATGTGATCAAGTTCATCAACACATGAATGGGGAAATGAAAGGGTTGAGGAAATAGAACCGATAGCTTGGTGAAGACGATGATTTGGTAGACCGATTCAAGCTATTTGTGTGATCCTACGCTTTGGTTAGAGCGGCTAGGTATTTAAACCTGAGGACACACAGTCCTCATCGTATTCTCCTTGAGCTAAGATCACACAGACATCGCCCAATCACTCGTGGTAAGTCTTCAGGTGACTTCCAGACCTTCACAGACCCGGTCACTCGGCGATCCAAAATTTTGTCTTGGATGCTCTAGACCATGACGCCTAACCGTCTGGAGGATGGACAGTCCTCAAAGGTAACAAGCGTCGGTTCCAAATAGGAACAATCTCTTCAGTGATGCTCAATCACTTTGGGTTTGTAGGTGTTTGGGTTTGGGTTTTCCTCACTTGATGATTTTCGCTCAAAGTCCTCGGAGGATGGGATGCTCTCAATTAACATGTTTCAATTTCTCTCGAAGCAGCCAACCAACTAGTGGTTGTAGGGGGCAGCTATTTATAGCCTAGAGAGCAGCCCAACATGATAAGACATAAATGCCCTTCAATGATACGACCGTTAGGTGGGTAGATATTTTTGGGTAGCTGGCGCATAGCACAACAACAGTCGGATATTTGAGTATCAAATTCCTCAGGCCTATCATGTTCCTCACTTGTAGGCAATCCGCACTGGTGAATTTCTAACTCCTCAGTCAGAACAAATTCCTCAGAGAACAGAAGATCTTTATCTCTGTCACTGAAGAAATTGACTGAATTGTATGATATTTCCAATGGCTTCACCCGAAAGGATTGGGTAGGTGTAGGATTTTTAGATGAGCATCACTTGGAAACTTTTCCTTAGTATTACCTCGACCCCCTTTAATAGTACGGTGTTTTCTATGACTCAAGAAAGAGAAAATGAAACTACGAAAACAAAAGTCTTCACGCTTCATAATCCTCGCATGAATATCAAGTCTTCATGGTAACACCAATTTCTTCACCTTCAAAGTCTTTAGAAAACCAAAGTCTTCATTTGAAGACATTCATTTTAGAATTAGACTTTTCTTTGTAAATATCAAACTCCTCATAGACTTATAGACCTGTGTACTCTCACAAACTCATTAGACCCTTAGCCTATAAGTCTTCAATACATCAAAATCACTAAGGGGCACTAGATGCACTTACGATCTCCCCCTTTTTGGTGATTGATGACAATATATGTTAAGTTTTCAACGGGGATAAACATATGAAGTATAAATACTGGTATTGAGGAATTTGATTGCAAGATATAGAAGAACTCACACTGAAGATGTGCATATTTGAGGAATTTGCTTTGAATAACAAATGCACATTGTTGAGTAGAACCATGGAGATCTCCCCCTATATCTTGTAATTCATACACGCATTTAACATATGAAATGAAGAATTTGAAATGCATGATGAAATATGGTTTATGATGAAATCCAACATGCGTGCATTAATGTACTTGAGGAAATAGCATGCCTAAAACAAAGCAAAAGTATCAGACCACCATAGGACTTAAGTTTACAACTCGATCAACAAACACTTCAGAAGAGCGAGAGTTGTAACTTAACAAAAAAACACCCATATATATAGAGACCCGCTTGAAGACTAACTCAACTTTCTCCCCCTTTGTCATCGAATGACCAAAAGGGACAAAAATGAGGACTAACGCCCCTGAAGAATATCATCAAGATGTCGATGGACGAGCGCCAACGTTGTTGGGGTCGTCCGTTGGAGTAGGGCCTGCCGCGGTGTCGTTCAAATCTTCGGCTTCATCTGTCTCGCGCGATGAAGAATATGAACTTGCAACCAGCTGAGGAACTTTGACCTTCTTGAATTTCTTCGAAGGTGGTTGTGAACAGTCAAAGTCATGTTTGAAATCCATCTCCTTGAGTTCTTCAACACTATAGGTATTTGACAGAATAGCCCAAGTGCGGTCGAAGACTTCATGCAAGTAGTAGTGGTTCTTCTTCACAGTATTCTGAGTGACTGTCATGTTCTGAAGAATAGCACCAAACTGACGCTTGACCCACTTGTGATTTTATCAACTTTTTGATGTAGGCTGAGGAGAAGCTCACGGTCAATCATCACACGCGGAGTAGTGGCTTGAGGATATTGCTTTGAAGCATTTGCGGCAGTGTCGTGTGGCAGAGTCATCATTGGTGGAATATGATGTAGCTTTACGAAACTGTCCATCCAATGGATGAGTGCCTTCATCTCTAACAACAGCCTTGCCCTTCTCATCAGCTGAGAAAATAGTCCTTTTGAGGACTTCAATCAGGGGCAAATAGCTAAGATGATTTTGAAAATCATCCTTGTAATGAATTAAAGACCTTGATATGATGAATCTCATGATCCAGGGAGCGTAAGGCCTCAACTCAAAAGGTGACAAAGCAGCATTGGCCAAAGTCCTCATGAAGAAATCGTGATAGTTGACAATACCATGGATTATATTGAATAGCAGATTCTTCATTATGCCAACAACCTCTTCTTCATTAGAGTTTTGGCCCTTGATCGGGCTGAGGGTTTTGTTCAATATTATGTAGATAGTCCTTGGCACATAAAGCAATTCCTTGACGAGGAATGTGGTCCTTGGAGCTTGGCAAGGCTTCAATGGCTTCATCAGCACTTGCATCAGATGATTTGAGAGTTCAGGTTCAGCATAGATGAGCCTTGCACCTTCAAAGGAGGGCCCGGGGACGGCGTGAAGCAATTCAGAGGCCGGAGCTTTGTAGTGAGTGTTTTCAGTCACCCAGTCAAGCACCCATGAATTCACATCTTCAACATTTCCAGTGATGTGCAGCATGGCGAAGAATTGGAGAATGAGTTCTTCATTCCAATCACAGATGTCGGTGCAAAATTTGAGCAGCCCGGCGTCATGAAGAACACTGAGGACTGGGGTGAAGCATGGAAGAGACTCCATATCCACATGAGGAATTTTATCATGGTTAAAGATCTTGTCATTATCAAATAGCAGCGAGGAATATAAATTCATCTGGCTGGCAGTCCAAAAACGCTTGCGACGAAGTCGAGCAGAGTCATATGGATTGTAGTCAGAGAAGAAATGATGCTCAACAAAGAAGTCACCAGCTTTGAGCTTTTGCTTCTTGGTGTGAGGATTCTGTGGCTTGGGCTGAAGATTTGAAGTTGAAGTCTTCACAACCTCTTGAAGCATAACCTCTGGAGCCACAGGCTGAGGAATTTCAGGAGCAGTTTCGTCAGTGGCAGCCTTGGCCTCCATTTCTTCAGCACTAGCAGCTGGAACTTGTTCTGGAATAGAAAGAAGTGAAGCTTGATGTCCTTCATAGCCTGTATGAATTTGTTCAGTTTGGACAGGGGATTGAGGAAGTTGATGTAGAGGTGTTGTCAGTGGAGAATTGGGGTGATGACTTTCCCAATAGTCATCATTCAGAATTGGAGATGTTGACCCAATATCCACATCTTCATCTTCTTCATCAATTTCTTCAAGGCCCGCCTCTTCAGCTGTGAACTGAGGCATGGCGATGATACCAGAGGGGTTGAAGGGATACCATCCACTTCAATTTCTTCATCCAACTGCTCTGACGAAGCAGCAGAAGGATTTTCCTCATCCGAGTCACTGGGGATGACATATTCCTCACCAAAGGGAACAATTTCCTTTGATGGCATGCATGATATCAGAACATCATCAATTGGTTTTGCAAAAGAGCTTGTCAAAGTCTTCACTTTCTTAGGAGCTGAAGACTTTGAGGTTGATGATGCTTTCCTTTTCTTCAAAGTTGCCCTTTCCGCAACCTTGGTCTTCTTCGCTTCTGATGCAGAAGGAAGGTTGATACTTGTCATTTGTGATGACTTTGCAGGAGGAGCAGAGGAAATTAGTTCAATTTCATCAGGCGCAACTGATGCAGTTTCCCTGGCATGTTCAGTTTCCTCAGGCGCAGTAGCAGATGCTTCAACTGACCTGGTTTGTTCTTCAGGCGCAACATGGGAGGTTGCCCTGACAGTTTCTTCAGAGTCTTGAACTTCTTCAGCAGCCCTGGTGCTCTCATTTTCTTCAAAAGCATGATTGTCATCAGCTATGCTTGCATGTTCTTCAATAGGTTGAGTAGATGTCTCAGCCTGAGGAATTTCATGTTGCGATGAGGCTGCAACATTTGGAGTGAATGTCTTGGTCAGCTTGACGAATCTGACTTTGGCTCCTAGCCAATCAGCATAGTATTTATCAAATTCATCGCTGAGTCCCTTGATTTCTGTTTTCATATTTACAAGTTCATCAGGAGATAGCATCAGAACATTGTTCTTCAGAAAGCGCACTTTCTTGTACTGAGCTTTCTTCACTTTCCTTCCTTGTTCAAATTTCCATTTTTCTTCATTTATGAAGGCCGTCAACATATGACTTTGGCCAGGAGTGAGGTTCAGATCAGGCAGAGGAGTGTTCGGGTCCTTGTGCCATATGTCAATGAAGTCAAGGATCAACTTTCGATCCAGCATGAGTGGCACATTACTGCCTTTGGCTCTAGCGGCCTTGGCTTGCCTGTCTCTGATGATTTTAGCCAATTCTTCATCATCAGCTTTGTCTTCGCTTGACGGTACTTGAAAGGCGACCTGCTTCTTGTGAGGACTTGGCCTTGTGCCTCATCCACCAGTGGCCTTTTTCTTCAGCAATGTTGTACCGGTTGAGGACTAAGGAGGAGCTGAAGAACTTGCAGAAGCTCCTGAAGCAATAGATATTCCAGTGGTCCTTTGGCAAGAGGCAAGATGCGCAGGTGCCGAGGACTTTGCAGTGGGGACTGGAGCTGCTTTTAAGGAAGTATCTTGAGGAATAGGCCATGAGGGCATAGAAGAGCTTGGCCATGAGGGCATAGCAGCTGAGGAACCTGGCTTGTGAGCAGGCTTCTTTGGCATGGCCTTTTTAGGCTTGCTAGCAGAGGCCTCAGCAGCGGTAGCAGCAGAATCTTCATTGAATCTCTTCACTGCTTCTTTAGCCATTTTGGCAAACTTAGCTTGCCGCTTGGCCCACTCCATAGGAAAATCCTCACATCTTCTGATGCTAGAGGGATCAACAACTTGGCCAGGTGCCAATGGAGGTCTTGGACATGGAGGGTGTACGAAGAATTTCTTCATGTACTTTGGAGTCACATATCTGTACTCCCTCCATTCTCTGGCCCAT
Organism: Aegilops bicornis; assembly: GCA_021605145.1. Classification (NCBI taxonomy): domain Eukaryota; kingdom Viridiplantae; phylum Streptophyta; class Magnoliopsida; order Poales; family Poaceae; genus Aegilops; species Aegilops bicornis. Next base: position 238,918,490 of record CM038670.1, read on the forward strand.
CTCCTCTCTATCCGCTGTATGCGCACCTTGCGCAGATTTTTGTTCTCCTTTCCATGCTTGGCTTCGTCAGGAGTGCAATATTCCTCATAGATGTCATCAGGGATTTCAAAAGCAGTGTTTGCCTCAGGTCTCTTTCCTCCCTTCTGAGGTCTTTTGCCATCAGCCATTTTCTTCACTTGAGGATTTTGAACAATCGAGTTTTCTGACGAGGTATGCAATTTTTCTTCAAGGAACGCTACAAATGAGTTAAGTTGATGAGAACCTAGAGATTCAACAATGGACATGTGTACCTGTGAACAAAATATAGGTGCGAAGATGGTCATATGCGTTCTCAGAAGTTTTTCAAAAGAAACAAGTTTGAGGAATTTGACCAGGGGTGTCTTGAGGAATTTCACTAAGCGTGCTTGACTTAGGTTCCAGAGTTGTATAGATTGAAAATCCACACAACTGAGTGTAGGGTGGTAGGTGCGACATATGCCAACGGGTGGCTAATCATAGTGGGAGCCAATAAGACGTCGCCGGTGCCTGGAAACGGGATGAGGCGAAGACATGAACGCCGGCGAATCTTACCCAGCTTCGGGGCTCTCCGTGGAGATAACACCCCTACTGCTGCTCTGCGGGGTCTCCGCATGATCACTAGATGAACAAGGGCTACAAGAGGCTCCTTGAGCTGTTCGGGGTGAGGAAGAAGAAGGGCACGGCTAGCTCTCCTCTTCCCTCTATGTGGTGTCTAAAACTATCAGAGTCCAACCCTTTGCATGGGTGCCTCGGGGGGTTTATATAGGCCTACCCCCCAGGGGTACAATGGTAATCCGGCTAGGTGTGGGCCCCAGCCGCCAGTGTCTTCATCCGCCGGCTTCCCCGCCGACCGCTGGGGCCCGCCGACTAGTGGGCCCCACCGGCTGCCGGCTTCCTGGTCGACAGGCTGGCCCCACCGTTGAGGGCTTTTGTCGGGGGCTGGTTACTGTTGCCTCAATCCTGATGACGAGGGCTTTGTCGGGGTAAGCGTGGCTACAGTGCCGCCGCCTTGGCGGCGATCACTATAGCCTCACTTCGTCTTGTCTCCTTAATGAGGCGCTTCCTTCGAGGGAGGGAACAACCCGACTATGGGGAGCCAAACCATATCCCGGGCCGACTAGGGGAGGCCGAACCGCCTTCAGGCATCTCTCTGACTGGAGGGACCCGCCGCCTGCGGGTGGTACAGACAGCCTGTCGTGGGTGACGCCATAGTCAACATGGCAACAGTGCCACGCCGGACGGGTGATGGCTGCCCCGTACGGTGCACTGTAGCCACGCGCGCTCCGGGATGCGGGGTGGCGAGCTTCATGTACGCCCGTCTCGTCGCCGTTATGTGGGTGCAGATTCTGAGGGTGCGGCCTTGGCCGCCTGCGGGGTGGCCGGCTCCTGGGAGTCGGCATTCTAGTGGTCGGCTACGTGGAGTTGGCCATCTGGTAGCCGGTTCCTTGGAAGCCGGCCCTCCCGTGGCTTTCTTCTATGGATCTTGGGGCCGGGCCGCCTCCTGACAGCTGACATGGATGACAACCGGCCGGGGGAAGGCGGCCCAACGTCTTGGGTGGTTGGATGACTTGATTGGCTTGATTGGCTTGTAATTTTTTCAGAAGCCCCAGGGGGAGCCGACTAGGCTACCCGTGGTCATTTACTCCGACAGTAGTCCCCGAAGCTGATTGGGCTTTGAGGTTGAAGGGAGGACGAGAAGCTTGATCAGCTTCCTATCCTGGGGAGCCGGCAGCTAGGAGCCGGCCTTGAACGGGTGCGCCGTCTTCGGAGAGCTCCGTAGTTTAAAAAAAGGGGAAACGTGAGCCAGCTTGCACGTTGACTGCGCGCCACCTCGCGTGCCGCATGGCCAAAAAAGCCTGCCAGCCCACGCGCGCGACAGGTCGTCGCTGCAGGCCAGGGCCTACCAAGCCTATGCCTCGGCCCACGCACGGATTCTCTGCGGCCCAAATGGTCCGCACGTCTTCTCGCGGCGGTTACAGCACGCCTTTAGGGCGCGATAAACGCGGGACGTGGGGGAGTGGGCGCGATTAATCCCACATTCCCCACGCCTCGCCTCCTCGGCTCCGCCGCCCGAGCCTATAAGTAGGGGAGGAGGGGGCAGCGAGGCTCGCACGCCGCCTCGCTCCTCTCCTTCCTCTACTTTCTTCCTCACTCTTTCGTCGCCGCAGCGCACTTCGCCACCGCGCCGTTCCGCCGCGAGTTTTCTTGGCTCGCCGCGGTTCCTTCATCGCGTGGCCGTGCTCTCCGCCGCCGCGGCTCTTTCCTTCCGCCCGTTCCCATGGCGTTGTAGAGCTCGTGGGACGGCTCCAACATCCACGAAGACCACATTGATTGGCTCCGTCGGACGCGGCGGTTGCCGAGCGAGGACCTCGTGAAGACCCGCCTCGCGCCGGAGGCGGAGATTTCGCCGGCGTCGGAGGAGGGTGAGCGGGTCATCTTCCGCTCGCACTGCCCGCCCGGCCTCGGCCTGCCGGCGAGCGGGTTCTTCCGCTCGTTCCTAGACTTCTATCATCTTCAGCCGCATCACATCACCCCCAACACGGTGATGCTACTGTTGGCCTTCGTCACTCTGTGCGAAGGCTTTCTTGGCGTCCTCCCCACCCTCGAGCTCTGGGGGGAGTTCTTTCAGTGCAAGCTCGGCACTGTCTCTGCGGGCGTGCCCGCCCCCTGCGGCGCCTTCATCGCCAAGCGGAGGACGACCGACAACAACCCTTTTCCGCCTATCCCGCTGATCCAGTCGGTGAAGCTTTGGCAGCAGTCGTACTTCTACGTGAAGAACGTCGCTGCGCAAGGCGACTACCTCAACCTGCCGGCTTACGTAGCCGGCCCGCCGCCTGCAAGGCCGGCGTCTTGGTCCTTCCGAGCCCGGTCGCTCACCTTGGCCGGGAACGCCGCCGTCACCCGGCTCCGGGTGATGGTCCAGTTGGAGGGCTTGGTGGGGGCCGACTTGGTGGCCGCCTTCATGGAGCGCCGGGTGCTCCCGCTCCAGAGCCGGCCGCACATGATATGCCAAATGAGCGGCCGCTTCGACCCATGCCGGCTGAGCACCAGGGAGATGCCTCGCGACAAGGTATCTTACATGGTGAACTATATCTCCAACTGCAAACTCACCGTGGAGTGGCAGTATCACAAGGCGCCATATTCTCGGGCCAACCCGCCGCCTGTGGTGAGTTTTTCTTCGTTCTCTTCTTCTTTTGTTGTCATGTTCGATAGCCGACTCTTGACTAACCGGCTTTGTCCTTGGGCAGAGCCCTCTTCTTTGACCGGCGCCCGGAGCCGCAGGGCCGGAGCGCCGATTCATGGCCGACCGCGCCGTGGGCGACCCGATGACCCGGATCTGGGGCGGCCGCCATGGACGACGCCCGTAGTCGCAATCAGCGGAGAGGCGGCCTCGATCTTACGACCGGCTTCGAGGACTGGCCGGAGGAGGACAAAGATGAAGCCGTCCTGCGCCGCCAGCCGGCGGCCGATCGCCATGGCGCGGGGCCTTCCGCCGCGCCAACTGCTCGGGGTGGCGCGCAGAAGCGTCGGGCCGCGCCGGGTCTCTTCGGCAGCCGGCCGAAGAAACCCAAGAGCTCCGCGGCGGCAACCAAGCGAGACGAGGCGGCAGCGAAGGCGGCCCGCTTCCGCAAGGTGGTGAAGCAGCCACAAGCGGTTTCGGCGTAAGTGCCGTGTGTCTTGCATTTTTGTTGTCTTATTTAGTTGAGGCTCATCTGAGCCGTCTTCTTGGCTTGTTGAACAGGGCGCCGCTTTCCCTTGAGCGGGTTGACGCCGCCTCTATAGTCGCACCGACGGGAGGGTCCTCAAGCTCCCGCCGAGTGGACCCCCGCGCCAACCTCATGGAGGCAACGGAGCGGAACACGCGGGAGGCTAGGGAGGAGCGGGAAGCGGCGGAGCGGAGGGCCGCCCAGGAGGCGGTGGATAAGTCGGCCGAGGCGTAGGCCGACGCGGCGGCCAAGGCCCAGGCGGAGGCCGCGGCATGAGAGGGAGGCGGAGGCTTTGTGCAATCAGCCTCCAGCTCGTCATTCCCCTTGGCGTGGCTCGGCGTCCGTACCTCCGTCGGAGGAACCCGACTGCGACCAGCCGGTGATGGAGAGGATGGAGGACGACGTGGCGATCTCGGGAGGCGCCACGATCGGCGCCGGCTGGAGCGAGCCAAGCGGCCGACTGCTGCGGCGCTGGGCGGCCGGCGAAGCGAAGTCGGCGGTGGCGGATCTCGTGGTGCAGTCAGTGCCTCGCCAGCGTGTGGGAGAAGCTTCCTCGATGCCGGATCCACAAAGGGCTGCGGGCGCCAACTCGACGACACAGGACCTGGAGGCGGCCAGCACCGGCACCTCTGAGTGGACGCCCAATGGCGGGACGGCCGAGCTGAATGGGGCGGCACAGGAGGTCCGACGCCGGCTTCAGGCTCAGGCCGGCTTGCTGCAACGATACACCCAGGAGTTCCTCGCTACACGCACGGTCGTCCGGGTGAGTCTTCTGGCTTTGATCGATTTCTTCTTTGATTTCTTTTCGTGGGGCGTCGGTACCCACTGAGTGTAGTCCCCGAGTTTTGAGTCGGTCACGAAAGCAGCGGCTTGAAACTTCTTAGCAAACCTTGATAGCAATCTTGTTCTTATACACACTCCATCTGATTTTCAGGAGTACCACAATCTTCGTGCGGCCGCCTTCAACTCCAGGCCGGAGGCTGAGCAGAAGGCGCTGATCGGCGATTTAATAGCCGGAGTAAGAACTTGGTTTCTTCTATCTCAAGTGGGGGCGCGTCAGTGCCTGCTGAGTGTAGTCCCGAGATTCGGGCGGTTCTTTGAGCAGCGGGTCGGATCTTCCCATCGACTTTTCCTTATCGCTTTTTCTTTTCTCTTCATGCTTGCGAGAGCTAACACCGACTTGAGGGGCAGCTAGGCGAGGCCAGACCGCTCTTGGCGCCAAGGAAGCCGAGATCGCCACCTTGGCCCGAGGCAGCGACCGCCTGGCCAAGAGGCTGGCCGACCAGGAGGAGAGCCACCAGGCGGCCCTGAAGAAGGCGCAGGACAATGAGGCCGCCCTTAAAGCCGAGTTTGAGACCGAGGCGGCTGGCTGGGCCGAAGCGAAGGTTATGGGCGGGTGGAGGATCTGATCGATGGTAGGCCGCCTTCCTCTTCTCACTCCTTTGCTTGCTCCTTGCCCTCTTGTTCGTCTTCTGATTTTTGTGCCGTTTTCTTGTTCTTCACGCAGACTACTTCCCCGGCTACTCCGTCGCCGCCAGCCAAGCCATCGAGGCCCACCGCGAGACGCGCCGGCAAGCAGGGGTTGCAATCGCGCCAGATGCCAGCCGGACACTCGAGGAGCAGCTCTTGGCGATCTAGGCTCGGCTGCAGCCGGCTCACCGCATGCTCCGCCGGCTTCAGCGTGCCGGTGCGCAAGTGTTGGCCGCTCTCTTGCCGGGCAAGGTGATACCCCGTACCCCCAGTCGGACTGCCGACTGGCTGGAGGTTGCGGTTGGCGCCGAGGCCTGGAAGGCCTCCGCTGCTGATCCGGCGCCCGGGCGGCTGGAGTTCGTCCGGGCCTGGTATCCTGGGTTGAACCTGCGCCAGTTGAGCACTTGGAGGTAGGAGGCTGACGAGGAGCTGGTGGCGGTGCGGCCGGCTATCATCCAGCGCGCCTCAGCTATTGCCGAGTACACCGACACCAGCGTCTTCGCCCCTGAAGTGAACGACAGCTGAGTCGCCCAGCCGGAGGAATGGTTCGGGCTGAACCCGGCAGAAGGCAAGGACTCGGCGGAGGAGATCGCTTCTAGTGATGAAGCCGAAGACGACGAGGAGGAGGGCGGCGAAGACGCCGCGCCAGACGGCGAAGTGACCAGCCAGCTTCAGCCTGATCGTGCCTCTAGCAATGAAGCACGCGCGAGCGTGCCGCCTTCCAGGGGTGAAGATCCGGCCGAGACTCGCCAGCCGGCCACTCCTCTGGCCCGCACTGCCGCCTCCGCCGACCTGCCCGATTCGCCTGTTGCTCCGCTGGCTTGACCTGCTTGCCGCTCTTGCTTTTCTGCTTTTGCTCTTTGAACAAACCTTATTAACTTTGCGTAGTTCCACCCACTGGGGGTGTATTAAGACTATGTTGAATGCCGGCCTTTCGAAGGCTTTTGTGTAAATATAATTATGCATGTGTTTGGCTTCCATTCGAGTTTGCTTTTTTATCCTTAGGCTGTTTCCTTTGCTGCCTTCCCTTGATTGCCGCCTTCCTAGCCGAGCAATTTGCTCTGCGATCTGCGGTGGGGAGGAACTTGGCTATTTGTGGGAAGGCAAGTACTTGAGCTTTGTTGGATTGTGGCGGGGTTGAATGGAAGCGGCCGACGGCTACTTCTCGTAGCCGGCCGGCAATGGAGGAAGCCGACTTTTGTTATATAAGTTCGTTAGTCCTTAGCCATTTTTCGTGGGCATCCTTTCACGCCTTTGACTCTTGCCACCGACAATCGGTTCTTGAGCTGCGGCTTTTGACAAGAGAGGGCTTGGGTGCCGCACACTACTTGTCCGACTGCAGTGGAACTTAAATATAACTCAAAGCGGCCGATCCCGGGCCGACTAGTCGAACCCGGTCTTGACGAAAAAAAGGTGAAATGACAAAATCATAGGCATGATACTCGTCATTCATAGATAAAAATTGGCAGTCCCGAGTGCTCCTCGGGGCCCATTGTCTCATACTTAGTACAAAAGGTAGCGTGATACATACCGCATTTTAAGCGTAAAATCTTCTGAGGAGGTTGGCGTTCCATGGTCGTTCCGACTCCTTGCCGGAATCATATCTCTTTCATGCCTTCGCTTCGTGCGTCGATTAGGTAGTAGGAGTCGTTTCCCAATGCTCTGGCGACGATGAAGGACCTTCCCAAGGGGCCGAGAGCTTGTGTCTTTGGCCGGCTGTTCACTGGATCGGTAGAGCACAAGGTCGCCCTCTTGAAAGGATCTTGGCTTGACCTTCCGGCTATGGTAGCGGCGCAAACCCCGCCGGTAGATGGCGCATCCGGTGAGGGCTAACACCGGCTTTCTTCCAAGAGGTCGACGCTGCCTTCTCGTGCTTCTTTGGCCTCTGCCTGCAGTACATGGTCACCCGAATCAAACTCGATGTCGGTTGGGATGACAGCCTCGGCGCCATATACAAGGAAGAAAGGGGTGAAGCCGGTTGACTTGTTTGGGGTAGTGCGCAGACTCCAGAGGATGGCCGGCAGCTCGTCGAGCCAACAGCCGGCCGAGCGCTCCAGCGGCACGACCAGCCGGGGCTTGATGCCGGAAAGGATGAGGCCGTTAGCTCGCTCAACTTGGCCGTTTGACTGCGGGTGGGCAACGGACGCTAGGTCCGCCGGATGCCTCGTCAGCGTAAACGCGCCAATGCTCCTTTGGAAAAATTCGTGCCGTTGTCGGTGATGATGCTGTGGCACGCCGCATCGAGTTGTGATGTCTGCGATGAATGTCACCGCAATCGGCCCATTCAGCTTCTTGATCGGCTTCGCTTCGATCCATTTGGTGAATTTATCCACGGCGACAAGTAAGTGTGTCATGCCGCCGCGCGCCGTCTTGAATGGGCCCAGCATGTCCAATCCCCAGATGGCAAAAGGCTAGGTGAGGGGGATGGTCTTGAGTTCTGAAGCCGGCAGATGTTGCTTGGAGCTGAAGACTTGGCAGCCTTTGCAGTGTTTGACCAATTCCTTGGCATCGTCCAAGGCGGTCGGCCAAAAGAAACCATGGCGGAAAGCCTTGGCAACGAGGGATCTTGAGGCTGCGTGGTGGCCGCATTCGCCTTGGTGAATGTCTTTGAGGATTGCTATGCCCTTCTCCTGCTCGACGCAGTCACCGAAGACTCGGACACCGCTACCGACGAGCTCTCTGTTGGCATTGTATATGCGCCGGCTCGGCGTTGGACTTGTCTTTGCCGCGATCTCGTCGGTAAGCAGATCTCTATTTATCGAAGTTGAGGATGGGCTGAGCCCATGATGGAGCTGTGACTTCTTCTATAGTCAACACGGCCATCGCAACTGTGGCGAGTGGGCTGGGTGGTGAAGCGCTGGAGCTGGCCGCCGCCTGGGGCGTTGAAGCAGTCCCTGGGCCGACTACCGTAGTCCCCGGGCCGGGTTCTGAAGTCCTCGGGCTGGGTGCGAGTATGGAAGTTCCCGAGCCGCCTATCGAAGTCCCCGGGCCGCCTGCTTGGCTCCCCAAGCCGGATCTGGCCGCGTCGGGGTTAGGCGGCACGAAGATGGAGTCGGATTCTGGAGACGGCTTGATAGACGGCTTGAGGAGGCGTTGGAGAGAGACACCGGTTGGTATAGCTTGTCGGGTTGAGCCTATCCGTGCCAGGGCATCTGCTTGCTCGTTTGTCGGCCCGTGGCACGTGAAGGAACTCGCATCCTTCAAAGTAGCCACTGATTTGCTGAACGAGGAAACGATAGCTCGCCATGTTTGCGTCCTTGGCGCCCGATCGCCGGATGATTCTTTGGACCACCAAATCTGAGTCGCTATAGCACAGATCCAGCCGGATGCCGAGCTCCTTGTCTAGCCGAGTCCGTGTATGAGCGCCTCGTCTTTGAGCCACGTTGTTGGAGGCGGCGAAGTGAATCTGCAGCGTGTATCTGAGTTTGTCGCCTTTGGGAGAGGTGAGGACGATGCCGGCTCCCAAGCCGGTGCGCATCTTGGACCCGTCGAAGTGCATCCGCCAATGAGTGGAGTCGGGAGCCGGCGTCAGTAATCGGGTCTCGGCCCGGTCGGCGAGGAAGTCGGCCAATGCTTGCGACTTGATGGCGGTGCGAGGCTGGTAGAAGATCGTAGGGGCCAGCTCAATGGCCCATTTTGCCACCCGGCGGACGCGTCCCGGCTGCCTATGATCTCGGCGAGCGGGGCGGTGCATACGACCGTGATGGAGTGCTCTTGAAAGTAGGGCTTCAGCTTCTTGGCGGCGAAGTACACGCCGTAGCACATCTTCTGGTAATGCGGGTAGTTCTGCTTCGAGGCGGATAGTACTTCGCTTAAGTAGTAGACCGGCCTCTGGACCGGCTGAGCTCGGCCCTCTTCTGGGTGTTGTTCCACGATGACGGTGCTGACCACCCAGCTGGTGGCAGCGATATAAAGGAGCATGGGCTCTTTCTCAGTCGGCGCCGCCAAGACAGGTGGCGTGGCAAGCATCTTCTTCAGCTCGTGAAAGGCTTGGTCGGCTTGGTCGTTCTACTCAAAGTGAGTGCTCTTCTTCATGAGTCGGTAGAGGGGGAGAGCCTTTTCTCCCAGCCGGCTGATGAAGCGGTTCAGGGAGGCCAGGCAACCGATAAACTTCTGGACGTCACACAGCTTGGTAGGAATCTCCATTCTCTCAATGGCCTTGATCTTCACAGGGTTGCATTCAATGCCGCGTTCGGAGACCAGGAAGCCTAGGAGCTGGCCGCCTGGCACTCCAAACATGCATTTCTCGGGGTTGAGCTTGATCTGGAATCGGCGCAGGTTCTCAAAGGTTTCCTTGAGGTCTTCTAGCAAGGTGTTGCGCCTCTCCGTCTTCACCACGATATCGTCTACATAGATGTGGGCATTTCTGCCGAGTTGCTTGAGGAGGCATTTCTGCATACAACGCTGAAAGGTGGCACTGGCATTTCTCAAGCCGAATGTCATCGTCAGGTAGCAGAAAGCTCCGAATGGCGTGATGAAGGCTGTCTTCAGGCGGTCGGCCGGGTCCAGCTTTATCTGGTGGTAGCCCGAGTAGGCATCCAAGAAACTCAACAGCTCGCATCCGGTTGTGGAGTATATTACTTGATCAATCCTGGGTAAGGCAAAGGGATCTTTGGGGCAGGCTTTGTTGAGGCTCGTGTAATCTATACACATGCGCCACTTGTTATTCTTCTTCAGCACGAGGACCGGGTTGGCGAGCCACTCTGGGAAGAAGACTTCCATGATGAAGCCGGCCGCCAAGAGCCGGGCTATCTCTTCCCCTATGATCCTTCTCTTCTCCTCTGACAGTCGGCGGAGGGGCTGCTTGACTGGCTTGGCGTCTGATCGGACGTGTAGCTTGTGCTCGGCGAAATCCTTCGGAACACCCGGCATGTCCTTGGGGGACCATGCGAAGATGTCCCAATTCTCACGGAGGAAATCGACGAGCTCGCTTTCCTATTTACTGTCCAGGTTTGCCCCGATGACGGCAAACCTTTCCGGGTGCTCTGGGTCCAGGGGTATCTTCTTTGTTTCCTTAGCCGGCTGAAAGGAACCTTGGGCATCACACTCTTTGGGGTCAGGGGACAGGGCAGGCTGCTTGCCGGCCATGGCCACGAGCCGGTCCAACATCTTCTTCTCTTCGGCGACTACGAGGGACTCGGCCAGCCGGCTGCTGGCTGCAGCGCACTCGGAGGACTTCTTGTAGTCGCCGGCTATGGTGATGATGCCCTTGGTACTCGGCATCTTCATCTTGAGATAGGCGTAGTGGGGTACAACCATGAACTTGGCCAGAGCGGGCCGGCCAAGTAGCGCATGGTAAGGGCTCTCGAGGTCCACCACTTCAAACCAGATTGCTTCTCGGCAGAAGTGATCCTTGTCTCCGAAGAGAACATCTATCTTGATCTTGCCGATGGGTGAACAGGACAGGCTGGGTACAATGCCATGGAACACGGTCCAGCTTGGCATGAGGTGTTTGGCCTTGATGTTCAACTTCTCCATGGTATCCCGGTACAGGATGTTGATGTTGCTCCCGCCGTCTATCAGTATGCGGGAGAATCGGGCAGCAAGCTTGTCCGTTGCTAGGGTCGCTTCCAAAACCCAGGCATAGGAGCCCGGGGACGGCATCACCTCTGGGTGGTTGGCCCGGCTCCAGCTGATAGGCCTCTCTGACCAGTGCATGAATTCGGGGTTGTTGGAAGCAACTGCATTGACCTCTTGGTGCTGTCGGCGCCGGCTGCGCCGGTCTTCGGGCTGGCTTGTGAAAACGACGTAGGCAGCATGCTCGTTGGGGAACTCGTCTTGGACGGTTCCGACTGCTGGTCGAGCGGCCGGCTGTTGGGGAGCCGGAGGCGGCTGTCCAAAGAAGCGGAGGCGGCACCAGCCCTTCGCCATGGTGATTCGGGTGAGCCGATGGCACTTCCGGGTTGTATGGTTAGGACGGCTTCACCGCTGTGGAACTTGCATGGGGCGTCAAGGGCTTGCTTTCGTAGGAGAAAGCCGGCTGCCAAGCCGACTGCCGCCGGCTTCTTGGCGCGGCCGCTCTTCAGGTTGCTCGTCTTTGATGGTGGCCACCTGCCGACTGGCGGGAGGCGGCATTGGGCCCTTGCGCTTGTTGTCGTGCTGGTACGGGCGTCGGCTAGAGTCGCCAGCCGGCGTTTTGGGAGTCGGGTTGATTACTTTCCCGGTGGCGTCTACCCGGAGCTCAGTCTTCATTGTGGAGTCGGCAGTGGCATACTTGTCGGCAATGACGAGTAGCTCGTCGAGGGTAGCCGGCTCGTCGCAGAGGAGCTTGTGCTTGAGGAGGGTGCCCTCTCGGCACCCGGCGGTGAAGTACTCTATCGCTTGAACCTCGTGCACCCCCTCGCAGGAGTTGCGGAGCTCGGCCCAACGCGTGAGGTAGTCGCGGGTCGACTCGGTGGGCCCTTGTACGCACAAGGAGAGTTGCCTGGGCTTGGGAGCCCGCTTGTAGGTGCTAGTGAAGTTGCGGATGAAGGCTTCGGTGAAGTCTAGCCAGCTGTTGATGCTGTACGGCTTGAGGCTGTTGAGCCAGGTTCATGCCGTGCCCTGGAGCATGAGGGGCACATATTTCACGGCAACGCGCCTGTTGCCGTTTGCGATACTGACGGCGGTCGAGTAGTCGATCAGCCAATCCTCCGGCTTCACGGAGCCGTTGTACTTGGGCGTATCTCTTGGGAGCGAGAACCCTTTGGGGAAGGGCTCGTCGCGGATGCGGGGGCCGAAGCAAGGCGGCCCGACATCGCCTTCTTCTTCAAGGCGAGGATCGCGCCAGCGGTGATCGATCCGGTGGCGGCGTCGTTCGCCCGACTCCTTCGCGGCGGCCAAGTCGGCCGCTGAGTGTCGGATGCGTGACAGGCCGCGGGGTGGGATATCTTTCCCCGCGAGGTGGAGGAGGGGGCAGGTTTCCTCGTCGTTCCACGGCTCGAGGGCGACCATCGGCGTCGCGCTCGATGGAGATCCAGGACGGCTGCGACTGGCAGCCGGCTCCTTTTCTTGCCGCGTCTGGCGCGCCCATACCGGGCGCGGCGTGACGTTGCGCCGTCCTCTCGGCGCGGGGGAAGGCTTTCGGTGCATGCGTTGTCTTCTTGCTGCTCTGCGGCCACGCCGATTAGTTGCTGAATGCGTCTTGCCATGTAGGGAAGCTCGTCGGGCCCTAGCCCGTTCAGCTCTTCTACGGCCGCCTGGGCGGCACGCAGGTTCTCGAGGGGCGAGGCGTAGACGGGGCGGTCCATGCCCAGCATGTCGGCGATGGCTGCGCCGCGTTTCTTGACAATGTCGAGTCGGCTCGGCCCTTCGAGAGGCGGCGTGCCGAAGGCGGCGCGATCGACTTCGCGCTGGTGGGCCTCGGCGAGGCTTCTCAGGGAGGCTATCCTCCGGCCCTCCGCGTGGAGGGCGAGGCAGCGTGCCTCCAGCGCCTCGGCGTCGGTGTCAGCCAGGAGAGGGGCGGATAGGTCGTGCGGCGCCGCTTGCGGGGCGTCGTGGGCGTTCTCACCCGAGGGGCCGCCGTGGCTGATTGAAAGTGCGTTATATCGACTAGAGGGGGGTGAATAGGCGATTTTTATGAATTCTTCAATGAGGAATTTGCCGGTGAGGAAATATCTTAGTGAAGAACTATTTGCAGTGGAATAAGTACTCAGAAGTAAGCATAAGAGAATGTGGGCATGGTCATCATGATGAAATGAAGACAAACAAAGAGTACAGAAAGCATAAACACAGGATAGCACAAGATGAAGACAAACAGACTGAAGAAATTGAACTGAGGACATTGAGAAAGTCTTCACCAAAGTCTTCAAACACAGATATGAATGAACACTCAACACAAAGAATGAGGAAATGAAAGAGTTGAGGAAATAGAACCGATTAGGTTGGTGAAGACAATGATTTGGTAGACCAGTTCAAGCTGCTGTCTTAGTTGTACGTCTGGTTGGGTAATTTGAGTATTTAAACTCGAGGACACACAGTCCGGACACCCAGTCGGCTGAGCACGCAGCTCAGACACCAAGTCCTCACCGTATTCTCCTTGAACTAAGGTCACACAGACCTCGTCCAATCACTGTGGTAAGTCTTGAGCGACTTCCAAACCTTCACAAGCTCGGTCACTCGGCGATCCACAATTCCTCTTGGATGCTCTAGACCATGACGCCTAACCGTCTGGAAGAAGCACAGTCTTCAAAGTTAACAAGCGTTGGATCCACGCATGATCAATCTCTTGATGATGCTCAATCACTTTGGGTTTGTAGGGGTTTGGTTTTTGGGTTTTCCTCACTCGATGATTTTCGCTCAAAGTCCTCGGAGGATGGGTTGCTCTCAAATGACAAGTGTAAAGTTTCTCTCGAGCAGCCAACCAGCTAGTGGTTGTAGGCGGCTATTTATAGCCTAGGGAGCAGCCCGACATGATAAGACATAAATGCCCTTCAATGATATGACCGTTAGGTGGATAAGATATTTTTGGGACAGGTAGCGCAAGAAGATAAAGAACGGTCGGAAATTTGACTCTCAAATTCCTCGGGGCTATCATGTTCCTCCTTTGTGTAGGCAATCCAAGATGGCGAATTCCTAACTCCTCGGTCGAGAACAAATTCCTCGTGAATGTAAGAACTTCGTCTCATCCTTTGAAGAAATTGACTGAGCTGTATGAGATTTCTAAAGGCTTCACTCGAAGGGATTGGTAGGTGTAGGATTTTGAGTTGAGCATCACATGGAAATTTTTCCTTAGTATTTCCTCGACCCCTTTAACGATGCACGGTGTTTCCTATGACTCAAGAAAGAGAAAACGAAACTACAAAAACAAAAGTCTTCACGCTTCATGTTCCTCAGATGAATATCAAGTCTTCAAGGTCACACCAATTTCTTCACTTTCAAAGTCTTCAGAATATCAAAGTCTTCAGTCGAAGAACTTCATTTTTAGGGTCGACTTTCTCTGTAAATATCAAACTCCTCATAGACTTATAGACCTGTGTACACTCATAAACACATTAGTCCCTTAACCTATAAGTCTTCAATACACCAAAATCACTAAGGGGCACTAGATGCACTTACAATCTCCCCCTTTTTGGTGATTGATGACAATATAGGTTAAGTTTTCAACGGGGATAAACATATGAAATGTAAATACTGATATTCAGTAATTTGATTGCAATATATAGAAGAACTCCCCCTGAAGATGTGCATAGTGAGGAATTTGCTTTTGAGGCAAGGTACATTTGAAGAGTTGAATCATGGAGATCTCCCCCTATATCTTGTAATTCATACACGCATTTGACATATAATATGAAGAATTTGAAATGCATGATGAAATATGGTGCTGGATGAAATTCAGCATGCGTGCGATAACATTAATGAGGAACAAGCATGCAAAATAACGCATCAAGAGTGTCAGAGCATAGTGCGAGCACGAAGGCATCAAAAGTATCGAGCACCATCGGGTTTAAGATTACAACTCAATCCAATAAAAGTTTCAGAAGAACAAGAGTTGTAACTTAACAAAAAGTGCCCATATAATAGACCCGCTTGAAGGCTAACTCAAATTTCTCCCCCTTTGTCATCGAATGACCAAAAGGATCGAAACTGAGGACTATTGCCCCTGAATAATTTCAAGTTGATGAAGGAGCGCCAGCGTTGTTGGGGTCGGTTGTTGTAGTAGGGCCTGCTGCAGTGTCGTCCAAGTCTTCATTTTCATCAGTGTCTCGTGATGAAGAATAGGAGCTGGCCACCAAGGAAGGAACTTTGACCTCATGTATTTCTTTCTGAGGAGGTGCGTACCAGTCAAATTCTTCCTTGAGACCCATTGTCGTCGATTCTTCCGTCAGTAGACATTTGAAAGAACAGCCAGTGCGTTTGAAGGTTTCATGGAGGTAGTAGTGGTTTTTCTGCCTTTGCATTGTGTGTAGAGGTCATGTTGTGAAGAATTGAACCAAACGGACGCTTGACCCATTTATGATTGCGATCAACCTTCTCGATGAAGGCGAGGAGTAACTCACGATCGATCATCACCACAGGTCTTTGTGGGCGTGAGGACTTTGCTTGGCTGAGGTATTGTCGGCAGAGTCATGTGTGGCAGAGTCATCATTGGTGGAGTAGGATGCAGCTTTGCGAAACTGTCCATCCAATGGACGAGTGCCTTCATCGATCACAGCAGTTGCCTTGCCCTTGTCATCAGCTAAGGTAAATGTCCGTTTGAGGACTTCAATCGGGGGCAAGTAGCTGCAGTGGTTCAGAGTATCAGCCTTGTAATTGAGTGAAGACCTTGTCCTGATGAACCTCATAATCCATGGTGCATAAGGATTCAGCTCAAAAGGTGACATAGCAATATTTGCCAGAGTCCTCATGAAGAAATCATGGAAGAACGCCATGAATGATATTGAAAAGCATATTCTTCATGATGCCAATGACTTCTTCATCATTTGAGTCGTGGCCTTTGATAGGACTCATTGTCTTCGTCAGAATCCGATAGACAGTCCGAGGCACATACAATAATTCCTTGACGAGGAATTTGGTTCTTGGGGCCTGCCCTGGCTTCAAAGGCTTCATCAGCATTTGCATATAGTGATTTGAAAGCTCAGGTTCGTTGTAGATACAACGAGCACCATCAAGGGGAGGACTGAGTGGTAGAGCACGGAGCAATTCAGTTCTTTGGTGCCTTGTAGTGAGTATTTTCGGACATCGATCTAACACCCATGAGTTCACATCTTCAAGATCTCCGGTGATGTGCAGCATCACATAGAATTGAAGAACGAGTTCTTCATTCCATCCACAGATGTCAAGCAGAAATTCGAAGTCACGCATCGTGAAGAACACCGAGGACCTGCTCGAAGCTGGCAGAGACTCCATGTCCACATGAGGAATATGTGCATGATCGAATACTTTGTCTTTGTTGAAGAGCACTGAGGAATAGAAATTGGCTTGACTGGCAGTCCAGAAATGCCTCTTCCTTATGCGAGCAGAATCATATGGATTGTATGTCAGTGAAGAATACGTGCTTTCGCCGAAGAAATCTTCAGCCTTGAACTTTTGCTTTGTTGAGAAGGGATTCTTTGGCTTTGGCAAAGGAGTGTCGATGAGTTGCATCACGACCTCTGGAATCGCAATCTCGTGTTCTTCAGTGAGGAATTTCTTGTTCCTCTGAGTGCAGTCGAGGATCAGCAGCAGAGTTCATCGGCGCTAGTGGCTGGAATTTCTTCATGGACAGATGAAGTGGGATGAGTTTCTTGAGCCCATTTGAACTGTTGGAAGCAGGGGACTGAGGAATCTGTTGAATTGGGGTGAAGAGTGGAGAATTTGGATGCTGACTTTCCCAAAAGTCATCATTCATCACTGGCGTTGTGCTTCCAATATCCACATCTTCTTCAATTTCCTCAACACCGGCCTCTTCAGCTGTGAACTGAGGCATAGGCGAGGAAATGATTGGGGTTGAAGGGATTGCTTCCACTTCAATTTCTTCATCAATCTGCTCTGACGAAGCAGCAGAATGATCTTCTTCATTAGATCCGCTTGGGATCTCATAATCTTCACCAAAAGGAACAAGGTCCTTTGATGGAATTGAGGAAATTGGAACAGCATCAATAGGATTTTCAAAGGAGCTGGTCATTGGCTTCATTTTCTTGAAGTCAAGAATTTGACGCAGTGATGCTTTCCGTTTCTTCACCGCAGCTCATTCTGCAGCCTTGGTCTTCTTCACATCGGAGGCGATGGAAGAATTGGAGTTGGTGTTGGCGCGGGAGGAGCCGAGGAATCTGGTTGATTTTCCTCAGCGCAATCGATGCGATTGCCCTGACTTGTTCGATTTCTTTAGGCGCACCACTAGTGGATGCCACCGCAATTTCTTCGGTGGCTGGAATGGGATCATCAACCTGGAACTAGCATTGTCTTGACCTTTGAACTTCATCGGTGATTGCTAGCATGTTCTTCATCTGGCGAATGAGGCTCCGGCTGAGGAATTTCATGTTTCGTTGGGGCAGCAACATTGGTGAACTTCTTCGCCAGGTTGACGAATCTGACTTTGGCTCCTTGCTAATCAGCATAATAGGAGTCAAATTTGTCGCTGAGGGCTTTGATGTCAGCTTGCATCTTGATAAGTTCTTGATTGTCATCTTGACAACATTTTTCTTCAATGATTTCTCCTTTACATCTGCGATTTCTTGATCTCTCTGGCCGTATCAAATTTCCATTTCTCCTCTTGGATGAAATGAGTCAGCATGTGACTTTGGCCAGGTGTCAACTTGAAGTCAGGCATATGAGTGTTTGGGTCCTTGTGCCAGAGATCAATGTAGTCTAGGATCGCTCTTGGATCCAATGTATGTACAGGTGTGCCTTTGGCTCTAGCGGCCCTTTCTTGGCGGTCTTTGATGATTTCCGCAAGTTCATCATCATCAGCCTCATCATCTTCAGGTGGCTCTTGGAAGGCGACCTGTTTCTTCTTTGGACTTGGCCGAGGACCTCGTCCAGCTGTGGCCTTAGTCTTCAGCAGTCGGGCGGATGAAGAATTTGGTGCGGTGAGGAACTTGGTGAAACACCAGAGGCAATGGAGATGCCTGCAGTCCTTTGGCACGTGGCGGATGCACATGTGCTTTGAGGACTTTGTCGGAACTGCCGAGGACTTTGTAGGAGCAGGCGAGGACTTGGGAGGAGCAGGAGCAGATGAGGAATTGGCCGTGAGGGCACAACTGAGGAACTTGGCCGTGTGAGGGCACTGTTGGTGAAGCACTTGGCTTGTGCGGGCTTCTTTGCCATAGATTTTCTTGGCTTGACAGAGGCCTCGGTGGCAGCAGCGATGTGAGTCCTCATTAAATTTCCTCACAGCCTCATTGGCTTGTCTTGCCAATTTGGCTTGGCGCTTGGCCCATTCTTGACAAAGTCCTCACCACGCTTGATCTTTGGTGGGGTCGACTTCTTGACCGGTGCCAATGGAGCTCTTGGGCATGGAGGATTGAGAGCGAATTTCTTCATGTACTTTGGAGTTACATATCTGTACTCGCTCCATTCCCTTGCCCATCTCCTTTCAATCCTTTGAATGCGCACCTTGCGCTGATTTTTGTTTTCTTTGCCGAACTCGGCTTCATCAGGTGTGCAATAATCAGCATATATTTCCTCAGGGATCTCAAACGTAGTCATGACCTCAGGCCTCTTTCCTCCTTTCTGTGGCTTCTTTCCTTCTGCCATATTCTTCAGGTGAGGAATTTGAACAAACGAATTCTCTGAAGAAGTATGCAACTTTTCTTCGAGGAACGCTGCAAATGAGTTAAGTTGATGAGAACCTAGTGATTCAACAAGGACATGAGTACCGTGAACAGAGTATAGTTGCGAGGAATTTGGAGAGGTCATATGTTCTCGTAAGGTTTAAAAAAACTAGTTTGAGGAAATTGACCAGATGAGCCTTGAAGAATTTCACTAGCGATCTTTGTCTTAGGTTCGAGTTGTATAGATCGAGGATCCACACAATTGAGGAATCTTGAAGAAAATCATTGCTTAGAGAAACGAATCAAGAGCATATTTTGTTTGAGGTGTTCATATGTGTGAAGATTTGAAGAATAAACACCTTTGAAGATTTTCGTAGGTTTGAGAATCAAAGCGAGTAATAAAAGTAACTTTTAATTACCCGAAGTGAAGAACACGACAAACTGAGAAGAACAGATGGGAAGTTCGTCAGGTTAGATCTTCCACGCCCTAACTTGGCGGAGGAAGACAGCTACGGCGGCGGCGGAGTGAAGATTTCCGCGGTCGGCGTGAGTATGTCGGCAACGAGGTCGAGGCAGTGAAGCTTTTCCTCACCGGCGATGATGGAGTAGCGGTGGCGCTAGGGTTTGAGAAGCTCGAGCGAGAGAGAGCGGTCGAGCGGAGTAAAGGAAGTGAGGAAGGGAAGAGGGGGTATATATAGCCACGGTGAAAGACCTGCTCGCTCAAGATTTGGGACGAACGTGCCCCTGACCCTTCTCATTCTCTTGACATGTGTCACCCACGTACTGATAAGTGGAGATTGTGTTAGATCGTGGGTGAATAGATAAATCTATCGTGGGATGCGGAACGGTTTGAGCGGCAAAAACGAAAGTTTGGATAAGATCAGTTTTAAAGTTCCATTCGCAATTTGTTCAGCTGACAAGGACACAGTGAAGATTTTGAACGAGTTTCAAATAGAACACACATGAAGAATTTGTGAATAGATTGGGTTGAGTATAGCATAGAGGGGGAAGGGTCTGATCACATTCACTTAGCAGAAAAAGCGACTTGAAGAAATAGCCATAAGTGAATGCTGTAGAGGACATAAACCCATATATATATATATATATATAGCCAATGAAGAAAAACGACGGAAACAGTGAAGATTTTGAAAAGTTGAAGAATCTGAAAAACTGAGGAAAACTCAAATTGAAGATTTTCAACTTTGGTGGTGGCGTGACCCACCGTATAAGAATGATGATTTCAGACACCGCGTACAATTGTCGTAGGGTTATGAGAATCAAATTCTTCATTAATTTCTTCACACTTAGAGTGTTGTTCTTCATTGATTGAAGAAAAACGTTTCTTCATGTGTTGCACATCTAAGTCATCAATTTTGCATAAGTGTCAGGATGTGTGTCCTTTTCAAAGAACATTCGAAGATTCTAAGATATTTATCTCACATCGCAACTTGCTAAATCTCTTCTCATCCAAGGGCTTTGTGAAGATATCGGCTAGTTGTTCTTGATCTTCACATGCTTTCGATGGAGATGTCGCCCTTCAACACATGATCACGAAGAAAATGATGACGAATCTGAATGTGCTTTGTCTTGGTGCTGAATCGGGTTGTGAGCAATCTTGATGGCACTCTCATTGTCACAAGAGAGAGGCACATTCTTCACGTTGATGCCGTAGTCCTTGAGAGTTTGCTTCATCCACAAAGAATTGAGCACAACAAGAGCCAGAGCAATGTATTCAACTTCCGCAGAGATGTGATACGCAGCTTCTGTTTCTTCGAGGACCAACGGACCAAAGATCGTCGAGGAAATGACAAGTACCGGATGTTGACTTGCGGTCCACACGATCACCAGCATAGTCAGAGTCGGAATATCCAATGAGATCAAAAGTAGAGCCCTTGGGGTACCATAATCCTAGTGTTGGTGTGTGATCTAGATATCGAAGAATATGCTTCACAACCTTATGGTGTGATTCCTTGATTGTAGCTTGAAATCGGGCACACATGCAAACACTAAGCATTATATCCGCCTAGATGCACATAAGTACAATAGAGAACCAATCATGGAGCGGTATACCTTGTGATCGAAGTCAATACCATTTTCATCGAAGGCATAGATGGCCATTTGTGGGCATAGGGATTTTGACACCTTTGCAATCTTGCATGCCGAATTTCTTCAGGACATCTTTGAGGTATTTCTCCTGAGATATGAATATGCCATTGTGTTGTTGACGAATTTGAAGACCTAAGAAGAATTTCAACTCTCCCATCATAGACATTTGATATTCTTCACTCATCATCTCTGTTGGAAAAGGCAGTGCCTAGGAGGCGCTTAGGCACGCCTAGGCGCTAGGCAATGGCCAAACGCCTCGCCTAGGGCATAAATGGACGTCTAGGCAGTGCAAGCAAGGAATTGTCTATCCAAATGAGGAATCATGCCATATTGCACTAATATGTCAAATAGTCCATATTCCAATGGCGATGGTAGCAGTTAACTTATTTATATGCCCTAAATTAATATTAACACACATATAATACTCACAAATACACCTTGATAGTAAAACTATATTACCGCCTAGGCCGCGCCTAGGACGCTTAAGCACCGCCTAGGCACTAGGCGAAGGCCAACCGCCTCGCTTACGCCTACCGCTTTTTCCAACCTTGCTCATCATATAGGCAAATTCATCACTATAATGTTGGTCAGTACAGCCAAAGATAATATCATCAACATATATTTGGCACACAAAAAGTTCACCATCATATGATTTAGTAAAGAGAGTAGGGTCGAGTGAACTGGTGTGAAGCCATTCTTCACGAAGAATTCCTTCAATGTATCATACCACGCCGGTGGGGCCTGTTTGAGACCATAGAGGGCCTTGTTGAGTCTGAAGACTTTGTCGGGATTCATTGGATCTTCAAAACACAGGGGTTGAGCAACATATACTTCTTCCTCAAGCTTACCATTGAGGAATGCACTTTTTACATCCATTTGATATAAAGTGATATTAAGATGGTTAGCATAAGCAAGTAATATGTGAATAGCCTCAAGTCTAGCAACAGGTGCAAAAGTTTCATCGAAATCAATTCCTTCAACCTGTGTGTAGCCTTGAGCTACAAGTCGCGCCTTATTCGTCACCACAAGGCCATTTTCATCTTGCTTGGTGCGGTAGATCCACTTTGTGCCAATGATATTATGCTTGTGAGGATCTGGACGTTTGACCAGTTCCCAGACATTGTTGAGCTCGAACTGATGTAATTCTTCTTGCATGGCCTGAATCCACTCGGGCTCCGAAATGCTTCATCTACCTTAGTGGGCTCTGTGATAGAGACAAAGCATAGTGCCCACAAAAGTTCGATAAATGTGAAGCTTTTGAGCGTGTGAGAGGACCTGGCACTTCAATGTCATCGATGATCTTGTCAACTTGCACTTCTTTTGCAACGCGAGGATGAGCTGGTTGTCGTCGAGGAATTTGATCATTTTCCTCAGCACCATTGTCTTCAGCATTATCTTCAGTGCATCATTTCGATGTTCTTCACAGACAGAATGAATTCTTAGCAGATTCTTGATGGGAATGACATCCTCGGTTGCCTTGAACTTGATAGATTCCTCAGAGCTGGTTCATCTAACACAGAAGGTAGGTGCTCTCTTTGCGAGCCATTAGTTTCATCGAACCACACATCTACAGTATCAACAATCTTGTGAAGAGTGATGTTGAAGCCTCTGTAGGTGTGCGAGTCCTTTCCGTAACCAAGCATAAAACCTTCATGTGCTTTCGGTGCAAATTTAGAACTGTGATGAGGGTCTCTAATCCAGCATTTAGCACCGAAGACTTTGAAATAACTCACATTGGGTTTCTTGTCAGTGAGGAGTTCATAGGCAGTCTTTTTAAAGAATTTGTGAAGATACACTCTGTTGATGATGTGGCATGCAGTATCAATTGCATCAATCCAAAAACGACTAGGCGTTTTGTATTCATCAAGCATAGTGCGAGCCATATCAACAAGAGTTCTGTTCTTGCGCTCCACGACGCCATTTTGCTGAGGAGTATAGGGAGCAGATAACTCATGAGTAATACCAAGTTCATCAAGATAGGCATCAAGACCGGAATTCTTGAACTCAGTTCCATTGTCACTTCTGATGTGTCTGATCTTCACACCAAAGTTAGTTGAAGCCCTCGAGGAAAATCGTTTGAAGACTTCCTGCACTTCATTTTTGTAAGTAACAATGTGTACCCATGTGTAACGAGAGTAATCATCAACAATAACAAAGCCATATAGAGATGCATCATTAGTGACTGGCTGAGTAATGATTAGGACCAAAGAGGTCCATGTGAAGCAATTCAAGGGACGAGTAGTGGTCATGATAGTCTTTCTTTGGATGCTTGGCCTTGGTCATTTTTCCAGCTTCACGGGCTCCACACAAGTGATCCTTGAGGAATTTGACATTCTCAATGCCAATGACATGCTTCTTCTTTGCAAGCGTGTGCAAATTCCTCATGCCTGCGTGACCAAGTCAGCCGATGCCATAGCCAGCCTTACGAAGCTTTTGCAAGTAGACACACGGCTGGTTGTGGTCACAGAGAGAAATCAACAATATACAGGTCTCCTCTCCTAAAGCCTTCGAAGACTTTGGAATTGTCAACTTCCATAATCACAACACAATGATACTTGCCAAAGATAACAACCATATCAAGATCACAAAGCATTGAGACTGACATGAGGTTGTATCCCAAGGACTCAATAAGCATGACTTTGTCCATGTGTATGTCCTTAGAGATCACAACCTTACCAAGACCCAATACCTGACTTTTGCCTTTGTCAGCAAAGATGATATGCTTCAGATGTGACGGTGATAAGGGAGTATCCATCAATAGATTCTTGTCACCAGTCATGTGATTTGTACATCCACTATCGAGGACCCACTCATTGGCTTTGGGTTGATCATCCTGCAGATGAATTAGTGCAACTTACGATCTCATATACTTCATCGATGAAGAATATGATATCAAGTTCATCGAGCGATATAACAGATAAGTAGTATGAGGACGTGTGAAATGAAAGTTCATTTCTTCATGATTAGCTGCGTCCTTTCGAGCAATTTTGTCAGGCCCCAAGAAATTCTTCAGACGTTTAAAGCACGCCCGAGACCTGACCTCAGAAGAGGTTAGTTCTTTTCTTCACCACCCACATCTGAAGGGGTGGCAAAGAGTTCATCACTCATGCGAGCACCATATGAGAATGGTGGCATAGAGGCCAATCCATTTCGTTTCACATAAGAGGGGTTAGGGTAAGCATATGAATAAGCGGAGAAATTCTTGAGGACTTATGAACATATTGGTTTGAAGAATAATGCACATATTCATAGCCCTTAGCTCTACCTCTGAAACAGAGTTGTTAGCACGATGATAATCATATGAGGACTTTGATCCTTTTGAGGAATTTGATCCATGTGAGGAATTTGGTCCGTATGAGGACTTGGATCCATATGAAGAATTTGGTCCATATGAAGAGTTTGATCTGGAGTTCCTTTTCTTCACAGGTGGTGTCATGAGGACATTCACCTGAAGACTTTCAAGGCACTTCTTGGGAACCCAGATTTTCTTAATAGGGGAACCGTTCTCAGCTTAGTGCCAACATATCTAGCAAATACTTCACCATTCTGATTTTTGAACAGTTTATAGTTGGAGTCAAATGACTCATCAGAAGAATGAGGAGATTCACATGTAAAGCCGGATAAGTTAGATGGATCAACTGGAGGTCCCTTTGCAGCAACCCATGAGGTTTTGGGGTACTACTCAGGCTTCCAATATGTTCCATCAGCATTGAGTTTCCTCTCAAAGGCAATACCCTCTTTCCTAGGGTTTACATTGAGGATCTGCTTTTTAAGCACATCACAAAGAGTCGATGCCCTTTGAGGCTTTTGTACATGCTGTCATGTACAATTCCTTCAAACCTGCATCGTCGGTGATACTAGCAATGTCCTCGGATGAGGAATTAGTGATAGCAGAGGCAGGTGAAGAATTTGTAACAGTTGAAGCATTTGAACATTCAGGTGAAGAATTAAGCAGATTCACGCTCAATGCACTTTAATCATGGAGGAACAAATTCTTCACGAGAAGCGCTGATTTGTTGAGCAAGTAATGAATCGCGCTCCTTCTGAAGATCTTCATAACTCACTCTTAGCTTCTCAAGATCTTGCTTTCTTTGAAGAAATTCATAAGAAAGTTTCTCATGATCAGACAAGAGAGTGTTATGATGACCTTGAAGACTGTCAAACCTAGACTGAAGTCTCTGAAGATTTTCAGTCGGGGCTTTAGTGCGATCCATTTCATCACCTAACATATCATCACTTTTATCTAGCATGTTTTGAACCTTTTCAAAAGCCCTTTGTTGTTTTACAACAATCTTAGCAAGTTTTGAGTAGCTGGGCTTTAGATCTTCATCAGATTCATTTTCACTAGATTCAGAGGAGGTATATTTGAGTACCTTGGCACCCTTTGCCATGAAGCAATAGGTGGGAGCGTAGTCATCACTATCTTCATCAGCTTTGTTGGTGAGGTTATTTTCTTTAGAGTTGAAGATGGACTTGCTGACGAAAGCAGTAGCGAGAGCTAGACTCGCCACACCAGACTCAGATTCTTCTGATGCCTCCTCTTCCTCATGTTCATCAGATTCAGCTTCAGAGTCCATTTTCCTGGCCAATGAATGCACGAGCCTTATTGGAGCTGCTCTTCTTGTGAGAAGAAGGCTTTGAGGATTTTGATGATGAAGATTTCGACGATTTCTTCTTCTTCTTAGCGTCATCAGAACTGTAATACTTGTATTTCTTCTTCTTTAATTCCTTTTCCCACTGAGGACAATCTTGGATGTAGTGATCAGGTTTCTTGCATTTGTGGCAAAGTCTTCTCTTATAGTCACTGGATGAGGAATCACTGCTCCTTGAGGATTTTCCAAAGTGACCACGTCTTGAGAACTTCTGGAATTTCTTCACGAGTAGTGCTAGCTCCTGGCTCAATTCTTCGGGATCTCCAAGGCTACTACCGAGTCTTCACAATCAGATTCGAGACAGCCTTGGCCTTCGTGGCACGTGATTTTCCATAGCTAGAACCATAGAGATCTCTCTTTTCAAAGAAGTCGAACTCATGAGTATTTAGCCTCTCGAGAATATCACCGGATCAAGTGACTTGTAGTCGCACACTCTTGTATCATCGGTGCAGTGTCAAATGAGGAATCAAGCGATCTCAATAGCTTTCTTCACCACCTCATGGTCGGTGATGTCGGTGGCACCAAGCGCTTGAAGCTCATTTGAGATGTCGATGAGGCGATCGAAGGTTTGTTGAACATTTTCATTGTCGAGTCTTTTGAAGCGGTTGAAGAGATTACGAAGAACATCAACTCGAGAGTCACGCTGAGTTGAGACTCCTTCATTTACTTTGGATAGCTTTGTCCGGATGAGCTTAGCAGTTTCCAAACCACTCACTCTTCCATATTGTCCTTTGCTCGGATGGCGCATATGATATTCTTCGCTTGAGAATCGAGTTGCTTGAATCTCTTCACATCGGCAAGATTCAGAGAAGGTGTGACCGAGGGAACACCATTTTCCACAACATACCGTAGATCGTTGTCAATTGCCTCAAGATGCATTCGCATCTTGTTCTTCCGATGAGGGTAGTCCGTCCCATCAAAGGTAGGACACCCTGCTGAGACCTTGATCATACCTGCGGTTAGACATAACTAAAACTCCGGTGGTTAAACCAAAATCACACGTAACAAGGAGTACCTTGCTCGATACCAATTGAAAGTGCGTTATATCAACTAGAGGGGGTGAATAGGCGATTATTATGAATTCTTCAATGAGGAATTTGCCGGTGAGGAAATTCCTTAGTGAAGAACTACTTGCAGCGGAATAAGTACTCAGAAGTAAGCATAAGAGAATGCGGGCATGGTCATCATGATGAAATGAAGACAAACAAAGAGTACATAAAGCGTAAACACAGGATAGCACAAGATGAAGACAAACAGACTGAAGAAATTGAACTGAGGAAATTGAGAAAGTCTTCAGTGAAAGTCTTCAAACACAGATATGAATGAACACTCAACACAGTAATGAGGAAATGAAAGAGTTGAGGAAATAGAACCAGTTAGGTTGGTGAAGACAATGATTTAGTAGACCAGTTCCAACTACTGCCCTGGGTTATGCGATGCGGTTGGAGCGGCTGAGTATTTAAACTCGAGGACACACAGTCCGGACACCCAGCCGAAAGCACGCAGCTCAGGACACCAAGTCCTCACCGTATTCTCCTTGAACTAAGGTCACACAGACCTCGTCCAATCACTCGTGGTAAGTCTTCAGGAGACTTCCAAACCTTCACAGACTCGGTCACTCGGCGATCCACAATTCCTCTTGGATGCTCTAGACCATGACGCCTAACCGTCTGGAAGAAGCACATTCTTCAAAGGTAACAAGCGTGAGATCCACGCATGATCAATCTCTTCAGTGATTCTCAATCACTTTGGGTTTGTAGGGGTTTGGTTTTTGGGGTTTTCCTCACTCGATGATTTTTTCTCAAAGTCCTCAGAGGAAGGGCTGCTCTCAAATGACAAGTGTCAAGTTTCTCTCGGAGCAGCCAACCAGCTAGTGGTTGTAGGGGGTGGCTATTTATAGCCTAGGGAGCAGCCCGACATGATAAGACATAAATGCCCTTCAATGATATGACCGTTAGGTGGATAAGATATTTTGGGACAGGTGGCGCCTTTAACAACAACGGTTGGAAATTTGACTCTCAAATTCCTCGGGGCTATCATGTTCCTCACTGTGTAGGCAATCCGCACTGGTGAATTCCTAACTCCTCAGTTAGAACAAATTCCTCAGCGAACAGAAGAACTTCGTCTCTATCACTGAAGAAATTGACTGAACTGTATGAGATTTCCAAAGGCTTCACTCGAAGGGATTGGTAGGTGTAGGATTTTGAGTTGAGCATCACCTGGAAATTTTTCGTTAGTATTTCCTCGACCCCCTTTAACAGTACGGTGTTTCCTATGACTCAAGAAAGAGAAAACGAAACTACGAAAATAAAAGTCTTCATGCTTCATGTTCCTTAGATGAATATCAAGTCTTCAAGGTCACACCAATTTCTTCACTTTCAAAGTCTTCAGAATATCAAAGTCTTCAGTCGAAGAACTTCATTTTTAGGGGTCGACTTTCTCTGTAAATATCAAACTCCTCATAGACTTATAGACCTGTGTACACTCATAAACACATTAGTCCCTTAACCTATAAGTCTTCAATACACCAAAATCACTAAGGGGCACTAGATGCACTTACACTGATGACCATCACCTCGGTGATGGTGCTGCCGCAGCTGTCGGCTTGGGGAAGCAGGTCATCGAAGATGACGACGTTGGTGGGGAAGGCGTCGAGCGATGCCGTGTCGGAGTCGACAAGCATCGGGTCGATGGAGCCAACCTACTCCAAGTGCACAGCGGGCTCGCTGGAGACGTGGAGTTGGTCGAGGAGGCTGACGAGATGGCTCTTGAGGCAGCCGGTGCCCGCGTCGGATGCGGGCTCGTCGGAGATGCGAGTTTCGCCAAGAAGGTCGGCGAGGCAGCTCGCCGCGCAAGCGTCAGCGATGCCTTGCAGCGCGTCGGGGCAAGCGCCATCGGGCGTGCCGGGCTATCTACGCTCGTGGGGGAGGAAAAGAGGGTTCCCGTCCAGAACAGGTCTCCGGACGACGGTGCACCTGGCCCCACAGTGGGCGCCAAATGTCGGGTGGTAGGTGCGACATATGCCAGCAGGGCTAATCATAGTGGGAGCCAATAAGGCGTCATTTGGTGCACAGAAATGGGATGAGGCGAAGACATGCACGCCGTCGAATCTTACCCAGCTTCGGGGCTCTCCATGGAGATAACACCCCTACTGCTGCTCTGCGGGGTCTCCCCATGATCACTAGATGAACAAGGGCTACAAGAGGCTCCTTGAGCTGTTCGGGGTGAGGAAGAAGAAGGGCACGACTAGCTCTCCTCTTCCCTCTATGTGGTGTCTAAAACTATCAGAGTCCAACCCTTTGCATGGGTGCCTCGGGGGGTTTATATAGGCCTACCCCCCAGGGGTACAATGGTAATCCGGCTAGGTGTGGGCCCCAGCCGCCAATGTCTTCATCCGCCGGCTTCCCCGCCGACCGCTGGGGCCCGCCGACTAGTGGGGCCCGCCGGCTGCCGGCTTCCTGGTCGACAGGCTGGCCCCACCGTTGAGGGCTTTGTCGGGGGCTGGTTACTGTTGCCTCAATCCTGACGACGAGGGCTTTGTCGGGGTAGCGTGGCTGATGCCGCCTTGGCGGCGATCATCGTAGCCTCACTTCGCCTTGTCTCCTTAATGAGGCGCTTCCTTGAGGGAGGAACAACCCGACTATGGGAGCCAAACCATATCCCGGGCCGACTAGGGAGGCCGAACATCTTCGGGCATCTCTCTGACTGAGGGACCCGCCGCTGCGGTGGTCTGACACAAATGTCGTGGGTGACGCCATAGTCAACATGGCAACGATGCCACGCCGGACGGGTGATGGCTGCCCGTGCGGTGCTGCTTAGCCAGCAGCTGGCCCGGGATGCGGGGGTGGCAGGCTTCACTGTAGCCATGCCCCGTCTCATCGCCATTATGTGGGTGCAGATTCTGAGGGTGCGGCCTTGGCCGCCTGCGGGGTGGTCGGCTCCTGGGAGTTAGCATTCTAGTGGCCGGCTACGTGGAGTCGGCCATCTGGTAGCCGGTTCCTTGGAAGCCGGCCCTCCCGTGGCTTTCTTCTATGGATCTTGGGGCCGGGCCGCCTCCTGACAGCCGACATGGATGACAACCGGCCGGGGGAAGGCGGCCCATCGTCTTGGGTGGTTGGATGACTTGATTGGCTTGTAATTTTTTCAGAAGCCCCAGGGGGAGCCGGTTAGGCTACCCATGGTCATTTACTCCGACACCGAGGAATCTTGAGGAAAAATGTTGCTTAGAGAAACAAATCAAGAACAGATGCAACTGTGGTGTTTAAGAGTGTGGAAGTTGAAGAATAAACACCTTTTGAAGATTTTATGGAAATCATCAGAATCAACAAGGGCAGTAAAAATAGATTTTATTTACCCTTGACGAAGAACACGACGAACTGAGAGAAGAAGTTGAGTAGCTCGTCCGTTCAGATCTTCCACGCCCCAACTTGGCGGTGGAAGACAGCTACGACGACGGCGGAGTGAAGATTTCCATGGCCGGCGACAATGGAGAGTAGCAGCGGTGCTAGGTCAGAAAGCTCGAGCGAGGGGAGTGAGATCGAGCGGAGTAAATGAGGTCTGGGGAGGGTGAGGGATATTTATAGCTGAGGTGAAAAACCGCTCGTCCGAGGAAAATGGATGAACGTGCCCTTGACTCTTCTCATCCTAGCGACATGTGTCACCCAATTACTGTGAACTGGAGATCGTGCTAGATCGTTGGTGAATAGAATAATCTCATCGTGGGATGCGGGACGGTTTGAGCGGCAAAAGCCGAAAATTCGGATAAAAATATTTTAAAGTTTCGTTCGCAAATTCTTCAGCTGACAAGGACACAGTGAAGATTTTGAACGGGTTTCAAATAAAACGCACATGAAGAATTTGTGAACAGACTGGGTTGAGTTTAGCATAGAGGGGGGCGGGTCCGATCACATTCACAGTAAAAGTCAACTTAAGAATTAGCAATAAGTGAATGTTGTAGAGGACTGAAAAACTTAAATATATATAGTCAATGAAGAACACATCCGGAAAGGGTGAAGACTTGCAAAGTTGAATAATTTGAACAACTGAGGAATTTCAAAAACTAAAGAAAAACTCAAATTGAAGATTTTCAAATTTTGTTGGTGGCGTGACCCACCGTATAAGAATGATGATTTCAGACGCCACGTACAATTGTCGTAGGGCTCTGGGAATCAAATTCTTCATTAACTTCTTCACACTTAGAGGGTTAGTCTTCATTGATTGAAGAAAAACATTACTTAGTGTGTTGCACATCTAAGTCATCGATTTTGCATAAGTGTTAGGATGTGTGTCCTTTTCAAAGAACATTCAAAGATTCTAAGATATTTAGCTCACACCGCAACTTGCTAAATATCTTCTCATCCAAGGGGTTTGTGAAGATATCGTGTTGGGGATATTACCACTGAGCATAAACCGGCCAGGAGGGGCCGGGTTATACCCATAAGGAGTTATTCATATTGAAGCCCATGAAGATAAGGAGTATGGTGCTTTAAGGAGGAGATCTACACGAAGGCCCAGGGCCCAAAGGCGGATTAGGGCCCATAGACATAAACCACCATATGATATGTAACTTGTGTTGTAAGATAGGAAAGGGTAGAAACCAAGCCGGACACGTTTATGAGCTGGCCGGGATTCTGTGAACCGCCGGGCGTCAACCTGTGTATATAAAGGGATGACCCGGTGGCGGTTTAGGGGCAACAAACTACAACTCGAGAGCCAGGTCAAGCGGATTCGCTCCCTGGTCATCGAAACCCTAGCAATTCTACCTCAACTGGATTAGGCCTTTACCTTCACCGCAAGGGGCCAAACTAGTATAAACTCCTTGCGTCCTTTGTCCCGCTTTAACCCCTTTAAGCTAACCCGTCGCGATGGATCCACGACTAAGTCCTCAAACTAGGACAACTGCCGTGACAAAACCACGACAGTTGGAGCCCACCGTGGGGCTATCGCACGATGGTTTCGAGTTCTTAGAGGGCAGCTTCGAAGGGCTCAAGGGATACGCTATGGGCCGGATGACCAAGAGTCTTCACGGCAAGCTCTACATCGACGACGCAGGCTGGGGCCCCGAGGCCGGCTCAATTGAGTACGGGTACCGGGTCCCCTTCGGCGGCATTCACGTCTTCATTGGCAAGATCGGCGAACCGGGCCCTGAGCCGGACATCTGCACCGTCATCATCAAAACGGCTCAGTGTGCGAGACCCGCCCGGGTTCAGCCTGCTGTGAAGCGTGCCTTCGTGGGAGTCATCCGCGGAGCGGAATCTGAGGATAGATCGGTATCTGGTGGTGAAACCGTTGTCTACTCTGATGACGAGTCATCTACCGGAGAGACCGAGTCATTGTACCAACTGCAAGATGGCCGGTTTGGGGGCTGTTTCGATGGCGACAGTATTCCGGACCCCTTTGATCCGCGAGCCGAGTTGCGATCTTCATGGCCGGTACACAGCCTGCGCGGCACTCTTCGACTGCAGTGGCGATGATCTCTGGGTCAGCAGCGGCAGCAGCAGCCGGGGCAGGAGGCCCTATGCGACCGCCGGCTCAGGTTTTATCTGATTTTTTGACGATTTGGCAACAATGCTAGCGGCGGAAGTTAACCCGGCGAATCAGGATGAGCATAACGTGGAAGTCGCGAAAGTGAAGGATCAGATAGCTCAGGCCAAGGCAGACTTGGCAGCTGAGGACACCAGGATGGCTGCAGAGCGACCGAGTTGGATGCACAGGCTTACCGGCTTATGTTGGATCAGAGCGCGTCAAATGAGGTCATGAGGAGAAGGTACCGGTCTCACCTTCCTATGGTTTATGAGGCAAGGAATCTCTTTAACACGCCAGGAGCAGGAACCGGTGACCAGCCAGTGGTAAACTGGGTGGAGGCACCTGGAACGGGGGCGCCGGTTCAGCCGCGCATGATGGATCCGCCTCGTCAGAACAACGTCTTGTCGCAGCACGTCTCAACGCCTCCAGGTCATTACTCTAACCCGTTGGATAACATAGTTGCCGCCGCTTCACGTTTGGCAGCTCTCCCGATCGAAGGCGAGTCTCCAATAGCGGTTGAGACACGACGAGCTAGAGAGCTCCTTCAGACAGCCTTGACTTAGCAGCAGGCTTATTCGTACAGCCGCGAGAGGATTCATTCCACTCCCCGCCCAAGCCGGAGTTACAGCGGGCGTATTGATGAACCAGCTGTGTCAAGTAGCGCGTGGAACCATAATCCGCCTCGAGGGCATAACCCGGCGGGCGGTGGTGCTAATGCTCAGGACGTGGTGGATCATGGTAGGGCACGTCGAGAAGCCGAGTTAGCGGCGCAGTACGCGGCCCGTCAGCTTACTCTGGTTCGTCCGACAACTTTGGTGGAACTAGGAGTTACCTCCAGTTCTTTGGGGGTGCCGTGTCTCACCCCGACTCTACGTAATGTACGGCTGCCCAAGGATTTCAAGGGTCCACGTAAAGTGCCCAATTACACCGCTGATTTACCCCTGATTCATGGATCGAAAGCTATGAGATGGCAATGGAGATGCTGGAAATACTTCACCATGATGTTGGAAGGAACAACTCGCACTTGGCTGAAAAATTTACCAGCTAACTCCATCGGGTCATGGGCCGAGTTAAAGGCCCGGTTTATCCAGAATTTCAATGACACGTGCAAGCAGCCCATGTCAATCGTGGACTTAGCGGCCTGTGTCCAAGAGGAAGGTGAATCGACAACCCATTGGGTGCGCCGGGTTTCAGAAATCTTGCATTCATCGGACCGCATCAACGCTGATACAACAGTTTTGACGTTGGAAGGCAATTGCCGGTTTGCGCCTCTGAAGCTGAAGCTGGGATGGCTCAAGCTTCACTGCAATGACATGGGGACGCTTATGGCAGCTCTGTCAAGTATGCCGACTCTGATAGTACCAAGGACCCTGAGTCTGAAGATGAAAAGCCGGGGAAGGGAAAGAAGAGCGAGAGCACCAAAGGGCAGCAACATAACCCGGCAGGCCATGGAAACAACGGTAAGCGTAAAGCGGATAATAGTTTAGATTTTGTGGCTAATACCAACACGCAAAATAATGGTCAGCGTCGTTAGGGTAAACCGCCCCCGCGGGGCAGAGGATCAGGTGTCAATCTTGAGCGCCTGTTAAAATAGCCTTGCCAGAGGCACGGGATGCGAGAAAGGCCAGCTACACATCTCTAGAAGGATTGCTTTATCATGCGGGAGTTCAAAAACTCGAATCTTTTCCAATATGATCATGGGCCGTCTGGCGGTTCAAGGCCCAGTTCTCATGGGCCGGGTTATGGCGGCGGCAGTTCTGGCTTGGGGTTTCAAAGTAATCAAGGTGGACATGGCAATCAAGATAACCAGGGTGGTTATAATCATCAGGGGAGTCAGCAGCAACAACAGTCGGGTTACCAGAGCAACCCAAAGCAGTTGAATAGCGGACAGTATCATGTATTCACCACTAGCCCATGCAAGCACGATCAGAAGCTTCATAAAAGGGCAGCGAACTCCGTTGAACCGGCAGTGCCCCGTTACTTGCGCTGGTCTGAACAACCCATTGTGTGGAGTCGAGAGGATCATCCGCCCCGGGTTGATAATCCGGGGCATCTGGCATTGGTGGTGGCACCACAGGTTGGAGGGTATAAGTTCACCAAGGTGCTCATGGATGGAGGGGGCAGTATCAACATCCTTTATTATGAAACCTTCCATCGCATGGGGTTGACAGATAAAAATCTTAAACCATCAAACACCATTTTCCATCGTGTGGTGCTTGGTAAATCGGCGTATCCAGTTGGTAAGATAGCTCTGGAGGTTGCTTTTGGAGATGATCATGATTCAAGATCAATGACATTGACCTTTGAAGTGGTAAAGATCAAGAGCCCGTATCATGCCCTGTTTGGACGGCCGGCTTATGCTAAGTTCATGGCAAGGCCCTGTTATGTTTATCTGCAGCTCAAGATGCCGGGTAATAAGGGGACCATCACAATACATGGGAGCCGTAAGATCACTTTGGAATGTGAAGAAGGTGATGTGGCCTATGCTGAGCCGGTTTGTGCAACAGAGGAGTTGAAGTTCTACAAGGACAATGTTGATCCGGCGGATATGACCTCTTTGAAAAAGCCAACTACAGAGCATGATCCGGCCTTGAAGTTTAAATCGGGTGATGAGACTAAGCTGGTTGATTTTGTTCCTGGTGATTCATGCAAGTAGTTCAGCATCAGCGCTAACCTGGATCCGAAATAGGAAATCGCACTCATCGAGTTCATCCGTGAGAACCGGGACATCTTTGCATGGAAACCTTCTGACATGCCAGGTGTACCAAGGGAACTCGCTGAGCACACTCTTAATATCGATCCCAAGTTTAAACCGGTCAAACAGTCTCCGCCGCTTCAATGAAGAAAGACGCAATGCCATTGGTGAAGAGGTAGCCAGGCTCTTGGCGCCTGGATTTATCATTGAAGTGTTTCATCCTGAGTGGTTGGCTAATCCGGTGCTAGTACTTAAGAAAAACAACACTTGGCGTATGTGTGTGGACTACATAGATTTGAACAAAGCTTGTCCAGCGGATCCTTTTGCTCCGCCTCGTATTGATCAAATCATCGATGCTATGGCGGGTTGTGAGCATTTGACCTTTCTGGACGCTTATTCTGGTTATCATCAGATTAATATGGTAGTTAAGGACCAGGAGAAGATAGCTTTTATAACTCCCTTTGGAGCCTTCTGCTATGTATCTATGCCTTTTGGGCTCAAGAGTGCCCAGGCAACTTATCAGCCATGTGTGCAGAATTTCCTTCATAATCAGATTGGGTGCAATGTTCATGCTTATGTGGATGATATTGTGGTGAAGTACAGAAAAGAGGAGACGCTAATAGATGATTTGAAGGAAACTTTTGATAATCTTCGGGTTTATAAAATGATGCTTAATCCGGCCAAGTGTGCCTTTGATGTTTCGGTAGGCAAGCTCTTGGGTTTTCTGGTGTCAAATAGGGGCATTGAAGCTAATCCGGAGAATCAAAGCTATTACGTCTCTGGCTAAACCGGCGTGTATCAATGATGTTCAACGTCTGGTGGGTCAGACAGTCACCGAGCCGGTTCATCACCGGTACCGAGAGAAAGCTATCCCTCTATATTAGATGATGAAAAAGACAAACAATTTTGTCTGGAGTGATGCTGCTAATGTGGCGTTTGAGGACTTGAAAAAATAGTTAGCCGAGCCACCTGTCCTTGCTGCTCCAGTCGAGAAGGAGCCGTTGTTGTTATATGTGGCTGCTAATGCCCGGGTTGTCAGCGTGGCCATTGTGGTAGAGCGCAAGGAGGCTGGAAAGGAGTATCCGGTTCAACGTCCGGTTTATTATATCAGTGAGGTGCTTATTGAGTCCAAGCAAAGGTACCCGCATTGGCAGAAGCTGGTGTATCAAGTTTTCATGGCGAGCCGGAAGCTTAAGCAGTATTTTCAGGGTCACCCCATCACTGTGGTCAGTTCTGCCCCTTTGGGAGATATAATCCAAAACAGGGAAGCAACCGGCCGGGTTGCCAAGTGGGCAATTGAGCTTGGACCTCACGGGTTAAAATATATGCCTCGGACGGCAATCAAGTCCCAAGCGCTTGTGGATTTCATCAATGACTGGACAGAGTTGCAGGCACTAGAAGAGAAGCCGAATCACACTTATTGGACTATTCATTTTGACGGGTCCAGGCAATTGGTGGGCTCGGGGGCTGGAGTCATGTTAACTTCCCCAAGAGGTGATAAGTTTTGTTATGTTCTCCGTTTAATGTTCCCTTGCACTAACAATGCAGCTGAACATGAGGCCTCACTCCAAGGTCTTCGAATGGATAAGGAGATGAATTTAAGCCGGGTTAAGTGCTTTGGTGACTCGGACCTGGTAGCTCAGCAAGTGTCTGGTACTTGGGATTCCAAGGACCCGCTCATGCCAACATATCGACGAGAGGTGGACGTTGTGGCTGGTCACTTCAAGGGTTATCAGGTTGATCATGTGGACTGGCGAAACAACGAAGCGGCGGACGCTTTAAGCTGTTTGGGTTCCCAACGTAAACCGGTGCCACCTAATTTTTTTCTGGACGTTTTGCATAACCCATCGGTCAAGCTACCTACAGAGGAGGATTTGGCTATTCCTGACCCGGAGGGTCAGTTGGTGGCATCCCTTCATGTTATCCCAGATTGGACAGTCCCATACTTGGCGTATATGAACCATGGCGAGTTACCTGAGGATGAAACTTTGGCCAGGCAGATAGTCCGGCAATCCAAGTCAATGACCATTGTTAATGGAGAATTGCATCATTGAAGTGTAACAGGGGTGTTGGTGTCAAAACCGGCGGATCTCGGGTAGGGGGTCCCGAACTGTGCGTCTAGGCGGATGGTAACAGGAGACAAGGTACACGATGTTTTTACCCAGGTTCGGGCCCTCTCGATGGAGGTAAAACCCTACTCCTGCTTGATTAATATTGATGATATGGGTAGTACAAGAGTAGATCTACCACGAGATCGTAGAGGCTAAACCCTAGAAGCTAGCCTATGATATGATTGTTGTTCGTCCCCACGGGCTAAAACCCTTGGTTTATATAGACACCGGAGAGGGCTAGGGTTACACAGTCGGTTACAATGGGAGGAGATCTACATATCCGTATCGCCAAGCTTGCCTTCCACGCCAAGGAAAGTCCCATCCGGACACGGGACGAAGTCTTCAATCTTGTATCTTCATAGTCCAGGAGTCCGGCTAAAGGTTATAGTCCGGCTATCCGGACACCCCCTAATCCAGGACTCCCTCAGTAGCCCCCGAACCAGGCTTCAATGACGATGAGTCCGGCGCACAGATTGTCTTCGGCATTGCAAGGCGGGTTCTTCTCCAAATTCCGTGTACCTATTGAATAGTGTCCGACTTCTCATGAATATTGCGCTCCTTGGCTTCCACGCCCAATAATGGCCATCTTCCACGTGTCAGACGAATGCGAAAAGCCAGGGTATTTTTACATTTATCCCCCTAGCTGTGTAAACGAGCTGCCTTTTAAAGAGACGATGATCTAGATCCAAATCACACCATCTTCCCTTCGCGAGCATTCATCGGAGCGCATCCAACAGAGATCCATTCCATCATGGCCAGTCAACGCAGCTCCTCCTCTCGCCCTCCCAGCCCTCAGCCTGGAGATTGGGAGAGATGCTCCGTCCCGCACAACAAGCTAG
Organism: Aegilops bicornis; assembly: GCA_021605145.1. Taxonomy (NCBI): domain Eukaryota; kingdom Viridiplantae; phylum Streptophyta; class Magnoliopsida; order Poales; family Poaceae; genus Aegilops; species Aegilops bicornis. The sequence goes on from CM038670.1 coordinate 238,955,785, forward strand.
TGACGCTCCAAGCCAAGGGGTTCCCCCCAGCCTACATGGTCCTGGTTCGAGCAGGGTTTGCCACCTATAATGGTGGAGAGCAAGCGGGGAGCATCCCCAATCCCTCCAAAGGAGAGCGGGTCTGCCTTGCCCCTTATTTGATAAGAGGGCTCGGATTTCCAATTCATCCGTTTCTCCCGGGGCTCCTGGAGTACTACGGCCTCCAGTTGCACAACCTTACGCCTGCCTCCATATTGCATATTGCGGGCTTCGTAGCCCTTTGCGAGCTGTTTTTGGGCATCGAGGCTCATTTCGCTACCGTGGAAGAAGCTGTTCTGCCTTGTGCCCCGTTCTCAGAAGGGGTCAATATATCAAGTGGGCGGAGCCGCAGTATGGCGCATCGCCGGGACCGGATATCTATCCAGAACCCCAAAGAAGGCGTCCGAAGACTGGCCTCATAATGGTTTTACATAGAAGATGTCCCCCTACCGGATCCTGTTCGGATCGGCCTCCCTGAGTTTGATAATGCTCCCTTGAAGAAGCGCCTGAGCTAGCGTCCACGGAGCCCTCAGAAGGAAAACGACAAGGACGTTCTTTATCTGATGAGCCGGATAAGGCTGTTAGCTCATTCCGGACTGACCATGATTGAGGTCATGGCCACATGCATTATGCGGGGGGTGCAGCCGCTTCAGTATAGAGGCCACCCCATGTGGGATTTCAACGGGGAGGATGATGCCACCCGCTGCGGCCGTAAGGGGCCGAAATCGGTTGCCGCTCTGACAAAGATCTTGTCCGCATTGTACAAGGGAGAAGAGGAGGAATTCCTCCGCGTCAATTCTCCGGGCGGATTTTCTATGTACAATCCTCCAAGCTGGGTAAGCGGACACTTCTTTTTGCCCGTCCGTTCCATATTCCCATAGTCAAGTACCTTATCTTGTGATTTCGACGCAGAAATTGCGCCGGGTCGTAAAGGATATAAACAGCCCTCCTCCACAACCCGAGGATCCGGAACGGTCCCTCGATCCGGCCTCCCAAGAGGATCCGGACATATCCGTGGAGCTGATCGATGGGGTATTTTACCAACTGAGCATCGACAATGCCTTGGTGGCTATTACAGCCGATTATCCCGGACTGCTCCCCGCCTCACAAGTAATCGAGACCGAAGTCCTAATACTTCGAAGATGATCCATCCGTGCTTATTTTTGATCACCTATACCAATGGTGTTTCGCAGGGGAGGATCTCGAGACGGAATGCCGAGCCTGCGGCGACTAGCCAACAAGGGACCGTGAGGGCGGGTAGGCTAAAGAGACACGTAGTCCGGGTCGAGGCACCGGCGCAGTAGTAAGGCGTGCTGCCTTATTCCAAGGTATTATCCTTACAATGCATACTAACGCCCGTGCTCTCCTTTTTTTTAGGAAAAAGAGGGCTCGCCGGACTATATCCGGAGAAATTGCCAATCGCGCCTCCACCAGCCAGGCTCCAAAGCCAGGTCCAGAAGCAGAGGTGAACACGAGGCATGCGTCGAATGCTCCTCCGACAGAGGATGCGGACATACAGTCCACCACCAATTCCGAGTTGGAGAGTGCCATGAATCACAGGCACCGCCGGACAGTTCTTCACAACGCTTGTTTCTCCCAAGAGGCATTGGACGCCTTCAAGTCGGGAGATGCATACCTCCGTGCCGCTCAAAATGGTCTAGCCAGAGCCACGGAGCAGTATGTGAAAGACATACGGGTAAGAAAATTTGATGGTTATATATGTCAGTAGCCCCCGAGATTTGAAACAGTTAGAATAACTGATTTAAGGATCATTTGTTATGCAGGATCTTACAGAAAAGAATACCCAACTGTCCCAGGAGCCGGAAGAGTGCAAAGCCCAACTTGAGGTCAAGATTAGTCATGACGAGGGAGGCCAAGGAGACCCCCTCTGGTAATATATGCTTCGAAAGGTAAGTATGTTGTGAAGTGCGGCGTGTGTGCAAATCTGACAACAACATTGCAGATGGCGCCAGAGTAGATCCGGACAAGCAACAACTCTTGCGCCGGTTAAAGGCCGGCGAGAGCGTGCTTACGAAGGTGAGGCAGGAGAAGAATAATCTCCAAGATGCCAACACCCAGCTGGGCGAGGAACTAAAGGATGTTCGTGCTCAAATGCCGGACTCGTGAAGGAGAATCGGCGGCTTCGACGCGGCATGTTTAGTAAGTGCTTGAACGAACTTTGAAAAATAGTTCGGCGAGGAAGTCGACTAACGAGTTATGTCTCGTAGGTATGCTCACTGTGTCGCCCTGCAGAGGAAATGCCCGGTTCTCTGGGTGACCTTCTTCCCGAGCTCTTACAACCGCATTTAACGAAGTTCGGCAGGTGATGAAAGGCGTCGCCCAGGCCTTGTGGCCATCTGTCTCCATGCCCGAAGGCGTTGGAGAGCTTGTAGAGAGGCTTAAGGGAGCGCGGCGGCGCTTCCGATTATGGAAGATATCGGCCTGCCGTCAGGGCGCCAGGGAGGCCTGGGCCATGGTGAAGACGCGGTACATGAAGGCTGACCCAAACCACATGGCTGAGGTCGGACCTGTGGGGGCCGATGGGAAGGAGATCCCTATGAGCTTAGTGTACGGCCAAGTAGAGTTGGCCGCCAAATATTCCCAACAGGACTATAAAATAGACAGCCTGTTGGATGGTATTGAAGAGGAATATGCCCAGTCAAATTGACTATGTAATTTAAGATGACATGTAAAATGCCTTCTAGCCGGATTGTAGATCGTTTGTCATGGCGGACCTTTTCGCTTCAACCTCGGGACCCGATAGTCCAGAGTGTGTCCGGATACCCTCGCCGTTATGTAAGAACCGGGGCATGCATGGAGACCAAGCGTAGGGGTCATTAGTGCTTGAACAGACAAGTGCCCAACTAGTTATGTTATATTACATGGTTAGTAAGAAACATCTTCCAGGGAGAATAGTTCCGTTAGGGGTTCCTTTCCCTGGGAGGCATGCCCTAAAGTGCATGTCCGGACTGCGAAAAAAGCAGAAAAGCATCTGGGGGCAGATAAATAAACAAGTGAGAAATCATCTTTAGTTCACCGACCGAATATTCCCTTAAGAATGCTAGCTTTCGGCTTCACCCAGACTGAGGTACACATCCGGCTGACCCGACAAAGAATAATCGCAGAGGTGCTCCCTTTACCGCCTAGCCGAACAATCGGGAACGTAGGGGTAAGAACAAGAGCCAGCAACCCAGCTTGGCCAAAACTTAAGTCATATCGATGCATATAATGGTGAATAAAAGGTACATGCGTAAGTGTGACACATGTGTTGGGCATGAAGCCCGTATAAATAAGCTTACATAAAGAAGCCCCAGGTATAATGGTAGCGGATAAGCGCGTCGGTTAATGTCTTGAACAAAGTGCGAGCGAGACCTTAAGGCTGTAAGGGAAAGGGAGGGAGAAGGAGAGAAATATAAGACAACTAATGTGTAAAAATAGACGAGAGGAAGGAGACGAACACAGAGTCCGGCGCTAGGCGTAGAATCTTCGGAGACGGGCTGCATTCCATGGGTTCGCTCGAGTCGGTTATCCGATGCATCTCGGCCGACGCAGACGCTCCACTAGTCAGGACTTGGTCAATAATAAAGGGACCTTCCCATTTGGGCTTGAGTTTGTCCTTTTCTCGTCCGGACAAAGCGTAGAACTAACTCGCCAACATTGTAAGTTTTGGCCCGTACTTTTCTGCTTTGATATCTTCGAGCCTGCTGTTGATAGAATGTGGAACGGGCTTTTGCCACGTCACGCTCCTCCTCCAAGGCGTCCAAACTGTCCTGCCGATCGAGTTCGGCTTCTCTTTCTTCGTACATGCGCACGCGAGGCGAGTCATGAATTATGTCGCAGGGCAGAACCGCCTCTGCACCGTATACCATAAAGAATGGTGTGTATCCGGTGGTGCGATTTGGCGTGGTCTGCAGCCCCTAGAGTACGGAGTCGAGCTCCTCTACCCAGTGCGTGTTGGATTCCTTGAGAGAACGCACTAATCTGGGTTTGATGCCGCTCATGATTAGACCATTTGCGCGCTCGACCTGACCGTTAGTTTGTGGGTGATAGACTGAAGCATAGTCGAGCTTGATGCCCATGTTTTTGCACCAGAGTTTGACCTCGTCGGTCGTAAAGTTCGTGCCGTTATCAGTGATGATGCTGTGGGGGACGCCGTAACGGTGTACGACCCCTGATATGAAGTCTATCACCGGTCCGGCTTCGACCGTCTTAACAGGCTTGGCCTCTATCCATTTGGTGAATTTATCCACCATGACCAGTAGGTATTTTTGCTTTTGGGTTCCTCCTTTAAGTGGTCCAACCATGTCAAGCCCCCAGACCGCGAAGGGCCAGGTGATGGGTACAGTTTGGAGGGCGGTGGGTGGCATATGGCTTTGGTTAGCAAAGAGCTGGCAACCGACGCATCGTTGGACTAAGTCCCGAAAGCATCTGCCGGGCCGTCGGCCAATAAAATCTTGTACGGAAGGCCTTGCTTACAAGGGCCGGGCTGCGGCGTGGTGCCCGCTGAGTCCGGCATGAATTTCAGCCGTAAGATTCCGCCCTTCCTCTTGGAGATACACCTTTGAAGGACTCCGTGGTGCTTTTCTTATAGAGCTCTCCCTCATGGACTTTATAGGCTTTAGATCGCCGCACTATGCAGCGTGCCTCGTTTTGGTCCTCGGAAGTTCCTGCCTGGTTAGGTAGGCTAGGAATGGTTACATCCATGGGGAAATGACCGCCATTATTACGTGGGCTGAAGATGTTACTTCGTTGGTAGAGCCTCCCGTTGTGTCGGACGGTTCTGTGTCGGGCAGGGCGGTTGGGTCCAGGCTGTTATGTCCGGACTCCCCTTCCCATAATACGGAGGGCTTGAACCACCTCTCCAAGAAGATATTGGGGGGATTGACGCCGCTTTTGCCAATGCGTGCCAAGACGTCTGCTGCCTGATTGTTTTCCCGAGCTATATGGTGAAATTCGAGCCCTTCGAACCGAGCTGACATTTTTAGGATGGCATTGCGATAAGCTGCCATTTTCGGATCCTTGGCATAAAAGTCTCCATTTATTTGGGATATCACGAGGTTCGAATCCCCACGCACCTCTAGGCATTGAATGCCCATGGAGACTGCCATCCAGAGACCATGTAGAAGGGCCTCGTATTCGGCTGCATTGTTGGAGTACGTATTGAACTGTATCTCCTGTTGGGGACATCGTAATCCGACGCCAAATTTCTGCATCAGCCAACATTTTGGAGCCGTCGAAGTGCATGATCCAGTTGGTATGTGCCGTACTCTTTAGGGAGTTCAGCTTCATTCCATTCGGCGATGAAGTCGGCCAAAACTTGCGACTTAATAGCTCGCCGTGGCTTATAGGTTATGTTGAACGGGAGGAGCTCAATGGCCCATTTGGCAATCCAGGCCGTCGCGTCGCGGTTGTTTATAATATCGTTAAGATGTACTTCAGAGGCTACTGTTATCGAACACTCTTGAAAGTAGTGTCGCAGCTTCCGAGATGCCATAAATACCACGTACGCTATCTTTTGATAATGCGGGTACCGCGACTTGCATGGAGTGAGGACAGTGGACACGTAGTAAACTGGCTTTTGAAGGGGGAATTTGTGTCCGTCCGTTTCTCGTTCGACGAGCACTGCGCTTACAACTTGATGAGTTGCCGCGATGCATAATAGCATTGGTTCGCCCATGTTAGGCGCGGCCAGGATCGGGTTTGTTGCCAATATGGCTTTTATTTCTTTGAGTCCGGCCGTGGCGGCATCCGTCCACTCGAAGTGTTCGGTGCGCCGGAGGAGGCGATAAAGGGGTAATGCCTTTTCTCCCAAGCGGGAGATAAAGCGGCTTAGAGCCGCCACACATCCGGTCAATTTTTGTATTTGCTTGAGGTCCTTTGGGATATCCAATTGTGACAGAGCTTGGATCTTGGCTGGGTTTGCTTCTATTCCTCTACCGGATACTATGAAGCCCAAGAGCTTTCCGGCCGATGCGCCCGAAAATGCATTTTTCCGGGGTAAGCTTGATGTCATATGTTCGAAGGTTGTCGAATGTGATCCTCAAGTCGTCTACTAGAGTTTCGACATGCTTGGTTTTGACGACCACGTCATCTACGTATGCCTCCACTGTTTTGCCGATCTGGTTTGCCAGACATGTCTGAATCATGCGCTGATATGTTGTGCCGGTGTTTTTGAGCCCGAAGGGCATTGTGTTGAAGCAGAATGGGCCGTATGGGGTGATGAATGCCGTTGCGGCTTGGTCCGGCTCTGCCATCTTAATTTGATGGTAGCCGGAGTATGCGTCGAGGAAATACAATGAATCGTGTCCTGTGGTAGCGTCGATAATTTGATCGATGCGGGGAGGAAGGGATCCTTTGGGCAAGCCATGTTGAGGTCCTTGAAATCGACGCATAGGCGCCGTGATTTGTCCTTCTTTGGTACCATCACCAGGTTTTATAGCCAATCCCGATGTTTTATATCTCGATGAATACGGCCTCCGATGGTTTGGCTAGCTCCTCTCCCATGGCTTGTCTCTTGGGTTCGGAGAAACGCCAAGGGCCTTCTTGATCGCTTGAATCCTTTTAGGATGTTTAGGCTGTGCTCGGCCAAAGCGTGGGATTCTGGCATGTCCGAAGGGTGCCAGCAAAATGTCCCAGTTTTCACGTAGGAATTCTCGTGGTCTTGGCATCTACATCCGGGTTTAATTGCGGCGCCCGATGGAGGCCGTTTTGTAGGGTCCGTTGGATGGACTTGAAATTTGACTATTTCGTCTGCGGTTTAAAGGAGGTGGACTTGGATCTTTTATCGAGTATCACGTCGTCCCTGTTCACCGTGGAGCGCAGCGCAGTCAGTTCCTCGGCCGCTAGGGCTTCGGATAGTGCCTCAAGGGCCGGTCTTGGCTGTCTTATTTTCGGGCGCAGTGCTATGTCCGGTCACTAGCAAGAGTGATGATACCGTTGGGCCCGGGCATTTTGAGCTTCATGTACCCGTAATGGGGTATAGCTTGAAAAATTGTGAATGCCTCTCGCCCTAATAGAGCGTGATATCCGCTGCTGAATGGGGCCACTTGGAACGTGACCTCCTCGGACCTGTAATTGTCCGGCGTGCCGAACACCATATCCAGTGTGATTTTTCCTGTACAGCACGCTTCCCGACTAGGGATTATTCCTCTAAAGGTTGTGCTGCTTCGCTCAATGCGGCTCCAGTCTATTTCCATTTTTCGAAGGGTTTCCTCGTAAATGAGGTTCAATCCGCTACCACCGTCCATGAGTACCTTGGTAAGGCGAAGTCGCCCACTATTGGACCGAGGACCAATGCTTCAGGTGCTCGGGCTGTTCGAATTTAGGTTCATCACTGGCATTAAAGGTAATAGCCGTGTCACTCCATGCGTTTATTGTTGCTACTTGGTAGACTTCAGTAAGGTTGCGGAGTGTTCGTTTCCGCATATTATTTGATGTGAAAGTCCCAAACACTGTTAATACCATACCGGTATCCCTGGGCTGGTGCTCTGTGGATTCTGGAGTTAGAAGCTCTTCGCCTCTTCTGGCCACCTGCCGGAGTATCCAACATGCTCTAAGGCTATGAGTTGGTGTGGCGCCCTCTGTACTATGAATTTTGCAGGGTCCATTGAGCCATCCCTCTAGTACGGTTCCATGCCCTATAGAGGTTTTTTGCTTTTTGGTGTTTAACCCAGGTGCCTGGCGATAATGCACCCTTTTATTTCGGACTGGGGTTGTATTCGGGGCCGGATTGTCCCAAAATTTTCTTTCGGTTTTCCAGGCGCTTTCCATCGCACGCTTCTTTTCAGACTATGGACGCCAAGTCAGCGAAGCGTGTAATTTCACGGTGACTTATGGCGTTGAGGATTCCGTTGTCCATGCAGTTATTGCGTAAGAATGAAATCGCATCCTCCTCGTGGCGCCCTTTATCCTGTTCATGACCGGGAGGAATCGCCCGATAATGGTGTATCTTGTTTCATGCGGGCTCTTGCCGAATTTGGGATAGATCGCTTATGTTTGGGTGGGTGGGTGGAATTAAATCCGGAACCTCGCCCAATCTGAGACTCAGGGGCCAAGGGGTTTCCAAACTCGGAAGCTTGGGTTCTTGGATGTTGTCCAATGAATCTAGCCCGCCTGACTTTAGGTTCGTGGCTTGAGTGGACGCCCTCCCCTCATGGTATCCGGCTTGGAGAGATCGGGAATCCGGACATAACTAGTCCTTAGGATAGATGAAGGCTTACCGCATTGTTCCTCCACCACCGCGGCGTGATGGGTGACACAGGAAGAGTTAATCTCTCGGATCGGGTTTAGGCCCAATCTGATCGTAGTCCAGAAGCGACTCCCTGTATGGCGGCGCGATCCAAGAGCTCGTTTAAGGAAGAGAGCTCCATCGATCCAACCGCTCGGCGAAGTTCCGGAAGTTGACGTGAAGATTGCTTTCGATGACCCGAGAAGTCACCGTCGCTGGCGGCGAATATGCGATCATAAGAAAACCGCCTAACGAGAGAGTTTGGCCGATAGCCAAAGCTCCTTTAGCAACAAAGTGCCGTCTTTAAAGACGGGATGAGGCATCCTTCCGATGGCGGCATTGCAGGAACTCTCAATGAAAGCACCAATGTCGGTGTCAAACCGGCGGATCTCGGTAGGGGGTCCCGAATGTGCGTCTAGGCGGATGGTCACAGGAGACAAGGGACACGATGTTTTACCCAGTGTTCGTGCCCTCTCGATGGAGGTAAAACCCTACTCCTGCTTGATTAATATTGATGATATGGGTAGTACAAGAGTAGATCTACCACGAGATCAGAGAGGCTAAACCCTAGAAGCTAGCCTATGATATGATTGTTGTTCGTCCTACGGGCTAAAACCCTCCGGTTTATATAGACACCGGAGAGGGGTAGGGTTACACAGAGTCGGTTACAATGGGAGGAGATCTACATATCCGTATCGCCAAGCTTGCCTTCCATGCCAAGGAAAGTCCCATCCAGACACGGGACGAAGTCTTCAATCTTGTATCTTCATAGTCCAGGAGTCCGGCCAAAGGTTATAGTCCGGCTATCCGGACACCCACTAATCCAGGACTCCCTCAAGGGGCGTTCCAGCGTTGCGTGTCCCCTGAAGAAGGCTGTGAGATTTTGCGTGAGATCCACGAAGGGGATTGTGGTCACCACGCCGGTTCAAAGTCTCTGGTAGCCAAGGCCTTTCGTCACGACTTCTATTGGCTGACGGCTCATGCTGATGCTGAAGACTTGGTCAAAAAGTGTGATGGCTGTCAAAAATTCTCACGACGTGCTCATGTACCGACTCAAGAATTGAGGATGATTCCAATCACTTGGCCGTTTGCAACTTGGGGGCTGGATATGGTTGGGCCCTTTAAGAGATCCAAGGATAAGAAGACCCACCTTCTGGTGGCGGTTGGTAAGTTCACTAAGTGGGCAGAGGCAGAGCCAGTCAGTAAGTGTGATGCAGCCACGGCGGTTCAATTCATCAAGAAGGTGATTTCCGGTTTGGTTTTCCACACAACATCATAACGGATAATGGCACCAATCTGTCCAAGGGTGCTATGAAAGAATTTTGTCAACGTGAGCACATCTGGCTTGACGTGTCATCAGTGGCTCACCCCCAATCTAATGGTCAAGCGGAGAGAGCCAATCAAGAGATCCTGAGAGGCATCAAGCCCCGGCTCATGGTTCGTTTACAATGGACGTCAGGTTGTTGGGTGGAGGAGTTACCTTCTGTGTTATGGAGCATCAATACCATGCCCAACATATCTACAGGTTACATGCCTTTTTTCATGGTTTACGGAGCAGAGGCAGTTCTCCCTAGTGACATCCGTCATGACTCGCCTCGTGTGGCGGCTTATCTCGAAGCTGACAATGAGAAGGCACGACAGGAAGCACTTGACCTGTTAGATGAGGAGCGTGACATTGCAGCAGCTCGTTCGACGATTTACCAGCAAGATCTGCGTCGTTATCACAACCGCCGGGTTAGAACCAGAACTTTTCAAGAAGGCGATCTGGTGCTCCGACTCATCCAGGATCAGACCGATATGCACAAGTTATCCCTGCCTTGGGAAGGACCCGTTGTGGTCAGCAAGAATCTGCATAACGGGTCATACTACCTTATCGATGTTCGAGAGCACAAAGACTCACGTAAATCAGAGGAGGAGACCCACCGGCCGTGGAATATCGCTCGTCTTCGGCCTTACTACACCTGAGCCATAGGCTCCCCTTATGTACATATTTTTGACAATGTATATATTATGATCAATATAATAAACCGGCATCCCTGCTAAAGCGGGGCCTCTGCCGTTCTCCTTTACGAGTTTTTTGGTTACATGGGGGCTTCTGTTTATAAAGCGAAGTTCTGATTACCCATTGATCCGGCTTATAAAGCCACATAAAAAAACTTGGGGCCTTGTCACCCAAAGTTAACAGGGGCCAAAGAGAGTGTTGCAAAAGCACAACTCAAACATAGGCACCCACTGAGCACAACTCAAAATATTACCTGGGGGCTCGTTTGTTGCACAACAACAAAGAGTTTTATTGACCCCCTTAATAGGCTATCAAGCCAGGCTTGGAAGCCAGGTGTATTCACCTAAAACACTGGGTTATCCTGCCTTTTTTAAGCAAGTCACTCCGCCCAGGTAATCCTGATATGACCCGCCGAACGTTTGGCAAGGGAATCTTATATAGACTCTGAACTTGTCAAAGTTAAAACGACGATTGGTTAATGCGAGGACCATCTTAAAAGGCTTTGTAAAATGGTTTAACTCAGTGGCCTGGCGGCCCATGAAAAGCCTCGATTTTGGGCCTGGCATCCCATGAAAAGCCTCGCGTCTTCCCATGATTTTATTCGACAATTTTTCTCTTTTTGAGGTTTACAACACTTTATGGTAAACCAGTGTTTATTGACCCGGCCTGGTTTTTGACTATAAGTCACTAGTATAAAATAAACCGGTATTTATTAACCCAGCCTAGTTTGACAATAAGTCACCAATATTATATATGGATAATCTGGTGTTTATTACAACCCGGTACGGTTTTATTATAAACCGACAAAATATGGGAGGAGTTATCAGTACTTAAGATTGGGGTTATCACCCTTACTACAGAAAAGTTGGTAAACCAATGATATGATTCATTGGCACAGGTATCATATATTTCATATTTGATTTTTTTTACAGTGCAGCCTTGGTTATAAACCCTGGCTATACGTTTGGGCATCATGACCCGTCCGGCGGTAAACCACCAGGACACTTTCAATTTATTGTATGCAGGAGCAGCTTGAATAAACCGCTACAGATTATGAGCAGTCGTAATATATCTTACGCATGGCGGATTAACAGTGTCATGCAAAATGAGTATGCACGATGGCATAGTAGACCAAGTGTTTCAACTAGCCTATTACAAGGCGCTTTGATGCCCAAAAGGATAATTGTTTTTCAATCAAGTGTTGCAGTGTGTAGCAAGTTAATCGTCTTCCGGTTCATGCGTCATCGCTAGGCTGACTTGACGGTTGTGGATCATCCTGCGCTGGTTCATCCTCCTTCTCTCCACCCAGTGGCTGGAAGTCAATTGTTGCCCAATCGATCCCAGTTAGGGCTTGGAATACAACTTCATCGCTTATAAGCGTGGAGGGTTCAACATCAGGGGCATAAGTATGCTTACGGATTGGCGGGATAAGATTTTGCACATCATAAGTTGGCACGTTAACCCGCTTGTTGTCGGCGTCATAAATTGACTGATAATGGGAAATATCGGTTTCTTCAGCCAGCTTGCTAGCCAAGGGGCGCATTTCCCTCGTCAAAGCTCGGAGATCATCATTATCAAAATCTGATCCGTCCTCCCTTAAGCTTGGATAGCCATTCCACACGTCAGCCGGATCAAGATAAGGTACCCATGCTTTCTCCCGGGTTAGCACGGTCAAAGCACTTGCCCTTGCAGCTGATCTTTTTAACTCTTTAAACCGGACAGGCAGCATAGACAACCTTTCTAAGGTTTCCTTGATTAAAGTTGGGGGCGGCTTGTTATGAGAGGCAGTACATATGATCCGTTGCGCGCCGGTATATAATTGCTCTATAAGAGTATAGGCAGCCTTCAATTTCTTCTGCATGTCAGAGCCCAGATGGGTAATACGAGTTCCTGCATCATTACGAACATCGATAAACCGGCAGCTTATGGGATAATACATGTTGAAAGTTTATAATGAGGATATTTACCAAACACAACAGTGGTCATGGCATTTATCTGCCGCTTCAAACCAGTCAGCTCTTCTACCACCGGTTTAAGGGCTGCTTCTACATCCTCAGCCCTGTTCTACAATGTGGATTTCTCTATGTCCCAATCCGCCCGCTCCTTCTTGAAACTCTCCTTCAGCTTCTCCATGGCTCCTAAGGCACTGGTTAGCTCATCTTTGGCTTTGGAGGTTTCTACTTTTTGGGATTTGATGTTTTCTTGAAGATCAGCGGTTTGGGATTCCTTTTTGCTCAGCTCAGCCTATAAGAGACATACATATCATGAGTTGGCAGCACATGTTTGAAGTACCAAGCGCATAACAAGTTATACACTTGGTACTTGGGGGCTAATGCCTATTTGCTTGTTATCAGAAATTTTTACAAGTCCCAACCACAATACAAGTATTATTCCTGGCACTTGGGGGCTAATGTATATTTGCTCAAAGTAACATTATGGCCATTCTTCCATTAGTCAGTTTACTGGATGATTGATGTACAACGATATTCAACAAGAAATTTGGCAGGATAAAAGTCCCGGTTCATCTTGAAAGAATAAACCGGCCCTTGGGGGCTACACAGGCGAAAGTTGCAAGATTAAAGTCCCGGTTCATCTAGAAAAGATAAACCGGCCCTTGGGGGCTACTGGAGTTGATATTAGAAATTGGACACAAGAGAGAAACAGTTATGCAAGGTCAAGCAGCAGTTACCTCATATTGCTCTTTCATCAGGTTCACTAAACCGGCTTCATAGTCGCGGCTTGTGTGCAGACGGTTCAAAAAGCCAGAATGAATGTCTTGGGCGTTGAAGTGGGCATAGCTTGACAAATCCGCATTCCATTTGCCTTTGTCCATAGCAGAAAATTCTTCCTTGGCACTATGCTTTGATAAAGCGACAGGATTGCCAGGGGTGCTGCGGCTGAAGCCAGTAATCATAATATCATCCACCTTGTCATCAGCAGCCTTGACTGGGCGTGACGGTTTATCAGCAGCTCGGACCTGGCTTGACGGTTTATCAGCATCGCCCCTTGGATCAACTTCCACTTGTTCAACAAAAAGGTCATGATCTTGTGGTGGCGGATCATCAAGCATGGCGTCAGCATTGGCTTCTTCCGGTTCTGGAGTTTTTTCCGGTTCAGTGACCACATTATCATCAGCCGGTTTATTTAATTTGGCCTTCTTGTTGGGTCTAGGTTTGGCACTGAGAACAAACATAAAGGTCAGTACATCGGGTAAACATAAGGTATTAAAGGTAAATTTAAAGCATGACTCACCCTGGAACTGTCTTGAGGGTTGGAAGTTGTGTGGCAGTTGATTCGCCAGATGATGAATGAGGTGTTCCCTGATAGTTTGAGTCAGACGGATTAAGAGGCTGTCGGAAATAACCCGCCTTGGGATAGGAAGTATCAGAAATATAAGAGATCTCTGATCGACGTTTCCGGACTGGAGTGTCCGGTAAACCGGCTGAGGTAACTACCTGGCCGCTGTGACGGGTTGTGCGACGAGCTTCGTGTTGCTGCTTCTTCAAAAGAAAGTTTGGGTCCAAGTGAGCTAGGGGGTGAGAAAATCTTACTTTCCGGTTTGCTTGACGGATTTTCTGTGTTGGCAGAGGATCTGAACCGGAGGAAAGAATAATTACCTCTACATCATCAGCATGGCTGGCTTCAGCGTCATCCTGATAATAGTCATTGTCAATGAGGTGTATGAAAAAGGATTCAAGAGAATCAAGTTCTACCTCTGATTCCGGGTTATCTAGATCATCATCAATGTTTAACTCGGAGGACTCAACGGTTTTCTTCTTGGCAGGTTTTTTGGTGACTTTGGTCTTGGGGCGTGGCGTCTTGGCCGGTTTATCCTATGATTTCTTCTTCCAGAACGGATCATCACCCTGTCAAAGATTGACAAAATTTTGAGGGAATATTTAAAAAGGTCGGATTAAAGAAAGAGTTATATGATTCTTACAGCGAGCGGTTTATTGGAAGCACACCAGGGATTCAACCCTGTTTTGCTGCAGACAGCCACCGATTCATCCAGTATCTTTTTCACAGCTTCTGTAATTTCAGCCTCTGTTAGCTGAATGTTAATATGTCGTTGAGGATCTTTCAAGTCCCCTTTGTACTCGCACATTAAACCGGGGCGTCGGCTTAAAGGCAGAATGCTCCAGGAGATCCAGCAACGAACAAAATCGACGCCTGTTAAACCGTTCGCAACGAAGGCCCGAAGCTTTGAAAGCTGTGGCGCATACTTGGATCGTTCTTTGGCGCTAAGTCGTTGGGGGAATGGATGTGTGTTGGTAAGCCGGTGAGGACGATAACCCGGTAGCGGATTCTCATTAGTTGGAGACGTGTCTCGGCAATAAAACCAAGTCTGATTCCAGTCCTTGGGGTGACTATGATGCTTGGCGTGAGGGAAGCTGACATCTTTCCTCTTCTGGATTGCCATCCCGCCAAGTTCAGTATTGGGTCTGTCTGTATATTATGTACGGTGGTTCAAATAGAAGAAATCCCTAAACAACTCAACTGTGGGCTCCTCTTGCAGATAAGCCTCGCAAAATACTTGGAAATTACAAATATTGGACACAGAGTTAGGTCCAATATCTTGAGGGTGGAGTTGGAAGCTAGCAAGCACATCATGGAATTTTTTTGATCCGGGAGGGCTAAACCCTCGACCCAGATGATCAACGAACACGATTACTTCTCTATCCTTGGGCTCAGGAGGATTTTCTGGACCAGGGGCCCTCCAGTGGATGATTTCCTTTTTTGCTAAAGCGCCAGTTGAGACACATCCGTTTAGTTGCTCTTCAGTAACCTGGGAGGGGACCCAGTTACAAGCGTAAAATTGCTTGGCCATTTCAATGAAAAGCTGAAATAACAAATAAGATTGTCGGCGTTCTGGGAACGAGGGTCCCCAGACTTGCCTGCCTGCGGCCTGCGGTGTGGCTCAAGTGGGGGCCCAGCGTGGCCCAACTTCATCAGCTAAAGCTAAGACCCTCGCGAGGGGCCAAGCCTCGCGGGGCGGACGACAGGAACCTTCCCCAGGAGCAGCCTTGTCAGGCAGGCTCACGAGGAGGCGGAGAGATCAAGGCAGGGTACCTCACGAGGGTGCCCCGTGACGCAAGCCATGACGATCAAGACCAGACGGGCGCCAGGCGGGCGCCAGGCGGGCGCCAGCCTACACAGTGTCCTCGTTTCCCCTTTGGTGCAAAGGAGGCAAGCACGCCAAGGCATCAGGCAAAGGTTACCTCTTCGGTGCAACAAGACCAAGACCAGCAGAGCGGCAGGAAGGAGGTCATCATGGAGCCCAAGACGGCGTCACCGTCAGAGCCTTTGGCAGCCGAAGACCAACTTTAGTCAGGATAAGTGTACTAGACGTTCCCCTTCAAAATGGCCAATTGTTGGAGCCCTTCCCGCTCATTATTTGGGAAGAGGTCCATGGCCACCCTCTATAAATAGAGCTAGCCACCACAGAGTAGAGGCATCTGATAGAGCCCTAGCAGAGAGAGAGAGAAGCGACTGGACTCACCCAAGCAGCTCATCGCACCAGCTCAAGAACAGCCCCTCGCGAGGCTATTCTTCCCTTGTACTGTTCATCATCAGCCCCTGAGGCAATCCACCACACCACACACTGGAGTAGGGTATTACACCACAACGGTGCCCCGAACCAGTATAAACCTCGTGTCCCTTGTGTTGTTCATCTTTCATAGTTTAGATCCCTCGCAATCCATTGACGCGTGAGCCGGTAGGGGAAAGATCTCCGCACGCACCCCAGTGTTCGAACCTCAAGGGTTTGCCGGAACCCGAAATCCGACAAAGATGCCGGTTTAATAATCATGACTGACAAGTATAAAGCGTCGCAAGATTAGCAGGTGAAGATGTTGAGGCATATACACATTGTTAAACCGGAGTCTGACATAGGAAGGGTTACAAAGATAAACAAATCGGCGGTTTAAGAGGGGACTAATGGTACCTACCATATTATCATTTTCTAAAGTTAAACCGCCTATGCGGGTATGGAAGGAACAGATCTGAAATAACTAAGTGATGAAAAAACATGTTTTACAAATTGGCATTACAAATCTGAATCTACCGTGTGTTAGAAAATGGAAAAATATTCAGGGATAAATATTCTGGTACTTGAACAGTTGAATGATTCAGATGGGATCTTCTACTTAAATAAGATGCATCAGTAGAAAGGAAGGATCATGGCTATTTTTATGCAGGATAAACATCAAAGTTTAGATCAAGAACTATTGCACAGAGATGAACAAGGACGAACACCGACGAACACTGATGGGGATAGAAACCCTAATGACAGATCTAGGGTGGAAGGAAAGAGGACTTACCAGTGTCGTGGGAGCAGCGGAGAAGCGCCGTGGTTCTCTGGTTCGATCAGGGTGATGCAGCGGCCAGAGTTGAGGTCGAGGACGAAGACTTGGCGGCGGCGGCTGAGCTTGAATGATAGGACGATACGAGGAAGAAGTTTAAGTGGAGGCACGAGGGGGAAAGGTGAAAAATGACCCTCGGCCTTATTTATAAGGTGAAGGGATAAGTGACAGGCGCGAGAATCGAGGAGCTCAAGAATTGGATATGTGACAGAGCTGTCGCCTCGATTGTCGGAGGCTCATTAATGAGGGTGAGGTATATACAATTTTTAATAACAGGTGACGTCATGGCGGTTTACTATAATCTTGGAAGATGACGTCATGGCGGATTACAAGGTTTACGTGAAGATGCTGAAGGAGGAATTTTCTTAAGTATTGAAGATGGACATGAACAGGTTCAAATCAATCTGGGGCCTAATGTTGGGGATATTACCACTGAGTATAAACCGGCCAGGAGGGGCCGGGTTATATCCATAGTGAGTTATTCATAGTGAAGCCCATGAAGATAAGGAGTATGGCGCTTTACGGAGGAGATCTACACGAAGGCCCAGGGCCCAAAGGCGGATTAGGGCCCATAGACATAAACCGCCATATGGTATGTAACTTGTGTTGTAAGATAGGAAAGGGTAGAAACCGAGCCGGACACGTTTATGAGCCGGCCGGGATTCTGTGAACCGCCGGGCGTCAACCTGTGTATATAAAGGGACGACCCGGCGGCGGTTTAGGGGCAACAAACTACAACTCGAGAGCCAGGTCAAGAGGATTCGCTCCCTGGTCATCGAAACCCTAGCAATTCCACCTCAACTGGATTAGGCCTTTACCTTCACCGCAAGGGGCCGAACCAGTATAAACTCCTTGCGTCCTTTGTCCCGCTTTAACCCCTTTAAGCTAACCCGTCGCGATGGCTCCATGACTAAGTCCTCACACTCGGACATCTGCCATGACAAAACCACGACATATCGGCTAGTTGTTCTTCAGTCTTCACATGCTCAATAGAGATGTCGCCCGTTAACACATGATCTCAAAGAAAATGATGACGAATCTGGATGTGCTTAGTCTTCGAGTGCTGAACTGGGTTATGAGCAATCTTGATGTCACTCTCATTGTCACAAAAGAGTGGCACATTCTGGACATTGATGCCGTAGTCCTTGAGGGTTTACTTCATCTATAGCAATTGAGCACAACATGAACAAGCAGCAATGTACTCAGCTTCAGCATATAGAGTGATACGCAGTTCTGCTTCTTCGAGGACCAACATACTAAGGATCGTCCGATGAAATGGCATGTGCCTGATGTTGACTTGTGGTCCACATGATCACCAGCATAGTCAGAGTCAGAATATCCAATGAGATCAAAAGCCGAGCCCTTGGGATACCATAATCCAAGTGTTGGAGTGTGAGCTAGATATCGAAGAACATGCTTCACAGCCTTATGGTGTGATTCCTTCGGTGTAGCTTGAAAACGGGCACACATGCAAACACTAAGCATAATATCTGGCCTAGATGCACATATATATAATAAAGAGCCAATCATGGAGCGGTATACCTTTTTATCGAAGTCTATACCATTTTCATCAGTGCATAGATGGCCATTTGTGGGCATAGGGATTTTGACGCCTTTGCAATCTTGCATGCCGAATTTCCTCATCACATCCTTGAGGTATTTCTCTTGAGATATGAAGATGCCGTTGCGCTGTTGACGAATTTGAAGTCCTACGAAGAATTTCAATTCTCCCATCATAGAAATTTGATATTCCTCACTCATCATATAGGAAAATTCGTCACCGTCACTACCAAAAAAAGACACATCCGTGACATTTTGGGCTGAACGAATTTTTTTTCCTGTCATACTTATGACACTTCTATGACGATAATTGTGACAAAACACGGTATCATCATAGATGTGGTGGGGTCCTACTTCTATGACAAAAAATCATGATAGAAAATGGGCTTTTCGTCCTGGGCGGGCCGGAGACGCAGCTGCATGACATTCTTTGGGCCGTCCATGACGGAAAAAACTGTGGTAGAATCGAGGGCGAGGAAAATATCGGGGTGTTCCCGGTAACGGTGGGTGGTCGGGGCCGAGCGATGCACGTTTCTCTCGTACACGCACACGCGTGGGTGCGAGGCGTTGGGCTCTAACTGAACCCGAGCGAGGGGTTGGGCTCTAACTGAACCCGAGGGATTGCACTGTAGGCTACGCGTTACTGAACCCGAGCATCGATCGATGGCTATTAACTGAACCTGATCGAGCGATTCGCCGCTCTGCCGCTAATCAAGCGATCGATCTTGCCTCTGGATGAACAGTGAGCATTGTTAGGGGGGTTTGGATGAACAGTTCCCAGTGGGGGTGGATGAACAGGACCCCGATCGTTCGAGCCGGTTGGGGCTGGATGAACAGGACCCCGTGGAGGGTAGGATGAACAGGGCCACCCCATGGAGGGCAGGATGAACAATAGACGATGGAGGGCTGGATGAACAGTAGCCCGTGGAGGGGTGGTTGAAAAGGAGCCCGTGGAGAGGGCTAGTTGAACAGTAGCCGGTGGAGTAGCGCGCGGTGGAGGCTGGATGAACAGGAGCCCGTGGATGAACAGTCGCAGGTGGAGGCTGGAGGAGGTCGACGGTGGATGAACAGTAGCCCGTGGAGGCTGGTGGGGGTCGACGGTGGAGATGAACAATATCCCGTGGAGTCCCGTTTTGCGGTACACCACACCCCTCCCGATGAACAGGACCCCCGTTTCGACCGTAGCGCTCCAACACAAGTCCGTTTCCTCCGTTTTGCGGTACGCCACACCCCTCCCAATCAACAGGACCCCCGTTTTGACCGTAGGAGGTCTGTTTCGTCCGTTTTGCGGTACGCCAGACCCCTCTCGATGAACAGGATCCTGTTTCGAACGTGGCCGGTCGAACACAAGGTCGTTTTCTCCATTCCGCGGTACGCCAGGCCTCGTTTCCATCTGCTGTTCCGTCCAAGCCCTCCCGATGAACACGATGACGCATTCCGTTCCGACCCAGCCGGTTGGCTCCCCATGAACATGACGATGACGCTGTTTCTCCGTTTCGACCCAGCCATGTACACGAGCCATGGCCGTACGTATGCATGAGTAGGCGTTCGAGACCCTGCCCGTATGTACGTACGTGGCCGTATTTTCTTTCTTGCACACTGGCTGATGTACGTACGTGTACATGCTACGTGCGCGCCTCTACTACGACACGTGCACGTCTCTACATCGACCAGTATGTACGCACACGTTCTCGACCAGAATGACAACGCTACGTATGCTTCGACTAGGTGGGTCCCGACTGTCAGGCACTTCCTTGCCTGCGAAGATGTAGCTGGTGGGTCCTAGCAGTCAGGGGGGCGAATCGTTTTTTTTGCCCGGACGCACTTCCTTGCGTGCGAAGATGTAGCTGGTGGGTCCCAGCAGTCAAGGGAAACGTTTTTTTGTGAAATACGGTGGCCCGTCCGGTGGGTCCCTGCTGTCAGGTGGAGGAATAATTATTTTGCACGTAATAAGGAGGCACTTCCTTGCTGCGGCCGTGGACCCAGCTGTCAGCCTCTCCACGTATAGTCCACGTCCGATGGAACCCGTTCCTTAACCACGTTGACCATGCTGCGTCGAGAGCACCAGGGCGGTGGACGACAGTGAGGCCTAGGAAGGGGACGACGCGGAGCCGGGGAAGACGCGGCAGTGGAAGCCCGCGCGGAGAGGAGTACGAGGGTTCACTGGTTCGGCCAGGTGTGAGGTTGCCGTCGCCGCAGAACTGGCCAGCGGTGGGAATAGTAGGGGGCGGTGAGGCCTCCGCGGCAGCACAGCCAGCCATGGAAGGCAGGAGCATGCGGCACGACTGGCGCTGCTTTGGGCGGCTGGAGCAAGAAGACCAGAGGTTGAAGAAGCACTAAGGCCGTTGGATGGACATCGTACAGTCATTGGAGCTAGAATCGTTCATATTGACTAAGTTGACAAAGCCCTCCATCCCCACCAACTTAGTAGGCCCACAAGTCAGCCTCCCACTGTGGTGGGTCCCAACTGGCAGGGGGTATTCATTTTTCTTGTAATAAGGAGGCACTTCCTTGCGTGCGAAGATATAGTTGGTGGGTCCGACACATCGTGGAGGGAACGTTTTTTTCGTGAAATACAGAGGCCCTTCCGGCGGGTCCCAGATGTCAGGTGGAGGAATCATTATTTTGCGTGTAATAAGGAGGCATTTCCTTGTGTGCGGCCGTGGACCCAGCTGTCAGCCTCTCCACGTACAGTCCACTTCCGATGGATGTCGTTCGTTGACCACGTTGACCACGCCGCGCTGAGAGCACCAGGGCGGTGGACGACGATGAGGCCTACGAAGGGAACAACACGGAGCCGGGGAAGACACGTCAGTGCCTACCCACGCGGTGGAGAGTATGAGGGTTGACTGGTTCGGCTGATGTAGCCGGAAAATAACAGGAGGTGTGGGTGAGTAGAGGGATAGACAAGCCAGGGATGCGAGTATATGATGGGGCCGTGAGGCCTGCCCGGCAGCATAGTCGGCCATGGGAGGCGGGAGCAGGCGGTTCCGACAGCGCTGGTTTGGGCGGCTGTGGCAAGAAGATCAGAGACTGAAGAAGCACGATTGCCGTTAGATTGACATCTAACGGTGTGACGCTGGTAGAGTCGATTGTTGACTAAGTTTCTTTTTTGATAAACCTTGTGTACGCATGAACTTAGTAGGCCCACAAGTCAGCCTCCAAATCTGTGGCAGACAACATAGAGCCCATTTGCTATTTTTAAATAATTTGCAGCCCATTTCTAATTCTTAAGTAATTTATTACAACCCATTTTCTGCCCAGGACCACGGTCAAAAAGTTCAACCTTATTTTGCATATTTCAATGGAGTCCAAACTTTTGTAATCCCGAAATGATAAACATTTTATTGATTTGCCAAAAAAAATAGTTTTGTTTTTGTAAGCAAATAAGACGTGGGACAGTTGAGTTGGTTTAAGGGAAAACCAGTGGTAAAAAATCAATCAGCTGGAGGAAAACAACAACAAAAATAAGGATGTAAATATGAAAAGTGAATTTTATGTATTTTCAATATAATGATACGTGTATATGAACTAGTAAAACTATAGGTAGAGATTAGAAAACAGATGTAGGACATGCGTTTCAAGAGGAAATAGAAATGGGCTGTATGTTTGATTCAGTAAAAAAAGTGCCTGCGGATGTTGTAAGACAAAATATAACTAACGCTAGCGGGCCAGAGTCTAGTAGATACCTGCTGGATCTTTGTGCCCCGTTGTCGTCATGGGCTAGGCCTGTTAAAAACAAAACCAAGCCTGGGCAGTCTACAACCCAGTTGAAACTTGCTCGACCTGAAAAAACAATATACGTGCTCAATAAACGAGAGTATTTTGCAAGTACAGACTGATAACTGGGATGCAACAGGGATATTGTTTTTTCATCGTGATAATAAGAGCATGCACTTGTTTCAAAAAATTTGGAGAACTGGAATTGAACAAAGCGGTGCTTATGCTACCCATCAAATAAAAATCAGGTGCCTGAAAATTCGTTTCGAAACAAATGAATCAGCTTTATATCCACGTCGACCCTCGGCATGATGGTTGGAAGCAAATGCCAAGTTCATACCAAAAGATCGTTAACAACAATACCAACTTGCGGACGACAAGGTAGTACAAGTACCAATACCAAACTAACTTATAATCTTTTTACTCCTGGCCCTAGTGTTCGTCTGGTAGAAATCTTGCAGAGGACCAGCTCCCGCTCCTTCTCTTGCTCCAGGTCCCGAGGTGGTACCGGTGCATCACCCAGTTGGTCCTCTGCTGGTCGAAGTTCTTGTTGGTGTGCAGCACCAGAACCTTTTTGCTGCCCGTCTGCCGGCCGTTGACCATCACCGGCAAGGTATTGCCGGTGTTGTGCCACATTACGTGCATGCCGCACTCCGACGGTATCTTGCGACGCGTCCACGTGCCCCTTTTGAACGCCCTGGAATTGCGCTGGAAGAAATGCTTGCTTAGGCCACTCAGTGTGATACCTGCAGTATTGTCGAATACAGGTTTTAGTGTACATAGTTGGCATTTTCATAACATCTTTGGCATGTTGCAGTCACTTGTTTCACTTTTTATTAACTGTCAAATTGTAATTACTTCACCAAGTCTGCGTCAAAAAAGAAAAATAGAGCTATAAACAAAGGAATATGTTTGTGCAAGTAGACGGCCGATCGGTGTCTTACCTGGAAATTTATCAGGATGGGTGTAGCATATGCCGTGCTCGTTGTCGATGGTTGGTATGAACAAATCGATGAGAGGGTGAGATCTCGCGCTGTCAGCACTCACTTTGGCCTCAATGTGCTCGATCAGCTCCTGATCCATGGGATCGAACTTGTCGCCACCCGGCAGCACCAGCCAATCCTTCTTTGACTTGCATGGGTTAATTCCAGTTATATGGTACTCAATTTATGATCAATCGACTGTTTTAAGTGAATGATGAAAGATTTCGACAAATAAGTGGTACTCCAAATCTGAAGTCTAGAATACCCGAACACGCCGCTGGGATTCTTGTGTCACCTCACGTGTAGCGTGTTGTCACGTCAATTCAATGTGTGGACATGATGAATAATTTGACTGACTTATACTAGTACTGCTACTGTACTACTTACTAGTCGTATTTAGTGTCGCATTTTAACCATAGGTTTAACTAACAAGTACGCACTTGAAGCCTAAGTGATATATATATATATATATATATATATATATATATATATATATATATACTGCACAACATCTCCATCATCATTATCAGTACATCCTGCGCAGGTGAGCTAGGATGCACTTGATCCCAGAAAGGTATCTATCCTTCAAACCGGAGGAGTGCTTCAAACTAACAACAATCCAACAAAAGAGGATCATGCTACAGCAGCAGAATACATGGCTCAGTCTACATATCAGTACGAATTAAGTTGCGCATATTTGCTGTTGGCATGAACCACATCGCCGCATGTCGGGTTTGCAAAAGCCATCCATCGCATGGAAGCTTGATGCCTATCACACACTGAAGATTATCTCGCAACAAGCTGTGTTGACGAATCTCTAGATATGGTGATTCATGAAACCCATGGTATGATGTGTAAACACAGTCCCCCTGGCGAATGGAAGTTGCATAGCACGGTAATCATCGCCGGTGATATGATCGATGATTGGTTGGATGATCGGATAATTGAGCCCGAGGAACATGGAGTGGTTGCCGAGGCTGTAAACCCGCCTCCAGTTGAATACGCCTAGTCCAACGGAGCGGGGATCTTTCTCGAACATGAAGCAACCATAGACATCAATGTCACGAACGCCCCAGGCATTGTACTGCATGTGGTTTGATGAAATGGTTTGGTCAATTTGGTACGTGAAAATGAGCATCAAATGACCACCGTCAGCTGAACGAGCGATAAACCACCACCCATCGGCTGGTATGATTCCAAGTCCTAGAATCATGAAGGCCAGCGCATTTGCGTCTGCTGCAACAATTCAAATTGGAGACCAAAAGGACAAAAATAAACAATCATGTTCAGAGTATGTGTGGAAATAAGATTATTATAACAGTGACACATATCATAGACAGAGAATTGCAATGCCGTGGTCATAATCATACCCCAAGTTAGAAAAATAAGCCAATGGCTTTCATATTCTAGCAATATATCATGGTTCAAAAATCATGTAACAATGAGAGGAAAACAGATATGACAGGGCCTACCCATATTCTACCATAGCACTTACTACAGTTATCATATCAACTCTAAGCAATAACATGCGTTGTTATAAAAATCCTGGAAATGAGAGTAACATATAGCAATCATGAGGTTATACTCATAATATCTATTCTAACAATCATTAGATACCAACTGTTCTCATATAAACTCTAACAATAACATGTGTGGTCGTAAAAATCTAGGAAATGAGAGGAACATATAGCAATGATGTGGTTATAGACATACTATATATTCTAAATTTGTAACAATGAACAGGCAGTCGTATTCTTAAGGTAAAGATGAGATGAGATAGAACAATTACACGATGATAGATTCCACCAGTATAGGCAGCCAATCTGTGCGTCGACCGCATAAACGATGCCATCGTGCACTATAGCATCAGACATAAGTGTTGGGTGAAGAGGATCGATGATGAGCCATAACCATGTATGGCGACCAGATTCCAGATAGACTAATCCCATGTTGAACACGGCAATGAGCTTGTAATCCATGTAGTCTTCTGATGGTGTGGGCACTTCACAGATTACAACCTTCAGCAAACAAAGGTCGAGCCAAAAGCTCGACGTGTCTCATGCGTAGTAGGCAGGAGTGTCCGGCGGGCCGCGAGGCTCGATGGCGGTGGTATCCAAAGATGGAAGGGTGATCTCTCGCTGGGTGTAGATGTCCACGAGACGCCACAGACTACCGGATTGGTGGATGAGGACGATCTAGTTGGCCTTCACGCCCGCCCAGTAGTGGCCGCGCATGAAGGGCAGGTGGACGGGTAGTGGTAGCATGTCGAGGGGCACCACGGAAACCTCCGTAGGATCGTCAAGTCGATTATGCAGGCCACCTGCGAGGATCGGGCATCAGCAAGCAGGGTGTCTTGAAAAGAGCCGGCCGGTTGCAGACGAGTAGATGGTACAAAGACACCGAGCATGCGGCCAGACGGACGGTGCTGAGTAGGTCCATACGATTACAGATCTGCTCCAAGAGAACATCGGGGAGGGAATTCCAATCGCGGCTCTGCGTGTCAGTCGGTTCTGCCATTGGGGTTTTCGGTGCCTGCGAGCCAGTGGGGAAGTGGATTCGGCAGAGAGTGAAGAAGCTTCTCCTCGTGTGGCCGAAAGCAAAGGAGCTGGGATATGGTACGCGCGAGCTACCAAGGAAGATAGCGCGGGCGAGCGAGCAGTGAGCGGGGGGAAATGGTGTGTGGCTGACAATGGGGAAGAGAGGAGGAAGAAGAAGAGAGGTGGAAGAGGGGGAAGAAAGTGCATTAAATCTCAATTCTACTACTACTACCAGGATATACCGTCCTTCGGATTGTAAATAGTTACACCGATGACATGTGGGTCTACCACAAGAGGGCCCATATGTCGCTTAATGGAGGATGAAGCATGCTCTCTTGGAAAACATGATGGCGATCTTTGGGTAAGGCTGATTTAGTAACACCAACACGCTGGTTCAGCTTATTAATTAAGTGTCCCATCTGCTGCAGCGTGTATTGTCACTTCACTGCGAAGACTAGTTGAGTAGTTCTCTCTGACCGAGATGGGGAATAATGGACCGCGAAGACTTCCTTTCTACATTATCCCTATGCCTCTACGCTCACTTCACTCATTTTGCTCCGTACGTAGTCACTTGTTGAAATCTCTAGAAAGACAAATACTCCATATTTGGGAACAGAGGGAGGATTTTGACTCCGTATTTGGGAACAGAGGGAGGATTTTACTCTGTATTTGGGAACAGAGGAAGCTTGAAATATGAACATGTCAATGGGAGGGAGTAAGCCCCATGCATGCATGCATGCAACATGCAACACTCACACGTACACATGGACGCACGCAACACTCACGCACCCATGTGTCACACAACACGCGATGCAACACACACGCTCACGCTCAAGTGCTCAACCTACTCCCTACGACCGTGAAAGACTGTACATTTAGAGATTTACACATTGACCAGGGCATAAGTAACGCCCAAAAGTTATGTGTGCATGCGACCATTGAGAGAAGAAGATTAAATGAAGGTCGTTGCATGCTGTAATTAAGGATAGACATGTAGCCTATACCTAGAGCACAAGTTGGTGCATTAGTCAATCAATATCGATTTAGATTAAAGGCTAAATGCATTGGAAGTGTAGATGTACTACACTCTTTGTTTTTAGCTGATTTATTTGCTCTACCAACTGACAGGTGGGACCCAGAAACCTGGTGACAATTTAACCAGTCAACAAAGTGCCACGTCGACTATGTGGCCGGTCAGTAGGGTGCAATACGGTGCTCTACGATGAGCTAGTGATCGTATAATCACCGCAAAACTATATATAGTGACCGTAAAGAGCGTATTGTTACATACATTGACCGCCAGTGTATTTTTCTCGTGTCAAAGTAAGCCATATTAACCGGAAAGGATGCAGTATGGACTAGTACTAGTACTGCTTTGATGTGTCTTGTCAACTGGCCGAACAAGGAGAAGCTTGCTTACTACGCATCTCCCTCGACCACGCGCGCGGTGGTTCGTAGGACGAGGAGAGGGTTTTGACTACAGTGCGCCCTCTCCCTCTCCCTCTCCCTCTCCCTCTCCCTCGCCCTCGCCCTTGCGGTGGACGTGCAGCAGTTCAATCGGTGTCAGATTTCCAGAAGCATAATGTGTACTGTAGTATCATCATTGTTGGACCTTCCGAAGAGGCGAAGAGCCAAGTGCAAGGTTCACACGAGTACGAACTGTTGAACCTCCCGAAGAGGCAAAGAGCCAAGCGCAAGGTTTATAGGAGTTGTCGTCCTAGTAGGAGTGTACTACAACTATAGCGAACGATGCTACTGTATGATGCCGCCATGTCACATATATCCAAAGCTGTGCCACCTTTTTTTCTCAAAGAGCATGTTGGAGCCCGTGCAACAACCACACAAGTTGCACGTACACATAACACATTTACTAGTAATAAATTCTAAAGGACAAATGCCAGTATCCCAGACAAGTTCATCTCCAATTCATGTGATAAATTTGTGCATGACTAGTCTACATATATTCACAGCGCTACCGTTCACAATTTATCGTACTTTACTTACACGTTATAGATGGGCTACATGTCCTCCTCTAGGTTCCAGTCCCAGGTGTTCTTCATGGATGGCATGATCCATAGCGGTGGGCAACGGGAATCATTGTCGCAACTTTCTAGTCCGGTTCCACACGATGGAGACTCATCCAAGCTGAAGCGACATAAATCAGGGATAGCGTGTCCCAGCATGTCGTTCATCCGGCGGTGCGCACGGAAGACACAACCATGCTTCATGAACGGCAGGCCTTCCGTGTCGTGCACGGAAGGTGGCATCCGCTTCACAATGGGGTAGCTGTCCCCAATGAAAAGCGAGTACTCTCCAAGAGTGTTCCTCGGCACCCACGTAGCATCACGGGGGTCGAACTCAGCGCCGTTCATCTGGTACACGCGGCATCTCATATCTGGACACATGGTGACATACATAGTCAAGGTCCATGCATAATAATGTTGTGCTCAAATATGGCGGTCGATGTCTTGTGCAGCAAATAGTACTACTCGGTATAGAGGAAGTAAAATAACGGCTTATTATATATAGCCACTTTATTGGCTACATGGATGAGATAGTAAGACATGGAAAAACAAAAATGGTGGCAGCTAGTGGGTTCAAGTCTTCAAGGGCCTAGCTAGCTATACGCCGTCCTCCAAGGTAAAAAGTACTCCTACTAGTACGTAAGTAGAGTACTAGTACAACAATGAAAGAGAAGGCGAGAGGGTTAAAAATGGAATACCTAGGTAGATGGTGACGGTCCGATCGTGGTAGATTGTGTGACCATGTTGCACATCAGTGGTACCATGGGTAACGACTGCTAATATAGTTGATCCCAATATGCCAAAGTCAGCTACAAGGTTCCAGGTTAGACCGAATCGCGGATGCAAATGCATATCCAGGATCGGTGATCTTATTTTGATCGCGGGATGACTAGTCCCTGCAAAATAATGGAGTACAGTTAGGGATGCAAATGATGGTTTGTGCATTCCGTTTGTAATCTCCCATACCGTAGGATGGCGACCAGATGAAACAAGTCCCCTGGCTTGTCACTGCAAAGATGCGGCCTAGATGGCGCACGGCGTCTTCGAACGTGTAGGGGTACAAATCTGCCGCCGCCAACATGCGCCAATCTCTGCCGTTACTGCCTCTTGCATTGATGGAAGTCCTTATGTCGAACACCGCGATGAGATAGTAACCATTGTAGCCGCGTCGCTTTGTCGGCGGGTCCGCTATTGCTATCTTATTCAATCTCATGTAGGCATCATCATACGTATTCAAGCCCAGCCAGTCCGGAAGGCCGATCCCAATGGTGGAGAAGGAGTCTACCGGAATGGACGCACTATTGTGGATGTTGTGCAAAATGATGGTGGTATCCGGCTGGAGGTATGCAAGCCAATCTTCATTGGCACCGATCCAGACCTATATATAAGACGGTGGGCAGCAGAGAAATTACGGGATGGAAATGGAATAACTAAGTACTACCTGATCAAACTCTATTACTGACCTACTCATCAGACAAAAACCGGTTACCTCTCAACATCGGCAACTCTAGCGGAGTCAACGTGCAACCGTAGCCAGGGAGCGGTGGACTGTTCGAAGGATTGTCCCATAGAAGAACCTTCTCCTCGAGGACGCATGGAAGACCAACAAGCATGGCCTTTTCCCAAGCCATTTTAAGCACCGTCTTGAAATAGTTGGTGCAGCAAGCACCGAGTCTTGCAGCGGTGAGGACGTCGGAGCGGCGTGCGATTTCTCCCAGAGGATCGTCGTCCAAGGTCTCCCAGCCCCGACGAGGAGGAGAACCGCCTGGCGAATCCATGGGAGCAGCGATGAACTGCCTTCTCTTCGGGGGGAGGGGAACTGGCGAGGAGGAGATAAGAGCGTAGTAACCGCAGGGCCTCGTCCCTTCCAACTGTAGATCGTTCCTTCCAACTGTAGCGAAGGGGCGAGGCTATTATTTACTACTAGTACTAGCATTATGGGACGTTATGGGATTGCATTATACTGTAAATAATAGCACTAGTAAGAAAATTTTGGCAATAGCTAGTAGTTTTTGGTGTGGATTAAGAAATTTTGAGTATGTTTTTGCTATTTTTTGTACACGCCAACTAGTGTCAAAAAACGTCTTACATTATGTGACGGAGGAGTACGTGATTGTGCAGAGCAGTACTAGTACTACTTTCTCAACTAGTAGTGCGAGGGTACTACTAGTGCTATGTAATCTTACTTCTAGTATAGTGCACCGGTTTTGAACTCTTGAATCTCGGGGCCAAGGAGCTACAGTTGGAGGTGGAGGGTACTTCTGTTCTCTAGAACCATCGCTGTACTATCAATGCAGGGAAATTACACCTGCGTAGTGGCCTAGTGGGTACTCTCGGTGCTCTATTCAGCCGCTCCTCTCACGTAGCTGGCCTACTCAGCCGCTCCTCTCACGCACACACTAGTAGCCTGTTTATCAGCGACGGTTACTGCGGGGGCAGAACATTTGAGTTATTTGATACAGCCAGACTAGGATTTTCGCTTCCATTTGTGGAGGTGTAATGGATCTTGTCGAACTTTGTTAGTAGTTCCTTCTTTATGACAAAGCTACAGAGTAGTAGTAGAGCACTTTACGTATAGAGCCATATTGCACAGTTCCCAATTCCCCGCCAAGCTTTTCCGGCTCCTCGGGCTTAATTTGGAGGCGCTAGTTTAAATATGCTACTAGCTGATGAGGAAGCTGCAAGCAAGGTGCGGCTAGGGAGAGCACGCGAGCCATGAGATGCTGGGAAGGAAAACCCATTCACGTGGCTAGGCTATCCAGTGCACCTAGATTGTGGTGCCGCACGTCCGTTTGACTTCCAAACTCAAACTACTCGTGTAAAATATTGGCTCGCAGCGAAGTTACTATTTAAAAAAAGGCCGCGTGCGTTCGGCCGGGATCGAACCCACAAAATGAGGTATACACTCCCGCGACCACTAGTAGTACTCGTTGGAGTACAACGCAACCTAGAATCGCCTTTTGTCGCTAGTAGTACATTGTTCCTTACAATAAACCCCTAATAATGCAAGAAACCACTAATAATGCCAAGAAACTACTACCACTTGCATACGTGGCAGACTTAAGATAAGACTACCTTATCAACCATTGTACATGCTCTTACCAACCAGCCCTACCAAGAAACGACTACTCTACAAAGTGCTGTTATAGGCATGTTTCAACCCATGGCCCTTTTTGGATACATTTGTTGTCAATCTAACCCTTCCATCCAAACACCACTTTGGTTAGAGTTAGTTTAGGGTTAGAATAACCTCTGACTTAGAGTATCCAAACAGGGCCCGTGTCGCCCATTAAGTCAACGCCTTCTATTCGACCGGGCGTTATGACTTGTGGGACCTACATGTCAGTCTGCACAAAGATCCCCGAGTGACCTCCTACCTCCGGCCCGTCCACCTAGTCATCCTCGGCCATGGGACGCAGCTACGCCGCCCGTGGGCGAGGTCAAAACCGCCGGCGGTGCAGAGCCCATCTTCCGGCAGCCCGGATGCCAGCTCCGTCCGGCGCTCGCGGCCGCTAGCTAGCCAAGATAGCTCCGTCCAGCTGCTTGTGTGCAAGGTTTGCTACCTAGATTGGCACGGCGGCGCGGCGGCTTGCTCGTGCGCACCGTGGTAAGGCCAACCATCTTGCTCGAGCGAAGGCCAGCGCGGCGGCTTGCTCGCTCGTGAGTCACGCTCGGGCCAACCTGCCAACCCGTGTGGAGGCTAGCACGGCGTCTGGCTTGTCCGGCGGAGCGGCGGCCAACTCGCTCATCACCGGCGCCACCGACGAACACGCATCAGCACTGTTTGAAGTAATGTTCAGGAAAAATAATGATTTGAGGGGGAATAACAGGATAGAAGGTCAGATGTGGGTACCTCGTGTCAACAGTCAAACAAAATGTGTTGGTTTAAGCTGCCTCGTCAGCACGGACGTGTTGGCCAACCTTGTCATAAATGGGTTTAAACTAACCTAATCGGTAGGTAGTAGTTGTTGGCGTGGATTAAGAAATTTTGGGTATGTTTTTGCTATTTTTGTACAATAGATTCTTCCTAGGGCTGGTTGAAAGTGGTAGTTTTTTGTTAGATACTCTACATATTGTAAGTAGGAGTGAAAGTTAAGCTTTGGAACCCAATAAGCAAGGCTAGTTACATAGTGACTAATTTCTTGATGGAAAACTCGAAACTATGGAATACTAGGGAAAAAATTGCATGGTTGGAAATACTAGCAATGTTCATGTGCGTTGCAACGAATCGTAATTAGAATAATACTTATTCACAAACTTGATACAAAACACTCTAATTTTGATATACATATATCACTAGAGATATATTATGTTTCAAGTAGAATATATTCCTTGGGCTGTTTTGGTGAGGTCGGGGAGGGATGTGGTTGGTTTTAAGATACTAATTATGGGTTTTTTTGCAAATTGGTAGACAAGTGGGATGTTTGTGAGAAAAGGCAACAACTTACCTCACAGTCATTAGATGTAGATCTAATGGCCACAAACGACGGATGGCAGACACACCATCATCACCAACTTAGTCTTCTGTAGGAGTACTAGCAAGATCCATGCATTGCCCGGAACATCAAGATGCATTTTTTTTATAAAAACACTCATTGTGATTGACCCATGCGGGAGTAATCCCATGTGTAAAAACTAATGATATCTCGAGAAATAGGAGATAAGGTGAAGAGGAGTGGGGCATGGTGGTGATCGGTGGTCGGACTGAGCGGAGGCATGGGGATTGATGACGCCCGCAGCGGCCACCAGCAGTTTGTTCCAGAGGCTTCCTTTCTTAATTTCTCAACAATGAAGTTGTTGGAGATAAGGATGAACGAGGGAAGGCCTTGTCTACAAATGTGGAGAGGGGTGCGGGTATATTTTAGTTTAATTTCCATCAGTCAGATATAGATCGGACGGTCTATATTGCAAGATGGCACGCATACCATCATCACCAACTCGGTTTTTTATAAGAGAAGAAATATAAGTATGGAGATACAAAAGTATTATCGATACTTGTTTCCATAAACTAGCATCTACATTCTATTCAATGCCTCAGCATGTGAGGCCTTAGCACAATGACTTCTCGATTGTGTAAAACAAAGGTTTTCCCGTCGCCGATAAGGAGGGTGTGACGCCGGCGTGCTTTTTGGCTTGCTCTAGTCCTAGTAGTCATACTAGGTGGTCTAAGCACGTGTAGATTTATTCTTTTTAACGTCTCATGTTTGCCGTACTGCCACGACTGTCGATGAATAGACGGTAAGTTATTCACGGGGAAACCCTTGTTGAGCGTGTTTGCGAGAGAGAGAGAGAGAGAGAGAGAGAGAGAGAGAGAGTGCGTGTGTGATATGTCTAGAGACTGAGGCAATGATAACAGATTCTTTGTGTCTATGTGTGTGGTGGATAGAGAGAGACATGTACATGGGGCTTTGTGTTGACGTGGAGACACATATACATAATTAGAGAGTGAGTGTGCGAGATACACATGCGGACATTGGGAGAGATGAGGATCTAGATTAATGGGTGTTTGTGCGTGTTTGCGTGTGTTTGTGCGCGTGTTTGTGTGTGAGAGGGAGTGTGTGTATGTGGAGTAGAGAGACCACTAATGATGTACCCTAGTACAAGGGAAGGGGAATGGTGTGACATGTGTAGTAGCGGGATAGCATGGGTGCGGGCGGGGGGAGCAGACTATTTGGAAGAGACATCGATTGTGTATGGGAGAGGGGTGTGAGAGCGAGCGAGAGAGAGAGAGAGAGAGAGAGAGAGAGAGAGATAGCGACGGAGAAAGAGAGAGAGAGAGAGAGAGAGAGAGAGAGAGAGAGAGAGAGATAGCGACGGAGAGAGAGAGAGAGGAAGAGAGGGGCCGAGAGAGGGGGCGTTTGTGTCCATAAATGGCGTATAGATAGGGAGACAATGTTGATGTTATTTGAAATTGGCCTAGGCACGTAGACGCAAGGGAAGCGAGTCATCGTGTGTGTGATAGGGACTTCATGAGAGATCTAGAATAGATGGTGTAGAGAACAATGTGCAAGATCAAGAACGATGATACATTAGGGAGCTATCGAAAGAGTCACGACATATATGTATACAGGGAGGAGCTGGGGCGGGTCCGCATGTGGGAGAGATAGGAAGAGGAGAGTGGTGCACAAGGAGACAAAGTGTGCTTGTTTTGCAGTGGGGGTGGTGTGTGAGGTGAGTGTGCGAGAACCACATAACTAGGGAGATAGACGTTTGGGGTGACGCGTTTTGTGTGTATGGGAAAGATACACTCTACATAGTGCGTGTGCTTGGGAAAGAGAGATGCTGGGAGACCTAGCTAGAGAGTGGGGCAAGAGATGTGTGCATGCCCAAGAGATAAAGTGATAGAGACCTATATTGGGGTCCATACTTTAGAAGAGAGAGGGGTGTTAATGTGCTCGTGTGTTGGTGTTTGGGGGAGAGAACGACTTCTCTGTGTGTGTGTGGGGGGGGGGCGACGAGGGGGGGGGGGTTGCTTCAGATAAAGAGTGAGGTGTCTATATTTGAGGGACTTTAGCATAACTGAGATATACAGGGTCAATAGTGTGTGCACTCAAGGTTGATCAATTTGTTTCACAGTTTGGACTATGAGATAACGATACTTTTGAACATGCGTGATATACTTTGATGTACCAGAATTACAAACCTAAGATTGGAATTTGGAATTCGACTCCATCATTAGCTTTTGTAATTCATTTAAACGGAGGTACATTTTAAGCCGGGATTTCATGATTTCAAATTCATATATCAAACCTAGAGGTATACAGATACAGGCATGTTCAAACTTTATAATCATCCACTTTATTCATACACATACACATTTTTGCTTTTGTCATCATATTTAGGATAAAGACATTTGGAATTTCATTTGAATTGGACCATTTGATGGTATTTGCTTGTAGTAGCTCAATGATCCATATTTGAATTGAATGGACAATCTAAGTTTCAAGTTGGAGACATTGATATTCAAAACTTGCACATTTTTTTGCGTACAAAACAAACAAATTCTTGGCCATGATATCATAGTCGGCCATACAAGAGCAGAATATAATTTCAGGCGCCAAAAGCTTTCAAAGTTCCCGCTCACATCGAAATATCTCGCGCCCGAAAGTTTAGCCCTGCGATATTCCTGTTTTACCCCTGCCACATGAACAGAAAAGGGCTTCTTTGGTAACTCCATTGTTTTCCCCTCTTTGCCCCCAACATTCTTCCCCAGAGCCCCTCCCCGACCCCCCCAACCACGGCAAGCCGCCGAATCTAGTCCTCCGCCGCAGCGGTGGACCTCACACCCGATGGATCTACCTTCCGCACCGTGGAACCCCCAAGTGCCAACTCACCACTTCACCGGAGCCGCTTTAGCGACTGGCTTGTATACTGCTCCAGATCTCCTTGACCGCCATCATGGTCCACCGCACCAGATCTGCTTAACCGGCGCCCTCGTCCACCATAGTGTAGGCCCTTCACTGACTCCCTCATCTGTCCCTTCGCTGGCCCTTCATACAAGCCCTCGTCCGCCGCAACAGATCCGCCTCACCGAAAGCACTGTACAACTCGCCCGCCGAAGCCTTCATCCACTACACCGGACCCGCTCCATGGACGCCATATTCAACTGCATCGGCCTTGCTTTACAGACACCGCAGCCTCATCAGGTTATTTCGATCTGTACTCCTTCAATTTTTCTCTTTATAGTGCAACTGTTCACTTACCACAAATGAGCTTTCTTGTATGTCGACAGGCGCCGCAACCGTAGCACCGGAGCCGCTTCAGCGACGGCGACAGCCGGCCCAAACTCAACCACAACACGAGCACCATCGATGATCCTTAGCTATCAAGTATGCCAACGATACCCATACGCCGCCGAGAATCAGGTACTATTATCCAACGGTCGGCACCTACGTTCACTTTCTTAGCATAAGCACCGCACCTTTGAATTTCTTGAGGGCATCATTCAGTTTTTCATGAGACGCGTTGTTCTGCTTGCACCTGTAGGGCCATACTTCTGGCAGTGAACATGTTACATGTGCTAAATTACATACCAGTGCACATATAGTTAATATGCTTTAGTTTTGCCCTAAGTATTACTGTACTTCTAGATATCACTGCCTACTATTTATTTCTTGCATGCTATATTTATGATAATGGCGTTGTTCTGATGCCACCTATTGGTTCCATCAGACTGCTTCATGCTCTCTATGCTTAATTACACATTAGCAAACTAGCATGTGGTTCCGCTGGTTTTTGTTCGTTTTACCCTACATTTTCTGATGCTAGCTATTACATCACTGCTATGAGCCTCTGTTCATTACTTTTTTGTGTGTTCTTGATCTTCCCAAGTTGCATGACTAATTTCATGCTTCTATCAATTATGGAGCTGCCAACCCCATCAAGCAAAATATTTGTTCTTTTGGGGCTGTCACCTTGTACAAGCATAAAAATAGAGGGAAGCAGATATATCGTCATGTATGCACACACCCTTCTTTCATTAGTTTAGATGAACCATTGATGATCAATTCGAACCAGTGCATGCGATTAAAATTAATTTTACCTAAATAGAGGGTGTAGAATAAACTACAACAAGTAGATTTGCAACCACGGGATGCTGATGATATCATCAAAGAACATTGCAATAGCACCGAGGCTTCACAGCAACATATGGTAAGCTACTGTGTTTTAGAGCATCTCCAACAGCCGCGCTAAACAAGCGCCGCGCCGCAAATTTGGCCATTTTAAGCGCTGAAAGAACCCGGTGAGTGGCTCCAGGGAACGCATAATAACCGCCGCGTGGTATAAGGAGTTCGGCGCATGGTCGGATTCGCTATCTCGCGCGGTGTATTTGGGGCGCCCGCTTCCGTGTTTGGCACACTCGAGCGCTCGCGCCACACTCTCTCTTCTCCACCTCCTACGCCCCGTGCGCGCCAGCACCGGCGAACTTCACCCATGGACGCATGCGCCGGCACCCCGCTTCCCCATCCTATAGCCGCGACCGCTCCACAGTTGCCGCCGCCGCAAACCCTAGCCCGGGTGGTGTTGGCCTCGCCTCCGCCGAAGCTCCTCCGACCATCGGCCTCGCGCGCGGCCTCTTGATGCCGCCGCGGATGACCTCGGAGGCGGTTGGCGTCGCGCCGGCGCTGACCCGAGCCGCCGCCCCCTCCTCGAAGCTCCCCAATGCGGCAGCCAAAGAAGGGCAAGACATCAGCGAAGAAGAACAAGGCGGCGGACGGCTCCGGCACCTCGAATGCGAGGAGGAAGAAGCTTGCGAGGCGTCTCGGCCAAGCGGCTACCGAAGCGCCGGCGAGCTCACTCGTTGGGTCGGCGGCTGACGCGCACAACATGTTCCACGAAATGCCCCCAAGGTAAAAAAAATTCCAACTTTTCTTTTCTTGTTATTTTTCAATGCATTCATCTAGATAGCTTATTCGCATTGTTCAAAAAACTTTGTAGTCTCAATGATGATGCATACATGTCAACTATGGGTGTTGGCTCCAACAATTCGCATTGGTCTCAAACCAATGACATGCATTTCAAAGACCATGAGTTCGAGGTGGACGAGGAGGGTGAGGGCATTGTCGACGCACCGAAAGGAAGAGCGGGCAATTACACCAACGCTGATGACATCTTACAATGCAATACTTGGTTGCAAGTGTCGAGGGATCCATCCGTTGGAGGTGATCAAAGTAGAGATGCTTACTGGGGGCGGATGAAAGAACACTTTGATGTTCACAACATGAGTGGAATTGACCGCTTTGAGAGATTACTTCGGTCCCGATGGTCGACAATCAACTCAGATTGTCAAAGGTGGGCGGCCTGTCAAAAGGCGGTTGACAAGTTGAACCCAAGTGGCAAAAATGAGGACGATAGAGTAAGTGGCATTTCATACATGTTCATCATACATGTTCATCATACTTGTTGTTGGTGCTAACTTGCTTTTTTTTCATGTAGTACAACATTGCGCAAAACTTGTTCAAAGAAGAGGAGAGGAAAACCAAGAAGGGGAAGATCAAGAAAGGAAGGGTCTTTACCTTGCCCCATTGCTATAACGTGTTGAAGGATGATGAGAAATGGAAGAAGCGTGAAGATTTGGATGATTTGCATTTGAGCAACAAACACAAGCGAACAATTGAGTTGGATGATGATGATGAGGAGGATGATGCATCAAGTGATGACAGCAAGAGAAGCCCCACACCCAACTCGGTTTCATACTCGAAGCCAAAGCGACCGGATGGGTGCAAGAAAGACAAAACCAAAAAGAAGAAGAGGAAAGGAGATGATGAGATCAAAAATTCTATGGAAGCTATTGTGAAGGCAAGAAAAGAAGCCAACGAGGTGAGGAAAATGGCAAGGAACCAAGATGTCGCGTCCGAGGAGAGGAGGTTGGCGGTCGAGGAGAGGACGGTGGCGGCCGAGGAGAGGAAGGTGGCTTTGGAGGAGAGGAAGGTGAGCAAGGAGGAGCGAACTAGATTGTTGGAATGGGAGAAGCACTTGTTCTTCTTGGACACATCTAACCTCAATGCGGCGCAAAAGGAGTATGTCAATCTTGCCCGTGAAGAAGTCTTGATCCAAAAAAGAGCCATGGTTCATGCAATGGGTGGCGGTGGCCTCGGCGCCATGGGTGGCATGGGTGGCTTCGGAGGTACCGTGGGCGGTTTAGGTGCCATGGGAGGCATGGGTGGCTTTGGAGCACCCCCCGACGCTATGGCCGCCATGGGAGGCATGGGTTTTGCTTCTCTCATGGGAGGCATGGGTGCACCTCCGGCCGCCATGGGCGGAATGTCTTTCGATGTGCCTTCTCACACACATTCCCATGAAGATGCCGTTGAAGATCTTGCCAACACCGTCGGAGCTTCACGTGATGCAGTACGCGATGATGAGAGGGAGGAAGATTCATCTTCGGAGGTAGAAGAATAGTCTTCCGAAGATGAGGACGAAGACGAGGACGAGGATTGATGTGTCTTTCATTTGTGTCTTGAACTTGGTTTGCATTTTGAACTTGGTTGGATGAACTTGTGGGCATGATTTTGAACTTGTGGGCATTAACTTTTATTCATCAACTTGTTTGTGTGAAATTTTATATGTCATGTTCATTGCATTTTGAATGTTTCAAATTCATTTTGTGTCCAAAATGCCATATATGCAATGCCCCGGCGAGTCGCGCGCGCTGCATTTTTTGCGCGCTGCTGGAGCGGCGCGCGCGCTGCATTTTAGCGCGGCTGTTGGAGCCAGCGCTGGCGGCCGCGCAAAACCAGGCGAACGGCGCGCGACAAACTAGTTTTTAGCGTGTGGCGCGAAGCGCGGCTGTTGGAGATGCTCTTAGTACATGTGAAATGTAATGCGTGTGGGCTGCTTTCTTGGCTTGTGCCCTCAAACTGTAATCCTACAGAATAACAAATAGTTCAGTTGTCTGCTTTGCGGTATTGCTTGATTCGAATGCTTGTTTGTTACTTGTTACGCTATACCTAAGTCGGCCAATATGTCAGCAGTGCCTGCTGTACTATCGTAAAGAAATGTATTCCTAGTTCATTTGAGTCCTTAACTTTTCCTCTGAACTTCATCACAAGACTGTCTTTGTAGTTTATATGAGGCCACATTGTTAAGTGCTTTCTCAGATTATTTCAACTGCTTAGATGCCTTGGCAACTTAGCGGTGGTACACTCCCTTTCAACTAGGGATGTCAACTGGATCCCGTTTAATCCCGATTAAAGTCCACTAGTGGTATGATAGTTCAAAAGAGTTTTTGTTTTTTGAGGAAAATAAACCAGGGAGATAGCAAAAACTAACTAGATGGGACTGGCGGATGTCGTTTATTTGCCACTTACATCCCTAGTTTCATCTTACCATTTTAATTTCTTTTCGGCTGATGCTGCTTCGAACCATTTAAATATATCTTGCCATGCTCGACAATAATTCGTATGTCGTTTACCATGTAAGCTTACTACCTGGATCATGCGATAACTATCTCTTACTTATGTCCAGCGGAAACCTTTCAGGATGCCGTTCACACTAGGACAAAACGTACAACCCCAGAATCTATTTGTGGAAGCAGTGCGCCATCCATGTTACCAGGTGGTAGAAGTTCAGAGGCAAAACCGCCGGAGAGCAGTCTGAGCACATATATTATTGTTCTTGAGGCTCTACTAGAGGCAGAAAGAGATGGTGTGGCTGCCATGAATGAGGTAATCTCGATCTTGAAGCTGGAAATTATGCAATTAGCTGCACGCATTATGCAAGCAACCCAATAATTGGAGGAAGTAAGAATGTTGCATTTGAAGACGGAGGAGGTCCTGCTGCTTCTGCTATCTGAAGCCCAGGGTAATCCCAGTTCTTCTTTAGATAGCAGTTGAAATTGTCATTAGATTATTGTACTTGCATGTTGTGTCATGTCTCTAAATGGATTATGTATTAAGACCCCCTATGTTGTCCATGTGTTGTAATGATCTGAATTTTTTAGGCGAGGTAATCCTCAGTACTTGTATGATTGACATAAGGTGAACTGTTTTTCGTGTGAGCATATTGTATTGGATAAAATAACTGTTTGACTCAAAGTGTATCCAACCTACTGAATTCGAAGATCACGACATTTCTAAATCATAATCATATATAAAGGCGGAATAAATCTTTGTCATGGTTTTGAAGAAATAAATAACAAAACATAGAATTATCTGTGGATATTCGTAATCGAATAAAAATTGGATTTGGATTTAGTTGCCAGGGCCCAGGGCAAACATGAATGCTAATTTTCCCAAGTTTTGAACGAAGCGGCTAAACACCCACTATCATTTGTGGGCTGCCCGAAACAAGTGTTTGCGAGATGGAAATTACTGTCTACCCTTGACACTTGACATCCTTATCAACCGGATTTACACTGCTGTCGATAGGGGTAGACTAGTAACTTCAATCAGACATGACACGACGGCCTCTGAGCCCATTCAGACACGGTGGGCGGCAAACGTGGGCGGCAAAACACATTTGTTTCAAGCTCGTCCGAAAGACATGTTTCTCTCCCTCCATTTCCCCATTCATCCATGATGGGCGGCTGTAGCGACCCGACCCGAATGGATCAAGTCTCTGTGCTCAGGCGTCATCCACGGATCGATGTCTTGACACCACACAAGATTGAAGGATTTATAACAGAGTAGCAATCACACACTTATTACAGCGTTGTCCCAAAAGAGGACTTATTACAATAAATGTGGCTTAAGGCCATCTAATAACGATAACAATGGAAGACTTGGAAGATAAGTGAGTCCATCAAATCCATCGGCATCACCGAGTATAGAACCACGACCTAAAACACCTTACTGTCAATGCGAAAAATGCGCAACATGAAAGTTGCAGCCGAAACGGGTCAGCACATGGAATATGTGGCAATGTAACACATAGAGAGTAATGAAGGAATAAGCCTATACTACATGCATATATGGCTGGTGGTAAGGCTCTCTGATTCTGATTTTGCATAAAGCTAGTTTTTCCCTACTGCAAAGGAATAAATTTATTTAACTATCATGGTGGTTGTGAAACATTGAGAATGGTTGACAGCATCCTCAATCCCAATTAAAAGTACTCATTAAAAACCCAATAATATTAATTAGAAGTAATATGATGAGATTCACATGATATT
Source organism: Aegilops bicornis (assembly GCA_021605145.1). Lineage (NCBI taxonomy): Eukaryota > Viridiplantae > Streptophyta > Magnoliopsida > Poales > Poaceae > Aegilops > Aegilops bicornis. The sequence goes on from CM038670.1 coordinate 238,996,830, forward strand.
CAAGTACTAGATACTCAAGATGTCCATAACCGGGGACACGGCTAATCATGATTAGTTTATACACTCTGCAGAGGTTTGCGCACTTTTCCCCACAAGACTCGATCGCCTCCGTTTGGTTTCTCGCACTACATGGTGTTTGAGAGACGGATGACCGAGACACAGTCTTTCAGAAGCGCTAGCACCTGTACACCTACAACCCCTACATCTGCTAGTCCACCACTATAAGAGTTCGCACGACTTACTCAACTATGCCAGAGCCCATAATGGCTTGTGGCTGCACACGGAAGTTTCTAGTTTGAATAATCTTATGATCCCTTTGAGCACAGGTGGCGGTCCATAGGAAGATCACACGGGTACCCCGGGATTTCCAAAAGAAAAAGCAGACAACACTTTGGGTTCCCCAGTGCCTCAATCCACCCGGATGTGTGTTTAAGTTGCCACCTTAAATAAACCATTAATTAACAATCTCACATCTGTCATGGATATTCACTCACCCAATCCACGTCTACTAGCATAGCATGGCATAATAAGCAAACGTAGAAGTAACTCCCAAGGTTTCATAAGTAAAGCAGGTAATAGGTACTACCTCAATCTACTTCCCATCCCACAATTTAATTAGACCCTATTCATGCAAGTGTTTGAGGATTGATCTAATGCATAAAAACTGGGTAGTAGAAAAGGTATGATCAAGTGTTACTTGCCTTGCTGACGATCCGCGAAACCTAGAGACTCGAAGTAACAAGCGGCGCACTCCGGGTGATCTAATGCAGACAAACAACAAGCATACAATAAGTACTCATCTAATGCACAGGTAAATCTCGAATAGAAGATCTGACCAGAAAGTTCAACTTAAGAACCCTGGTTGCAAAAAGAATCGAATCAAATAAAGCAACGAAAGTCAAACGTCGAAAGAAAACGACTCGGTTTTAACAATTTGAAACTAGGTCAAATCTTACAGTAGCAAAACTTTGTTTAAGTGGATTAATCGGAACGGCGGTTTAAATAACGAAACACCGGTAGCGCTTGAATCAACTGATTCCGATAAGCGGCGAGAAGATAAACTGATTTGAAGATTGGATCTGAAATCGAGATCGGAAAATAACGGATTAAATCCGATTTAAAAGAAAAACGACGAACGGTTAAACGAACGGACGTTCGTTAATCAGAAATAACCGGTGATCACGTTCGTTAAGACGAACGGTCCGGCGAACGCTCGCTAAACAACAAAACCGGAAAAATAAAACCGATCTAGGGTTTTAAAAAAAAACCGAACAACAAAAGAAAAACCGGACGTTTTTTTTTAGAACCAAAACCAGACCGGGGAGGGGCGCGGTGGCTACCTCCGGCGAGGTCGCCGGCGGGGCTCCGGCTCCGGGGTGGGGTGGGTTTGGTGGGCGGCGGCGGGTCGGCGAGGTCGGCGGAGTCGGCGACAGGCGGCGCGAGGTCGCACGGCGATGCAATGGCGAGGTTGGCGACGGGCGGCTCGGGCGTCGGGCGGCGGGGTTGGCGACGGGCGGTGGGGTGGGTCGAGGGTGGCGGCGGCTTATAAGGAGGGAGGGCGGCGGCGAGGCGGGCGGCGAGGCGGGCCGAGCCGACTCGGGTGGCGGCGACGGCGGGAGTCCTCCCAAGGGAGGCGGCGGCGGGCTGGCCGGGCGGGTGGGTCAGGCTGGCCTTGGCCTGGCCAAGGGCGCGGTTTTTTTTTAAACGAAAACGAATTAAAATAAATCTAAACGAACTCCAAATATAAAAAAATAAAAATTCCCCCACTCCTAAAAATGAGTCGAACAAAATGAACTTTAATACGGGGCGAAATGCAAAATTTTAAAATACGCATATTTTTCCCTAAAGCAAATAAACTCCGAAAAATCCAAAACTTGATTTATTTATTAAATCTTCATTTTTCCTAAATTTTTGGGAAAGTCATATTATTCCCTCTCTTATTTTTATCGGAAAAATATTTGAAGATAAATACAAATAAATCCGATTGATCCTATTTTCAAAATTTGAGAAAAACCCAAATATGAAAATAATGAAATCTCCAACTCTCTCCGAGGGTCCTTGAGTTGCGTGAAATTTTCTAGGATCGGAAAATGCAAGAAAATATGATATGCATGATGACTTAATGTATAACATTCCAAATTGAAAATTTGGGATGTTACAGCGGCAAAACAAACTCTCCTTGTCCGAAATCAATGTAGGCTATTATTTAAAATAGGGGCAGATGAGTAACTTCCCTCAGATGTGACACAACCTCCCTACCGGTCAGCCCCGTTCATACATCGTGGGCGCCAACCGTGGGCGGCAAAACACCCTCTCCTTGCCCGAAATCATTACCGGCAAATATTTGGGAGATGCGAGATTACCGTCCTATCCCCAACCGACGTGATGTCTGAAATTTTAAACGGGGGATAAGTTCGTAACTTTCCCACATTCCAGACAAGCGCGTCCCAAAGTTTGAGATCCCCCCTCCCCCTCCATTTCTCCACCGCGGCCAGCCTCCTCCGTTCGCCACCCCATCCTCCACCTTGCCGGAGCCGCTACCCCTATCCCGTCGTCCACTGCAAGAGATGGACGTCTCTCAACCACGGCGCCGGACCAGGATCCTTTCATTGCATCGTCTCGCTTCATCGGAGCCTTTGTCCACTTTGTCGTTGCCGCTCCTACGGCCGCCTCGTCCATGGCAACAGGATTTATCCCCCGACCCGGTCGTCTGCCATCTAAAGTCTTCTTCCCCACCGCCGACATCCATCGCACCCGCAGCACCCTCAACGTATCAGCAGGGGCCTACACGGTGTCGCAAGAGAGGTGGTACTATTCCATATGTGCTTAAGTTATTGATCTCACCCGAAAAATAGAACTTAAATTGTTTACTGTACTTTTCTTGTTCGTACCAAATCGTATTGGCTAGTTGAATGCAAACATTGGTTGTGAAGTAGCTTTGTCCAGTTTGCACCTTCAGATCTGCCATGTCACGGTCACTATACTCATAAAGCTTATGGTTTCCCCCCCTTTATATTCACTACCATCAGCATAGGTGCTTCCCTGCTTCGTGTCGTGCTAGCACTGTTTCTCAAGACCTCAACCCATCAAGCGAAACAACATGCCACTCATAATTCCAAAGCTTACGTGTTGAAATATGAATCTGATATGATGCTCATATTACTAAAACAGGGAATGTTTAATTGGTCACCTAATGTTCCTATATTCGTTTCGAAAAGCATGTGCACCACCCACTAGTCCAGCTAGTTCCACTTTCCTGATTTTACTCTTGATGCTTAGAGTTTTCCCCTTTTATCTACTCTACTATGATCTGGGTAGGTGCTTTCTATCATACTAGCATTACTCCACCCTTCAAGCTAAACAACACAACACTCAAAATTCCAAAGCTTAGTTGTTCAAATATGATTGTGATATGATACTGATATTAGTTAACAGACACATTTAATTGGTTAGCTAAAGGCCCACTTGAGTTTCCAAATGCATGTCGTGACATATAGAGAGACATCAGAATTGCATTTCATTGTCACTTGTTGACTGTACTTTCTTGTTCATACCAAATCTTAGTTGTTATTTCAAAGCAAATATCGGTTGCTAACTACCCTTTGCGCGGTTTGCGACTTCAGATCTGCCATCCCACGCCACGGTCAACACTATACTCATCATGCTTACGGTTTCCCCATTTTATGATGACCACGATCAGCCTCGTGGTTCGTGGTCGTAATAGCACCGCTTCCACCCATCGAGCTAAACAAGCTTAGTTGTACAAATTCAAATCTGATATTATGCTGACATTAGTAAAACTGAGAGATGTTTAATTGGTCAGCTAAATGTTCCTACTTTAGTTTTGAAATTCATGTGAGCCACATATGGAGAGACTGGAAGGAATAGTATTTCTCTCTGCGCTCTGGTTCATCATGGGTGGCCAACCGACATTGTGTAGAAAGACTTGTAATATCTTCAATCTGCTTGCTCTTACGCTCTTCTTTAAGATGATCCTCTTCTCTTGCGGTCATTTGGTCAGGTCGAGCTATTCTCCTTAGTATATTTTGAATCATGTCGTCAGTCGACTTGTTCTTCTTTACTATATGTTGAAGCTGTCATCTGCGAAGTATCATCACTTGAGCTCTCATATTTTGAGTAGTAGGCCACATTATATTAATGCACACATCAAATTACAAGATGCATGGCACCTCTTAGAAGTTGCAGAGATAGCACAAAGGGGTTCTGAGGAGGAAGTATTGGATTAGAATCACTTTTGCATTACAAAGATAATCTCACTTGTTTTTATGTTTTCATGCATGTCAGGTATTGAAGATTATCAAAATGAATATGAGAATGGGCGCACGAGAGGAATATTGCGGAACGATCCACTGGCTAACAAACTTGGCATGGTTGAGGATAACCTATCTTATTCACCCATCAAGGTGCATGCTCTAACTTGGCAAGGTTGTATTGGTCGCACATATTTTGCATCTGACCTCTTGCATTACTTCTACTTTGTTACACCATCTGCTTAGTTTAAGCATCATATATGAGTATATGCCATACCTATCCATTTTCTGTACCTATTCCATGTGTTGTCATACTATGTTTTTCCAGTCAAGTGTTGTTCTTTCGTAATAGATGTCCAAAAGGAAGAGGGTGATTGCAGATCCTCAAGGAGTATAAACTAGGTATTTGGAAAAGGTAGTGATACCTGTTAAATCAGATAGATCGAGATCCACAGAAAACACATGCCCAAGCGTAATGTGACTTTACCCCTACTCCGGTGGCCAAACCCTATTAGAACTGCCGACAGCCCAGTCAGTAATCGCATCTATGATATCAATTAAAAATTTGAACTCCTAAATTTCTGCATGTGCCTTACCTTCTCTCTTGTATGCAAACTAATTTCAGATGAATCTCCTTGCTCAAAGGATCATAGGGTCTCACGACAATACTGGGCTCTACATTGCTCTTGTCAGTACCTCTTGCCCTTTGTCAGCATACTTACACTCATTGCTGTTTGATTATGTAGCATCACTGTAAATGTTCGCTTCTTTATCCTTCCTTTTCTTGAAATTATAAGATCTATAGTTACTCTTAGATAAATATAGAATTAACACAATGGTTATGAAGTTTTGGATTGCTCATGTAAGTACCTGTTGTCATGTACTCCCTCTGTATCGAATTAATTGTTGATCAATTGGATGTATTTAGAACTTAATAGTGCTAGATACATCCATTTGAGCGACAACTAATAACGTACGGTGGTGGTATTACTGTACATGCATCGTGGGATAGTTGATTGTCTAGCATTAGTCTGCATCTTATCTGCCCTGCCCTCCACTTTCTCCAAATTATCATATGTACATTTACTCTTACCAAAATGTTGAATAAAGCCAATGCCACTGCACACGTTGATGTCTACATTCCTCTTGTCAGTACCTTTTGCCTTGTAACGCTTTACTTAATTAATTGTTATTTGATTATGTATCATCGATGCACTTTTGAGCTTCATTATCCTCTATTTCTTCCAATATTATTTGATCTATATTTACTCTTTGCAAAATGTAGAATAATGGCAACTTATAAAGAATTTTCTTTGGGGAATTTATTGAATTATCTTTCCATCAACATGGAGAAGGGCTTTGTCCTGCCCGTGTTAACATGTAATGTAAGTTCATCCTTCTCAAGCCTTCAAACTTTGTTCTAGTATAGATTTGGATAGGCATCATTTCCTCCACTTCTTTGTTTACATCTGATTGGATGTTTGCAACAACTACCGATTTTAAATTTTAGTTGTAAAAACATGTTCCTTATGCGAAACGAGATCCATTTATTTGCTTATATAAGCTGTGAAACCTGTTACGTGTCTCCTTGTCTCTCTTTCGTAGTCATTATCTCTTATGCCGGGCGTAACTTTAGGAAAGATAGTGAGCCAAACCATCTTGAGGACAGCGAGATGACCCCAAGGTCCTGTCTTGATGAAAGGCAGTGAGTTGAAGCTACTCACCGGCGGTGTGAGACAACCTCTCATGCGATCGGGCTTCAATCAGTTCATCTTCTTCAGACTCAACTTAAAGCGGAAAGGCTTGCTTCAGCTCAGCTCCGACTTGAAGTCAAAGATGTAATGAAGATGTCAGGGGACTGCCTTGCGCACTATGGTGCCATACAGCTAGGGATGAAGCATCTATCGTTGACACAACCGAGGTCTCATCGACATTGTTCGCTGCTTGCGGGGGCCTGAGCTTGCCAGGTCTAGTGCCTTCTGAAGTGCTCTCAGTTTTGTATATTCTTTTGTTGGCGCGTTTATATGCACTGGTGGCAACCTTTGATGCCTAGTGTATATAATCCGTGGTCATGTTGCGCTTTATTATCACCGGGTAGCGAACTTTGATTCCTAATATGCCGTAATTTCTTTGTTGTATAGTCTAGGTTTATTCTTTGGTCGGTATCTTTGTAATTTAGGCGGAAGGTTCGGTGGATCTTAGTGTTGTCGGTCTTGAGCCGGCTCGTTACTCATATGGGCCAAAATGTGGGCCTATAATCAGCTTGGGCCATTAGCGGTCTAAACCTATAGTAGTTTCCCGCCTTTAACAGGCCATGGGCTACATATTTACTGTAGTGACACTGGGCTTCCTACGGGCCGTAGAAACAATGGGCCTTCTACGGGTCGTAGAAACAATGGCCTTCTATGGGCCGTATCATCAATGGGCCTTAGACGGGTCGTATGATCGATTGGCCAAACATGGGCCAAAAACAGACCGCATTATGGCCGTAAACGGGCTAGAGTTGGAGTTGTCCGTTCATGGGCCGACCATAACGGGTCGTCGTTAATAGGCCGTATTTGATGACGCTATGAAAACGGCCCAACGTATTAATGGGCCACAAACGGGCCGACTGTAAGCACGGGCTGAATTTGGCCCTGGCGAAAAATGGCGATGAACGGGCCGTAAGTAACCGAATCTTTGAAATGAGCCCAAGAATAAATGGGCCCTGAGAAGGCCGAAAGATAACATGGGTTGGAAACGGCCCAACGGTATAATGGGCCGTTAATGGGTATAAAGTGATACACTGTTCATCACGGGCCAGTTTTACCACAGGCCGTTAACGGGCCGAGGGTTACTAAGGGCCTCAGATGGGCCAAAAGACATCATGGGCCATACATGGGCCGAAAGTTAAAATGAGCTGGAATTATATTGGACGACCCAGATGACGCTAGTGGGCCTAATTCGGATAGGCCGTAAACGGGCCCAGGGTTAGCGGGCTATAAATGGGCTATATGCGAACATGCCATTAACAGGCTTGCCGTGGGCTGACCCGCCACCTTTTGACCAAGTCAAAGGGGCTAGCCTTTTCACAGGAATGGGCCTCTGTTGGGCAGTGCCACGTGTTGACGTATCATAGGCGCTCTGGGTCCAATGAGTGGATGACATCTGTCCCAACGGTGAGCCGACACGTGTTTCCTCCAGCCAATGATGATTTTACACATGGAAAATCCCCATTGGTCGGGGCTGTTAGCGGGTTATTGGATCCAAAACCGGACCCGATAGCTCAACGGCGTTCCGTTATGGTGGATGCCATGTGTCGGTCACCCTTGACGAAAGCACTTCTGTGACGCGCGATTTATCGTCATGGAAGTGGACACTTCTGTGATGATAATTTTGGTAATGTCATGGAACACTTCTACGACAACACAGGTATGACTATCTTGATTCTGTCATAAATTTGTCATGAATGTACATGCATGACAAAAAACGTGACCTACTATGACAAACACGTATCATCACGGAAGTGTATTTTTTGTAGTGTGTAACATTGATTAGTACATCCAAAGATAATATATCATCAACATATATTTGGCACATGAATAATTCATCATCATAGGTTTTGGTGAAAATAGTTGGGTCAAGTAAACTGGGTTTGAAGCCTTTCTTCGTGAGGAATTCCTTCAAAGTATCATACCACGCCCGAGGGGCCTGCTTGAGGCCATAGAGGGCCTTATTGAGTCTAAAGATTTTGTCAGGATGCTTAGGATCTTCAAAACCTGGGGGTTGAGAAACATATACTTCTTCCTCAAGCTTACCATTGAGGAATGCAATTTTCACATCCATTTGATATAATATGATATTATGATGGTTAGCATAAGCAAGCAATATGCGAATAGTGTCAAGTCTAGCAACAGGTGCAAAAGTTTCATCGAAATCAATTCCTTCAACATGTGTGTATCCTTGAGCTACAAGACGAGCCTTATTCCTCACCACAAGGCCATTTTCATCTTGCTTGTTGCGGTAGATCCATTTGGTACCGATGATATTGTGCTTGCATGGATCTGGTCGCTTGACAAGTTCCCAGACATTGTTGAGCTCGAATTGATGTAATTCCTCTTGCATCGCTTGAATCCACTCAGGATCCAGAAATGCCTCATCAACTTTGGTGGGCTCTGTGATAGTGACAAAAGCAAAGTGCCCAGAAAAGTTAGACAAATGTGAAGCCCTCACTACTGCAGGTTGCTGCTAACGCGACACTACAATCAGAGACCCTTCGATGAAACTGTGTGCTTTGCATTAATTGCAAACGGTGGTGTAAAAAACCCGTCAAAAAAGGTGCAAAACGTTTGTGATGGAGGATGCATCAAACACGGTTCAGATTATAGTTCCGTGTGCGATGCTTGGCATACGGTTCAGTTCAATTAACTGTTTGCGATGTGGCAATACAGAAGAAACGGGCAGCCAGATGAAGGTGTGTGCGATATACGGCTTACAGTTCACTCTGGTGAACTATTTGTGATTATGCAACACAAAAGAAACGGTCAACCAGATCAAGGTGTGTGCAATATACAACATACGGTTCACTCGAATGATCTGTTTGCATTGAGACAAGAGAACAGAAACAGTTCAATTTATCAAGATGTGTGTGATACGCGGCAAACATGTCTGTAATCAGAAATGTGTGCGAAGACCAATAAGAACACAGACGGTTGCTTCTAATAAGATGTATGTGATATGCTCTATCTACACAATATGTATTGGCCATTGGGCGACGGGCGGTTATCCGGATACGCCATTAGGATGCGAAGAGGGCATCCTATATCAACAAGGAATAGCTGTTCCACCAATAGCTCATCTAAGAGAACTCTCAAGTTAAGTGTGCTCAGGCTGGAGCAGCCATCAGATGGGTGACTGGATGGGTAGTTGTCTTGATGTTAAATTAACTCATGTCTGATAGGATGGGTCATCCCGGTCAAATTACCTTTGACCTGGATGATCCATCCCATGAGTTAATTTAACCTCGAGGTCCTTGTTTTTTTAACACATGTTAAAGAAGGTCTACCGCATTACTTTTTAACAATGTGCGATACGTGGCATACAGTTGATCCATCCGACCTGTTTGTGATGGAAAAAGCCGTGTGTGTTGTGGGCAAATGCTTGCTGGTATTCAACCGTTTGCGATTGATGAATTCATCACCGACGGGTTCCCTAGTGTGGTCCGTGTTCATCTGATCATCATTTACTTCTTGTGCTAGCTCAGTGTTCCTTCTATGCTAAGTTTCCATTAACTGATTGTGTTTTATGAACACGCCACCATTTTCCGCCATCTCCTCACCTGTTTCCCGCCACCCAACGATATTGCGCATAAACCTAGGCGGCACGCGACGCACGGAGGAGACAAGCGCAGCCCGTAGCACATCCACCTTTTCCAAGCACGCCAACCCACCAAAGCGCCGCCTCTGCCATCAACCTCATCGACGAGGAAAACGAGCAGGCGCCACGGCCGGTCGAGGCCGAGGCGCTCCCCGGCAACGTGATGGACGATGCCGTGATGCGCGTCATCGCTAGGGTTGAGCAGACCTTTGGCTCATGAGCTCCGCGGATCAAGATAGGCATGTCAGCGCAGACGGGCTGTAGCTCGCCGCACAACATGATCGATGGCGCGCCACAGAGTAAGCTAGGCGCGTCTGCGCCGATAGGCTGGGGTCACCGTACGGCGAGGCCGTTGGAGCGTCGTAGAGCGAGAGGCGCGACGCGCTGCATAGCAAGAGCGGATCCATCGGCGCTTGCCTGCTGTCGACACGACGTCGCAGCTGGGTACACGTCCCGTCAGTACCCCCACTCCTCGCGAGGAGTGGGAAGAGGCCCTCAGCGCCGTACTTGCACTGGATGCCCGCCGCACAATTCGCATGGGTGGCGCCGTTTGCCTTGTCCGCGGCCCGCTGCATGCCACCGCATTGGTCCGTAGGCTCGACCGCCTCCTTGGCCCAGGTATCCACCTGGGCGCAGTAGAGGAACATGTGTCGGATCACGGGTTCCGACAAAACCCTCAAGGATCAAACACTGGGGTGCGCGCGAAGATTTCCCCCTACCGATCCACGCCCTAGCACGCTAAGATCTCACAGACGAACTCGACGAACTCGCAACACAAGGGACACTGGGTTTATACTGGTTCGGGCCACCGTTGTGGTGTAATACCCTACTCCAGTGTGTGATGGTGGATTGCCTCTTGGGCTGATGATGAACAGTACAAGCGGAATAACAACCTCCTGAGGTTGAGGTGTTCTTGTGCTTGGTGGACTTGTGTGGGAGAGGATTACTCAAGATCAGATGCCCCCTACGGTGGTGGCTAGTCCTATTTATAGAGGCCCTGGTCCTCTTCCCAAATATTGAGCGGGAAGGGAGCCAACAACGGCCAATTTGAAAGGGGACAACTAGTACAACTTATCTTGACAAAAGCGGTCTTCGCCTGCAAAAGGCTCTCGTGGTGACGCCGCCTTGGGCTCCATGGTGACCTCCGTCTTGCTGTCCTGCCGGTCTTGGTCTCGTTGCACCGATATGGAAACCTTTGCCTGACACTTCGGTACTCCGTGCCTGCGCTTGCCTCCTTAGCACCAAAGAGGAAATTAGTACACTGCGCGCGCTGGCGCCCACCTGGCCTGGCCTGGCCTCGATCGTCATGGCTCACGTCACGAGAACCTCGTGAGGTTTGCCTTGCCTTGATCTCTCCGCCCCTCGCGAGCCAGCCTGGTGAGGCCGCTCCTGAGGAGGTCTTGCATCTTCCGCCTCGCGAGGCTTGGCCCCTCACGAGGGTCTTGAATGCCTTGTTGATGAAGATGGGCCGTACGGGCCCGCTCGCAGAGCCACGCCATGGGCCGTAGGCAGGCAAGTCTGGGGACCCCCGTCCTCAGAATGCTGACAACATGTCTATCACATCCTCGAGCTGGTGATCTCTGATGAAATAGCCAACTTGGAGCTCGAGATCACGCTCCAGATGTACCACGAGCGTGTCAACCGCTTGGACGAATGCCTGCACGAGTTCCGGAAGAGCCAAGAGCTACCATAGGCAAGGGCTGCTGGTCATGGTCTCATGGACACGTTTTATTTTGTTGAGTCATTTCGACGTGGATAGCTATGTATTCACAACAATCATAGTATTGCTCTGTTTATTCCTCTGTTTCAATGTGTGTACTCTGTTTTCCGTTCTTATATGTTCTGTTTCAATGTGTGTATATACACTCTCCATTATGTATATGTGGATGATAACAGCTAGATTCAAATTATTATACAAAAACAGATAGAAAATGGAATTCATAATATATATATATATATATATATATATATTAATTGTTCATTAGTTCGTCACAGAATATATATATAATATCATCACATATACGTGATGATACTTAACTACTAGGTACAATGCATAAAATTGAAAACGAAAAAAATACTAAAACTAATCATCCCTCCTAGGGCCAGTATTCCGGGAACCCCTCGCCAACAGCTCCCTGGTGTGCGGCGTCTTCCCAATGAGGAGGCAGTACTCTGCCTCCTCTGCCTCGCAGCGCTTGACGTACCAATCTGCCTCTTGCTGGCGGACGCGCGCGAATGATCTTGCCATTTCGTTGGGCGCCCACCGGAGCTCCTCGTCGGTGGCACGCTGGAGCTTATTGGCCCACCTCCACGCAGCAATGAGGCGCCCAACGCCTATGACCTTCCTCGCGAAGTATCCGTCTTCGTACACCTCCTTGGCACAACGACGCGCCGCCCCCAAAGCTCCTCCGCCTCATTTTTCCAGGCAGCATCACGGGCTTCACAGGCCGCCTGGTACCTGGCTTCCTCCTCCGCCATCTCCTTCTTGAACACCACTTGCCTGGATTTCTCAGCTGGCGGCAACGACTTCCACAGACAAAGATTGTATTGGCCCCAAAACCAATCCAAAGTTGGGGGGTCCAGAGCAACCTCATCCAGCGGTGCGTAGGGGTCCTCATCACTGCTATTCGAGTGAGCGCCCTCGGGGGGTGGTGACTCCTCGTCAGTGCGTGGGCAGACCGGTGGCGCCATGGCAGAGATTTGAGAGAGAGAGAGAGAGAGAGAGAGAGGGCGAGCAAGGGTAGGATGTAGATGAGAATGCAGGCGAGACGACATGAGCAAGGTAGTATTTATTGGTGGCCGGAATCTAGATCGACAAGGACAGTACACATGCCGGTCGCCGGAATTTACGAGTACTGTAGTTTGAATTACACACAATTCCCGCAGCAAAATCCGTGTGTGAACATAATAGCTGACGGTTTCCAATACAGAACCATGTCTGATTAATGATCCCCGCCACTCACCTACCAAACCTCGAGCCGCGAGATAGAGTGCCAATCGTGTGGGGGGCGGTTGTCTTGCCAGATCTTTACTTTTTCCTTTTTGAACACCAGATATTTACATCATTTGATGATTTTTTTAACTTGCACACAAGTACACAAAAATATGATTTTTCAAACCGTTATGGTTAGGCGTTGCATGTAGATATAATTCAAACCATGGCAAAGGGTACTTTCGGTGCACTTGACAAACCATATGGTGAGAGAGCTACCAAATGGGCCCATAAAAAGGAGAAGATGCTATGCTACCGCTGTGGTGAGCAGGGGCACGTTATTGCTGAATGGGTTACTGAGCTATGTGATACTTACCTCAAACCGGTGCATGCCATGGGGGAGTTCCCCTTATTGCGTGAACCAATGCCGGGAGTTACCATTTATGGAGTGTGCTGCGCTGATACGTCTCCAACGTATCTATAATTTTTGATTGTTCCATACTATATTATATTCTGTTTTGGACATTATTGGGCTTTATTATACACTTTTATATTATTTTTGGGACTAACCTATTAACCGGAGGCCCAGCCCAGAATTGCTGTTTTTTGCCTATTTCAGAGTTTCGCAGAAAAAGAATATCAAACTGAGTCCAAATGGAATGAAACCTTTGGGAACATGATTTTCGGAACGAACGTGATCCAGAGGACTTGGACCCTACATCAAGACAACAACCAGGAGGGCACGAGGTAGGGGGGCGCGCCTACTCCCCAGGCACGCCCTCCACTCTCGTGGGCCCCATGTTGCTCCACCGACGTACTCCTTCCTCCTATATATACCTACGTACCCCCAAACGAGATACGGAGCCAAAAACCTAATTTCACCGCCGCAACCTTCCGTACCCGTGATACCCCATCTTGGGGCCTGTTCCGGAGCTCCGCCGGAGGGGGAATCGATCATGGAGGGATTCTACATCAACACCATAGCCTCTCCGATGATGTGTGAGTAGTTTACCTCAGACCTTAGGGTCCATAGTTATTAGCTAGATGGCTTCTTCTCTCTTTTTGGATCTCAATACAATGTTCTCCTCCTCTCTCGTGGAGATCTATTCTATGTAATCTTCTTTTGCGGTGTGTTTGTTGATACTGATGAATTGTGGGTTTATGATCAAGTTTATCTATGAACAATATTTGAATCTTCTCTGAATTCTTTTATGTATGATTGGTTATCTTTGCAAGTCACTTCGAATTATCAGTTTGGTTTGGCCTACTAGATTGATCTTTCTTGCAATGGGACAAGTGCTTAGCTCTGGGTTCAATCTTGCGGTGTCCTTTCCCAGTAACAGTAGGGGCAGCAAGACACGTGTTGTATTGTTGCCATCGAGGATAAAAAGATGGGGTTTATATCATATTGCATGAGTTTATCCCTCTACATCATGTCATCTTGCTTAAAGTGTTACTCTATTCTTATGAACTTAATACTCTAGATGCATCTTTGGATAGCGGTCGATGTGTGGAGTAATAGTAGTAGATGCAGGCAGAGTCGGTCTACTTGTTTTGGACGTGATGCCTATATACATGATCATACCTAGGTATTCACATAACTATACTCAATTCTGTCAATTGCTCAACAGTAATTTTTTCACCCACCGTAATACTTATGCTCTTGAGAGAAGCCACTAGTGAAACCTATGGCCCCCGGATCTATTTTCCATCATATTAATCTTCCAACACTTAGCTATTTTTATTACCTTTTATTTTACTTTGCATCTTTATCATAAAAATACGAAAAATATTATCTTATCATATCTATCAGATCTCACTCTCGTAAGTGACCGTGAAGGGATCGACAACCCCTTTATTGCGTTGGTTGCGAGGATTTATTTGTTTTGTGTAGGTGCGAGGGACTTGTGCATGGCCTCCTACTGGATTGATACCTTGGTTCTCAAAAACTGAGGGAAATACTTACGCTACTTTGCTGCATCACCCTTTCCTCTTCAAGGGAAAACCAACGCGATGCTCAAGAGGTAGCAGGAAGGATTTCTGGCGCCGCTGTTAGAGTCTACACAAAAGTCAACATACCAAGTACCCATCACAAACCCTTATCTCCCGCATTACATTATTTGCCATTTTCCTCTCGTTTTCCTGTCCCCCACTTCACCCTGGCCGTTTTATTCGCCCTCTCTTTTCCGTTTGCCTCTTCTCGTTCGCTTCTTGTTTGCTCGTGTGTTGGATTGCTTGTTTGTCGCGATGGCTCAAGATAATACTAAATTGTGTGACTTTACCAATACCAACAACAATTATTTTCTTAGCACCCCGATTTCTCCTCTTACTGATACTGAGTCTTGTGAAATTAATGCTGCTTTGTTGAATCTTGTCATGAAAGATCAATTCGCCGGCCTTCCTAATGAAGATGCCGCTACCCATCTAAATAGCTTCGTTGATTTGTGTGATATGCAAAAGAAGAAAGGTGTGGACAATGATATTGTTAAATTGAAGCTATTTCCTTTTTTGCTTAGAGATCGTGCTAAAGCTTGGTTTTCGTCTTTGCCTAAAAATAGTATTGATTCTTGGAATAAGTGCAAAGATGCTTTTATCTCTAAGTATTTTCCTCCCGCTAAGATTATCTCTCTTAGAAACGATACTATGAATTTTAAGCAACTTGATCATGAACATGTTGCAAAATCTTGGGAGAGGATGAAATTAATGATACGTAATTGCCCTACACATGGTTTGAATTTGTGGATGATTATACAAAACTTTTATGCTGGATTGAATTTTGCTTCTAGAAATATTTTAGATTCAGCCGCGGGAGGCACTTTTACGGAAATCACCTTAGGAGAAGCTACTAAACTCCTAGATAATATTATGGTTAATTATTCTCAATGGCACACCGAAAGATCTACTAATAAAAAAGTGCATGCGATAGAAGAAATTAACGTTTTGAGTGGAAAGATGGATGAACTTATGAAATTGTTTGCTAATAAAAGTGTTTCTTCTGATCCTAATGATATGCCTTTGTCTACTTTGATTGAGAATAATAATGAATCTATGGATGTGAATTTTGTTGATAGGAATAATTTTGGTAACAACGCGTATAGAGGAAACTTTAATCCTAGGCCGTACCCTAGTAATTCCTCTAATAATTATGGTAATTCCTACAACAATTCTTATGGAAATTTTAATAAGATGCCTTCTTAATATGAGACTAGTGTTAAAGAATTTATGAATTTGCAAAATAATTTCAACGCTTTGATTGAAGAAAAATTGCTTAAAGTTGATGAATTGGCTAGGAACATTGATAGAATTTCTCTTGATGTTGATTCTTTGAAACTTAGATCTATTCCACCTAAGCATGATATCAATGAGTCTCTCAAAGCCATGAGAATTTCCATTGATGAGTGCAAAGAAAAATCCGCTAGGATGCGTGCTAAGAAAGATTGTTTTGTAAAAGCGTGTTCTTCTAGTTTCTATGAAAATAAAGATGAAGATCTAAAAGTTATTTATGTGTCTCCTACCAAATCTTTGTTTTGCAATATGAATCTTGATGATGATGGGAATGAATATGATCCACCTTTACCTAGAAGGCGTTCCAAAAATTCGGAGTTTTTAGACCTCGATGCTAAAATTGATAAAAGTGGGAATAAAGAGGTGAAAACTCTAGATATTAATAAACCCACTATTTTGGATTTCAAGGAATTTAATTATGATAATTTTTCTTTAATAGATTGTATTTCCTTGTTGTAATCCGTGCTAAATTATCCTCATGCTTATAGTCAAAATAAAGCTTTTACTAAACACATGGTTGATGCTTTGATGCAATCTTATGAAGAAAAACTTGAGTTGGAAGTTTCTATCCCTAGAAAACTCTATGATGAATGGGAACCTACTATTAAAATTAAAATTAAAGATCATGAATGCTATGCTTTGTGTGATTTGGGTGCTAGTGTTTCCACGATTCCAAAGACTTTGTGTGATTTGTTAGGTTTCCATGAATTTGATGATTGCTCTCTAAACTTGCACCTTGCGGATTCGACTATTAAGAAACCTATGGGAAAAATTAATGATGTTCTTATTGTTGCAAATAGGAACTATGTGCCCGTAGATTTTATTGTTCTTGACATAGATTGCAATCCTTCGTGTCCTATTATTCTTGGTAGACCTTTCCTTAGAACGATTGGTGCAATTATTGATATGAAGGAAGGGAATATTAGATTCCAATTTCCGTTAAGGAAAGGCATGGAACACTTCCCTATAAAGAAAATAAAATTACCTTATGAATCTATTATGAGAGCCACTTATGGATTGCCTACCAAAGATGGCAATACTTAGTTCTATCCTTGCTATTATGCCTAGCTAGGGGCGTTAACCGATAGCGCTTGTTGGGAGGCAACCCAATTTTCTTTTTAGTTTTTTTTGCTTTTTGCTTCTGTTTAGGAATAAGTATTTGTTCTAGCCTCTGGTTAGATTTTTTTTACGTTTTAATTAGTGTTTGTGCCAAGTTTAACCTATAGGATCTTCTTGGATGATAGTTATTTGATCTTGCTGAAAATTCCAGAAACTTTCTGTTCACAAAAATAATTATTAAAAATCACCAGAACGTGATAAAATAGTGATTCCAATTGATGCTGTTCAATAAAAAAATTGTCTAGGTCTTCCTATTTTGGCTGAATGTTTGGAGTTCCATAAGTTTGCGTTAGTTACAGATTGCTACAGACTGTTCTGTTTATGACAGATTCTGTTTTTCGTGTGTTGTTTGCTTATTTTGATGAATCTATGGCTAGTAAAATAGTTTATAAACCATAGAAGTTGGAATACAGTAGGTTTAACACCAATATAAATAAAGAATGAGTTCATTACAGTACCTTGAAGTGGTCTTTTGTTTTCTTTCGCTAACGGAGCTCACGAGATTTTCTGTTAAGTTTTGTGTTGTGAAGTTTTCAAGTTTTGGGTGAAAGATTTGATGGATTATGGAACAAGGAGTGGCAAGAGCCTATGATTGGGGATGCCCATTGCAACCCAAGATAATCTAAGGACACCATAAAGCCAAAGCTTGGGGATGCCCCGGAAGGCATCCCCTCTTTCGTTTACTTCCATCGGTAACTTTACTTGGAGCTATATTTTTATTCACCACATGATATGTGTTTTGCTTGGAGCGTCTTGTAATATTTGAGTCTTTATTTGTTAGTTTACCACAATCATCTTTTCTGTACACACCTTTTGAGAGAAACACACATGATTCGGAGATTATTAGAATACTCTATGTGCTTCACTTATATCTTTTGAGTTATATAGTTTTTGCTCTAGTACTTCACTTATATCTTTTAGAGCACGGTGGTGGTTTTGTTTTATAGAAACTATTATTCTCTCTGTTGGGTAACATAGTAATTTCAAAAAAATTCCTACGCACACGCAAGATCATGGTGATGCATAGCAACGAGAGGGGAGAGTGTTGTCCACGTACCCTCGTAGACCGAAAGCGGAAGCGTTAGTACAACACGGTTGATGTAGGCGTACGTCTTCACGATCCGACCGATCAAGTACCGAACGCATGACACCTCCGAGTCCAGCACATGTTCAGCCCGATGACGTCCCTCGAACTCCGATCTAGCCGAGTGTTGAGGGAGAGTTTTGTCAGCACAACGGCGTGGCGACGATGATGATGTTCTACCGACGCAGGACTTCGCCTAAGCACCGCTACAGTATTATCAAGGTGGACTATGGTGGAGGGGGTACCGCACACGGCTAAAAGATCAAACGATCAATTGTTGTGTCTCTAGGGTGCCCCCTGCCCCCGTATATAAAGGAGCAAGAGGGGGTGCGGCCGGCCAAGAGGAGGCACGCCAGGAGGAGTCCTACTCCTACCGGGATTAGGACTCCCTCCATTTTCCTTGTTAGACTAGGAGTGGAGGGGGAAAGAGGAGGGAGAGAGGAAGGAAAGGGGGGGGGGGGTTCCGGTAACCTCCCGGTACTCCGATAAAATCCCGATTTCACCCGAAACACTTCCGATATCCAAATATAGGCTTCCAATATATCAATATTCATGTCTCGACCATTTCGAGACTCCTCGTCATGTCCGTGATCACATCCGAGACTCCGAACAACCTTCGGTACATCAAAACATATAAACTCATAATATAACTATCATCGAAACGTTAAGCGTGCGGACCCTACGGGTTTGAGAACTATGTAGACATGACGGAGACACATCTCCGGTCAATAACCAATAGCGGAACCTGGATGCTCATATTGGCTGCCGCATATTCTATGAAGATCTTTATCGGTCAGACCGCATAACAACATATGTTGTTCCCTTTGCCATCGGTATGTTACTTGCCCGAGATTCGATCGTCGGTATCTCAATACCTAGTTCAATCTCGTTACCGGCAAGTCTCTTTACTCGTTCTGTAATACATCATCCCGCAACTAACTCATTAGTTGCAATGCTTTCAAGGCTTAAGTGATGTGCATTACCGAGAGGGCCCAGTGATACCTCTCCGACAATCGGAGTGACAAATCCAAATCTCGAAATACGCCAACCAAACAAGTACCTTCGGAGACACCTGTAGAGCACCTTTATAATCACCCGGTTACGTTGTGACGTTTGGTAGCACACAAAGTGTTCCTCCGTAAACGGAGTTGCATAATCTCATAGTCATAGGAACATGTATAAGTCATGAAGAAAGCAATAGCAACATACTAAACGATCGAGTGCTAAGCTAACGGAATGGGTCAAGTCAATCACATCATTCTCCTAATGATGTGATCCTGTTAATCAAATGACAACAAATGTCAATGGCTAGGAAACATAACCATCTTTGATCAACGAGCTAGTCAAGTAGAGGCATACTAGTGACACTCTGTTTGTCTATGTATCCACACATGTATTATGTTTCCGGTTAATACAATTCTAGCATGAATAATAAACATTTATCATGATATAAGGAAATAAATAATAACTTTATTATTGCCTCTAGGGCATATTTCCTTCAGTTTCCCACTTGCTCTAGAGTCAATAATCTAGATTACACAGTAATGATTCTAACACCCATGGAGCCTTGGTGCTGATCATGTTTTGCTCGTGGAAGAGGCTTAGTCAACGGGTCTGCAACATTCAGATCCGTATGTATATTGCAAATTTCTATGTCTCCCACCTAGACTAAATTTCGGATGGAATTGAAGCGTCTCTTGATGTGCTTGGTTCTCTTGTGAAATCTGGATTCCTTCGCCAAGGCAATTGCACCAGTATTGTCACAAAAGATTTTCATTGGACCAATGCACTAGGTATGACACCTAGATCGGATATGAACTCCTTCATCTAGACTCCTTCATTTGCTGCTTCTGAAGTAGCTATGTACTCCGCTTCACACGTAGATCCGCCACGACGCTTTATTTAGAACTGCACCAACTTGCATCTCCGCCGTTCAATGTAAACACGTATCCGGTTTGCGATTTAGAATCGTCCGGATCAGTGTCAAAGATTGCATCAACGTAACCATTTACGATGAGCTCTTTGTCACCTCCATAAACGAGAAACATATCCTTAGTCCTTTTCAGGTATTTCAGGATGTTCTTGACCGCTGTCTAGTGATCCACTCCTGGATTACTTTGGTACCTCCCTGCTAGACTTATAGCAAGGTACACAGCATTGCATATATGATAGAGCCTATGGCTGAAGCATAGGGAACATCTTTTATTTTCTCTCTATCTTCTGCAGTGGTCGGGCATTGAGTCTTACTCAACTTCACACCTTGTAACACAGGCAAGAACCCTTTCTTTGCTTGATCCATTTTGAACTTCTTCAAAACTTTGTCAAGGTATGTGCTTTGTGAAAGTCCAATTAAGCGTCTTGATCTATCTCTATAGATCTTGATGCCCAATATATACGCAGCTTCACCGAGGGCTTTCATTGAGAAACTCTTATTCAAGTATCCCTTTATGCTATCCAGAAATTCTATATCATTTCCAATCAGTATATGTCATCCACATATAATATCAGAAAAGCTACAGAGCTCCCACTCACTTTCTTGTAAATACAGGCTTCTCCAAAAGTCTGTACAAAACCAAATGCTTTGATCACACTATCAAAGTGTTTATTCCAACTCCGAGAGGCTTGCACCAGTCCATAAATGGATCATTTGGAGCTTGCACACCTTGTTAGCTCCCTTTGGATCGATGTAACCTTCCGGTTGCATCATATACAACTCTTCTTCCGTAAATCCATTCAGAATGCAGTTTTGACATCCATTTGCCAAATTTCATAATCATAAAATGGGGCAATTGCTAACATGATTCGGACAAACTTAAGCATCGCTACGGGTGAGAAGGTCTCATCGTAGTCAATCCCTTGAACTTGTCGAAAACCTTTTGCAACAAGTCGAGCTTTATAGATAGTAACATTACCATCAGCGTCAGCCTTCTTCTTGAAGATCCAT